>CM060943.1:954183380-955433380 GCA_030765085.1 Allium cepa
ATTGGCCCTATTCACTCTTTGGAGCTCATCAACGAGTTTCTGCCAAGATGACATCCTCTCAATATCAGTTCTGACTGCATCAAGGTTCCGTAACATAGCACTTTTATCTATGGGAACCAGATCGAGGTCAAAGCGAACTCCTTTTAAACACCAATTAGGAAATCGGCGTTGAAGAGTGGCTGGACCTGGTCCAACTTGGTAAGATGGCCTATTAATGATTGCTTGGATGTCAGTAGGGGAAGGGGCAGGAGATTGAGAAGAAGTAGGAGCAGTAATCTTCTCTAAAGACGCAGGCATTGGCTCCTCAATAACTTTGGCCCGTTTGCTCGAGTCATCGGTTGTGTGACTCTTCCCTCTATCATCATGAGATTTGCGTTTAAGGGAGTCACTCTCTCTGTAGGAGGAATCATGTCGACTATCTGGTCTTCCAAAGCGTTCTTCATAATCACGTCTTTCCCAAGCCTTCCGGGCAGCCCTTTCTTCATCAGTCTATCTATGAACAGGAGGATAGGATTGATAGCCATACTGGCTGCGTTTCCCATATCGCTGAAAGTCATCATAGTACGAGCTGCCTCGCCTCATCGGAAAACCTAAAATTTAAAAAAAAAAAAAAAAACTTGAGAATCATCCAAATGTTAAAAAAAAAGAGAGCATAAAAGTGCCAGGAATTCTAAGTGTGTGTGATGTGCAAACTACGCGCATCAATCTACGAACCACTCTTTAATTGAGGAGTAGTTGTGGGTGTAATAGTTAGCGTCAACTCTTGAGTCGACGGCAACTGTTGCAAAGTAGAAGTAGCTTCAACTACTGAAGAAGAAATCCCGGCATTGATAGGATCGTCTTTAAAGATCTCTTGTGAAGTAGCAAAGAGGTCGCTCAGTCCTTCGAAAGTATCGTCCCTGCTCTGCTTAACAGAACTGGATTTCTCAGCTTTTTCACCAGATTCTTGTGAATGATGGGAAGATCCCTGAGGCTCTTCTTCCTCGATAACCGGGGCAAGTTTGTCAGATGGCCCCGCAGCATCAACAGAAGTGGAACACTTCACTAGCGAAGCCTCAGGAGCAGGTCCTTTTGATATGGATGTGCTTGTAGAAACTGAGGCATCCAACGCTCTAGCTGGGGAGTCTGGAATTTCATGAGGACGCGTAGAACGTGAAGTATGCAAAAGTCCGTACTGATGCAAAAATTCATCTTTCAACAGAAATTGAATATCTCTCTCCTCAACCGGCACGGCCTTAAGCCTCTCAAAAGTCGACTTGTGACTGGGATTCCTAGAGGGAGGAGGCAGCGCTGAAAATAAAAAGAAGCAGAGTTAACACTTAGCAGGACAGTCTCACAAAGGCCAGATAACAAACGAAGTAAGGATGGATGATCTTACTTCCTTCCCTCCACACAGCATAAAACCCCGGGGGGCAACGAACGAAGAAGAATTGGGTTAGAAACCCATGAGCAGTGTCAGGAAGGCCAACAATTAATTTGCGGTTTCGGGCGCTTCTCACAACAGTAATAGAAGGATGATCTTTGGTCCGGGTAAAGGAGCATAAGTAACAAATTTCATCAAAGCTCGGAAGTCGATCAAGTGTTCTCCTAAATAGCACACACAACCCCATTAGAATGGCATAGCCGTTGGGGTGTAGCTGGGATGGAGCAATGGCCAATTGACGAAGAAGTTGTTGGAAAAAGTCATTGAAAGGAGGAACGCCCCCACTTAGGCACATTTGTCGGTTAACTGTCACAAAGCCAGAAGGTGCTATGTCAGCAGTGTTACTTCTCTCAGGAAGAATGGCATCTGATTCAACAATGCCAAACTGAGCACACAACTGGCGAAAAACTTTGTATGATAGTGTGGTAGGGACTCTTTCGGGAGGATTAACTAGTGGAGCCGGAAGAACAGTTGCCTCTCCCGTCTGAACTGTTGCATCTTCTTCCTGAGATGTCATTCTACACAAGCAACTGGATATTCAAATATGAAGGTGCACGTTTTCTAAAAGTGTGAAGTGTCGTGCAAAACTGATAAAAACAACAAGTAAATATAACTGGAATTAAATTGGTCGACGATTGATCGACTACGGTAATTTCAGAACTTGTTAATTTAAAGTTCAAGCATAATATTAGTGCAGGCTGGTCAGTTTCAATTGACTATTTCAGTGTTGCTTTAATATTCTACTTGAAATCGATAGCACTTCGTTCACACAATTTATTTAAGTTAATTATCTGTTATTAATCAATCTGTCATTTGATGTGGGCGGTCGATGGCAGTATATTCGTCCCAATTTTCTGTAAATATCATATTAAACAGATTGTTAACCTACAAGTCAAAGTAATCTGTAAAAGAATGCAGCAGAATTCAACAGTTTGAAATTCAAGCAGCAGTTCAAAGTTCAAGCAGAGTTTAGGAATGCAAGTGCTAAGTCGTAGACGACTTAAGTGCTAAGTCGTAACGACTTAAGTGCTAAGTCGTAGACGACTCAAGTGCTAGGTCGTAAACGACTCAAGAGCTAAATTATACACAACTCGAATGCTAACTCGGCAGCGCCTTAAGTGCTAACTCGCCAACAACTCAAGATTTTTTCCTACGGGTCAAGACAAATCATCGGTTCTCTGGCTAGCTCGTCCACGACCTAAGGATTGGGGGGCAAGCTAGGATGAGTCGATTTAATTTTGGGTCGTTGATGTTTTGAGTCGGCAGCGCTCTGAATCGTGAGTCGTGGTGAAAAAAAAAAAAAAAAAACTCTAGTTCTAAGCAGCAAGAAGATCTCCAAGTCCTATTTCCAAATCCTAACCCATAACCCGTTAACCCAATGGCATCTCCAAAAATAACAACTTTAATCCTATTACGATACAGAATCGCCTCGAATGACGAATCGCCACAAGACAAATCAGGCAAACCCAAATTCATCGGTTATCAGTCCAACCAAACTCGTAAAGCTCGAAGGAACGAACCGGAAGTGGAAAATTAAACGCAAGAGTCGATGATGATCGACAATCGGAAGGAAAGCAGGATTGCTTACGTAGTGTGATGCCCGAAAAAATTGAAGGTGGATTGAGTTGAAATCGTCTTGGGAAGCTCGAAGAAGTGTTAATGGCAGAAGCGATCTAGGAGATTGGTATGAGAAGAAGAAAATGAAAGTAACGATTCATGCCTTTTGTACTAAGGTAGTAGGACATGAGTCGGCACATGCGGGTTAAGATAAGTCGAAGCACGCGACCTACGACTTAGGCGCGTGCTTCGAGGGGCAAATGTTAACCCCGCTGAAACTTGGACCAACTCATTTACTCAACTAATACCGACTCATCCATGTAGAGGGAAGAACGACTCATCTATCTAGATCCGACTCATCTAGGACCAACACATCTGGTCCCGACTCATCAACTTAAGGTCCTCACCGACTCATTGGATATACGACTCAAGGGATTAGCGGTTCGTAAGAAAGGGCCGACTCAGCAAGACCCCGGCTCAACAACCTCAACGACTCATCTAGTCCCCGACTCAACGAGTTAACGACCTAAAGTCCAAGGCGACTTAAAGGCCAGCAAGGTAAGACATTAACGACTCATGAAAGTTTACGACTTAAAGGGTGATACGACCTAAGGCTTCAGGGAAAAGTTCAAAACCATACTGAAATGAGATAACTCGTTGAGTAGCTGCGGCCATGATGAGTCGTATACGACTTATGCTAGCATAAAAGGAGTTATGTTCGGATTGACTCGAGAACGACTTATCTCTTTGGACCAAGCCAGTAGTTCGGCCTTGAGTTAACATGAGACGACTCACCATGACTCGCCCACGACTTAAAGTCGTTAAGTCGTAACCCATTGCCACAATGCCTATGCCAAGGGAGATTGACTCGGACACGACTCAAGACTTGTCATAAAATCCAGCAGAGGAGTAAGCATTGGAGGAGTGAAGGGATGATTCTATGAGTCGGCCACGACCTAATTTAACTCGGCCACGAGTCAGGCATGAGCCGGGTACGACTCACGACTTAAGGCTGAAAACTCCTATAAATACAAGGCCACCTCCAACATTCAAAGGACTTTTGGGCTCACTCTCTTCAAGCGCCGATACTCTGCTGCATTCCGAACCAATTTAACACTTGAAACTCTCAAGACACTAAGAACGCTACAAACAACTTCAAGGAGAGATCACATACATCCAACATGGATTCAAAAACTCTCATCTTCATCGAAGTTTAGGCTACTTGTTCTAAGTCTCTTGTAATCCAAAGTGTATTGTACTTGGGAAGAATTGTATAAGCTTGTAACGAGATTATTAATAAAAGTACTTAAAGTGGACGTAGGCTATACCCTTAAGCCGAACCACTATAAAATTGTTGTTGTTTACCGCTTTTCTGCTATTATCTGCTTGTAATCCGTTCCCGAGTTATCGGGTGGTGCTTTCACAACTACAACTCATACACCGGGGTGTTAGCGTTCAAATTTTAGCGTTAACATGGAGCTTTACCTATTACTCGTCCTCCTTATCGTATGTCCAATAAAGAAAATGAGGAGATGCACAAACAATTATCCGAATTGGAAGTGAAGCAATTTATTCGTTCTAGTTCCTCTTCTTGGGGAGCTTCTGCTATTTTTGTGAAGAAATCTGATGGTACACTTAGGCTTTGTGTCGACTACCGCAAGCTTAATGATCTCACTATCAAGAATAAATATCCATTACCTCGGATTGATGATCTATTCGACCAACTTAGAGGTGCAAGAGTCTTTTCACAGTTAGACTTAGCAACCGGCTTTCATCAGCTTCGTATTGCAGAGGATAACATTCCTTTGACATCATTCCGTACTCGTTATGGATTGTATAAATGGTTTGTTATGCCATTTGGTTTAACGAATGCTCTGGCTTATTTCATTGACCTTATGAATCGAGTTTTCAAAGACTTCCTCGATCGATTTGTTCTCATCTTTGTAGATGATATTCTTGTTTATTCTAAAACCGAGGAAGAGAATGGAAAAACATCTTCGGATTATGTTGGAAACTCTTAGGAGCAATCAATTCAAAGCAAAATTTTCTAAGTGCCACTTTTGGCAATCTCGTGTGAAATTTCTTGGTCAAATCATTTCTGAATCCGGAATTTCCATGTATCCTTCAAAAATTGAAGCGATTCAAGATTGGAAGGGACCGGAGAGTGTGATGGAAATTCGTAGCTTTCGTGGATTGGCAGGTTATTACTGTCGGTTCATAAAGGACTTTTCTTAAATTGTCGTGCCTCTTACTAGCTTGACAAAGAAAGGAGTTAGATACATTTGGTCAGATAAATGTGAAGCTTCTTTTGAGAAATTAAAAGAACTCCTTTCTAATGCCCCTATTTTTGTGATTCCCGAAGGGAACCAAGATTTTATTGTTTATACTGATGCTAGTCGTGTTGGTTTGGGAGCCGTTCTTATGCAAAGGGATCGTGTTATTGCTTATGCTTCTATGCAATTAAAGCCGGCCGAGACTAGATATGCCACACATGATTTAGAGCTCGCGGCTATTGTTTTCGCCCTTAGAATTGGGCGCCATTATCCTTTGGGAGAAAAATTCATTCGTTGCACCGATCATAAATCTTTGAAGTATTTTTTTCTCAAAATGAACTTAATTTGCGTCAACAACATTGGCTCGAGTTCCTTGCTTCTTATTATTTTGATATTCTTTATACTCCCGGAAAGGGGAAATGTGTTGCCGATGCCCTTAGTCGTAAGCAACAAGCGGTTGTTTCTATGATGATATCCGAATGGAACGATCTTGAGACTTTGTCCACTTGTGAGATTCGAGATCGTGAATCTAATTTATGTTCATCTTTTGTTTTATGTAGAATTGAGACTCATCCTTCTCTTTTAGACCGCAATCTTGAAGCGAAAAAACTAGATCTCGAATTGGCTCTTCTTAGCCAAAGTTGTAAGGATAAAATTAATATTGAAGGTTTGAAAGACTTTGATATTGATGCTCATGGCAGCATTCAAAAATTTGGTAGATTTATCGTGCCAAATATTAGTGATCTTCGTAAAGGCATTTTAGAAGATTCTCATCGTTCTAAATTACCATTCATCCCGGGAGTAGTAAAATGTACGTGGATATGAAGCGACTTTATTACTGGGATGGAATGAAATTCGATATTGCTAACTTTATTAAGCGTTGCATGACTTGCCAACTTGTTAAGGCCGAGCATCAATGGACCAGCAGGCTATTGCAGCCATTGGACATTCCAATTTGTAAGTGGGACCAAATTTCCATGGATTTTATTGATGGTCATCCCCGTTCTCGCCCGGGTCATGATAGCCTATTGGTGATAGTTGATAAACTTACAAAATCCGCCCATTTTATTCCCGTTCGGTCGAATCGGACCGTACCTCTTTTGGCCAAACTCTTATTAACGAAATTGTTAAATTACATGGACTTCCTACTTCTATTGTTAGCGATCATGATCCGTTGTTTACTAGTGGATTTTGGAAGAGTCTTCAAAAAGCTTTGGGAACGAAGGTTAATTTTAGCACCACTTATCACCCTCAATTCGATAGACAAACCAAGCGTGTGAATCGAACTCTTAAAGATCTTCTTCGTGCATGGTTTCTTGATTTTGGTGGAAGTTGGGAAGATCACATTTCTCCTCTTGAGTTTTCCTATAATAATAGCTTCCAATCTAGTAATGGTATGGCACCTTTTGAGGCACTCTATGGAAGGCCATGCCTATCTCCTTCTTGTTGGCCTGAGGCCGATGAGAAGCTGGTTTTAGATCCAGACTTTATTTGTGATTCCACAGAAAAGATTGACCTTATTCGCATGGGATGAAAGAAGCTCAAAGTAGGCAAAAATCCTCTGTCGATAACCGAAGAAGGAAATTAGAATTTTCTGTGGGAGATTTTGTGTTTATTCGTGTTTCACCTATGAAGGGTGTTGTGTGTTTCAATCGATCAGAAATATTAGCACATCGATATATTGGTCCCTTTCCCATTACCGAACGTATTGGTTCTGTGGCTTATCGCCTTTTATTACCAACTCAATTTCTGCTATTCATGATGTGTTTCACGTTTCTCAACTACGGAAATGCCTTAGGGATTCCGATTCTATTGTTGAGCCCAGTGTTGTGGAAGAAATTGAATTTTCGCCTAATTTGACTTATGAGCAACATCCTATTCGTATCATTGCATCGGAGGTAAAACGCCTTCGAAATAAAGATGTCCCTCTTATGAAAGTTGAATGGTCCTTTAATCCAAAGGATTGTTCTTGGGAATCTAGAGAATTCATCGAGCGAACACAACCGGACTTACTCTCTCGTGTTCTTTAAGGTGAACTTCTAATTTCAAATTTCTTTTGTGTTGGTATACTTTTATGGTTGTTACTTTTTATATTTTCTTCTTAAGTATTGCGGGGACACAATTTCTTTAAGGAGGGAAGTCTATAACAAACCGCATATTTTACGATTGTATATTTAATTATAGCATCGTTAGTCGGATTTAAGTCCGAAAGGTTACTTTTTGCAAATAGTCAAATTAGGACTCGAGACCACTTCCATTGAGATCAAAATGGCGTTTGCGACCTTTTTGAATATAAACATCGATGTGTTTGGAACTAGTTAAAATTTCGACCTTTTCACATAGGGCTTTGGGTTTGGGTTTCAGCACATTAACCTAACATATCAAACCAACTCCGCTCCACCCCTCTTCATTCCTTCATAATATTTCCTACAAATCAAGCTTTAGCAAAAATGGTGGAGGAAATTGGAAATTAAAATCCAAAGCACTAGTTTCTTAGCAAATCCAAGTTTTAGCTCCAAAATCAAAGAGAAGCTTAGGTAAGCATCTCCTTCTTCTTTTCCATCTCAATCTCTCTCCAATTTCAGAAATTCCCTATAACCTAATTTGGAAAACTTTGGCTTATGGTCTTAGATTGGAGCTTTTAGAGTTGGGATTGAAGAGTTGTTGAACCTCCTTTGTTTTCAAGCTTCTCCTTCATTGTTTTTGAGAAAAGGTTGAGATTTTTATCTCACATCCATGTCTATAACTATCATTATTGTTAAGTATGAATTCCTAACATCTATTCATGTTCATTTGCTTTTGATTTTAATTGATTTAGTGAACATTTAAATTTTTGTTGCTTTGAAGTTAAATCTTTAAAAATCCTAGCTTTGATGCTTGAACATGTCTTTGGGGTGAGTCGAAGAGCCTATAGTACTGGGTTGTCGCATGGCATAAATCCCTAGTTGTAATTTCTAGATCGGTCGGCTCCATTTGGATTCTTGCCCCTTTGGGGACTTGGTTGGAAATACTGGAAAACAAGTTCCATTCGACTGGAGCTCTAAGTCCAGTTGACTGACCTGGAACCCGAGAGTTTTCCACGCATTGGGCTAATCGACTGAACTCAGTGTCCAGTCGACTGACTTGCTGCTTCATCTCAATTTTCCTATTTTGCTTGAAATTCCAATTTTTATCTATTCATGATTATCCAAGTTGTTGTTATCATTTATACGACTTTGATGACTTCTATTTTGGGGTTTTTGGGGGATATCCATTTTGATGGATTTGGAATCGATTTCTCTGGATTTAATTCACGTCTTCAAATGTGAATTTTGGTGATTAATTGTGTTTACAGTCATTTCTATGGTTTTTCACTTTTAAATACAAAGGTTTCTATACTAGTAGTAAATATTCAAACTCTTTCTCAAAGATGATTTCAACTCTATTTTTAATACAAAGCTTGTTTATAAAATTGTTTTCCAGTCATTAGTGTTCACAAACCTTTTCCTTGTTCGTTTGAGAAATTTAATTAAACGGCTTAGTAAAACTTGTGGTATGAAATGCTTGCGTTTACTTCGTCGGCTAATTTTTGGACTTGTTCGATTGAAACTCTTGTGACAATTTTAAGAGTGGAGATCTACAATTTGTTCATGAATATTTAAGTCAAGCCAGTGGTTATGGGACATGAAGCTAAACTCATTTATTTACAAGCTTACTTTAATCCACCCTTTTTATTGATCATTGATGATCATTTTGTGATTTGACTTGCGATATGCTATGTCCTTTTGTCCATGCAAGGGACTATACCTCGTTTTATTAAGTTTCGTCTCATTTCTTTTATAGGATAACAATTTGTGCATTCTTTGGAGTTTCGACTCATTCTTGTGGGCTAACGACCCATGTTCTTTTATAGAGTTCGTCTCATCGGACATACCGTTGTACTACGTCGTTGTTCCATATTATCAGGTTCATCGGGCGTACCGTTATACTACATCGTTGTTCTGAATTATTCGAGTTTCAGGTTCCTCGGGCGTACCGTTGTACTACGTCATTGCACATGCTCTATGGTTAGCAACCATGGGATAGCGTCCAGTTTGTGATGCATGTGTCGGAGAGTTTTCATGCTCCCATTTATGATAGGCCTCCCCCTTTTTGTGGTTTCTGGATTTCTAATGATGATTTCTAGAATTTGGGTTTCACCAATTTTTATGATTGGCATTGATATCTTAGCCAATATTTGTGGTTTGGTGAATATGGTAAAGAATATGACGTTCTTTTTGATGTTATGAGATTTTTAAGATACTGTATGACTTTTGTTGTTGTTAAATGTATACTTTTCATAGTATGGCATAATTTTTATCATACGTTTTCGTCATCTCACTTATTCTATCTCATTTTATCTGATATTTATAGCTAAACGGATCCGTTTATTATTTTCTTATTAAATAATACTCGGGTCAGACCGAGATGTTACAAGTGCTTCTGCTTGACTCCTTATTAGGAATCATCATCTGACTTTTGTCTAACTACATTAGATTTGTGATAACCTGGATTTTTGAACACTAATAATTGGATAATTATCTAGTTTGTAGATTGTACAGAATTTTTTTTAATTATATATATCTAGATATAAGTATTTATTTAATAATCTTCTTATATAATTTAAAGTTTACAAAAGGAAACCTATATTTTCAAATAAATTAGATATACTTGTTAATTACTATTGTTCATGTATATATATATATATATATATAGTTGTAAATAGAACTATGATTTGGAATTCTATATACATATCTTAAAAATAAATTGATTTAAAAACTCTACAACTTGTATTTATATATAGTTATCAATTAAGTATAGATAATTTAAGTTTAAAATTTAAATAAGAATAAATAAAGGTTCTATTATATTTCATTAAATAACACATGAGATAAATATATAAAGATTTATAAAAAAATTTGAAATATAATCACACACACAAAATACAAGTGTTGGAATAATAACACATAATTTAACAAATGTAAGCCAAAGGTTTATGCAATCAACAAGTGTCATGATTTTCTTAATATTTTCTTTTATTTTTAAAATCATAAACTAAAGATATAATTATATCTATACATCCTCTTTCAATTCTTTTATTTTTCATCTTTTAAAACAAAGAAAACAAAAATTTGAAAAATGCAAATCAGTAAACAAATTCACAAAACCTGGGCAGATCAAAGAAAAAACATATTCAAAGAAATTTTAAACTGTGAGTTTCAATCTTGGAAGCAATGGTAAATATAGTAATTCAAACTCAAAACTGAAGTAATCAAAGGATTAAACTCTGACCTGAAGCCTCTGCATTTCTAAATTCTGTGAGTAAACAATCCTTATTTAAAGTTATAAAATCTGTATAAACCATGTTGCATGTAGAAAAACTTTAGATGAATTGTAAAGTGCTTGTTTGATTGTTGTATATGATCTCATATGTATATATTATGAACATTTATGAGTGCATGTCAGTGTTATAACTCTGTTCTTCACTTCCAGATTGCAGATAGGGTTAAAAATTTAAATGCTCTTCATCTGTAATTTTTCGTCCTCAATGAATAAAAAAGAATTGGTTGTTATAACAAGATATCAATTTTAAAAATAGTTCCAATGTAACAACCCGCATATTTATCTATTTTATATTTAAATATTTTGTCGTTAATCGGATATTGGTCCGAAAAGCTATTTTCTTGCAAACGGTCAAATTAGGACTCGAGACCACTTCCATTGTGTTTGAAATGCCATTTACAATTTTTTTAAGTATAAACATTGATAGGTTTGGAGTTAGTGGAATTTCACTACCTTTTTCACTTGAGACTTTGGTTTGGACTTAGCCTATTAAACCCAAGTTCCAACCCCTTCTTCTCACTCTTCATAAATTTCCTAACAACCAAGCTTTAGCATTAATGGTGAGTGGAATGGGAAATTAAAATTCCAAGCCTAGGTTTCAACTTCAAATCCATCAATCAATTCCAAATTCAAAGAGAAGATATTGGATTCAAGCTTCTTATATTGAGATTGAAGTGGATTGATTCTTGATTTGCTTCAAAGCTTCATTTTCATTGATTTTTGGTGCAAAGGTGAGATTTTTATCTCACAATTCTAGCCTATAACTATATTGGACTGTTGGAAATGATTCCCTATCATTTTTGCATGCATATTAGCATTTGGTTTGGATTGGATTGGCGAAAAAACTCCAATTTTTAGCGTTTTGGTGAATTTTCTGCACTTAGGTCGTTCTGGCCATTTTTCTATGTTCGGAGTAAGGTCGCTCGCGACCTAACCCTTAGGTCGCTCGCATGATATCGTGCTAGGCCGCACTGCCTTGAATTTTCACTTCGAAGTTAGGTCGTAGGTCGTATGGTCCTTAGGTCGTAGGTCGTATGGACCTTAGGTCGTATGTCTTATGGACCTTAGGTCGTAGGTCGTTCTGGCCATTTCTAACGTCTTCGAAGTTAGGTCATATGGACCTTAGGTCGTAGGTCCTATGGAACTTAGGTCGTAGGTTGTTCTGGCCATTTCTAACGTCTTCGGAGTTAGGTCGTAACACGTGGGTTTTAGGCCGTAACACGATGGCTTTAGGTCGCGTGTTTCACTAGGTCGTTAGGCCTTTACCTCGTTAGGTCGTAGGTCGCTCGACCTCACTCACCAAGATAGACCGCTCCCCTTTAGGTCGCATGACCCTTATTCCTCTAGGTCGCTCCAGTTAGGTCGCTTGGCTACTTTTGTTAGGTCGTATGACCTCTAGGTCGCTCCAGTTAGGTCGCTTGGCTACTTATGTTAGGTCGCTCGTCCTGATGACCTGATAGGACACACTCCCTTTTGACTTCTTGGGTCGCTCGGACTTGTCTTGTGTTAGGTCGTTAGACCTTAAAACCTTTAGGTCGCATGACCTTTACTGCCTTAGGTTGCTCGATCTTGTTCTCCCTTAGGTCTTCACTAGGTCGTACCCCGTAGCAGGGGCGTTGCCCCCGCGCCCCCACCTTGGGGGGTTGCCACTCCCCTGGACCCCCCTCCGTAGGGGATCGTATCTGAAAAACATTCAATTGAACTTGCTTTGTTGAGATGCTGAGTTGATCATTCTTCGAGACAAACTATCTTGGGCTTCTCGGTCGATTTTATGGATTTTTGAATATCTATTTCGATGGATTCTTTATCGGTTTCTTTGGATATTATTCACGTCTTCGTATGTGAATTTTTATGATTGATTGTTTCTACAATCACTTCTATGATTTGTCACTTTAAAATATGAAGATTTCAATACTAGTAGTAAATATCAAAACTCTTTCAACAAAATGATTTCAACTCTATTTTCAATAACAAAGCTCTTTTCTTAAACCATTTTCCAACCTACTAGTATATACAAACCTTTACCTCACTCGTATGAGAAATTGAATTAAATGGCTTAGTAAAACAAGTGGTATGAAACGCTTGCGTTTGCTTCGTCGGTTAACTCTTGGACTTGTTCGATTGAACCTTTTTGTGACAATTTTCTAGTGAAGATCTACAGTTTGTTCATAAATATTTGAGTTAAGCAAGTGGTTATGGGACATGAAGCTAAACTTTTATATTTACTAGCTTAGTGTAATTGACACTTCTCGTTGATCATGACGATCATTTTGTGATTTAGGCTAGCAATTGTGCGATGTCTCTTTGTTTGCTTCCTGGTTAGGCTAGACACCATTTTTGTGATTCCATCCACACATACCTTTTTCCTTTTTGGTTAGCCTAGACACCATTTGTGTGATTCCACTCACACATACCTTTTTGTTGCGAGGCCAGGCTAGACACCATTTGTGTGATTCCATTCACACATACCTTTTTGCTTTTTGGTTAGCCTAGACCTCATGTAGGTGATTCCGACTCATCCATATAGGGTAGCTCCCCATGGTCTTCGGACCGTCATGTGATAGGCCTCTTTCCCTTTTGCTGTGATTTCTGGAATTTATGTCATTGACTTGTTATGAGTACAAGTTTAGGGTATGACGCCCTCTTTGGATCTTTGAGAAGATTCTTGTGATATTGATTTATCTCTTATTGATTGATCTTCTGTTGATCATCATTTGCATACTTATAGTAGTATGTCAGTATGGATATTTTATGTTTATGCCATATCTTCTATTTTATATCATGTCATCTGATATTTATAGCTAGACTGATCCGTTTATTATTTTCTTAAATAATACTCGGGTCAGACCGAGATGTTACAGGTGCTTCTGCTTGACTTCTTCCCGGGATTTACTACTTTGCTTTTTGGCTAACTATTTAGATTAGCAGTTTTTGTTGTATACACTTGAGATATAGACTCACAGTTGTATTCTTTTGTATAGCACGTGTTGCTATTCTTTTTTATTTTTGTGGATCTTTTTGACCACCATCTGATGTACACTTTCATGTGTTAGTTATATATTCATATCTTCTTCCGCTTTTGTGATATGGATGTCTGTGACTGATTTGTGTTATGCTTATTTCTATGTTTGTTTCCGACGATTATTTATAGCCACCGTGTGATAAGCAATCACATGGATGGTCGCTCCTCAACAGCCTTATTCTCCGCGCTAGTTGACAGCACTACAATTTTTAGTGTTCTTGGCTAGCGTGGGTATAGAGGTGGGGCGTCACATCCAAGCTAAATCTGAAGCTAGTTTGAATAATAAGAAGGAAGAACAGTAAAGATTCAACCCATATCAAAACTTCGATCTTAATAATTTGGTGATTCAAGTATATGATTTAAATTGTTACCAAAAATGATGATTTTTAAAATCGAAATCATGAATTTTAATTATGTAATTCATGAGATATTGAATAATGATTGGAAATTAGGATTTCGTCATTTGTTGGTGATCGCGGAAGTTTTTGACACTGGGATTTTGGTCGAAGGAGGCCACGTGGTCAATGAACATCGGGAAATGGTTGATTGGGTTTAGAAACCGTCGAGGCGGTGACTCAAGGAGATTGTAGGGTTTTATGGTCTCATGGGTTTGACGATGAATCAGGAATCATCGCAACGGTGAGAATGGATCGAGCTTGATCGGAGTCAGTAGAAATGATGCGTGAGTTGGAGAGGATGATTCCTGGTGGGTCGGCATGATTTTTGATGAACTAGACCAACGAGGCAAGGGGGTTTTCATCATTAGGTTTGGATTCGAGGGAGTTTCGTCAAGCTCAAATTTGATTCAGGCAGACTTCGTTGAACGTGGATGATCGAAAGGTTTGGGAGGATCATGGGTGGTCTGCTGGCGATCGCGGCAGTGATTGTCAACGTCAGGAATGCGCGTGCATGTGCACGGTGAAACATTGGGTATCTGGTTTTGGATGGGATTTGGGAAGAAGGGGGATGTGCGGGTCGAGCTCGAGGAGCTTGCGTGTTGAACTCGAAGTTGTAGAGTAATTCACATAGCTCGGGTTTCATCTCAGGAGGGAAGTAAAGCATGCCTGGGTTTTGACGATGATGTTCTGTATGTCATAATGTAGGTTTAAAATTTAAAAGTGTTTATAATATAAACATCCTTTGCTTGAAAGCTTGTTTAAAATGAAAACTTGATTTTGTAAATTAAGTGATGGTTAAAAGATTAGGTAATTTTAAATCGTAAAATTTAACTTTAATGGTTAAGTTAATAGTATGGTGATAAATTATTTTCAAAATTCATTTACTAAGGATTTAAAGGAAAATTTGAGCCATTTATAAAATAAATGGATTATCTTTAATCAATTAAGATTTTTATAAATTAAATTAAGTAATTAAGGGATGATTAATTACTGAATAAGATTAATAAATTAATGATAATTACTAAATGGAAGTAATTAAAGATACTTCTTAATGTCATTAATTAAGGTGGATAAATTTATTAAGGATTAATTACTTAGTGTAATTAATTAAAGAAATTAATTATTCTATGTAATTAATTAACATGATTAGCTTAAGTTAATTAATTGGTTTAATTAATTTAAACAATCACTTGATGATGGGATTGAATATAATTACTTATTGAGGCTTATAAAGTGTAATTACTTCGTGAAGGAATTAGTAATGGTAATTATAGGGTGTAATTAATTGAAGATTTGAAAGTTGTTTTGGGTTAATTACCTGATGTAATTAATATGAAGAATAATTACTTAGTAGAAGTTATTAATAATTAATTACTTAGTGTAATTAACTTAAAGATTTTACTAATAAAAGTTATGGGAAGTTAATTAAGTGATGTAATTAATTAAAAGTAATAAATTACAGAATGAGATTAATCAAGGATGATTAATAAATATAATTAATTAAAAATTAAGTATAATTACTTTAAGTAATTAATGATGTGTAATTCCTTAGTGAAGTAATGAGTGAATAATTACCCTATGTAATTAATTAAAAGGAAATTGCTTGATGAGAAGCAATTAAAGGATCATTACTTGATGGAAGGAATTAACTTATAGTACTCAGTATTAATTAATATAATTTATCAAGGAGTTGGTTTAATTGATGGAGTAATTTAGGAAAGTTAATTTCTGATTTTGATTAATCAAGGTCGATTAATTAAAATAAAGGTTAATTACTAAAGGAAATTTAAAAATAATTAACTAATGAAAGTAATTAGAGGACCATTAATTAATGTAATTAATGAAAGTGATCAATCTTGCTTATGAATGATTGAATGATGATAAGTGCTTAGATTGGTTGATATCTCTGATATGAATTGCCTTGTGATATGATATGCTGGATACAGTGATAATGTGATTATCTATTAATTATAAATTGCTGTGTAAAAGTGTTATCCGGTAACTAAAGTTGAGCTGTATTTAATTGAATAACTTGGGTTTAGATGACATTGGATTCGAAGAGACCGAAGTCGGGTATTAGTAAATACCCGAAACACTTCAAATCTTTATAAATTGACATGTGGAATCAATAGGATGATATGGATTGATTTTAGTAAATTTGACCATTTAATCTAAGTTTGGCACTTAGAAATTGATGTGTGAAATAAGTAATGTCTATAACAGTGTGTGAAGTTGTAAATTGATGTAAGTTACCCGGGTTATATAAGTTGTATGCTTTTGTATTCTTTGTTAGATGGGTTTACTCACGCTGATTTCCAGCCTGACTCGGGTGTTACTTTGATGTAATGCTCGGGTCAAACCGAGTATTACAGATTTTCAAGAATGGACGTTCTGGGGCTCAAAAGGCAAGCTGGAGGGCAGGAACCTATGGAGTGTTTTCCGCTGTGATATAATATTGTATAGCTAGGACATGTTGTTTTAAAATATCCAGTGATGGGTAATGGTTGTGACAATGATGTATAAAATATAAGTGTACTGATACAGTTCTTCTTTGTAAAACTGTTATTTATGTGATATTATATCTTGATCCGCTAAGAATGTGAGGTTTTTGTGACTTGTTACTGTTTCTTCTTCTTTCTCTTTTCTTCTTTTCCTAACTATCTGGAATTTTCTGAATCGAAAATTTTGGGTCGTTACATTTGGTATCAGAGCCGAAGGTTAACGAGAACCTTGGCTCTGGTGGGATTACTCATTAAGGATAGGGTCAATGGTACCCTAGGATGAGTTGGGTGTGTGTGTATATATATGAGAGTGTACTTGTTATTTTCTTGTATAAAGATTTTAAATGATTTTATATAAGAATATATTTTGATATATAAAACAATATATCTTTCTAATAAATATTAACGTAATTGGATGTCAAATATTGGAACTAAATTAAGTGGTAATAGAATTTCTAAATAAGATGAATTAGAATTGGTTTCAAACCGGAGAAATAGAATAGCTATTGTGTTTAATAATGGGATGATTGTTTTCCAATAAAAAATAAAATGTTTTGAGGAAGTAACCATTTAAAGAGAATAACGTGTAAATTAGAAAGGGTGTAAATTAAAGTGGGATTCAAATTGTGAAGTTCTGAATTCTAAATTTAAACATTTGAAATTGTTTTCAAAATGTTAAAGGAAATAATATTATTGAAACTATTTTGAATGTAATCTTATTTTAGAATAAGAATTTGTTTTGAATTAAAACCAGCAGTGGTTTCAATTTTAAAATTCGGCTTGGTGGGCCAAGAAGAAAATATACATATATGTGAGGAATATACATAATATCAAAGATGGTTTGAAATAAACTCTAAATGTTGAGTTTTAAATTTGGAATGAGATGTGAAAACCCAAAGTGATAGGATTTTGAACTTATAGATGGGAAAGTATTTTGAAATTTGAATGGGAATTCAAATTGGGTAAAGTTGACTGGATTAAGTAAATTGAATCGAACATAGAAGAAGTTAAATAAGTTGAATGAACAACCTGAATTGGAAATTTCAAGATGAAATTGGGATTTAACTTGGGAAGTTAAAATGGTTGATTTGAATGGGGAGTTTATTTGATCTCAAAATGGGTTTGAGATCTGGAAATTGGAAATGGATGGATGTTTTAAAATAATTTGAATCATACTATCCTGTTGTTATTAATAATCTTTAAGCTAAAAACTGGATTTGTTTAAATGAATGAAGAAATAACGTGTGGTAATACATCCATTCTTAAGATGAATGGGTAATAAGTTGAATTTTAAGATTAAAAGTGAACTTGTGGAAGTGAAATCACTTTGAACTTAAGTTTGGGATGTTTAAGGAACTTGGAGTTCAAATTGTTAAGAATTGGTTTCAAAATTCAAATTTGGAAAAAAATTGAATTTCAAAGAATGAGTTGTTTAAAAAAAAGTTTGAACTATTATTTGATCTTAGAAATAAGTTTATGAAGAAGTAAAGGGTAATTTAAATTAGAATATACGGAATTTGGACTCAGAATTTAATTGTTAAAAGCTTTAAATAAGGATAATTTGGTTTAAGAGGTTAAACCAACATTTAAAATGTAACTCGAATTTATAATTCGAGATGGTTTTAAGTTGAAATTTGGATAGAACTAACTCAAATTAAATTTGATTTGAATTAATTATAACTGTGATTGAAGATGGATAAGTTTAAAAATTCAAATGGAAAATTTGAATTTGATTGTTTTGAAATGGAATTGAAGTTGAATAAGATCAAATTCAAAAAGGAATTAGGATTTATTCAAATAGGAATGGAGATGGTTTGAAATTGAAGTGGGTTCAATTTGAAATTAGTCCAAATTGATTTGAATAAATTTGGAATTGTGATTAAAATTGAATAGTTTTAAATTCAAAAAGAATTTGAATCGAATTTGGGAGGAAATCAAGAATAATTCAACTTGATTTGGAAATAGAGTTAGAAATTGGGATTAATTCAAACTGGAGTTAAAATGGGATGAAATTGGAACTAGTTCGATTGAAATTTATTTAAATTAGTAGAATTTGAGATCAAAGTTGAATAAAGTTAAATTTGGAAAGAAACTGTGGTTAATTCAACATGAATTGGGGCTAAATCAATTTCAATTGAAATTGAAGTTATTTTAATTGGAATCAAGTCAATTTAAATGGAATGGAAATTTAAATTGAATTGATTGGAAATGGAGGTTGGGAATTGAACAGTTTGACTTTTGACTATTTTCAAAATAAATTGTTTTAGTGCGAATCTATTTTTTCAAACTATTTACTATACAACTTTTCTTATACTTGTTTTACAATTATTTTTGGAACTATTTAACAATTTTTCTACTGTTTTATAAATTAATTACTATTTTTCAACTATTTTTCAATTATTTAAAACTTCTGCAACTATTTGACTATTTTCCAACTATTTTACAATTACTTACTTATTTTACTGTTATTTTACAAATTAATAATTATTTTTCAACTATTTATCTATTCTAAACAATTTCAAACTATTTTCAAAATATGAACTGGTCAGAGTGCAAACTGTTTATGATTAAATACCCAATTGAGATAAGAATAGAGGTGATAATCCGATTGGATTGAAACAATTGTGAATAAGTGAATGAAAATTAAAGTGAATGTGAATAGAAAAGAAATTGATTTGGCTAATGATCAACGCGATAAATACGTAGAATGTACGTATATTATTCTATTCGCCTAGTGATTTGATTCAGATTCGAGCACAGAATTTCGAGATAATTATATCGATCGGAGTTGGGATTTTTCACTCGATTTTCGACGGCGAACCTGGATATGGATTGTTGATTGGTTCTGGATATTCTCTATCATAGTCATGGCTATGCAAGGAGAGTGACGGTTTCTGATCAAGAAAACAGATTTCAGTCGACACTAGAAAGTTGGGTGGACGATACTAGTTCGGAAGCGAAATCGTGTGATCAAGTGAGCAATCAGATTGGCGTAGCGTACGAATGAGATGTGTACATTGTACAGTTTGAATGAAATTAATAATGGGAATTTGTGGATAAGAATTGTAAAATGGTTTTTGAAACGAAAATATATTTTGTGAAATATATGATGAAATAAATAGAAATTGGATATTTCTATGGAGAAATTTACTTTATGAAGTAAGTAATATGGTTAATGACTTTATAGAGTAATAAAATTTGAATATTTGATTTGGGATAAACAAAGTTATACATCTTTGTTATATAAGATAAATCTCCCCTTATTGAATCTATTGCCGGAAGGAAACAGTTTTGGAAGATATTTGAATTATAAAAGGAGTTTTATACAAGTTTGAAATAATCCAAAGTTTTTAATAAAAATATATATATATCTATATATATAAAGGATCTTATGAGGATTCTGGAGAAAGGGTTTTTGGAACCTTTGGATTTGGAAAGGCTTTTGACTTTTAGATAAAATCAATTATGGAATTGGGAAAGCCTAGTTTGAGAATTATCGATTTTAGGATAATTGATTTTGAGAAAAAGAGATTTATATGAGATTCATACTAGGTATATGATTTAGAAGATACTATATGTGTATATAATATAGTGTTTTGAAAATGGCTCTGGAGAAAATGGTGCTCCCTTGGGATGAACTTCTCAGGAGTACCATAGGTTGGTACTGCCTTGAGCCTCTAAGGGAAGGTTCTAAAATTGATCCTATGAGGAGTCAGGACTAAACTAGTTCCTGAGGATTATTGGGTAGCGAAAGTCGAGGGCGGTGATGCCTACAGAGGCATTTGGGTTATGCTGTAATGATAGTGTAACTCGATGTCAATGCGATCTACTGTGTGGACCATAGCGAAAATCGTATAGACGTGAGTGTCAATGGTCTACGCTTGATTTTGCCGGGAAGGCAACGTAACATCGGTAGACTGCAATCTATGGTCAAGTGGAGTGGAGAAGTATCATTCTTTTGGCAGTGAAATATGATGGCGCTGTGGCTTACAGTTATATGCATTTTTGCTGTAATGGCAACGTAACCCCAGTTGTAGCTGCGATCTGTAGCGGGTTCCATGGTGTATTCGAGGAGCGCAGAGGCTTATAATTGTCTATGGATTATATATATATATGTGAGAGCGTACTTGTTATTTTCTTGCATAAAGATTTTAAATGATTTTATATAAGAATATATTTTGATATATAAAACAATATATCTTTCTTATAAATATTAACGTAATTGGATGTCAAATATTGGAACTAAATTAAGTGGTAATAGAATTTCTAAATAAGATGAATTAGAATTGGTTTCAAACCGGAGAAATAGAATGGCTATTGTGTTTAATAATGGGATGATTGTTTTCCAATAAAAAATAAAATGTTCTGAGGAAGTAACAATTTAAAGAGAATAACGTGTGTTAACCCCGTTTTTCTTTAACGAGTTAAGACTCAGGCCGACTCAACTGGTTACGACTTAATTAGCTAACGAGTTAAGGTTCGCGGCGACTTAAAGGAATGGAACGACTCATGGGGATTAACGGTTCATGAAACAGGCCGACATAGTGAGTTACCGACTCAACGAGTTAATGCCTTAGAGGAGCAGAGTGGCTTAACTAGTTAGTGGTTTATGGGGCAGATCGACTCATCTACTTAGAGGGATAGGACGACTCAAGGGGTTAACGGTTCACAAGGCAGGACGACTCAGTGGATCAACGACTCAATAAGTTAGAGACTTATCATATGAGATGACTCAGTGGAAGTAACGACATAAGAAGGTGGACCCTTGTGCCGCTTCACCTATATACCGCTACCTGATAAGTCGTTAACGACTTAACGACTCATGACTCAGAATGACTCGTCCACGACTTAAAGCCATCGAGTCGTAGTCCATTGCCACAGTGCCGATGCCAATAAGGCTTGACTCGTAAACGACTCAGAACTTAGCTTAAAATCCAGCAGAGGAATAAGCCATGGAGAAATCAAGGGTTGGCTCAGTGAGTCGGCCACGACCTAATTTGACGCGGCCACGAGCCAAGCATGAGTCGAACACGACTCACGACTCAGGGCTGAAAACTCCTATAAATACATGGCCACCTCCAACATTCAGGGGACTTTTCTGCTCATTCATTCCAAGCGCCGTTACTCTGCTGCATTTTGAACTACTCCAACACTTAAAGCTTTTGAGAGATAAAGAACACCTCAAGGAACTTCACGAAGAAATGATACATGTCCAACATGAGTTCAAGGATTTGGATCGACATTGAAGTTTAGGCTACTTGTTGTAAGTCACTTGTAACTCGAAGTGTGTTGTAATCAAAGTGTGATTGCATCGACTTGTAATCAAATCGTCAATAAAGATATTCAAAGTGGACGTAGGCTCTCTCTTAAGCCGAACCACTATAAAATTGCCGTTGTTTACTGCTTTTTCGCTATTATCTGCTTATAATCTGTTCCCGAGCTATCGGGTGGTGCTTTCACAATCTCACTTCATACACCGGGGTATTAGCGTTCAAATTTTAGCGTTAACATTTTTGGTGCTTTCAATGAGAATTGAACTCAGGCAAATTGTCATCATTGCTCCACGAAAGTTTGTTGAAGTAACCTCTCTGAAGACTAGAAGTTTATCCGAAATCATGGCTCCGGGGAGAAAGAGTAGATCTGTAAGATCTGGAAATGCTCAAGAGGGAACCTCCGCTTCCCCTGTATCGAATCAAGCCACTCCAGCTGTCGGAGTTACAAAGGCAGAGCTGGATGCTGCAATCTTAGGGCTGAACCAGCAGATAAATGCCCAAAATGCACAATTCGAGGCTCAGAATGCCCAAAATGCCCTAATTCTGAATAGGTTGAACGATTTGCTTGGGGCAAACCATCAACCGGCAGGTAATGAAAGGAACTTTGCTGGCAACATTCATGATGCTGAAGAAAGGAATGCTTCTGAAAGGGCTGCTAGCCCCTTTGAACAAACACTTCCTGAGGTTGGTGGATCTAGAACTCGACATGATGAGGAGTATCTTTCTGGAATGGTCCGACAAATCATGAAAGAGAGTATGCAGAGGGTTGAAGACGAGAAAGAATGGGGTTTTTCCCCAAGTAAAACTCCATTTACTGAGAAAATCTTAAAGGCTGAATTCCCAAGGAAGTTTGTCCCTCCAACCATTCCAGCTTACAAGGGGACAAGCGATCGGAACGAATTCTTATACAAGTATGACTGGCACATGACAGGTGCCAGAGCCTCTGATGAGATAAAGTGCCGATATTTTCCTGTATATCTAGAAGGTGTGGCTCTGCTGTGGTTCACCAAGCTACCAGTCCGATCTATTGATCAGTTTTCGGACTTGACCCGGAAATTCAAGGAGCAGTTCAGACTATATGCTTCAAAAGCCAAGGACATCATGTCGTTGTCAAGTTTAGAACAGAATCCAGGAGAGACTATCAGGTCTTTCTTAGACCGCTTTAATATAGCACTGGCCGAGGTGGACAATGCAGAACCGCGAATGATATTGACTTATCTGATGAGGGCTATTGACAAGTCGAGCGAATTTGGGAAATGGCTAAACATGAAGGAACCAAATTCCCTTGAAAAATTCTATAAAAAAGCAGATGAATTCATACGCCTGGAAAGCCGTCCCGTACCGGTAAAGGCAGTGTTGGAAAAAGCTGAAGATAACACTGTTGCTCCACGCAAGAATGAATCTGTAGGGCAAAAAAGGGAAAATAACAATGGGAAGAAACAGAGTAATCTGAGGAAGCCTCGATCCTTCAAGCCATCAGAGTATACTCCTTTATCAACGCCGGAGCGTATCTACCTTACCACTAAAGATTCTGTTGATTTTCCTAAACCTCTTCCTCTGAGGACCGGGAAAAAGGCTATACAGAGTGGCAAGTTCTGCCGCTTCCATAATCAACCCGGTCATGAGACCGACGAATGCTGCCAGTTGAAAAATCTGGTTGAAGAGTTGCTAAGGGAAAACAAGCTGCAGCAATTTGTGAAAAGGAATAGCAACAATCCTGCTTCGTCTAGTCAGGGGAAACAAGCTCCTGCTCATCAGCCTAGGACAGGTGAGAAGGCTGCAGGGCATGAACCTGGAAGGCCCATTATCAATGTCATTACAGGAGGACCTCACCCAGCAGGCAGAAGCTGGGGTGAGATGGAAAGGTATACCCGAGCTTTGAAATATGTACCGACCGAGGAAGATGTATTCGTTTTGGAAGGTGCTATGCCCCTGAAGCAACAAAGAACTTTCAATGATGATATTGTGTTCAGAGCCAAGGATTCTGCAGGTATTGAAGCTCCTACTTTGGATCCCTTAGTCATCTCGGCTGGTATCGGGCCAGCTATTGTCAGAAGAGTTCTCATTGATTGTGGCGCATCCTGCAATAACCTCTTCAAGAAAACATTCGACCAAATGAAGATCCCTACGGCTGATGTTTAAGCCTCATCGCAGAAAATCGCTGGCTTTACTGGGGAGCCAAAACAGCCGATAGGAACCGTTGATTTTATTGTGGAACTTGGAGAAGGAGAGAGAAAAGTGGTCCGCAAGCAAACTTTTGTGATTGTCGACGAATTTTCTGCTTACAATGCTTTCCTTGGCCGTCCAACTCTCGCAGCATTCAAAGTTGTTCTGGCCCCATGGTGCCTCACCATTAAATTTCCCACAGATAATGGAGTGGGAGTTATAAAAGGGGATCAAAATGCGGGGCGGGAATGTTATCTAACAGAGCTACGAGAAACCAGAAAAGGAGAAATGGGAAAGGATGCGGCAGCCCCAGTCCGCATCAAAGAACCAGCCTTGTAGCAATTACAGAGCGGACCCTGCACTGGCGAGCACAGCGGAGCAAGGAAAGAGATGGATCCTAGAAAAGTCAGTGCAGGGGAGAATAGAGTGGTACCAGTGGAAACGACAATACCAGTACCTGTTGACCCAAAGGACCCAAACAAGGTATTGAATGTGGGATCACAACTTAATGTGTCAATTCAGAATATCTTAATATCTTTTTTAAAGGCAAATTTGGATGTTTTTGCTTGGACTCATGCCGATATGTACGGGATATCCCCAGAAGTTGCAGTACACGCTCTGAATATTGATCCAAAATTTACACCTGTGAAGCAGAAAAGGAGAACTCAAGATCCAGAAAGGTCGGCAGTGTTAAAAGAAGAAGTTGATCGGCTCATGGAGAATAATTTTATCAAAGAATCTACCTATCCGAATAGGGTTTCAAATCCAGTGCTGGTTAAGAAAGCCAACGGAAAATGGAGAGTATGCATCGATTTTTCAGATCTAAACAAGGCCTGCCCCAAAGACTGCTTCCCTTTACCCAAGATCGATCAACTGGTTGATGGAACAGCGGGACACGAATTGTTATCTTTTATGGATGCCTACTCCGGATATAACCAGATCATGATGCATGAGCCAGATCAGGAGGACACGAGCTTTATCACCGACGTTGGTCTTTACTGCTACAGAGTTATGCCCTTCGAGCTGAAGAATGCAGGGGCAACATACCAAAGACTTGTTAATGCTATGTTCAAACCGCAATTGGGCAAGACTATGGAAGTCTACGTCGATGACATGTTAGTAAAGTCAAAGAAAGCAGTGGATCACATAGAACACTTAGCAGACATGTTCGCAGTCCTCCGAAAATACGGAATGAAGCTCAATCCTTTAAAATGTTCATTTGGAGTGGAATCCGGCAAGTTTTTAGGTTTCATCGTGAGCGCTAGGGGCATTGAGGCTAGTCCAGCTCAAATTACCGCCTTAAAGGAAGTCAAAGCTCCTAGAACAAAGAAGGAATTGCAAAGTCTCGATGGAAAAGTCACTGCCTTAAGTCGGTTCATTTCCAAAGCCACAGATAAATGCATCCCATTCTTTGATGCCCTAAAGAAAGGAAAGAAAAACTTCGATTGGACTCCCGAATGCCAAAAAGCCTTTGAAGAATTGATTCGCCATATGGAAACGCCTCCAATACTTTCTAGGCCTGGCGATGGCGAGGATCTTCTTATATACTTGGCAGTATCATCTCATGCTTTAAGTGCAGCGCTGATACGAGAAGACAAAGGGATTCAACATCCAGTTTACTATATCAGCAAAAGACTCACTGGGGCAGAGATGAATTACTCTAAGTTGGAAAAACTCGCATATTGCCTACTAATTTCATCTAGGAAGTTGAGGCAATATTTCCAAGCTCATCCTATCAGAGTCCTCACTGATCAACCTTTAAAGCAAGTCCTGTTTCGCCCTGAGACTTCGGGTCGTCTTCTAAAGTGGAATATTGAACTCAGTCAATATGACATCACTTATCATCCCCGATAAGCAATCAATGGACAGGCTTTAGCGGATTTCATCGCAGAATTCACAGATAAGGGTAACGGTGAGGAGGAAACGATCGACGATTCCCCAATCCAATGGAAGTTATATGTCGATGGCGCAAGAAATGACTACTGCTCTGCATCCGGAGTTGTACTCGAGACCCCTGAAGGTCGATCATTATGCTACGCACTAAGATTGGAATTTCCTTCGACAAACAATGAAGCAGAATATGAAGCCCTTATCGCTGGCTTGAGGATTGCTAAAGAATTAAACATCCGAGCGTTACAGATCTTCAGTGATTCTCAGCTTATTGTATGCCAAGTCAAAAAGGAATTCCAAGCGAAAGGGGGGAATCTGCCCGCCTACTTGTCAAAGGCTTCGGAACTCCTGAGTGATTTCGATCATTACATGATAAGTCACATTCCTCGAGAAGAAAACATGAAAGCAGATTCTCTCGCGAAGTATTCTAGCACGGGCGAAGCTCAATTTCTGGGGTTAACTCCAGTGGAGATTCTTTCAACCCCGAGCATTGATGAGATGGATATTGATTGGATCATGAGCGTGTCTCAAGAGCAAGAATCATGGATGACTCCAATAACAGAATATCTGCTCAATGGATCTTTACCGGAAAGTTCAAAAGAACGAAAGAAGCTTTTGAGGAAAGCCTCTCGCTATATAGTCCAGGATGGCCAGTTATACAGACGGGGATTCTCAATGCCGTTACTTCGATGTGTATCCAGGGAAGAGTCCAAAACAATCCTAGCTGAGGTGCATGGGGGAGAATGTGGCGATCATTTAGGTGGTCAAACTTTAGCGAAAAAGATTCTCCGATACGGATATTTTTGGCCAGAAATTAATCGAGATGCAGCAGACTATTCCCGAAAATGTGACAGATGCCAAAGATTCGCCAAAATTCCTAGAGCTCCTTCCACTGAACTCACACAGATGGTCAGTCCATGGCCATTTGCAATATGGGGGATAGACCTTGTGGGACCATTACCAACTGCCAAATCTGGAATTAAATATGCCATTGTTGCTGTAGATTATTTTACTAAGTGGGCAGAGGCTGAACCACTGGCTACTATCACCTCAAAAAAGATGATAAGTTTTGTGACTAAAAGTATCATTTGCAGATGCGGTGTGCCTCAAAAAATAATTACAGACAATGGTACTCAGTTTGAAAGTGAAGAATTCCAAGATTTTTGCAAACGATTCAAAATCCGAAAGAGCTTCTCAGCAGTAGCCCATCCACAGGCAAACGGGCAGGTGGAAGCAGTAAATAAAATTATCAAGTCAACCATCAAGAAGCAACTTGAAAAAGCAAAAGGTGGTTGGGTCGATAAGCTACCGCTGGCACTATGGGCATACAGAACTACCCACAAAACTGCGACCGGGCATACTCCGTTGTCATTGGCATATGGATCAGAGGCAATGATTCCGGTAGAAACAGAGGTCCCTTCACATAGAAGAATCCATTTCAATTAAGCGGAGAATGAGAAACTACAGCTTGAGGCACTAGATCTCCTTGATGAAAAAAGAGAAGAGGCTGAGCTCAGAATCGCATCTCATCAGCAAAGGATAGCCAGACATTTCAATTCCAAAGTTCGCCAACGCAGCTTTGAAATTGGAGATCTAGTCCTAAAGAGAATTATGACAGCAACAGGTGTGTTTGGGCCAAATTGGGAAGGACCATATGTCATAGGTCAAAAGCTTCTGGACGGCACATTCAAACTCACTACTGTCGAAGGAGATCAAATTCCAAGAGCTTGGAACAACAATCACTTGCGTCCATACTTTACTTGATAGCTTTGTTGAAATATTGTAGAAAGAATTATGAATGTATGATTCCTGTAATTGAAAGCGATTGTAAAACTGATGCAAGTGAATAGTGAAAGACTATAAAGTGGATGTAGGCCCAAATTCTTGGCCGAACCACTATAAATCTTGTGTTCCTTATTATTATTACATGTTTGCTTTATTTTCGATATTAAAAATACATTAAATGTATTACTGAAATATCGATTTAAATTTTTGCAGGCAACGAAAACAAAACTTGCACATTACAAGACCAAGTGATTCTTGTTATCATTCAACAAACAAATTCCAAGTCGCAAAATTCCCGAGCTTAAATCCTAGATAAGAAGTACTTCAATTGAACGGTCAATGATTTCGCCGAAAACGGGCTTTAGCTAATAAATTGAGAAGTTTGAACAAACAAACATCCAATTAAGAAGCTTATGTCCGTTCTCGTGAACTGGCCTAGCAATGAATTACACTTCTTTGGATTAAACAGGCTACTTGTAAGAGAAGGGAGTACAAGCAAAAAAAAATAAAAATAGAGGATCACTGAAAAGGCATAAGCAAGTGGACAAGGAACAACTAAAGTCCTCTTCGGAGGATAAAGACCTCAAACGAAGCATATGCCGTAAAAAAGAAAGTTCTCTACTCAACCAAAAAAGATTGGAGGAGTCAAGACCCTCCAACCATGAGAGAGTAACTTCCAGGCAATCTTCGGAGGCACATTTCACCAGGAGTTGAAGTGTAACAGCCGCTCTTCGGAATTTCACTTCACCAGAGTTGAAATGCAAACAAAATAAAAGCCCTCTTCGGAGGCCCATTTCACCAGGAGTTGAAGTGTTACGACCGCTCTTCGGAATTTCACTTCACCAGAGTTGAAATGCAAACAAAATAAAAGCCCTCTTCGGAGGCCCATTGCACCAGGAGTTGAAGTGTTACGACCGCTCTTCGGAATTTCACTTCACCAGAGTTGAAATGTAAAACAAAATAAAAGCCCTCTTCGGAGGCCCATTTCACCAGGAGTTGAAGTGTTACGACCGCTCTTCGGAATTTCACTTCACCAGAGTTGAAATGTAAAACAAAATAAAAGCCCTCTTCGGAGGCCCATTTCACCAGGAGTTGAAGTGTAACAGCCGCTCTTCGGAATTTCACTTCACCAGAGTTGAAATGCAAACAAAATAAAGACCTCTTCGGAGGCACATTTCACCAGGAGTTGAAGTGTAACAGCCGCTCTTTGGAATTTCACTTCACCATAGTTGAAATGCAAAAAAAGAAAAAAAAACTCCTCCCGGAGACACAATCAAGAAGAAAGACCTCTTCGGAAGCCCACGTTTCAACGAGATTGAAATAAAACTTCCAAGTGTTGAAACGTGAAAAGGCTTCCTTCAAAGGCACAACTCTTTGGAGGTACACGTTTCACCAAGATTGAAATAAAACTTCCAAGTGTTGAAACGTGAAAAAATCCCTCCTCAGAGGTACAACTTTCTATGTAAGAAAAAAAAATCCTCATCAAGAGCACACTTTAACTTTCAAAGGAAGAGTGATTTACCTATTCTGGAAAATAACCTTCCTCAAAAAAAAAAGTTAAAGTACCCTTCAGAGGCCCGCTTTACCTCATAGAAGAATTCACTTGGTAAAACGTGTACATAAGCAAAAGAAAAAGTGATTTCTTCGAAGGACAAAGCGTAAAAACCTATATGAAGGGAGTTGTACTCTACGAAGAATTTCTTCAAGAATGAAATAATTATTCTTCAGAAAATAAGAGTGCAAGTCCCCTCGAAGTATAAAATATTGCAGCAAGCTTATGGTATGGGGGCAACATGGTATAGTTATATACAATATGGTATAACCACATCGACGAAAGTAATGCTCAAACAACATGCCATAAGCCCGCCGCAATATCATATAAATAAATTTGTGCAAAAATGAATAATAAATGCATTCTCAAATTCAGACAGGAGCTTATACAAAGGAAAAAGAATCATTTTATTCAACACTATTTTATATACAGGTACAGGTTCCAACAAAAGAAAAGCGGGGGGGCCGGTACCCGCACAATTTTCGGTCATTGCATGCAAAAAGGGCAAAAAAGCGATATGAAAGCCACAGAACCAGAGCCATCATTTCTTCTTCCGCCCACCTTTTGAGCCCGCACCTGGCCGAATGACCAACTTTTTAGGTCGGCTTGTAAGGGTAGGGGATGAAGGAGAAAGAGGCTCGATCGGACTTTCTTCCGTCTCTCCTTCGCCAATTAGAGATTCCTTCTTATCCTTCTTCTTGGAAACTCCCTTCTTCCCTCTCTTTTTGGAGGAAGGCCCACTCCCTGGAGAAAAAAGTTTGGATAACGGTTCAGCGTCGGAGCTAGTGGGTTCTGGCGTCTTCTCGCTTCCTTCAGTTTCTTCTCCTTTCGGATCTTGAGAAGCAACGGGATCATCTAAGCCGTGAAGGGCTTCTATTTGCTCTTCCTGTGACCCGGGTTGCGAGGCAGAAGGAGGAGTGACCTTAGGAAGCGGAGAAGGAATAATTGGAGGAGGAGAAGCTTGAACAATGCCCAACATTTTCTCTGCAGAAGGAAAAAAGTTTAAGTCAGCAAAAAGCAGAGATAAAGGTTCGCCGAGATTCAAGAAGTAGTCGAAAAGCCCATCAAGTTCATAAGAAACAGATGAGCAGTCTACTTGGGCAAGGTTGTCAGTAGGGTTACCTACAGAAGTCGGTTCCCTGATGTCAACTTCGTAAGCCTGTGCCTCAGCACTCTCGCCGCCCCCATCTCCACCTTGTATGCATGTAATATCAGTGGTGACTTCAGTAGGAGAAGGGGAATGAGAACTAGAACCGATAATATCAATTTGGGCTGAAGGAGAAGGTTGCATTGGAGTAGTCGAGGTGATTTTTCCTGAATATTCTCCTGCCGCTATTTCGGCTCTCAATCTTGCAAGCTGTTCTCTCCCCTTGGCAAGAGCGGCGCGGGCATCATCATCAAGATAATGCTCTTCAAGAGCTGACTCAGCGTAGCCAGCGCCTTTACCACCGAGCATATCGAGTGCTGCTTCCCAAACTTCAGCCAGTGTAATTTCGTACTTAGGGCCTAGAAAGTCAAGGCTACCACGCCCCAAAATGCTGTGTAGATAGAAATCAAATAATGTTGAGCTAATGTTGGCTTTCGTTGCCTCGTGAGAATCTTCAGCTGCAATTTTGCCGGCAACGGCCTCATCACGCTCCATTTCAGCTTTAGAAAGTTGAAGCTTAAGCATTTGAATCTCCGCCTCTTAGGAGCTATTTTTCTTCCGAAGCTCTACAATGTCGGCAACATAGCCCTCACTAATTCTTTTTTGCACTTCGAGCCTGTCTTCGGCATCCCTTTGGCTAGCGTGGGCATCTCTCACTTGTTTGAGGAGCACTTCTTCTTTTTGAGAATAAGAAGTAGAGGAAGCAACAAGCTCTTGTTTCAGTTCTTCAACTTTCGCTTCAAGCTCCTCATTGTAAGAAGCAATGCTTCTCATCTCGGTGTCATGTTGCTCAAGCACCTTTTGCCATTCGGCTTTATCATTTTCCATGGTGAGCATGGCCTCTATGTTCGCACGATTAACCCTCTGAAGCTCGTCAACAAGTTTCTGCCAGTTCGACATCCTCTCAATGTCAAGCTTAACAGCGTTAAGGTTTTGTAACATGGCAAACTTGTCAATGGGGACCAAGTCAAGGTCAAACCTTACTCTCTTCAGACACCACTGAGGAAATCGGCTTTGAAAAGTGGAAGGACCCGGTCCAACATGGAATTTGGGTCTGCTAATTATAGTTTGGATGTCCGACTTCCCGAGAGCGGGAGAGCCGGAAGGGATATCAAGCGAGGCAGGGGCGGTAACCTTTTCAGTAGTTATAGTGGTGTGCTTCTCACCATGTCGCGCTCGCTTTCTCGAATCTTCAACCACATGACCTTTTCCTCTGTCATCATGGGTTTTTCTTTTATTGGAATCGTCACCTCTCTGTGAAGAATCATGGCGCTCCTCCCTCTCCCTTCTTTCGTAGCGCTCCTCTTGAGCCCTCTTCTCTTGAGCCTTTCGTGCGGCTCTTTCTTCATCGGATTCTCTGTAAGAGGGGAGGTAACGCCTATAATCATATTGGCTACGCCTCCCGTAGCGCTGGAAATCATCGTAATGTGAGCTGCTGCGCCCCATCGGAGAATCTGAAAATAAAAAAAATAAGCTTTAGAAATCTTTAAAGTATAAGAAGATAAGTGCGTAGAAGTGCTGAAAAATCCTAAGTGTTGTGTAATGTGTAAACTACACGCATCAAGCTACAGACCACTCTGTGGAGTAGAGGTGGTGATAACTTGAGTAGGAGGAGTTGGCATTTGTTGTAGAGAAGATGTCGCCTCGATTACAAAAGAGATAGTTTTGGAAACATCAACTTTAAAAAGTTCTTGTGAAGTCACAATTAGGTCGCTCAACCCCTCAAAAACATCATCACCATCATGCTTTTTGGGACTTGCTTTCTCAACTCCTTCGTTAGCAGATCTCCCGGAAGATCGTGGAGGTTCTTCCTCTTCGATAACTGGGGCAAGTACAGACTTGTCAGACGGCCCCGCAGCATCCTTCGGAGTTGAACACTTCACTAGTGAAGTTTCTGTAGAGGTTCCTCCCCGCATGTGCTCTTTAGTAGAGACCGGGGCATCAGGAGTTTCCATCGGAGAATCGGGAATTTCAGTTGGAACTTCATGAGGCTGAGTGAAGCGAGAGGAATGAAGAAGCCCATATTGATGTAAAAATTCATCATTTAACAAAAACTTTATACTCCTCTCTTCTGCCGCCACGGCATTCAGTCTTTCAAAAATTTGCTTATAGCACGGATCTCTAGAGGGAGGAGGAAGTGCTAAAACAGGAAAACAAGAAGCGAAGTTAGCATTTAGCAACTCAGATTTCGAAAAGCTCAAAAATGGAGAAATAAAGACAGGAAATCTTACTTCCTACTCTCCAGATGGCATAAAACCCTGGAGGACAGCGAGCAAAGAAAAACTGATTTAGAAATCCATGAACGCTTTCAGGAAGATCAGTGATGAGTTTGCGGTTTCGAGCACTCCTTATAACTACGATAGAGGGATGATCTTTAATTTTCGTGAATGAGCAGAAGTAGCAGATTTCCCCAAAGCTCGGTAATCGGTCCAAAACTCTCCTAAATAGCATACATAACCCCATCAGAATGGCATGGCCGTTGGGGTGCAATTGGAATGGAGAGATAGATAACCGAAGCAGGAACTGCTGAAGGAAGTCATTAAAAGGTGGGATGGCACCGCTCAAGCACATTTGGCGATTGACGGCAATAAAGCCAAGAGGGGGCCTATCTGCAGTATCATTTGGCCCCGGCAGTAAGGCATCAGCTTCGGCAATGCCAAACTGGATGCGCAATTGGTTAAACACCCGCTGATTCAGAGTTGTGGAAGTTCTCTCCGGAGGGTTGTCCAATGGGTTGGCTACTGGGAAGACATCTTCAGCCTGGCCCATCGGTTCTTCTTGTTGAGAAGTCATTCTACACAAGCAACTGGATGTTCAAATGCGAAGGTGCACGTTTCCTAAAAGTGTGAAGTGTTGTGTAGAACTAATGAAGATAAACAAGTAAATATAACTGAAGTTAAGCTAGTTGGCAATTGATCAATTACTAAATTTCAGGACTTGTTAATTTAAAGTTTCAGGTATAGTGTTAGTGCAAACTGGTCAATTTCAGTTGACTATTTCAACATTGCTTTAGCACTCTACTTGGATTCGTTGGTTTAAAGTACTTCATTCACGCAATCTATTTAACATTTATCTTCTATTGACTAATTTGTCATTGGATGTGGGCAATCAATGGCAGTATATTCGTCCCGATTCTCTGTGATTGTTGTATTAAACAGGTTGTATACTTGCAAACTGAAGCAATCTGTAAAACTAAAATATGCAACAAAGTTTGGCAGGTTAAAGTCCAAACAATTCAATATTCAAGCAGTTTATTTCAGCAACTCAAGTCAAAGATCGAGTCAGAATTATGCTTCAAAGCAGTACAATGTGATAACTCGTCCACGTTTTAAAGGTTATGAAGCAAGTTAAGCTAGGTTGTTTATGCTCCAAGACATTGATGCCTTGAGTCACTGGTTCTCTAAGTCGTAAGGCACAGTAATGGGAGAAATTTTTTAGTTCAAAGCAGTGTGAAATTCTCCAAGTCCTGTGTCGGCCGCGACTCAAATCCTAGGTTGCATCTAATTGAGCCGGTCATAGGTTCAAACCACAAGGAGCAACTCGGTATGAAAAATAGTCCAAGTGCTGAGTCGTTCGCGACCTATGAGTTGAGTCGTTCGCGACCTATGAGTTGAGTAGTTCATGGCCTATGGCTTAAGTCGTTCGCGGCAGATGGATTGAGTCGTTCACGGTTCAAAGGATGAGTCGCGGTGAGGATCTAAAGGGCTGAGTCGCTCGTATGACCAAAAACCTAAGTCATCCAAAAAGCCAACTAGGTCATGAGAATCCTAGGTCATTTCCTCGACCGGTCATCTTCTCTCGAACCCTTTAACCCGTTAAGGATCATTTCATATCTTCCAAACTCGCAGACCAAATAATTCAAGGCACTATAATCCATTGTCTTCACCTCACGCCATCAGAAAATCACTCAAAGGATCAATTCGAATCGCTTCAAGTTTGCGACGAATCTGACGCGCTGTTATGATATCGCGAACAATAACAACAATATAATCGATGGCAGTTGTAAATCGATCAAAAAAGCATGAGTCGCGATGGAACATGGCACAAAGATGCATCAGGGTCAGAAAAATGGGGAATCCGGATTCGTAATTCAATAACAGTAAGGAATCGAAAGAGAATCAGGCTCACTTACGCAACAAAGATTATTAGCAGGGAGTTGGAATAGAATTGCTTTCGAAAGCTCGGAGGAATGTTAATGGCAAAAAACGACTTACGAGATTGGTATGAGAAGAAGAAGATAAAAGTGACGATTCATGCCTTTTATACCAGGATAGTGGAACGTGAGTCGACACATGCGAGTCAAGATGAGTCGAAGTACACGACCTACGACTTAGGCGTGTACTTCGAGGGGCAAATGTTAACCCCGTTTTTCTTTAATGAGTTACGACTCAGGCCGACTCAACTGGTTACGACTTAATTAGCTAACGAGTTAAGGTTCGCGGCGACTTAAAGGAATGGAACGACTCATGGGGATTAACGGTTCATGAGACAGGCCGACACAGTGAGTTACCGACTCAACGAGTTAATGCCTTAGAGGAGCAGAGTGGCTTAACTAGTTAGTGGTTTATGGGGCAGACCGACTCATCTACTTAGAGGGATAGGATGACTCAAGGGGTTAACGGTTCACAAGGCAGGACGACTCAGTGGATCAACGACTCAATAACTTAGCGACTTATCATATGAGACGACTCAGCGGAAGTAACGACATAAGAAGGTGGACCCTTGTGCCGCTTCACCTATATACCGCTACCTGATAAGTCGTTAACGACTTAACGACTCATGACTCAGAATGACTCGTCCACGACTTAATGCCATCGAGTCGTAGTCCATTGCCACAGTGTCGATGCCAATAAGGCTTGACTCGTAAACGACTCAGAACTTAGCATAAAATCCAGCAGAGGAATAAGCCATGGAGAAATCAAGGGTTGGCTCAGTGAGTCGGCCACGACCTAATTTGACTCGGCCACGAGCCAAGCATGAGTCGAACACGACTCACGACTCAGGGCTGAAAACTCCTATAAATACATGGCCACCTCCAACATTCAGGGGACTTTTCTGCTCATTCATTCCAAGCGCCGTTACTCTGCTGCATTTTGAACTACTCCAACACTTAAAGCTTTTGAGAGATAAAGAACACCTCAAGGAACTTCACGAAGAAATGATACATGTCCAACATGAGTTCAAGGATTTGGATCGACATTGAAGTTTAGGCTACTTGTTCTAAGTCACTTGTAACTCGAAGTGTGTTGTAATCAAAGTGTAATTGCATCGACTTGTAATCAAATCGTCAATAAAGATATTCAAAGCGGACGTAGGCTCTCTCTTAAGCCGAACCACTATAAAATTGCCGTTGTTTACTGCTTTTTCGCTATTATCTGCTTATAATCTGTTCCCGAGCTATCGGGTGGTGCTTTCACAATCTCACTTCATACACCGGGGTGTTAGCGTTCAAATTTTAGCGTTAACAACGTGTAAATTAGAAAGGGTGTAAATTAAAGTGGGATTCAAATTGTGAAGTTCTGAATTCTAAATTTAAACATTTGAAATTGTTTCCAAAATGGTAAAGGAAATAATATTATTCAAACTATTTTGAATGTAATCTTATTTTAGAATAAGAATTTGTTTTGAATTAAAACCAACGGTGGTTTAAATTTTAAAATTCGGCTTGGTGGGCCAAGAAGAAAATATACATATTTGTGAGGAATATACATAATATCAAAGATGGTTTGAAATAAACTCTAAATGTTGAGTTTTAAATTTGGAATGAGATGTGAAAACCCAAAGTGATAGGTTTTTGAACTTATAGATGGGAAAGTATTTTGAAATATGAATGGGAATTCAAATTGGGTAAAGTTGACTGGATTAAGTAAATTGAATCGAACATAGAAGAAGTTAAATAAGTTGAATGAACAACCTGAATTGGAAATTTCATGATGAAATTAGGATTTAACTTGGGAAGTTAAAATGGTTGATTTGAATGGGGAGTTTATTTGATCTCAAAATGGGTTTGAGATCTAGAAATTGGAAATGGATGGATGTTTTAAAATAATTTGAATCATACCATCCTGTTGTTATTAATAATCTTTAAGCTGAAAACGGGATTTGTTTAAATGAATGAAGAAATAACGTGTGGTAATACATCCATTCTTGAGATGAATGGGTAATAAGTTGAATTTTAAGATTAAAAGTGAACTTGTGGAAGTGAAATCACTTTGAACTTAAGTTTGGGATGTTTAAGGAACTTGGAGTTCAAATTGTTAAGAATTGGTTTCAAAATTCAAATTTGGGAAAAAATTGAATTTCAAAGAATGAGTTGTTTTAAAAAAAGTTTGAACAATAATTTGATCTTAGAAATAAGTTTATGAAGAAGTAAAGGGTAATTTAAATTAGAATATACGAAATTTGGACTCAGAATTTAATTGTTAAAAGCTTTAAATAAGGATAATTTGGTTTAAGAGGTTAAACCAACATTTAAAATGTAACTCGAATTTATAATTCGAGATGGTTTTAAGTTTAAATTTGGATAGAACTAACTCAAATTAAATTTGATTTGAATTAATTAGAATTGTGATTGAAGATGGATAAGTTTAAAAATTCAAATGGAACATTTGAATTGGATTGTTTTGAAATGAAATTGAAGTTGAATAAGACCAAATTCAAATAGGAATTAGGATTTATTCAAACAGGAATTGAGATGGTTTGAAATTGAAGTGGGTTCAATTTGAAATTAGTCCAAATTGATTTGAATAAATTTGGAATTGTGATTAAAGTTGAATAGTTTTAAATTCAAAAAGAATTTGAATCAAATTTGGGAAGAAATCAAGAATAATTCAATTTGATTTGGAAATAGAGTTAGAAATTGGGATTAATTCAAACTGGAGTTAAAATGGGCTGAAATTGGAACTAGTTCGATTGAAATTTATTAAAATTAGTAGAATTTGAGATCAAAGTTGAATAAAGTTAAATTTGGAAAGAAACTGAGGTTAATTCAACATGAATTGGGGCTAAATCAATTTCAATAGAAATTGAAGTTATTTTAATTGGAATCGGGTCAATTTAAATGGAAATGGAAATTTAAATTGAATTGATTGGAAATGGAGGTTGGGAATTGAACAGTTTGACTTTTGACTATTTTCAAAATAAATTGTTTTAGTGCGAATCTATTTTTTCAAACTATTTGCTATACAACTTTTCTTATACTTGTTTTACAATTATTTTTGGAACTATTTAACAATTTTTCTACTGTTTTATAAATTAATTACTATTTTTCAACTATTTTGCAATTATTTAAAATTTCTGCAAATATTTGACTATTTTCCAACTATTTTACAATTACTTACTTATTTTACTGTTCTTTTACAAATTAATAATTATTTTTCAACTACTTATCTATTCTAAACAATTTCAAGCTATTTTCAAAATATGAACTGGTCAGAGTGCAAACTGTTTATGATTAAATACCCAATTGACATAAGAATACAGGTGATAATCCGATTGGATTGAAACAATTGTGAATAAGTGAATGAAAATTAAAGTGAATGTGAATAGAAAAGAAATTGATTTGGCTAATGATCAACGCGATAAATACGTAGAATGTACGTATATTATTCTATTCGCCTAGTGATTTGATCCAGATTCGAGCATAGAATTTCGAGATAATTATATCGATCCGAGTTGGGATTTTTCACTCGATTTTCGACGGTGAACCTGGATATGGATTGTTGATTGGTTCTGGATATTCTCTATCATAGTCATGGATATGCAAGGAGAGTGACGTTTTCTGATCAAGAAAACAGATCTCAGTCGGCACTAGAAAGTTGGGTGGAAGATACTAGTTCGAAAGTGAAATTGTGTGATCGAGTGAACGATCAGATTGGCATAGCGACGAATGATATGTGTACATTGTACGGTTTGAATGAAATTAATAATGGGAATTTGTGGATAAGAATTGTAAAATGGTTTTTGAAAGGAAAATATATTTTGTGAAATACATGATGAAATAAATAGAAATTGGATATTTCTATGGAGAAATTTACTTTATGAAGTAAGTAATATGGTTAATGACTTTATAGAGTAATAAAATTTGAATATTTGATTTGGGATATGTTAACCCTGTTCTGCCAACGAGATGAAACTTGGGCCGACTCATCCACTTAAGGTCTTTAACGACTCATTGGATTTACGACTCAAGGGGCTTCAGCAACTTAAGGAAAGGACCGACTCAACTGGTAGCGACTCAATTAGCTGACGAGCTAAAGCTCAAGGCGACTTAGAGGAATGGAACGACTCATGGAGGATAGCGGTTCATGATACAGGCCGACTCATTGAGTTACCGACTCAACAAAGTTCACGGTTCATACGAGACGACTCAGGAAGCCTCACGACTCATCGAGTCACCGACTCAATAAGTCAATGACCTAAAGCTCAGAGCGACTTAAAGGGTTACGACTCAAAGGATTAATGGTTCACAAGGCAGACCGGCTCAGTGCATTACCGACTTATCAAGGCTATCGCCTCAGCGACTCAACAAAGTCCACGACCCATCATAAGAAACGACTCAAGAGGATTGACAATCTAAGAAGATAAGTCCCTAAGTCGCTTCACCTATGCACCGCTACCTGATAAGTCGTCAACGACTTAACGACTCATGACTCAGAATGACTCGTCCGCGACTTAAAGCCATTGAATCATATTCCATTGCCACAGTACCTATTCCTATGAGAACTGACTCGTAGGCGACTCATGACTTGGAATTCTGGAAAGCGAACTATTGAGAGACCAAAGGCTTAAGCAGATAAACCGGCCACGACTCAACTTGACTCGGCCACGGCTTAGCCTAAGTCGGTCACGACTCAGGACTTGGGCGAAAAACTTCTATCCAGATTTGCCTATAAATGCATGGCCACCGCCAACATTCAAAGGACTTTTGGCTGATTCATTTCAAGCACCATTACTCTGCTGCATTCTAGACTACTCCATCACCTTCAATAAACTTCACGAAGAAATCAAACATGTCAAACATGTGTTCAAAGATTTGGATCGACATTGAAGTTAGGTTACTTGTCCAAAGTCACTTGAAACTCAAAGTGTGTTGTAATCAAAGTGTAACTGCATTGACTTGTAATCAAATCGTCAATAAAGATATTCAAAGTGGATGTAGGCTATCTCTCAAGCCGAACCACTATAAAATTGCTGTTGTTTACCATTTTTTCACTATTATCTGCTTATAATCTGTTCCCGAGTTATCGGGTGGTGCTTTCATGATCTCACTTTATACACCGGGGTGTTAGCGTTCAAATTTTAGCGTTAACATTTTTGGTGCTTTCATTGAGAATCGAACTCAGGCGAGTTATCATCATTGCTCCGCAGAGGTTTGTAGAGAGAATTTCCTTGAAAACCAGAAGTCTATCCGAGATTATGGCTCCTGGAAAGGAAAATTAGATCTGTCAGATCTGGGAATATTCAAGAGGGAACCTCCGCTTCCCCTATATCGAATCAAGCCACTCCAGCTGTCGGAGTTACAAAGGCAAAGCTGGATGCTGCAATCTTAGGGCTGAACCAACAGATAAATGCCCAAAATGCACAATTCGAGGCTCAGAATGCCCAGAATGCCCTAATTCTGAATAGGTTGAACGATTTTCTTGGGGCAAACCGTCAACCGGTAGATAATGAAAGGAATTTTGCTGGCAACATTCGTGATACTGAAGAAAGAAATGCTCCTGAAAGGGCTGCTCCTGAAAGGGCTGCTTGCCCCTTTGAACAAACACTTCCAGAGGTTGGTGGATCTAGAACTCGACATGATGAGGAGTATCTTTCTGGAATGGTCCGACAAATTATGAAAGAGAGTATGCAGAGGGTTGAAGACGAGAAACAATGGGGTTTCGCCCCAAGTAAAACTCCGTTTACTGAGAAAATCTTAAAGGCTGAATTCCCAAGGAAGTTTGTCCCTCCAACTATTCCAGCTTACAGGGGGACAAGTGATCCGAATGAATTCTTATACAAGTATGATTGGCACATGACAGGTGCCAGGGCCTCTGATGAAATAAAGTGCCGATATTTTCCTGTGAATCTCGAAGGTGTAGCTCTGCTTTGGTTCACCAAACTTCCAGTCCGATCTATCGATCAGTTTTCTGACTTAACCCGGAAGTTCAAGGAGCAGTTCAGACTATACGCCTCAAAAGCCAAGGATATCATGTCACTGTCAAGTTTGGAGCAGAATCCAGGAGGGACTATCAAATCTTTCTTAAACCGCTTTAATATAGCGCTAGCTGAGGTGGACAATGCAGAACCGCGAATGATATTGACTTATCTGATGAAGGGTATTGACAAGTCGAGCGAATTTGGGAAATGGCTAAACATGAAGGAACCAAATTCCCTTGAAAAGTTCTATAAAAAAGCAGATGAATTCATACGCTTAGAAAGCCGTCCCGTATCGGTAAAGGCAGTGTTGGAAAAAGCTGAAGATAACACTGTTGTTCCACGCAAGAATGAATCTGTAGGGCAAAAAAGGGAAAATAACAATGGGAAGAAGCAGAGTAACCTGAAGAAACCCTGATCCTTCAAACCATCAGAATATACTCCTTTATCAGATACGCTGGAGCGTATCTACCTTGCCACTAAAGATTCTGTTTACTTTCCTAAACCCCCTCCTCTAAGGACCGGGAAAAAGGCTATACAGAGTGGGAAGTTCTGCCGCTTCCATAATCAACCCGGTCACGAAACCGACGAATGCCGCCAGTTGAAAAATCTGATTGAAGAATTGCTAAGGGAAAACAAACTGCAGCAATTTGTGAAAAAGAATAGCAACAATCCTGCTTCATCTAGTCAGGGGCAACAGGCTCCCACTCATCAGCCTAGGACGACTGATAAGGCTGCAGGGCATGAATCTGGAAGGCCCATTATCAATGTCATTACAGGAGGACCTCACCCAGCGGGCAGAAGCTAGGGTGAGATGGAAAGGTATACCCGAGCTTTAAAGTATGTGCCGACAGAGGAAGATGTATTCGTTTTGGAAGGTGCTACGCCCTTGAAGCAACAAAGAACTCTTGATGATGATATTGTATTCAAAGCTAGGGATTCCGCAGGTATTGAGGCTCCTACCTTGGACCCCTTAGTCATCTCGGCTAGTATCGGGCCAGCTATTGTCAGAAGAGTTCTCATTGATTGTGGCGCATCCTGCAATATCCTCTTCAAGAAAACATTCGACCAAATGAAGATCCCTATGGCTGATGTGCAAGCTTCATCGCAGAAAATCGCTGGCTTCACTGGGGAGCCAAAACAGCCGGTAGGAACCATTGATTTGTTTGTGGAACTTGGAGAAGGAGAGAGAAAAATGGTCCGCAAGCAAACTTTTGTGATTGTCGACGAATTTTCTGCTTACAATGCTTTCCTTGGTCGTCCAACTATGGCAGCGTTTAAAGCTGTTCTTGCCCCGTGGTGCCTCACTATTAAATTCCCTACAGACAATGGAGTAGGAGTTATAAAAGGGGATCAAAATGCTGGGCGAGAGTGTTATCTGACAGAGCTACGAGAAACCAGAAAAAGAGAAATGGGAAAGAATGCGGCAGCCCCAGTCCGCATCAAAGAACCAGCCCTGTAGCAATTACAGGGCGGACCCTGCACTGGCGAGCACAGCGGAGCAAGGAAAGAGATGGACCCTAGAAAAGTCAGTGCAAGGGAAAATAGAGTGGTACCAGTGGAAACGACAATACCAATACCTGTTGACCCAAAGGACCTAAACAAGGTGTTGAATGTGGGTTTACAACTTAATGTGTCAATTCAGAATATCTTAATATCTTTTTTAAAGACAAATCTGGATGTTTTTGCTTGGACTCATGCCGATATGTGCGGAATATCCCCAGAAGTTGCAGTGCATGCTCTAAATATTGATCCAAAATTTACACCCGTGAAACAGAAACGGAGAACTCAAGGTCCAGAAAGGTCGGCGACATTAAAAGAAGAAGTTGATCGGCTCATGGAGAATAATTTTATCAAAGAATCTACCTATCCGAATTGGGTTTCAAATCCAGTACTGGTTAAGAAAGCCAACGGAAAATGGAGAGTGTGCATCGATTTTTCAGATCTAAACAAGGCCTGCCCCAAAGACTGCTTCCCATTACCCAGAATCGACCAACTGGTAGATGGAACAGCGGGACACGAATTGTTATCTTTTATGGATGCTTACTCCGGATATAACCAGATCATGATGCATGAGCCAGATCAGGAGGATACGAGCTTTATCACCGACACTGGTCTTTACTGCTATAAAGTTATGCCCTTCGGGCTGAAGAATGCAGGGGCAACATACCAAAGGCTCGTTAATGCTATGTTCAAACTGCAACTGGGCAAGACTATGGAAGTCTACGTCGATGACATGTTAGTAAAGTCTAAGAAAGCGGTGGATCACATAGAACACTTAGCAGACGTGTTCGCAGTCCTCCGAAAATACAGAATGAAGCTCAATCCTTTAAAATGTTCATTTGGAGTGGAATCGGGCAAGTTTTTAGGTTTCATCGTGAGCGCTAGGGGCATTGAGGCCAGTCCAGCTCAAATTACTGCACTGAAAGAAGTCAAAGCCCCTAGAACAAAGAAGGAATTGCAAAGTCTCAATGGAAAAGTCGCCGCCTTGAGTCGGTTCATTTCCAAAGCCACAGATAAATGCATCCCATTCTTTGACGCCCTAAAGAAAGGAAAGAAAAACTTCGATTGGACTCCCGAATGCCAAAAAGCCTTTGTTGAATTGATTCGCCATATGGAAACGCCTCCAATACTTTCTAGGCCTGGCGATGGCGAGGATCTTCTTATATACTTCGCAGTATCATCTCATGCTTTAAGTGCAGCGCTGATACGAGAAGACAAAAGGATTCAACATCCAGTTTACTATATCAGCAAAAGACTCACTGGGGCAGAGATGAATTACTCTAAGTTGGAAAAACTCGCCTATTTCCTACTAATTGCATCTAGAAAGTTGAGGCAATATTTTCAAGCTCATCCTATCAGAGTCCTCACTGATCAACCTTTAAAGCAAGTCCTGTTTCGCCCTGAGACTTCGGGTCGTCTTCTAAAGTGGAATATTGAACTCAGTCAGTATGATATCACTTATCATCCCCGAAAAGCAATCAATGGACAAGCTTTAGCGGATTTCATCGCAGAATTCACAGATAAGGGTAACAGTGAGGAGGAAACAGATGACGATTCCGCAATCCAATGGAAGTTATATGTTGATGGTGCGAGGAACGACTACTGTTCTGGAGCCGGAGTTGTACTTGAGACCCCTGAAGGCCGATCATTATGCTATGCGCTAAGATTGGAATTTCCTTCAACATACAACGAAGCAGAATACGAAGCCCTTATCGCTGGCTTAAGGATCGCTAAAGAATTAAACATCCGAGCATTACAGATATTCAGTGATTCTTAGCTTATCGTATGCCAAGTCAAAAAGGAATTCCAAGCAAAAGGGGGAAATCTGCCCGCCTACTTGTCAAAGGCTTGGGAACTCCTAGGTGATTTCGATCATTACAAGATAAGTCACATTCCTCGAGAAGAAAACATGAAAGCAGATTCTCTTGCAAAGTATTCTAGCACAGGCGAAGCTCAATTTCTGGGGTTAACTCCAGTGGAGGTCCTGTCGACTCCTAACATTGATGAAATGGACATTGATTGGATCATGAGCATGTCTCAAGAGCAAGAATCATGGATGACTCCGATAACAGAATATCTGCTAAATGGATCCTTACCAGGGAACTCAAAAGAACGACAAAAGCTACTGAGAAAAGCCTCTCGATACATAATCCAGGATGGCCGATTATACAGACGGGGATTCTCAATGCCATTACTTCGGTGTGTATCCAGGGAAGAGTCCAAAGCAATCCTAGCGGAGGTACACGGAGGAGAATGTGGTGATCATTCAGGTGGCCAAACATTAGCAAAGAAAATTCTCCGATACGGATATTTTTGGCCAGAAATTAATCGAGATACAGCAGAGTATTCCCGAAAATGTGACAGATGCCAAAGATTCGCCAAAATTCCTAGATCTCCTTCTACTGAACTCACACAGATGGTCAGTCCATGGCCGTTTGCAATATGGGGGATAGACCTTATAGGACCGTTACCAATTGCCAAATCTGGAATTAAATATGCCATTATTGCTGTAGATTATTTTACTAAGTGGGCAGAAGCTGAACCACTGGCCACTATCACCTCAAAGAAGATGATAGGTTTTGTGACTAAAAACATCATTTGTAGATACGGTGTGCCTCAAAAAATAATTACAGACAATGGTACTCAGTTCGAAAGTGAAGAATTCCAAGATTTTTGCAAGCAATTCAAAATCCGAAAAAGCTTCTCAGCAGTGGCTCATCCGCAGGCAAACGGGCAAGTGGAAGCCGTGAATAAAATTATTAAGTCAACCATCAAAAAGCAACTTGAAAGAGCAAAAGGTGGTTGGGTCGATAAGCTACCACTGGCACTATGGGCATACAGAACCACTCACAAAACTGCGACTGGGCACACCCCGTTTTCATTAGCATACGGGTCGGAGGCAATGATTCCGGTAGAAGTAGAGGTCCCTTCACATAGAAGAATCCATTTCAATCAAGCAGAAAACGAAAAGCTACAGCTTGAAGCGCTAGATCTCCTAGATGAAAAAAGAGATGAGGCTAATCTCAGAATTGCAGCTCATCAGCAAAGGATAGCCAGACATTTCAATTCCAAAGTTCGCCAACGCAGCTTTGAGATTGGAGACCTAGCCCTGAAGAGAATTATGACGGCGACAGGTGTGTTTGGGCCAAATTGGGAAGGACCATATGTCATAGGTCAGAAGCTTCTTGACGGCACATTCAAACTCACTACTGTTGAAGGAGATCAAATGCCAAGGGCATGGAACAACAATCATTTGCGTCCATACTTTACTTGAAAATTTTGTTGAAATATTGTAAAAAGAATTATGAATATATGATTCTTGTAATTGAAGGCAATTGTAAAACTGGTGCAAGTAAATAATGAAAAAATATAAAGTGGATGTAGGCCCAATTTCCTGGCCGAACCACTATAAATCTTGTGTTCCTTATTATTATTACATGTTTGCTTTATTTTCGATATAAAAAGTACATAGAATGTATTGCTGAAATGTCGATTTAAATTCTTGCAGACAATGGAAGTGAAACTTGAACATAATAAGACCCAGTGATTCTCGCCAAATTTCAAGTCACAAAAGCTCCAAATTCAAATCCTAGATAGGAAGTACTTCAATTGAACAGCCTATGATTTCGACAGAAACGGGCCTTTGCTAATAAATTGAGATCGTTTGAACAAACAAACATCCAATCAAGAAGCTGATGCTCGTTCTCACGAACTTGCCTGGCAATGAAGTACATTTCCTTGGATTAAACAAGTCACTTGTAAAAAAAAAAAAAAAAAAAACAAGAGGATCACTGAAAAAGCATAAGCAAGTGGACAAGGGAACAACCAAAGCCATCATCGGCAGCACAAATCCTCTTCGGAGGCACAACTCTTCGGAGGATAAAGACCTCTAATGGGTCATACGCCACAAAAAAGAAAGTTCTCTACTCAACAAAAAACATTGGAGGAGTCATGACCCTCCAACCATGAGAGAGTAACTTCCAGGCGATGAAAACCCTCTTTGAGGCACATCTCACTAGGAGTTGAAGTGTAACAACCGCTCTTCGAAATTTCACTTCACCAGAGTTGAAATGCAAACAAAATAAAGACCTCTTCGGAGGCACATTTCACCAGGAGTTGAAGTGTAACAGCCGCTCTTCGGAATTTCACTTCACCAGAGTTGAAATGCAAACAAAATAAAGACCTCTTCAGAGGCACATTTCACCAGGAGTTGAAGTGTAACAGCCGCTCTTCGGAATTTCACTTCACCAGAGTTGAAATGCAAACAAAATAAAGACCTCTTCGGAGGCACATTTCACCAGGAGTTGAAGTGTAACAGCCGCTCTTCGGAATTTCACTTCACCAAAGTTGAAATGCAAAACAAAATAAAGACCTTTCTGGAAGCCCACGTTTCACTGAGATTGAAATAAAACTTCCAAGTGCTGAAACGTGAAAAGGCTTTCTTCAAAGGCACAACTCTTTGGAGGTACACGTTTCGCCAAGATTGAAATAAAACTTCCAAGTGTTGAAACGTGAAAAATCCCTCCTCGGAGGTACAACCCCCTCCCGGGGACACAATCAAAAAGAAAGACTTCTTCGGAAGCCCACGTTTCACCGAGATTGAAATAAAACTTCCAAGTGTTGAAACGTGAAAAGGCTTTCTTCGAAGGCGCAATTCTTTGGAGGTACACGTTTCACCAAGATTGAAATAAAACTTCCAAGTTTTGAAACGTGAAAAATCCCTCCTCAGAAGTACAAATTTCTGCGCCAAATATATATATATATATATATATATATATATATATATTTCCTCATCAAGGGCATACTTTAACTTTCAAAGGAAGAGTGATTTACCTATTCTAGAAAATAACCTTCCTCAAAAAAAAAAAGAAGGAAGAAAGTTAAAGTACTCTTCAGAGGTCTGCTTTACCACATAGAAGAATTCACTTGGCAAAATGCGTACTTAAGCAAAAGAAAAAAGTGATTTCTTCGAAGGACAAAGCGTAAAACTTATATGAAGGAAGTTGTACTCTACGAAAAATTTCTTCCAGAATGAAGTAATTATTCTTCAGAAAATAAGAGTGCGAGTCCCCTCAAAGTATAAAATATTGCAGCAAACTTATGGTATGGGGCAACATGGTATAGTTACATACAAAATGGTATAGCTACATCGGTAAAGTACGCTCAAACAACATACCACAAGCTCACCGCAATATCATATAAATAAACTTGTGCAAAAATGAATAATAAATGCATTCTCAAATTCAAACAAGAGTCTGTACAAATAAAGGATCATTTTATTCAATTGCAGATACAGGTTTCAAAATAAAAAAGCAGGGGCCGGTGCCTGCACAACATCCGACCATTACACAAAAAAGGAGTCAAAAAGCCCGAAGTCCGACTCTTCACTTCTTCTTACCACCTTTGGACCCTTTGCCTGGCCGAATGATTAGTTTTTCAGGTCTATCTATAGGCATAAGGGAAGAAGGAGAGGGAGGTGCAACCGGTGCAACTTCCGGTTCCTCTTCAGTAGTGATGATTTTCTTCCCCCTCCTCTTCAACGTTTCGTGCTTCTTTCTTCTCTTCGAAGAAGACTCACTCCCTGGAGTAACAAGAGCGGACAAAACTACGTCATCAGAGGGAGTCCGCTCCGGAGAGATCTCGCCTCCTTCAAGTCCCTCGTCCTTCTGCTCTTGCGAAGCGATAGGGTCATCCAAGCCATGAAGAGCCTCGATCTGTTACTCTTGTGACCCGGGCTGTGAAGCAGAAGGAGGAGTCACCTAAAGAGATGGAGGAGGGATAACCGGAGGAAGTGAAGTCTGCTCAGCACTTGGTGTTTCAACTGCAGAAGAAGAGAAATTAAAAACATTAGTATCTCCCCGAAAGAAGGGAGATATGGGTTCGTCAAGATTCAAGAAGTAATCGAGAAGCTCATCAAACTTTTGAGGAGTAAGCAAGCGATCCACCTGAATCGGACCAATGTCAAAATTACCTGAAGATGTTTGCTTCGTTAGTTCAATCTCATAATTCTGAGCCCCGATATCCTCCAAAGCCTCATCATCAGTAGGGGTGATTACCCCGGTTCTTGTAGGAGGCAGCGAATGAGCACTGGAACCTGTAATGTCCACTTCGGAAGAAACTAAAGGACGTTCAGAAGTGGTAGGTGGTATTTCTTTCTCAGAACGTTCCCCTTCCGCCATTCCGGCCCGTACCCTGGCGAGTTGCTCTTTTCCCTTGGCAAGAGCGGCGCGGGCATCATCATCGAGATAATGCTCTTCAAGAGCTGTCTCAGCGTAGCCAGCACCTTTACCACCTTGCATATCGAGTGCTGCCTCCCAAACTTCAGCTAATGTAATTTCATACTTAGGGCCTAGAAAGGCAAGGCTGCCACGCCCCAAAATGCTGTGCAGATAGAAATCAAATAATGTGGAGCTAATGTCAGCTTTGGTTGCTTGATGGGCCTCTTCGGCCGCGAGTTTACCAGCAACAGCCTCGTCACGCTCATTTTCGGCCATAGCAAGTCGAGCTTTTAGCATCTCTATCTCCAAGCTTTGAGAGCCGGTCTGTTCTCGCAGCTGTAAAGTTTCAGCGCGATACTCTTCTATGACCTTCTCCTGGTGTGTAAGCTTATCTTCGACTGCCCTTTGACTGGCATGCGCATCTCGTACTTGTTGCTGAAGCATGCTCTCCTTTTGAGAATGGAAAGTAGATGAAGTAGCTAATTCTTCCTTAAGCTTTTCTACTTCCGCTTCCAGCTTTTCATTATAGGAAGCAATACTTCTCATTTCGGCGTCATGCTGTTCGAGAGTCTTCTGCCACTCCGCCTTATCGTTCTCCATTGTGAGCATGGCCTCGAGATTGGCTCGGTTAACCCTCTGAAGCTCGTCGACAAGTTTTTGCCAGTTCGACATTCTTTCAATATCGGTCCTGACAGCGTCAAGATTTCGTAGCATAGCCGATTTGTCAAGAGGAACCAAGTTGAGATCAAATCGAACCCCTCTCAGGCACCACTGAGGGAATCGACTTTGAAGAGTGGGAGGACCTTACCCAACTTGGTATGCGGGCCGGTTGATAATTGTTTGATCGGAACGAACGGGGGCAGGAGATTCAGCAGGAACATTTTGAGAAACGGTCGGCATTGTTTCTTCAGTAAGTTTAGCCCGCTTGCTAGAAGAATCGTCCATGTGACCCTTACCTCTCTCATCGTGAGTCTTTCTTTTTTGGGTATCATCATCTCTGTGAGGAGGGTCATGTCTTTCTTGTTCTCTTCGGTGATGTTCTTCATATGCTCGTCTCTCGTCTGCTTTCCTGATGGCCCTCTCTTCATCCGATTCTCTGTAAGAGGGGAGGTGACGCCTATAATCATATTGGCTACGCCTCCCGTAGCGCTGAAAATCATCATAGTATGAACTACTGCGCCCCATTGGAGAATCTGGAATAAAAATAATAAGCTTTAGAAATCTTTAAAGTGTAAGAAGATGAATGCGCAGAAGTGCTGAAAAATCCTAAGTGTTGTGTAACGTGCAAACTACACGCATCAAGCTACAGACCACTCTGTGGAGTAGAGGTAGTGATAACTTGAGTGGAAGGAGTTGACATTTGTTGTAGAGAAGATGTCGCCTCAATTACAGAAGATATAGTTTTGGAAACATCATCTTCGAAAAGTTCTTGAGAAGTCACAATTAAATCGCTCAAACCCTCGAAAACATCATCACCATCATGTTTTTTTGGGACTGGCTTTCTCAACTCCTTCGTCGGCAGATCTTCCGGAAGATCGTGGAGTTTCTTCCTCTTCGATAACAGGGGCAAGTGCAGACTTGTCAGACGGCCCCGCAACGTCCTTCGGAATTGAACACCTCACTAGTGGAGTTTCTGTAGAGGTTCCTCCCTGCATGTGCTCTTTAGTAGAGACCAGGGCATCAGGGGTTTCCGCCGGAGAATCGGGAATTTCAGTTGGGACTTCACGAAGTTGAGTAAAGCGAGAGGAATGAAGAAGCCCGTATTGATGTAGAAATCCATCATTTAACAAAAACTTTATACTCCTCTCTTCTGCCGCCACGGCATTCAATCTCTCGAAAATTTGTTTATAGCATGGATCTCTAGAGGGAGGAGGAAGCGCTAAAACAGGAAAAAATAAAGAAGCCAAGTTAGCATTTAGCAACTCAGATTTCGAAAAGCCTAAGAATGGAGAAATAAAAATAGGAAAATCTTACTTCCTACTCTCCAGATGGCATAAAACCCTGGAGGGCAACGAACAAAGAAATACTGGTTTAGAAATCCATGAACACTTTCAGGAAGATCGGTGATGAGCTTGCGGTTTCGAGCACTTCTTATAACTACGATAGAGGGATGATCTTTAATTTTTGTGAATGAGCAAAAGTAGCAGACTTCCTCAAAGCTCGGTAATCGGCCCAGAACTCTATTAAATAGCACACACAACCCCATCAGAATGGCATGATCATTGGGGTGCAATTGGAATGGAGAGATAGATAATCGAAGCAGGAACTGCTGAAGGAAGTCATTGGAAGGTGGTATGGCACCGCTCAAGCACATTTGGCGGTTGACAGCAATAAAGCCAGAAGGGGGCCTATCTGCAGTATCATTTGGCCCCGGCAGTAAGGCATCAACTTCGGCAATGCCAAACTGGATGAGCAATTGGTTAAACACCCGCTGATTCAGAGTTGTGGGAGTTCTCTCCGGAGGGTTATCCAACAAGTTGGCTACTGGGAAGACATCTTCAGCCTGGCCCATCGATTCTTCTTGTTGAGATGTCATTCTACACAAGCAACTGGGTGTTCAAATGCGAAGGTGCACGTTTCCTAAAAGTGTGAAGTGTTGTGCAAAACTAATGAAAATAACAAGTAAATATAACTGGAATTAAGCTGGTTGACGATTGATCGACTATGGTAATTTCAGAACTTGTTAATTTAAAGTTCAAGCATAATATTAGTGGAGGCTGGTCAGTTTCGATTAACTGTATCAGTGTTGCTTTAATATTCTACTTGAAATCGATAGCACTTCATTCACACGATTTGTTTAAGTTAATTATCTGTTATTAACTAATCTGTCATTTGATATGGGCAGTCGATGACAGTATATTCGTCCCAGTTTTCTGTGAATGTTGTATTGAACATATTGTTAGCCTGCAAGTCAAAATAACCTATGAATGAACGCAATAAAATTCAACAGTTCAAAGTTTATGCAATGGTTCAAAGTTCGAGCAGAATTCACGCAAGTCCTGAATCGTCAACGGCTCAAAAATCTTGAGTCGACAGTGCCCTGAGTCATAAGTCATATAAAAAGGGAGAAGCTCTGGTTCAACTCAACGCTTAAGTCATGAGTCGTAAGTCGTATCTCGGCCACGACTCAAGGCTTAGGCCGTGGAGCATGTGGGTCGGATCATGGTTGTTGGATCATACAAAAATGACCGAGTCGTACCTAAGGCAGTATTCGAATCAATCTGACCAACTAATCACCTAACTCCTAACCAGGTTACCTTCTAATCCATAAACCATTTCACTCCTAACCCGTTATCTTCCAACTTTTAACCCAATAAGCTCTCAACAATCCTAGCTCTATCGCACCACTAAACCGCCTCGAATCGTAAACCATCAGAACAAATAACCCTAAGTCCATTGACGACCAGGGCAACCAAATTCGCAGGGCTCAAAGGGGCAAATCGAAGATGGAGATGGGGCGCATAAGCTAGGGATAATCGAAAATCATAAGGAGAGCGAGATCGCTTACGCTATATGATAATAGGGATGATCGATGGAGAATTTGGTTGAAATCGCTTTTGAAAGCTTGAATGCGCGTTAATGGCAGACACGGTTTAAAGGTTAGGGAATGAGGAGAAAAGGTGAACGACTCAGGTTTTTATAACATTAGGCAGTAGAGTTTGAGTCGGCATACGAGTTAAGATAAGTCGAAGCACACGACCTACGACTTAGGCGTGTACTTCGAGGGGCAAATGTTAACCCTGTTCTGCCAACGAGATGAAGCTTGGGCCGACTCATCCACTTAAGGTCTTTAACGACTCATTGGATTTACGACTCAAGGGGCTTCAGCAACTTAAGGAAAGGACCGACTCAACTGGTAGCGAATCAATTAGCTGACGAGCTAAGGCTCAAGGCGACTTAGAGGAATGGAACGACTCATGGAGGATAGCGGTTCATGATACAGGCCGACTCATTGAGTTACCGACTCAACAAAGTTCACGGTTCATACGAGACGACTCAGGAAGCCTCACGACTCATCGAGTCACCGACTCAATAAGTCAATGACCTAAAGCTCAAAGCGACTTAAAGGGTTACGACTCAAAGGATTAACGGTTCACAAGGCAGACCGGCTCAGTGCATTACCGACTCATCAAGGCTATCGCCTCAGCGACTCAACAAAGTCCACGACCCATCATAAGAAACGACTCAAGAGGATTGACAACCTAAGAAGATAAGTCCCCAAGTCGCTTCACCTATGCACCGCTACCTGATAAGTCGTCAACGACTTAACGACTCATGACTCAGAATGACTCGTCCGCGACTTAAAGCCATTGAATCATATTCCATTGCCACAGTACCTATTCCTATGAGAACTGACTCGTAGGCGACTCATGACTTGGAATTCTAGAAAGCGAACTATTGAGAGACCAAAGGCTTAAGCAGATAAACCGGCCACGACTCAACTTGACTCGGCCACGGCTTAGCCTAAGTCGGTCACGACTCAGGACTTGGGCGAAAAACTTCTATCCAGATTTGCCTATAAATGCATGGCCACCCCCAACATTCAAAGGACTTTTGGCTGATTCATTTCAAGCACCGTTACTCTGCTGCATTCTAGACTACTTCAACACCTTCAATAAACTTCACGAAGAAATCAAACATGTCAAACATGTGTTCAAAGATTTGGATCGACATTGAAGTTTAGGTTACTTGTCCAAAGTCACTTGAAACTCAAAGTGTGTTGTAATCAAAGTGTAACTGCATTGACTTGTAATCAAATCGTCAATAAAGATATTCAAAGTGGACGTAGGCTATCTCTCAAGCCGAACCACTATAAAATTGCTGTTGTTTACTATTTTTTCACTATTATCTACTTATAATCTGTTCCCGAGTTATCGAGTGGTGCTTTCACGATCTCACTTTATACACCGGGGTGTTAGCGTTCGAATTTTAGCGTTAACAGGATAAACAAAGTTATACATCTTTATTATATAAGATAAATCTCCCCTTATTGAATCTATTGCCGGAAGGAAACAGTTTTGGAAGATATTTGATTTCTAAAAGGAGTTTTATACAAGTTTAAAATTATCCAAAGTTTTTAATAAAAATATATATATCTATATATATAAAGGATCTTATGAGGATTCTGGAGAAAGGGTTTTTGGAACCTTTGGATTTGGAAAGGCTTTGAATTTTGGGTAAAATCAATTATGGAATTGGGAAAGTCTAGTTTGAGAATTATCGATTTTAGGATAATCGATTTTGAGAAAAAGAGATTTATATGAGATTCATACTAGGTATATGATTTAGAAGATACTATATGTGTAAAGTATAAAGTGTTTTGAAAATGGCTTTGGAGAAAAAGGTGCTCCCTTGGAATGAACTTCTCAGGAGTACCATAGGTTGGTACTGCCTTGAGCCTCTAAGGGAAGGTTCTAAAATTGATCATGTGAGGAGTCAGGACAAAACTAGTTCCTGAGGATTATTGGGTAGCGAAAGTCAAGGGCGCTGATGCCTACAGAGGCATTTGGGTTATGCTGTAATGACAGTGTAACTCGATGTCAATGCGATCTACTGTGTGGACCATAGCGAAAATCGTATAGACGTGAGTGTCAATGGTCTACGCTTGATTTTGCCGGGAAGTTAACGTAACATCGGTAGACTGCAATCTATGGTCAAGTGGAGTGGAGAAGTATCATTCTTTTGGCAGTGAAATATGATGGCGTTGTGGCTTACAGTTATATGGGTTTTTGCTGTAATGGCAACGTAACCCCAGTTGTAGCTGCGATCTGTAGCGGGTTCCATGGTGTATTCGAGGAGCGCAGAGGCCTATAGTTATCTATGGATTTTATCGGGATGGCAATGTAACCATTGGGTTGACTGCGACCATGGATGGGGGTGATGATTTCCAGAGCTTTCTCACCAAAGATATTTCCTCTATTATCAAAAATGTTTTCTATATTTTCAATAAAATTATTTTCCAAGTATTTTCACTAGGTGTTGAAATCGGGTCTGGTGAGTACTTATAGGTTTTCAGTCTTACGCCTGATCAACGTATGACCGAATTTCTGTAAGAACGATGACAGACTTGTTTAAACATCGAGTTATAAAGTATTTTCATAAAAACTATTTTGGTAATATTATATAGATTTTAAAGTGTTTTAAAAATAATTGAAGAGGAAATTTAACTGATATTAAGTGTTCTAATAAATTCTGGCTTCGTCTCTTTTCGGGGACGAAAAGATTGAAAGGGGGAGGAATGTGATAACCTGGATTTTTGAACATCTAATAATCGGATAATTATCTTGTTTGTAGATTATATAGAAAAAAATCTAATTATATATATTTGGATATAAGTATTAATAATCTTCTTACATAATTTCAAATTTACAAAAGGAAACCTATATTTTCAAATAAATTAGATATGCTTGTTAATTACTATTGTTCATGTATATATATACATAGTTGTAAATAAAACTATGATTTGGAATTCTATATACATATCTTAAAAATAAATTGATTTAAAAACTCTACAACTTGTATTTATATATAGTTATCAATTAAAGTATAGATAATTTAAGTTTAAAATTTAAATAAGAATAAATAAAGGTTCTATTATATTTCTTTAAAGTATACATGAGATAAATATATAAATATTTATAAAACATTTTCAAATATAATTACACACACAAAATACAAGTGTTGGAATAGTAACACATAATTTAACAAATGTAAGCCAAAGGATTTATGCAATCAACAAGTGTCACAATTTTCTTAATATTTTCTTTTATTTTTAAAATCATAAACTAAAGATATAATTATATCTATACATCCTCTTTCAACTCTTTTTATTTTCATCCTTTAAAACAAAGAAAACCAAATTTTGAAAAATGCAAAGAAGTAAACAAATTCACAAAGCCTGGGAAGATCAAAGCAAAAACATATTCAAAGCAATTTTAAACTGGGAGTTTCAATCTTGGAAGCAATGGTAAATATAGTAATTCAAACTCAAAACTGAAGTAATCAAAGGATTAAACTCTAACCTGAAGCCACTGCATTTCTAAAATCTGCGAGTAAACAATCCTTATTTAAAGTTATAAAATCTGTATAAACCATGTCGCATGTAGAAAAACTATAGATAAATTATAAAATGCTTGTTTGATTGTTATATATGATCTCATATGTATATATTATGAACATTTATGAGTGCTCGTCAGTATTATAACTCTGTTCTTCACTTCCAGATTGCAGATAGGGTTAAAAATTTAAATGCTCTTCATTTGTAATTTTTAGTCTTCAATGAATAAACAAGAATTGGTTGTTATAACAAGATATCAATTTTAAAAATAGCTCCAAGCTAAATCTGAAGCTAAATTGAACAATAAGAAGGAAGAACAATAAAGATTCAACCTATATCAAAATTTCAATCTTAATAATTTGGTGATTCAAGTATATGATTTTTTAAATTGAAATCATGAATTTTAATTAAGTAATTCATGAGATATTTAATAATGATCGGAAATTGGGATTTCGTCGTTTGGTAGTGATCGCGGAAGTTTTTGACGCTGGGATTTTGGTCGAAGGAGGCCACGTGGTCAACGAACATTAGGAAATGGTTGATTGGGTTCAGAAACCATCGAGGCGGCGACTCAAGGAGATTGTAGGGTTTTATGGTCTCATGGGTTTGACGATGAATCAAGAATCATCGCGACGGTGAGAATGGATCGAGCTTGATCGGAGTTGGTAGAAATGATGCGTGAGTCGGAGAGGATGATTCCTGGTGGGTCGGCATGATTTTTGATGAACTAGACCAACGAGGCAAGGGGGTTTTCATCATTAGGTTTGGATTCGAGGGAGTTTCGTCAAGCTCGAATTTGATTCAGGCGGACTTCGTTGAACGTGGATGATCGGAAGGTTTGGGAGGATTATGGGTGGTGTGTTGGCGGTCGCGGCAGTGATCGTCAACGTCCGGAATGCGCGTGCATGTGCACGGTGAAACATTGGGTATCTGGTTTTATATGGGATTTGGGAAGAAGGGGGATGTGCGGGTTGAACTCGAGGGGCTTGTGTGTTGAACTCGAAGTTGTAGAGTAATTCACATAGCTCGGGTTTCATCTCGGGAGGGAAGTAAAACGGGCCTGGGTTTTGACGATGATGTTCTGCATGATCATAATGCAGGTTTAAAATTTAAAAGTGTTTATAATATAAACATCCTTTGCTTGAAAGCTTGTTTAAAATGAAAACTTGATTTTGTAAATTAAGTGATGATTAAAAGATTAGGTAATTTTAAATCGTAAAATTTAACTTTAAAGGTTAAGTTAATAGTATGGTGATAAATTATTTTCAAAATTCATTTAGTAAGGATTTAAAGGAAAATTTAAGCCATTTATAAAATAAATGGTTTATCTTTAATCAATTAAGATTTTTATAAATTAAATTAAGTGATTAAGGGATGATTAATTACTGAATAAGATTAATAAATTAGTGATAATTACTAAATGGAAGTAACTAAAGATACTTCTTAATGTCATTAATTAAGGTGGATAAATTTCTTAAGGATTAATTACTTAGTGTAATTAATTAAAGAAATTAATTATTCTATGTAATTAATTAATATGATTAGCTTAAGTTAATTAATTGGTTTAATTAATTTAAACAATCACTTGATGATGGGATTGAATATAATTACTTATTGAGGCTTATAAAGTGTAATTACTTCGTGAAGGAATTAGTAATGGTAATTATAGGGTGTAATTAATTGAAGATTTGAAAGTTGTTTTGGGTTAATTACCTCATATAATTAATATGAAGAATAATTACATAGTAGAAGTTATTAATAATTAATTACTTAGTGTAATTAACTTAAAGATTTTACTAATAAAAGTTATGGGAAGTTAATTAAGTGATGTAATTAATTAAAAGTAATAAATTACAGAATGAGATTAATCAAGGATGATTAATAAATATAATTAATTAAAAATTAAGTATAATTACTTTAAGTAATTAATGATGTGTAATTCCTTAGTGAAGTAATGTGTGAATAATTACCCGATGTAATTAATTAAAAGGAAATTACTTGATGAGAAGTAATTAAAGGATCATTACTTGATGGAAGGAATTAACTTATAGTACTCAGTATTAATTAATATAATTTATCAAGGAGTTGGTTTAATTGATGGAGTAATTTAGGAAAGTTAATTTCTGATTTTGATTAATCAAGGTCGATTAATTAAAATAAAGGTTAATTACTAAAGGAAATTTAAAATAATTCACTAATGAAAGTAATTAGAGGACCATTAATTAATGTAATTAATGAAAGTGATCAATCTTGCTTATGAATGATTGAATGATGATAAGTGCTTAGATTGGTTGATATCTCTGATATGAATTGCCTTGTGATATGATATGCTGGATACAGTGATAATGTGATTATCTATCAATTATAAATTGTTGTCTAAAAGTGTTATCCGATAACTAAAGTTGAGCTTTATTTAATTGAATAAATTGGGTTTAGATGACATTGGATTCGAAGAGACCGGAGTCGGGTATTAGTAAATACCCGAAACCACTTCAAATCTTTATAAGTTGACATGTGCAATCAATAGGCTGATATGGAATGATTTAAGTAAATTTGACCATTTAATCTAATTTTGGCACTTAGAAATTGATGTGTGAAATAAGTAATGTCTATAACAGTGTGTGAAGTTGTAAATTGATGTAAGTTACCCGGGTTATATAAGTTGTATGCTTTTGTATTCTTTGTTAGATGGGTTTACTCACGCTGGTTTCCAGCCTGACTCGGGTGTTACTTTGATGTAATGCTCGGGTCAAACCGAGTATTACAGATTTTCAAGAAAGGACGTTCTGGAGCTCAAAAGGAGAGCTGGAGGGCAGGAACGTATGGAGTGTTTTCCGCTGTGATATAATATTGTATAGCTAGGACTTGTTGTTTTAAACTATCCAGTGATAGGTAGTTGTAACACTGATGTATAAAATATAAGTGTACTGATACAGTTCTTCTTTGTAAAACTGTTATTTATGTGATATTATATCTTGATCCGCTAAGAATGTGAGGTTTCTATGACTTGTTACTGTTTCTTCTTCTTTCTCTTTTCTTCTTTTCCTAACTATATGTAATTTTCTGGATCGAAAATTTTGGGTCGTTACATTTGGTATCATAGCCGAAGGTTAAAGAGAACCTTGGCTCTGGTGGGATTACTCATTAAGGATAGGGTCAATGGTACCCTAGGATGAGTTGTGTGTGTGTGTGTGTGTGTGTCTATATATATATATATATATATATATATATATATATACATATGAGAGCATACTTGTTATTTTCTTGTATAAAGATTTTAAATGATTTTATATAAGAATATATTTTGATATATAAAACAATATATCTTTCTAATAAATATTAACGTGATTGGATGTCAAATATTGGACCTAAATTAAGTGGCAATAGAATTTCTAAATAAGATTCAAACCGGAGAAATAGAATGGTTATTGTGTTTAATAATGGGATGATTGTTTTCCAATAAACAATAAAATGTTTTGAGGAAGTAACCATTTAAAGAGAATAACGTGTAAATTAGAAAGGGTGTAAATTAAAGTGGGATTCAAATTGTGAAGTTCTGAATTCTAAATTTATTGAAATTGTTTTCAAAATGTTAAAGGAAATAATATTATTCAAACTATTTTGAATGTAATCTTATTTTAGAATAAGAATTTGTTTTGAATTAAAACCAAGGGTGATTTAAATTTTGAAATTCGGCTTGGTGGGCCCAGAAGAAAATATACATATATGTGAGGAATATACATAATATCAAAGATGGTTTGAAATAAACTCTAAATGTTGAGTTTTAAATTTGGAATGAGATGTGAAAACCCGAAGTGATAAGTTTTTGAACTTATAGATGGGAAAGTATTTTGAAATTTGAATGGGAATTCAAATTGGGTAAAGTTGACTGGATTAAGTAAATTGAATCGAACGTAGAAGAGGTTAAATAAGTTGAATAAACAACCTGAATTGGAAATTTCAAGAAGAAATTGGGATTTAACTTGGGAAGTTAAAAAGGTTGATTTGAATGTGGAGTTTATTTGATCTCAAAATGGGTTTGAGATCTGGAAATTGGAAATGGATGGATGATTTAAAATAATTTGAATCATACCATCCTGTTGTTATTAATAATCTTTAAGCTGAAAACTGGATTTGTTTAAATGAATGTAGAAATAACGTGTGGTAATACATCCATTCTTGAGATGAATGGGTAATAAGTTGAATTTTAAGATTAAAAGTGAACTTGTGGAAGTGAAATCACTTTGAACTTAAGTTTGGAATGTTTAAAGGAACTTGGAGTTCAAATTGTTAAGGATTGGTTTCAAAATTCAAATTTAGGAAAAAATTGAATTTCAAAGAATGAGTTGTTTAAAAAAAAGTTTGAACTATGATTTGATCTTAGAAATAAGTTTATGAGGAAGTAAAGGGTAATTTAAGTTAGAATATACGGAATTTGGACTCAGAATTTAATTGTTAAAAGCTTTAAATAAGGATAATTTGGTTTAAGAGGTTAAACCAACATTTAAAACTTAACTCGAATTTACAATTTGAGATGGTTTTAAGTCGAAATTTGGATAGAACTAATTCAAATTAAATTTTATTTGAATTAATTTGAATTGTGATTGAAGATGGATAAGTTTAAAAATTCAAATGGAAAATTTGAATTGGATTGTTTTGAAATGAAATTGAAGTTGAATAAGATCAAATTCAAATAGGAATTAGGATTTATTCAAACAGGAATTGAGATGGTTTGAAATTGAAGTGGGTTCAATTTGAAATTAGTCCAAATTGATTTGAATAAATTTGGAATTGTGATTAAAGTTGAATAGTTTTAAATTCAAAAAGAATTTGAATTGAATTTGGGAGTAAATAAAGAATAATTCAACTTGATTTGGAAATAGAGTTAGAAATTGGGATTAATTCAAACTGGAGTTAAAATGGGCTGAAATTGGAGCTAGTTCAATTGAAATTTATTTAAATTAGTAGAATTTGGGATCAAAGTTGAATAAAGTTAAATTTGGAAAGAAACTGAGGTTAATTCAACATGAATTGGGGCTAAATCAATTTCAATAGAAATTGAAGTTATTTTAATTGGAATTGGGTCAATTTGAATGGAAATAGAAATTTAAATTGAATTGATTGGAAATGGAGGTTGGGAGTTGAACAGTTTGACTTTTGACTATTTTAAAAATAAATTGTTTTAGTGCAAATCTATTTTTTCAAACTATTTACTATACAACTTTTCTTATACTTGTTTTACAATTATTTTTGGAACTATTTAACAATTTTTCTACTGTTTTATAAATTAATTACTATTTTTCAACTATTTTGCAATTATTTAAAATTTCTGCAACTATTTGACTATTTTCCAACTATTTTACAATTACTTACTTATTTTACTGTTGTTTTACAAATTAATGGTTATTTTTCAACTACTTGTCTATTCTAAACAATTTCAAGCTATTTTCAAAATATGAACTGGTCAGAGTGCAAACTGTTTATGATTAAATACCCAATTGAGATAAGAATAGAGGTGATAATCCGATTGGATTGAAACAATTGTGAATAAGTGAATGAAAATTAAAGTGAATGTGAATAGAAAAGAAATTGATTTGGCTAATGATCAACGCGATAAATACGTAGGATGTACGTATATTATTTTATTCGCCTAGTGATTTGATCCAGATTCGAGCACAGAATTTCGAGATAATTATATCGATCCGAGTTGGGATTTTTCTCTCGATTTTCGACGGCGAACCTGGATGTGGATTGTTGATTGGTTCTGGATATCCTCTATCATGGTCATGGCTATGCAAGGAGAATGACGGTTTCTGATCAAGAAAGCAGATCTCAGTCGGCACTAGAAACTTGAGTGGACGATACTAGTTCGGAAGTGAAATTGTGTGATCGAGTGAGCGATCAGATTGGCGTAGCATACGAATGATATGTGTACATTGTACGGTTTGAATGAAATTAATAATGGGAATTTGTGGATAAGATTTGTAAAATGGTTTTTGAAATGAAAATATATATTGTGAAATACATGATGAAATAAGTAGAAATTGGATATTTCTATGGAGAAATTTACTTTATGAAGTAAGTAATATGGTTAATGACTTTATAGAGTAATAAAATTTGAATATTTGATTTGGGATAAACAAAGTTATACATCTTCATTATATAAGATAAATCTCCCCTTATTGAATCTATTGCCGGAAGGAAACAGTTTTTGAAGATATTTGAATTATAAAAGGAGTTTTATACAAGTTTGAAATGATCCAAAGTTTTTAATCAAAATATATATATCTATATATATAAAGGATCTTATGAGGATTCTGGAGAAAGGGTTTTTGGAACCTTTGGATTTGGAAAGGCTTTTGATTTTTGGGTAAAATCAATTATGGAATTGGGAAAACCTAGTTTGAGAATTATCGATTTTAGGATAATCGATTTTAAGAAAAAGAGATTTATATGAGATTCATACTAGGTATATGATTTAGAAGATACTATATGTGTATAGTATAAAGTGTTTTGAAAATGGCTTTGGAGAAAAAGGTGCTCCCTTGGGATGAACTTCTCAGGAGTACCATAGGTTGGTACTGCCTTGAGCCTCTAAGGGAAGGTTCTAAAATTGATCCTGTGAGGAGTCCGGACGAAACTAGTTCCTGAGGATTATTGGGTAGCGAAAGTCGAGGGCGCTGATGCCTACAAAGGCAATTGGGTTATGTTGTAACGACAGGGTAACTCGATGTCGATGCGATCTACTGTGTTGACCATAGCGAAAATCGTATAAACGTGAGTGTCAATGGACTACGCTTGATTTTGCTGGGAAGGCAACGTAACATCGGTAGACTGCAATCTATGGTCAAGTGGAGTGGAGAAGTATCAATCTTTTGGCAGCAAAATTGGAGGGGTTGTGGCTTACAGTTATATGGGTTTTTGCTGTAATGGCAACGTAACCCCAGTTGTAGCTGCGATTTGTAGCGGGTTCCATGGTGTATTCGAGGGGCGCAGAGACCTATAGTTATCTATGGATTTTATCGGGATGGCAACGTAACCATCGGGTTGACTGCGACCATGGATGGGGGTTATGATTTCCAGAGCTTTCTCACCAAAGATAATTCCTCTATTATCGAAAATGTTTTCTATATTTTCAATAAAATTATTTTCCAAGTATTTTCACTAGTTGTTGAAATCGGGTCTGCTGAGTACTTATAGGTTTTCAGTCTTACTCCTGATCAACGTATGACCGAATTTCTGTAAGAACGATGACAGACTTGTTTAAACATCGAGTTATAAAGTATTTTTATAAAAACTATTTTGTTAATATTATAAAGATTTTAAAGTATTTTATAAATAATTGAAGTGGAAATTTAACTGATATTAAGTGTTCTAAAAAATTCTGGCTCCGTCTCTTTTTGGGGACGAAAAGGTTGAAGGGGGAAGGAATGTGATAACCTGGATTTTTGAACATTTAATAATCGGATAATTATCTAGTTTGTAGATTATATAGAAAAAAAATTAATTATATATATTTGGATATAAGTATTAATAATCTTCTTATATAATTTAAAATTTTAAAAAGGAAACCAATATTTTCAAATAAATTAGATATACTTGTTAATTACTATTGTTCATGTATATATATACATAGTTGTAAATAAAACTATGATTTGGAATTCTATATACATATCTTAAAAATAAATTGATTTAAAAACTCTACAGCTTGTATTTATATATAGTTATCAATTAAAGTATAGATAATTTAAGTTTAAAATTTAAATAAGAATAAATAAAGGTTCTATTATATTTCTTTAAAGTATACATGAGATAAATATATAAAGATTTATAAAACATTTTCAAATATAATTACACACGCAAAATACAAGTGTTGGAATAGTAACACATAATTTAACAAATGTAAGCCAAAGGATTTATGCAATCAACAAGTGTCACAATTTTCTTAATATTTTCTTTTATTTTTAAAATCATAAACTAAAGATATAATTATATCTATACATCCTCTTTCAACTCTTTTTATTTTCATCCTTTAAAACAAAGAAAACCAAATTTTGAAAAATGCAAATCAGTAAACAAATTCACAAAGCCTGGGAAGATCAAAGCAAAAACATATTCAAAGCAATTTTAAACTGGGAGTTTCAATCTTGGAAGCAATGGTAAATATAGTAATTCAAACTCAAAACTGAAGTAATCAAAGGATTATACTCTGACCTGAAGCCACTACATTTCTAAAATCTGCGAGTAAACAATCCTTATTTAAAGTTATAAAATCTGTATAAACCATGTCGCATGCAGAAAAACTATAGATAAATTATAAAATGCTTGTTTGATTGTTATATATGATCTCATATGTATATATTATGAACATTTATGAGTGCACATCGGTATTATAACTCTGTTCTTCACTTCCAGATTGCAGATAGGGTTCAAAATTAAAATGCTCTTCATTTGTAATTTTTAGTCCTCAATGAATAAACAAGAATTGGTTGTTATAACAAGATATCTATTTTAAAAATAGTTCCAAGATAAATCTGAAGCTAGTTTGAACAATAAGAAGGAAGAACAATAAAGATTCAACCTACATCAAAATTTCGTTCTTAATAATTTGGTGATTCAAGTATATGATTTTTTAAATTGAAATCATAAATTTAAATTAAGTAATTCATGAGATATTGAATAATGATCGGAAATTGGGATTTCGTCGTTTGTTGGTGATCGAGGAAGTTTTCGACGCTGGGATTTTGGTCGAAGGAGGCCATGTGATCAACGAACATTGGGAAATGGTTGATTGGGTTCAGAAACCGTCGAGGCGGTGACTCAAGGAGATTGTAGGGTTTTATGGTCATATGGGTTTGACAATGAATCAGGAATCATCGCAACGGTGAGAATGGATCGAGCTTGATCGGAGTTGGTAGAAATGATGAGTGAGTCGGAGAGGATGATTCCTTGTGGGTCGGCACGATTTCTGATTAACTAGACCGACGAGGCAAGTGGGTTTTCATCATCAGGTTTGGGTTCGAGGGAGTTTCGTCAAGCTCGAATTTGATTCCGGTCGACTTCGTTGAACGTGGATGATCGGAAGGTTTGGGAGTATCATGGGTGGTGTGCCGGCGGTCGCGGCAGTGATCGTCAACATCAGGAATGCATGTGCATGTGCAAGGTGAAACATTGGGTATCTGGTTTTGGATGGGATTTGGGAAGAAGGGGGATGTGTGGTTCAAAATCGAGGAGCTTGCGTGTTGAACTTGAAGTTGTTGAGTAGCTCATTTAGCTCGGGTTTCATCTCGGGAGGGAAGTAAAGCAGGTTGGGTGTTGACGATGATGTTCTGTTTGATCATAATGATGGTTTAAAATTTAAAAGTGTTAATAATATAAACATCCTTTGCTTGAAAGCTGTTTAAATGAAAACTTGATTTTGTAAATTAAGTGATGTTTAAAAGATTAAGTAATTTTAAATCGTAAAATTTAACTTTAAAAGTTAAGTTAATAGTATGGTGATAAATTATCTGCAAAATTCATTTAGTATGGATTTAAAAGAAAATTTAAGCCATTTATAAAATAAAAATGGTTTATCTTTAATCAATTAAGATTTTTATAAATTAAATTAAGTAATTAAGGGACGATTAATTACTGAATAACATTAATAAATTAATGATAATTACTAAATGGAAGTAATTAAAGATTCTTCTTAATGTCATTAATTAAGGTGGATAAATTTGTTAAGGATTAATTACTTAGTGTAATTAATTAAAGAAATTAATTATTCTATGTAATTAATTAATATGATTAGCTTAAGTTAATTAATTGGTTTAATTAATTTAAATAATCATTTGATGATGGGATTGAATATAATTATTTATTGAGGCGTATAAAGTGTAATTACTTCGTGAAGGAATTAGTAATGGTAATTATAGGGTGTAATTAATTGAAGATTCGAAAGTGGTTTTGGGTTAATTACCTGATGTAATTAATATGAAGAATAATTACTTAGTAGAAGTAATTAATAATTAATTACTTAGTGTAATTAACTTAAAGATTTTACTAATAAAAGTTATGGTAAGTTAATTAAGTGATTTAATTAATTAAAGTAATAAATTACAGAATAAGATTAATCAAGGATGATTAATAAATATAGTTAATTAAAAAGTAAGTATAATTACTTTAAGTAATTAATGATGTGTAATTCCTTAGTGAAGTAATGAGTGAATAGTTACCCGATGTAATTAATTAAAAGGAAATTAGTTGATGAGAAGTAATTAAAGGATCATTACTTGATGGAAGGAATTAAGTTATAGTTACTCAATATTAATTAATATAATTTATCAAGGAGTTGGTTTAATTGATGGAGTAATTTAGGAAAGTTAATTTCTGATTTTGATCAATCAAGGTCGATTAATTAAAATAAAGTTAATTATTAAAGGAAATTTAAAAATAATTAACTAATGAAAGTAAATAGAGGATCATTAATTAATGTAATTAATGAAAGTGATCAATCTTGCTTATGAATGATTGAATGATGATAAGTGCTTGGATTGGTTTCTATCTCTGATATGAATTGCCTTGTGATATGATATGCTGGATATAGTGATAATGTGATTATCTATCAATTATAAATTGCTGTGTAAAAGTGTTATCCGGTAATTAAAGTTGAGTTGTATTTAATTGAATAACTTGGGTTTAGCTGACATTGGATTCGAAGAGACCGGAGTCGGGTATTAGTAAATACCCGAAACCACTTCAATTCTTTATAAATTGACATGTGGAATCAATAGGCTGATATGGAATGATTTAAGTAAATTTGACGATTTAATCTAAGTTTGGCACATATAAATTGATGTGTGAAATAAGTAATGTCTATAACAGCTTGTGAAGTTGTAAATTGATATAAGTTACCCGGGTTATATAAGTTGTATGCTTTTGTATTCTTTGTTAGATGGGTTTACTCACGCTGGTTTCCAGCCTGACTCGGGTGTTACTTTGATGTAATGCTTGGGTCAGACCGAGTATTACAAATTTTCTGGAAAGGATGTTCTGGAGCTCAGAAGGCGAGCTAGAGGACAGGAACGTATGGAGTGTTTTCCGCTGTGATATAATATTGTATAGCTAGGACATGTTGTTTTAAACTATCCAGTGATGGGTAATGGTTGTAACTCTGATGTATAAAATATAAGTGTACTGATACAGTTCTTCTTTGTAAAACTTTTATTTATGTGATATTATATCTTGATCCACTACGAATGTGAGGTTTCTATGACTTGTTACTATTTCTTCTTCTTTCTCTTTTCTTCTTTTCCTAACTATCTGGAATTTTCTGGATCGAAAATTTCGGGTCGTTACAAGATTGGTAGTTTTTGTTGTTATACCTTTGAGATAGAGACTCCGTGATGTACACATATTCTTTTGTCTAGCACTTTTATATATTCTTTTGTGATATTGTGGATCTTGTTTGACCACTACTCTGATGTACACTTCTATGTGTTATATTCATATCTATTTTCACCTTTGTGATATGGATATCTATGACTGATTTATGTTATGTATATTTCTATATTTGTTTCCGAAGACCACATAACCACTGTGTAGTAGTTTTGAGTTTGTAACGGCATGTTGGATTTCCTTTTGAAATGAAATGCATGTTATACTATCTGACATATCGGTGCTCCCACAAAGCAATTACGCGGATAGTCACTCCTCAACAGCCTTATTCCTCGTGCTAGTTGACGGCATTACTCCGTAGTGTCCTTGCCTAATGTGAGTATAGAGGTGGGCGTCACAGCTTCGATTCTGGTGATACCCAAATCCCTATTGATGGCATTGACTTCACTTGAGATGCTATGGAAGAATGCTTTGAAACGACCTCAGCTTTCTTAGGAGAGCTCATGATTCTACAAGGTCAAAAGGTTTTAGTTAAAATTCATGGTTATTTATGAATTTGAAATACATTCGAGAGTTAAACAAAGAAATCTACTTAATAATTTAAACATGAAAATAGATATAAAGCTTCAAGATTGTGCAAATAGTCTAAGTAAGAAACAAAATAGCAAGAGCTTTCGACAATGCCGAAAGGACAATAGCTTGGGCTTTCGAAAATTTCGAAAGAACAATAGCTTGAGCTTTCGACAATGTCGAAAGTACAATAGGATCAACTTTAAACTAGCATACCTCAACATTGTTGAAAGCCTAAAAAAAAAATTATGTTCCTTGAGCTATCCACAAAGTCGAAAGGACGAAATGTAACTTTAATCCATTCATTACTTTTCAACAACGTCGAAAGCTTTATGGGAGTGTGGATACACTACAAGCGTAACATAAAGCTAACCAACAACACCTTTCAACATTGTCGAAACCAATAACTTGAAATCCCCAAGTAAAAATATTAATGTTGTCGACGTCGTTGAAAGGTCTGATCATTGTTGTAGAGTCCTAACCTACCCATTGAAGTTGAATGGATTAAAGTTAAACTCATATATACTTTGTACGTTTCAACAAAGATGGGCAGAGACAATTCTACTGTCAAAGACATTCAACCGCATTGAAGGCTTGTTGTCGAAGGGTCAAACGGTTAGACTAAGTCGAAATGTTTGACTATTGAAGGGATAAATCCACTCCACTTAACTACATATCCTTTCAAACGTTGATCAAATTTGCACCACAACACCTTTCGACCCCGTCGAAAGGGGCTAAGAAAGCAAGCCCATGTTTCTGCCTCAATCCCTTTCGAAGGGGTAGAAAATTCATTTATGGCGCCAAATTTTCTTCTTTACGTTCCAAACTTCTTGGTGCAGAAAACAAGATCCACTACCTTACCTGTTAACCCCACTGAAGCTTGGGCCGACTCATCAGATAAAGCATTAAGCGACTCAGAAGATTTACGACTCACCATGAGTCGTTAGCGGTTCAAGTGTGCAAATCAGAAAGCCAAGTACAATTAACTCGCGTACGACTCAATGACCGAAGAAGGAACTCACCGACTCATATGATCTAGGTCCGACTCATCAAAGACCGACTCAGCTAGTCTCCGACTCAACTGTTGTGCGACTTATGGAAGTTTCTGACTCAGCGACTCATGACTCAGCGACTCATGGTTCAACGACTCAACAGGTTCGCGACTCATCCTAAGGAACGGCCTAAGGAATGTCACGACTTATGGATACCTACGACTTATGATAAGTCGAGTACGACACATGCTAATATGAGAGGAGTTATGATAAGTTGACTCGGGAACGACTTACCTCTTGGGACCAAGCCAGCAGTTCGACCTTGAGTCAACATGGGGCGACTCACCATGACTCGTCCACAACTCAAAATCGTTGAGTCGTAACCCATCGCCACAATGCCTAGGACAATTGACTCAGACACGACTCAAGACTTGTCATGAAATCCAGCAGAGGAATAAGCCATGAAGAGGGGAAAGGTTGGTTTTATAAGTCAACCACGACTTAGCCTGACTCGGGGACGACTTAGCTTGAGTCGGTCACGACTCAGGACTTATGCGCAGAATTCATGTCCAAGCTTGCCTATAAATATATAGCCACCTCCAACATTCAAGGGACTTTTGGCACATTCTCTTCATACACTGTTACCTTGCTGCATTGAGAACTTCATCAACACTTAGAGCTTTCAAGATTAGAGGAATACGTCAAAGAAATTCACGAAGAAACCACACATCTTCAACATGAATTTAAAGACTTTAATCGACGTTGAAGCTTAAGACTTGTTCCAAATCACTTGTAGCTTGAAGTATATTGTACTTGAGAAGAATTGTATCAGCTTGTAACAAGATTATTAATAAATGTACTTAGAGTGGACGTAGGCTATACCCTTAAGCTGAACCACTATAAAATTGTTGTTGTTTACTGCTTTTCTGCTATTACTTGCTTGTAATTCTTTCCCGATCTATCGGGTGGTGCTTTCACAACTACACTTCACACACCGGGGTGTTAGCGTTCACATTTTAGCGTTAACATTTTTGGTGCTTTCACTGAGAATTGAACTCAGGAAAACTGTCATCATTGCTTCACAGAGATTTGAAGAAAGAATTTCCTTAAAAACCAGAAGTCTATCTGAGATTATGGCTCCTGGAAGGAAAAGTAGATCTGTCAGATCTGGAAACATTCAAGAGGGAACCTCCGCTTCCCCTGTACCTAATCAACCCACTCCGTCTGTTGGAGTTACGAAAGCGGAGTTGGATGCTGTGATTCTAGGGCTAAACCAACAAATAAACGCCCAAAATGCACAATTAGAGGCTCAAAGTGCCCAGAATGCTCTGATTCTGAATAAGTTAAACGACTTACTTGGGGCAAACAATCAACCGGCTGGTAATGAAAGGAACTATGCTGGCAACGTTCATGATGTTAATGAAAGGAATGCTCCTGAAAGGGCTACTAGTCCCTTTGAGCAGGCAGTACCTGAGGCTGGTGGATCTAGAACTCGGCATGATGAGGAATATCTTTCTGGAATGGTCCGGCAGATCATGAAAGAAAGTATGCAAAGGGTTGAAGATGAGAAGGAATGGGGTTTCGCCCCAAGTAAAACTCCATTTACTGAAAGAATCTTAAAGGCGGAATTTCCAAGGAAGTTTGTCCCTCCGACTATCCCAGCTTACAAAGGGACAAGTGATCCGAATGAATTCTTGTATAAATATGATTGGCACATGACAGGTGCCAGAGCCTCGGACGAAATAAAGTGCCAATATTTCCCCGTATACCTGGAAGGTGTGGCTCTACTATGGTTCACCAAGTTGCCAGTCCGATCTATTGATCAGTTTTCAGACTTGACCAGAAAATTCAAGGAGCAGTTTAGACTATATGCTTCAAAGGCCAAGGACATCATGTCATTGTCGAGTTTAGAGCAGAATCCTGGTGAGTCTATCAGATCTTTCTTGAACCGCTTTAATATAGCGCTGGCCGAGGTGGACAATGCTGAACCACGAATGATATTGACTTATCTGATGAGAGCTATTGATAAGTCAAGCGAATTTGGGAAATGGTTAAATATGAAAGAGCCAACCTCTCTCGAAAAGTTCTACAAAAAAGCAGATGAATTCATTCGCTTGGAAAGCCGTCCTTTACCAGTAAAGACAGTATTGGAGAAAGCAGAAGACAACACTGTCGCTCCACGCAAGAATGAATCGGTGGGGCAAAAAAGGGAGAATAATAATGGGAAGAAACAGGGTAATCTGAAGAAGCCCCGATCCTTCAAGCCATCAGAGTATGCTCCATTATCACATACGCCGGAGCACATCTACCTTGCCACTAAAGATTCCGTCGATTTCCCTAAACCTATCCCTTTGAGAACCGGGAAAAAAGCCATACAGAGTGGGAAATTCTGCCGCTTCCACAATCAACCCGGTCATGAGACTGATGAATGCCGCCAGTTGAAAAACCTGATTGAAGAGTTGCTAAGAGAAAACAAACTGCAGCAATTTGTGAAGAAGAATAGCAACAATCCTGCATCGTCAAGTCAGGGGCAACAGGTTCCTGTTCATCAGCCTAGGATAGGTGAGAAAGCTACGGGACATGAATCTGGATGGCCCGTTATCAATGTCATTACAGGAGGGCCTCACCCAGCTGGCAAGAACTGGGGTGAGATGGAGAGATATTCCAGGGCTTTGAAATATGCTCCAGCCGAAGAAGACGTCTTTGTTTTAGAAGACACTACGCCCCTGAAACAACAGAAAACTTTCAGCGATGATATTGTTTTCAGAGCCAGAGATTCCACAGGTATAGAAGCTCCTACCCTAGATCCCTTGGTCATCTCGACTGGTATTGGACCAGCCATTGTCAGAAGAGTCCTCATTGACTGCGGAGCATCATGTAATATCCTCTTCAAGAAGACATTTGACCAGATGAAAATCCCTATGATCGATGTACAAGCCTCATCACAGAAGATCGCTGGCTTCACTGGGGAGCCAAAACAACCAATTAGGACCATCGATCTGCTTGTAGAACTTGGGGAAGCAGAAAGGAAAGTGGTCCGCAAGCAAACATTTGTGATTGTCGATGAGTTTTCTGCTTATAATGCTTTTCTTGGCCGTCCAACACTCGCAGCATTCAAAGCTATCCTAGCCCCGTGGTGCCTCACTATTAAATTCCCTACTGACAATGGAGTAGGAGTTATAAAAGGGGATCAAAATGCTGCGCGAGAATGCTATTTGACAGAGCTGCGAGAGTCAAGAAAAAGAGAAATGGGGAAGGATGCGGCAACCCCAGTCCGCATCAAGGAACCAGCCTTGTAGCAATTACGGGGCGGACCCTGCACTGGCGAGCACAGCGGGGCACGGAAAGAAATGGATCCCAGAAAAGACAGTGCAGGGGAGAATAGAGTGGTACCGGTGGAAACGACAGTTCCGGTACCTGTTGACCCGAAGGACCCAAATAAGGTGTTAAATGTGGGTTCACGGCTTAATGTGTCAATTCAGAATATCTTGATATCTTTCCTGAAAGCAAATCTGGATGTCTTTGCTTGGACTCATGCCGATATGTGTGGAATATCTCCAGAAGTTGCAGTACACGCTCTGAATATTGACCCAAAGTTTACGCCAGTTAAACAGAAAAGAAGAACCCAAGGTCCAGAAAGGTCAGCAGCATTAAAAGAAGAAGTTGATCGACTCATGGAAAATAACTTCATCAAAGAATCTACATATCCGAATTGGGTTTCAAATCCTGTGCTGGTCAAGAAAGCTAATGGAAAATGGAGAGTGTGCATCGATTTTTCTGATCTAAACAAGGCTTGCCCCAAAGATTGCTTCCCGTTACCCAGGATCGATCAACTGGTAGACGGAACTGAGGGACATGAATTGTTATCTTTCATGGATGCCTACTCCGGTTATAACCAAATCATGATGCACGAACCGGATCAGGAGGATACAAGCTTTATCACAGATGTTGGACTTTATTGCTACAGAGTTATGCCCTTCGGATTGAAAAATGCAGGGGCAACCTACCAAAGACTTGTTAATGCTATGTTCAAACCGCAATTGGACAAAACTATGGAAGTCTACGTCGACGACATGTTAGTGAAGTCCAGGAAAGCAGCGGATCACATTGAACACTTAGCAGAAATGTTCGCAGTCCTTCGGAAATACAGAATGAAACTTAACCCTCTGAAATGTACATTTGGGGTCGAGTCCGGAAAGTTCTTAGGTTTCATCGTCAGTGCTAGGGGCATTGAGGCTAGTCCAGCTCAAATTACTGCCTTGAAAGAAGTTAAAGCTCCTAGAACGAAGAAGGAATTGCAGAGTCTCAACGGAAAGGTCGCCGCCCTGAGTCAGTTCATTTCCAAAGCCACAGATAAATGCATCCCATTCTTTGACGCCCTGAAGAAAGGAAAGAAGAATTTTGAATGGACTTCCGAATGCCAAAAAGCCTTCGATGAGTTGATCCGTCATATGGAAACGCCTCCAATACTTTCTAGGCCAGGCAATGGTGAGGATCTTCTTATATACTTGGCAGTATCATCTCATGCTCTAAGTGCAGCGCTGATACGGGAAGACAAAAGGATTCAACATCCGGTTTACTATATCAGCAAAAGACTCACTGGGGCAGAGCTGAATTACTCCAAGTTGGAAAAACTCGCCTATTGCCTACTAGTTGCATCAAGGAAACTGAGGCAATATTTCCAAGCTCATCCTATCAAAGTACTCACTGATCAACCTCTAAAGCAAGTCCTATTTCGCCCTGAAACTTCGGGTCGCCTTCTAAAATGGAACATTGAACTCAGTCAATATGACATCACTTATCATCCCCGAAAAGCAATCAACGGACAAGCTTTAGCTGATTTCATTGCAGAATTCACAGAGAAAGATAATGGTGAGGAAGAAGCGATCAATGATTCCCCAATCCAGTGGAAGATGTATGTTGATGGCGCAAGAAATGACTACTGTTCTGGAGCCGGAGTGGTACTTGAAACTCCTGAAGGTCGATCATTATGTTATGCACTAAGACTGGAATTTCCTTCAACAAACAATGAAGCTCTTATTGCAGGTCTGAAAATCGCTAAAGAGCTAAACATTCGAGCATTACAAATCTTCAGTGATTCTCAGCTTATTGTATGCCAAGTCAAGAAGGAATTTCAAACAAAAGGTGGAAACTTGCCTTCCTACTTGTCAAGGGCTTGGGAACTCCTTTGTGAACTCGATCATTATTCAATAAGCCATATTCCCCGGGAAGAGAATACGAAGGCAGATTCCCTCGCAAAGTATTCAAGTTCTGGTGAAGCTCAACTATTGGGATTGGTTCCCGTAGAAGTCCTCTCAGCACCAAGTATAGACGAGATGGATATAGATTGGATTATGAATGTATCTCAAGAACAAGAGTCGTGGATGTCTCCAATATTAGATTACCTACTCAGAGGTTCTCTGCCAGAAAATTCGATAGAAAGACGAAAGCTACTAAGGAAAGCCTCTCGCTATGTAATTCAGGATGGCCGATTGTACAGATGGGGATTCTCAATGCCATTGCTTCGATGTGTATCCCGGGAAGAGTCCAAAACAATCCTAGCTGAGGTGCATGGAGGAGAATGTGGTGATCATTCAGGTGGTCAAACATTAGCAAAGAAAATTCTCCGATACGGATATTTTTGGCCAGAAATTAATCGAGATGCTGCAGATTACTCCCGAAGATGTGACAGATGCCAAAGATTTGCCAAAATTCCTAGAGCACCTTCTACCGAACTCACACAGATGGTCAGTCCATGGCCGTTTGCGATTTGGGGAATGGATCTCATTGGGCCGCTACCAACTGCCAAATCAGGGATTAAATATGCTATTGTTGCATTGATTACTTTACTAAATGGGCTGAAGCTGAACCATTGGCTACTATCACCTCTAAGAAAATGATAAGTTTTGTAACCAAGAATATCATTTGCAGATACGGTGTGCCTCAGAAAATAATTACGGACAATGGTACTCAGTTTGAAAGCGAAGAATTCCAGGATTTTTGCAAGCGATTCAAAATCCAGAAAAGCTTCTCGGCAGTAGCTCATCCGCAGACAAACGGGCAAGTGGAAGCAGTGAACAAGATCATCAAATCAACCATCAAAAAGCAACTCGAAAGAGTAAAAGGTGGATGGGTTGATAAACTACCACTTGCACTATGGGCATACAGAACTACTCACAAAACTGCGACTGGGCATACTCCTTTTTCGTTAGCATACGGATCGGAAGCAATGATCCCGGTTGAAACAGAGGTCCCTTCACACAGAAGAATCCATTTCAATCAAGCAGAAAATGAAAAGCTACAACTTGAAGCGCTAGATCTTCTTGATGAAAAAAGGGATGAGGCTAGTCTCAGAATTGCAGCTCATCAGCAAAGGATAGCCAGACATTTCAATTCCAAAGTTCGTCAACGAAGCTTTGAAATCGGAGATCTAGTCCTGAAAAGAATTATGACAGCGACAGGAGTGTTTGGGCAAAATTGGGAAGGACCATATGTCATAGGTCAGAAGCTTCTTGACGGCACATTCAAACTCACTACCGTTGAAGGAGATCAAATTCCAAGGGCATGGAACAGCAATCACTTGCGTCCATACTTTACTTGAAAATTTTGTTGAAATATTGTAAAAAGGATTGTGAATGTATGATTCTTGCAATTGAAAGCAATTGTAAAACTGATGCAAGTGATTAATGAAAGAATATAAAGTGGATGTAGGCCCAAATTCTTGGCCGAACCACTATAAATCTTGTGTTCCTTATTTTTATTACATGTTTGCTTTGTTTTCGATATAAAAGTACATAAAATGTATTGCTGAAATATCGATTTAAATTTTTGCAGACAATGGAAATAAAACTTGCGCATAATAAGACCGAGCGATTCTCACCATCATTCAACAAACAAATTTCAAGTCACAAAGACCCCGAATTCAAATCCTAGATAGGAAATACTTCAATTGAACGGCTAATGATTTCGATAGAAACGAGCCCTTGCTGATAAATTGAGATTGTTTGAACAAACAAACATCCAATTAGGAAGCTAGTGCCAGTTCTCACGAACTTGCCTGACAATGAAGTACACTTCCTTGGATTAAACAAGCTACTTGCAAGAAAAGGGGAATGAAAACTTGAAAAGAGAAAGAAAAAAAAAAAGAGGATCGGTGAAAAGGCATAAGCAAGAAGACAAGGAAACAACCAAAATCCATCATCGGCAGCACAAGACCTCTTCAGAGGCACAACTCTTCGGAGGATAAAAGACCTCTAATGGGTCATATGCCACAAAAAAGAAAGTTCTCTACTCAACAAAAAAGATTGGAGGAGTCATGACCCTCCAACCATGAGAGAGTAACTTCCAGGCAATGAAAACCCTTTCTGAGGCACATTTCACCAGGAGTTGAAGTGAAATAGCCGCTCTTCGGAATTTCACTTCACCAGAGTTGAAATGCAAACAAAGAAAAAGACCTCCTCGGAGGCACATTTCACCAGGAGTCGGAGTAGTTACTCTTCGGAGTTTCACTTCACCAGAGTTGAAATGCAAACAAAATAAAAGCCCTCTTCGGAGGCCCATTTCACCAGGAGTTGAAGTGTTATGACCGCTCTTCGGATTTCACTTCACCGGAGTTGAAATGCAAACAAAATAAAAGCCCTCTTCGGAGGCACATTTCGCCAGGAATTGAAGTGTAACAACCGCTCTTCGGAATTTCACTTCACCAAAGTTGAAATACAAAACAAGATAAAGACCTTCCTGGAAGCCCATGTTTCACCGAGATTGAAATAAAACTTCCAAGTGTCGAAACGTGAAAAGGCTTTCCTCGAAGGCATAACTCTTTGGAGGTACACGTTTCACTGAGATTGAAATAAAACTTCCAAGTGTTGAAACGTGAGAAATCCCTCCTCAGAGGTACAACCCCCTCCCGGGGACACAATTAAGAAGAAAGACCTCTTCGGAAACCTACGTTTCACCGAGATTGAAATAAAACTTCCAAGTGTTGAAACGTGAAATGGATTTCTAAGGCATAACTCTTTGGAGGTACACGTTTCACCGAGATTGAAATAAAACTTCCAAGTGTTGAAACGTGAAAAATCCCTCCTCAGAGGTACAACTTTCTATATATATAAAAAAAAATCCTCATCAAGAGCATACTTTAACTTCCAAAGGAAGAGTAATTTACCTATTATGGAGAATGATCTTCCTCAAAAAAAAAGGGGGTTAAAGTACATTCAGAGGTCCGCTTTGCCACATAGAAGAATTCACTTGGCAAAATATATACATACGCAAAAGGAGAAAGTGATTTCTTCGAAGGACAAAGCGTAGAAACTTATATGAAGGAAGTTGCACTCTACAAAAATTCTCTTCGAGAATGAAGTAATTATTCTTTAGAAAACGAGAGTGCAAGTCCCCTTAAAGTATACGATATTGCAGTAAGCTCATGGTATAGGGGCAACATGGTATAGTTACATACAAAGCGGTATAACTATGTCGGTAAAGTACGCTCAAACAACATACCACAAGCTCACCGCAACATCGTATAAATAAAACTTGTGCAAAAATGAATAATAAATGCATTCTCAAATTCAAACAGAAGTTTGTACAAACGAAGAATCATTTTATTCAACTATAATGCAGATACAGGTTTCAAAATAAAAGCGGGGGCCGGTACCCGCACAACTCTCGGCCAGTTCATACAAAAGACAAAAAGCTAAAGTCTTCACTTCTTTTTACTGCCTTTGGACCCTTTACCCGGCTGAATGACCAGCTTTTCAGGTCGGCCAGTGGGTATAAGGGAGGAAGGAGAGGTAGGCGCAGCTGGCCCAACTTCTGGCTCCTCTTCAGTGGCAGTGATTATCTTCCCTCTCCTCTTTGATGCTCCTTGCTTCTTTCTCCTCTTTGAGGAAGACTCACTTCCTGGAGTGACAAGTTTAGATAGAGTTATGTCGTCAGAAGGAGTCCGCTCCGGTGATATGTCGCCTCCCTCAAGTCTCTCATCTTTCTGCTCTTGCGAAGCAATGGGATCATCCAGGCCATGGAGAGCCTCTATTTGTTCCTCCTGTGATCCGGGCTGCGAAGCAGAAGGAGGAGCCACCTGAAGAGATGGAGGAGGGATTACCGGAGAAGTAGAGATTTGAGCAGTGCTTGATACTTTCTCTACAGAAGAAAAGAGGTTAAAGTCAGTAAAGAGAGGAGATGAAGGTTCACCGATAAAGTCAGTAAAGAGAGGAGATGAAGGCTCATCAAGGTTGAGAAAATAGCCAAGGAGCTCATGAAACTCATGCGAAATAAATGAGTAACCCGCTTGAGCAGAATTGACAGTAACGAGATTAACAGTGAAATTACCTGGAGAAGCTGGTTTCCTGATATCGACTTCATAAGCTTGCGCATCAGCGCTCTCATCACCCTCGTCTCCACCTTGTATGCTTGTAATCTCAGTGGTAACTTTGGTGGGAGATGCAAGATGGGAACTGGAACCAATAATGTCGACTTCAGACGAAGAAGGTGGCTGGACTAGAGTAGTTGAAGTGGTTTTTCCCAGCCGGTCCCCTTCCGTCACTTCAGTTCTTAATTTGGCAAGTTGTTCCTTTCCCTTGGCAAGGGCAGCGCGAGCGTCATCATCAAAATAATGTCTTTCCAGGGCTGATTCGTCATAACCAGCACCTTCAGCACCAAGCATCTCAAGGGCGGCCTCCCACACTTCAGCTAAAGTGATTTCATACTTGGGACCAAGAAAAGCGAGGCTTCCACGCCCCAAGACGCTATGCAAGTAGAAGTCGAATAATGTTGAGCCGAAGCTGTTTTTGGTCGCCTCATGAGATTCTTCGGCTGCGATTTTGCCGGCGACAGCCTCATCACGCTCCCTTTCAGTTTTGGCAAGCTGAAGCTTAAGCATTTGTATCTCCGCCTCCTGGGAGTTGTTTTTCTTTCGGAGCTCAGCAATATCAGTAGCATAGCCTTCACTGATTCTTTTTTGTACTTCGAGCCTGTCTTCGGCATCCCTTTGGATAGCGTGAGCGTCTCTCACTTGTTTCAGGAGCACTTCTTCTTTTTGAGAATAGGAAGTAGAGGAAGCAGCATGCTCATGTTTCAATTCCTCGACTTTTGCTTCAAGCTCCTCATTGTAAGAAGCAATGTTCCTCATTTCGGTGTCGTGTTGCTCAACGACCTTTTGCCATTCGGCCTTATCGTTTTCCATAGTAAGCATGGCCTCTATGTTGGCACGGTTAACTCTTTGAAGCTCATCGACAAGCTTCTGCCAGTTTGACATCCTCTCGATATCAAGTTTGACGGCGTCGAGATTTCGTAGCATGGCAGACTTGTCGATGGGGACCAAGTCTAGGTCGAACCTCACTCCCTTAAGGCACCATTGAGGAAACCGGCTCTGCAGAGTGGCAGGACCCGGTCCAACTTGAAATTTGGGCCTGCTAATTATCGTTTGAATGTCTGATTTTCCAAGAGCGGGAGAGTCAGAAGGAATGTCGAGCGAAGCAGGAGTAGTAACTTTCTCAGGAGTAGTAGAGGCCTGCTTTTCACTGTGACGGGCTCGTTTGCTTAAGTCTTCACCCATGTGACCTTTTCCTCGATCGTCATGAGATTTTCTCTTGTGGTAGTCATCGCCTTTTTGCCAAGAATCATGGCGCTCTTCTCTCTCCCTTCTTTCACGACGTTCTTCTTCAGTCCTCCTTTCATGAGCCTTTCGGGCAGCCCTTTCTTCATCAGATTATCTGTAGGAGGAAAAGTAACGCCTATAATCATATTGACCACGCCCCTCGTAGCGTTGGAAATCCTGATAATATGATCCGCCGCGTGTCATTGAAGGATCTGAAATAAGAAAAGATAAGCTTTAGAAATCTTTAAAGTATGAGAAGATAAGTGCATAAATGTGCTGGAAAATCCTTAGTTGTGTGTGAAGTGCAAACTACTCGCGTTGGACTAACGAACCACTCATCAGTTGGGGGGAAGTGATAGGTCCCACTGTCGGTGACAATTCTTGGGATAAAGGAGTTGGAGTCTGTTGGAGGGCAGATGTCGCTTCAATCATCGGGGGTACAGTTTTACCACAGGCAGGGTCATCTTTAAAGAGCTCTTGGGAAGTGACGATTATGTCACTTAAATCCCCAAAGACGTCATCACCATCATGCCCAACCTGATTCCCTCCATCAGCTCCTTTGTCGGCACTCTTCCTGGTTTGGGAAAGGGGCTCCTCTTCTTCTTCAATTATGGGAGCAAGTGCGGGCTTTTCGGAGGGTCCCGCATCATCTCTTGGAGTAGAGCACTTTACTAGTAAGGTTTCTGCAGAAATTTCTCCTCGCATGTGCTCTTTAGTGGAGATCGGAAGATCAGGAGTTTTCACCGGAGAATCAGGAACCTCCGTTGGAGCTTCATGAGGCTGAGTAAAGCGAGAGGGATGGAGGAGTCCGTATTGATGTAAAAATTCATCGTTTAGCAGAAACTTTATGCTCCTCTCTTCTACCGGCATGGCATTTAATCTTTCAAAAATTTGCTTAAGGCTCGGGTCCCTAGCAGGGGGTGGAAGTGCTAAAACAGGAAAAGAATGAAATTAGCAACTGAGGGTTCAGATCTCGAGAAAGTTTCAAAACGGAAAAAGTAAAGACAGGAAATCTTACTTCCCACTCTCCAGATGGCATTAAACCCTGGAGGGCAGCGAACAAAGAAAAACTGATTCAAAAATCCGTGAGCGCTTTCGGAGAGATCAGTAATAAGTTTGCGGTTTCGAGCGCTTCTTATAACCACGATGGAGGGATGGTCTTTAATTTTCGTGAATGAGCAAAAATAGCAGATCTCCCCGAAGCTTGGTAATCGATCCAAAACTCTCCTAAATAGAACACATAACCCCATCAGAATGGCGTAGCCATTGGGGTGTAATTGGAATGGAGAGATAGACAACCGAAGCAGGAACTGTTGAAGAAAGTCATTAAAAGGAGGAATAGCGCCGTTCAAGCACATTTGGCGATTAACAGCAACAAAGCCAAGAGGGGGCCTATCCGCGGTGTCATTTGGCCCCGGAAGTAAGACGTCAGCATCATCAATGCCAAACTGGACGCGCAGTTGGTTAAACACCCGCTGATTCAAAGTTGTGGATGTTCTGTCCGGAGGGTTATCTACAGGGATAGCTACTGGGAAGACATCTTCAGCCTGGCCCATCGGCTCTTCTTGATGAGAGGTCATTCTACACAAGCAACTGGATGATCAAATGCGAAGGTGCGCGTTTCCTAAAAAGTGTGAAGTGTTGTGCAAGACTAATAAAAAGTGACAAGTATATTTAACTGGAATTATACTGATCGATGCTTGATCGATTGTAAACATTTCAGAACTTGTTAATCTAAAGCTCAAGCATAATATTAGTGCAAGCGGGTCGATTTCAATTGACTATTTCAGCATTGCTTTGGTATTTTGTTTGAAATTGATAAGTTAAAGGCACTTCATACACACAATTTATTCAAGTTAATCATCTATTGTTAACTAATCTGTCATTCGATGTGGGCAGTCAATGACAAGTATATTCGTCCCAGTTTTCTGTGAATGTTGTATTGAACAGGTTATTAGCCTGCAAGTCAAAATAACCTGTGAATGAGTGCAATAAAATTCAATAGTTCGAAGTTAATGCAATGGTCCAATGTTCAAACAGAATTTACACAAGTCATAACCTATCAACGGTTCAAAAGTTCTAAGTCGGCAGTGCCCTAAGCCATGAGTCGTGGAGATAAGGAGATTATCTCCAAGTCTTATCTCGGCAACGACTCAAGGCTGAGTCTTATCTCGGCAACGACTCAGGGCTTAGGTCGTGGAGTATGTTAAAGGAGCTCTGGCTTAGGTCGTGGAGTTTTATCTCGGCCGCGACTCAAAGGTTTTATCTCGGCCGCGATTCAAAGGTTTTATCTCGGCCACAATTCAGGGGTTCTGTCTCGGTCGCAACTCAAGGCTCAAGTCGAGGAGCATGATGAGTCGTACCATGATTAAATCGTGAGGGTCACTGGGTCATACGAAAGGAGCCGAGTCAAACCTACAGCAGCATTCGAATCAACCATCCGACCCATTAACCCAATAAACCCTCATTCTACAACCCTAGTCTTATCGCATCAAGTAGATCGCCTCGAGTCGCAGATCATTGGATCAGACAATCCTCAATCCATCAATTATTAGGGCAACCTAACTCGCAAAGCTCAAGGGGATAAATTGAAGATAAGGACGGTGCGCACAGGGAAATGATGGTCGACAATCAGAAAGGAGGCGAAATTGCTTACGTGGTGTGATGTCAGAGATGATCGAGGAGATTTTGAGTTGAAATTGCTTTTGGGAGCTTGGAGATGTGTTAATGGCGGAAAACGACTCACGAGATCGGTAAAAGAAGAAGAAGATAAGAATGACGATTCATGCTATTTATATACCAAGGTAGTAGGATATGAGTCGGCACACGCGGGGTAAGATAAGTCGAAGCACGCGACCTATGACTTAGGCGTGTGCTTCGAGGGGCAAATGTTAACCCCACTGAAGCTTGGGCCGACTCATCAGATAAAGCATTAAGCGACTCAGAAGATTTACGACTCACCATGAGTCGTTAGCGGTTCAAGTGTGCAAATCAGAAAGCCAAGTACAATTAACTCGCGTGCGACTCAATGACCGTAGAAGGAACTCACCGACTCATATGATCTAGGTCCGACTCATCAAAGACCGACTCAGCTAGTCTCCGACTCAACTGTTGTGCGACTTATGGAAGTTTCTGACTCAGCGACTCATGACTCAGGGACTCATGGTTCAACGACTCAACAGGTTCGCGACTCATCCTAAGGAACGACCTAAGGAATGTCACGACTTATGGATACCTACGACTTATGATAAGTCGAGTACGACACATGCTAATATGAGAGGAGTTATGATAAGTTGACTCGGGAATGACTTACCTCTTGGGACCAAGCCAGCAGTTCGACCTTGAGTCAACATGGGGCGACTCACCATGACTCGTCCACAACTCAAAATCGTTGAGTCGTAACCCATCGCCACAATGCCTAGGACAATTGACTCGGACACGACTCAAGACTTGTCATGAAATCCAGCAGAGGAATAAGCCATGAAGAGGGGAAAGGTTGGTTTTATAAGTCAACCACGACTTAGCCTGACTCGGGGACGACTTAGCTTGAGTCGGTCACGATTCAGGACTTATGCGCAGAATTCATGTCCAAGCTTGCCTATAAATACATAGCCACCTCCAACATTCAAGGGACTTTTGGCACATTCTCTTCATACACCGTTACCTTGCTGCATTGAGAACTTCATCAACACTTAGAGCTTTCAAGATTAGAGGAATACGTCAAAGAAATTCACGAAGAAACCACACATCTTCAACATGAATTTAAAGACTTTAATCGACGTTGAAGCTTAAGACTTGTTCCAAATCACTTGTAGCTTGAAGTATATTGTACTTGAGAAGAATTGTATCAGCTTGTAACAAGATTATTAATAAAAGTACTTAGAGTGGACGTAGGCTATACCCTTAAGCCGAACCACTATAAAATTGTTGTTGTTTACTGCTTTTCTGCTATTACTTGCTTGTAATTCTTTCCCGATCTATCGGGTGGTGCTTTCACAACTACACTTCACACACCGGGGTGTTAGCGTTCACATTTTAGCGTTAACATTACCTAAACCTGATTACGAACCCAGGATTCCAAAATCTCTTAAAATAAACAATTGAAACTTGTTAGGAAAATTGATTTTAATAGAAATCAATCTCAACAATCCAAACCCGATAAATCCAACTCCGATAATTCACCAATGAAGAATAAAATAATAAATTTTGAAATGATGATTCAACCCCGATGAGGAGATTTTCGAAAACAATGACTGTTAATCTCAAAATCCAAAGTGAAAAACGAACTATCAATTAAAGAAACCGAATCAAGAGGAAGTTTCTTAATAAATCAAACCCAATCTTCTCTCAAAAGTGCGAGATTAGATGTTTTAAAATTGTATTTCAATTTTGAAATTTGAATAAAACAAAATTTAAGAAAAGCAAGAATGAAGTTCGAACAAAAACTAGAAAAATAAAGATTAATCTAAACATACGACTTGGATTTGGAAATTATCTTGATTTCTAGAAGTGAAGTTTATGAAATTTTGTAGAATTATTTTACTTTTGCTTGATAATTTTGATTGCAGGTAAAAGAAGAAAAAGAGAAGAAGCATACTTTATATCAAAATTCGCCTAAAATTTCCAGCTGTTAGATAAGATTTGAATGGATGGCCTAGATTTGCACGAGAAGACTGTGAGGCGGGAAACTTCTATGTTCCAACAAAGATGACTTAGAAAGTTAAGGGCATCCCTTCGCACGGGGGAGAGCAAATGTTACGCCAAAAAATAAACCTTTCGACTGAGTCAAAAGGTTCTTAAACAAAGACCAAGAGAAAAGAGTCCAGACCAAAGCTTTTGAATGATTTGAAGGGATGCTGTCATCAAAGTTAGCGGCTTCAAGACCTTTCGAAGGTGTTGGAATGTACCTCCTCACAGCATCCTGGGAGTTCATACCATTTCAAAGAAGATGAAAAATTCAAAAGCTCCCATCATCCTTCATTTACAACCTTTCGAAGAAGGTATTTCGATTAAGTCAAAGCAACATCTTTTGAAGACAAAGGGAACAACTACTTACATATGTGCCAAACCTTTTGACGCCAATGGTTTCGTCTTAGTTTGAACTACTCGAAAGAAAACATTGATCAGATAACTTCTTTGGAAGCTATAGTAAGGCTTTCGAATCAAACAAAACCAACATGATCTAGGAGGAATCAACATCATATCAAAACAAGAGCATGGGCTACTCAACAAAGTCGAGACCAATAACTCTTGAATTTCTTTGGAACCAATGTGATGAACCTACCGACCATGTCGAAAATTCCAAACTTACATCGCTAATAATAAAGAGGCAAACATCCAGGAAACCTTTCGACAACGTCAAAAGGTGCTATGAAGAAAGCAACGCTCAGAAGCGAATGAATGATAAGGGCACCATTCGACAACATCAAAAGGAGCATGGTTTTCGATCACGTCAAAAGGTTAAGAGAGAATTAAGGAATTGCTAGAGTATGACAAGAAGAGCAAGGACACCTTTTGACAACGTCGAAAGGAGGCATAGCTTTCAACCAGGTCGAAAGGTTCATGATAGTGTATATAGGGACACCTTTCAACAATTGTCGAAATAAGGCATAGCTTTCGACTAAGTCGAAAGGTTCATAACAGCGTATAAAAGGAGGACCTTTCGACATTGTCGAAAGCAAGGGGAAGGAAGGGGGCCGTCTGCATCTATAAATAAAACCTAAGGGGACACATTTTGGGGATCCGATTTCTCCCATTCAAACTTGTATTTTTCTTAAACAAAGCATTATAACCCAAATTTCGTGATTATGGATTTGGGAATTCAATGAAATAAAATTACAGTATATAAAAAAAGAAGTCTTGTGCATTATTGATCTCTTTACTATTTACAGAAGCTTTTGTTGGATTGACCTTTATATTTTAGGTTTAACTTCATCGAAATGAACCTATTGACTGAGTCGTTACTTCGTCTGATCCTAGCATCTTTTTTTACCTTTCAAAGCCAACAACTTTATGGTCTAGAGCTTCGAAAAGGTCGAAACGTGTTCTCTAAATACCAAAACATGGACTTACAGATTTAATCCAAAGGAAGTCGCTCCCATAGCTTCCAACAAGGATGAAGCCTACTCTCCTGCCTAAACTTAAGGGAAGCTAAAAATCAAGCTTTCAACAAGGTCGAAATCTACCTTTTAGAAAAATTACTCGGGGAATTTCAATCTAATCTAAAGGAAGGCTTTCGAAGGAAATAACACACTAGCTCATCAACATCGATAGATCACATAACCCAGAGACAATACCTTTCGATGCCATCGAAAGGATTGATTTGAGAAATATAATTAAATAAAGTTATATCGAAAGGCAATTCCTAAGGGAATCGCACTCATTGTTCATACAAATGATTATTCATCTTTCTTAGTATTACTTTGGGGTGTTGAAAAGAAAACTTGTTGACAATAGTCTATTCCACTTCTCCTTCTTCTTTTGGGTTAAATTATGATTCTTTAATAAAATTGTTAACGCTTAAAATTGAACGCTAACACCCCAGTGTGTGAAGTGTGAATGTGAAAGCACCACCCGATGGTTCGGGAACAGAATATCAGTTAAAATAACAGAAAATACAGTAAGAGACATCGATTTTATAGTGGTTCGGCTTAAGGAGTAGCCTACGTCCACTTTAAGTATCTTTATTACTGATCTTGTTACAAAACGATACAATGCTCTTCAAGTACAAATCTCTTTAGTTACAAAACACTTTGAACAAGTAGCTTAAGCTTCGATGTAGATGAAAGTCTTCCAATCCATGTCGGACGTGTGAAAGTCTCTCCAAATAGCTTGTAGTGTTCTTCCAAACTTCAAGTATAGAGTTGGTTAAGAAACTGGCAGAGTATCGGCACTTGAAGAGATTGTCCAAGAGAGTCCCTTTCACGTTCAATGTAGGTTGGTATTTATAGAGAATTTTACCCCTTAGGTCGTAACTCGTGACCGACTTAGGGTAGGTCGTGGCCGACTTATTAAGTCTAGCTCGTAGCTTGGTAGAAGTTTGCTTATCTGTTCGAATTCATGTTACAAATCCTAAGTCGTGCACGAGTTAACCGGATGCGGCTTCTTATCTGTTTGCTTAAGTCGTGTACGACTCATCATAGGTCGTAGGTCGTGACCGACCTAAACTAAGTCTTGGCTTGCGGCTTAACTGGAGTAAGTTTGCTCTTTCGGATTCACATCTCAAGTCCCAAGTCGCCAACGAGTTAACGAATCATGGCGTGGTATTGGACTTGCCTCTGTAGTCTTAGGTCGTGATCGACCTAGCAAAGGTCGTAAGTCGATTGCGACTTAAGTGTAGTTGTCTTAACCTTTTCGTGCCTTGAGTCGTTAAGTCATGGACCTTTTAAGTCGTGCCATCTCTTAAGTCATAGACTTCCTTAAGTCGTATACTTCCTTAAGTCGTAGATTTCCTTAAGTCATAGATTGCTTTAAGTCGTAAACTGTTTAGACCGTTTCAATTCTTAAGTCGTGTAGACCTTATCTCGTTAAGTCGTCCAAACCATAAGTTGTTAAGTCGTCCAGACCTTAAGTTGTTAAGTCTTGGAGTACTTTGAACTGTTAGATCGTGGTGACCTTAAGTCGTAAGTCGTTCATGCTTTAACTTGTTAAGTCGTCACACACCTTAAGTCGTGGATCATCCCAGGCCTTAACTCGTTGACCTAACGGGGTTAACATTTTCCCCTCGAAGTACACGCCTAAGTCGTAGGACGTGTGCTTCGACTTTCCTTAACTCGCGTGTGTCGTTTCGAGTTCCACTGCCCTGAGATATAAAGGCTTAGGTAGCTTCTTCTTCACCTACTTGCTTCCGTGTTTACTTCCGCCATTATTGACCTTCGAAGCTTCCAGAAACGAATCCAATCAGTTTACCTCGTCACCAATCAATTTCCTACAATCTTCATCATCACACTACGTAAGTAAACTCATTACTCACTCGATTTCACGATTACCGCTACCTTACGAACATGGACTTCCCACTTTCTAACCCCAATCCAGATCCTCACACCATGCTTCATCTCAAATCACGTTACGATCAATTGCCGACAAACTTGGAGCTGTTCGATCGAGTTTTTAGATGACTTGCAAGGGGAAGACGATGGGTTACCATATTTCAAGTCAGTTGATCCGTGGATTTAAAGGAGACGATATTGTCCTATACGGTTTAACGGGTTAGGAGGATGATGGGTTACTGATTTAAGAAGAGGTCGGCCGGTCAAAGGAAGCGTGACATTAGCTTGGATGCGACTCAGTAATTTTGAGCGACCCAATAACCTCCGCGACTTAACTCTCGACCGACTTACCAACTTTTGCGACATAAGACTTAAGTCGTGGCCGAGATAGGACTTGGAGAATTTCACGTCGCTTCGAACTGAAGTCTTTTCCCCTTACTACGCCTTACGACTTAAAGAACCAATGACTTAAGGCATTAACGACTTAGAGCACAAACGACCTAACATAACTTGTCCCACATTCTTTAGGTCGGGGACGAGTTAGCACTTCGAACTGTCATGAAGCATAATTCTGACTTGAACTTTAACTTGAGTTGCTGAAGTAAACTGCCTGAATACTGAATTGTTTGGACTTTGAACTGTTTAGTCTTTAAACTATTAAACTTTGTTGCATTCTTTCACAGATCACTTTTGACTTGCAAGCTAACAATCTGTTCAATACATCATTTACAAAAATTGGGGCGAATATACTGCCACTGACTGCCCACATCAAATGGCAGATTAGTTAACAACATATAATCAACTTAAATAGATTGTGTGAACGAAGTGCTTTTAAATCATCAAATTCAAGTAAAGTATTAAAGCAACGTTGAAATAGTCAACTGAAACTGCCCAGTTTGCACTAATACTATACCTGAACTTTTAAATTAACAAGTCCTGAAATTTGGTAATCGATCAATTTTCGACTAGTTTAATTTCAGTTATATTTACTTGTTATTTTTATTAGTTCTGCATAACACTTCACACTTTTAGGAAACGTGCACCTTCACATTTGAATATCCAGTTGCCTGTGTAGAATGACTTTTCAACAAGAAGAGATAACAGCCCAGACTGGAGAAGCCACTCTTATTCCGGCTCCCCTAGTTAATCCTCCAGAGAGAGCCTCCACCACTTTATCATACAAAGTTTTTCTTCAGTTATGCACTCAGTTTTGCATTGCTGAAGCAGGCGCCATTCTTCCTGAGAAAACTAACACTGCTGATGTGGCGCCTCCTGGCTTTGTAGCGGTTAACCGGAAAATGTGCCTTAGCGGGGCCATTCCCCCTTTCAACAACTTTCTCCAGAATCTTCTTCGTCAACTAGCCATCTCCCTATTCCAGCTACACCCCAATGGCTACGCCATTCTGATAGGGCTGTGTGTGCTATTTAGGAGAACATTTGATCGACTTCCAAGCTTAGATGAGATTTACTTCTTATGCTCCTTTACCAGGACTAAGGATCACCCTTCTATCACCGTCGTGAGAAGCGCCAGAAATCGCAAATTGATCGTTGGCCTTCCCGACAAGCTCATGGATTCTTAACTCAGTTCTTCTTTTTCCGCTGCCCACCGGGGTTTTATGCTGTGTAGAGGGAAGGAAGTAAGATCATCTACCTTTACTTCTTCTATTCTCTGAGTTTTGCGAAGTCCAAATTGCCAAGTGTTAACTTCGTTTTCTCATTTCAGCGCTCCCCCCTCCTTCTAGAGATCCCAGCCACAAGCCAACTCTAGAGAGGCTCATGGCTGTACCGGTTGAAGAGCGAGACATGAAATTTTTGTTAAACGACGAATTTCTCCACCAGTTCGGACTTCTTCACCCTTCTCGCTCCACTCAGCCTCATGAAGTCCCCGATTCTCCAACGGAGGCACCAGATGTCTCAATCCCTGCTAAAGGGCTTATGCCAAAGGAGACCTCTACTGAAACTTTACTCGTGAAGTGCCCCACACTTACCGATGTTGCGGGTCCATCTAGCAAATCGGCACTTGCCCCAGTTATTGAGGAGGAAGAAACTCTTCGTTGCTCTGAAGATGCGGCCGATCTGGAAGCCGAAAAAAAACTCCCGCCGGGCATGGCGGTGATGATACTTTCGAGGGGCTAAGCGACCTGATTATAACTTCACGGGAACTTTTTAAAGACGACCCTATTACTACTATGGTTTTTTCTTCAGTAGTTGAAGCGACTTCTACTTTGCAACAAACTTCGTCGACTCAAGAGTTGACGTTAACTACTACCCCCACCATTGCTTCGCGATTGAAGAGTGGTTCGTAGTTTGACGCGAGTAGTTTGCACATCGCACACACTTAGAACTTTCAGCACTTATTCGTACTTAACTTCTTTTCTCTGAAGACTTTTAAGACTTGTCTTTTTTCAATTTCAGATTCTCCGATGGGGCGAAGTGGTTCATATTACGACGACTTCAAGCAATACGGAAAGCGTGGTCAGTATGACTATAGGCGCTATCTTCCCACTTATAGAGAAACTGATGAAGAGAGGGCTGGTCGAAAGGCTCGGGAGAGACGTTCTTATGAAGAACGCTATGGAAGAGGGGATGAGCGGCACGATTCTTCCCATAGAGAGGGTGATTCCCATAAACGTAAATCCCATGATGACAGAGGGAAGAGCCACATGGCTGATGACCCAAGCAAACGGGCTAAAGTTAGTGAGCAATTAGTGCCTGCAATTTCTGAGAAGACCACTGCTCCCATTCCTCCCCAATCTCCTGCCTCTTCCCGTACCGATATCCAGACAATCATCAACAGGCCTTCATATCAAGTTGGGCCAGGTCCAGCTACTCTCCAAAGCCGGTTTCCACAATGGTGCTTGAAGGGGGTTCGCTTTGATCTCGACTTAGTTCCAATTGACAAGCCTGCCATGTTACGAAATCTTGATGCCGTCAGACTTGATATTAAGAGAATGTCGAGCTGGCGAAAACTTGTTGACGAACTCCAGAGAGTGAATCGTGCGAATCTTGAGGCTATGCTGACCATGGAGAACGATAAATCTGAATGGCAGAAGATTCTCAATGAACATGACGCGTAAATGAGGAGCATCACTGACTATAACGAAAAGCTCGAAGCGGAAGTTGGAAAACTTAAAGAGGAGCTTGCTACTTCTTCCACTTCCTACACTCAAAAAGAAGAAGTGCTTCAGAAACAAGTGAGAGATGCTCATGCCAGCCAAAAAGATGCCGAAGACAGGCTCGATGTGCAAAAAAGAATCAATGAGGGCTATAACGCTGATATTGCAGAGCTTCGGAAGAAAACCGACTCTCAAGAGGCAGAGATCGAAATGCTAAAGCTTCAACTCTCCAAAGCTGAAAGGGAGCGTGATGAGGTCGTTGCCGGTAAAATTGCAGCTGAAGAATCTCATGAGGCAACGAAGACCAGCATCAGCTCGACATTATTTGATTTCTATCTACATAGCGTCTTGGGGAGCGGTAGTCTCGCCTTTCTAGGCCCCAAATATGAAGTTACTATGGCTGAAGTGTGGGAGGCTGCACTTGACATGCTTGGCGGTAAAGGTGCTGGCTATGCCTAATCAGCTCTTGAGGAGCATTACTTGGATGACGAAGCTCGCGCCGCTCTGGTCAGGGGAAAAGACCAACTTGCGAAACTAAGAGCCGAAATGGCAGAAGGGGAGCATTTAGGAAAAACTACTTCAACTGATCCAGTTCAGCCTTCACCTTCGGCCGAAATCGACATTGTCGGCTCCAGTTCTCATTCTCCACCCCTTACCAAAGCTATAACAGAAGGTGCAACTGTCCATAACAGAGACGAAAGCCAAGAGAGCGGTGAAGCGCTGGGTTTTGAGATTGACGTAGCAAAGCCTACTCCGCCAGGTAATCCTATTGCTGATCTTGCTCAAATAGACTACTCATTTGCTTCCTATGAGTTTGATGAGCTTCTTGACTACTTCCTGAAACTCAACGAGCCTTTATCTCCTCTCTTTACCGACTTTAACTTCTTCTCTTCTGTAGAGAAAGTGCCGAGCATCGTTCAGACTCCCCATCCTTCAGTTATTCCTCCCCCGCCTCTCCAAGTCACCCCTCCATCCGCCTCTCAGCCCGGGTCGCAAGAGGAGCAAATAGAGGCTCTCCGAGACTTAGATGATCCTAATGCTTCACAGGAACATGGGGGAGAAGGGCTTGGAGAAGGCAATGAGTCCCCGGAGCGAACCATTTCCGATGATATAAAATTGTCTGCTCTTTTTACTCCGGGAAGCAAGTCTTCTTCGAAGAGGAGGAGGAAGAGTACTACTTCTAAGAAGAAGAGGAAAAGCATTTCCGTTACTGAAAAGGAAGCGGAGGTTGATCCGGCAATAGCCCTCTCTCCTTCTTCCCCAACACTCCCAAGTCGTCCTGAAAAACTACCTATTAGGTCAGGTGAAGGCTCCAAAGGTGGTGGTAAGAAGAAGAATTGATGGACCCTGCTTCCCCTTCCTTGTTTTTACTTTTTGCTTTTAGCTTTTTATTTGTACTGACCGGACGTTGTGCGGGTACCGCCCCCCCGCTTTTCTTTTATTCTGAAACCTGCGTATGTACATAATTTTCAAAACGTTGAATAAATGTACATAATTTTCATAACGTTGAATAAAATGATTCTCTTGCTTGCACAAACTTCTGTCTATGTTTGAGAATGCATCTATTCTTTTCTTCTTCTTTTTTTATATATGCAAGTTTCTCTATATAATATTACAGTGAGCTTCTGGTATGTTGTTCGGGCGTTGCTTTTACCAATGCCTCCATACCGTATTGCCCTCATACCATAAGCTCATCGTAATATTTACAATCTTGAGGGGACTTGTACTCCTATTTTTGGAGAATAATTATTCCTTATTTGTGGAAATATCATTTCGCCCTAAACAAAGTAAACCTCGTTTCATATGAGTTTTTACGCTTCAACCTTCGGAGGTATCGCTTTTTCTTTTGTTCATATATACATTTTTACAAAGCGAATTCTCCTATGTGGTAGAGTGGGCCTCCAAAGGGCACTTTAACTTTTTTGAGGAAGAGTATTTTCAAGAATAGATGAACCAATCTTCCTTTGAAAGCTAAAGTGTGCCTTTAAAGAGGGCTTCCCTTTTTCTTTTTTCTGAAAAAAGTCACTTTTGCTTTGGCTAGTGAGTTTCACTTCATAGTGCAGTGGGCCTTTCGAAAAGAAAACGGGGTTTCAACCTGCTTGAGCCTATGATGAGAGTTTTTGATTGTGCCTCTGGGAAGAGGTCATTTTGTTTGATTATGCCTCTAGGGAGAGGTCTTTTTGTTCCTGCCTCTTGGGAGAGGCTTTTATCTTTTCCCTGTTCGCTGGGAAGCGGGCCTCCGAAGAGGGCTTTTCACATTCGACCCATGTGAAGTTTTATTTCAGATCACAGTGAAATGTGTGCCTCTGAGTAGGGCTCTTTCCTGGAAGTTCGGAGCTTCTTTCTCTTAGTTGGATGGATTCACGGGGGTGTACCACCGATCAGTCCGCAACTTTATGTCGAGAAAGAACTCTCTTTTCCTGTCGAGGCCCGCTCGAGGTCTTTTAGCATTTCAACTATGGTGAAATGGGCCTCCGAAGAGGGCTTTTCACATTCCAGCACTTGTGGAGTTTTATTTCAGATCTCGGTGGAATGCGTGCCTCCGAGTCTGCCTGGAAGTTTCTTCCTCATTGTTGGTTGGATTCACGGGGTGAGTACAAGTTACTTGGACGTTTGTTTACGTAGATTGTCTCAACTAGTGAACGAGCGCTTTGCCTTCCTGTTGGGAAGGTGCTTTCGATCATTCCATACCATGCTGAGAAAGTCTTCTGGCATGCCCCGTTTGAGGTCTTTATCCTCCAAAGAGTTGTGCCTCCGAAGAGGGCTTTGGTCTCTGAGGAGAAACAATTGGTCTCCATAGAGTAGCGTTTTGCCTCCGAAGAGGGCTTTGGTCTCCATAGAGAAGCGTTTTGCCTCCGAAGAGGGCTTTGGTCTCGGAGGAGAAGCATTTGGTCTCCGTAGAGAAGCGTTTTGCCTCCGAAGAGGGCTTTGGTCTCTAAGGAGAAGCATTTGGTCTGCGTAGAAAAGCGTTTTGCCTCCGAAGAGGGCTTTGGTCTCTGAGGAGAAGCATTTGGTCTCCGTATAGAAGCGTTTTGCCTCGAAAGAGGGCTTTGGTCTCTGAGGAGAAGCATTTGGTCTCCGTAGAGAAGCATTTTGCCTCCGAAGAGGGCTTTGGTCTCGTCCTTTTCATCATCTGCTCCTTAGCAATTTCGAGTTCACGTCCCATTCTCTTGGCAGTTATTCGCCTTTGCCGGAGAAGTGTACTTTATTGTTGAGCGAATCCATGGGGCAGATGCGAGCCACTTCACCGGATGTTTGTTAGCACAAACTATTACGGTTTAATGGCAAAGGTCCGGACCCTTCTCGTTAGGAAGGTGCCCACTTTAGTGGAATCATCAACCATTTGTAAATAACACCTCTCTTGTAAGAGTAGGGTTTGGGACTTTTGTGACTTGTAGGAATCGCTAAGCTTTGCGATGTGTTGAATAGGTAAGCTTTACTTTGATATCCTGCAATTTGAAATCGAGATTTTAGCAATATTTTAAATATATTTGCATATCGAAATAAAACAGGCATTAAATTGTAGTAAAGAACGCAAGATGTATATTTCTCTTTTATCGATCAACACTACTTTTATAGCGGTTTTTTCAACATAAGAACGATACATTCATGGTAACCTCACAATTTTAAGCAAAGCTATTAAAAATGAAGTGATTATTGTTCCATGGTTCCAGGGTTAGATTTCCCTTTAGAGCGGAATATGCTGAGCTGCAGTTCTTGTGGGTAGTTGGCAACACTTTGGTTAATTTCTTCTCAAAGCATAAGCATATCTCTCCAACTTGTCCCAACTTTCGCCTGCTGGGTGAGGACCCCCTGTGATAACGTCAATGACAAGTTTTTTAGATTCTTGCGCTGCAGTTTTGTTGCCTAAACCAGATTGACGTTGTTGTCCCTGAGTGGATGAGGTTGGTTCGACTCTGTTTTTCTTCACATACTGTTGCAGCTTATTTTGTTTCAGCAATTCTTCAATCACGTTCTTTAACTGGCGACATTGGTCAGTGTCATGGCCAGGTTGATTGTGGAATCGACAGAACTTCCCATTATTCACTGCACCTCTCTTCATCTCAGGTGGTTTGGGATACTCAACAACATCCTTAGTTGCGAAAAAGATATTCTCTAGAGTATCAGTTAAAGGAGTAAAATCTGAGGGATCGAAGCGGCGAGGTTTCTTCTCATTTTTCTGCTTCTTTCCTTCGTCATTTTTCCTTTTCTGGTTACCAGATTCTCTCTTGTTAAAAGCAACATTATTATCCTCAACTTTGGCAACAACTAATTTTGCTGGCCAGAAAGGCTTTCTAGTCGCATGAATTCGTCGGCCTTTTTATAAAACTTGTCAAGTGAGTTCGGCTCCTTCATTTTCAGCCATTTTCCGAATTCACTCGACTTGTCGATGGCTCGCATCAAGTAGGTCAGGATCATACGGGGCTCTGCATTATCTACTTCGGCCAAAGCTATGTGGAAGCGATTCAAGAAAGATTTGATAGATTCTCCGGGAGCTTGCTCAAGGCTGGACAACGACATTATATCCTTTGCCCTCGATGCATACATCCTGAACTGTTCTTTAAATTTTCGAGTTAAGTCGGAGAATTGGTCTATAGACCGGACCGATAGCTTTGTGAACCAAAGTAGGGCCACACCTTCCAAGTACACTGGAAAGTATCGACATTTAACCTCGTCAGATGCTCTTGCCTCTGTCATATGCCAATCGTACTTGTATAGGAAATGGTTAGGGTCACTAATTCCATTATAGGCCGGGATAGTAGGAGGCACAAATTTCTTTGGAAATTCTGCTTTCAAGATCTTTTCAGTGAATGGAGTCTTGCTTGGAGCGAAGCCCCAGTCTTTTTCGTCTTCTTCCCTTTGCATGCTCTCTTTCATGATTTGGCGAACCATCCCTGATAGGTACTCCTCGTCGTTCAGAGGCCTCGCTGGGAGGACGTCGGCTGTTCTTTCGAAAGTTAGCCTTGGCAAATATTCACGAACAGTTGGTTGCGGCCTTGAACCCCCAGCTTGGGAAGGTGCCCCTGTGGCGACGCCAGCTGTTCTTCGAGGAATACTTTTGTCCTGGGAATCATGAACATCTTCGGCAAGGTTTACTTCGTTATTTTCTGGTTGTCGACTTGCCCCAAGCGTGGCATTCAATCTATCCATCATTAAAGCATTTTGAGCTTCAATCTGTTGATATAACCTGGACACTGCATCGTCTAATTCAGCTCTTGTGACTCCGACAGTAGGATTTGCCTGATCTGGTATGGGGGAAGCAGAGGCCCCTTCTTGAGCAGTTTCGGATATAGTAGATTTACCCTTTCTTCCAGGAGCCATGATTTCCGATGGACTTCTGTTTTTGAGAGAAACTCTTTCCACAAACTTTTGCGGAGCAATGATGGAAGTATCCTGAGTTGGGTTCTCAGTGAAAGCACCAAAAATGTTAACGCTTAAAATTGAACGCTAACACCCCGGTGTGTGAAGTGTGAATGTGAAAGCACCACCCGATGGTTCGGGAACAGAATATCAGTTAAAATAACAGAAAATACAGTAAGAGACAGCGATTTTATAGTGGTTCGGCTTAAGGAGTAGCCTACGTCCACTTTAAGTATGTTTATTACTGATCTTGTTACAAAACGATACAATGCTCTTCAAGTACAAATCTCTTTAGTTACAAAACACTTTGACCAAGTAGCTTAAGCTTCGATGTAGATGAAAGTCTTCGAATCCATGTCGGACGTGTGAAAGTCACTCTAAAGAGCTTGTAGTGTTCTTCCAAACTTCAAGTATAGAGTTGGTTTAGAAACTGGCAGAGTATCGGCGCTTGAAGAGATTGTCCAAGAGAGTCCCTTTCACGTTCAATGTAGGTTGGTACTTATAGAGAATTTTACCCCTTAGGTCGTAACTCGTGACCGACTTAGTGTAGGTCGTAGCCGACCTATTGAATCCAGCTCGTAGCTTGGTAGAAGTTTGCTTATCTATTCGAATTCATGTTACAAGTCCTAAGTCGTGCACGAGTTAACCGGATGCGGCTTCTTATCTGTTTGCTTAAGTCATGTACGACACGTCATAGGTCGTAGGTCGTGACCGACCTAAACTAAGTCTTGGCTTGCGGCTTAACTGGAGTAATTTTGCTCTTTTGGATTCACATCTCAAGTCCCAAGTCGCCAACGAGTTAACGGATCATGGCGTGGTATTGAACTTGCCTCTGTAGTCTTAGGTCGTGATCGACCAAGCAAAGGCCGTAAGTCGGTTGCGATTTAAGTGTAGTTGTCTTAACCTTTTCGTGCCTTGAGTCAGTAAGTCATGGACCTTTTAAGTCATGCCATCTCTTAAGTCGTAGACTTCCTTAAGTCATATACTTCCTTAAGTCGTAGACTTCCTTAAGTCGTAGATTGCATTAAGTCGTAAACTGTTTAGACCGTTTCAATTCTTAAGTCGTGTAGACCTTAACTCGTTAAATCGTCCAGACCTTAATTTGTTAAGTCGTCCAGATCTTAAGTTGTTAAGTCGTGGAGTACTTTGAACTGTTAGATCGTGGTGACCTTAAGCCGTAAGTCGTTCATGCCTTAACTTGTTAAGTCGTCACACACCTTAAGTCGTGGATCGTCCCAGGCCTTAACTCGTTGGCTTAACGGGGTTAACAAAAATAAATGGTTTAGATTACGAATGTTGTTTATAATTTGCACCACTTATTCTTACCTCTTGCTTTGCAAAAGAGTTGTTGAATAGAATATGGGGTTTAGATTGAAATTCTTATTGTTTAAGATAATCCACTTAATTGTTGTAATAAATTGAGTTTCTACTTTATTTACAAACCTGTTATTGCAGTTTTGGTTATGAATATTTATTCCATATTTTGGACATTTGTATTCGATGAAATCTTGAGAAATTAAAGAAAAAGGACTCATAATAATAATTGATTACGGAACTGGAATTAAACGCTATTTTATCACGTAAAATCCATGCGTTTAGAAATAATTAAGCGTGAATATTTATTTATTTCCATCTGCGTAATTAACTTATAATTATTGCATGTATGGCATAGTTAGTTAAGCATTTATTTATATTTATTTTCCCTCATTAGCAAGGTAATTGATTTTAGGTGAAAATAGGAGGAAACTCTTATATATCCTAATTATTATTTTAAGGCATAATAAGGAATATTCGTTAGAAGGCCTTATTTATTAAACGGCAAGATGTGTTTGTATATATAATAGAGTAATTAATTTATGGCTAAGTCATAGGGATGCAAGGTCAACAAAGTTGCATGATAGAAGCATGCACTTCACTTTGAGGTTGCCAACAGTTGTGCATACTTTTATTGATGGGATATATCCTTATGATTAATATTTGTAATGGAGTTTAGTTCCAAGTCAAGTGAGGAAAATCTTCCTTGCTAATCTGGGTACCAGTTTCTATGAGTAGTGGACTGATCTAAGATGTCGTTATAGGTATGGTCCATAAAGCGATTGTCCTGCTTCGAAGTTTGAGGTATTAAGTGGTTGGACATGCCCTTTTTCCCCAAATGATGTATTAAATTGCCAAGGGGTTACATTAGGTGGTACGTCCACAGAGGCTCGCTTCTAGAATTAGGCCTTAAATGACAAGATCTGCTTATTTTCCACTTGAAAGTATTAAGTGGCCCATGAGATTCCATATGATGTCGGCTAGATAGTACCATTGAGGAGCACGCTTCTAGATTTAAGCCTTAAATAACGGGATCTGCCTATTTTCCACCAGGAAGTATTAAGTGGCTTGGGTACAACCTCTTACATCATTAGCTATTAACGATGTATGATTGGAATATGGGATCTACTTTTGGAATGGAAGGTATTAAGTGTTTAGAGCCACTCCTTTCCTTATAAAGAAGTATTAAATGTATTTAATGATTTTATGTTTGTAGATATATTCTTGTTATGAAATATACTGCCCAAGTACTGGAAAGTTAAGTCTTGAGGTTTTTATTCACCAGACACTTATTGTTCTGACTCCTTAATACACAGGTTAAGGATGGAGTGATGGAGGTGACGATGCTTAAAGCTGAAGAAGCTTGGCAAGTGGCAATATTTATTATTGTTTACTGTCATGTTTACCCGTGGATTTAAACAATTATTGTAATGGATATTATATTATGGTTTTTATGGGATTTTATGTTATGACATTTTTAATTATATTTTGTTCCATCTGCTACGAGCTCTGAAAGCTTAGTTATGGCTCTAGAATGTTATTTCTTTTTGCTACTAATAGTTTACCTTAGAATGGATCTAAGTTTCGATGGACCTTTTCTTGGTCGAAATTTAGGCCTTTTCCAAGGTGGGTTGTTACAATATTATTTTGAATCCCTTCTTCAACAAGATACACATCCAGGAGGTTTTAATCTAGGGATATTTTAATGGAAGGAATTATGGAAAATGGTCATAAAGTCGCTTATGAAGGACTAAAAGTAAATAGCCAAGAGTTTCAGCACGTAGATAGTTAAACAAACATTGGTAATTGAGTAAGGAACCCTGCTACGAGTTAGGAAGGAATCAAAGAAGTTGGGATGCTAAGCGCCACCCTATAATCAATGGAACATTATACAAGAAGGTTCCATCAGACCAATACCTAATATATGTAACTCCAAGGGAGCGGATAAAATTATTAATGAAAGTTCATGAAGGATTTTGTAGAAACGATTCCAGAAACATAAAGTTAGCAAAGAAAGGAAAGAGGCGAAAGTATTATTGGCTCCTAACGAGTCAAGATGCCCTAGTTTACATTAAAAGGATATGAAAAATGGAAAAAAAAAATTAGGAACCCCATGAATCTTCCAAATGAATCGACCCACATCACTAGCCCTTAGCTATCTGATGGAAAATAGTTTGTCTTTATAAGACCCTAACTATAACGACCCATTTTTTATGTCTTCGAATTTGAATAATTTGTTTATTTAAATATTCGGATTTGATTCTTAATTATAATAATATATATGTTTCAAATAATGTTCTATTTTTGATGATGTATTTTTAATTTAATTTATTGGATTTTTCCATAAATTTAATTTGGAAAATAATAAAATTTTCGTCTAACGATTTTTGCGGCAAATGCCAATATAATGAAACTTTATAGAGTAATTTAACTTGCCTATTTTATTGTTGTTTGATGTTCAACTTAAGTTGTTGAGTGCGATCGTATTTTATATTTCTGTTGCTCACAGCTCATACGCAAATGGAATATAGGGCACGGTACACTAAAACTTTTGAAAATAAAATTATATAAAAAATAAGTAAGTACTCATACATTATAAAATCACACACACAATATCTTTTAGCAAATTTTTTAGTGCTTTACTTGACATTTTGGTGGCTTGCATTAAATGATGTACTTTGTGTTTTACTTAAATATTAAGGAATTTGTTTATATATTGGCACACATCAAGCAAGGCACGAAAGAAAAGAGGACACAATTTCCTTTTCGGTGTTTTGCAAAAATGAACACAGAAACCATTATTTTGACTTTCACTTTTCATTAATATATCAAATATATTCCACTAAATAAAGAAGTAGCCTAAGGTGTAAACACAAAAGTTATAAAGGACATAGCTATCTACATTTTCCGTTCAAGTTACACTCGAGAAGGAGGCATCGTAGAGGAGATATTCCCAAACGAACTTGCAGCAGGATATATGTATTTATATGTTCAATTGGGTGTGAGGTTCCATGTTCATTTGTGAGTGTTTGGGAGCAGGGAAGTAGGATGCATGCATTTTGAAATAGAAGTACATGGGAATGGATTGCAAGTGCAAGTAAATAAAGAAGTGTTCATGCATGCATGAAAATATGTAGCAGGCGCATATATTTACGGAAGTGAAGTATCATAGCGTGCATATATTAGTGATTCTTTAGTAGGTATGAGCTTGTAGAAGAGAGAGAAGGATGGAGACGTATGGCTCAAGGTGGACCAGATGGTGATAACGGCCACCACAAGGCGTAACTACGGCAGTATATTGTTTTATGTTCCTGGAGCTTGCATGCATAGTGAAGAAGAGATGGTTTTTCTCTGTTGTTAACAAAGAAATTTGCATGTAATCCCTTCTAAATGTGTTCAATTGTGTGATGGTTTGAGGAAGGAAGGATAGCAGGCGCATGAAGGAATATGGAGGAGAATTGCAAATGTAGGTAGGGCCACATGTGTATGAAGTTGGGCAGGGCTTTTGCATATGTTGGTTTTGGTGAGAAATAGTTTAATAATTAATTTAAGTTATTAAATTATAGGCTTAGACTTCAAATTATGATATCTTGTCAATTAAAAATCCAATTTACACATGGATAATAGCGTTGTGCTCTTATTGACGAGTACAACTTTATAATGTAATTGGTTGATAGATTAGATGATGTATAAATTTATGACATATTAAAAAATAGACCGATATTTAATTATTTTACTGTTATTTAGTAATGTCTTGCACTTATATACCCTAATCGTCTCATTTATTTGGCCAAATAAATAAGTACCAATGAAATAAATTAAATATGGTAATTTGAACCCCAATTTAGCAGGATAAAACACCATTCCATTAATTATATTTAGTTAAACATCTATTTTGCGGAATAAAATACCATTTCTGTAACGATCCGGAAATTTCGATCCCGAAAATTCCAGATAGTTAGAGAAAAGAAAGAAAGAGATAGAAGAAGAAGAACAGAAACACCAAAGCACAAATCTCACAATCGCAGCGGATAAAATATAATATCAAATAATATTCTTTACACAAAGAAAGTTGTATTAGTCAATTACATTTTAATACATCAGAGTTACAACATTTTCACAATCATTGGACACTAAAAGCTACATGTCTCAGATAAACAATAATATAATACCGCGGATACACTCCAGACGTTACTGCCATCCAGCTCATCTCTTGAGCTTCAGAATGTTCTTACCTGAAAATCTATAATACTTGGTCTGACCCGAGCATTGCATCAAAGTAACACCCGGGTCAGGCTGGAAACCAGCGTGAGTTAACCCATCTAACATGGAATACAAAAGTATAAAACTTATATAAAACCAAGGGTAATTCGTACTGCTTTATATGTTCACAATTTGTTAGTCAATACTTATTTCACAAATCAATCCCTTAGTTTCATGTTCCATATTATTCCATTCCAACCTCTTGATTTCACCTATCAATCTATAAAGAATCATTGTAAGTTACAAATCGAAGTGGGTTCGGGTATTTACTGATACCCGACTCCGGTCTCTTCGAATTCAATACAATCTTAACCCATGTTATACATGCGAGATACAATTTAACTTTAAAACACAAGATGTCACTTTTTACACAACAATTCATTATCGACAGATAACCACATAATCATTGTTCAAGACAAACATATCATATCACAAATATTTCATATCAAAATTATCAACCCTAATTCATAAGCAAGATTAATTAGTCATCCATTCCTAATTAAATCAAATTAATTACTTAAATCACTTTTAATCTTGCTTACCTAACAATAATCAATTGCAAACCATTAATTATTTATTCCCCAATTATCCTTTCTAATTACATTCAGTAATTAACCTTTAATTAATTTACCACATTCATTAATCAACCTTGATTAATCACATTAAGTAATTAATTATTCTTAATTTCTTACATTAGTTAATTAACCTCTTAATTAATTAATAAATCCTTTAATTAATTGCTAAAAAATTTAACACTTAATTACTTCCACTAAGTAATTCTCTAATTACTTTCCATCAAGTAATTACCCATTCATTAATTTCATCCTGTAATTATCCATTAATTACTTCACAAAGTAATTTACACTTCATTTATTACATTTATTCATAATTAACTATTCAAATTAATTATTACTTACATTGATTAATTATCCTTTAATTAATCACCTTCATTAATTAACTAACCTTTAACCCATCCCCTTAATTAATCAATCATTTAATTGATTACACTAAGTAATTAATCCTTAATTATTTTCCTCAAGAAAATCGTTAAATTATTTTCATCCTTTAATTATTCATTTGGTTAATTATCCTCAATTAATTAATCTTGATCATTTGTCTATTTAACCTTTAATGGCTACATAATTAACCCTCAACAGCAATTGATCCTTTAATTACTTTCATTAAGTAACTATATATATATACATACATACATCTTTTTAAGTAATTAAACTCAAATTGTAACAACTCAGGGTTTTGTAACAATTAATTGTCGTCAAATGACGATTAATGTTGATAGCTAATTGCTGTTAGGAGTTTGTAATTAGGTTGTGATTCTTTAATAATTTGATTAAGGGTTTGTGGGCTTTAAATAAAATTGTAGCCCATGTTTCCTTTTTATTGTTGGGCCATGATAATTATCAAGGGAATAACCATTCCCGCCTCTACTCATTTCATTTTTTTGCAACCCTAAACCTAAACTAACGAAGAGAAAAAAATGGCGGCTCGTTCCCCTTTCTTTAAAAATTAGGGTTTCGTGTAATTCGTGAATGCCGACTTCATATACTCGTTGCTTTCTTCGGTCGATTTCTCTGCTGCTTCTTTTTTATCGAGCTTGAGATGTGTTCGGCTGCAAATTGGATTTGGGCTCTTTGGGAAAGGTGAGTGATCTTCTCCTCACTCACATCTAATTCAAATCATCTTTGTGATGTTTGCAACTTATTCAAATGCGAATATGGTTTCGTTGCTTGAATTCCATGGTGTTGATTTTGATTATAGCTTGACTTATTCGACTCCTTGATTTCCATGGCTTCGGCTCTGATTATTTTCCTGTTGACTTTGTCACACCCGGCTATGAATTATTTTTACTCTGTGATGAAGGTTTACTCGTTCATAAATTGTGACGATTTTTGCTTTGCATTTGTTTGATGTTGAGCATTGTTTCTGGTATTCGACCTCAGCCATGTGTTCATCTGAGTGTTGCATATCGTAGCTTTGGACATTTTTCGAGTCTGGGTTGCTTTAGTCTTAGCCTCGACCTCTATCTTTGTCATATGCACACTGTATTAATTTTACCTCTGACCTCTCCGTTGGTATTATAGTACTCTGGTAGTTGATGTACTTGTAGTTGTATGACCTGGTTCACTGTCGAGTTCATTTGCATTTGCATTCACTCTGTTATGTTGTCTTGTTGGTTTAGAGTTTGGTCTGCCCTGAACTTATGTTGTTTGGTCATTGCATTTGGGGTCTGGTGTATTTGACATGTGTGCAGTCATGTCCACTGGTCGAGTTCTTTGCTTGATGTACTTAAGTCTGCATCCCTGATCATGTCACTGTTTGCATTGTCAATTTATGTGGTCTATGTGGTCGAATTATTTTTGTTGTCCATTGTTTGGACATTTGGGCTCTTTTGAGTTGCAGTGTATTTTCTCTTTTCAGTTTATACTTGCTTCCTTTCATTATGACCTAAATTTCACTTGTCCACTGCTGGTCTCCATTGGTATCCTGGGCAGTTTGATTTTTTGTACTTGTGTATGGCTTTAACTTGTGAACTGATGCTCGAGTCTTTGCCTATGTTGAAGACCTTGGTTCGCTCTGAAATGGTGCAGTGTTGATTACTGGACTTGTCTTGAGTTGCTGATTTTTGGTCGAGACTTGTTTTAGTTGTCTTGACCGTTTTCCTACTGGTACATTTTTAAATTTCACCGGTGTTGAATCTAGCTAGTAGCTCGGATTTGACCTTTTGCTGATTCCTATTTTATCACTATAGTGGCGAGGCGGTGCGCGCGTGCGTGTACTGCGGCCAAACAGAAGTGATGTTTTGAATTGATATTTCAATTACTTGAATTGTTTATGTGTCCAATTCAATATTTTGAAATTGCATTTTGAATTCGTTTGATTTGATCATTTTGTTGTTGTCTAATTATCTATTTGATAATTAGATTATGAGTTTCTATTTATTTATTTAATAATTAGATTTTGTTGTTAATTTCCGTTAGGCAATCCTGTTGTTTTCTAAATTATCTTCATTGATAATACTTTCATTTATCTTCGTTGATAATTTGAATTTGCTGATTTGTTGTTTAACACCGTTAAGTGTTATATTTACCGTTATCTGATTTCTTATTAAAGGATCGGATAGACGAGATTTATTGTGACTGCGGTCTATTTGATTATTTATTTATTATTGCTTTCGTGCATTAATAACTAAGTTTGAATTAGACTGACCTGTGTATTATTTTCTTTTGAATATAATACTGGGGCCAGACCGAGTTATTAGAGGTTGTAGATATCTTGCTTTGGGTTGCTGCTAGAGCTATGAAGTCTCTTTATACCTTTTGGAGTAGTTGTGGTCTTAGTATAGGATGTTATGTATTCATGTATATTATTCGCGATAATGTACTTTTATATGCAACTTCCAGCGTCGACGGTTGTAGTTGTATCATATGTATCGTATCATATGTATTGTAACTGACATCAGTTATATATATATAAGACTTTTTATTATCCGTGTTCCGCATTTAGCTTGTCTATGTTATTATATATATATATATATATATATATATATATATTGTCCTAAACTATTATGACCATCATAGTTCGTTTTGTACTGGAATTGGGTATGTCGATGGGAGTAAATAAACAAAGAGATGAAAAACAAAAATATATACCACTCCTATCGAGATAGACAATACTAGGGTAAGGCCTAACTACGGATGGCCGCTCCTATCCAGCCTTATTCTTCGTAATAACAGAGAGTATTTCTTTTAATACTCTTTGTTATTGTGAGCATAGAGGTGGGACGTCATAGTTGGTATCAAAGCTTGGGGTTTATGGACATAATATAAAACATAACATAGATGGAACATGTGTTGCAACTATTTGTCGATGTTTTTACTGTTCCTTGAGTAAAAACTAAAGATTTGAAATTATGATGAAATTTTTAAATATCATTATTTAAAAATAAAAGTGAAAATGTGTTTTGATGATTGGTTGATTTGTGTCTATTTATCAGAGTGCGCAGCGGAAACAGTGAGACCGTTTTTGTTGGGTACAGTTGATAACCTTTTTGATTTAAAAATCAAAATATGAAATTGAAATTAAAATCATTATGTTGTTACATAGATGTGTTTATTTTTGTTCTCTTTGAAAATTTTGAATCCGATTTGAGGATCCGAAGCGATTGTAGTTATGTGATTTTGTTGAGATTTTTGCTGGTTTGAATTATCTTCATTGAAGATATATTCGAATGATTTCTTTGTTCATCTTGTAGTGTACTGCAAATTTAAGTTGCATGTTACTACATTAATTTTACGTTGGATCGATGTTTGGTTTTAAACGTATTTTGTTGCCGTTATTTTTATAACGGGATTTTTACGCCGGTGCTAAATTTTTGAAGCAAGATGTTTTGTTGACATTTTAATGAATGAAAATTCACTGGTATTATATTTTGATGCGAATTATTTTGATGAGATTTTGATGTATGAATTTACTGTCGCTCTGACTTCAATAACGGTCAAAATTTAAAGTGGATTTTTAAGCAGGTTATCCCGCAATGTTGATTTTGAGATCCGTTTTTACGGTGTTTTGGGAAGTGCAATTTCCTTATCGAATTTGCTACAGATGTTACTGTTTTGAGCACGGGTTATTCAAATCGTCTTAAAAAAAATTCGAAATTTCTATAGCTTGCGCTTTCAAAAGAATAAGGAAGCGATTTAAACGTTTCAGCAAAATCGAGGACTATGAACCCTTACTTTTACTGATTCGCTTAATTCCGGACTTGTCCGTTTGAGAACGTAAAATGTTATTTATTTAAAATACACAAATTTTGCGCTTTCAAGGAAACGATGAAGAGAATTAAATGATTTAGTAAAACTCGTGGCATTGGACATGTGCGTTTGCTATTTTAGTTAATTCCGGACTCGTTAATTGAAACAACTGCTGTTTGATGATTTTGATGATTTTGTGTGCTATCGAGCCACTATGTTGGACCTTCGGGTCATATGTTGGACATTCGGGTCATATGATGGACCTTTGGGTCAAATACCAGTACCAAACCTTCGGGTCATATGTTGGACCTTCGGGTCATATGTTGGGCGCCAAAATTATGATGACGGTACTTGGTAGGCTTCGGCCATATGTTGTTGCACGTGCGGCGTAGCTTAGACTCGCCCTAAGATGGGATCGATCCAACCTTTTATGTTGATTTTCTAGAGTATCTTAATTGATTTCTAGATATTTGTTGTTTCTAATTATCTGCAGGTAATTAGATATTTGTTGTTATGAGATTTAATTATCGTATCGATAATTAAATATTTGCTGCTATGAGATTTAATTATCGTATCGATAATTAGATATTTGCTGATTCTGATTATCGTTTTTGATAATTAGATATTTGCTGATTTGAGATTTTTCATTATCGTTTTTGATAATCGGATATTTGTTGTTTTTGATTATCGTTTTTGATAACCGAATATTATTTATTTCTGATTATCATTTTTGATAATTAGATATTTGTTGATCTGATTATCATTTTATTTTTGATAATTAGATATTTGTTGATTCTGATTATCTGTTTTTGGTAATTGGATATTTGTTATATGAGTTATGCTTATCGTTTTTGATAATCGGATATTTGTTGTTTCTGATTATCGTTTTTGATATTTAGATATTTGTTGATTTGAGATTTCTGATTATCGTTTTTGATAATTAGATAATTGATGATTTGAGATTTCTGATTATCGTTTTTGATAATTAAATATTTGTTGATTTAAGATTTCTGATTATCGTTTTTGATAACTAGATATTTGTTGATTTGAGATTTCTGATTATCGTTTTTGATAATTAGATATTTGATGATTTGAGATTTCTGATTATCGTTTTTGATAATTGGATATTTGATGTTTCTGATTATCGTTTTTGATAACTAGATATCTGTTGATTTGAGATTTCTGATTATCGTTTTTGATAATTGGATATTTGCTGATTCTGATTATCGTTTTTGATAATTAGATATTTGTTGATTTGAGATTTTTGATTATCATTTTTGATAATCGGTTATTTATTGTTTTTGATTATCTTTTTTGATAATCGAATATTTGTTGTTTCTGATTATCGTTTTTGATAATTAGATATTTGCTTATTTGAGATTTCTGATTATCGTTTTTGATAATTAGATATTTGTTGATTTGAGATTTCTGATATCGTTTGTGATAATTAGATATTAGTTGATTTGAGATTTCTGATTATCGTTTTTGATAATTAGATATTGTTGTTTATGATTTCTGTATTTTAATTATCTAATTGATAATTGAATATTGCTGATAATTGTAATTATTCAGTTTTGTTGTTTCCTGATTGCCTAATTGATAATTAGATTTTGTTGAGAATTTGTGAATTTCTTTTATCAAATTAAAAGATTTCTTTGGCATTTGTATTCTTGACCTTTATTTTTCTGGCTTAACCAGTTTATGTTTAAAAAACAATTGTTAATGACGCCTTTAATTATGAAAATTGCGGGGACGCAATTTTTATAAGGAGGGGAGTCTGTAACAACCTGGGGTTTTGTAACAATTAATTATCGTCAAATGATGATTAATGTTGATAGCTAATTGCTGTTAGGAGTTTGTAATTGGGTTGTGATTCTTTAATAATTTGATTAAGGGTTTGTAGGCTTTAAATAAAATTGTAGCCCATGTTTCCTTTTTATTGTTGGGCCATGATAATTATCAAGGGAATAATCATTCCCTCCTCTTCTCATTTCATTTTCGCAACCCTAAACCTAAACTAACGAAGAGGGAAAATGGCGGCTCGTTCCCTTTTCTTCAAAAATTAGGGTTTCGTGTAATTCGTGAATGCCAACTTCATATACTCGTTGCTTTCTTCGGTCGATTTCTCTACTGCTTCTTTTTGAGCGAGGTTGAGATGGGTTCGACGGCAAATTGGATTTGGGCTCTTTGTGAAAGGTGAGTGATCTTCTCCTCACTCACATCTAATTCAAATCATCCTTGTGATGTTGGCGACTTATTCAAATGCGAATATGGTTTCGTTGCTTGAACTCCACGGTGTTGATTTTGATTATAGCTTGACTTATTCGATTCCTTGATTTCCATGGCTTCGGCTCTGATTATTTTCATGTTGACTTTGTCACACCCGGCTATGAATTATTTTTACTTTGCGGTGAAGGTTTACTCATTCATAAATTGTGACGATTTTTGCTTTGCATTTCTTTGATGTTGAGCATTGTTTCTGGTATTCGACCTTGGCTGTAACAACCCGGAATTTTTGACAGCATATTTTAATGATATTTAATTTAATTTAAATTAAATACAGGCTTCTCAAATTATAAACTATTGAGATCTTTGATACTTATCAGTTATATAAGATTTATAAAAGAAATTTTGATTTGGAAATTTAAAATGGAAAATCTTTAAAATTGTTTATAAGAAAATCTCTCTTATTCAATAAAAAAATCAAAGACTCTATATTTTTATTCTTTGATAATATACATATGAACATATAATTGTAGTTTTTAAATGATAGTGGTTAAAAATAAACAATCATATGAATATTAAACATGGAAATCTAAAACATAAAGTATAAAACAATATAAATGGTTATAAACATAAACATACAAAATAAGTGTAAAACATAATTATAAATTATAAGGTGTAACTAAAGATATAAATATACAAATATAAATTATAAACTGAAATATAAACATACAAACTCAATGATATGAATCAAACGTTGAAAATTTAAACTACTAATAGGATAAATTTAGAGATCATAACCATAATAATCATACATGAACAATACAAATAAAATAAAATTAATATACTAACAATGACTATGTTAAGTTTACTCAATATATATAAGGTAAGTTAGCCTAAAACATTAACCTGTGAAACCCATTTATACAATACATAATTTTTAATAAAGATTATATCAAGTTGCTGTAGAAACAAGTGTGCAAAGGAGTCAAGTATACAAATTAAAAATAAACTATTTCTATAACCTGTATATACTCATGAATGATGCAAAGAAGACAAATATTCACATCACATTCAACATATCTTTGTACAAACATAAACAAATATAAGAAATCAATACATAAGCTTATAGGGATCAAGCATAACCTGTTACATACCTATGTACAATAAAGATGAAAAATTCATGTTCAAAAGATCTTTGTCCAGAAAGAAAAATAATAATAATAATAATAATAATAAAAACAAAACATATGTGCAGCTGTAAAACTTATATGCATAAGAAAACAAAGTTTTTTCACTTAATAAAATAAAACAAATCTTTGTCCAGTACATAAAAATAAGCAAGAATCAGTAATCATTAATTACATGTTATCATAAATGAAAGCATAAGCATTAAATTAGCACAACATTTTGTTTAAACAAGTACTACAGCCGAAATCCCTGTGATTATTTCATTCTGTAGTGTATTAATACATAGCCAATTAAAAAGCATGGCAATACAAATAAAACTGTCCAGTTATAACCTATATTGTTCAAAGCTTCTATATATATCCATCATATTCTTGTGTTCGTTTATAAACTTAACTAAAACCTAAGAGCAAACCTGAGAAACAAAGAAGGAAGGAAAATAAACATTGTTGCTTTGCAAACTTAAATATAATTCAAAACAGAAGGACAAAAGAAAGCTTCAGGAAAAATTTCACCTGCAGTGTTCTTCATCAACACCTTGCTTTCTGTTCAAAGTTTTATTCTGGTGAGTAAACACATAAGTTTTTAGGTTAAGTTGATAATTAATTCATGTATCTTGTGTTGTTGCATAATGTTGTATTTGGTTCTGAAATGTTTTCTGTAAGATAAAATTTGTGATTATTCCTTATATTCTAAAGCTTGAGCAAAGAGGTGGAAGGAGACCAATATTCTTCATTTAAACCAATTTAATTTTAGCAATTGAAATCAATTATGTTTGTTTGTCTTAAATCAAAGGCCTGCAACCTGGTTTGGAGTTTTACAGTATTTTATAAATATTGTTTATTCAAGTTACAGGTAAAAGAAATTAAAAGTCAAAATTTGAAAGTTTTAATTTGTAAATTCGATAACATATTTTGATTTCATACACAAAGTTAGGATTTTTAACATAAAACTTATTATTTTTAAGCAAAGATAATAAGAGCAGTTTTAAAAGGAAGCCGAAATTGATTTTTTTCAACATATGTCGATTGGATTAATTTTGATTGTTGAAATTTAGTATGAAGCAAGATTGAAGTCGTATTATCACAAGAAAAATGCTAAAAAAATTATTCAATGAAAGAATTTTTTGTTTGAATCAAAGGTAGGGTTTGGTTCGAGTTTTTTTTTATGGGTCTGTTTGCTCGGTGATTTCATCAACATGGTATGATCGAGCTGGGAGTGCTTTTGAGGGATGAAGGGGGATGATTTCGGCGACGCGTGGCAGAAATCGCGACACTACTGGTGGTCGGCGCAAGGAGGAAGAGGCATTTTCTCTTAGGCTGTTCGAGTTACAGTTCGTCCAGAGGTGTGTTTTTTGACTTCGAGCTTTTCGCATCGAGTTAGCTTTTGAATTCGAGTGTATGGTCGAATTGGAGTTTGCTGGAGGTAGCGCGAGTCGCCGGAGACGAGGCGAACCACCGTGCACGTGCACGGTGGCGTAGGAATGTTCGATGGTCGGTTTGGGTTTGACACGTGCTCGTGCTCGAGGCTTTGGGTGTTTGCCACGAGTTCAACACTGGATCGCATGCGTGAGAGTGGCACTGCAGTTTCACTTATAACTTAAGTTTAAAAAGAATGGGAAGAGGAAGAAAAGAAATAGGAAAAAGAAGAAGAGAGTAGAGTAGAGAGAGCTCGGGGGAAAATAGAGGAGGACTCAGGTTTGCCACGAGGGAACATGGGGTTTGCCTCGGGTCTTTGGTCGTGCCTAATTACTTTAAGTATTTTGTATAACTAAGTTAATAAAGTAATTAGTTAGTTTTAGGTTAATACATGATTTAAAAGTTTATTAAAGAAAAGTCTGTAAAGATAGTTAATTAATATAAGGTAATTCTAAATGTAAATTAATTTTGACTTGAAATTAAATTAATAACTTTTAATTAAATTTGTATTTAGAAATTAATCTTGGGTTTTATCAGTTTAACTTAGGAAATTTAATTAATTACTTATGGTTAATTAATTGATAAATAAATGGTAATTAACTTAAGTGATTAATTAAGGATTATATAGTTAATAAAATTGATAATAAATGATTAATTAAAATAATTTATGATCATTAAATAAGTAATAAATTTTTAATAAATAAGTTATTAATTAACAATTAAGAATAAATTAATTTACTGGGTAATTAAGTAATAATTAATGAATAAAGGTTGAGTAATTAAATAATTAAATAATTAATTAAAGATTAGATGATTTATAAATTGATAATTAATGATTAACTATGTAATTAATTAATCATTAATAAGTTAATTAATCAGTAATTAATTAATTAGAATAAAGTAGTTAATTCTGAAGCAATTAATTAAGTTAAGTAAACCAAACTGTTTTGGTATGAATTGTTAATTCTGTTTGATTGACTTTGATATCTGTTTGATAATATTTTGTGATATGTTGTGATATACTCTAGATATATCTATGATAAACGTATACGATTTATTTGTGATATCTGTTATATGAATTCTAATACAGAATTGAACTGTTAAGATTAAATAGACAACTTGGCCTTTAAAATGGCGTTTGAATTTCGATGAGACCGGTATCGGAATAATCAGTTTTGATTCTCCGAAAACCACATCGATCCAAATAAGTCGTGACTTATCAAAAGGTGATCAAGATGGTGTTTCAGAATGCAAGGGTTATCGTTGTTAACTCTGAGGGTGATTCCAAAATGAGTGTAACGAGGTAATGCCTTCTGTTTCGTTCAAACTCGAAGCGAACTTGTATGGACTGAATGCTTTCAGCACATCGTCAGGCGGGCGATGAGCATTCTTAGAATAATGTTCAATAAAGGTAATCGTAGCCTCAAGCCTCATCAACCGGGAATGGCTAAAACAGGGGAGATGCGACAAGGTTAGGTGGGTCATGCCCAAGCAGGACGAGGTATACCCCTGTCTAGATGTCCCTTTATTTCTGCTTTGTGAGCAGTTGTTGGCAACAACTGCGGGGTTATCTTGTTCTGGACTGTTCAGTAAGGAATTATTTCGGCCTTGTGTTGTAGGGGGTCGGGAGTGATCCTTGGTACGGTGATCTAGGCGCCGTACTGTGACGGGCGATAACCCAGTAGCCCTGCCATTGTTGGAAACCCATTTTCCCTACGAGACCCTACGGTTTTGATTTGTATTACCCACTTTCGTGGTTAGCAGCTGGAATTTAATAGATGTAACAATTTCGGCTATTTTCTATTTACTTGAAAACCATGGACACTATTATAATATCATCGAATTTCCTATAAAATGTTTTGGTTAGCGTAAGGTAAAAACTTACCCTTATTTATGTGTAGGGAGTCTTACGTGATACCTTTATTTTCAAAAAGATTTTCAAAGTTAAACAAATTTAACCTGTTTACTCACACCAGACCCATGTCTGACCCGGAGTTTATATTTTGTTTTTCATAAACTCTTGGGTACTCAAATTTTTATGAGTAGCCTAGTGATAGGTATTTTGGAGTATTGATTTGCTGGAGGAGCTTTTGGGAAGAAGACCAGACGTATGTATCTATATATGCAGTTCCACTGAGTAGTTAGTGTATGCTGTATTTTGGATGTATGGACATATCTGTAAATAACAGTCCTATTGTATGGTATTGTATAACTCTGATGTATGTATAACTATGTAATAGTTATGTGATGTATTATATTTTGATCCATTCCGTTGTGAGATTCTAATGTTGTTATTCTTTCTTTCTATTCTTTTCTATTTCTATCCCTTTCTTCCTTATTGATGATACGTCTTTCTGGGATTAGAAAGGCGGGTCGTCACAGTTGGTATCAGAGCGATAGGTCGAGCGAGTACCTAGGCTCTTGTCTTATATTTATCTTTAGAGTGCGTATTTGTATTTTCATATAATTATGTATATCTATCTAAATTTGTTGAGTTACTTGTTCAGGTGACCAACATGAGTTCCGGAAGAAGAGGCGGAGTTAGGGCCAGAACTTCAACAAAAGATGGACGGAGTCAAAATGCTAGTGAGGCTGTAAATCCAGTACCGCCTCAAGTTAGTTTTGCAGCTTTATTAAAATATTTCAAAAATCTCGGAAGCCAACCATTCAAAGGTTCAGAGTCAATAATTGAAGTTCAAGCCTGGCTACGCTCTTGCGAGCGCATTTTTAAGAGCATGAAATTGTCTGATGAGCGTAAGAGGCAAATGGCATCGTGGCAATTGTAGGGAGGTGCAGCAGCATGGTGGGATTCAACAATTGCAAACATTTCTGTGGATGACATTTCATGGGACAGATTTAAGGAGTTCTTTGAAGAGAAGTTTATGCCGACGGCAGGGAAAACCCAATTGTATCAGGATTTTCTGTATTTGAAGCAGGGTAGCATGTCTATTTTGGAGTATGAAACCAGATTCAACGAACTCTCTTGTTATGGACCAGGACTCATCGATACTCCCCTTAAAAAGAATGAGAAATTTGTGCAAGGATTGAGGCCTGAATTCCATGGAAAATTGACAGTGCTTCTGAAAGGATCTTTTGTTGATTTGATTGATATGGCATTGAGATATGAAAGTTTGATGGGTAAGAAATCTGTGGCTCCAGTTGCAGCTTCAGGTGGGAATTTCACTAATCCGAATAAGCGGAAGTTCGATCCCAAATGGAGAAAGCCGAATAAGAAGAAACCTGGGAATAACAACGGACCTTGCAAATGCTACATTTGTCGACAGGAAGGACATTTGACAAATAAATGTCCTAGGAAAGAATTGTCCACTTCTGCAGAGGGCGCCTCAGAATAAAGTTTTTGCTTTGCAAGCTGGTCCATCTTCTTCTTCGAAGGGCAAAGGAGTTTTAGAAGTTACTTTACTTTTAGATGGAAAATATATTAAAGTTTTGTTTGATTCGGGTTCTTCCTTGAGTTTTATTTCTTTGGACTCTATTGAAAAGTTCTCTCTTACCCATAGTTCTATAGACAGTCCTATCTTGGTATCTAATCCTATAGGAGGGGTGACCAAATTAGATATGATCTATAAGGACTTGAAGATCTCTTATCTATCCCACAGTTTTTCTTGTGACCCGTATGTGTTGAATTTTAAGGGATTTGATCTTATTTTGGGAATGGATTGGCTAGACAAGTATAGAGCAGTTTTGAATTGGGATGAAAGAACAGTTTCGTTGGAAACAGATCTGGGTAGAATTGCCAAAGTGTTGTGTGATAATTCTGGAATTCACTTGAGCAGTCTTTTGCATAGAATCGAGACTTCTGAAGAGAGGATTGAAGACATCAATGTGGTACAATAATTTCCTGATGTATTTGAAGAAGTTAAGTGTCTACCACCACATCGAGAAATAGAATTCCATATTTATTTGATTCCAGGAGCTGTGCCGGTGATTCAGCCCAGTAGGAGAATGGCTCCTAGGGAAAGAGATGAGTTGATTAAGAAGACTCAAGATCTTTTAGAGAAGGGGTTGATTAGACCCAGTTTTTCTTGTTGGGGTTCGGCGGCAGTGTTTGTAACCAAATCAGATGGATCACTAAGGTTTTGTGTGGATTATAGAGAATTGAACAAAGTGACTATCCGTAATAAATATCATCTTCCTCGCATCGATGATCTTTTTGACTAGTTGCATGTGGCTTCTACCTTTTCTCAACTAGATCTAGCTTCAGGTTTCCATCAGCTGAGGGTAGCTGAAGACAGTATTCCCTTGACTGCATTTAGGAGACCGAATTGTTTCTATGAGTGGTTGGTTATGCCTTTCGAGTTAACTAACGCTCGCGCCTACTTTGTTGATCTCATGAACCGAGTCTTTAGGGATGTATTGAATAAGTTCGTGCTGGTATTCATTGATGATATCTTGGTCTACTCCAAATCTGAAGAAGAGCACAGGGAACATTTGAGGATTGTATTGGAAACTCTGAGGAAGCATGTGTTGAAGGCGAAGTTTTCGAAGTTCCATTTCTGGAATTCGAAAGTTAAATTTTTAGGGCACATTGTTTCTGGTGAAGGCATTTCTGTAGACCCAGCGAAAGTTGAAACTATTCTGGAATGGAAACAGCCAGAGACACCGACGGAAGTTCGTAGTTTTTTGGGATTGGCTGGCTACTACAGGAAATTTATTAAGGATTATTCCAAAATTTCTTCGCATCAGACTAAGCTGACTAGGAAAATAGCGAAATTCAAATGGACACCCCAGTGTGAAGAAGCTTTTCAGGAATTAAAGACGAGGCTAACTAGTGCACCAGTACTTGCTATTCCGGATGGGAAGAGCAAATTCGAGGTTTACACTGATGCTTGTATAGTTGGATTAGGAGCAGTTCTGATGCAGAACGGAGGGGTTATTGTGTATGCTAGTCGGCAGTTGAAGACTCACGAGAAGAACTACGCCACGCACGATCTTGAATTGCTAGCAATTGTTTTTTGCTTTGAAAATTTGGAGACATTATCTTTTGGGAGAGAAATTCGAATTGTTAACGAATCACAAACCATTGAAATTTCTCTTCTCTCAAAAAGTTCTTAATATGAGACAGCAGCGGTGGTTCGGATTTCTAGCATCCTATGATTTGGATATTTTGTACACTCCGGGAAAAGCGAATGTTGTAGCTGATGCTCTTAGTAAGAATGCGGTTCTATCTCTTCTGGAAGTGGTTCCATCTCTTACTGAAAGGATCTCAAGCAAGCAAGAATCTGATAAGATGTTGAAGAGGATCATTAAAAGAATCAGGAAGGGTCAATGTCCCAGTTTTGAAATCGATGACCATGGAACATTAAGGATTAATGGGAGAATTTGTGTTCCGAATTTCAGGGATCTAAGCTGGAAGTGTTGTCTGAAAGTCACCGCTCCAAATTGAATATTCATCCAGGTTTCTCGAAGATGTATAAGGACATGAGGAGAGTATTCTGGTGGCTGGGCATGAAGAAAGATATTGCTAGATTCGTGAACAGTTGTGCCATCTGCCAACAAGTTAAAGGTAATCAACAGAAATCAGCCGGATTATTGCAGCCTTTGGAAATTCCGAATTGGAAATGGGAGATGATCTCGATGGATTTTATCGATAGTTTGCCTAGAACCAGGAAAGGAAATGATGATATATGGGTTATTGTGGATTGCTTAACTAAGAGTGCCCATTTTATACCAGTTAAGGCAACCCACACTGCAGTTTCTCTGGCGGAAATTTTCTTGAAGGAGATAGTTAGATTGCATGGTGTTCCGGTCAGTATAGTAAGCGATCGTGATCCTATTTTCACCAGCAAATTCTGGGAGGCTCTGCAATCTGCAATGGGAACAAATTTAAGATTGAGTACAGCCTATCATCCTCAAACGGACGGACGGAGAGGCTTAATCGTATTCTTGAGGATATGTTGCGGGCTTGTGTTTTGGATTTTGGAGGATCGTTGGAAGACCATCTTCATCTAGTGGAATTCTCTTATAATAACAGTTATTAAGCAAGTATTAAGATGGCTCCTTATGAAGCTTTATATGGAAGACCGTGTAGATCCCCATCTTGTTGGATTGAATCAAAGGATTGTCTTGTACTCGGACCCGATCTTATTCAAGAAGCTTCTACGAAGGTTGAGTTTATCAAGAAAAGGATGAAAGCTGCTCAAGATCGTCAGAAGAAATATGCTGATAGAAGACGAAGACCATTGGAATTTGAGATCGGAGACTTGGTTTTTGTCAAAGTTTCCCCAATTAAAGGTGCTATATGATTCGGAAAGACGGGAAAACTTGCTCTGAGATATATTGGACCATTCCGAGTGCTGGAAAGAATTGGAGTTGTAGCATACAGGATTGAATTGCCAGAGCGGATGTCTGGGATTCATAATGTATTTCATGTATCGCATTTGAGGAAATTTGTTCATGATCCATCACTGGTTATAGAACCAGTAGTTCAAGAAGATTTGGAAGTGGAACCAAATTTAACTGTGGTCAGAAATCCAGTTCGGATTGTGGATCAAGATGAGAAGCAAATCAGGAACAAAGTGGTGAAACTCGTCAAGGTGCAGTGGAGTGAGGATCCCAAAGATTGGACCTGGGAAACTCTTGATAGTTTTGGGAAAGCTTATCAAGATTTATGTCCGGATAACTAGTGATGTTTGTTAGAGTAGAACGTTTGATTGTTTGCTATTATATGGATGATATGTATGCTTGGATTGTTAATATAAAAGCTTTTGAATTAACTATTGTTTTAAATTTCGGGTACGAAATTCTTTTAAGGGGGGAGGAATGTAACAACCCGAAATCTTTGATAGCATATTTTAATAATATTTAATCTAATTTAAATTAAATACTGGCTTCTCTAATTATAAACTATTGAGATCTTTGATATTTATCAGTTATATAAGATCTATAAAAGAAATTTTGATTTGGAAATTTAAAATGGAAAATCTTTAAAATTGTTTATAACAAAATCTCTCTTATTCAAGAAAAAAATCAAAGACACTATATTTTTATTCTTTGATAATATACATATGAACATATAATTGTAGTTTTTAAATGATAATGTTTAAAAATAAACAATCATATGAATAATAAACATGGAAATCTAAAACATAAAGTATAAAACAATATAAATGGTTATAAACATAAACAGACAAAACAAGTATAAAACATAATTATAAATTATCAGATGTAACTAAAGATATAAATATAAAAAATATAAATTATACACTAAAATATAAACATATTAACTCAATGATATGAATCAAACGTTGAAAATTTAAATTACCAATAGGATAAATTTATAGATCATAACCATAATAATCATACATGAACAATACAAATAAAATAAAATTAATATACTAACAATGACTATGTTAAGTTTACTCAATATATATAAGGTAAGTTAGCCTAAAACATTAACCTGTGAAACCCATTTATACAATACATAATTTTTAATAAAGATTATATCAAGTTGGTGTAGAAACAAGTGCGCAAAGGAGTCAAGTATACAAATTAAAAATAAACTATTTCTATAACTTGTATATACTAATGAATGATGCAAAGAAGACAAATATTCACATCACATTCAAAATATCTTCGTACAAACATAAACAAATATAAGAAATCAATACATAAGCTTATAGGGATCAAGCATAAACTGTAACATGCATATGTACAATAAAAATGAAAAATTCATGTTCAAAAGATCTTTGTGCAGAAAGAAAAATAATAATAAAAATAAAAACAAAACATATGTGCGGCTGTAAAACTTATATGAATAAGAAAACAAAGTTTTTTCACTTAATAAAATAAAACAAATCTTTGTCCAGTACATAAAAATAAGCAAGAATCGGTAATCATTAATTACATGTTATTATAAATGAAAGCATAAGCATTAAATTAGCACAACATTTTGTTTAAGCAAGTACTACAACCGAAATCACTGTGATTATTTCATTCTGCAGTGTATTAATACATAGCCAATTAGAAAGCATGGCAATATAAATAAAACTGTCCAGTCATAAACTATACTGTTCGAAGCTTCTATATATATCCATCATATTCTTGTGTTCGTTTATAAACTTAACTAAAACCTAAGAGCAAACCTGAGAAACAAAGAAGGAAGGAAAATAAACATTGTTGCTTTGCAAACTTAAATATAATTCAAAAAAGAAAGACAAAAGAAAGCTTCAGGAAAAATTTCACCTGCAGTGTTCTTCATCAACACCTTGCTTTCTGTTCAAAGTTTTATTCTGGTGAGTAAACACATAAGTTTTTAGGTTAAGTTGATAATTAATTCCTGTATCTTGTGTTGTTACGTATTTTTGTATTTGGTTCTGAAATGTTTTCTGTAATATAAAATATGTGATGATTCCTTATATTCTAAAGCTTGAGCAAAGAGGTGGAAGGATACTAATATTCTACATTAAAACCAATTTAATCTTAGCAATTGAAATCAATTATGTTTGTTTATCTTAAATCAAAGGCCTGCAACCTGGTTTGGAGTTTTACAGTATTTATAAATACTGTTTATTCAAGTTACAAGTAAAAGAAATTAAAAGTCAAAATTCGAAAGTTTTAATTTGTAAATTCGATAACATATTTTGATTTCATACACAAAGTTAGGATTTTTAACATAAAAATTATGATTTTTAAGCAAAGATAACAAGAGCGGTTTTTAAAAGGAAGCCGAATTTATTTTTGTTAATATCTGTCGATTGGATTAATTTTGATTGTTGAAATTTAGTATGAAGCAAGATTGAAGTCGTATTGTCATAAGGAAAATGCTAAAAAAATTATTCATTGAAAGAATTTTGGGTTTGAATCAATGGTAGGGTTTAGTTCTAATTTTTTTTATGGGTCTGTTTGCTCGATGGTTTCATCAACATGGTACGATTGAGCTAGGAGTGCTATTGAGGGATGAAGGGAGATGATGTCGGCGAAGCGTGGCAGAATTCGCGACACTACTGGTGGTCGGCGCAAGGAGGAAGAGGCATTTTCTCTTAGGCTGTTCGAGTTACAGTTTGTCAAGAGGAGTGTTTTTCGACTTCGAGCTTTTCGCATCGAGTTAGCTTTTGGATTCAAGTGTATGGTCGAATTGGAGTTTGCTGGAGGTAGCGCGAGTCGTCGGAGGCGAGGCGAACCACCGTGCACGTGCACGGTGGCGTGTGAATGTCCGATGTTCAGTTTGGGGTTGACACGTGCTTGTGCTCGAGACTTTGGGTGTTTGCCACGAGTTCAACACCGGGTCGCATGCGTAAGAGTGGCACTGCAGTTTCACTTATAACTTAAGTTTAAAAAGAATGGGAAGAAGGAAGAAAAGAAACAGGAAAAAGAAGAAGAGAGTAGAGTAGAGAGAGAGAGCTCGGGGGAAAACAGAGGAGGACTTGGGTTTGTCACGAGGGAACATGGGGTTTGCCTCGGGTCTTTGGTCGTGCCTAATTACTTTAAGTATTTTGTATAACTAAGTTAATAAAGTAATTAGTTAGTTTTAGGTTAATACTTGATTTAAAAGTTTATTAAAGAAAAGTCTATAAAGATAGTTAATTAACATAAGGTAATTCTAAATGTAAATTAATTTAGACTTGAAATTAAATTACTAATTAAATTTGTAATTAGAAATTAATCTTGGGTTTTATCGGTTTAACTTAAGAAAATTTAATTAATTACTTATGGTTATTAATTAATAAATAAATGGTAATTAACTTAAGTGATTAATTATGGATTATATAGTTGATAAAATTGATAATAAATGATTAATTAAAATAATTTGTGATAATTAAATAAGTAATAAATTTTTAATAAATAAGTTATTAATTAACAATTAAGAATAAATTAATTTACTGGGTAACTAAGTAATAATTAATGAATAAAAGTTGAGTAATTAAATAATTAATTAAAGATTAGATGATTTATAAATTGATAATTAATGATTAACTAAGTAATTAATTGATCATTAATAAGTTAATTAATCAGTAATTAATTAAGTAGAATAAAGTAGTTTATTCTTAAGCAATTAATTAAGTTAAGTAAACCAAACTGTTTTGGTATGAATAGGTAATTATGTTTGATTGACTTTGATATCTGTTTGGTAATATTTTGTGATAGGTTGTGATATACTCTGGATATATCTATGATAACCATATATGATTTATCTGTGATATCTGTTATGTGAATTCTTGAATTGAAATGTTAAGATTAAATAGACAACTTGGCCTTTAAAATGGCGTTTGGATTTCGATGAGACCGAGATCGGAATAATCAGTTTTGATTCTCCGAAAACCACATCGATCCAAATTAAATGATATGTCATGACTTATCAAGAGGTGATCAAGATGGTGTTTCAGAATGCAAGGGTTATCGTTGTTAACTCTGAGGGTGATTCCAAAATGAGTGTAGCGAGGTAATGCCTTCGGTTTCGTTCAAACCCGGAATGAACTTGTATGGACTGAATGCTTTCAGCACATCGTCAGGCGGACGATGAGCATTCTAAGAATAATGTTCAATAAAGGTAATTGTAGCCTCAAGCCTCATCAACCGGGAATGGCTAAAACAGGGGAGATGTAGCAAGGTTAGATGGGTCATGCCCAAGCAGGACGAGGTATACCCCTGTCTAGATGTCCCTTTATTTCGACTGTGCGAGCAGTTGTTGGCCACAACTGCGGGGTTATCTTGTTCGGGACTGTTCAGTAAGGAATGGTTCCGGCCTTGTGTTGTAGGGGGTTGGGAGCGATCCTCGGTACGGTGATCTAGGCCCCGTACTGTGACGGGCCGTACCCCAGTAGCCCTGCCATTGTTGGAAACCCATTTTCCCTACGAGACCCTACGATTTTGATTTGTATTACCCACTTTCGTGGCTAGTAGTTGGAATTTAATAGATGTAACAATTTCGGCTATTTTCTATTTATATGAAAACCTTGGACACTATTATAATATCATCGAATTTCCTATAAAATGTTTTGGTTAGCGTAAGGTAAAAACTTACCCGTATTTATGCGTGGGGAGTCTTACGTGATACCTTTATTTTCAAAAAGATTTTCAAAGCTAAACATATTTAACCTGTTTACTCACACCAGACCCATGTCTGGCCTGGAGTTTATATTTTATTTTTCATAAACTCTTGGGTACTCAAATTTTTATGAGTAGCCAAGTGATAGGTATTTTGGAGTATTCATTTGCTGGAGGAGCTTTTGGGAAGAAGACCAGACGTATGTATCTATATATGTAGTTCCGCTAAGTAGTTAGTGTATGCTGTATTTTGGATGTATGGACATATCTGTATATAACAGTCCAGTTGTATGATATTGTATAACTCTGATGTATGTATAACTATGTAATAGTTATGTGATGTATTATATTTTGATCCATTCCGCTGTGAGATTCTGATGTTGTTATTCTTTCTTTCTATTCTTTTCTATTTCTATCCCTTTCTTTCTTATTGGTGATACGTCTTTCTGGGGTTAGAAAGGCGGGTCGTCACATCGGCCGTGTGTTCATCTGAGTGTTGCATATCATAGCTTTGGTCATTTGTCAAGTCTGGTTCATGAGTCTGCGTTGTTTCAGTCTTAGCCTCGACCTTTGTCTTTGTCATGTGCACACTGTATTGATTTTACCTCTGACCTTTCTGTTGGTATTACAGTACTGTGGTAGTTGATGTGCTTGTAGTTGTATGGCCTAGTTCACTGTTGAGTTCATTTGCATTTGCATTCACTCTGTTATGTTGGCTTGTTGGTTTAGAGTTTGGCCTGCCCTGAACTTATGTTGTCTGGTCATTGCATTTGGGTATTATTATATATATTGTCCTAAACTATTATGAACCATCGTAGTTCATTTTATACTGGAATTGGGTATGTCGATGGGAGTAAATAAACAAAGAGATGAAAAACAAAAATATGTACCACTCCTATCGAGATAGCCAATACTAGGGTAAGGCCTAACTACGGATGGCCGCTCCTATCCAGCCTTATTCTTCGTTATAACAGACTGTATTTCTATTAATACTCTTTATTATTATGAGCATAGAGGTAGGGCGTCACACTAATTACTAAATTAATTTATCCTTAATTATGAATTAATCAAATCTCTAATTAATTCATAGTTAATTAAATACCATTAAATTCATTAATTCATAAAATAAAATAAATTAGTTATTCTAAAATTTCTTTATTAATTTAATTAGTTCTTAATCATCCAAGGATATAATTAAACATAATGGTTTATCCTATAATTATCTTACTAGATTAAACCACTTAATTGGGTTTAAAATAACTTAAGCATTTTAACTTAAAAAATTTAAGTTAACGAATTATAAAGTATCCTTAAGCAATTATTTAAGACATTCATACTATAAAGGAATAAATTTTAAGAAATGGTTCAAAACTGGATTTAATTTTGAATTTAAAAACTTATTTATTTTTAAATCTAAGATTGAACAAAAATTTACTTCGGGTCAAACCCGAATAATATTGATCCTTTACCTGAGACTTTTGCCTTCATACTATTTTCCTCCTTTCAATCTAAAACTTTGATTAATTTAGACTGAAAACCCAGTACAACAAAACTTCACAATTTAACATGAAATGATTCCGAGCTCTATCCCTATTTCTCGTGAACATCATCGTGTAAGGCACCATCCCACCCGAAGTCCAATTCTTCTTCTCCGATGACCAAAACATCCAGCTGCCCACTGATACAAGCAACTCGCGTGCACGTGCACACTTCACCAGGCCAGCGTCGAACCTTGCTCCGATCACAATCATCTTGACGACCTACCCCAGAGCTAAATCAACCACCAAGGTTGACGAATTGTAAAAACCCGCATATTTATCGAGTTTATATTTAAATATTTTATTTAAATATTAAATCGTTAATCGGATTTTGGTCCGAAAAGCTACTTTTTACAAACGGTCAAATTAGGACTCGAGACCACTTTCATTGAGTTCGAAATGCCGTTTACAATTTTTTTAAGTATAAACATCGATAGATTTGGAGTTAGTGAAATTTCACTAACTTTTCCCGCTTTGGACTTTGGGTTAGTTTGGCCTATTAAGCCCAAGTTCCAACCCTCTTCTCCGCACTCTTCATAAATTTCCTAACTAACCCAAGCATTGGCATTAATGGTGAAGAAAATGGGAAATTAAAACTCCAAGCTCCAATTCGATTGCAACTCCAACATTCAACTCCAAATTCAAGTAGAAGATATTGGATTCAAGCTTTGGATTGCTTCTCCTTGCTTTCAAGCTTCATCTTCATAAATTTTAGTGCAAAGGTGAGATTTTTATCTCACAATTCTAGCCTATAACTATATTGGACTGTTGGGAATGATTCCCTATCACTTTTGCATGCATATTAGCATTTGATTTGGATTGGATTGGCGAAAAACTCCAATTTTTAGCGTTTTGGTGAATTTTCTGCACTTAGGTCGTTCTGGCCATTTTTGGTGCTCGGAGTTAGGTCGCTCGCGACCTAACCCTTGGGTCGCTCGCGAGTTAGCACCATAGGTCGCCGGGCCATCTAAATGCTTGTTCGGTGTTAGGTCGTTCGGGCTTAGGTCGTAGGTCGTATGGACCCTAGGTCGTAGGTCGTTCTGGCCATTTCTAACGTCTTCGGAGTTAGGTCGTATGGACCTTAGGTCGTAGGTCGTATTGACCTAGGTCGTAGGTCGCTAGCCCCTGTCTCCTTAGGTCGCAAGACCTTGTAAACCGTTAGGTCGCGTGCCTATATCCCGTAGGTCGTTGACCCCCTTAAGTCGTTAACTCGTTAACACGTACGGCTCTTAACCATTTTAGGTCACGTGACCTTGTACTTGACTTAGGTCGTTAGGTCGAAAGGCCCTAAGCCATTTTCCATTAGGTCGCTAGTCCTCATACCGATAGGTCGCTGGACCTTAGGTCGTCCCACATTAGGTCGTTGCTGGCCTTAGGTCGCGTGACCTTGTTTAGACCGTAGGTCGTTAGGTCGTAAGACCTTAGGTCGCCTGACCACTTAGGTCGCTTGACCTATTCAAGTGTTAGGTCGCGAGTTCCTTAGGTCGCTCGTCTGTCTTAGATCGCTCGCTTCTGCTAACTCACGAACACCACTAGGTCGTTTGACCCCTTAGGCCCTAGGTCGCAACCATTAGGTCACTCGACCCTATTCCTCTTAGGTCGTTAGACCTCATTTTGTCTTCACTAGGTCGTACCATTTTGGACGGGGCGCTGCCCCGCACCCTGCCGGGGGCGCTGCCCCCTGGACCCCGCGACCTGACTGGTCAGGTCGAACCCCGTAAGCGGTGGCGTTGCCCCCGCACCCCCACCTTGGGGGGTTTCCACCCCCCAGACCCCCCTCCGTAGGGGATCTTATCTGAAAAACATTGAGCTGATTTCCTTGGATTTTATTCACATCTCCGTATGCGATCTTTGTGACTGATTGTTCTACAATTGCTTCTGTGTTTTGTCACTTTATAATATAAAGGTTTCAATACTAGTAGTAAATATCAAAACTTTTTTAACAAACAATTTCAACTCTATTTTTAATAACAAAGCTCTTTTCTTAAACCGTTTTCCAATCTATTAGTATATACAAACCTTTACCTCACTCGGATGAGAAATCTAATTAAACGACTTAGTAAAACAAGTGGTATGAAACGCTTGCGTTCACTTCGTCGGTTAATTCTTGGACTTGTTCGATTGAACCTCTTGTGACAATTTTATTATTGGAGATTTACAGTTTGTTCGTAAATATTTAAGATAAGCAAGTGGTTATGGGACATGAAGCTAAACTTCTATATTTACTATCTTAGTGTAATTGACACTTCTCGTTGATCATGACGATCATTCTGATGATTTAGACTAGCAACTGTGCGATGTCTCTTGTTGCGAGGTTAGACTAGACACCACTTGTGTGATTCCACTCACACATACCTTTTTCCTTTTTGGTTAGTCTGGACCTTAATCTGTGTGATTCCATTCACACATGTGGGGTAGCTCCCCTTGGTCTTCGGACCGTCATGTGATAGGCCTCTTTCTCTTTTCTATGATTTATGGACTTCTTGCATTGATTTCTAGAATTTATGTCATTGACTTGTTATGAGTACAAGTTTGGGGTATGATGCCCTTTCCGAATCTTTGAGAAGATTCTTGTGATATTGATTATCTCTTATTGATTGATCTTCTGTTGATCATTATTTACATACTTATAGTGGTATGTCATTATGGATATTTTATGTTTATGCCATATCTTTTATGTTATATCATGGCATCTGATATTTATAGCTAGACTGACCCGTTTATTATTTTCTTAAATAATACTCGGGTCAGACCGAGATGTTACAGGTGCTTCTGCTTGACTTCTTCCCAGGGATTCATCACTCTGACTTTTGGCTAACTGTTTAGATTAGCAGTTTTTGTTGTATACACTTGAGATATAGACTCATAGTTGTATTCTTTTGTATAGCACGTGTTGCTATTCTTTTGTATTATCGTGGATCTTACTGACCACTACTCTGATGTACACTTTCATGTGTTAGTTATATATTCATATCTTCTTCCGCCTATGTGATATGGATATCTGTGACTGATTTGTGTTATGATTATTTCTATGTTTGTTTTTGAAGATTATTTATAGCCACCGTGTGATAAGCAATTACATGGATGGTCGCTCCTCAACAGCCTTATTCTCCATGCTAGTTGACAGCACTACACCGTAGTGTTCTTGGCTAGTGTGGATACAGAGGTGGGGCGTCACAGCTTGGTATCAGAGCCAAACTTCGGAACGATGTAGAATAACTTGACAAGGATCATCGTCCTAAGTCTATCTTAGGAGTCATACCATAGGATTAATTCGAGTCTTCGTACCGATTCATCCTATTTCCTTTATGATTTCTTGTTTTATCTATAAAGATTGCTTGATGTTCATTGGTGAATAACCTTCTTCCTTCTCTTCTTTCTTTCTTAAAGGAAGAGAATGTCTAGACCAGGCCGTCCCAGAACTGGATCATCTGGTGCTGCTCCCCCGGATGGAGTTCTTATGACTGCTCAACAGCTTCTTGATTTAGTAACTAATGCTCAAGCAGCTGGAGCTAACCCGGAACCTACTCACCCAAAGTCGGGATTTGCACGCTTGTGCAGCGATGACACCAACTTGGGTGGGAAGCCCTTCAAAGGTTCGGAAAATATCATCGAGGTCCAGGCTTGGTTAAAATCATGCGATCGAATCTTTTCTCGCACGAACCTTATCGATCTCCACCGCATTCAGGTGGCTTCCAGCATGCTCCAGGAGAGAGCATTGGACTGGTACGAACTCCTTATTTCAAAAATTAATGAAGCGGATCTCACCTGGGAGCAATTTCGGGGACGCTTCGAGTTAAAGTTTGTACCAGAAGCTGGGAAAGTAACCTTGGCTTGACGTTTTATAGACCCTGTTCAAGGTCAATCCTCTGTGACTGATTACGTCGCAGCCTTCGAGTCGCTTTCCAAATATAGGATTGAATACATCAACACCCCATTGTAGAAGAACCAGAGGTTCGTTTATGGCTTAAATAAGAATCTTAAGAAGCCACTACTCCTGAAACTAGAAGTCGCATTTGATCAACTCGTCGATATCGCTCTTCGTCTTGAAGAGGCTGATAGAGAGAGTGATGTTGAAGTGGAAGGCGCTAAACCAAACTTCAACAACAAGAAGAGGCCAAACAAATTCAAGGGTCCTTATCCCAACAAAAAGGGTAAGCAGGCAACCCCTGCGGCAAAGTCTCCTTCTCCTAGTGTTGCGGGTTGCTTCAACTGTGGGTCTGGGGATCATTATGCGAATAAGTGCTCTAAGCCCAAATCTTGTCGCTATTGTAAGAGCCCGGATCATTACATACATCAATGTCTCAAGCGTAAAGGCAAGAAGGAAGGAAAGTTGAATGTGGCTCAAGCCCCTAGCAACACATCTCGTGGCCAAGGTATTTCTCATTCCATTCTTGATCGTATTATTTTATTTCATGATCAACCTATTAGAGTTCTCTTTGATATGGGTGCATCCCATTCTTTTATATCAAAGGACTGGTGGACACTTTTTCCTTAAGTGTTACTGCATTGATGACTTCTTTAAAAATTGTGAATCCTGTTGGTGGATCCGCAACTCTTAGTTTGCTTTGTAAAGATGTGGAGATTATTTTATGTGATTTTTCTTTCCTACCCGATTTGCATGTCATGCGTCACTTAGGCTTTGGAATAATTTTGGGAATGGATTGGCTTAACCGTTACCAAGACCATATCCTATGTCCTGAGCGGACTATTCATCTCCGACATCCACTATCTGTTAAACAGATTTCTGTTAATCTTAAAGATTCAGAATCCTGTTTGGTGGCATCTTTATATTCTTTAAATCCTCGTGATGACGATGATGATGATGAAGATGATATTATTTCTCGTATTCACGCTGTTCGTGAATTTTCCGACATATTCGAGCCCGTTTTAGGTTTACCACCTAAACGAGCAATTGAGTTCAGAATTAATCTTGTTTCTGGAGCTAAACCTATTACTCGTCCTCCTTATCGCATGTCCAATAAGGAAAATGAGGAGATGCGTAAACAATTATCTGAATTGGAGACGAAGCAATTTATTCGCTCTAGTTCCTCACCTTGGGGAGCTTCGGCTATTTTCGTGAAGAAATCCGACGGTACGCTTAGGCTTTGCGTTGACTATCGCAAGCTTAACGATCTGACTATTAAAAATTAATATCCTTTACCTCGGATTGATGATCTATTCGATCAGCTTAGTGGTGCTAAGGTCTTTTCACAATTGGACTTGGCTACCAGTTTCCATCAGCTTCGCATCGTAGAGGATAGCATTCCTTTGACATCATTCCGTACTCGATATGGATCTTATGAATGGCTTGTTAGGCCATTTGGGTTAACGAATGCTCCAGCTTATTTCGTTGACCTCATGAATCGAGTTTTCAAAGATTTCCTCGATCGGTTTGTTCTTATATTCATTGATGATATTCTTGTGTATTCAAAAACCGAGGAGGAACATGAAAAACATCTTCGGATTGTATTGGAAACTCTTAGGAGTAATCAATTAAAGGCGAAATTTTCTAAATGCCACTTTTGGCAATCTCGTGTGAAGTTTATCGGTCATATTATTTCCGAATCCAGAATTTTCGTGGATCCTTCAAAGATTGAAACGATTCAAGATTGGAAAAGACCTGAGAGTGTGACTGAAATCCGTAGCTTTCTCGGATTGGCGGGCTATTACCGTCGTTTTATTAAAGACTTTTCTAAGATTGTCGTGCCTCTTACTGGCTTGACTAAGAAGGGAGTTAAATACATTTGGTCGGACAAATGTGAAGCCTCTTTTCAGAAATTGAAAGAACTCCTTTCCGATGCTCCTATTCTTGTTATTCCCGTGGGGAATCAAGATTTTGTTGTTTATACTGATGCTAGTCACGTTGGTTTGGGTGCCGTTCTTATGCAAAAAGAACGTGTTATTGCTTATGCTTCTAGGCAATTAAAGCCGGCAGAGACTAGATATGCCACACATGATTTAGAACTCGCGGCTATTGTTTTCGCCCTTCGGATTTGGCGTTATTATCTATTGGGAGAGAAATTTATTCTTTATACGGATCATAAGTCTCTGAAATATTTATTTTCTCAAAAAGAACTTAATTTATGTCAACAGCGTTGGCTCGAGTTTCTTACACCTTATGATCTTGATATTCTTTATACCCCCGGTAAGGGTAATCATGTCGCCGATGCTCATAGCCGTAAACAACAAGCAGTTGTTTCTATGATGATATCCGAATGGAACGATCTCGAGATTTTATCCACTTATGAGATTCGAGAGCGCGTATCCGATTTATGCTCATCGCTTGTTTTATGTAGCCTTGAGGCTCATCCTTCTCTTTTAGACCGCATTATTCGAGCTCAAGGGCTAGATCCTGAATTGGCTCTTCTTGGCCAAAATGTTAAGGATAAAATTGATATTGAAGGTTTGAAAGACTTCGATATTGATTCTCGTGGCGGCATTCGAAAATTTGGTAGACTTATCGTACCAAATATTGGAGATCTTCGTAAAGATATTTTAGAAGATTCCCATCGTTCTAAATTCACCATTCATCCCGGTAGTAGTAAAATGTACGCTGATATGAAGCGACTTTATTATTGGGATGGAATGAAATCTGATATTGCTAACTTTGTTAAGTGTTGCATGACTTGCCAACTTGTCAAGGCCGAACATCAAAGGCCTGGTGGGTTATTGCAACCTTTAGAAATTCCAATTTGGAAGTGGGATCAAATTTCCATGGACTTTATAGATGGCCTTCCCCGTTCTCGTTCGGTCATGATAGCTTATGGGTGATTGTTGATAGACTTACTAAATCCGCCCATTTTATTCCGGTTCGGTCTAACCGAACCGTTCCTCTTTTGGCCAAACTATTTGTCAAGGAAATTGTAAAATTGCATGGAGTTCCTACTTTATCGTTAGCGATCGTGATCCATTGTTTACTAGTGGATTTTGGAAGAGTCTTCAAAAAGCTTTAGGAACGAAGCTTAATTTTAGCACCGCTTGTCACCCCTAGTCCGATGGACAAACTGAGTGTGTGAATCAAACTCTTGAAGATCTTCTTCGTGCTGTGTGCTTGATTTTGGTGGAAGTTGGGAAGATCATATTTCACTTGTTGAATTTTCCTATAATAATAGCTTCCAATCTAGTATTGGTATGGCACCTTTCGAGGCACTCTACGGAAGGCCATGCCGATCTCCTTCTTGTTGGCTTGAGGCCGGTGAGAAGCTGGTTTTAGGTCCAGACTTTATTCGTGATTCCACGGAAAAGATTGAACTTATTCAACATAGGATGAAAGAAGCCCAGAGTAGACAAAAATCCTATGCCGATAATCGAAGAAGGAAATTAGAATTTTCTGTTGGGGATCCTGTTTTTATTCGTGTTTCACCTATGAAGGGTGCTGTACGTTTCAGTCGATCGGGGAAGTTAGCGCCTCGATATATTGGCCATTTCCTATCACTGAATGTATTGGTTCCATGGCTTATCGCCTTGCATTGCCGGCTCAGTTTTCTGCTATGCATGATATTTTTCTCGTTTCTCCATTACGGAAATGCCTTCAGGATTCCGATTCTATTCTTGAGCCTGCTGTTGTGGAAGAAATTGAAGTTTCGCCAAATTTAACTTATGAGCAGCATCCTATTCGAATTATAGCTTCTGAAGTTAAACGACTTCGAAATAAAGATGTTCCGCTTGTGAAGGTTCAATGGTCCTCAAATCCTAAGGATTGTTCTTGGGAATCCAGAGAATTCATCGAGCGTACACATCCGGACTTGCTTACTCCTGCTCTTTGAGGTGAACTTCTTATTTCAAATTTTTTCTTGTGCTAATATGCTTTTATGGTTGTTACTTTTATTTCCATCTTATATATATATATATATATATATATATATATATATATATTGCGAGGACGCAATTTGTTTAAGGAGGGCAGTCTGTAACAACCCGCATATTTATCGAGTTTATATTTAAATATTTTATTTAAATATTAAATCGTTAATCGGATTTTGGTTCGAAAAACTACTTTTTGCAAACGGTCAAATTAGGACTCAAGACCACTTCCATTGAGTTCGAAATGCCGTTTACAATTTTTTTAAGTATAAACATCGATAGGTTTGGAGTTAGTGAAATTTCACTAACTTTTCCCGCTTTGGACTTTGGGTTAGTTTGGCCTATTAAGCCCAAGTTCCAACCCTCTTCTCCTCACTCTTCATAAATTTCCTAACTAACCCAAGCTTTGGCATTAATGGTGAAGAGAATGGGAAATTAAAACTCCAAGCTCCAATTCAATTGCAACTCCAACATTCAACTCCAAATTCAAGTAGAAGATATTGGATTCAAGCTTTGGATTGCTTCTCCTTGCTTTCAAGCTTCATCTTCATAAATTTTAGTGCAAAGGTGAGATTTTTATCTCACAATTCTAGCGTATAACTATATTGGACTATTAGGAATGATTCCCTATCACTTTTGCGTGCATATTAGCATTTGATTTGGATTGGATTGGCGAAAAACTCCAATTTTTAGCGTTTTGGTGAATTTTCTGCACTTAGGTCGTTCTGGCCTTTTTTGGTGCTCGGAGTTAGGTCGCTCGCGACCTAACCCTTGGGTCGCTCGCGAGTTAGCACCATAGGTCGCTGGGCCATCTAAATGCTTGTTCGGTGTTAGGTCGTTCGGGCTTAGGTCGTAGGTCGTATGGACCCTAGGTCGTAGGTCGTTCTAGCCATTTTTAACGTCTTCGGAGTTAGGTCGTATGGACCTTAGGTCGTAGGTCGTATTGACCTAGGTCGTAGGTCGCTAGCCCCTGTCTCCTTAGGTCGTAAGACCTTGTAAACCGTTAGGTCGCGTTCCTATATCCCGTAGGTCGTTGACCCCCTTAGGTCGTTAACTCGTTAACACGTACGGCACTTAACCATTTTAGGTCGCGTGACCTTGTACTTGACTTAGGTCGTTAGGTCGTAAGACCCTAAGCCGTTTTCCATTAGGTCGCTAGTCCTCATACCGATAGGTCGCTGGACCTTAGGTCGTCCCACATTAGGTCGTTGCTGGCCTTAGGTCGCATGACCTTGTTTAGACCGTAGGTCGTTAGGTCGTAAGACCTTAGGTCGCCTGACCACTTAGGTCGCATGACCTTTCCAAATGTTAGGTCGCGAGTTCCTTAAGTCGCTCGTCTCTCTTAGGTCCTCGCTTCTGCTAACTCGCGAACACCACTAGGTCGTTTGACCCCTTAGACCCCTAGGTCGCAACCATTAGGTCGCTCGACCCAATTCCTCTTAGGTCGTTAGACCTCATTTTGACTTCACTAGGTCGTACCGTTAGCGCCCCGCACCCCGCCGGGGGCGCTGCCCCCTGGACCCCCGCGACTTGACTGGTCAGGTCGAACCCCGTAAGCGGTGGTGTTGCCCCCGCACCCCCACCTTGGGGGGTTGCCACCCCCCCCCCCCAGACCCCCCTCCGTAGGGGATCTTATCTGAAAAACATTGTGCTGATTTCCTTGGATTTTATTCACATCTCCGTATGCGATCTTTGTGACTGATTGTTTCTACAATTGCTTCTGTGTTTTTTCACTTTATAATATAAAGGTTTCAATACTAGTAGTAAATATCAAAACTCTTTTAACAAACAATTTCAACTCTATTTTTAATAACAAAGCTCTTTTCTTAAACTTTTTTCCAATCTATTAGTATACAAACCTTTACCTCACTCGAATGAGAAATCTAATTAAACGACTTAGTAGAACAAGTGGTATGAAACGCTTGCGTTCACTTCGTCGGTTAATTCTTGGACTTGTTCGATTGAACCTCTTGTGACAATTTTATTAGTGAAGATTTACAGTTTGTTCGTAAATATTTAAGTTAAGCAAGTGGTTATGGGACATGAAGCTAAACTTTTATATTTACTAGCTTAGTGTAATTGACACTTCTCGTTGATCATGACGATCATTCTGATGATTTAGACTAGCAACTGTGCGATGTCTCTTGTTGCGAGGTTAGACTAGACACCACTTGTGTGATTCCACTCACACATACCTTTTTGCTTTTTGGTTAGTCTGGACCTTAATCTGTGTAATTCCATTCACACATGTGGGGTAGCTCCCCTTGGTCTTCGGACCGTCATGTGATAAGCCTCTTTCTCTTTTCTATGATTTCTGGACTTCTGGCATTGATTTCTAGAATTTATGTCATTGACTTGTTATGAGTACAAGTTTGGGGTATGATGCCCTTTCCGAATCTTTGAGAAGATTCTTGTGATATTGATTATCTCTTATTGATTGATCTTCTGTTGATCATTTTTTACATACTTATAGTGGTATGTCATTATGGATATTTTATGTTTATGCCATATCTTGTATGTTATATCATGTCATCTGATATTTATAGCTAGACTGACCCGTTTATTATTTTCTTAAATAATACTCGGGTCAGACCGAGATGTTACAGGTGCTTCTGCTTGACTTCTTCCCAGGGATTCATCACTCTGACTTTTGGCTAACAGTTTAGATTAGCAGTTTTTGTTGTATACACTTGAGATATAGACTCATAGTTGTATTCTTTTGTATAGCACGTGTTGCTATTCTTTTGTATTATCGTGGATCTTACTGACCACTACTCTGATGTACACTTTCATGTGTTAGTTATATATTCATATCTTCTTCCGCCTATGTGATATGGATATCTGTGACTGATTTGTGTTATGATTATTTCTATATTTGTTTTCGAAGATTATTTATAGCCACCGTGTGATAAGCAATTACATGGATGGTCGCTCCTCAACAGCCTTATTCTCCATGCTAGTTGACAGCACTACACCGTAGTGTTCTTGGCTAGTGTGGGTATAGAGGTGGGGCGTCACACGAATCCTTCGGTAATTCGAAAAACGAATGGTTGGACATCTTCTAACTCCAGAACTCATCGCCGAAACTCATCTCGCCTTACCATCTCCGACCATCGAGGCCACTGTCCTTTAGCCAATATCTTCGCCCGACCCTCATCTTCCTCTTCCTCCACTTCCCATCCCACTCGACACTACCATGATGCCGTGATCATCCAGTCAACAACCCAGACGAATATTCTACCAAAAAACCTAAATCGACCCATGCCGGCCACCACGGCCATTAATAAGATCCTTCTCTGTTTTTTTTTCTAATGTTTCTTGCACCTATTCCTCCTCCAACCTGAATCGCAACCCCTCCCTTACTACCAATCAACGGCAATCGAAAAAAAAACGATTCCGATCACCTCAAAATCTCTCACAAATTACTCATCTAAAAATTTTAATTCAACCACTAAAATTCATCAATTACAACAATGAATCTGGTAGTAATCTCAAAGTTCGAAATCTTAGACATTGATTTTCGACAAAAATCGATTCTTTACTGTAATTTCCCAAATATGAATTAATTATTAAACATAAAGTTCCGAAACTATTTTTAAAAATAAATTTAAGTTGTTATATCCATTTTCTTTTAAATGATCAAGATTTAACAATGATCATATAAAATGATATAGAATTTTGAAAGTGTGGACCTAAGACTGTGAAAGTTAACAGAGCAAATATTTATATATAAATATACAGTCACAGGCATATTTCAGACAAATCAGAGATTTATTCATATATTCGCATTCATATACTTATGAAAACCACATCACTACTATCATTCATCATATGAAATAAAGCTTCTCAACCATGTAAATAGTTTCTTTAAAGATTTGCTTACTCACTTTTTAGAAAGTTTGAATAGAGAGCCTGCATGCTTCTGAACAGAAAACTTGAATTTTGATCCGCCTTATTTAGTTAAATTCCAGCCTGAACTTAGTTTGAATGATCTTAAAATTGATCAGTTACTTGTTTGCTTTGCTTTTAAACTCTCTGATTTTTGGTTACTTCAAACATTGTTACAGGCTTTAGGTATTTTTTTTCCTCTGGTTTTAGTATTTACGAGTTATAGACTTGTTCTTTGAGAGTTGAAATGAAGATAGGGAAAAGATATGAGAAAGAGAGTAAAGGGGTTTGTAAATTTAGTTTTTATCTTTTATTTAATCATTTAAAAAAATTAAATAAAAATGAAAAGAAGATAAGGACACTTGCTAAATAGGCTTGCAAATGTCATATGCATGTTAAAATTTATTTACACTTGTAATTAGATTTTATAATCTGTTTACATTTACTACCAGGCATGAAGAATTAGCTTACATGTGTATTAATATATATATTTTTTAATATTTTTTATTGTATTTTAATTTTAGTTTTAAACTAATAGTGTCTTAAATGTGTTTAATAATCAAACTTCTCTTGTTCAATTACATGTAACTTTTAGAAAAAAAATGATATAAAACAAATCATTTATGCATAGTATTTTTAAATCCAAAACAATTTAAGATATTTATCTTTTAAATTTCAAATTTAAATCCAAATTCCAATTCAAGTTCAATTTAAAATCAATTCAAATATATATACATTCAAATTCAAAACAAAAATCTATTTATATTTATACAAACAATCATTGTTATTTGTTTTGAAAGAATAATTTGTTAAATTTTAAGTAATTATATTAGGAGATTATCAAAAAAAATATTCATCCCGATATAAATATTTATTATCGGATTTATTTGTTAAATCTATAAATCAGTATTTCAATTAATTAACCCTGTTAATTATCAATTAACCGATATTCCAAAATCCCTGTTATCACAATCCTCCCCCCTTGGATCTTTTCGTCCTCGAAAAGGAACGAAACCAGAATTATAAAAATACTTAAGATCAGTTAAATTACCTTTTTTTAATCATTTAAAACACTTAAATCTATATAATATTGCCAAAATAGTTTTTATAAAAATGCTTTTATAACTCGATGTTTCAACAAGTCCATCCTTGTTCTCATAGAAATTCAGTCATACGTTGATCAGGCGTAGGACTGAAAATCTATAAGTACTTGGTAAACCCGTTTTCCACACCTAGTGAAAATATTTGGAAAATAATTTTATGGAAGATATAGAAAATATTTTTGAAAATAGAGGAAACATCTTTGGTGAGAATGCTCTGGAAATCATCACCCCCATATATGGTCGCATTTAACCCGATGGTTACGTTGCCATCCCGACAAAATCCATAGACAACTGTAGGCCTCCACGCCCCTTAATTACACCATGGAACCCGCTACAAATCGCAGCTACAACAGGGGTTACGTTGCTATCACAGCAAAAACCCATATAACTGTAGGCCTCAGCGCCCTCGAATTTTGTTGCCAAAAGAATGAAACTTCTCCACTCCACTCAACCATAGATTGCAGTCTACCGATGTTACGTTGCCCTCCGGGCAAAATCAAGCGTAGACCGTTGACACTCACCTCCACACGATTTTCGCTATGGTCCACACAGTAGGTCGCAGCGACAATGAGTTATATTGTCGTCACAGCACAACCCAAATGCTTCTGTAGGCATCAGCGCCCTCGACTTTCGCTACCCAATAATCCTCAGGAACTAGTTTTTTTAGGACTCCTCACAGGAACAACTTTAGAACCTCTCCATTAGTGGCTCAAGGCAGCACCACCCGGTGGCACTCCTGAGAAGTTCATTTCAAGGGAGCGCCTTTTTCCCCAGAGCCATTTTCAAAACACTTTATACTATACACATATAGTATCTTCCAAATCATACACCTGGTATGAATCCCATATAAATTACCTTTCTCAAAATCGATTATCCCAAAATCGATAATTCTCAACTAGGCTTTCCAAATCCCATATTGATTTTATCCAAAAATCAAAAAGCCTTTCCAAATCCAAAGGTTCCCAAAACTTTTTCAAAATCATTCTCTCAAGATCCTTTATATATATATATATATATACATATATATAACATTGAAAAATCTTAAGATCATTTCAAACTTGTACAAAACCCTTTTTGTACTTCAAATATTTTCAAAAACCATTTCCGTCTGGTTATAGATTCAACAAGGGAAGTTTTATCTTATATAACAAAGAAATATAATTTTGTGTATGCCAGATCAAATGTTCAAATTTGATTACTCTTTACAAAACCACTTATCATATCACTTACATCCATAAAGTAAGTTTCTATTATAGAAATATCTAATTTTCATTTTACTTCATCATATATTTCATAAAATATACCTTTCATTTCAAAAAACATTTCTCATTTCTTATCCATAAATTTCTCATTTCTTATCCATAAATTTGCAATATCAATTTCATTCAAACCTGTACGATGTACACATATCATCCGTACGCTCTATCAATCTAATCGCTCACTCGATCACACAATTTCACTTTCGAACTAGTATCGTCCACCCGACTTCCTAGTGCGAACTCAGATCTGGTTTCTTGATCAAAAACCGTCATTCTCCTTACATAGCCATAACTATGGTAGAGAATATCCAAAACCAATCAACAATCCATATCCAGGTTCGCCATCGAAAATCGAGTGAAAAATCCCAACTCGGATCGATATAACTATCTTGAAATTCTGTGCTCGAATCTGGATCAAATCACTATGCGAATAGAATAATATACGTACATCCTACGTATTTATCTTCATTGATTATTAACCAAATCAGTTCTCTTTTCTATTCACATTCACTTTAATTATCTCTATCCAATTTATTCACAATTGTCTCAATTCCCATTTGGATTATCACTAAAATTCTTATCTCAATCGGGTATTCAATCTTAAACAGTTCGAACACCGACCAACTTATATTAGAAAATGGCTTGAATTTTTTTTTAAATAGATAAGTATTTGAAAAATAATTATTTGTTTTGTAAAATATCTGTAAAATAGTTAAGTAATTGTAAAATAGTTGGAAAATAGTTAAATAGTTATAGTAGTTTTAAATAATTGAAAAATAGTTGTAAAATAGTATTAATTTGTAAAATATTTGAAAAGCTAATTGGTTTATAAAACAGTTGTAAAATAGTTGAATAATTCCAATAGTAGTTATAAAATAAGTACAAAATAGTTTTGGAAAAATTGATTTATATCAAAACAATTTATTGTGAAAATAGTCCAGAGTCAAACTGTTTCAATTCCCAACCTCCATTTTCATCAACTCAATTTAAATTTCCATTTCCATTTGAATTGACTCAACTCCAATTGAAATAACTTCAATTTCCACTGAAATTGATCTATCCCCAATTCAAGTTGAATTAATTATCAATTTATTTCCAATTTTCAAATCAAATTCCAGTTGAATTTTAAACCTATTCAACTTTAATCACAATTCCAAATTATTCTAATCAATTTGAACTAATGTCAAATTGAACCTATTTCAATTTCGAATCAATTCCAGTTTGAATTAATCTGAATTCCCATTTGAATTTGAACTCATTCAACTTCAATTTTATTTCAAATCAATCCAATCCAAAATTTTCCATATGAAAATTTAAACTTATACATCTTCAATCACAATTTCAAATTAATTCAAATCAAATTGAATTTGAACTAATTCAATTCAAATTCCAAAGTTAAACCATCCCGAATTATATAAATTCGAGTTAAATTTTCAAATGTTGATTTAATCTTTTAAATCAAATCAGCTTATATCTTTAAACCATTTAATTCTGAATCCAAATTCCATTTTTAACTTGTTTTAAAGTTCAAATCATTCAAATCCTTTTTAAACAACTAAATTTTTGGAAATTCAATTATCATAAAATTTCAATTTTGAAACCAAACCTTTAAATTTTTATCTTAAACATTCAAATCTTAAGTCGAAAATGATTCCATTTCATCTTAATAATGAGTATATTACCACACCCATTTTTTTTTCATTTATTTAAACAAACTCGATTTCAGCTTAAAGATTATTGATAACAACTGGATGGGATCATTCGAATTATTTTAAAACATCCATCAATTTTCAATTTCTAGATTTCAAACCCATTTTGAGATCACACAAAATCCCAATTCAAATTAACCATTTAACTTCCCAAGTTAAATCCCAATTTCATATTGAAACTTCCAATCAAATTGTTCATTCAAACTTATTTAACTTCTTCCAAGTTAAATTCAATTTACTTAATCCAGTCAAATTTACACAATTTGAATTCCCATTCAATTTTTAAACTTCAGATTAATATCCTTCCCACTTATAAGTTCAAAAACTTATCACTTTTGGGTATCACATCTCATTCCCAATTTAAAACTCAATATTTATAGTTTATTTCAAACCATCTTTGGTATTATGCACATCCATACATATACATATTTATTTCTTAACCGACCAGCCTATACTTTAAAATTTAAACCATCCTTGATTTTTAGTCCAAAACAAATTCTTTTAAATCTTCAAACAACTCTTATTTGCATCAAGCTCTCTCATTCAAATAATATTATTTATTATTCCCTTTAATAATTTGAAAACAAATTTCAAATGTTTTTAAATCTTAAAATTCAAACTTCGCAATTTCGATCATCTTCAATTTCAATTTATAAGCCATACATACCTAAATATTTTACTTCCTTAAAACATTTCGTTATTAAATACAACAACCATTTATGATAATAACCAAGATTATCATCTCTGAAAACCAATTCATTATTATCTTATTCTGAAACTCTTCTTCAAATTCAAGATTTAAATTTCAGTTTGAATTCATTTCTGTAACGACCCTAGATTTTATTTAATTTAAATTGATAATTAAATGAAATTCTGAATAAAAATTTATAATTGTTAATTATAAATAGAAGCGAGTTTCCCCGATCTCTAATGAAAATGTGTTAAATTACTTGAATTTAAATCTTATATTAGTGGTTTAAATAATAAATAATATACTTTAGACACAAGTATAAAAATAAATAAATAAATTGATTAAATGATAAATGATGATAATTTGAGTTATATAAAATATATGTGTATATATAGAGAAATATAAAACAATAATTTTTAAAGTAAAATTTATGATAAATATTTAAACTAAAAATAGAAATAAAAATTTAAAAAAAAAAGGTTTTAAAAATAAATAAAAATAGAAATGTGTTCATATGACAAAATAACAATACAAAGTAACAAAACAAAAAGTAAAGTAAACAAAATAAAGTAAAATTACAAACAAATGTAAGCATACAAACATAATTAAAATAGAAAATTATTTGCAATACAAAGTAAAGAAGTACAAAGAAAAGTAATAAATGCTTTCATCTCAAGCCCAAGACAACATCATCTACCTGCCACCAAGCAAGGGTATCATCAGCCGAGCTAAAAAAAAAAAAAGAATATAGGCAAGTATAAACAAAGTATAAAATATCAACAGCATAATTAAAATAGAAACTTATTTACATTATAAAGTGCTAATTTATAACCAATATATGAAGTGTAGTATTAACAATAGTATACAAGAAGACAGTAAAACATGTGTATGCAGGCAAATAGAAAGTAAGTATAAGATCATAAATAAAGTTGTAGCCAACAAAATGTAAGCAAGAAGACAATTGTAAATATGTAGCCTGTAAGTAGCATGTAAAGTAAGGAAAGTATGAAAGTAGCTTGCAAATTTAAGTAAGTAGGAAACATAAAGTACAACAAGATATTACCTCTAGCATGTGCAAGATCTTTCAGTCGAGATCTGCAAATGAACAAACACTATAAAATAATATTTCACCTTGTACAAATAAAACATTATAATGCAAGCATGCCTAGTATTGTACAAACACTATTCTATCACCTGTACAAAGTGATATCAACTAGTAGCTTCTTTCCATACTTTAAACAAAATTCATATCAGTTAGTTCACTTACAAAAGTTGAGTAAAACTGAAATGAGAAACCACTTGAACAAAAACAAAACAACAATACCAATCAGAGAATCAAAGAGGGAAGCTTCAGCAAATAAAATCTCAAGCCTGTGTCAACATGAATGATGAGCTCTGTTCATCTTCTTTAACAAGTGAGTAGCATATTTTTCATAAAAACTTAAAGGTATAAATATGTTGGATATATATATATTTTTGAATAAGTTGGGTGTATATATATATATATATGGTTTCTCTGGACAAATTTAAAAGCTGGAAGTATTTTTACAGGCTATTGTTGTACAGGTTCTCTGTGTTGTGGTTTTAAAACTCAAAATTCTTATTTAAGAAAATAAATTATTTACCCTCGTTCTATGTATTGTTTGGGCTTAAGTTTCAAACAAACAAAAAATCGTTTGTTATATCATAAATTAAAGATAAAAAAAAATTTATTAAAGAAGAACACACAGGTTAATAGCTCTAGAAAGCAAGAATACTGAGCAAGCTTGAAATATGTTGAGATACAAATGTTTTAATTCACAATTTCAAGCATAGGAACTGAATTCTCTTACTTAAACTTGATTTTTAAAACAAACATCATGATTTTTAGGGCTAAGATAAAAGAGCAGTTGCGAGATGAACGAGATATGGTTTTGGGGGAAAATCTGGTGATCGAGGTGTTGTAAATTCTCGAGATCGAAGTCGAAGCATGCTTAGATGTTGGTGATCATCAGAAAAATACCCAATAATTTTTTAATTCGCTAGAATAGGCTGACGATGTGATTTTAGGGTTTAAATGTTTATTTTAGACAGGGGAGCAAAGAAGGTTGACGCGACGTCATCACGGCATCGAGTGCTACGGGGACTTGGGGAGTGGTAGAGGGGTTAACGACGAGTGTTTGGCCGGAGTTACGCCGTCTCTGGTGATCGACGTAGGGAGAGAGAAGTGATTTTGTTTTTCTGGGTTTGGGTTCCAGGTTGTGCGCATTAGCTCGATTTCGATTGAGCGGCGATTTTGGGTCTTTGATTGTTCGATTGGGTTTCGGTGATCAACGATGGTGCTCCGGTGGTCTCAAAGGTCGATCAGCGATGATCAACGTGGGTGTGCACGTATACGTGCGTTCGCGTGCACGGTTGCTTTGCCTGGAAAAAGTGATGAGAGTAAGGTGAAAAGGAGGAAGAAAGGGGTTGCGTGAAGACAGGGGAGAGACTCGGGAAATACACGTGCGTTTCGAATTTTAACTCGAAGCAAATCGAGTCTAGGCTCGGGTCAAATCTTGTTCCAGGTTTTGAACCTGAACTGTCTTGGTTTTTTTTGGGAAATTTGAAAACCAAATTAAATTTTAAATCAAGTTTTTACTGAGTGGTAAATCAAAATATAAATATAATTCAAGGTTTGAAAAAGAAAAAAAAAATTTAGTTTGAATATAGATGAAGTTTAGAATTCAATTTGTTTAAATAACTAAAAACTAACTAAGTGATTGAAGAAATTTGAATATAAAATAAATCTGTAATGTGTAAATGAAAATTTAAACAAGAAAAAAAAAGTATTTAACTTGGAACTAATTTTGAATCAGATTTTAAGGTTTTGGAAATTTATTTTAATTCTATACTTAAGTGTGGCAATAAGTTAAAAATGTTTAAGTCAAAGAGAAAATTGATTTTTCAACTCTTTAAAATTTCTTTTGTAATCAATTGTTGTTTTACTAGGTAAAATTTAAATGAATGTTTTCAAATGTATAAATGAGAGAATTTTTATCTTAATGAAAGTTTGAATTTATGATATGTAATTCATTAATTATTAAGATAATTAAAATAGATTAATTGATTTGTAATTAATTAATGAAGTGGATAATTTATTAAAGTAATTAAAGGGTGATTACTCTAAAGAACAACTAATTTATATGGTTAATAAATTAGGTAATTAGTTCAAAAGGTTAACTAAATTAATAGGATTAATTGAGAAAAATTTGATAAAAGGGTTTGATAAATTAATTTATATCAAATGATTTGGATTTAATAAATAAGAATTGGATAATGAATTCATAAGCAATTAATTAAATTTGAAATAGCTTGTATAAATTTTGATTAAACGATTTATTAATCCTGTTTATGAACGATTATCAAATGTTTGACCTTACTTATGAATGATTGTATTGTATGAGATGCCTTGAATTGACTGTCCTATCTGATCTGTGATATTTTGTTCTGTAGTTTGTGGTATGTAAAATTTACTCATTTATGGATGATACATCTATATATTATCTGTAAATCTGTGATGATTGAATGTTGTTGCATTATTGTGTGTTAAAACCTTGGACCACACCATACACACACAATTATGGATTTCACGAGGAAATCGATTAAGTCACAGATTTTGAAATGATTTAAAAAAAAATTGAATATTTGAATTCAAATGTTTTGGAAATGGAATCGGAATAAATGTGAAAAGCTTTTGGAATGAAATTTCAAAATAAAATTTATTATTTTTAAATTACTTGATTAAGTTTTGGAATTTTAATAAGTTGATTTAAATTTAAGTTCAATACTTGAAATTGAATTCTGTAATTTGAAACTAGGGATTAACGATATTATACTATTCATTAAGAGTTAAATCATTTTTAAAGTATTATTTTTGGGAATTTGAATTTAACCCAAGGATTTCAACTCGTATAAATGAATCAGATTTCCAAAATGAAAACGGTTGTTTTCAAATGATAAACACTCTTAAATAAGAACTGAGATTCCAGTTAATTAGGGGAATTTCAAGATTGGACGGAGAAATGATTTTCCTAAGTTATGAATGAATTCTTTTTGAAAGCTATGAATTAAATCTGTTTATTTTTAACAGATTTAAATTGATGATTGTTTAAATCAAATTGAAATGAAATTGTTTTGAAGGCTATAAGTTAAATCTTTGATTTAAAGATTTAACGAGTTAATCAAATTGAAATGAAAATTGATTTGGAAAATCTGTGAATAAATCTTTTGTTTAAAAGATTAAAATGTGAAAATTGTTTAAACCGTTAAAGGTTGTGAAAATGAATCTTTTTGTTTAAAGATTGAAAATGGTAATTTGTTAAACCATTTGAAAGAAAGTTTTGAATTATTAAGTTGTGACTTAATTGAAATCCCATTATCCATTTGTTTTTTGAAAAATCGTGCTCACTATTCAGTTTAACCGGGAAAGGACCTTTAGGTCGTATAACCCATTCTGAATATGTGATTCGTCGTTATGGATAGCATTTGAAGACCGGTGATGAAGAACGGGTATTTGCGAAAGCGATAGGATGACCTATCGATTGTTTCTGCACCGAGTCGTGCCGGTATAGAAACTCCCTAAGTGATGGGAAATCCGATCGGGATTGTGAATATCCGGATTTCAAGGACTTCTTTGTAAGTGCCTTCGGTTCTGTTCGAACCCAGAATAGACTTGTATGGATTGTATGCCTGACATTACAAGTTGAGATATAAAGCCGATTTCTTTCAAATATATTTCTGTTGGTGGCGGAGAATTTATTCTCTTAGCTTAACACCCTTCTCTGAGACGTACGTGCTCAGAGGTTATATAGTTGAAGTTATCAGCGATATATTCCCAATTTGGTAATGTGACATACTGAGTGTTGCTGTGAAATGATCATTGTGTTGATTATTTATGATAGGATCATTTATTTGATCGTCTATCTTGGTGATCATTTCTATGATCATTTGTTGACCCAAAGCATGGCTTTTATATAAAGTATGTTTTTGTGGACGAGACTTCGTCGAGCCTCACACCTCGGAAATGGTCAAAACAGGAAAGATGCGGCAAGGTTATGAAGGGTAGCGCCCTTTAGGATATGTGCATTTCCTTCTGGAAAAGGGTGGTATCATGGTATGGAGCCCAGATACTTACTCATGTTGAAAACACTTTGTTATGATTGTGTGAACTGATTAGAGGGCTCTCGGATAAAGGTCCCAAAGGACCGGGGGATGGCATATTCGGTCAGTTGTTACTCAGTTAGGAGTAACCCGGCATTGTGTTGGTAGAGATCCGGTTTGTTTCTCGGGGATGTCCATCCAGAGGCATTCTCATGTGGCAATGGGAAGTTCCTTGGCCTGATCATTCGTTGGAAATCCAATTCCAAATACGAAACTTGTACGGTATTAGTTGTAGGACCTGCCATTCACTTATGGTGGTCACCACTGTTTGGATGGTAGCTATAGTAGGCATACGATAATGGTCGTATGTTGGCTAAGATTTATATTCTACTTTCGAATGAATTTTTCCTACACTATGCACTAGTAATAATGTCAAATGTTATTTTAAATGCGTATCAAGCATCTTTGACTATCATAAGGAGAAATCTCCTCCGATTCTGCGTTTGCATTGTGTGTGTGTGCGGGAGGCCTTATGGTAGTCTCATTTTTAAAAGCATTGTGAATTGAATTTAAAAATATTCCTCTATTTTGATTTTAAAGTTAAGTAAACTGTTTTGAGTTCTCACACCAGTCACATGACTGACTCGGAGTTTATTGTTTTCCTTCCTAAACTCTGGGTGCTCATTATTTTCTACACGAGCAGTCTAGAGTTGGGTTTTTCAGATAGTTAGATATAGTGGATTATCTGGAGTTAGTTCAGTCTTTGGATCGCACCAGTCTTGCCTAGCTTGGTGCATGTTTATGGGGAGTTCGAGCTATTGCTGGATTGATTATTGCAAATGGAGTTGCAGTTCTGGAGTTCTTCCTTGAAGACTATCTTAGAGTTATTTGTTTCGCTGCTAGATGTTATCTATTTTCTTTTCTGCTGCTATTTTATTGTATCATATCTCTGATGTATATTGATATCTATTGGATCATCTGTTGTATCAGATATTGTATCAATGCTGTATATCAATGTATTATCCTTTTTATTCCGCTATGTTGTTTACTTAATGTTGTTATAAGCTCCGGCGAATCGGATTTGAACGATCGAATCTACGACATTTGAATACGATTTGAAGTATGGGTGTCGATTTTCGAGCGCGCAAAATCCGCGTCGTTACATTTGGTATCAGAGCAAAGGTAGAACTTTAGCTCAGGAGTATAACGCATTAAGTAGCTCATTAGAGATAGGATGAAGTAAATCCTAGAATGAGTAATCCCTAAGATATCCGTTTGAACACCTCAGTAAATTCTCTTACTATCCACCGATAGTAAGTATGAGTGCAAGAAGAGAACGAGATAGGGGACAGGTAAATACGATTATAATTGGTCGGTACTCTGTAACAACAGTGGAAACAATCTTTCTTATCAATTTTCCTTTGATTCGTTTCCAAATTCTTTTGATTTCTTCGTGACAGCTACAGAAAGAAGTTTCGGTGCGGTGATGCTCTATGAATCGTTGTCGAAAATTCTTACTTCGTATCTTCATCGATTTCTTATCAATTTCTGATTTAAACTTTAATGAATTTGAAAATTGAAATTGGAGATTTTAAATGAATTAGAAATTTTAAAATTGAGTTAAAATTGATTAATAGAATATGAAGAATGATTAGAATTGTATCGATAAAATGATTTTGTTTAAAACCGAATTTGAAATTTTATTATAATTTCTTGTATCTATTGTTGATATTCTGATTTGGTGAGCCAAATGCAGAACTGATATCCTGTTTAATCTGAAAAGATATTTCTCTATCTTTCATTTATCTCTGTGTTGTTTTCGTGCCTGCGAATTTCGAGGACGAAATTCTTTTAAGGGGGGAAGTTTGTAACGACCCTAGATTTTATTTAATTTAAATTGATAATTAAATGAAATTCTGAATAAAAATTTATAATTGTTAATTATAAATAGAAGCAAGTTTCCCCGATCTCTAATGAAAATGTGTTAAATTACTTGAATTTATATCTTATATTAGTGGTTTAAATAATAAATAATATACTTTAGACACAAGTATAAAAATAAATAAATAAATTGATTAAATGATAAATGATGATAATTTGACTTATATAAAATATATGTGTATATATAGAGAAATATAAAACAATAATTTTTAAAGTAAAATTTATGATAAATATTTAAACTAAAAATAGAAATAAAAATTTAAAAAAAAAAAGGTTTTAAAAATAAATAAAAATAGAAATGTGTTCATATGACAAAATAACAATACAAAGTAACAAAACAAAAAGTAAAGTAAACAAAATAAAGTAAAATTACAAACAAATGTAAGCATACAAACATAATTAAAATAGAAAATTATTTGCAATACAAAGTAAAGAAGTACAAAGAAAAGTAATAAATGCTTTCATCTCAAGCCCAAGACAACATCATCTACCAGCCACCAAGCAAGGGTATCATCAGCCGAGCTAAAAAAAAAAGAATATAGGCAAGTATAAACAAAGTATAAAATATCAACAGCATAATTAAAATAGAAACTTATTTACATTATAAAGTGCTAATTTATAACCAATATATGAAGTGTAGTATTAACAATAGTATACAAGAAGACAGTAAAACATGTGTATGCAGGCAAATAGAAAGTAAGTATAAGATCATAAATAAAGTTGTAGCCAACAAAATGTAAGCAAGAAGACAATTGTAAATATGTAGCCTGTAAGTAGCATGTAAAGTAAGGAAAGTATGAAAGTAGCTTGCAAATTTAAGTAAGTAGGAAACATAAAGTACAACAAGATATTACCTCTAGCATGTGCAAGATCTTTCAGTCGAGATCTGCAAATGAACAAACACTATAAAATAATATTTCACCTTGTACAAATAAAACATTATAATGCAAGCATGCCTAGTATTGTACAAACACTATTCTATCACCTGTACAAAGTGATATCAACTAGTAGCTTCTTTCCATACTTTAAACAAAATTCATATCAGTTAGTTCATTTACAAAAGCTGAGTAAAACTGAAATGAGAAACCACTTGAACAAAAACAAAACAACAATACCAATCGGAGAATCAAAGAGGGAAGCTTCAGCAAATAAAATCTCAAGCCTGTGTCAACATGAATGATGAGCTCTGTTCATCTTCTCTAACAAGTGAGTAGCATATTTTTCATAAAAACCTAAAGGTATAAATATGTTGGATATATATATATTTTTGAATAAGTTGGGTATATATATATATATATATATATGGTTTCTCTGGACAAATTTAAAAGCTGGAAGTATTTTTACAGGCTATTGTTGTACAGGTTCTCTGTGTTGTGGTTTTAAAACTCAAAATTCTTATTTAAGAAAATAAATTATTTACCCTCGTTCTATGTATTGTGTTAACGAAAAAATTCAAACGCTAACACCCCGGTGTGTAGATAACAGTTGTGAAAGCACCACCCGTGAACACGGGAACAAGATTCAAGTAAAGAGATTACAGAAAAGCAGTAAGAGAACACAAGTTTTATAGTGGTTCGGCCCAAAATCAAGCCTACGTCCACTTATATTCATTTTATTGATGATACGAGTACAACTTATACAATTTTCTTCAATTACAATCCACTTCGGACAAGTAGCTCAATCTTCGGTGAAGAATAATCTTTCGAGTACATCTTGAATGATTGTGATTACTTCTTGAAGCGTGTAGTAGCGTCCTTGGTGTTTGGAGTGCTTGAAGTGTTGCTTGAGTTGTGAAAATGGCAGAGTATCGGCGCTTCGAGAATGAGCCCCCCCAAAAAGTCCCTTGAATGTTGGTGGTGGCCGTATATTTATAGGCAATTTTCGAGGTCGGGTTGTGGGTCGTGACCGACCTAAGCAAGATCGTGGGTCGCCGCCGACCTAAAGATTAACCTCCCTCTCCTAAGAATACACGTGCTGGTTTGAACGAGTCCCAGGTCGTCCCCGACTTAGCCTAGGTCGCAGCCGACTTATAGAGGCATCCAGTGTTGAATTGTTGATAGTATCCGAGATAAGTTAGGTCGTAGGTCGCTTCGCCTCTCCGTTGCAAAGCCTACGGTCCAAATGGGAAGCGCATCCTCTTCTGGCTTCAAATCCCAAGTTCTAAACCGTCACCGAGTTGATGTGCTACGCCTTAAGTTGTTGCACTGTATTCTCCTTCCATTTCCCTGGGTCGGTCGCGACTCATCGTAGTTAGATCAGTAAGCATGTTAAGTCGGTAGGCTATGTAAGTCCCAGGTCGGGACTTTCTTTGAATCATTAGGTCGGCATGCATCTTAAGTCCTTAAGTCGGTATTCCTTGTTCAGCTATTAGGTCGGCAATATCTCAAGAGCTAAGTTAGGACCTCTCCTGAGTTACTTAGATCGGCCATTCTTGGGTCGGCATCATACTGGATCGGGACCCCCCTGAGTTCTTTAGGTTGGCAACATTCTTAAGATGTTAGGTCGGCATAGCCTTAGGTCGGCATAGCCTTAGGTCGGCATCGAGTTAGATCGGATCCTCTTTCCAAGCTTTAGACCGGTGAGCCATAACCGAGATAGGGTTAACATTTGCCCCTCGAAGTACACGCCTTAAGATTAAGTCGTGTGTTTCGATACCACTTAGCTCGGCTCCTCCTAGGTCGGTAGGTCGCGCACGACCTATCAGTTAGCGCCGTTTCGCATTTCTTCACCGTGGGATATAAACTGGCTCTCTTCCTTCTTCTTCTTCACTTAATTTCTTGCTCGATTCCGCCATTAAAGTGCTCCTGAGTTCCTTAAGGCGATTTCATCCCACCTGATCACCAGTAACTCCTAAACTTTAGTGCGTAAGTGATTCTTCTCCTCTTATGACTGCAAATTACCATCAATTCACGAATTATGTCGCTCAAATTCGAATTGCCTCCTTGCACGATGCTTCATCGCGAATCCTATCATGTTTACAGTTGATGAAACTTAGGTTGCCCGATTTCGGCTTCAGATGATCGTTAATACCATGAAGGCGGTTGATCGCTTCAGGCTTGATGATCTCCAATGGCTGGGCATTGAACTTGTGACAATCTCAGTTTGCTTTGTTGGATGATTGGTTGGTGTGAATGAAGGTGGCTGTTGATGGGAAGGTTATTGGGTTAACGGGTTGAATGCCGTGAGATGGTGGTTTTCAGGGAATTTGAGTGACTCAAATTTCTGCCGACTTAAACTTTAAAACTTGAATCGAAGCCGAGTTAATCGCTCGGTGGAACTTGCCGACCTAAGCCTTTGAACCGCGGCCGTGTTAATACTTGGAGAGATCCCTATCTGTCGCTTGCAACTTAGATGACTGCCGAGTTAGGGAACTAACAAACCGGCTTTAACTTGTAAGAGATCCTTAGGTCGTGACCGGGTTAACACTTGAGCATCTAACCTGAGTAGCCGAATCATATCGCTTAGTTAGGACTTAAGCATCTGATCTCTTACCGTCTTAGTTTTATCTCGTGGGATTTTTTAGACCGTAGCTGGGTTAGGACTTTAGCCCTGAACGTGCTGACACTTAGGAGCATTGGCCTTCCTCGAGCACCTGATTTGTACTTTGAACTGTTCCAACCTTGAATTTGCTTGAATCTCATTGCATTACTCCACAGATTGTGTTAACTTGCCAACCTGTCGAAAATAATAAACAAAGAAAACCAAGGCGAAAATTTTGCCATTGACTGCCCACATCAAATGACAGATTAGTTGAGACAAAGTAATTAACTTAAATGCATTGCATGAAATGCTTGTGGATCGATCAACTAAGGCCAAATATCAATGCAAAGTATGAACAATTTGAACTAATTCGTTTGCATCAATGTTGTGCCTACATATTCAGACTTAAAACAATGACCCCTGGATTTTCACAACTAACAAATGCTTGCCAGTTTTTTTTTTTTTAATTCCAGTTATATTTGTTTATCGTCTTGTTGATCTTACACAACACCTCACACATTTTAGGAAACGTGCACCTTGATATTTGAATATATAGTTGTTTATGTAGAATGACTTCCCATCAAGGAGAAGAAGCAGCAAGTCAAGAAGAAGAAACTTTCCCGATAGCTGTTCCTATACAGAATCCTCCGGAAAGAACTTCGACTATTCTATCTTCGAGAACATTTATTCAGTTGCGTACTCAATTCGGCTTTGCTGAAGATGATGTCATATTTCCTGGACCGAATGATACTGCTGACAGACCTCCCTATGGTTTTGTCGCGGTTAATCGTCATATGTGCTTAAGTGGGGCGATTCCACCTTTCAATGACTTTCTTCGAATTCTTCTTCTTCGGATGTCAATTTCTCCGTTCCAACTTCATCCTAATGGTTACGCTATCTTGATGGGGTTGGGTGTTTTGTTCAGAAGAAATCTTGACCGACTGCCGAGCTTCGAAGAAATTCGCTACTTATGCTCGTTTGCAAAGAGCAAAGACCATCCTTCTCTTATTATTGTGAGAAGTGCAAGAAACCGCAAGCTCATTCTTGATCTTACTGAAAGTGTCCATGGATTTTTAAACCAATTTTTCTTTGCCCGCAGTCCCCCAGAGTTTTATGCTTCTTGGAGAGTAGGAAGTAAGATCATTTATTTCCGTCTTTCCACTTTCTTTTTTAACTCTTTTCGGGGTCCAAATTGCTGATCTCATTCTTTGCTTTTTTCAGCACTTCCCCTTCCCTCTAGAGATCCGATACATAGGCAGACTTTTGATAGACTGAGCGCTGTAGCTGCAGAAGAGAGAAGTATCAAGTTTCTACTAAGCGACGAATTTCTACATCAATACGGACTCCTCCACCCTTCTCGCTATACTCAGCTTTGTGAAGCTCCGACTGAAGTTCCCGATTCCCCGACTGAAGCATCGGATGCCCCCGTTACTATCGAACAACCCTCATCAAAAGAGTCTAACATCGAAGCTTCATTGGTGAAATGTTCCACCCCTACCGACATTATGGGGTCATCTAGTAAGGCGGCACTTGCCCCGATTGAGGAAGAAGAAGAACCTTCACAGCCTCTCGGGGGATTAGCTGATGTAGGAACTGAGAAAACAAGTCTCACCGAGCATGATGGTGACGATGTTTATGATGGGTTGAGCGACATAATAGTGACCTCACAGGAGCTTTTTAGAGATGACGTGTCTAAAACTATCTCTCCTATAGTTGAGGCGACGTCCCTTCTTCGACTAACACCAACACAAACACCAACTCCTCATACCCAAGCTATCATCACCTCTACACCAATGAGTGGTTTGTAGCTTAATGCGCGTAGCTTGCACATCACACAACACTTAGGATTTTTTGGCGTTTGTTCACATTTAACTTCTTTTCTCCGGAAGTTTCTAAGACTTGCCATTTTTGCCTTTTCAGATTCCTCTATGGGGCGCAGCGGCAGCGGTTCTTATTATAAAGACTTTCGACGCTATGGAGGGCGTGGCAGCTATGATTACAAGCAATACTATACCGATCCCAGAGAGACCAATGAGCAGAGAGCTGCGCGAAAAGCTGAAGAGAGGAGAAGGTATGAAGAACGTCATGAGGGAGCGGGCACGCGACATGAATCCTTCCCAAGAGATGATGATTCCCATAAACGTAAAACGCACGATGATAGGGGGAAGAGCCATATTGAGGATTCGAGAAAGCGGACCAAACTTGGCGAGGAGCACGTGCCCGTGACATCTGAGAGACCTGGTGCCTCAGTTTCTATTGACATCCCTTCCAAATCTCCTGCTCTTGAAGGAAGTGCCATCCAAACACTTCTCAACAGGCCTTCATACCATGTTGAAAGGGGCCCCCCGACCTTGCAGAGCCGATTCCCGAATTGGTGTTTGAGGGGGGTACGCTTCGACCTCGATTTGGTCCCCATCGACAAAGAAGCTATGTACAGAAATCTCGATGCTGTCAAGCTTGATATCGATAGAATGTCTGGATGGCAAAAGTTGGTTGATGAACTTCAAAGAGTTAATCGGGCTAACATCGAAGCAATGCTGACCATGGAAAATGACAAATCAGAATGGCAGAAGATTCTTGATCAACACAACGCTGAGATGAAGGAGATAGCCGAATACAATGAAAAACTTGAAGCTGAAGTAAAGCAGCTCAAAGATGATCTTGTCTCTTCTACTAATACTTACACCCAAAGAGAAGAGGTATTGCAAAAACAAGTGCGAGATGCGCACGCCAGCCAGAGGGACGCTGAAGCTAAAGCTGAGAGGTTGGAACAAGCTGTAGAGAACCACCGCACTGATGTCACCCAGTTGCAGAATAAACTGAGCGCCCGGGACATGGAGATTGAAGCGCTAAAAGCCCAACTTGCTCAGACCGAAAAAGATCGAGATGAGGCCATGGCTGGCAAAATTGCAGCCGAAGAAACTGCTCAGACCATGGAAACCGATATCAATTCGACTTTATTCGATTTTTATTTACACTGTGTCTTGGGACGCGGCAGCCTCTCTTTTCTTGGTCCTAAGTATGAAATCACCCTGGCCGAGGTGTGGGAAGCTGCTCTTAACATGTTTAAAGACGCCGGGTATGGCGATGAAGATTTTGAGGCGCGTTACCTGGATGAGGGAGCTCGCGCTGCTCTTGCGAAGGGGCGAGAACAACTTGCCAGGATGAGAACTGGAATGGCGGAAGAGGAACGTTCTGGAAAGGAATTAACGCTTACTTCCTCTGTCCAACCTCCAGTTTCTCCTGTGGTTGACATCACGGGTTCTAGCTCCTCTACTCCGCCTGCAACTAAGACAGTAACTGAAACTACAAGTGCACAAGGCGGGGATGAAGGTGGTGAAAGCAACGAAGCACAGCGATATGAAATCAGCCTCAGAGATCCAACTGCCCCAGGTAAACTTGACACCGGACCAGCCCAAGTGGTGAACTGCTCGTTCGCTCCTTGTGAACTTGACGATCTTCTTGATTATTTTTCAAATGTCAATGAATTCCCGACTTTTGATTATTCCTCAAATGTTAATGAATTCCCGACTTTTGACGAGCCGTCATCCCCTCTCTTTTCGAAAGATACTGATATTTTAAGTTTTTTCTCCTTTGTAGAGAAAGCACCGAGTCAAACTCAAGCTTCTTCTCCCCCGGTGATCCTTCCTCCATCTCTTCAAGTGGCGCCTCCTTCTGCCTCGCAACCTGGGTCACAAGAAGAACAAATAGAGGCTCTCCATGGCCTGGATGATCCCATTGCTTCGCAAGAGCAAAAAGATGAGGGACTTGAGGGAGGTGACATATCTCCGGAGCGGACTCCTTCTGACGATATAACTTTATCTAAACTTGTCACTCCAGGAAGTGAGTCTTCCTCGAAGAGGAGAAGGAAGCAAGGAGCATCAAGGAGGAGAGGGAAGATAATCACTGCCACTGAAGAGGAGCCAGAAGTTGGGCCAGCTGCGCCTACCTCTCCTTCCTCCCTTATACCCACTGGCCGACCTGAAAAGCTGGTCATTCGGTCGGGTAAAGGGTCCAAAGGCAGTAAAAAGAAGTGAAGACTTTAGCTTTTTGTCTTTTGTATGAACTGGCCGAGAGTTGTGCGGGTATCGGCCCCCGCTTTTATTTTGATAACCTGTATCTGCATTATAGTTGAATAAAATGATTCTTCGTTTGTACAAACTTCTGTTTGAATTTGAGAATGCATTTACTATTTATTTTATTTTTTGCACAAGTTTATTTACACGATATTGCAGCGGGCTTATGGTATGTTGTTTGAGTATTACTTTACTGATGCAACTATACTACTATACCATGTTGCCCCCATACCTTAAGCTTGCTGCAATATTTTACACTTCGAGGGGACTTGCACTCTTATTTGCTAAAGAATAATTATTTTATTCTTTAAAGAAAAATTTTTATAGAGTACAAATCCCTTCGTATAAGTTTTTACGCTTTGTCGTCCGAAGAAATCACTTTTTTCTTTTGCTTACGTGCATATTTCACCAAGTGAATTCCTCTATGTGGTAAAGCGGACCTCTGAAGGGTACTTTAACTTCTTTTCTTTTTACGATCATTTCCCATAGTAGGCAAATTACTTTTCCTTTGAAAGTTAAAGTACGCTTTTGATGAGGATTTTTTTTTTATATATAGAAAGTTGTACCTCTAAGGAGGGATTTTTTTCACGTTTCAACACTTGGAAGTTTTATTTCAATCTCGGTGAAACGTGTACCTCCAAAGAGTTATGCCTTAGAAATCCTTTTCACGTTTCAACACTTGGAAGTTTTATTTCAATCTCGGTGAAACGTGGGTTTCTGAAGAGGTCTTTCTTCTTAATTGTGTCCCCGGGAGGGGGTTGTACCTCTGAGGAGGGATTTCTCACGTTCCAACACTTGGAAGTTTTATTTCAATCTTGGTGAAACGTGTACCCCCAAAGAGTTGTGCCTTTGAAGAAAGCCTTTTTTCGTTTCAACACTTGGAAGTTTTATTTCAATCTCGGTGAAACGTGTGCTTTTAAGAAGGTCTTTGTTCTTGCATTTCAACTTTGGTGAAGTGAAATTCCGAAGAGCGGTTGCTACACTTCAACTCCTGGCGAAATGTGCCTCCGAAGAGGGCTTTTATTTTGTTTACATTTCAACTCTGGTGAAGTGAAATCCCGAAGAGCGGTTATAACACTTCAACTCCTGGTGAAATGGGCCTCCGAAGAGGGCTTTTATTTTGTTTACATTTCAACTCTGGTGAAGTGAAATCCCGAAGAGCGGTTATAACACTTCAACTCCTGGTGAAATGGGCCTCCGAAGAGGGCTTTTATTTTGTTTACATTTCAACTCTGGTGAAGTGAAATCCCGAAGAGCGGTTATAACACTTCAACTCTTGGTGAAATGTGCCTCAGAGAGGGTTTTCATCGCCTGGAAGTTACTCTCTCATGGTTGGAGGGTCATGACTCCTCCAATCTTTTTTGTTGAGTAGAGAACTTTCTTTTTTGTGGCGTATGACCCATTAGAGGTCTTTTATCCTCCGAAGAGTTGCGCCTCCGAAGAGGACTTGTGCCGCTGATGGTAGCTTTGGTTGTTCCTCTGTTCACTTGCTTATGCCTTTTCAGCGATCCTCTTTTTTTTTTTTTTTTTCAAGTTTTCATTCCCCTTTCTCTCACAAGTGGCTTGTTTAATCCAAGGAAGTGTACTTCATTGCCAGGCAAGTTCGTGAGAACGGGCACTAGCTTCCTAATTGGATGTTTGTTTGTTCAAACGATCTCAATTTATCAGCAAGGGCTCGTTTCTATCGAAATCATTAGCCGTTCAATTGAAGTATTTCCTATCTAGGATTTGAATTCGGGGTCTTTGTGACTTGAAATTTGTTTGTTGAATGATGGTGAGAATCGCTCAGTCTTATTATGCGCAAGTTTTATTTCCATGGTCTGCAAAAATTTAAATTGACATTTTAGCAATACATCTTATGTATTTTTATATCGAAAACAAAGCAAGCATATAATGATAATAAGGAACAAAAGATTTATAGTGGTTCGGCCATGAAATTGGGCCTACATCCACTTTATATTCTTTCATTATTTACTTGCATCAGTTTCACAATTGTTTTCAATTACAAGAATCATACATTCATAATTCTTTTTACAATGTTTCAACAAAATTTTCAAGTAAAGTATGGACGCAAGTGGTTGCTGTTCCATGCCCTTGGAATTTGATCTCCATCAACAGTGGTGAGCTTGAATGTGCCGTCGAGAAGCTTCTGACCTATTACATATGGTCCTTCCCAATTTGGTCCAAACACACCTGTCGCGGTCATAATTCTTTTCAGGACTAGATCTCCAATTTCAAAGCTGCGTTGACGAACTTTGGAATTGAAATGTCTGGCTATCCTTTGCTGATGAGCTGCAACTCTGAGGTTAGCTTCATCTCTTTTTTCATCAAGGAGATCCAGCGCTTCAAGTTGCAGCTTTTCATTTTCTGCTTGATTGAAATGGATTCTTCTGTGTGAAGGGACCTCTGTTTCAACCGGGATCATTGCTTCCGATCCGTATGCTAACGAAAAAGGAGTATGCCCAGTTGCAGTTTTGTGAGTAGTTCTGTATGCCCATAGTGCAAGTGGTAGTTTATCGACCCAACCACCTTTTGCTCTTTCGAGTTGCTTTTTGATGGTTGATTTGATGATCTTGTTCACTGCTTCCACTTGCCCGTTTGCCTGCGGATGAGCTACTGCCGAAAAGCTTTTCTGGATTTTTAATCGTTTGCAAAAATCCTGGAATTCCTCACTTTCAAACTGAGTACCATTGTCTGTGATTATTTTCTGAGGCACACCGTATCTGCAAATGATATTCTTGGTCACAAAGCTTATCATTTTCTTAGAAGTGATAGTAGCCAATGGTTCAGCTTCAGCCCACTTAGTAAAATAATCAACCGCAACAATAGCATATTTAATCCCTGATTTAGCAGTTGGTAGCGGCCCAATGAGATCCATTCCCCAAATTGCAAATGGCCATGGACTGATCATCTGTGTGAGTTCGGTAGAAGGTGCTCTAGGAATTTTGGCATATCTTTGGCACTTGTCACATTTTCGGGAGTAATCTGCGGCATCCCGATTAATTTCTGGCCAAAAATATCCGTATCGGAGAATTTTCTTTGCTAATGTTTGACCACCTGAATGATCACCGCATTCTCCTCCATGCACTTCAGTTAGGATTGTTTTGGACTCTTCCCGGGATACACATCGAAGCAATGGCATTGAGAATCCTCGTCTGTATAATTGACCATCCTGGATTATATATCGAGAAGCTTTTCTCAGTAGCTTTTGTCGTTCTTTAGAGTTTTCTGGTAAAGAGCCATTGAGTAGATACTTTGTTATTGGAGTCATCCATGATTCTTGCTCTTGCGACATACTCATAACCCAATCGATATCCATTTCATCAATGCTCGGATTTGACAAAACTTCCACTGGAACTAACCCTAAGGATTGGGCTTCGCCAGAACTTGAGTATTTTGCGAGAGAATCTGCTTTCATGTTCTCTTCTCGAGGAATATGACTTATCGTGTAATGGTCGAATTCACATAAAAGTTCCCAAGCCTTTGACACATAAGCGGGCAGATTTCCTCCTTTCGTTTGAAACTCCTTCTTGACTTGGCATACTATAAGCTGAGAATCACTGAAGATCTGTAACGCTCGAATGTTTAGTTCTTTAGCAATTTTCAAACCAGCAATCAGAGCTTCATATTCTGCTTCATTGTTTGTTGAAGGAAATTCTAATCTTAGCGCATAGCATAATGACCGGCCTTCAGGAGTTTCAAGAACAATTCCAGCACCTGAACAGTAATCATTTCTTGCGCCATCTACAAATAACTTCCATTGGGTTGGGGAGTTCTCGATTGTTTCTTCCTCGCTGTTACCCTTGTCTGTAAATTCTGCAATAAAATCTGCCAAAGCTTGTCCGTTGATCGCTTTTCTAGGATGATAAGTGATGTCATATTGGCTCAATTCAATATTCCACTTTAAAAGGCGGCCCGAAGTCTCAGGGCGAAACAAGACTTGCTTTAAAGGTTGATCAGTGAGGACTTTGATAGGATGAGCCTGGAAATATTGCCTCAACTTTCTTGAGGCAATCAATAGACAATAGGCGAGTTTTTCCAACTTGGAGTAATTCATTTCTGCCCCAGTGAGTCTTTTGCTGATATAGTAAACTGGATGTTGAATCCTTTTGTCTTCCCGTACCAGCGCTGCACTTAAAGCATGAGATGAAACTGCCAAGTATATAAGAAGATCCTCGCCATCGCCGGGCCTAGAAAGTATTGGAGGCGTTTCCATATGTTGAATCAATTCTTCAAAGGCTTTCTGGCATTCGGGAGTCCAGTCAAAGTTTTTCTTTCCTTTCTTTAGAGCGTCGAAGAATGGAATGCATTTATCAGTAGCTTTGGATATGAACCGACTTAAGGCGGCAATTTTTCCATTGAGACTTTGCAATTCCCTCTTTGTTTTAGGAGCTTTGACTTCTTTTAAAGCAGTGATTTGAGCTGGACTAGCTTCAATGCCCCTAGCGCTCACGATGAAACCCAAGAACTTTCCAAATTCTACCCCGAAAGAACATTTTAAAGGGTTAAGCTTCATTCCGTAACTTCGGAGGATTGCGAACATTTCTGCTAAGTGTTCGATGTGATCCACTGCTTTCTTAGATTTTACTAGCATGTCATCAACGTAAACTTCCATAGTCTTTCCCAACTGCGGTTTGAACATAGCATTGACCAGTCTTTGGTATGTTGCCCCCGCATTCTTCAACCCAAAGGGCATAACTCTGTAACAGTAAAGACCGACATCGGTGATAAAGCTTGTGTCCTCCTGATCTGGCTCATGCATCATGATCTGATTATATCCGGAGTAGGCATCCATAAAAGACAACAATTCATGACCCGCTGTTCCATCTACTAGTTGATCGATCCTGGGTAATGGGAAGCTGTCTTTGGGACAGGCCTTGTTTAGATCTGAAAAGTCGATGCACACTCTCCATTTACCATTGGCCTTCTTAACCAGCACTGGATTTGAAACCCAATTTGGATAGGTAGATTCTCTGATGAAATTATTCTCCATGAGCCGGTCAACTTCCTCTTTCAATGCTGTCGACCTTTCTGGACCTTGGATTCTTCTTTTCTGCTTTACTGGCGTGAACTTTGGGTCAATATTCAGAGCATGTACCGCAACTTCTGGGGATATTCCGCACATATCGGCATGGGTCCAAGCGAAAACATCCAGGTTTGCTTTCAAAAAAGATATCAAGGCATTCTGAACTGACACATTAAGTTGTGAACCCACATTCAGCATCTTGTTTGGGTCCTTCAGATCAACGGGCACCGGTATCGTTGTTTCTGCTGGTACCACCCTACTCTCCCCCGCACTGGCCTTTCTAGGATCCATCACTTTTCGTGCCCCGCTATGCTCGCCAGTGCAGGGTCCGCCCTGTAGTTGCTATAGGGTTGGTGTTTTGATGCGGATTGGGGTTGCCGCATCTTTTCCCATTTCTCTTTTTCTTGACTCTCGCAGCTCTGTCCAATAACATTCTCGCGCAACATTTTGATCCCCTTTTATAACTCCTACTCCATTGTCAGTAGGAAATTTAATAGTGAGGCACCACGGGGCTAGGATAGCCTTGAATGCTGCGAGTGTTGGACGGCCAAGAAAAGCATTATAAGCAGAATATTCATCGACGATCACAAAAGTTTGTCTGCGGACCACTTTCCTTTCTCCTTCTCCAAGTTCAACAGGTAGATCAATGGTCCCAACTGGTTGCTTTGGCTCCCCAGTGAAGCCAACAATCTTCTGAGATGAGGCTTGCACGTCCGCCATCGGGATTTTCATCTGGTCAAACGTTTTCTTGAAGAGGATGTTGCAAGATGCGCCGCAGTCAATAAGAACTCTTCTGACAATAGCCGGTCCAATACCGGCCGAGATGACTAACGGGTCCAAAGTAGGGGCCTCAATGCCCGTGGAATCTCTAGCCCTGAACACAATATCATCATTAAAAGTCCTTTGTTGTTTCAGGGGTGTAGAGTCTTCTAAAACAAAGACATTCTCTTCAGTTGGCACATGTTTCAGAGCTCGAGTGTACCTCTCCATTTCACCCCAGCTTCTGCCTGCTGGGTGGGGTCCTCCTGTGATGACATTAATAACTGGCCTTCCAGATTCATGTCCTGCGGCCTTCTCATTTGTCCTGGGCTGATGAGCAAGAGCTTGTTGCCCCTGACTTGACGAAGCAGGATCATTACCACTCTTCTTCACAAATTGCTGCAGCTTATTTTCTCTTAGCAATTCTTCGATTATATTTTTCAATTGACGGCAGTCGTCTGTGTCATGACCAGGCTGATTATGGAAGCGACAGAACTTCCCACTTTGCACAGCTTTTCTTCCGGTTCTGAGAACAGGAGGTTTGGGATACTCAAAAGAGTCTTTTGTAGCCAGGTAGATGCGCTCTGGTGTCTCTAACAAAGGAGTATATTCTGATGGCTTGAAGGATCGAGGCTTCTTTGAATTGTGTTGTTTCCTTCCATCATTATTTTCTCTTTTCTGTCCCACAGATCCATTCTTACGTGGCGCAGCAGTGTTGTCTTCAGCTTTCTCTACTGTTGCCTTTGCCGGGACAGGACGGCTTTCCAAACGCATGAACTCATCCGCCTTTTTGTAGAACTTTTCCAGAGAATTTGGCTCCTTCATGTTCAGCCACTTTCCGAATTCACTTGACTTATCAATAGCTCTCATCAAATAGGTCAAGACCATGCGGGGTTCTGCATTATCCACCTCAGCTAACGCTATATTAAAGCGATTTAAAAAAGACTTGATAGTTTCCCCCGGATTCTGTTCCAAACCGGATAACGACATGATGTCTTTTGCCTTTGAAGCATATAGCCTAAATTGCTCTTTAAATTTCCTGGTTAGGTCTGAAAACTGATCGATGGACCGGACAGGTAGTTTTGTGAACCAAAGCAGAGCTACCCCTTCCAAATACACAGGAAAATAGCGGCATTTTATCTCGTCAGAAGCTCTGGCACCTGTCATGTGCCAATCATATTTGTACAGGAACTCATTTGGATCACTTGTCCCTTTGTAAGCTGGAATGGTCGGAGGGACGAACTTCCTTGGGAATTCAGCTTTTAGGATCTTTTCAGTAAACGGAGTCTTGCTCGGAGCGAAACCCCACTCTTTCTCATCTTCGACCCTTTGCATACTTTCTTTCATAATCTGTCGAACCATACCAGAAAGATATTCTTCGTCATTCCTATTTCTGGATCCTCCAGCCTCAGGCAATGTCCGTTCAAAGGGGCTAGCAGCCCTTTCGGGAATGTTTCTAGTTTCAGCATCATGGACATTACCGACAAAGTTCCTTTCATTATTCGCAGGTTGACGGTTTGCCCCGAGCAAATCGTTTAACCTATTCAGAATCAGAGCATTCTGAGCATTCTGAGCTTCCAATTGCGCGTTCTGGGCATTTATTTGCTGATTCAACCCAAAGATAGCAGCGTCCAATTCCGCTTTTGAAACTCCAACAGCTGGAGTGGCCGGAGTAGGTACCGGGGAAGCGGAGGTTCCCTCTTGAGCATTATTTCCAGATCTCACAGATCTACTTCTTCTCCCTGGAGCCATTATTTCAGATAAACTCCTAGTTTTCAGAGAGATTCTTTCAACAAATTTCCGTGGAGCAATGATGACAATCTTCCTGAGTTCAATTCTCAGTGAAAGCACCAAAAATGTTAACGAAAAAATTCAAACGCTAACACCCCGGTGTGTAGATAACAGTTGTGAAAGCACCACCCGTGAACACGGGAACAAGATTCAAGTAAAGAGATTACAGAAAAGCAGTAAGAGAACACAAGTTTTATAGTGGTTCGGCCCAAAATCAAGCCTACGTCCACTTATATTCATTTTATTGATGATACGAGTACAACTTATACAATTTTCTTCAATTACAATCCACTTCGGACAAGTAGCTCAATCTTCGGTGAAGAATAATCTTTCGAGTACATCTTGAATGATTGTGATTACTTCTTGAAGCGTGTAGTAGCGTCCTTGGTGTTTGGAGTGCTTGAAGTGTTGCTTGAGTTGTGAAAATGGCAGAGTATCGGCGCTTCGAGAATGAGCCCCCCCAAAAAGTCCCTTGAATGTTGGTGGTGGCCGTATATTTATAGGCAATTTTCGAGGTCGGGTTGTGGGTCGTGACCGACCTAAGCAAGATCGTGGGTCGCCGCCGACCTAAAGATTAACCTCCCTCTCCTAAGAATACACGTGCTGGTTTGAACGAGTCCCAGGTCGTCCCCGACTTAGCCTAGGTCGCAGCCGACTTATAGAGGCATCCAGTGTTGAATTGTTGATAGTATCCGAGATAAGTTAGGTCGTAGGTCGCTTCGCCTCTCCGTTGCAAAGCCTACGGTCCAAATGGGAAGCGCATCCTCTTCTGGCTTCAAATCCCAAGTTCTAAACCGTCACCGAGTTGATGTGCTACGCCTTAAGTTGTTGCACTGTATTCTCCTTCCATTTCCCTGGGTCGGTCGCGACTCATCGTAGTTAGATCAGTAAGCATGTTAAGTCGGTAGGCTATGTAAGTCCCAGGTCGGGACTTTCTTTGAATCATTAGGTCGGCATGCATCTTAAGTCCTTAAGTCGGTATTCCTTGTTCAGCTATTAGGTCGGCAATATCTCAAGAGCTAAGTTAGGACCTCTCCTGAGTTACTTAGATCGGCCATTCTTGGGTCGGCATCATACTGGATCGGGACCCCCCTGAGTTCTTTAGGTTGGCAACATTCTTAAGATGTTAGGTCGGCATAGCCTTAGGTCGGCATAGCCTTAGGTCGGCATCGAGTTAGATCGGATCCTCTTTCCAAGCTTTAGACCGGTGAGCCATAACCGAGATAGGGTTAACATATTGTTTGGGCTTAAGTTTCAAACAAAAAAAAAATCGTTTGTTATATCATAAATTAAAGATAAAAAAAAATTATTAAAGAAGAACACACAGGTTAATAGCTCTGGAAAGCAAGAATACTGAGCAAGCTTGAAATATGTTGAGATACAAATGTTTTAATTCACAATTTCAAGCATAGGAACTGAATTCTCTTACTTAAACTTGATTTTTAAAACAAACATCATGATTTTTAGGGCTAAGATAAAAGAGCAGTTGCGAGATGAACGAGATATGGTTTTGGGGGAAAATCTGGTGATCGAGGTGTTGTAAATTCTCGAGATCGAAGTCGAAGCATGCTTAGATGTTGGTGATCATCAGAAAAATACCCAATAATTTCTTAATTCGCTAGAATAGGCTGACGATGTGATTTTAGGGTTTAAATGTTTATTTTAGACAGGGGAGCAAAGAAGGTTGACGCGACGTCATCACGGCATCGAGTGCTACGGGGACTTGGGGAGTGGTAGAGGGGTTAACGACGAGTGTTTGGCCGGAGTTACGCCGTCTCTGGTGATCGACGTAGGGAGAGAGAAGTGATTTTGTTTTTCTGGGTTTGGGTTCCAGGTTGTGCGCATTAGCTCGATTTCGATTGAGCAGCGATTTTGGGTCTTTGATTGTTCGATTGGGTTTCGGTGATCAACGATGGTGCTCCGGTGGTCTCAAAGGTCGATCAGCGATGATCAACGTGGGTGTGCACGTATACGTGCGTTCGCGTGCACGGTTGCTTTGCCTGGAAAAAGTGATGAGAGTAAGGTGAAAAGGAGGAAGAAAGGGGTTGCGTGAAGACAGGGGAGAGACTCGGGAAATACACGTGCGTTTCGAATTTTAACTCGAAGCAAATCGAGTCTAGGCTCGGGTCAAATCTTGTTCCAGGTTTTGAACCTGAACTGTCTTGGTTTTTTTTGGGAAATTTGAAAACCAAATTAAAATTTAAATCAAGTTTTTACTGAGTGGTAAATCAAAATATAAATATAATTCAAGGTTTGAAAAAAAAAAATTAGTTTGAATATAGATGAAGTTTAGAATTCAATTTGTTTAAATAACTAAAAACTAACTAAGTGATTGAAGAAATTTGAATATAAAATAAATCTGTAATGTGTAAATGAAAATTTAAACAAGAAAAAAAAAGTATTTAACTTGGAACTAATTTTGAATCAGATTTTAAGGTTTTGGAAATTTATTTTAATTCTATACTTAAGTGTGGCAATAAGTTAAAAATGTTTAAGTTAAAGAGAAAATTGATTTTTCAACTCTTTAAAATTTCTTTTGTAATCAATTGTTGTTTTACTAGGTAAAATTTAAATGAATGTCTTCAAATGTATAAATGAGAGAATTTTTATCTTAATGAAAGTTTGAATTTATGATATGTAATTCATTAATTATTAAGATAATTAAAATAGATTAATTGATTTGTAATTAATTAATGAAGTGGATAATTTATTAAAGTAATTAAAGGGTGATTACTCTAAAGAACAACTAATTAATATGGTTAATAAATTAGGTAATTAGTTCAAAAGGTTAACTAAATTAATAGGATTAATTGAGAAAAATTTGATAAAAGGGTTTGATAAATTAATTTATATCAAATGATTTGGATTTAATAAATCAGAATTGGATAATGAATTCATAAGCAATTAATTAAATTTGAAATAGCTTGTATAAATTTTGATTAAACGATTTATTAATCCTGTTTATGAACGATTATCAAATGTTTGACCTTACTTATGAATGATTGTATTGTATGAGATGCCTTGAATTGACGGTCCTATCTGATCTGTGATATTTTGTTCTGTAGTTTGTGGTATGTAAAATTTACTCATTTATGGATGATACATCTGTATATTATCTGTAAATCTGTGATGATTGAATGTTGTTGCACTATTGTGTGTTAAAACCTTGGACCACACCATACACACACAATTATGGATTTCACAAGGAAATCGATTAAGTCACAGATTTTGAAATGATTTAAAAAAAAATTGAATATTTGAATTCAAATGTTTTGGAAATGGAATCGGAATAAATGTGAAAAGCTTTTGGAATGAAATTTCAAAATAAAATTTATTATTTTTAAATTACTTGATTAAGTTTTGGAATTTAAATAAGTTGATTTAAATTTAAGTTCAATACTTGAAATTGAATTCTGTAATTTGAAACTAGGGATTAACGATATTATACTATTCATTAAGAGTTAAATCATTTTTAAAGTATTATTTTTGGGAATTTGAATTTAACCCAAGGATTTCAACTCGTATAAATGAATCAGATTTCCAAAATGAAAACGGTTGTTTTCAAATGATAAACACTCTTAAATAAGAACTGAGATTCCAGTTAATTAGGGGAATTTCAAGATTGAACGGAGAAATGATTTTCCTAAGTTATGAATGAATTCTTTTTGAAAGCTATGAATTAAATCTGTTTATTTTTAACAGATTTAAATTGATGATTGTTTAAATCAAATTGAAATGAAATTGTTTTGAAGGCTATAAGTTAAATCTTTGATTTAAAGATTTAACGAGTTAATCAAATTGAAATGAAAATTGATTTGGAAAATCTGTGAATAAATCTTTTGTTTAAAAGATTAAAATGTGAAAATTGTTTAAACCGTTAAAGGTTGTGAAAATGAATCTTTTTGTTTAAAGATTGAAAATGGTAATTTGTTAAACCATTTGAAAGAAAGTTTTGAATTATTAAGTTGTGACTTAATTGAAATCCCATTATCCATTTGTTTTTTGAAAAATCGTGCTCACTATTCAGTTTAACCGGGAAAGGACCTTTGGGTCGTATAACCCATTCTGAATATGTGATTCATCGTTATGGATAGCATTTGAAGACCGGTGATGAAGACCGGGTATTTGCGAAAGCGATAGGATGACCTATCGATTGTTTCTGCACCGAGTCGCGCCGGTATAGAAACTCCCTAAGTGATGGGAAATCCGATCGGGATTGTGAATATCCGGATTTCAAGGACTTCTTTGTAAGTGCCTTCGGTTCTGTTCGAACCCAAAACAGACTTGTATGGATTGTATGCCTGACATTACAAGTTGAGATATAAAGCCGATTTCTTTCAAATATATTTCTGTTGGTGGCGGAGAATTATTCTCTTAGCTTAACACCCTTCTCTAAGACGTACGTGCTCAGAGGTTATATAGTTGAAGTTATCAGCGATATATTCCCAATTTGGTAATGTGACATACTGAGTGTTGCTGTGAAATGATCATTGTGTTGATTATTTATGATAGGATCATTTATTTGACGTCTATCTTGGTGATCATTTCTATGATCATTTGTTGACCCAAAGCATGGCTTTTGTATAAAGTATGTTTTTGTGGACGAGACTTCGTCGAGCCTCACACCTCGGGAATGGTCAAAACAGGAAAGATGCGGCAAGGTTATGAGGGGTAGCGCCCTTTAGGATATGTGCATTTCCTTCTGGAAAAGGGTGGTATCATGGTATGGAGCCCAGATACTTACTCATGTTGAAAACACTTTGTTATGATTGTGTGAATTGATTAGAGGGCTCTCGGATAAAGGCCCCAAAGGACCGGGGGATGGCATATTCGGTCAGTTGTTACTCAGTTAGGAGTAACCCGGCCTTGTGTTGGTAGAGATCCGGTTTGGTTCTCGGGGATGTCCATCCAGAGGCATTCTCATGTGGCAATGGGAAGTTCCTTGGCCTGATCATTCGTTGGAAATCCAATTCCCATTACGAAACTTGTACGGTATTAGTTGTAGGACCTGCCATTCACTTATGGTGGTCACCACTGTTTGGATGGTAGCTATAGTAGGCATACGATAATGGTCGTATGTTGGCTAAGATTTATATTCTACTTTCGAAATGAATTTTTCCTACACTATGCACTAGTAATAATATCAAATGTTATTTTAAATGTGTATCAAGCATCTTTGACTATCATAAGGAGAAATCTCCTCCGATTCTGCGTTTGCATTGTGTGTGTGTGCGGGAGGCCTTATGGTAGTCTCATTTTTAAAAGCATTGCGAATTGAATTTAAAAATATTCCTCTATTTTGATTTTAAAGTTAAGTAAACTGTTTTGAGTTCTCACACCAGTCACATGACTGACTCGGAGTTTATTGTTTTCCTTCCTAAACTCTGGGTGCTCATTATTTTCTACACGAGCAGTCTAGAGTTGGGTTTTTCAGATAGTTAGATATAGTGGATTATCTGGAGTTAGTTCAGTCTTTGGATCGCACCAGTCTTGCCTAGCTTGGTGCATGTTTATGGGGAGTTCGAGCTATTGCTGGATTGATTATTGCAAATGGAGTTGCAGTTCTGGAGTTCTTCCTTGAAGACTATCTTAGAGTTATTTGTTTCGCTGCTAGATGTTGTCTATTTTCTTTTCTGCTGCTATTTTATTGTATCATATCTCTGATGTATATTGATATCTATTGGATCATCTGTTGTATCAGATATTGTATCAATGCTGTATATCAATGTATTATCCTTTTTATTCCGCTATGTTGTTTACTTAATGTTGTTATAAGCTCCGGCGAATCGGATTTGAACGATCGAATCTACGACATTCGAATACGATTTGAAGTATGGGTGTCGATTTTCGAGCGCGCAAAATCCGCGTCGTTACATTTTCAAACTTATCTTTATTTAATTTCAATTTGGTTGTATTTCTATTACCACTTAATTTATTCCCAATAATTTAACGACTAGTTACCTTAACATTTATTAGAAAGAAATATTGCTTTATATATCAAAATATATTCTTACATAAAATCATTTAAAATCTTTATTTAAGAAAATAACAAGTACGCTCTCATATACACACACACACTCTCTCAACTCATTCTAGGGTACCATTGACCCTTTCTTTCATGAGTAATCCCACCAAAGTCAAGTTTCTCTTCACCTTTCGCTCTGATACCAAATATAACGACCCGGAAATTTAGGTCTCGAAAGTTCCAGATAGTAAGAGAAAGGAAAGAAAGAGATAGAAGAAGAAGAACAGAAACACTAAAGCACAAATCTCATAATCGCAGCGGATAAAATATAATATCAAATAATATTCTTTACACAAAGAAAACTGTATCAGTCAATTACATTTTAATACATCAGAGTTACAATATTTTCACAATCACTGGACATTAAAAGCAACATGCCTTAGATAAAAAATAATATAATACCGCGGATACACTCTAGACGTTACTGCCATCTAGCTCGTCTCCTGAGCTTCAGAACGTTCTTACTTGAAAATCTATAATATTCGGTCTGATGCGAGCATTACATCAAAGTAACACCCGGGTCAGGATTGAAACCAGTGTGAGTAAACCCATCTAACATGGAATATAAAAGCATAAAACTTATATAAAACCCGGGGTAATTCATACTGCTTTATAAGTACACAATTTGTTAGTCAATACTTATTTCACAAATCAATCCCTTAGTTTCAAGGTCCATATTATTCCATTCCAACCTCTTGATTTCACCTATCAATCTATAAAGAATCATTGTAAGTTACAAATCGCAATGGGTTCGGGTATTTACTGATACCCGACTCCGATCTCTTCGAATTCAATACCATCTTAACCCATCTTATACATGTGAAATACAATTCAACTTTAAAACACAAGATGTCACTTTTTACACAACAATTCATTATCGACAGATAACCACATAATCACTGTTCAAGACAAACATATCATATCATAAATATTTCATATCAGAAATATCAACCAGTCATTCATAAGCGAGATTAATTAGTCACCCATTCCTAATTAAATCAAATTAATTACTTAAATAACTTTTAATCTTGCTTACCTAACAATAATTAATTGCAAACCATTAATTATTTATTCCCTAATTATCCTTTCTAACTACATTCAGTAATTAGCCTTTAATTAATTTACCATATTCATTAATCAACCTTGATTAATCACATTCAGTAATTAATTATTCTTAATTTCTTACATTAATTAATTAACCTCTTAATTAATTAATAAATCCTTTAATTAATTACTGAAAAATTTAACACTTAATTACTTCCTTTAAGTAATTATTCTCTAATTACTTTCCATCAAGTAATTACCCATTCATTAATTTCATCCTGTAATTATCCATTAATTACTTCACAAAGTAATTTGCACTTCATTTATTACATTTATTCATAATTAACTATTCAAATTGATTATTACTGTTAACGCTAGAAAATAAACGCTAACACCCCGGTGTATAGATGGAAATTGTGAAAGCACCACCCGTTGGTATGGGAACAAAGTATATGCAAAGAAATCACAAGAAAGCTATAAAAGACACAGTATTTATAGTGGTTCGGCTTAGGATCAAGCCTACGTCCACTTTAAAGCTCTTTATTGCTGATTTAGTTACAATTCTTTACAATCAACTCTGATTACAACACACTTAGACAAATATCTCAAACCCCGATGTAGAAGAATCCTTCGAATGCATGATGAATGAGTTATTTTTCTTCTTGAGATTTGTCGAAATGTCTTTGGTGATTGGAGTGATAGAAGTGTTGTTTGAGTGTTGCTTGAAGTCGAGATAACAGCAGAGTAATGGCGCCTAGGAAGTCAGTCCCCAAAAGTCCCCCAAATGTTGAATATGGCCATGTATTTATAGGCAAAATGTTAGGCTGAAACTGTCAAGTCATGAGTCGTGACCGACTCATGATGAGTCGTGACCGACTCATGATGAGTCGTGAGTCATCTACGAGTCACCCCTTTGCAGCATGACTCTGAACTTGCCTCTGAGTCTTGTGTCGTGCGTCGACTTATCTTTTGAGTCGTAAACCTCCCTGAGTCGTGCCATCCTTAACTCATAGAATCTCCTTAACTCGCCAGGTTCCTTAGGTCGTAGGTTTCTTGAGTCGTTAGCCTGTTGAGTCGTGGACTTTTCCTGAGTCGTAGCTCCAATGAGTCGGTAAGACCTTAAGTGGATGAGTCGTGATCAGATGAGTCGGTCTTTGATGAGTCGGAGCCAGGTCAAATGAGTCGGTACTTTCCCTAAGTCGTCCTTTCAATGAGTCGCTAATGCTTTTAACTTATTAGGCTCCTTAAGTCGTGAGTCGCTGAGTTTAGAAACTCCCATGAGTCGCATAATAGTTGAGTCGGGGATTCTTTGAGTCGGTCCTTTCCTTAAGTTGTGAGGTCTCCTAAGTCGTTAGGCACCTTAAGTCGTAGGTCGTTTCAAGTCTTAACCCGTTGACGCCTCTAACTCGTAGGCCTTTTAGCTCGTATGCTGGAACGGGGTTAACATTTGCCCCTCGAAGCACACGCTTAAGTCGTAAGTCGTGTGCTTCGACTCATCATGACCCGTGCCGAATCGAGTCCCAACATTTCCAGGTATAAAAATGCTTGAGTCGCTTCTCCTCTTTCTCACTTCTTATTACTTATCCCAGAGCCGCATCTGCCATTAGAGACCTTTCAACCTTTCGAAGGCGAATCCAAGTTAATTGATCATCAATCCATCCTTTCCACTACATTGCGTAAGTGATTTCGAACTTCAATCCAACAACGTCCATTGCTAGGGCACAAATTTTCGCTTCCTGTTCCCAAATCACCGCCGCATGTCTCACTTGGGCTTTGATTTGAGTTGTGAACGATTCTGATCATTGTTGGCTACGTTGTTGTTGTGATCCTCTAGATTATAGCATCGCGTTTGATTCGCCGTACACTTGAAGCGATTCGAATTGGTTTTTTGGGTGCTTTCTGATGATGTGAGGAGAAGATGATGAATTACAATGTCTTGATTTGACTGGCCCGTGGGTTCGGAGGAGATGAGGAAGTTCTTAACGGGTTAACGGGTTAGAAAGGGGTTGATTGGTTGAGGAAACGACTTAGGATCTCACGACTTAGTTGGTCTTGCTTTTCGGCCACTGATTCTGAAATACCTTGCAATCACAACCGTACACGACTTAATGTTTTTAGCCATAAACCACAAACGACTCAAGCTATAAGTCGTGAACGACTTAAGCCATAAGCCGTGCACGACTCAGTACTTACTACTTTCCCGTGACTTATCCCTTAAACCGTGCACGACTTAAACTATAAGCCGTGTACGACTCAGTGGCTTCCATGCGACCCAGTAGCCTTTACTATCGACTTTAATCCGACTTAGCAAATTTTACGACAAAATTCATGAGTCGTGACCGGGTTAGAACTTAGAAGGTTTCTTATTGCTTTGATCTGGAGCCTTCCTCCTGTTCTTTGACTTACGGCTCATAGTGCTGCCGACTTATAACATCAGCGGTTTAGAATTGGAGTAACCTAACTTAACTCGCCTCACTTTCCTTAGGTCGTAGTCGAGCCACTTAAATAGCCAACGACTTAGCTTAACCCGTACAAAGAATCCTTGAGTCGTTTTCGACTTAGTACTTGTAAATTTTGTTTGAACTCCGAATTATTGCATGGACTCTGAACTGCTATACTGCTGCATTCTTTTACTGATTACTTCAACTTGTAAGCTAATAATCTGTTAATACAACATTCACAGAAAACTGGGACGAATATACTGTCATTGATTGTCCACATCGAACGACAAATTAGTTAATGATATATAATTAACTTAAATAAATCGTGTGAATGAAGTGCTACCAATTTCAATTGGAATATTAAAGCAGCACTGGATTAGTCAATTGAAACTGACCAGCCCGCATTAATATTGTGCTTGAGCTTTAAATAACAAGTTCCGAAATTACCATAGTCAATCAATCGTCAACCAGTTTAATTCCAGTTATCTTTACTTGTTATTATTATTATTTTATTAGCTTTGCACGACACTTCACTCTTTTTAGGAAACGTGCACCTTCGCATTTGAACATCCAGTTGCTTGTGTAGAATGACCTCTCATCAAGAAGAGCCGATGGGTCAGGCTGAAGATGTCTTTCCAGTAGCCATCCCTATAGACAACCCTCCGGAGAGAACACCCACAACTTTGAATCAGCGGGTGTTTAACCAACTGCGCATTCAGTTTGGCATTGATGATGCTGACACCTTATTTCCGGGGCCAAATGACACTGCTGACAATCCTCCCTACGGCTTTGTTGCAGTCAATCGCCAAATGTGCTTAAGTGGGGCGATTCCTCCTTTTAACGGCTTTCTCCAACAGCTTCTGCTTCGGTTGTCTATCTCTCCATTCCAATTACACCCCAATGGCTATGCCATTTTGATGGGGTTATGTGTTCTATTCAGGAGAGTTTTGGATCGGTTACCAAGCTTCGAGGAGATCTGCTATTTTTGCTCATTCACGAAAACTAAAGACCATCCCTCCATTGTGGTTGTAAGAAGCGCTCGAAATCGCAAACTTATTACTGATCTCTCCGAAAGCGCTCACGGATTTTTGAATCAGTTTTTCTTCGTTCACTGCCCTCCAGGGTTTTATGCCATCTGGAGAGTGGGAAGTAAGATTTCCTGTCTCTACTTTTTCCGTTTTGAAACTTTCTCGAGATCTGAACTCTCAGCTGCTAATTTCATTCTTTCTCTGTTTTTAGCACTACCACCCCCTGCTAGGGACCCAAGTCTCAAGCAAATTTTTGAAAGATTAAGTGCCGTGCCGGTAGAAGAGAGGAGCATAAAGTTTCTGCTAAACGATGAACTTTTACATCAATACGGACTCCTCCATCTCTCTCGCTTTACTCGGCCTCGTGAAGCTCCAACGGAGGTTCCTGACTCTCCGGTGAAAACTCCTGATCTTCCGATCTCCACTAAAGAGCACGTACGAGGAGAAATTTCTGTAGAAACCTTATTAGTAAAGTGCTCTACTCCCAGAGACGATACGGGACCCTTCGAAAAACCCGCACTTGCTCCCATTATTGAAGAAGAAGAGGAGCCCCTTTCCCAAACCAGGGAGTGTGCTGACAAAGGAGATGATGGAGGGAATCAGGTTGGGCATGCTGGTGATGACGTCTTTGGGGATTTAAGCGACATAATTATTACTTCCCAAGAGCTCTTTAAAGAAGACCCTGCTCATGGTAAAGCTATACCTCCGACGATTGAAGCAACATCTGCCCTCCAACAGACTCTTACTCCTTCATCTCAAGAATTGTCATCAACAGTGAAATCTATCACTTCCCCCCAACAGAGGAGTGGTTCGTTAGTCCAACGCGAGTAGCTTGCACTTCACACACAACTAAGGATTTTCCAGCACATTTATGCACTTATCTTCTTATACTTTAGAGATTTCTAAAGCTTATCTTTTCTTATTTCAGATTCTTCAATGACACGCGGCGGATCGTATTATCAGGATTTCCAACGCTACGGGGGGCGTGGTCAATATGATTATCGGCGTTACTTTCCCTCTTATAGAGAGTCTGACGAAGAGAGGGCTGCTCGAAAGGCTCGTGAAAGGAGGGATGCAGAAGAGCGTCATGACAGAAGGGATAGGGATGATTACCATGATTCTCTGCAAAGGAGTGACGACTCTCACAAAAGGAAATCTTACGACGACCGGGGAAAAGGTCATGTAACTGAAGATTCAGGCAAACGAGCCCGACATGGTGAGAGACATACTTCCACTATTCCCGAAAAGCCTACTGCCCCTGCCCCTCTTGACATTACTTCTGACTCTCCTGCTCTTGGGAAGGAGGACATCCAGACAATAATAAGTAGGCCTAAATTTCAAGTGGGACCGGGCCCAGCCACTTTACAAAGTCGTTTTCCGCAGTGGTGTTTAAAGGGTGTGAGGTTCGATCTCGACCTAGTCCCTATTGACAAGCCTGCTATGCTACGAAATCTTGACGCCGTTAAACTTGATATCGAGAGGATGTCAAACTGGATGAAGCTTGTTGATGAGCTTCAACGAGTTAACCGTGCCAACTTAGAGGCTATGCTCACCATGGAAAACGATAAGGCTGAGTGGCAAAAGGTCCTTGAGCAGCATGATACTGAGATGAGAAGTATTACTTCCTACAACGAGGAGCTCGAAGCAAAGGTTGAGAAGTTGAAAGATGAGCTTGCTGCTTCCTCTACTTCATACTCTCAAAAAGAAGAAGTGCTTCTCAGACAAGTTAGAGATGCTCATGCCAGTCAGAGAGACGCTGAGGACAGGCTTGAAGTACAAAAAAGAATCAGTGACGGCTATGTCTCTGATATTGCTGAGCTTCGAAAGAAAAACAACTCCCAAGAGGCGGAGATACAAATGCTTAAGCTTCAGCTTGCCAGAACTGAAAGGGAGCGCGATGAGGCTGTCGCCGGCAAAATCGCAGCCGAAGAGTCTCATGAGGCGACCAAAAACAGCTTCGGCTCAACATTATTCGACTTCTACTTGCATAGCGTCTTGGGGCGTGGAAGCCTCGCCTTTCTTGGTCCCAAGTATGAGATCACTTTAGCTGAAGTGTGGGAGGCCGCCCTCGATATGCTTGGTGCTGAAGGTGCTGGTTATGACGAGCCAGCCCTGGAAAGGCATTATTTTGATGAAGACGCTCGCGCTGCTCTCGCCAGGGGAAAGGAACAACTTGCCAAACTAAGAACCGAAGTCACGGAAGGGGACCAGCTGGGGAAAACCACTTCAACTACTCTAGTCCAGCCACCTTCTTCGTCTGAAGTCGACATTATTGGTTCCAGTTCCCATCTCGCATCTCCCACCAAAGTTACCGCTGATATTACAAGCACACAAGGTGGAGACGAGGGTGAAGAGAGCGCTGATGCGCAAGCTTATGAAGTCGATATCAGGAAACCAGCTTCTCCAGGTAATTTCACTGTTAATCTTGCTACTGTCAATTCTGCTCAAGCTGGTTACTCGTTTATTTCTCATGAGTTTCACGAGCTCCTTGGCTATTTTCTCAACCTTGACGAGCCTTCATCTCCTCTCTTTACTGACTTCATTGGTGAACCCTCATCTCCTCTTTTTACTGACTTTAACCTTTTTTCTTCTGTAGAGAAAGTACCAAGCACTGCTCAAACTTCTACTCCTCCGGTCATCCTTCCTTCATCTCTTCAGGCGGTGCCTCCTTCTGCCTCGCAACCTGGATCACAGGAGGAACAAATAGAGGCTCTTCACGGCTTGGATGATCCCATCACTTCGCAAGAGCAGAAAGATGAGAGACCTGAGGGAGGTGACATTTCCCCGGAACGGACTCCTTCTGACGACATTGTTCTATCAAAACTTGTCACTCCGGGGAGTGAGTCTTCCTCACAAAGGAGAGAGAAGCGTGGGACATCAAAAAGGAGGGGGAAGAAAATCACCGCCACTGAAGAGATGCCGGAAGTTGAACCGGTTACACCTGCCTCTCCTACTTCCCTTATACCCACTGGCCGACCTGAAAAGCTGGTTATTCGACCGAGCAAAGGGTCCAAAGGAGGGAAGAAAAAGTGAAGATTTTAGTTTTTTGCCTTTTGTATGAACTGGCCGAGAGTTGTGCGGGTACCGTCGCCCGCTTTTATTTTGAAAACCTGTATCTGCATTATAGTTGAATAAAATGATTCTTCGTTTGTACAAACTTCTGTTTGAATTTGAGAATGCATTTACTATTTATTTTTGCACAAGTTTGTTTATATAGTGTTGCAGCGGGCTTATGGTATGTTGCTTGAGTATTACTCTACTGATGCATCTATACTACTATACCATGTTGCCCCCATACCTTAAGCTTGCTGCAATATTTTACACTTCGAGGGGACTTGCACTCTTATTTGCTAAAGAATAATTATTTTATTCTTTTAAAGAAAAATTTTTATAGAGTACAAATCCCTTCGTATAAGTTTTTACGCTTTGTCGTCCGAAGAAATCACTTTTTTCTTTTGCTTACGTGCATATTTCACCAAGTGAATTCCTCTATGTGGTAAAGCGGACCTCTGAAGGGTACTTTAACTTCTTTTCTTTTTACGATCATTTCCCATAGTAGGCAAATTACTTTTCCTTTGAAAGTTAAAGTACGCTTTTGATGAGGATTTTTTTTTTATATATAGAAAGTTGTACCTCTAAGGAGGGATTTTTTCACGTTTCAACACTTGGAAGTTTTATTTCAATCTCGGTGAAACGTGTACCTCCAAAGAGTTATGCCTTAGAAATCCTTTTCACGTTTCAACACTTGGAAGTTTTATTTCAATCTCGGTGAAACGTGGGTTTCTGAAGAGGTCTTTCTTCTTAATTGTGTCCCCGGGAGGGGGTTGTACCTCTGAGGAGGGATTTCTCACGTTCCAACACTTGGAAGTTTTATTTCAATCTTGGTGAAACGTGTACCCCCAAAGAGTTGTGCCTTTGAAGAAAGCCTTTTTACGTTTCAACACTTGGAAGTTTTATTTCAATCTCGGTGAAACGTGTGCTTTCAAGAAGGTCTTTGTTTTTGCATTTCAACTTTGGTGAAGTGAAATTCCGAAGAGCGGTTGCTACACTTCAACTCCTGGCGAAATGGGCCTCCGAAGAGGGCTTTTATTTTGTTTACATTTCAACTCTGGTGAAGTGAAATTCCGAAGAGCGGTTGCTACACTTCAACTCCTGGCGAAATGGGCCTCCGAAGAGGGCTTTTTATTTTGTTTACATTTCAACTCTGGTGAAGTGAAATCCCGAAGAGCGGTTATAACACTTCAACTCCTGGTGAAATGTGCCTCAGAGAGGGTTTTCATCGCCTGGAAGTTACTCTCTCATGGTTGGAGGGTCATGACTCCTCCAATCTTTTTTGTTGAGTAGAGAACTTTCTTTTTTGTGGCGTATGACCCATTAGAGGTCTTTTATCCTCCGAAGAGTTGCGCCTCCGAAGAGGACTTGTGCCGCTGATGGTAGCTTTGGTTGTTCCTCTGTTCACTTGCTTATGCCTTTTCAGCGATCCTCTTTTTTTTTTTTTTTTTTTTTTTAAGTTTTCATTCCCCTTTCTCTCACAAGTGGCTTGTTTAATCCAAGGAAGTGTACTTCATTGCCAGGCAAGTTCGTGAGAACGGGCACTAGCTTCCTAATTGGATGTTTGTTTGTTCAAACGATCTCAATTTATCAGCAAGGGCTCGTTTCTATCGAAATCATTAGCCGTTCAATTGAAGTATTTCCTATCTAGGATTTGAATTCGGGGTCTTTGTGACTTGAAATTTGTTTGTTGAATGATGGTGAGAATCGCTCAGTCTTATTATGCGCAAGTTTTATTTCCATGGTCTGCAAAAATTTAAATTGACATTTTAGCAATACATCTTATGTATTTTTATATCGAAAACAAAGCAAGCATATAATGATAATAAGGAACACAAGATTTATAGTGGTTCGGCCATGAAATTGGGCCTACATCCACTTTATATTATTTTTTTTTATTATTTACTTGCTTCAGTTTCACAATTGCTTTCAATTACAAGAATCATACATCCATAATTCTTTTTACAATTTTTCAACAAAATTTTCAAGTAAAGTATGGACGCAAGTGGTTGCTGTTCCATGCCCTTGGAATTTGCTCTCCATCAACAGTGGTGAGCTTGAATGTGCCGTCAAGAAGCTTCTGACCTACTACATATGGTCCTTCCCAATTTGGCCCAAACACACCTGTCGCGGTCATAATTCTTTTCAGGACTAGATCTCCAATTTCAAAGCTGCGTTGACGAACTTTGGAATTGAAATGTCTGGCTATCCTTTGCTGATGAGCTGCAACTCTGAGGTTAGCTTCATCTCTTTTTTCATCAAGGAGATCCAGCGCTTCAAGTTGCAGCTTTTCATTTTCTGCTTGACTGAAATGGATTCTTCTGTGTGAAGGGACCTCTGTTTCAACCGGGATCATTGCTTCCGATCCGTATGCTAACGAAAAAGGAGTATGCCCAGTTGCAGTTTTGTGAGTAGTTCTGTATGCCCATAGTGCGAGTGGTAGTTTATCGACCCAACCACCTTTTGCTCTTTCGAGTTGCTTTTTGATGGTTGATTTGATGATCTTGTTCACTGCTTCCACTTGCCCGTTTGCCTGCGGATGAGCTACTGCCGAAAAGCTTTTCTGGATTTTGAATCGTTTGCAAAAATCCTGGAATTCCTCACTTTCAAACTGAGTACCATTGTCTGTGATTATTTTCTGAGGCACACCGTATCTGCAAATGATATTCTTGGTCACAAAGCTTATCATTTTCTTAGAAGTGATAGTAGCCAATGGTTCAGCTTCAGCCCACTTAGTAAAATAATCAACTGCAACAATAGCATATTTAATCCCTGATTTAGCAGTTGGTAGCGGCCCAATGAGATCCATTCCCCAAATTGCAAATGGCCATGGACTGACCATCTGTGTGAGTTCGGTAGAAGGTGCTCTAGGAATTTTGGCATATCTTTGGCACTTGTCACATTTTCAGGAGTAATCTGTGGCATCCCGATTAATTTCTGGCCAAAAATATCCGTATCGGAGAATTTTCTTTGCTAGTGTTTGACCACCTGAATGATCACCGCATTCTCCTCCATGCACTTCAGCTAAGATTGTTTTGGACTCTTCCCGGGATACACATCGAAGCAATGGCATTGAGAATCCCCGTCTGTACAATCGGCCATCCTGAATTACATAGCGAGAGGCCTTCCTTAGAAGCTTTCGTCTTTCTATCGAGTTTTCTGGCAGAGAACCCCTGAGTAGGTAATCCAGTATTGGAGTCATCCATGACTCTTGTTCTTGAGATACATTCATAATCCAGTCTATATCCATCTCGTCTATACTTGGCGCTGAAAGGACTTCTACAGGGACCAATCCCAATAGTTGAGCTTCACCAGAACTTGAATACTTTGCGAGGGAATCCGCCTTCATATTCTCTTCACGAGGAATGTGGCTTATTGAATAGTGATCGAGTTCATATAGGAGTTCCCAAGCCTTTAACAAATAGGAAGGCAGATTTCCACCTTTTGCTTGAAATTCCTTCTTGACTTGACATACGATAAGCTGAGAATCACTGAAAATTTGTAATGCTCGAATGTTTAGCTCTTTAGCGATTTTCAGACCTGCAATAAGAGCTTCATATTCCGCTTCATTGTTTGTTGAAGGAAATTCCAGTCTTAGTGCATAACATAATGATCGACCTTCAGGAGTTTCAAGTACCACTCCGGCTCCAGAACAGTAGTCATTTCTTGCGCCATCAACATACATCTTCCACTGGATTGGAGAATCATTGATCGCTTTTTCCTTACCATTATCTTTCTCTGTGAATTCTGCAATGAAATCAGCTAAAGCTTGTCCGTTGATTGCTTTTCGGGGGTGATAGGTAATGTCATATTGACTAAGTTCAATGTTCCATTTTAGAAGACGACCCGAAGTTTCAGGGCGAAACAGGACTTGCTTTAGAGGCTGATCAGTGAGTACTTTGATAGGATGAGCTTGGAAATATTGCCTCAGTTTCCTCGATGCAATTAGTAGGCAATAGGCGAGTTTTTCCAACTTGGAGTAATTCAGCTCTGCCCCAGTGAGTCTTTTGCTGATATAGTAAACTGGATGTTGAATCCTTTTGTCTTCCCGTATCAGCGCTGCACTTAGAGCATGAGATGACACTGCCAAGTATATAAGAAGATCCTCACCATTGCCTGGCCTAGAAAGTATCGGAGGCGTTTCCATATGACGGATCAACTCTTCAAAGGCTTCTTGGCATTCGGGAGTCCATTCAAAGTTCTTCTTTCCTTTTTTCAGGGCATCGAAGAATGGGATGCATTTATCAGTAGCTTTGGAAATGAACCGACTCAAAGCGGCGACCTTTCCGTTGAGACTTTGCAATTCCTTCTTCGTTCTAGGAGCTTTAACTTCTTTTAAGGCGGTAATTTGAGCTGGACTGGCCTCAATGCCCCTAGCACTGACGATAAAACCTAAGAACTTTCCGGATTCGACCCCAAACGTACATTTCAGAGGGTTAAGTTTCATTCTGTATTTCCGGAGGACTGCGAACATTTCTGCTAAGTGTTCAATGTGATCCACTGCTTTCCTGGACTTCACTAACATGTCGTCGACGTAGACTTCCATAGTTTTTCCCAATTGCGGTTTGAACATAGCATTAACAAGTCTTTGGTAGGTTGCCCCTGCGTTTTTCAATCCGAAGGGCATAACTCTGTAGCAATAAAGTCCAACACCCGTGATAAAGCTTGTATCCTCCTGGTCTTGCTCATGCATCATGATTTGGTTATAACCGGAGTAGGCATCCATGAAGGATAACAATTCATGTCCCGCAGTTCCGTCTACCAGTTGATCGATCCTGGGTAATGGGAAGCAATCTTTGGGGCAAGCCTTGTTTAGATCAGAAAAATCGATGCACACTCTCCATTTTCCATTAGCTTTCTTGACCAACACAGGATTCGAAACCCAATTCGGATATGTAGATTCTCTGATGAAGTTATTTTCCATGAGTCGATCAACTTCTTCTTTTAATGCTGCTGACCTTTCTGGACCTTGGGTTCTCCTTTTCTGTTTAACTGGCGTAAATTTTGGATCAATATTCAGAGCGTGTACTGCAACTTCTGGAGATATCCCACACATATCGGCATGAGTCCAAGCAAAGACATCCAGATTTGCCTTCAGGAAAGATATCAAGATGTTCTGAATTGACATATTAAGCTGTGAACCCACATTCAACACCTTATTTGGATCTTTTGGGTCAACAGGTACCGGAACTGTCGTTTCCACCGGTACTACTCTATTCTCCCCTGTACTGGCTTTTCTGGGATCCATTTCTTTCCGTGCCCCGCTGTGTTCGCCAGTGCAGGGTCCGCTCTGTAATTGCTACAAGGCTGGCTCCTTGATGCGGACTGGGGTTGCCACACCCTTTCCCATTTCTCTTTTTCTTGACTCTCGCAGCTCTGTCAAATAGCACTCTCGCGCAGCATTCTGATCCCCTTTTATAACTCCTACTCCATTGTCAGTAGGGAATTTAATAGTGAGGCACCATGGGGCTAGGATAGCTTTGAATGCTGCGAGTGTTGGGCGGCCAAGAAAAGCATTATAGGCAGAAAACTCATCGACAATCACAAATGTTTGCTTTCGGACCACTTTCCTTTCTCCTTCCCCAAGTTCTACAAACAAATCGATGGTTCCTACTGGTTGCTTTGGCTCCCCTGTGAAGCCCACGATTTTCTGTGATGAGGCTTGCACATCGATCATAGGGATTTTCATCTGGTCAAATGTCTTTTTGAAGAGGATATTACATGATGCTCCGCAATCAATGAGGACTCTTCTGACAATGGCTGGTCCAATACCAGCCGAGATGACCAAGGGATCTAAAGTAGGAGCTTCAATACCTGTAGAATCTCTGGCTCTGAAAATAATATCATCACTAAAAGTTTTTTGTTGTTTAAGGGGTGTAGTGTCTTCTAGAACGAAGACGTTTTCTTCGGCTGGAGCATATTTCAAAGCCCTGGAATATCTCTCCATCTCACCCCAACTCTTGCCAGCTGGGTGAGGTCCTCCGGAAATGACATTGATAACGGGCCTTCCAGATTCATGCCCCGTAGCTTTCTCACCTGCCCCAGGCTGATGAACAGGAGCCCGCTGCCCCTGACTCGATGATGCAGGATTGTTGCTATTCTTTTTCACAAATTGCTGCAACTTGTTTTCTCTTAGCAACTCTTCAATCAGATTCTTCAGCTGGCGGCATTCATCAGTTTCATGACCTGGTTGATTGTGGAAGCGGCAAAATTTCCCACTTTGTATGGCTTTTCTCCCAGTTCTCAAAGGGATAGGTTTAGGGAAATCGACGGAATCTTTGGTGGCAAGGTAGATGTGCTCCGGCGTATGTGATAATGGAGTATATTCTGATGGCTTGAAGGACCGGGGCTTTTTCAGATTACCCTGTTTCTTTCCATTATTATTCTCCCTTTTCTGCCCCACCGACTCATTCTTGCGTGGAGCGACAGTATTGTCTTCAGCTTTTTCCAACACTGCCTTTACTGGCAAAGGACGACTTTCCAAGCGAATGAATTCGTCTGCTTTTTTGTAGAACTTCTCGAGAGAGGTTGGCTCCTTCATATTTAACCATTTCCCAAATTCGCTTGACTTATCAATAGCCCTCATCAGATAAGTCAATATCATTCGTGGTTCAGCATTGTCCACTTCAGCCAATGCTATATTGAAACGGTTCAAGAAAGATCTGATAGACTCACCAGGATTCTGCTCTAAACTGGACAATGACATGATATCCTTGGCCTTCGAAGCATATAGCCTAAACTGCTCCTTAAATTTTCTGGTCAAGTCTGAAAACTGATCGATAGATCGAACTGGCAACTTGGTGAACCACAGCAAAGCCACGCCTTCCAGGTATACGGGGAAATATCGGCACTTTATTTCGTCGGAGGCCCTGGCACCTGTCATGTGCCAATCATATTTATACAAGAACTCATTCGGATCACTTGTCCCTTTGTAAGCTGGAATAGTTGGAGGGACAAACTTCCTTGGAAATTCCGCCTTCAAGATTTTTTCAGTAAACGGAGTTTTACTTGGAGCGAAACCCCATTCCTTCTCATCTTCAACCCTTTGCATACTTTCTTTCATGATCTGCCGGACCATTCCAGAAAGATATTCCTCATCATGCCGAGTTTTAGATCCACCGGCGTCAGGTACTGCCTGCTCAAAGGGACTAGTAGGCCTTTCATGAGCATTCCTTTCATTGACATCATGAATGTTGCCAGCATAGTTCCCTTCATTACCAGCCGGTTGATTGTTTGCCCCAAGTAAGTCGTTCAATTTATTCAGAATCAGAGCATTCTGGGCACTTTGAGCCTCTAGTTGTGCATTTTGGGCGTTGATCTGCTGGTTTAGCCCTAGAATCACAGCATCCAATTCCGCTTTTGTAACTCCAACAGACGGAGTGGGTAGATTAGGCACAGGGGAAGCGGAGGTTCCCTCTTGAATATTCCCAGATCTGATAGATCTACTCTTCCTTCCAGGAGCCATAATCTCAGATATACTTCTGGTTTTTAAAGAAATTCTTTCTTCTAATCTCTGCGAAGCAATGATGACAGCTGTCCTGAGTTCAATTCTCAGTGAAAGCACCAAAAATGTTAACGCTAGAAAATAAACGCTAACACCCCGGTGTATAGATGGAAATTGTGAAAGCACCACCCGTTGGTATGGGAACAAAGTATATGCAAAGAAATCACAAGAAAGCTATAAAAGACACAGTATTTATAGTGGTTCGGCTTAGGATCAAGCCTACGTCCACTTTAAAGCTCTTTATTGCTGATTTAGTTACAATTCTTTACAATCAACTCTGATTACAACACACTTAGACAAATATCTCAAACCCCGATGTAGAAGAATCCTTCGAATGCATGATGAATGAGTTATTTTTCTTCTTGAGATTTGTCGAAATGTCTTTGGTGATTGGAGTGATAGAAGTGTTGTTTGAGTGTTGCTTGAAGTCGAGATAACAGCAGAGTAATGGCGCCTAGGAAGTCAGTCCCCAAAAGTCCCCCAAATGTTGAATATGGCCATGTATTTATAGGCAAAATGTTAGGCTGAAACTGTCAAGTCATGAGTCGTGACCGACTCATGATGAGTCGTGAGTCATCTACGAGTCACCCCTTTGCAGCATGACTCTGAACTTGCCTCTGAGTCTTGTGTCGTGCGTCGACTTATCTTTTGAGTCGTAAACCTCCCTGAGTCGTGCCATCCTTAACTCATAGAATCTCCTTAACTCGCCAGGTTCCTTAGGTCGTAGGTTTCTTGAGTCGTTAGCCTGTTGAGTCGTGGACTTTTCCTGAGTCGTAGCTCCAATGAGTCGGTAAGACCTTAAGTGGATGAGTCGTGATCAGATGAGTCGGTCTTTGATGAGTCGGAGCCAGGTCAAATGAGTCGGTACTTTCCCTAAGTCGTCCTTTCAATGAGTCGCTAATGCTTTTAACTTATTAGGCTCCTTAAGTCGTGAGTCGCTGAGTTTAGAAACTCCCATGAGTCGCATAATAGTTGAGTCGGGGATTCTTTGAGTCGGTCCTTTCCTTAAGTTGTGAGGTCTCCTAAGTCGTTAGGCACCTTAAGTCGTAGGTCGTTTCAAGTCTTAACCCGTTGACGCCTCTAACTCGTAGGCCTTTTAGCTCGTATGCTGGAACGGGGTTAACAATTACTTACATTGATTAATTATCCTTTAATTAATCACCTTCATTAATTAACTAACCTTTAATCCATCCCCTTAATTAATCAATCATTTAATTGATTACACTAAGTAATTAATCCTTAATTACTTTCATCAAGAAAATCCTTAAATTATTTTCATCCTGTAATTATTCTTTTGGCTAAATATCCTCAATTAAATAATCTTTATCATTAATTAATTTAACCTTTAATGGTACATAATTAACCCTCAACAACAATTGATCCTTTAGTTACTTTCATTAAGTAATTATATATATATGTATGTATGTATGTATGTATGTATGTATGTATGTATATTTAAGTAATTAAACTCTAATTACTAAATTAATTTATCCTTAATTATGAATTAATCAAATCTCTAATTAATTCATAATTAACTAAATGCCCTTAAATTCATTAATTCATAAAATAAAATAAATTAGTTATTCTAAAATTTCTTTATTAATTTAATTAGTTCTTAATCATCCAAGGATTTAATTAATCATAAGATAAACCATTTGTCCTATAATTATCTTACTCGATTAACCCATTTAATTGGTTTTAAAATAACTTAAGCATTTTAACTTAACAAATTTAAGTTAACGAATTATAAAGATCCTTAAGCAATTATTTAAGACATTCATACTATAAAGGAATAAATTTTAAGAAAGGGTTCAAAACTAGATTTAATTTTGAATTTAAAAACTTATTTATTTTTAAATCTAAGATTGAACAAAAATTTACTTTGGGTCAAACCCGAATAATATTGATCCTTTACCTGAGACTTTTGCCTTCATAATATTTTCCTCCTTTCAATTTAAAAGTTGGATTAATTTAAACAGAAAACTTAGTACAACAAAACATCATAATTTAACATGAAACGATTCCGAGCTCTATCCCTATTTCTCGTGAACATCATCGTGCAAGGCACCATCCCACCCGAAGTCCAACTCTTCTTCTCCGATGCCTAAAACATCTAGCCGCGCACTAATACAAGCAACTCGCATGCACGTGCACACTTCACCTGTCCAGCATCAAACCTTGCTCCGATCATCATCATCTCGACGACCTACCCCAAAGCTAAATCAACCACCAAGGTCGACGAATCCTTCGCAAATTCGAAAAACGAATGGTTGGACATCTTCTAACTCCAGAACTCATCGCCGAAACTCATCTTGCCCTACCATCTCCGACCATCGAGGCTACTGTCCTTTAGCCAATATCTTGGCCTGACCCCCATCTTCCTCTTCCTCCACCTCCCATCCCACTCGACACCACCACGACGCCGTGATCATCCAGTCAACAACCCAGACCAAGATTCAACCAAAAACCCTAAATCAACCCATTCCGGCCGCCACGGCCATCAATAAGATCCTCCTCCAACCTGAATCGCAACCCCTCCCTTACTACCAATCAACGGCAATCGAAAAAAAAACGATTCCAATCACCTCAAAATCTCTCACAAATTACTCATCTAAAAATTTTGATTCAACCACCAAAATTCATCAATTACAACTATGAATCTGGTAGTAATCTCAAAGTTCAAAGTCTTAGACATTGATTTTCAACAAAAATTGATTCTTTACTGTAATTTCCTGAATTTGAATTAATTATTAAACATAAAGTTCTGAAACTATTTTAAAAAATAAATTTAGGTTGTTATATCAATTTTCTTTTTAATGATCAAGATTTAACAATCATCCTATAAAATGATATAGAATTTTGAAAATGTGGACCTGATAATGTGAAAGTTAACAGAGCAAATATTTATATATAAATATACAGTCACAGGCATATTTCAGACAAATTAGAGATTTATTCATATATTCACATTCATATACTTATCAAAACCACATCACATTATCATTCATAATATGAAATAAAGCTTCTCAACCATATAAATAGTTTTCTTTAAAGATTTGCTTACTCACCTTTTAGAAAGTTTGAACAGAGAGCCTGCATGCTTCTGAACAGAAAACTTGAATTTTGATCCACCTTATTTAGTTAAATTACAGCATGAACTTGGTTTGAATGATCTTAAAATTGATCAGTTACTTGTTTGCTTTGCTTTTAAACTCTCTGGTTTTGGGTTACTTCAAACTTTGTTACAGGCTTTAGATATATTTTTTCCTCTGGTTTTAGTATTTACAAGTTATAGACTTGTTCTTTGAGAGTTGAAATGAAGATAGGGAAAAGATATGAGATAGAGAGTAGAGGGCTTTGTAAGTTTAGTTTTTATCTTTTATTTAATCATTTAAAAAAATTAAATAAAAATGAAAAGAAGATAAGGACACTTGGTAAATAGGCTTACAAATGTCATATGCATGCTAAAATTTATTTACACTTGTAATTAGATTTTATAATTTCTTTACATTTATTACCAAACATGAAGAATTAGCTTACATGTGTATTAATATACTACATTTTTTATATTTTTTTATTGTATTTTAATTTTAGTTTTAAATTAATAGTGTCTTAAATGTGTTTAATAATCAAACTTCTCTTGTTCAATTACATGTAACTTTTAGAAAAAATGATACAAAACAAATCATTTATACATATTAATTTTAAATCCAATATAATTTAAGATATTTATCTTTTAAATTCCAAATCTAAATCCAAATTCCTATTCAAATTCAATTTAAAATCAGCTCAAATATATATACATTCAAATTCAATGCAAAAATCTATTTATATCTATACAAGCAATCATCATTATTTGGTTTGAAAGAATAATTTGTTAAATTTTAAGTAATTATATTAGGAGATTATCAAAAAAAATATTCATCCCGATATAAATATTTATTATCAAATTTATTTGTTAAATCTATAAATCAGTATTTCAATTAATTAACCCTGTTAATTATCAATTAACCAATATTCAAAAATCCGGGCTATCACAATTTCATTAATTAAATTAATTGGTTATTTAATTGGCAGAATAAACCCTCGCTCTAATACCTTATTGTTTTGGACATCTGATTATATACATCGTAAATCGATATACCACCTTGAATAAGTGATATGTTAACTAATGGTGGTTAAGTGTTAAATTTATTTATATAGTCGTTGATTATTTAAATATAACTTATTGACTTGGAAAATTAAATTGAATGAAATGGTAGCATGTTTAAGTACCATGGTGATCGTTAAACCTTTTTCAAATTTAAAAAAAGGTTAAATTTTAATTCCAAATTTATTTTAAAGTTATTTACACTATTAATTAAATTCATAAAATTTATTTCTTTAAATATTTAAGAATGTTTATCTATTATTTAAAAAAAATATTAATTCAAATATTTATTTAAAGTGATTTATCTATACTTTTTTTTATTATAATTAATTAAATATTATCAAATTTCATTCATAAGTTAATTAATTATTAATATTAGTTCATATTTTGTTAATTATTGTTTTAATAAAGTTTTAAAATTAATTAATTATTACCTTAATATTGTTTTGAAGTTAACTTATTAATACAATAATAATGTTTAAAATTAATTTAGTATATTATTAAGGAGATTCTGAAGTTATTATTTTAAATAAGATTTGATTAAAATGACACAAAAGAATGTTTAATAATAACTTATTATTTAAAGCTATTTGAAATAATTTATGGTTTATCAAGGGAATCTTACTAACATAAAAGTTAGTAAAAAAAGTTGTTTAAACATGGGAAAAGTTTTATAACTGGTTTTGGATATATATATATATATATAAGAACTTTAAAGGTCTGAAATGGGGAAGTTTTGTAAACGTGGTTTGAGATTTATTGAGAATGTTTTATTAAGGGATTGGAGATTTATAAAGAAACATTATTAATAAATTTGGATATATTTATAAAATCAAGAGATTTTGGAATGAAATGGTTGATTTTCATGGCGCAATTCGAGTGGCAGGAATTGCCTAAAATTTACTGTGGATTCACAGGGATAGCAACTAACCATTGTGTAAATTATGGTCCATAATTGATACTGAACGATACTTTCAAAAATCTATTTTAAAGAGTTTTCATGTTTCTATGTTTTAAAAGTAAAATGGTTTGTGAATATACTTATACCATTGAGATAAGTATATGGTTATATTTTCTAAGTATCGAAATATAGTATTGGTGAATATACTTATCCTGTTGAGGTAAGTATATGGAAGTGATTTCCAAGGTATTTGAAAGGTAATTTTAAAATAATGGAAACTTAATAAAATGAGGCTTAGTGATTTCAATAGGAAATGCAATTTTTGCTTGAATGTTTTTTTATTTGATAGTTGAATAACTGATTATCAAATCTTGGCCCAAATATGTAATCCTTCTTAATTTCGGTTATACGAAAATATTCCATGCTTAACACTGCAGGTTTTTCATTCTAGAAATATATATGGGAAACATGGGGATTATATGTTACAGTTATTATCTGTGGTGCTATACTGTACGTATAAACTCGTTTTGTTTTTCTAGGACAAATGATAAAGAGATTTGTCCACTTAAACGGCTAGGGGGTGATCCCCACTCTTATGTATTGTCTAATTATTTTCTTAAGAACCGGTACTGAGCATTCCGAAAATTGGAATTTTGTTTTTGGAGCACTCAAAAAGCAGAAGAATTTTCTCATAAGGGATGACTTGACCCTAACGACTCCAAAAACCATACAAGATTCTATGGAGGAGATTCGTGACGTATTGAAATGTTGGAATCCATGTGTGATTCCAAGACCCGTTGAGGTATGGAAATCCGTGCGTGATTCCAAGATCTAATTGAGATATGAGAATCTATGTGTGATTCCGAGACCCATTAGGGTATTGGAATGCATGTGGGATTCCGTAATCTGGTGGAGGTGCACAAGCTGGAATGTTAGACGTAGCCTCATCGTCGGAAATGACTAAAACTACAGATAACAGGCATGGCCAATAGGGTTGGAAAACCCATAGGGTGTAGTCGGCTCCTCCTAGATGTCACTCTCAGTTGTTATGCGTGCATGGGTTGATGATGTAACATCCCTCCCTTTTTATACGGTTTAAATTGACACTCGTGCCAATTCAAACCATACGGAAGGGCGGATTGTTATGGGGTAAATAAGAAAAACAGAGAAGAAAAAAAACTAGACAGAATCTCACATCGGAAGGATAAAATATAATAATCAATATACAGTTCATAAAACTGTTTACAAACATTTGATTCTTCTTTATACAATAAATATCAGAGTTCACATACCAATAAATATCAATGCAGCGGTATACAGTGTGTAGTGGAACCATATAATACATAATAATAATGATGATGAAAACTTTGTCTTCGTCCTCCAGAAATAAAGTCTTTGATCCTGAAATGCTCGGACTGACTCGAGCGAATTGAAAAAAACAAAACACTCGAGTCAGAACTAAAAGATCTTATGTAAGTTAAATTAACAGAAATAAATATGAGTGCAGTAACTTAAGAGATGCTCGGGATTCACGTCTCCTAAGGATCTGTTAAACTACTTACTATGATGTAATATTTCGCTATTATAATAATGTCTATTAGTAAAATAAACTTACTTTTAAATAGCGTTAAGGCTTTACATTTTCCACCTTAACACGTAATAATGCCAATAGTGTATACAGTACCGTAATACCTCCTGATCGGGAGGCTACCAGAGGATACTCCATAGTACGACACAAATAGAAACTCGTAGAAGGCGCACTAGGGTAGGTGATATGGAAAAACTATGCAATGCCAAGGTAGATATACCAATTACGCATCCGGGCTGGTGGTAACGCACAGGAGCTACTACCGCCCACCTCGAATAACACCCCCAAAATCAAAAATCAAAAGTGTCCATCGAATCAATCCAAAAGTCAGAGTATAATATCGAAGGAGTGCGTCCAATCAGTGGAATGACCTCATTGGCCCGAGAATCGCTCCTGTTTTAACCACCTTATGCCAACTCACGGGAGTCGGGTCCACGTATTTACCTTAAAGGAAACGCCGCCGCCATCCTACTTCATTCTGGAATCTACACCGCGTACACGGTTGTTAAAGTGGTTTTCGGAGTTGGCAGAGAGTATGACAACTTCCGATCCCGGTCTCTTTAGCAACCAAACGTTATTATAACACAGTGGTTATTTCAAAATAATTTATATTTTAAAACCATAATAAAATATCTGTTTCAAATCCATATAAATACGATATCATTTCTATTTTAAAAACCAAATCAATATGATATCATTTTAAAGATATCCCAAATCGATAGAATATCATTTTTATTTCAAAAATATCCTTTTCCTAAAATAATAGCACTTTCAAATCATAATACCTTCAAATTCATAGCTTTGAAACATAACTTCCAATACTTAAATGGTTTACTATTAAATTACTTTATATAATAAATTAGCTTCTTTAATTTCAAAATCAATCCCAATACAGATTTAAATCCTCAAATAATCCATTTCAAAATTCATATATTTCAAATCTTTAACATTCAAAATTCCTGAACTAAATTTGATAATCTAGATTCGAAAATCAAATCTTCTATTTTTAGTTTTGAAATAATTTACACAATAAATCCATTTTATAAAAAAACTCTAATTTCAAATTGTTAACGCTTAAAATCGAACGCTAACACCCCGGTGTCTGAAGTGTGAATGTGAAAGCACCACCCGACGGTTCGGGAACAGAATATCAGTAAAAATAACAGAAAATACAGTATGAGACAGCGATTTTATAGTTGTTCGGCTTAAGGAGTAGCCTACGTCCACTTTAAGTGTCTTTATTACTGATCTTGTTACAAAACAATACAATGCTCTTACAGTACAAATCTCTTTAGTTACAAAACACTTTGAGCAAGTAGCTTAAGCTTCGATGTAGATGAAAGTCTTCGAATCCATGTCGGATGTGTGAAAGTCTTTCAAAGTAGCTTGTAGTGTTCTTCGAAACTTCAAGTGTAAAGTCGGTTTAAAAACTGGCAAAGTATCGGCGCTTGAAGAGATTGTCCAAAAGTCCCTTGAAAGTTGAAGATGGCAATGTATTTATAGAGAATTCTGGGCAGGAATTATCGCCAAGTCCTGAGTCGTGGCTGACTTAGGATAAGCCGTGGCCAACTTAGGATAAGTCGTGGCCGACCTATAGAGCCAAGTCCACGGTTCAGTAGAGGTAAGCTTGTCTACCTGAATTCATGTCATAAGTCCTAAGTCGCGAATGATTTGAGAGGATGCGGCATAAGTATCACAGCATTGGATTTTAACTCGGTAGCTTTAGGTCGTATGCGACTTAGCATGGGTCGTAAGTCGGTCATGGCTTAAGTGAAGTTGCTTTTGAGCCTTTCTTGTCTCGAGTCATTAGGTCGGCCATTTCTTGAGTCATTTGCCCCCCTTAAACCATTGAGTCGCTGTCTCCCTTGAGTCGTTGTCTCCATTGAGTCGCTGAGTCGGTAACCCTTCAAGGCTATTAAGTCGGTAACACTTCAAGGCTATTAAGTCGGTAACCCTTCAAGGCTATTAAGTCGGTGACCCTTCAAGGCTATTAAGTCGGTAACCCTTCAAGGCTGTTGAGTCGGTCCATTTTCTTAACCCGCCAAGTCATGGCTTCCTTAAGTCGGTAGGTCGTACCACTTCTTGAGCCGTTAAGTCGTGGCTTCCTTTAACTCGTTAAACTGTTAAGTCGTACTACTCTTTATGCAGCTAAGTCGTCATTTCTTTAAGTCGTTAACTCATGTTGTTATCTCCTGGGTCGCTAGCAGAGTGGAGTTAACATTTGCCCCTCGAAGTTCACGCCTAAGTCGTAGGTCGTGTGTGTCGACTTTCCTTAACTCGCGTGCCGTTTCGAGTTCCACTACCCTTAAGTCGTAGGTTGATAACTCGATGAGTCGCTTATCCTTTGACCCGTCCCCCTCTATGTCGCTGTGTCGTGTGCGACCTAAAGGTTAGGTCGTATGAGCCGCTTCAGGCCTCTCTACTATAAGTCGTCTATCCCCTCCTTTCTTTTCATTACCTGCCTTTTCATTCGCTTTTGCTGTTAACTCTTTCCTGAGCTTCCAAAGGCGATTTGATTCAATCAGTCACCGATTAGTCTTGAGATTACATCGTGTAAGTGATCTTGCTTTCTTCTCCTGATCCTTTACCATCTCTGATTCGTGAATTCCATTTTTCTCCATCCTAACCCACCTCTCCACGCAATGCACCATCGTGAATTTTCGATATTTGACGAATTCTAGTTGGCTTGATTTAGGTTCAGACGTTTGATTGGTGGGCTTCAATTCTTCAAGCTAATCGATTTTCGAGTTGCGTTGGAGTGACAGGCATTGAATTTGCGGTGGTTTAGTCTTTGAATGATTCGTCATCAGGTGAAAACTAGGGCTTGTGTTGGTGGAGAGGCTAGCGGGTTAGCGGGTTAAGAAGGTAAAGGGTTTCTGATTAGATGGGGGGTTTCGTCGATTGAGTGAAGTGAAATGCTGACTTGGACACGACTCAGTAATTTTGGGCGTCCTATAACCCTTCACGACTCAACTGGATACGGCATAAGTTTTGAGTCGCGGCCGAGCTATAAGACTTTGAGAACCGAAGCCTTTTCTTCTCCTGACTTAGGGAACGACTTAACTTGCAGGAAATCTTGTAAGTCGTGGATGACTTAACTTTTAGGTCGTGGACGACTCATGACTTAGGGAACTTTTGAACTGTGACTCAATGACCTGAACAAAATTTGAAAACTTAGAGATGTTGACAGAACTTGATTGTATTTCCAATTTGAGTTGCCAGGATAAACTGCTTGAACTTTGAACTGTTACTTGAACTTTGAACTGTTAAACTTTGCTGCATTCTTTCATAGATCACTTTTGACTTGCAAGCTAACAATCTGTTCAATACATCATTTACAGAAAATTGGGACGAATATACTGCCACTGACTGCCCACATCAAATGGCAAATTAGTTAATAACAGATAACCAACTTAAATAGATTGTGTGAACGAAGTGCTTTTAAATTATCAAATTCAAGTAAAGTATTAAAGCAACATTGAAATAGTCAACTGAAACTGCCCAGTTTGTACTAATACTATACCTGAACTTTTTTTTTTAAATTAACAAGTCCTGAAATTTGGTAATCGATCAATTGTCGACTAGTTTAATTCCAGTTATATTTACTTGTTATTTTTATTAGTTCTGCACAACACTTCACACTTTTAGGAAACGTGCACCTTCAAATTTGAATATCCAGTTTCTTGTGTAGAATGACTTCTCAACAAGAAGAGACAACAGCCCAGACTGGAGAAGGCACTCTTATTCCGGCTCCCCTAGTTAATCCTCCAGAGAGAGCCTCTACCACTTTGTCATACAAAGTTTTTCGTCAGTTATGCACTCAGTTTGGCATTGCTGAAGCAGATGTCATTCTTCCTGAGAAAACTAACATTGGTGATGTGGCGCCTCCTGGCTTTGTAGCAGTCAACCGCCAAATGTGCTTGTGCGGTGCTATTCCTCCCTTCAATGACTTTCTTCAATAGTTTCTTCTTCGATTGACCATCTCTCCGTTCCAACTACACCCCAATGGTTATGCCATTCTGATGGGGTTGTGTGTTTTATTCATGAGAACTCTAGATCGACTGTCGAGTTTCAAGGAAATTTGTTATTTATGTTCTTTCACAAAGACTAAAGATCATCCCTCTATTATTGTTATAAGAAGCGTTAGGAATCGCAAATTCATCACTGATCTTTCCGAAAGCGTTCATGGCTTCTTAAATCTGTTTTTCTTTATTCGCTGCCCCTTAGGGTTTTACGCCATCTGGAGAGTAGGAAGTAAGATTACCTGCTTCTATTTTCCATTCCTAAGTTTTTCGAGATCTAAGTTGCTAATTTCACTCTTTCTTTTTTCAGCGCTTCCTCCCCCCTCTAGAGATCCAGGCCACAAGCAAATTTTTGAAAGATTGAATGTTGTGACCGCTAAAGAGAGAAGTATAAAGTTTTTATTGAGGGACGAACTTTTGCATCAGTATAGACTTTTACACACTTCTCGTTCTACACACCCCCATGAGGTTCCAGACTCCCATCTAAAGCATTAGATGCCCCAGTTTCCACTGACAAACCCTTACAAAAAGAACTGCCTCCGAGGCTTCTCTATTGAAGTGCTCTACTACTGCCGATGTTGCGGGGTCGTCTGGCAAATTCGCACTTTCCCCAGTTACTGAGGAGGAAGAAACTCTTCGTTGCTTTGAAGATGCGGCCGATTTGGAAGCTGAAAAAGAAACTCCGGTCGAGCATGGCGGTGATGATACTTTTGAGGGGCTAAGCGACCTGATCATAACTTCACCGGAACTTTTTAAAGATGATGTTCCTAAAGCTGCTTCTCCTGTTGTCGAGGCGACATCCACTTTTCAGCAAATTTTGACGCCTGCCACTCAAGTCACTACCACCCCTGTGCCGAAGAGTGGTTTGTAGCCTGACGCGTGTAGTTTGCACACCACACACACATAGGATTTTCAGCACTTATTCGTACTTAACTTCTTTTCTCTGAAGACTTTTAAGACTTGTCTTTTTTCAATTTCAGATTCTCCGATGGGACGCAGCGGCTCTTATTACGACGACTTTCAGCGCTACGGGAGGCGTAGTCAATATGACTATAGGCGCTACCTTCCCGTTTACAGAGAAACTGACGAAGAGAGAGCCGCTCGAAAGGCTCAGGAGAGGAGGGCTCAAGAAGAGCGTTATGAGAGGAGAGAAAGGGAGGAGCACCATGATTCTTCCCAGAGAGGTGACGACTCTCACAAAAGAAAGTCACATGACGACCGGGGAAAAAGTCATATAGTTGAGGACCTAAGCAAGCGTGCCAGGCACGGTGAAAAGCATGCATCTACAACTCCTGGAAAGGCCGCTGCCCCCGTCTCACTTGACATCCCTTCCGGCTCTCCTGCTCTTGGGAAGACAGACATTCAGACAATAGTCAACTGGCCTAAATTCCAAATTGGACCAGGCCCGGCTACTCTGCAAAGCCGGTTCCCGCACTGGTGCCTAAAGGGAGTGTGGTTCGATCTTGACTTGGTCCCTATTGACAAACAAGCAATGCTGCAAAATCTTGATGCTGTTAGACTTGATATCGAGCGGATGTCAGGGTGGCAAAAGCTTGTTGATGAGCTTCAAAGGGTCAACCGCGTGAATACAGAGGCCATGCTGACCATGGAAAATGATAAGGCTGAGTGGCAGAAAACTTTAAGCTAGCATGATACTGAGATGAGGAACATCGCTGATTACAACGAGAAGCTTGAAGCAGAAGTTGAGAAACTTAAACAAGAGCTTGCTACTTCTTCAACCTCATATACTCAAAAAGAAGAAGTACTTCAAAAGAAAGTTCGTGATGCTCACGCTGCTCAGCGACATGCCGAGGCACAACTTGAGGCTGAGCAGAAAGCAACGGAAAGGTATCGTGCTGACGTTGCAGAGTTACGGGAGAAGGTCAACTCCCAGGATTTAGAGATTATGAGGTTAAAGGCCCAATTATTAAAGACCGAGAAGGAACGTGATGAAGCTATCACTGGAAGGCAGGCTGCCGAACAGTCGCATGAGGCGACTAAAGCCAATGTCAACTCCACTTTATTTGTCTTCTATGTGCATAGCGTTATGGGGCATGGGAGCCTTTCATTCTTAGGACCGAAGTATGAGATTACCTTGGCCGAGGTTTGGGAGTCAATTCTTGACATGCTTGGGGGTGCAGGTGCCGGCTATGCTGAAGCATCTCTTGAAGAGCACTTCCTAGATGATGATGCCATAGATGCTCTAGCCCGGGGAAAAGAGCAGCTTGCCAAAGCACGAGCTGAGGCAGGGGAGCAGCACTTTGTAAAAGAAGCACCATTAACTGCCCCCGTCCCTCCTTCGGTTTCGGCCGATGTTGACATCACAGGCTCCGGTTCTCATTCTCCACCCTCTACCAAAGCTATCAAAGAAGGTGTAACTGTCCATAATGGAGACGAAGGCCAAGAGAGTGGTGAAGCGCTGGGTTTTGAGATTGACGTAGCAAAGCCTACTTCGCCGGGTAATCCTAATGCTGATCTTGCTCAAATAGACTGCTCATTTGCTTCTTATGAGTTTGATGAGCTTCTTGACTACTTCCTGAATCTCAACGAGCCTTTATCTCCTCTCTTTACTGACTTTAACTTCTTTTCTTCTGTAGAGAAAGTGTCGAGCATCGTTCAGACACCCTCTCCTCCAATTATTCCTCTCCAGGTCACCCCTCCATCCGCCTCTCAACCCGGGTCGCAAGAGGAGAAAATAGAGGCTCTCCGAGACTTAGATGATCCTAATGCTTCACAGGAACACGGGGGAGAAGGGCTTGGAGAAGGCAATGAGTCCCCGGAGCGAACAATTTCTGATAATATAAAATTGTCTGCTCTTGTTACCCCGGGAAGTGAGTCTTCTTCAAGGAGGAGGAGGAAGCATACCACTTCCAAGAAGAAAAGGAAAAGCATTCTTGTTTCTGAAGAGGAAGCGAAGGTTAATTCGGCAGTGACCCTCTCTCCTTCTTCCCCAACTCTCCCAAGTCGTCCTGAAAAACTGCCTATTAGGTCTGGTGAAGGCTCTAAAGGTGGTGGCAAGAAGAAGTAACGGGCCATGCTTCCCTTTATTTTTACTTTTTGCTTTTTGCATGTACTGGCCGGAGATTGTGCGGGTACCGGCCTCCGCCTTTCTTTTTATTTGAAACCTGTACCTGTAAAAAAATTTGACAGTATTGAATAAAATGATTCTTTTTGTTTGTACAAACTTCAGTCTGTATTTGAGAATGCATTTACTCTTCGTTTTTTGTACAAGTTTCTTTATATGATATTGCAGTGAGCTTGTGGTATGTTGTTCGAGCGTAGTTCTTACCAATGTAGCTATAACATGTTGCCCCTATACCATAAGCTCGTTGCAATATTTTCAACTTTGAGGGGACTTGTACTCTTATTTTCTGGAAAATAATTATTCCATACTTGGAGGAATATTATTCTACTCAAAATAGAGTACAGCTCGTTTCATATGAGTTTTCATGCTCCACCCTTTGGAGTTAACACTTTTTCTTTTGCATATATACATTTTTACAAAGCGAATTCTCTTATGTGGTATAGCGGGCCTTCGAAGGGCACTTTAACTTTTTTGAGGAAGAGTATTTTCAAGAATAGATGAACCAATCTTCCTTTGAAAGCTAAAATGTGCCTTTAAAGAGGGCTTCCTTTTTTTATATTGCGCCACGGTGGAGGGCTTTTTGATCTTTGTTTTGCATTTCTGATGAAATGCTTCTTTGAAAAGTTGTACCTCTGAGGAGGGCTTTTTCACGTTTCAACACTTGGAAGTTTTATTTCAATCTCGGTGAAACGTGTGCCTCCGAAGAGTTGTGCCTCCGAAGAGGGCTTTCCACGTTTCAACACTCGGAAGTTTTATTTCGATCTCGGTGAAACGTGTGCCTCCGAAGAGGTCTTTTTGTTTGATTGTGCCTCTGGGAAGAGGTCTTTTGGTTTGATTGTGCCTCTGGGAAGAGGTCTTTTGTTTGATTGTGCCTCTGGGAAGAGGTCTTTTTGTTTCTGCCTCTTGGGAGAGGCTTTTATATTTTCCCTGTTCGCTGGGAAGCGGGCCTCCGAAGAGGGCTTTTCATATTTCTACTCGTGTGAAGTTTTATTTCAGATCACGGTGAAATTTGTATCTCTGAGTAGGGCTTTTGCCTGGAAGTTTGGAGCTTCTATCTCTTAGTTGGATGGATTCACGGGAGTGTATCACCGATCAGTCCACAACTTTATGTCAAGAAAGAACTCTCTTTTTCTGGCGAGGACCGCTCGAGGTCTTTTAGCATTTCAACTGTGGTGAAATGGGCCTCCGAAGAGGGCTTTTCACGTTTCAACACTTGGAAGTTTTATTTCGATCTCGGTGAAACGTGTGCCTCTAAGTGGGGCTTTTGCTTGGAAGCTTGGAGCTTCTTTCTCTTAGTTGGATGGATTCACGGGAGTATATCACCGATCAGTCCACAACTTTATGTCGAGAAAGAACTCTCTTTTTCTGGCGAGCCCCGTCCGAGGTCTTTATCCTCCGAAGAATTGTGCCTCTGAAGAGGGCTTGTGCCTCCGAAGAGGTCTTTTGCTGTTTGATGCTTGCTCGCCCATGTCTCTTTGCCATCTATTCATGCCGGTGATCCCCGTTATCTTTTCCAAGTATCATCCCTTTTTAGTTGCCAATAATTTTCCTTATCCAAAGAAATATACTCCATAGTTAAGTGAGTTGGTGGTGGTAGACACAGACTATTTAACTGGATGCTCGTGTGTACAAACATTCGCAGTTAGTTAGAAATGGTCCACTTCCAGCCACATCGCTAACTTTTGTTCGAAGCACTTCTTTCGTAGGATTTGAGTATGGAAATTTTGAATGGTTAGCATTTGCTTGCTGGGTGATGTCGGAGATCGCTTGGTCTTGCGATGGGTAAGCTCTGTTTTTATGGCCTGCATTATTAAATTGACATTTTTAGTAACACACTTAACGTATTTTATATGTCGAAATAAAACAAAGCAGTTTATAGTGGTAGAGAACACAAGATTTATAGTGGTTCGGCCAAAAGCTGGGCCTACATCCACTTTATAGCTTTTCATTATTCACTTGCTTTACAATTGCTTTCAATACAAGAATCATATATTCGTAATTTTTTTACAACGTTTCAGCAAAGCTTTTAAGTAAAATATGGACGCAAATGATTGCTGTTCCAAGCTCTTGGAATTGGTTCTCCTTCGACAGTTGTGAGTTTGAATGTGCCATCAAGAAGTTTCGTGCCTATGACATATGGCCCTTCCAGTTTGGCCCAAACACACCTATGGCTGTCATAATTCTCTTCAGGACTAGGTCCCCAACTTCAAAGTTGCGCTGACGAACTTTGGAATTGAAGTGCCTGGCTATCCTTTGCTGATGAGCTGCAATTCTAAGCCTAGCCTCTTATCTTCTTTCATCAAGGAGGTCAAGCGCTTCCAGTTGCAGTTTTTCATTCTCATCTTGATAAAAATGGATCCTTCTGTGTGAGGGGACTTCAGTTTCCATTGGAATCATCGCTTCTGATCCGTATGCCAATGAAAATGGAGTATGCCCAGTCGCAGTTTTGTGGGTAGTTCTGTATGACCATAGTGCAAGCGGTAACTTATCGACCCAACCACCTTTTGCTTTTTCCAGCTGCTTTTTGAAGGTTGATTTGATGATTTTGTTTACTGCTTCCACTTGCCCGTTTGCCTACGGATGAGCCACTGCTGAGAAGCTTTTTTGGATCTTGAATCGTTTGCAGAAATCTTGGAACTCCTCACTTTCAAACTGGGTACCATTGTCTGTGATTATCTTCTGAGGCACACCATACCTGCAAATGATATTTTTAGTCACAAAACTTATCATTTTCTTAGAGGTAATAGTATCCAATGGTTCGGCTTCAGCCCATTTAGTGAAATAATCAACAGCAAGGATAGCATATTTAATCCCCGATTTGGCAGTCGGCAAAGGCCCAATGAAATCTATTCCCCAGATGGAAAACGGCCATGGACTGACCATTTGTGTTAGCTCAGTGGAAGGTGCTCTAGGAATTTTGGCAAATCTTTGGCATTTATCACACTTTCGGGAATAGTCAGCAGCATCTTGATTAATTTCTGGCCAAAAGTATCCATAACGGAGGATTTTCTTTGCTAAAGTTTGACCACCTGTATGATCCCCACATTCCCCTCCGTGTACTTCAGTCAGAATTGTCTTGGCTTCTTCCTTTATCATGCATCGGAGTAATGGCATTGAAAATCCTTATCTGTACAAGCGACCGTCCTGAACTATATATCTGGAGGTTTTCCTTATCTGCTTCTGTCGTTCTTTTGAAATTTCTGGCAAAGAACCATTGAGCAAATATTCAAATATCGGAGTCATCCATGATTCTTGCTCTTGGGATACATTCATAATCCAATCAACATCCATTTCATCTGTGCTTGGAGCTGACAAGACTTCGACAGGAACTAATCCCAATAGCTGAGCTTTACCAGTACTTGAATACTTTGCAAGAGAATCCGCCTTCATGTTCTCTTCTCGGGGTATATGGTTTATTGAATAACGGTCAAAATCTTGAAGAAGCACCCAGGCTTTTGATAAATAGGCAGGTAGATTCCCTCCTTTAGCTTGAAATTCCTTCTTGACTTGGCAGACAATAAGTTGAGAATCACTGAAGATCTGCAATGCCTTGATGTTTAGTTCTTTAACGATTCTTAAACCAGCGATGAGAGCTTCATATTCTGCTTCATTATTTGTCGAAGGAAATTCTAGTCTCAGTACATAACATAGCGATCGCCCTACTGGGGTTTCAAGGACAACCCCTGCTCCGGAACAGTAATCATTCCTTGCGCCATCGACATACAATTTCCATTGGATTGGGACGTTATCAGTGGCTTCTTCCTCACTATCACCTTTATCCGTACATTCTGCGATGAAATCTGCTAAAGCTTGTCCATTGATTGCTTTCCGGAGATGATAAGTGATGTCATATTAGCTGATTTCGATATTCCATTTCAAAAGACGGCCCGAAGTCTCAGGACGGAATAGGACTTGCTTTAGAGGTTGATCAGTGAGGACTTTGATGGGATGAGCTTGGAAATACGGCCTCAATTTTCTTGATGCGATCAACAAACAATAGGCGAGCTTTTCCAACCTTGAATAGTTCATCTCCGCCCAAGTGAATCTTTTGCTGATATAATAGACTGGACGTTGAATCCTTGCGTCTTCCCGTACCAACACTGCACTGAGAGTATGAGATGAAATTGCCAAATATATGAACAGATCTTCACCATTGTCAGGCTTTGAAAGTATCGGAGGCACTTCCATATGACGAACCAACTCATCAAATGCTTTCTGACATTCAGGAGTCCACTCAAAGTTTTTTCTTCCTTTCTTGAGAGCATCAAAGAATGGAATGCATTTGTCAGTAGATTTTGAAATGAACCGACTCAAGGCAGCAACCTTTCCATTGAGACTTTGCAACTCCTTCCTCGTTCTAGGAGCTTTGACCTCTCTCAGGGTAGTAATCTGGGCAGGATTAGCTTCAATGCCCCTAGCGCTCACAATGAAACCCAAAAACTTTCCGGACAGCACTCCAAATGAACATTTCAAGGGATTAAGCTTCATTCTGTACTTTCGGAGTACTGCGAACATCTCTGCCAAGTGATCCATGTGGTCTACTGCTTTCTTAGACTTCACTAGCATATCATCAACATAAACTTCCATTGTCTTGCCAATCTGCGGTTTAAACATGGCATTAACAAGCCTTTGGTAAGTTGCCCCTGCATTCTTGAGTCCAAAAGACATGACCTTGTAGCAGTAGATTCCAACATCTGTGATGAAGCTTGTGACCTCTTGATCTGGCTCATGCATCATAATCTGGTTATATCCGGAGTATGCATCCATAAAAGATAACAATTCATGCCCTGCCGTCCCATCCACCAACTGATCGATCCTGGGCAGCGGGAAACAGTCTTTGGGGCAGGCTTTGTTCAAATCTTAAAATTCAATGCATACTCTCCATTTTCCGTTAGCTTTTTTAACCAGCACTGGATTTGATACCCAATTTGGATAAGTAGATTCTCTGTTGAAACCGTTCTCCATGAGCCGATCCACTTCTTCTTTTAACGCTGTCGTCCTCTCAGGACCCTGGGTTCTTCTTTTCTGTTTCACGGGTGTAAACTTTGGATCAATGTTCAGTGTGTGTACTGCAATCTCTGGGGATATTCCACACATGTCAGCATGAGTCCAAGCGAATACATCCAAATTTGCCTTCAAAAATGAAATCAGAACATTCTGAACTGTTGTGTTGAGTTGTGAACCCACATTTAACACTTTGTTTGGGTCCTTTGAGTCAACGGGTACCGGCACCGTTACCTCTACCGGTACTACCCTATTCTCCCCTGCACTGGCTTTCCTTGGATCCATCTCTCTTCGTGCGCCACTACATTCACCAGTGCAGGGTCCACCCTGTAATTGCTACAAGGTTGGCTCTTTGATGCGGACTGGAGCCGCCGCACCTTTTCCCGTTTCTCTTTTCCTCGATTCACGCAACTCCGTAAGATAACATTCTCGCCCCGCATCTTGGTCTCCTTTAATCACACCAACTCCATTATCTGTGGGGAATTTTATAGTCAGACACCATGGGGCAAGAACAGCTTTGAATGCAGCAAGAGTTGGTCGGCCTAAAAAGGCATTGTAAGCAGAGAATTCTTCAACAATTATAAAGGTTTGCTTTTGAGCCACCTTCCTCGGCCCTTTTCCAAGTTCCACAAACAAATCTATGGTCCCAATCGGCTGTTTGGGTTCCCCAGCAAACCTAGCAATCTTAAGTGATGAAGCTTGAACGTCGGCCATTGGAATTTTCATTTGATCAAAGGTCTTCTTGAAGAGAATGTTGCATGAAGCTCCGCAATCAACTAGAACTCTTCTCACAGTAGCCGGCCCAATACCAGCGGATATGTCCAAAGGATCTATGATAGGGCCTCGATGCCCAAAGAATTTCTGGCATTGGATACAATATCATCTGTGGAAGTCTTTTGTTGCTTTAAAGGCGCATCATTTTCTAAAACAAAAACATTCTCTTCGGCTGGTACATGCCTCAAGGCCCGGGCATACCTTTCCATCTCGCCCCAGCTTTTGCCTGCTGGGTGAGGCCCTCCAGTTATTATATTGATGACAGGTCTTTCCGATTCATGTTCTACGGCCTTCTCACTTGAGCCAGGACAGTGAGCGGGAACTTGTTGTCCTTGAGTCGACGAGGCTGGGGAATTTCTATTCCTTTTCACATACTGCTGGAGCTTGTTTTTCTTCAAGAGTTGTTCAATTACCTCTTTCAACTGACGGCATTCGTTGGTGTCATGGCCGGGTTGGTTGTGGAACGGGCAGAACCTTCCACTTTTTTCCATCTTACTCCCAACTCTCATTTTAGGTGGTGTCGGATAACTGACATCATCCTTGGTCGCAAAGAAGATGTTCTCAGGGGTATCGGTCAAGGGTGTGAAATTGAAAGGACGGCCTTTCTTAGCGTCTCCTTGTTTCTTTCCACCATCATTTCCCCTTTTCTGATTATTAGGTTCTTTCTTGTTCAAAGCAGCACCATTGTTCCCAGTTCTACTGATACCACCTTAGCCGGTGTTTGGAGGCTCTCCAAACGCATGAATTCATCCACTTTCTTGTAGAACTTGTCAAGTGAGTTTGGTTCTTTCATTTTCAACCATTTTCCAAATTCGCTTGATTTGTCAATCGCCCTCATCAAGTACGTTAAGACCATGTGTGGCTCAGCATTATCTACCTCAGCCAATGCTATGTTAAAACGATTCAAAAATGATCTGATGGATTCTCCTGGATTTTGCTCTAGACTTGACAGTGACATTATATCCTTTGCTTTTGAAGCATGCAATCGAAATTGCTCCTTGAATTTCCTAGTCAAATCGGAGAACTGATCAATGGACCCGACCGGCAGCTTTGTAAACCACAATAGAGCCACCCCTTCCAGATATACCGGGAAATATCGACATTTGATTTCATCAGACGCTCTGGCACCCGTCATATGCCAATCGTACTTATACAGAAATTCATTAGGATCGCTTGTCCCTTTGTATGCCGGGATAGTAGGAGGAACGAATTTTCTTGGGAATTCTGCCTTCAAGATTTTCTCAGTAAACAGAATTTTGCCTGGAGCAAAACCCCATTCTTTCTCATCTTCATCTCTTCGCATACTTTCCTTCATGATCTGACGAACCATGCCTAAAAAATATTCTTCATCATTTAAAGGCTCTGGAGGGAAAACATCAGCCATTCTCTCTGAATTCTGTCTTGACAATCGTTCATGGAGGGTCGGCTGCGGTCCTGATCCCCCAGCCTAGAGAGGTGTCCTTTCCACAGGGTCTGCGGCTATTTGAGAAACGTTCCCTCCTTCAACATTTTGAACTCCCACAGTAGGGTTTCCATCATTATTAACCGGTTGACGGTTAGCCCCAAGTAGATCATTCAACTTACTTAAGATCAGGGCGCTCTGGGCATTCTGAGCCTCCAACTGTGCATTCTGGGCATTCAATTGTTGATTCAACCCCAAAACTACGGCGTCCAATTCTGCTCGCGTAACTCCAACGGTTGGAGCTTCTTGACTTGAAGGAGGAGAGGTAGCGGTATTCTCTTGAACATTGTCGGATCTTATAGAACTTCGTTTTCTCCCAGGAGCCATTATTTCCAATAAACTTCTGGTTTTAAAAGAAATCCTTTCAACAAACCTTTGCGGAGCAATGATGGAAGTATCCTGAGTTGGGTTCTCAGTGAAAGCACCAAAAATGTTAACGCTTAAAATCGAACGCTAACACCCCAGTGTGTGAAGTGCGAATGTGAAAGCACCACCCGACGGTTCGGGAACAAAATATCAGCAAAAATAACAGAAAATACAGTATGAGACAGCGATTTTATAGTGGTTCGGCTTAAGGAGTAGCCTACGTCCACTTTAAGTGTCTTTATTACTGATCTTGTTACAAAACAATACAATGCTCTTCAAGTACAAATCTCTTTAGTTACAAAACACTTTGAGCAAGTAGCTTAAGCTTCAACGTAGATGAAAGTCTTCGAATCCATGTGGGATGTGTGAAAGTCTTTCAAAGTAGCTTGTAGTGTTCTTCGAAACTTCAAGTGTAAAGTCGGTTTAAAAACTGGCAGAGTATCGGCGCTTAAAGAGATTGTCCAAAAGTCCCTTGAAAGTTGGAGATGGCAATGTATTTAGAGAGAATTCTGGGCAGGAATTATCGCCAAGTCCTGAGTCGTGGCCGACTTAGGATAAGCCATGGCCAATTTAGGATAAGTCGTGGCCGACCTATCGAGCCAAGTCCATGGTTCAGTAGAGGTAAGCATGTCTACCTGAATTCATGTCATAAGTCCTAAGTCGCGAATGAGTTGAGAGGATGCGGCATAAGTATCACAGCATTAGATTTTAACTCGGTAGCTTTAGGTCGTATGCGACTTAGCATGGGTCGTAAGTCGATCATGGCTTAAGTGAAGTTGCTTTTGAGCCTTTCTTGTCTTGAGTCATTAGGCCGGCCATTTCTTGAGTCGTTTGCCCCCCTTAAACCATTGAGTCGCTGTCTCCCTTGAGTCGTTGAGTCGCTGTCTCCCTTGAGTCGCTGAGTCGGTAACCCTTCAAGGCTATTAAGTCGGTAACCCTTCAAGGCTATTAAGTCGGTAACCCTTCAAGGCTATTAAGTCGGTGACCCCTCAAGGCTATTAAGTCGGTAACCCTTCAAGCCTGTTGAGTCGGTCCATTTTCTTAACCCGCCAAGTCATGGCTTCCTTAAGTTAGTAGGTCGTACCACTTCATGAGCCGTTAAGTCGTGGCTTCCCATAACTCGTTAAACCGTTAAGTCGTACTACTATTTATGCAGCTAAGTCGTCATTTCTTTAAGTCGTTAACTCATGTTGTTATCTCCTGGGTCGCTAGCAGAGTGGAGTTAACACAAATACTAAATATTTTCTTCAATTATTTTATACTTGAAATAATCATTTTATTCACCTAGACCCCAAAATCCAGTTATAACAATTATACCTTTTAAAATTTTCAATTTAATAAATTCCACATCAACCTTTTAGAGTTTAATTCTTAAATAAATTCAATTCCAAATAAATCTCCAATTTATCTCCTAACCTTAATTTATTTAAATAATCATACTCTCTATATTAAAATAAAATTTAAATACTTACTCACAATTATATTAATAAAAAATCAAACTCTGTTATTAAGCTAAATTTTTATTTAACAAACCTATACATAGCTTAAATTCAAGCATTTTAATAATATTTATATAATATCAAAAATCAATATTCATTAAACCTTATTATATAAAATAATCAAACTTTATTATTAGGCTTATTTTATATTTCATGCCTATTTATATATAGCTAAAATCAATAATAAATTTGACGTTTATATAACATCTAAAATCAATATTTATATAATCCACATATTTCTTTAAAAACCATAGAAATCATTTGAACATATTTTTATTTATATATAGACCGCGGTGTCTGTATATAATTTTCTACTCTATGGTCAGGTGATACGGATGTTTATCATTTCAATCCGTAATTAAAAAAAATTACCATTATATATCACTTAAAACCGCAATCCCGAATCAATAAAAATGCATAATAACTTGTAGTTTATAAAAATAAAATACAATATCCATTCATCCATCACAAATCATACATCCATCAAAATCATCATCCAAAATAATCAATCAACATCAATAGATAACTGATAATATATATAACAGGTATTTAACTGGAAGTTATATTCAAAAATTAATTAAATAACGATTTAATTTAATAAATGAAATTAACTGAGATGATGATTAAAAATATACACAAAAAGATCGTAAATAAATGCATAATCACTACCAAATTTAATTTAACAAACATAAGAAATTTTAGACGTTGTGAGTGGGTTAAAACACTCACCTTTGATTTTAGCCCATAAAAATCCAAAAAGAAGCGCAAATCTCAAAAATCTCCAAATTCAACTAAATCAATTTCATGTTGTCTGGAATATAGATTTGAATCCAACAGAAGAAATCGCGCGTGAATCCAAGTTTATATGCAAAAGTTATTCATGTTACAAGAAATAGTATTAAAATAAAAATTAGTACGCGTTAAAAATATATATAAATAAACAAATTTTATTACTTACATCTTCTCAAGATGAGGCTTTAGGAAAAGATTGAACAACAACTAAGATGAGAACAGGAAGTATACAAAAAATGAAAAAAAGCATTTTTATAACAGAATGCTTTTGGATTTGCAAGAATAAGAGCTTTTGAATATGAGGTGTTAGGAGAAACCAAATGTAAAAGAAGAAATAAGATGAAGGTTTTTTGTAATTAGGAAATGAATGTGGAGGGACAAAAACAAATGTCAAGTTTTATTAGTTTGATTCTAAATTAATTAAGTGCTAGATACAGAAAAGTTTGAATACATCATATATATTCATACTTTAACTTTGTGTCAAAATTGCTAAACATATATCAAGTACGATTAATTGGTGAGGATATATAGGAATAAACAAGAATAAATGTAGATGCAATCACATAAGGATCTAATAGGGAAGGAGATAAAAGGTGACGACATTGATTAATTCCACTTTCCCACTTTAGCCAATTTTATTAATACAACATTTAATTATCACGCAAGTTGTATTATGACTAGAAAACATAAACAACAAACAATAAATTAATATGTATATAATATTACCTCACTTTTAAATTGTTTGATAATAAAAATAAAAATTAAATCATGCTTTAGAAATTTGGAATTAAAATATTAAATGTTTATATGTATACACATGCACACAAACACACATACATGTGTGTATAAAGATTAAACCAAAGCTTATTAATTAATTCAAAGCATACTTCCATACCACACTAAACTGTCTGCATTTATAAACTTATGTATACTTGAAGTCAAAAATACATATATACATATAAATTAAACCTTTTTACCTTAATGAAATTTATTTAATTTTTTAACAAAACAAAAGTGGAACACGACAAATTAAGCAATATAGTAACAAACCTTTAAGATCCTTAAATAAGGACATTTGAGATAATAAATTAGGTAGCAAATTTAAATATTATTGTAATCAAAATCAAAGCTTAGAATTATCATCGAAAAATTGTTAAGCATATTGTTAACTCCACCTCGGCCATGACTCAGCAACCTAAAACAGTTACCGACTTAAGGCTTAACAGTTACCGACCCAAAAGGTTGCCGATTTAACTACCTAAGCCCTAAGACTTACCAGGGATACCGACCTAAGGTAGCTACCGACCTAACATGGGTACCGGCCTAATGCCTTAAAGGTTGCCAGGAATGCCGACCTAAGATTTGAGGGGGGACCGACCTAAGGCTTAGGTGGGTTACCGATCTAACTATCCAAGGAGGTTGCCGCCCTAACTGCTAAGGACAGGGACAAGATCACGAATTACAATTGAGTCGCGACCGACTTACGGCCTATGCTAGGTCGTTCACGATTCAAGCAAAGGAAGGCAAGTCGATGCAGCTACTTAACACGCAGCCTCTTAACTCGTACACGGTTCAGGACCTGTAGAGTTCAGCAAGAATGCCTTTCCGGAGTCTTGACCTAGCAAGTCGCGACCGACCCACGACTTAGTTTGAGTCGTCCACGACCCAACTTAGACCGGTTACGAATTAGGACTTGGTAATGTTTCCTGCCCAGAATCCTCTATAAATACGTTGCCATCTCCAACTTTCAAGGGACTTTTTTGGCCGATCTCTTTAAGCGCCGATACTCTACTGAATTCTCGACTCACTCGACACTTCAAATACGAAAGGCATCCCAACAAACTTCAGGAGGAAATCTAATGCAATCAACATGGATTCAAAGAGTTCTTCTGCATCGAAGTTCTAGTTGTTTGTCTCATCAGTATTGTAATTGAAGACTGTTGTAAAGTTGTAACTGATTCAGTAATAAAGAGGATTAAAGTGGACGTAGGCTTACCTGAAGCCGAACCACTATAAAAACTGTGGTCTTTTCTGCTTTCTCTGTTACTTTTCTACTTGTTTTTAGTTCCCGTGTTCACGGGTGGTGCTTTCACTCAATCTCAATATACACCGGGGTGTTAGCGTTCGATTTTAAACGTTAACATATTTGGTGCTTTCACTGAGAAACCAACTCGGGATACTTCCATCATTGCTCCGCAAAGGTCTGTTGAAAGGATTTCTTTTAAAACCAGAAGTTTATTGGAAATAATGGCTCCTGGGAGAAAGCGAAGTTCTGTAAGATCCGACAATGTTCAAGAGAATACTGCTACCTCTCCTCCTTCAAGTCAAGCAGCTCCAACTGTTGGAGTTACGCGAGCAGAATTGGACGTCGTAGTTTTGGGGTTGAATCAACAATTGAATGCTCGGAATGCACAGTTGGAAGCCCAGAATGCACAGAATGCCCTGATCTTAAGTAAGTTGAATGATCTGCTAGGACCAAATCGTTGACCGGTTAATAATGATGGGAACCCTACTGTGGGAGTTCAGGATGTTGAAGGGAACATTTCTCAAAGAGCCGAAGACCCTGTAGAAAGGATCCCTCCTCAAGCTGGAGGATCAGGGCCGCAGCTGACCCTCCGTGAACGATTGTCAAGACAGAATTCAAAGAGAGTGGCTGATGTGTGCCCTCCAGAGCCTCTAAATGATGAAGAGTATTTTTTGGGTATGGTTCGTCAAATCATGAAGGAAAATATACGAAGAGATGAAGATGAGAAAGAGTGGGGTTTTGCTCCAAGCAAAACTCCATTTACTAAAAAGATCTTGAAGGCAGAGTTCCCAAGGAAATTCGTTCCCCCTACTATTCCGGCTTACAAGGGGAAGAGTGATCCTAACGAGTTTCTGTATAAATACGACTGGCATATGACGGGTGCTAGAGCGTCTGATGAAATCAAATGTCGATATTTCCCGGTATATCTTGAAGGTGTGGCTCTATTGTGGTTTACAAAGCTGCCAGTTAGGTCCATTGATCAATTCTCCGATTTGACCAGGAAATTCAAGGAGCAATTTCGATTGTATGCTTCTAAAGCAAAGGATAAAATGTCGCTGTCAAGTCTAGAGCAAAATCCGGGAGAATCTATCAGATCATTTTTAAATCGTTTTAACATAGCATTGGCCGAGGTAGATAATGCTGAGCCACGCATGGTCCTAACATACTTGACGAGGGCGATTGACAAATCGAGTGAATTTGGAAAATGGTTGAAAATGAAAGAACCAAACTCACTTGACAAATTCTACAAGAAAGCGGATGAATTCATGTGCTTGGAGAGCCTCTAAACACCGGCTAAGGTGGTATCGGTGGAAGCCGGGAACAATGGTGCTGCTTCAAACAAGAAAGAGCCTAACACTCAGAAAAGGGGAAATGATGGTGGAAAGAAACAGGGAGATGCTAAGAAAGGCCGTCCTTTCAATTTCACGCCCTTGACTGATACCCTTGAGAACATCTTCTTTGCAACCAAGGATGATGTCAATTATCCGACACCGCCTAAAATGAGAGTGGGAAATAAGATGGAGAAGAGTGGAAGGTTCTGTCTGTTCCACAACCAGCCCGGCCATGACACCAACGAATGCCATCAGTTGAAAGAAGTAATTGCACAACTTTTGAAAGAGAACAAGCTCCAACAGTATGTGAAAAGGAGTAGAAATGCCCCAGCTTCGTCAACTCAAGGACAACAAGTTCCCACTCACCGTCCTGGCTCAAGTGAGAAGGCCGTAGAGCATGAATCGGAAAGACCTGTCATCAATATAATAACTGGAGGGCCTCACCCAGCAGGCAAAACCTGGGGCGAGATGGAAAGGTATGCACGGGCCTTGAGGCATGTACCAGCTGAAGAGAATGTTTTTGTTTTAGAGAATGATGCGCCTTTAAAGCAACAAAAGACTTCCACAGATGATATTGTATTCAGTGCCAGAGATTCTTTGGGTATCGAGGCTCCTACCATAGATCCTCTGGTCATATCCGCTGGTATTGGGCCGGCTACTGTGAGAAGAGTTCTAGTTGATTGCGGAGCTTCATGCAACATTCTCTTCAAGAAGACCTTTGATCAAATGAAAATTCCAATGGCTGACGTTCAAGCTTCATCACTTAGATTGCTGGGTTTGCTGGAGTACCCAAACAGTCGATTGGGACCATATATTTGTTTATAGAACTTGGAAAGGGACTGAGGAAGGTGGCTCGAAAGCAAACCTTTATAATTGTTGAAGAATTCTCTGCCTACAATGCCTTTTTAGGCTGACCAACTCTTGCTGCATTTAAAGCTGTTCTTGCCCCGTGGTGTCTGACTATAAAATTCCCCACGGATAATGGAGTTGGCGTGATCAAAGGAGACCAAGATGTGGGGAGAGAATGTTATCTTACAGAGCTGCGTGAATCAAGGAAAAGAGAGATGGGAAAAGGTGCGGCGGCTCCAGTCCGCACCAAAGAACCAACCTTGTAGCAGTTATAGGGTAGACCCTGCACTGGTGAATGTAGTGCCGCACGAAGAGAGATGGATCCAAGGAAAGCCAGTGCAGGGGAGAATAGGGTAGTACCGGTAGAGGTAACAGTGCCGGTATCCGTTGACCCAAAAGACCCGAACAAAGTGCTGAATGTGGGTTCACAACTCAACACAACGGTTCAGAATGTTCTGATTTCGTTTTTGAAGGCAAATTTGGATGTATTCGCTTGGACTCATGCTGACATGTGTGGAATATCCCCAGAGATTGCAGTACACACTCTGAACACTGATCCAAAGTTTACACCCGTGAAACAGAAAAGAAGAACCCAGGGTCCTGAGAGGACAGCAGCATTAAAAGAAGAAGTGGATCGGCTCATGGAGAACGGTTACATCAGAGAATCTACTTATCCAAATTGGGTATCAAATCCAGTGCTGGTTAAAAAAGCTAATGGAAAATGGAGAGTATGCATTGACTTTTCAGATCTGAACAAAGCCTGCCCCAAAGACTGTTTCCCGCTGCCCAGGATCGATCAGTTGGTGGATGGGACGGCAGGGCATGAATTGTTATCTTTTATGGATGCATACTTCGGATATAATCAGATTATGATGCATGAGCCAGATCAAGAGGACAGAAGCTTCATCACAGATGTTGGACTCTACTGCTACAAGGTCATGCCTTTCGGACTCAAAAATGCAGGGGCAACTTACCAAAGGCTTGTTAATGCCATGTTTAAACCACAGATTGGCAAGACAATGGAAGTTTATGTTGATGACATGCTAGTGAAGTCTAAGAAAGCAGTGGACCACATAAATCACTTGGCAGAGATGTTCGCAGTACTCCGAAAGTACAGAATGAAGCTTAATCCCTTGAAATGTTCATTTGGAGTGGAGTCCGGAAAGTTTTTGGGTTTCATTGTGAGCGCTAGGGGCATTGAAGCTAATCTAGCTCAGATCACTGCCCTGAGAGAGGTCAAGGCTCCTAGAACGAAGAAGGAATTTCAAAGTCTCAATGGAAAGGTTGTTGCCTTGAGTCGGTTCATTTCGAAAGCCACTAACAAATGCATTCCATTCTTTGATGCTCTGAAGAAAGGAAGAAAAAACTTTAAGTGGACTCCTGAATGTCAGAAGGCATTCGATGAGTTGGTTCGTCGTATGGAAGTGCCTCCGATACTTTCAAAGCCTGACAATGGTGAAGATCTCTTCGTATATTTGGCAATTTCATCTCATGCTCTCAGTGCAGTGTTGGTATGGGAAGACACAAGGATTCAACGACTAGTCTATTATATCAGCAAAAGATTCACTGGGGCAGAGATGAACTATTCGAGGTTGGAAAAGCTGGCCTATTGTTTATTGATCGCATCAAGAAAACTGAGGCCGTATTTCCAAGCTCATCCCACCAAAGTCCTCACTGATCAACCTCTAAAGCAAGTCCTATTCCGTCCTGAGACTTCGGGCCGTCTTTTGAAATGGAATATTGAACTCAGCCAATATGACATCACTTATCATCCCCGGAAAGCAATCAATGGACAAGCTTTAGCAGATTTCATCGCAGAATGTACGGATAAAGGTGATAGTGAGGAAGAAGTTACTGATAACGTCCCAATCCAATGGAAATTGTATGTCGATGGCGCAAGAAATGATTACTGTTCCGGAGCAGGGGTTGTCCTTGAAACCCCAGAAGGGCGATCGCTATGTTATGCACTGAGACTAGAATTTCCTTCGACAAATAATGAAGAAGAATACGTAGCCCTCCTTGCTGGTTTGAGGATCGCTAAAGAACTAAACATTAAGGCATTGTAGATCTTCAGTGATTCTCAACTTATTGTCTGCCAAGTCAAGAAGGAATTTCAAGCTAAAGGAGGGAATCTACCCGCCTATTTATCAAAAGCCTGGGAGCTTCTTCAAAATTTTGACCGTTATTCAATAAACCATATACCCCGAGAAGAGAACATGAAGGCGGATTCTCTCGCAAAGTATTCGAGTACTGGTGAAGCTCAACTATTGGGATTAGTTCCCGTCGAAGTCTTGTCAGCTCCAAGCACAGATGAAATGGATGTTGATTGGATTATGAATGTATCCCAAGAGCAGGAATCATGGATGACTCCGATACTTGAATATTTACTCAATGGTTCTCTGCCAGAAAGTTCAAAAGAACGACAGAAGCTGATGAGGAAAGCCTCCAGATATATAGTTCAAGATAGTCGTTTGTACGGACGAGGATTTTCGATGCCATTACTCCGATGCGTGACAAAGGAAGAAGCTAAGACAATTCTGACTGAAGTACATGGAGGGGAATGTGGGGATCATACAGGTGGTCAAACTTTAGCAAAGAAAATCCTCCGTTATGGATACTTTTGGCCAGAAATTAATCAGGATGCTGCTGACTATTCCCGAAAGTGTGATAAATGCCAGAGATTCGCTAAAATTCCTAGAGCACCTTCCACTGAGCTAACTCAAATGGTCAGTCCATGGTCGTTTGCCATCTGGGGAAAAGATCTCATTGGGCCTTTGCCGACTGCCAAATCGGGGATTAAATATGCTATCGTTGCTGTTGATTACTTCACTAAATGGGCTGAAGCCGAACCATTGGCTACTATTACCTCTAAGAAAATGATAATTTTTGTGACTAAAAACATCATTTGCAGGTATGGTGTGTCACAGAAGATAATCACAGACAATGGTACTCAGTTTGAAAGTGAGGAGTTCCAAGATTTCTGCAAACGATTCAAGATCCGAAAAAGCTTCTCAACAGTGGCTCATCCGCAGGCAAACGCGCAAGTGGAAGCAGTAAACAAAATCATCAAATCAACCATCAAAAAGCAGCTGGAAAAAGCAAAAGGTGGTTGGGTCGATAAGTTACCGCTTGCACTATGGGCATACAGAACCACCCACAAAACTGCGACTGGGCATACTCCATTTTCATTGGCATACGGATCAGAAGCGATGATTCCAGTGGAAACTGAAGTCCCCTCACACAGAAGGATCCATTTTGATCAAGATGAGAATGAAAAATTGCAATTGGAAGCACTTGACCTCCTCGATGAAAGAAGAGAAGAGACTAGGCTTAGAATTGCAGCTCACCAGCAAAGAATAGCCAGGCACTTCAATTCCAAAGTTCGTCAGCACAGCTTTGAAGTTGGGGACTTAGTTCTGAAGAGAATTATGACAGTCATAGGTGTGTTTGGGCCAAACTGGGAAGGGCCATATGTTATAGGCACGAAACTTCTTGATGGCACATTCAAACTCACAACTGTCGAAGGAGAACCAATCCCAAGAGCTTGGAACAGCAATCATTTGCGTCCATATTTTACATAAAAGCTTTGTTGAAATGTTGTAAAAGAATTACGAATATATGATTCTTGTATTGAAAGAAATTGTAAAGCAAGTGAATAATGAAAAGCTATAAAGTGGATGTAGGCCCAGCTTTTGGCCGAACCACTATAAATCTTGTGTTCTCTACTATTATAAACTGCTTTGTTTTATTTCGACATATAAAATACGTTAATTGTGTTACTAAAATGTCGATTTAATAATGCAGGCCATAAAAACAAAACTTACCCATCACAAGACCAAGCGATCTCCGACGTCACCCAGCAAGCAAACGCTAAACCATTCAAAATTTCCGTACTCAAATCCTACAAAAGAAGTGCTTCGAACAAAAGTTAGCGATGTGGATGGAAGTGGACCATTTCTAACTAACTGTGAATGTTTGTACAAACAAGCATCTAGTTAAATACCTGTGTCTATCACCACCAACTCGCTTAACTATGAGGTATATTTCTTTGGATAAGGAAAATTATTGGCAACTAAAAAGGGATGACACTTGCAAAAGATAACGGGGATCGCCGACATCAATAGATGGCAAAGAGACATGGGCGAGCAAACATCAAACGGCAAAAGACCTCTTTGGAGGCACAAGCCCTCCTCAGAGGCACAACTTTTCGGAGGCTAAAGACCTCGAGCGGGCTTCGCCAGAAAAAGAGAGTTCTTTCTCGACATAAAGTTGCGGACTGATCGGTGATACACTCCCGTGAATCCGTCCAACTGAGAGAAAGAAACTCCAAACTTCCAGGCAAAAGCCCTACTCAGAGGCACACGTTTCACCGAGATTGAAATAAAACTTCCAAGTGTTGAAACGTGAAAAGCCCTCTTCGGAGGCCCATTTCACCACAGTTGAAATGCTAAAAGACCTCAAGCGGGCCTAACCAGAAAAAGAGAGTTCTTTCTCGACATATAGTTGCGGACTGATCGGTGATACACTCCCGTGAATCCGTTCGACTGAGAGAAAGAAACTCCGAACTTCCAAGAAAAAACCCTACTCAGAGGCACACATTTCACCGTGATCGGTGATACACTCCCGTGAGTCGAAATGTGAAAAGCCCTCTTCGGAGGCTCGCTTCCCAGTGAACAGGGAAAAAATAAAAGCCTCTCCCAAGAGGCAGAAACAAAAAGACCTCTTCCCAGAGGCAGAAACAAAAGGACCTCTTTCCAGAGGCGCAATCAAACAAAAAGACCTCTTCCCAGAGGCACAATCAAACAGAAAGACCTCTTCGGAGGCACACGTTTCACCGAGATTGAAATAAAACTTCCAAGTGTTGAAACGTGGAAAGCCCTCCTCGGAGGCACAACTCTTCGGAGGCACACGTTTCACCGAGATTGAAATAAAACTTCCAAGTTTTGAAACGTGAAAAAGCTCTCCTTAGAGGTACAACTTTTCAAAGAAGCATTTCATCAGAAATGCAAAGCAAAGATCAGAAAGCCCTTCACCGAGGCGCAAAAAAAAAAGCCCTCTTCAAAGTCACACTTTAGCTCTCAAAGGAAGAATGGTTCATCTATTCTGGAAAATACTCTTCCTTAAAAAGAAGTTAAAGTGCCCTTCAGAGGCCCGCTTTACCACATAGGAGAATTCACTTGGTAAAAATGTGTGTATGCACAAAAAAAAAGTGATATCTTCGAAGGTTGAAGCGTAGAAACTCATACGGAGGGAGCTGTACTCTATTTTGAAGAAAATAATATTCCTCCAAGTATGGAATAATTATTCTCCAGAAAATAAGAGTGCAAGTCCCCTCAAAGTATAAAATATTGCAACGAGCTTATGGTATAGGGGCAACATGGTATAACTACATTGGTAAAAATTACGCTCGAACAACATACCACAAGCTCACTGCAATATCATATAAAGAAGCTTGTACAAAAATGAATAGTAAATGCATTCTCAAATACAGATAGAAGTTTGTACAAACAAAAAGAATCATTTTATTCAATACTGTCAAAATTTGTACAGGTACAGGTTTCAAAATAAAAAGAAAAGCGGAGGCCGGTACCCGCACAATCTCCGGTCAGTACATGCAAAAAGAAAAAAGTAAAAATAAAAGGAAGCAAGGCCCGTTACTTCTTCTTGCCACCACCTTTAGAGCCTTCACCTGACCTAATAGGCAGCTTTTTAGGACGGCTTGGGAGAATCGAGGATGAAGGAGAGAGGGTTACTGCTGGATCAACCTTCGCTTCCTCTTCAGAAACAAGAATGTATTTCCTTTTCTTCTTGGAAGTGATACGCTTCCTCCTCCTCCTTGAAGAACTCACTTCCCGGAGTAACAAGAGCAGACAATTTTATGTTATCAGAAATGGTTCGCTCCGGGGACTCATTGCCTTCTCCAAGCCCTTCTCCCCCGTGTTCATGTGAAGCATTAGGATCATCTAAGTCTCGGAGAGCCTCTATTTGCTCCTCTTGCGACCCGGGTTGAGAGGCGGATGGAGGAGTGACCTGGAGAGACGGAGGAAGAATAATTGGAGGAGGGGGAGTCTGAACGATGCTCAACACTTTCTCTACAGAAGAAAAGAAGCTAAAGTCAGTAAAGAGAGGAGATAAAGGCTCGTTGAGGTTCAGGAAATAGTCAAGAAGCTCATCAAACTCATAAGAAGCAAATGAGCAGTCTACTTGGGCAATATTAACATTAGAGTTACCTGGAGAAGTCGGCTTCCTGATATCAACCTCATAAGCATGTGCATCGGCGCTCTCTTCGCCTTCATCTCCACCCTGTGTGCTTGTGATCTCAGTTGTAACTTTAACTGGGGATGGAGAATGAGAACTGGAGCCGACAATGTCGATTTCGGCCGAAGGTGAAGGCTGAACTGGATCAGTTGAAGTAGTTTTTCCTAAACGTTCCCCTTCTGCCATTTCGTCTCTTAATTTCGCAAGTTGTTCTTTTCCCCTGGCGAGAGCGGCGCGAGCGTCGTCATCCAAGTAATGCTCCTCAAGAGCTGATTTGACGTAGCCAGCACCTTTAGCACCAAGCATATCAAGTGCGGCCTCCCACACCTCAGCCAGAGTAATTTCATATTTGGGACCTAGAAAGGCGAGACTACCGCGCCCCAAGACGCTATGCAGGTAGAAGTCAAATAATGTCGAGCTGATGCTAGTCTTCGTTGCCTCATGAGATTCTTCAGCTGCAATTTTACCGGCAACGGCCTCATCACGCTCTCTTTCAGCTTTGGAGAGTTGAAGCTTAAGCGTTTCGATCTCCGCCTCTTGAGAGTCGGTTTTCTTTCGAAGCTCTGCAATATCAGCAATATAGCCCTCATTGATTCTTTTTTGCACTTCGAGCCTGTCTTCGGCGTCTCTTTGGCCGGCATGAGCATCTCTCACTTGTTTCTGAAGCACTTCTTCTTTTTGAGTGTAGGAAGTAGAAGAAGTGGCGAGCTCTTCTTTAAGCTTCTCGACCTTTGCTTCATGCTCTTCATTATAAGTAGTGATGCTCCTCATCTCGGTATCAGGCTGCTCAAGAACCTTCTGCCATTCAGCTTTGTCATTTTCCATAGTAAGCATGGCCTCGAGATTCGCACGGTTTACCCTTTGAAGCTCGTCAACAAGCTTTTGCCAGCTCGACATTCTTTCAATATCAAGTCTGACGGCATCGAGATTTCGCAGCATGGCAGGCTTGTCAATTGGAACTAAATAGAGATCGAAGTGAACCCCCTTCAAGCACCATTGCGGAAACCGACTTTGGAGAGTAGCTGGACCTGGCCCAACTTGATATGAAGGCCTATTGATGATTGTCTGAATATCAGTATGGGAAGGGGCAGGAGATTGAGAAGGAATTGGAGTAGTGGTCTTCTCAGAAATTGCAGGCACAAATTGCTCACTAACTTTAGCCCGTTTTCTTGGGTCATCAGCCATGTGGCTCTTCCCTCTGTCATCATGGGATTTACGCTTTTGGGAATCACCCTCTCTGTGGGAAGAATCATACCGCTCATCCCCTCTTCCATAGCATTCTTCATAAGAACGTCTCTCCTGAGCCTTTCGAGCAGCCCTCTCTTCATAAGTTTCCCTATAAGTGGGAAGATAGCGTCTGTAGTCATACTGACCACGCTTTCCATATTGCTTGAAGTCGTCGTAATATGAACCACTTCGCCTCATTGGGAAATCTGAAATAAAAAAAAGAGACAAGTCTTAAAAGTCTTCAGAGAAAAGAAGCGTAACTGTAAAATCTTCAAAGTACAAAGAATTAGGTGCATGAAAGTGCTGAAAGATTCAAAGTGTGTGTGATGTGCAAACTATGCGCATCAAACTACGAACCACTCTTCGATTGCGGAGTAATCGTGGGGGTAGTAGTTAACGTCAACTCTTGGGTCGACGGAGCTTGTTGCAAAGAAGAAGTCGCTTCCACCACTGAAGAAGAAACCCTAGTGGTGACAGGGTCGTCTTTAAAGAGCTCTTGAGGTGACAAAGAGGTCGCTCAATCCTTCGAAAGTGTCGTCCCCGCTCTGCTTGACAGGGCTAGTTTTCCCGACTTCTTCACCAGACTTCTGTGAATGTTGGGGAGATCCCTGAGGCTCTACTTCCTCAATGACTAGGGCAAGTGCGAATTTGCCAGACGACCCCGCAACATCGACAGTAGTAGAGCACTTCACCAGAGAAGCCTCGGAGGCAGGTTCTTTTGGTATGGGTTCGTCAGTGGAAACTGGGGCATCTAATGCTTTAGGTGGGGAGTCTGGAACCTCATGGGGGTGTGTAGAGCGAGAAGCATGTAAAAGTCCATACTGATGCAAAAATTCGTCCCTCAACAAAAACTTTATACTTCTCTCTCTAGCAGTCACAACACTTAATCTTTCAAAAACTTGCTTGTGGCTTGGATCTCTAGAGGGGAGAGGAAGTGCTGAAAAGAACAAAGAACGAAATTAGCAATCGGTAATTCGGATCTCGAAAAAGTTTGGAAAATGGAGAAAATAGAAACAGGTAATCTTACTTCCTACTCTCCAGATGGCATAAAACCCTAGGGGGCAGCGAGCAAAGAAAAACTGGTTCAAAAATCCATGAACACTTTCGGTAAGATCAGAAATAAGCTTGCGGTTTCTAGCTCTTCTCACAATAATAAGGAAAGGATGGTCTTTACTCTTTGCAAACGAGCATAAGTGGCGAATTTCTTCAAAACTTGGCAAACGATCAAGAGTTCTCTTAAACAATACACACAACCCCATCAAGATGGCGTAGCCATTAGGATGAAATTGGAATGGAGAGATTGTCAACCGAAGGAGAAGGGTTCGAAGGAAGTCATTAAAGGGAGGAATCGCCCCGCTTAGGCACATTTGACGATTGACTGCGACAAAACCAGGGAGAGGACTGTCGGCGGTATCATTTAGCCCGGGAAGTAGGGCATCATTTTCAGCAAAAGCAAATTGAGTACGTAGCGGAATAAACGCTCTCGAAGTTAGGATAGTCGAAGTTCTCTCTGGAGGATTCTCTATGGGAACAGCTGTCTGAAAGGTCTCTCCCGCTTGAGCTACCATTTCTTCTTCTTGGAGGGAAGTCATTCTACACAAACAACTGGATATTCAAACATGAAGGTGCACATTTCCTAAAATGTGTGAAGTGTTGTGTAAAATCAACAAAGCAATAAGCGAATATAACTGGAATAAAAACTAGCAAGCATTTGTCAATTATAAAGTCCAGGGTTTGTTGTTTTAAATATGAAAGTGAAATGTAGATGCAAACAAATCAGTTCAAGACAGTGATGCTTTGCATTGATATTTCACTTTAGTTGATTGGTTCACAGCATTTCATACAGTGTGTTTAAGTTGATTACTCTATGTCGACTAATCTGTCATTTGATGTGGGCAGTCAATGGCAGTATATTCGCCTTGGTTTTCTGTGATTGTTGTTTTCAGCAGGTTGTTAGCCTATAAGTTAATGTGATCTGTGAAATAAGGCAACAAAGTTAAAACAATGAAGGATTTAAGCAATTCAGTCCAGCAGATCAAGTTGAGTATTCAAGTTGGAATTATGTTTTTAAGTGAGAATTCGAGTTGGGCATCCAAGTGTTAACTCGGCTGCGACCCAAGGAATCTCTCGCGAGTTAAATTAAGTCTCTGATTCCTTAAATCGGTGGTTCTTTAGGTCGTGAGGAGTGGTAAGGAGAAAGGCTCCGGTTCAAAAAGTGGTGCAAGATTCCCCAAGTGCTAGTTCAGCCGCGATTTAAGGATTAGGTCGGCAAATTTCCCCGAGTGCTAGTTCGGCCACGAACTAAGGTTTAGATCGTATCAAATTAGGTCGACCAAAAGATATGTCGAGTTAAGAATCCAAAGGGTGGAGTCGCTCGTACAGCCTAAGTCCTAAGTCGTCAGGAAATCAATACGACCTAAAAGCTAAGTCGTGTGCAACCGAGATTGCAAGAAATTCCTAAGTCAGTAGATTCAAAAACTAACTAAGCCGTGAGAATTTCAAGTCATCCCCTCAACCAGTTGACTCCACTCCAACCCAATACCCGTTATCGCCTAAATAACATCAATCCATCATCCCCTCAACTAAGCCTATTATCCATTGACCCCATCAGCTTATCAAACACCAATCCAAACCATCATGAAGCCGCCATAAATCAAGCACGATGCTACAATCTTGAGAATCGCAACGGCAACGTAGCCAACGGTGATTGGAACCGATCACAAAAGCTAGGTAAGACATGCGGAGGTGATTTGGGAGCAGGAAGTGAAAATTCGTGTCTTAGCAATAGTCACAGTTGGGTTAGAATTCAAGGTCACTTACGCAATGAGTAACAAAGATTATCGGTGATTGATTGGAATGAAATCGCCTTTTGGAGCTCGGGAAAATTTTTAATGGCAGAATCAAGCAAGAGAGTAAGTACTGAAAAGGAAGAAGAAGATGTGAGACTTATACCTTGCAGCGGAGGGACCTGAAGCGGCACATACGATCTAACTGTTAGGTCGCGTACGACCTACCGACTTAAAGGGGGACGGGTTAAAGGATATCGAAGCACATGACCTAACCATTAGGCGTATACTTCGAGGGGCAAGTGTTAACTCCACCTCGGCCATGACTCGGCAACCTAATACAGTTGCCGACTTAAGGCTTAACAGTTACCGACCCAAAAGGTTGCTGACCTAACTGCCTAAGCCCTAAGACTTACCAGGGATACCGACCTAAGGTAGCTACCGACCTAACATGGGTACCAGCCTAATGCCTTAAAGGTTGCCAGGAATGCCGACCTAAGATTTGAGGGGGGAGCGACCTAAGGCTTAGGTGGGTTACCGATCTAACTATCCAAGGAGGTTGCCGCCCTAACTGCCCAGGACAGGGACAAGATCACGAACTACACTTGAGTCGCGACCGACTTACGGCCTATGCTAGGTCGTTCACGATTCAAGCAAAGGAAGGCAAGTCCGATGCAGCTACTTAACACGCAACCTCTTAACTCGTACACGGTTCAGGACTTGTAGAGTTTAGCAAGAATGCCTTTCCGGAGTCTCGACCTAGCATTTAAGTCGCGACCGACCCACGACTTAGTTTGAGTCGTCCACGACCCAACTTAGACCGGTTACGACTTAGGACTTGGTAATGTTTCCTGCCCAGAATCCTCTATAAATATGTTGCCATCTCCAACTTTCAAGGGACTTTTTTGGCCGATCTCTTTAAGCGCCGATACTCTGCTGAATTCTCGACTCACTCGACACTTCAAATACGAAAGGCATCTCAACAAACTTCAGGAGGAAATCTAACGCAATCAACATGGATTAAAGAGTTCTTCTGCATCGAAGTTCTAGTTGTTTGTCTCATCAGTATTGTAATTGAAGACTGTTGTAAAGTTGTAATTGATTCAGTAATAAAGAGGATTAAAGTGGACGTAGGCTTACCTAAAGCCGAACCACTATAAAAACTGTGGTCTTTTCTGCTTTCTCTGTGACTTTTCTACTTGTTTTTAGTTCCCGTGTTCACGGGTGGTGCTTTCACTCAATCTCAATATACACCGGGGTGTTAGCGTTCGATTTTAAACGTTAACACATATGTAAACTTCTATTATAAATTATTAGATTAAGAACAAATAATTTATTCAACAAAGTATTCAAATTTCATGATATTTTCAATTCAAGATAAAGTGACAATATGTGTATACAATATTTCCGTTTCAACACAAATGCAAATTATAAGTATATAAACTTTCAGATCTAAAAAAATGCAATTTGGTTTAAGTGTTTAAAACATGGATCTATAATTAAAACATTCTTTTAATATATATACAAAAAAAATTTGTTTTGATTTATCAAATTAAAAGTCAAATTAATTCATTCAACAAAAATTTCAAATAACATAACAATTTCGAAACAAATGAGGAAATGGCATATACATACAAACTATGATAATAACATTATACTTAATATAACATTTTAAAATAGAAGGCACCTCTTAGATCTAGCCAAAATTCACTCCTTGATTTGTACTTTCTCCTCGGATCGTCAAGACCCACACCCAACCCTTGCAGGAGCTGGATGAATCACCTTTATTTCTATTTAATTCGATGTTTGACATTAAATTGTTATTGGTTTAATTTTTTTTTAAATGAAGACGATGGTAGCCCTTTTTTTGGAGAGGAGGAGGAAGGATTTTATAAAAAAAGGAAAGAAAAATGAGGAGATTTTTTTTAATAGGGTAAAAGAATCTTTTTCTATTCTTCTTATTTAACTTTCTTATTTAATTCAATCAACATTTTCATTTTCTCCATGTGTTGGCTGATCTTAGCATGCATTCATAGTACATAAGATTTCCAACAAAATAAAACATTAGTTATTTATTTAAAACCTTATTTCAAAGGTGTTTCGATATTGAATATTGATATTTTCATAACTTTTTATACATGCATTCAAATAATTAATAATAGCATTCACATAATTTAATCATGATTAACATTTATTATTATAATCACCGTTATTTATTACATTCAAATAATGTCATTAAATACACCTGACATATGTTATCATTTTTTTATCTTACTATAATACATGTTATTAGTAGAAGTTCAAATTAAGATCATAAACATATCTCTTAACATATGTTAACAAAAGTAAAATCATAAATTTTTATTATTCTGCCACCTATATTCCTCAATTATATCCCTTATTACAATTAGCCTTTGGTATTCCTATCCATTAATTACACAAATAACATAGTTAATATTTGTTTGTCTTTCACTACATTAATACTATCCAATTTTATTAATTGCTCTATTTCAATTTATATTGAAACTTTTTCAGTTTTAAATATTAATAAAAATTAAAATCCCAATTAATTATCTTATCTTGGTTTCATTCTTTTTATTACATCAATTGTTAACTTATGAAATAAAATTAACATTTCTATTCATTTTGTTACATTCATAAATTTCAGTTATTGTCTAGATCTTATAAGTGTAACATTAAAGTTCATTTAATTGTAATCTTGGAAAAAATTCGGTTATAAATATCATATCTTTTAAAATTTCAAGTTTAATACATTCACATCCACTTATGGGGTTAAATTCTTAAATACCTCTCAATTTTAATTTATTTCCATATAAATATTAAATTGTTAACATTTAATTACAGTTGCTTCATCAAATTTCTACATTCGCTCCAATATAAACTTTAAGACTTTTATTTATTTCTAAATTAAATTAGAAATCCTATTAAATTAATTCTTTTAAAATCGTCGAATTTTACGGGTCGTTACACTCTCCCCCACTCAAAATTTTTCGTCCCGGAAAGGAAAAGAAGGGTAAAGAAGAATTAAGAAATCAATATATCTTATTTAAAATCTTAAATTTATAAACAATAATTTACAAAATTAATTATTTTAAATAAAATATACCAGTTTATAACCATTAAATCTTTTATTACTTAAATTAATAAAGTTTGGAAAACATTTTCAAAATATTTCTAAGTCCAAAATTTACGAAAAATTTCGGCAGTGTCTCCCTTGTACGGAGAGGCTCGGGAGAAAATAGTAATATCAAATATAACAATATACAACATATAATTCAAAATAATATATATCCCAACATGGGAAAATAATATAATAACGCTATAATCCGTAATCCGAAAACGTACCTATTTGTCGGGAAATTAACGCTTATTTATGGAACCAAAAGCAGTAGCAATTGCTTCCATAACCTGCATTTGACTTATATAATCTAAAAGGGTTAACAATTATATAAAATGAATATTTAAGTTGTTCAACCACAAACAAACAATCAATTCAACAACCAATTGCAACAAACAGCATACAATCTTCATACAGAATCAACACAATCCAATCGTTCATTCAAACAAAGCAAACAGTTGTTTGGGTTCAAAGCTTTGTATTGTATAGAATGAAAAATAAACTATCAAGTGCACCCTTTACTCAACAGTCTTTGATGAAACTAAATAGATTATTCATTCATCCATTCAATTTTAAAGTATCCTTACCCAAATGACCATAAACCAAACAAACAACAAATCCAAACAATAAACTAAGTTTATTCTTGTTAATTTCATTTCATACTATTGTTGTTTGATTTCCTTTTTATACATATAATGGTTTATCCTTTTATTATCTTCATTTATTTGCAGTATTCATCTTTCTGCTTATTTTATTAATAATTAGCTTCAGTCATTTAATTAAGTTTATTATCTTTCATATATACTACTTAATTTCATTTATTTACTTTCATTTATTACTAAATTCCATTTATAATACTTACCTTTCTATTTTAATTAACAGTCTTTCAATCATACTTAAGTTCCTAACATCTACAACACCAAATTCTTATTTATTAAGGAAATTTCATTGAATACTTTCATTATTTCAGATTTTCTTGTATAATATTCTATTACAATTTCTTATTAAACATTTCAACTTTTATATGTTTTGGTAAGTTATATATATGCCTTTAAGAATGTAATTGAAAATCATACAAGTTTATCTTATTTCTTTTAAAATTTATTCAATGTTCAATAATTATATCCTTTGTATTATAGGTTACACATTTCAGATCTCTTTTAATTTCATCCATAACTTAGCATTAAATTTCTTATTTTAATTGAAGGTTCTAATTTTAAATTAGTTACATTCAATTTCACTCCAATAACTGAAACTATTAATCAATGGAAACTTAAGAATTAAATACCGGGTTTTATTCAAATTATTTTAAAATAATATATAAATATACACTTACAACTTTATATATATCAATTTATATTTAAACAATTTAAAATTTATATTTTTCTATCAAAACAACTCTGCAGTAAAACTACTACAGTGGTCTTCCCACATCGAAACTCGAAAGTGAATGTCGATAATGCGTGCACTCATCATGGAAATTTATTTTCCAATGACAGAGAGGGAAGTACAGAACTTATATCTTTTCCAAAATCTTCTTTAAAACCATTCTTCCAATTTGTGTTGAAATATTTATATCAGAAAATACTTATAACAATTTTATTATATTCCACAATTACTCGAAGGAAATTTTCAATAGCCCGGAACTTAAGTTCTAAATTTCCAATTTTATTTATTTTATTTTCATTCTTATTTCAACTATTATTTATAAATTTTATTTCCTAACAACCAATATATTGCAACCAAATATAATCTTGATAAAAATTTATTTTATATATATAGAAAATATAATAGTCAAAATTATTTCATTCACCTATATTCAAAACAAATATTGTGTCGGTTTGTCCTATTAAGTGTTTAGAAATCCCTGTTGATGTCATAGCGTCCCATGAATCAACCAGAATTTATAAATACAAAACGGAACAAATAAATACAATATTAAAACCTTTTATAACACAAACAAATACGCTCTCTCATATATACGCTCAGCGACTCCTATAGGGTATTACTACCGTATTAACAAAGAGTCCGACCCCCACCAAGCTAAGGTTTATCGTTAAACCAAAGCTCTGATACCAGATGTAACATCCCACCCTTTTTATACAGTTTAAATCAACACACATGCCAAATCAAACCATACGGAAGGACGGATTGTTATGGGGTTAATAAGAAAAATAGAGAAGAAAGAAACTAAACAGAATCTCACATCGGAAGGATAAAATATAATAATCAATATACGGTTCATAAAACTGTTTACAATCATTTGATTCTTCTTTATACAATAAATATCAGAGTTCACGTACCAATAAATATCAATGCAGCGGAATACAGTATGTAGTGGAACCATATAATATATAATAATAAAATAATAATAATAATGAAAACTTCGTCTTTGTCCTTCAGAAATAAAGTCTTCGATCCTGAAATGCTCGGACTGACCCGAGGGAATTGAAAAAAACAAAACACTCGAGTCAGAACTAAAAGATCTTATGTAAGTTAAATTAACAGAAATAAATATGAGTGCAGTAACTTAAGAGATGCTCGGGATTCACATCTCCTAAGGATCCGTTAAACGATTTACTATGCAGTAATATTTCGCTATTATAATAATGTCTATTAGTAAAATAAACTTAATTTTAAATAGCGTTAAGGCTTTACATTTTCCACCTTAACACGTAATAATGCCAATAGCGCATACAGTACCGTAATACCTCCTGACCGGGAGGCTACTAGAGGATACTCCATAGGTACAACACAAATAGAAACTCGTAGAAGGCGCGCTAGGGTAGGTGACACGGCACAACTAGGCAATGCCAGGGTAGATATACCAGTTACGCATCCGGGCTGGTGGTAACGCACAGCAGCTACTACCGCCCACCTTGAACAACACCCCCAAAATCAAAAATCAAAAGTGGCCACCGAGTTAATCCAAAAGTCAGAGTATAATATCGAAGGAGTGCGTCCGATCAGAGGAATGACCTCGTTGGCCCGAGAATCGTTCCTGTTTTAGCCCCCTTATGCCAACTCACGGGAGTCAGGTCCACGTATTTACCTTAAAAGAAAACGCTGTCACCATCCTACTTCATTCTGGAATCTACACCCCGTACACGGTTGTTAAAGTGGTTTTCGGAGTTGGCAGAGAGTATGACAACTTTCGATCCCGGTCTCTTTAACAACCTAACGTTATTCTAACACCGCGGTTATTTCAAAATAATTTATATTTTAAAACCAGAATAAAATATCCACTTCAAAACCATATAAATACGATATCATTTCTATTTTAAAATCCAAATCAATATGATATCATTTTAAAGAAATCCAAAATCGATATAATATCATTTTTATTTCAAAAATATCCTTTTTCCAAAATCATAGCACTTTCAAATCATAATACCTTAAAATTCATAGCTTTGAAACATAACTTCTAATACTTAAATGGTTTACTATTAAATTACTTTACATAATAAATAAGCTTCTTTAATTTCAAACTCAATCCCAATACAGATTTAAATCCTCAAATAAACCATTTCAAGTTTCATATATTTCAAATCATTAATATTCAAAATTCCTAAACTAAATTTGATAATCTAGATTCGAAAATCAAATCTTCTATTATTTAGTTTTGAAATAATTTACATAATAAACCCATTTTATAAAAAACTCAAATTTTAAATACAAAATTTTTTCTTCAATTAATTTATACTTGAAATAATCATTTTATTCACCTGTACCCCAAAATCCAGTTATAATAATTATACCTTTTAAAATTTTCAATTTAATAAATTCCACGTCGACCTTTTAGAGTTTAATTCTTAAATAAATTCAATTCTAAATAAATCTCTAATTTATCTCCCAGCCTTAATTTATTTAAATCATCATACTCTCTATATTAAAATAAAATTTAAATACTTGCACTCGTTTATTTTAATAAATAATCAAACTCTATTATTAAACTAAATTTTTATTTAACAAACTTATACATAGCTTAAATTCAAGCATTTTTAATAATATTTATATAATATCAAAAATCAATATTCATTAAACCTTATTATATAAAATAATCAAACTTTATTTTTAGGATTATTTTATATTTCAAGCCTATTTATATATAGCTAAAATCAACAATAAATTTGACGTTTATATAACATCTAAAATCAATATTTATATAATCCATATATTTTTTTAAAAACCATAGAAATCATTTGAACATATATATATATATATATATATATATATATATATACCACGGTGTCTGTATATAATTTTCAACCCTATGGTCAGGTGATACGGATGTTATCATTTCAATTCGTAATTAAAAAATAAAAATTACGATTATATATCATTTCAAACAGCAATCCTGAATCAATAAAAATGCATAATAACTTGCAGTTTATAAAAATAAAATACAACATCCATTCATCCATCATAAATCATATATCCATCACAATCATCATCCAAAACAACCAATCAATATCAACAAATAACTAATAATATAAATAACAGGTATTTAACTTGTAGTTATATTCAAAAATAAATTAAATAACGATTTAATTTAATAAATGAAATTAACTGAGATGATGATTAAAAATATATTTAAAAAATCATAAACAAATGCATAATCACAACCAAATTTAATTTAACAAACATAAGAAATTTTAGAAGTTGTGAGTGGGTTAAAAAACTCACCTTTGATTTTAGCCCACAAAAATCCAAACAGAAGTGCAAAACTCAAAAATCTCCAAATTCAACTAAATCAATTTCATGTTGTCTACAATATAGATTTGAATCCAACACAAGAAATCGCGCGTGAATCAAAGTTTATATGCAAAAGATATTCATGTTACAAGAAATATTACTAAAATAAAAATTATTACGCGTTAAAAATATATATAAATAAACAAATTTTAATACTTATATTTTCTCAAGATGAGGCTTCAGGAAAAGATTGAAGAACAACTAAGATGAGAACAGGAAGTGTACGAAAAATGAAAAAAAGCATTTTTATAACAGAATGCTTTTGGATTTGCAAGAATAAGAGCTTTTGAATATGAGGTGTTAGGAGAAACAAAATGTAAAAGAAGAAATAAGATGTAGGTTATTTATAATTAGGAAATGAATGTGGAGGGACAAAAATAAATGCCACATTTTATTAGTTTGATTCTAAATTAATTAAGTGCTAGATACACAAAAGTTTGAATACATCATATATATTCATATTTAACTGTGTGTCGAAATTGCTAAACATATATCAAGTACGATTAATTGGTGACGATATATAAGAATAAACAACGATAAATGTAGATGTAATCACATAAGTATCTAATAAGGAAGGAGATAAAAGGTGACGACATTGATTAATTCCACTTTCTCACTTTAGCCAATTTTATTAATACGACATTTAATTATCATGCAAGTTGTATTATGACTAGAAAACATAAACAACAAACAATAAATTCATATGTAGATAATATTACCTCACATTTAAATTGTTTGATAATAAAAATAAAAATTAAATCATGTTTAGCAATTTGAAATTAAAATATTAAATGTTTATATGTGTACACATGCATACAAACACACATACATGTCGTTGCTTTTTTTTTTACCAGAATTAGAGCCTGTGTATAAAGATTAAACCAAAGCTTATTAATTAATTCAAAGCATACTTCCACACCACAATAAATTGTCTAATGCATTTGTAAACTTATGTATACTTGAAGTCAAAAGTACATATATACATATAAATTAAACCTTTATACCTTAATGAAATTTATTTAATTTTTTAACAAAACAAAAGTGGAACATGACAAATTAAGCAATATAGTAACAAACCTTTAAGATCCTTACATAAGGGCATTTGTGATAATATATTAGGTAACAAATTTAAATATTATTGTAATCAAAATCAAAGCTTAGATTTATCATCAAAAAAATTTTAAGCATATGTAAACTTCTATTACAATTTATTAGATTAAGAACAAATAATTTATTCAACAAAGTATTCAAATTTCATGATATTTTCAATTCAAGATAAAGTGACAATATGTGTATACAATATTTCCGTTTCAACACAAATGCAAATTATATGTATATAAACTTTCAGATCTAAAAAAAATGCAATTTTGTTTAAGAATTTAAAACATGGATTTGTAATTTAAACATTCTTTTAATATGTATACAAAAAAATTGTTTTGATTTATCAAATTAAAAGTCAAATTAATTCATTCAACAAAAAATTCAAATAACATAACAATTTCAAAACAAATGAGGAAATAGCATATACATACAAACTATGATAATAACATTATACTTAATATAACATTTTAAAATAGAAGAACCTCTTAGATCGAGCCAAAATTCGCTCCTTGATTTGTACTTCCTCCTCAGATCGTCAAGACCCACACCCAACCCTTGCAAAAGCTGGATGAATCACCTTTATTTTTATTTAATTTGATGTTTTACATTTAATTTTTATTGGTTTATTTTGTTTTAAATGAAGATGATGGTAGCCCTTTTGTTTGGAGAGGAGGAGGAAGCATTTTAAAAAAAAGGAAAGAAAAATGAGGAGATTTTTTTAATAGGGTAAAAGAATCTTTTTCTATTCTTCTTATTTCACTTTCTTATTTAATTCAATCAACATTTTCATTTTCTCCATGTGTTGGCTGATCTTAGCATGCATTCATAGTACATAAGGTTTCCAACAAAATCAAACATCAATGTAGTTATTTATTTAAAACCTTGTTTCAAAGGTGTACCGATATTGAATATTGATATTTGCATAACTTTTTATACATGCATTCAAATAATTAATAATAGCATTCACATAATTTAATCATGATTAACATTTATCATTATAATCACCGTTATTAATTACATTCAAACAATGTCATTAAATACACCTGACGTATGTTATCATTTTTTTTATCTTACTGTAATACATGTTATTAATAGATGTTCAAATTAAGATCTTATTAGTGTAACATTAAAGTTCATTTCATTGTAATCTTCGAAAAAATTCGGTTATAAATATCATATCTTTTAAAATTTCAAGTTTAATACATTTAAACCACTTATGGGGTTAAAATTCTTAAATACCTCTCAATTTTAATTTATTGCCATATAAATATTAAATTGTTAACATTTAATTACAGTTGCTTCATCAAATTTCTACATTTTATTTCTTTCTAAATTAAATTAGAAATCTTATTAAATTAACTCTTTTAAAATCATCGAATTTTAGGGGTCGTTACAGATGCACTCGGTCTTAGCGATACCATCAATGTTTTTCCTATGGCACATCACTGGGGATGTATGCTGCTTCGGAAGAATATCTCCAATGCTTGTGTAGGAGGACCATTTCTCAATGTACTGAGGGCACCTCCGCAGAAGTCATACACAATTAGCGAACGCGCCTTATCGATTTTCGATTTTATAACTAGTATTATTGTGATGTACACTCACGAACATCACAGCTACTTGATTACTATAATTTTTTCCCTTAGACATCATTATAAATCACTAGATTTTCTGATATAAAGGTGTTGGTTATTGTGAGGTAAAAACCCATCCTTGTTTATGTACGGCGTGGTCTTAGGAGATATTTTTGATTTTAAAGGATTTTACATGTTACAACAAATAAAATTCTTTATAATTTAAGTTCCCATGCTAGTTTTACCAGACTGACCCGACCGTTGTTTCCTATAATGCTCATGTCAGAAAGACCATATTTCCAAGTTTAACTGGATATTTTTATAGCATTAGGAGACGAGCTAGAGCCCAAAGAGGTATTTACATACATAGTTATATTTTTACGTTGCATTCATGATTGTATTTATCAGCAATTGTGAGGATAGTTTGTTATAACTGTTCATGCTGAATAGGTTAGCATACTCTGATTGATGTCTGTATATACATATATTATAGTTTTGTTGTGTAAAGATTGGTTTATATTACGGATTATACATTCTGCTATGAGATTCTATGTTGTTCTAGTTTCTTCTTGTCTTCTTCCTTTTTCTTTTCCATAACTATCCATCTTTCTGTTTATTTTGGATTGGTCATGTGTGGTTTATTGTCAGCTTAAATTGTACAGAAAAGTGGGTAGTTGCAACGTGGTATCGGAGCTCAATTTGAGCGAACACCTATGCTTTGGTGGGGTTGAATCATTTGAGATAGGGTAAGTGAGACATTAGGATGAGATTGAGAGTATATAAAGAGGGTATTTGTTAGTGATATAAAAATGTTTATATTGTGTTGTTTGATTTGTTGAGTGGATTAAAAATTCTGTTCGATGCATTTGGCAAATGTTATCAATAGGAATTTCCTAAACACTCGAACAGGACCAACTGATACGGTATTATTTTAAGATTTTTTTAATGAAATAATTTTACCTAGAAATATATTTTATGTATATAAAATGACTATTTTCATAGTTATTTCTGGGCTATGCTTGTTTGTTAGCAAATGATAATATTCCATCAATATCATCTAGGATTTGATGGGTCACGCTCACCCATTTTTGACCACTATTAATCATCAGTTAATCTATCTAGAATATTTCTTTTTAAAACCTAGATAGGATAGATAGGAATCTTGGTTACATTGAAACGAATAGCTTATGAATCAAGTTTCACGATTTAAATATAAGGCGTTCATTGATAACGTTGAGTTGAAATTTGATGTCTAAATGTTATTTATTTAAAAGAAAATTTGAATATTTTGAAATGAATATTTTTGAAACAACTTTATGTAAAGGGTGATTTGATAAAATTAAGTTTTAATAAATGTTGTTATCTAAAAATATGGAATATTTTGAAATAAATATTTTGTGAACGGTTGAATATAAAAAGTTAGTTGTATTAAATTGAAGATTACAAAGAAGTTATTAAAAAAAACTTAAATAATTTTGAAATAATGTTTTAAAATTAGTTATACAAGGAAGCTAGAATATTTTTGCAATAAATATTTGAGAATGATTTCCTTTAAATGGGGATATTTTATAAAGTCAATTTATAAAAATATATGTATAAATAAAAAGAATTCAAGAGCCTAAATCCAGATGATTTTGGAAAATGGATTTTAAGGTTTACAAGTTATTAGTAGTATTTTAGAATATTTTCGGGGTAAAAATATTTCTAAGGATTTTCAAAAGGATATAAGTATTGAACTCGCTTCAGTCAATAGGAAAAAATTCCAATGATAATTACAACGTTGTCGGTGTTCATTTTTCAAGTTTCTAAGTGGGCAATATGCTACCGTTAAGATCTCGCTATATAATTGCTTTGATGAAAAAAAATTTGATTTGATTCCAAAAAATGCTTTGATTTACGATAAAATAAATAGGTATATTACTATTTCAAATGATTTTTGTGAAAAGAAATAATAGTTTTATTTGAGATAGTTTTGGAGTATGAATGATGTTGGGAATGGTAACAATAGTTTACCTAAAAATATATTTAAAATATATGCTCTTTTGGAAAAGAGAATTTAAAAGAAATGTGCACTTCTTCCTACTGGTTTGGCAAGTGAGCCACGATTGGTTTATGGTGTCCAGAATAATCTTCTAAGTGATGATCAGATGTTTGCTTAGGCAAATGGTATTGTGCACTTAGTAAATTATTCTCTTTGTCATTGCACAGTCGGGACGAGTTCGAATCCGGACGAATCCAAAGTTAGTTGGAAGCCTGTAGTTTGATGAAAACTATTTATTTGAAATATATTTGGCATGGTTTCAAAATGAGGATTTTGAAAATTGAAAAAAAAAAATGTTTTTAAGATAACTAGTTTGAGTGGCTCAAAAATAACTAAAATTGGGTATAGATACATTTGGATGGTAAACACTTCTCATGTGTATTATCCTTCTGGTAAGGTAATGTATGGTACTATTTGGTAGTACCCAATTCCTTGGTATAATTTTTCGTTTACTCGAGCCATAAATTAAAATATATGGCATTATTTCAAAAAAAGTGTATTGAGTAAAAACTCAGGTGTTTAAAATTCATATGTAAATTTAAAATAAAATGAATCATAATTGTGTATACCCTTAGGCTATGATAGATAATTTTACAAGTTTTACAACTTAAGCTATGTTTTATGAAAATGTTTTCATAGATAATTTATTGATAATAGAATTGGTATTAGAAATAAGCAATTAAATAAGTGCGAAGGTGGACATAGATCATTTCTCTTTTTATATAGTTTTAATCAAATATTCGAGTAAAAGGCTTTGGAGTGCTTTACACCATTCCAAACAAGGATATATTACTCGATTTTTGACAGCAAACACTTGATGATGGTTCTTGGTATGGAACTAAAGTTTTCTATCATAGCTACATCTAGGTAAGTAGAATAGAGGTTTCGAATTAAGAAGCCTGATCAGAGTCCATACTAGAAAATCATGTAAGGGATACTGGTTTGGAAGTAGAGTCATATATTCGAGTAGTGATCGAATCAGATCTGTATATGAATGATGTATGAACATCATGAAGGATTATCAATAGTATTAAGTGTTCTTGAGCTGAAATTTCGAGGATGGAATTCTTTAAAAAAAAGGAGAGTGTAACGACCTGTATTTTTGGGTCTTCGAATTTGAACAATTAATTTATTTAAATATTTGGATTTGAATCTAAATTATAACAAGATATATGTTTCAAATAATGGTTCAATTTTTGATGACGTATTTTTAAATTAAGCTATTGGATTTTTCCATAATTTTTAATTTAAAAAATAATAAAGTTTTCATCTGACGCTTTTTTGGGCAAATATCAGTACTTTTGAAACTTCATAGAGTAAGTTAACTTTCAATTTTATTGTTGTTTTAAGATCGTCTCATGTTGTTGAGCGTAATTATATTTTTTATTTCTGTCGCTCGTAGCTTGTACGCGAAGGAATATAATCTGGTAGGGTATCCTAAAACTTTTGAAAATAAAAATTGTATATATAAATAAGTTAGTACACATACATTATAAATTCACGCACAGAATATCATTTTGCGAAAAAAATTCAGTGCTTTACTAGACATTTTGGTGGCTTGCATTAAATGTTGTACTTTATGGTTTACTTAACTATTAAGGAATTTTTTATATATTGGTACGCATCAAGCAAGGCATGAAAGAAAAGAGGACACGTTTTTCTTTTCTCTTTTTTGCAAAATTGAACACATCAACCTTTATTTGGACTTTCACTTTTCCTTAATAATTCATATATACATAAAGAAGTATCCTAAGGTGTAAACATGAAAGATTTAGAGGACGTAGTGACCTACATTTTTCTTTCAAGTGGCACTCGAGATGGAGGCGTCATGGAGGAGATATTCCCAAATAAACTTGCAGGAAGATATATGTGTTTATTTGTTCAATTGGGTGTGGGGTTCCTGGTCTTTTAGTGAGTGTTTGGGTGTAGGGAAGTCGCATGCATGCACTTTAAAATAGAAGTACATGGAAATGGATTGCAAGTGCGTGGAAATGAAGAAGTGTTCATGCATGCATGAAAATAGGCAGCGGGTGCATATATTTACGGGAGTGAAGTATCATAGCGTGCATGTATTAATGATTTTGGAGAAGGTATGAGCTTGCAGAAGAGAGAAAAGGACGAAGGCATGTGGGTCCAGGCGGACCAGACGGCGATGGCGGATTAGGCTAGGCATAGTTGAGGCAATATATTGTTTTATGTTCTTGGTGCGTGCATGCATAGTAAAGAAGAGATGGTTTTTCTCTATTGTTAACAAAGAGATTTGCATATAGGCCCTTCTTAATGCGTTCAATTGTGTGATGGTTTGTGGAAGAATGGATAGAAGACGCATGAAGGAATATAGAGGAAAATTGGAAAAGTAGGTGGGGCAACATGTGTTTGAAGTTAGGCAGGGCTTGGCTTTTGCATATGTTGATTTTGGTGAGAAATAGTTTAATAATTAATTTAAGTTGTTAAGTTATATGCTTGAACTTTAAATTATGATATCTTGTCAACTAAAAATCCAATTTACACATGGACATTAGCGTTGTGCTCGTATTAACGAGTATACATTGTAGTGTAGTTGGTTGACAGATTGGATGATGTTTAAATTTATGACATATTAAAAAAACAGACTGATATTTAATTACATTATTTTTAATTAATAACGTCTTACACTTATATATCCTAATCGTGTTATCTATTTAACCAAATAAATAATATAGTGATGAAATAAATTGAATATGGTAATTTGAACTCCTATTTAGCAGGATAAAATACCATCTCGTTAAGTGTACTATTTAAACACCTATTTAGCGGAATAAAACACAATTCCAGTAATTAAATTGGTTATTCATTTAATTAGCAGAATAAATCATCGTTCGGCTATCTTATATTTTGTACATCTGATTGTATAAATCGTAAATCGATATGCCACTTTGAATAAGTGATATGTTAACCAATGGCGATTAAGTGTTAAATTTATTTATATAGTCGTTGATTATGTAAATATCACTTGTTGGCTTGGAAAATTAAATTGAATAGGATGGTAGCTTGTTTAAGTACCATCGTTAAGCCTCTTTCAAATTTAAAAAAGGTTAAATTTTAATTTGGAAGTTATTTTAGAGTTAATTACTTTATTAATATAGTTCTTAAAATTTATTTTTCCAGTTATTTAAGAATATTTATTTATTATTTAAAATTTTTAATTCAAATATTTATTTAAAGTGGTTTAACTATACTTTAATTTTTTATTATAATTAATTATAATGATTTAACTTATCTAATTTTATTTATAAGTTAATTAATTACGATATTAATATTAGCTTAAAGTTAATTAATTATTGTTTTAATAACGTTTTAAAGTTAATTAATAATTATCTTATTATTGTTTTGAAGTTAACTTATTAATAAAATAATAGTGTTTAAAATTAATTTAATATATTATTAATGAGATTCTAAAGTTATTGTTTTAAATAAGATTTGATTGAAATAAATAGGAGGATGTTTAATAATAACTTATTATTTAAAGTTATTTCAAATAATTTATGGTTTATCAAGGGAGTCTTACCGACTTGGAAGTTAGTAAATAAGTTGCTTAAATATGGAAAGAATTTATTAAATGATTTTGGATATTTATAAAAGAATTTATAAATGAGTTTTAAAGATATAAAAAGGGAAGTTTTGTAAACGGGGTATGAGATTTATTAAGAATATTTTATTAACAGATTGGAGATTTATAAAGAAACATTATTAATAAATTTGGAGATATTTATAAAATAAAGAGATTTTGGAAAGAAATGATTGATTTTTATGGTGCGATTCGAGGGGCAGGGATTGCCTACAGTTTACTATGTATTCGCTGGGATAGCGACTTAACCATTGTGTAAACTGAAATCAATAATTAATATTGAACGACACATTCAAAAATCCATTTTAAAGAATATTCATGTTTTTAAGTTTTAGAAGTGAAATGTTTTGTGAATATACTTATACCATTGAGATAAGTATACGGTTATATTTTCTAAGCATCGAAATATAGTGTTGGTGAATATACTTATCATGTTGAGATAAGTATATGGAAGTGTTTTCCAAAGTATTTGAAAGGTAATTTTAAAATAATGGATACATAATGAAATGAGGCTTAGTGAATTCAATGAGAAATGTAATCTTTGCTTGAATGTTCATTTATTTGATAGTTGAATAACCGACTATCAATTCTATTCCTAAATATATAATCCTTCTTAATTTTGGCGGTACAAAAATATTCCCTACTTAACACCGAAGGATTTTAACTCCGGAAATATCTAGGTGAAAAACCAGGATTATATGTTACAGTTACCATAAGTGGTGCTATATTGTACATATAAACTCGTTTTGTTCTTTTAGGGAAAATGATAAGGAGACCCGTCCACTTGAACTGTTAGGGGTGATCCCCGCTCTTATCTATTGTCTGATTATTTTTTTAAGAAACTGTATTGAGCATTTCAAAAATCGGAGTTCGGATTGTGGAGCACTCGGGAAGTGGAAGAGTATACTCGTAAGAGATGACTCGAACCCGTAACCACTCCAAAGACCATATAAGGTTCTATGGAGGAGATTTGTAACATATTGAGATGTTGGAATCCATGTGTGATTACGAGACCGTTAGGGTATGGGAATCCGTGCATGATTCCAAGATCTAATAGAGATATGGGAATCTATGTGTGTTTCTAAGACCTATTGGGTTATTAGAATCCATGTGGGATTTTGCAATCTGGTGGCGGTGTGCAAGTTGGAATGCCGGACGTATCCTTATCAGCGGAAATGACTAAAACCTAAGGTAGGAGGCATGATCTGTATGATTTGTAAACCAATAGGGTTTAGTCGGCTCCTCTTAAATGTCACTTTTAGTTGTTATGCATGCATAGGGCGATGCACTTGGTCTTAAAAAGACTAGCTATGTTTTCCTATGGTACATCGCTAGGGATGTATACTGCTTTGGATGAATATCTCTGATGCTTGTGGAAAAGGACCGCTCCTCGAAGTACTAACGGCATCGCTATGGAAATTCTACACAATTAGTGAACGCACCTTGTCAATTTTCAATTTTATACCTAGTATTGTTGTGATGTATGCTCACGAGCATCATAGCTGCTTGATTACTATTATTTTTTCCCTTAGGCATTGTTATAATATCACTGGATTTTCTGATACAAAGGTTTTGGTTATCATAAAGTAAAAATCCATTCGTGTTTATGTGTGGCGTGGTCTTACGAGATACTTTTGATTTTAAAGGATTTTACAATTTATAATAAATAAAATTCCTTGTAATTTAAGTTCTCATGTTGGTTTTAGCAGACTTACTCAAGCGTTTTTTTTCTATAATGCTCGAGCCAAACCGAGCATATTTCCAGGTTTAGTTGGATATTTTGGAGCTTTAGGAGACGAGCTAGTGGCCTAGAGATGTACATGGTTTTTTTCCATTGCATTCATGTTCGTATTTATCAGCAATTGTGAGGACAAATTGTTATAACTGTCCGTGCTGAATAGGTCAGTATACTCTGATTGATGTCTGTATATACATATATTACAGTTTTGTTTCTGTAAAGATTGGTTTATATTATGGAGTATTCATTCTGCTGCGAGATCATATGTTGTTTTAGTTTCTTCTCGTCTTCATCTTCTTTCTTTTTGCTAACTATCCACCTTCCCTTTCAATTAAGGTTAGTCATGTGTGGTTTATTGTTAGCTTAAAATGTATGGAAAAGTGGGTAGTTACACTTACTCACATCAAAAGAAGAAGCGAATTTATAATAACAATTGATGTCTTTTAGAATGAATATGGACAAACCATTGTTTAATACAACCGCTAGGAAAGTCTTGAAATTCGAATGTTATTACTTGAGTCAAATTTCGATAAAATAATTAAATTTGATATTGAAAATTTCACTCATTTCGAAGGGAAAAATGAGATTATAAAGAGATTCCATCAAGAGACCATCCACAGGTCAACAAAGCAGCAAAAGCTACAAACAAAACTATCAAGAATACCTTGTAAAGCTGATTTGACTAAGAAATTTGGTAAAGGAACCACCTCTTACTTTTTGGCCATATAGAAATTAAGAAAAGATAGCTACTGAGCATCTACTTCCTGAATAGCTTATTCTTATTGACCAAGCGAAGAACTAATAATGGAATCCTTAGATTTAATCAATAAATTTGAAAATTAAGTTGCATAATGGATCATGAAATGTCAACGGAGAATCTATAAATGATATAATTTGGAAGAAAAAAGAAAGATTTTCAAAACGACGATTTGACACTCAAAAGAGCGATGATAACTATCAGGAACCCAATAGACAATCAACTTAGATCAAATTAGAAAAATCTCCGATCATTTTATGAAGTAACAACTTTAGAATCTATAAACTAAGCAAGCTTAGTGGAAATGCAATAACAATAGCCTAGAATGCCAACCATCTAAGGCCTTACTTCAGAACTTTGAATGAATAAAGAGATAAAGGATTATTAAAGATCTATCTAAATAAATTGCCCTCGAACAGAGATGCATTATGCCCGACTTATCTTCTAATCCGATGAAGTAAAGGGATTTATTGAGCAGATGCACTCAATATGTCTGGTAAATGATAATATAAGCTTTAGGTCTCGCTTCTACGCCTGCCCAAAGTACCCATCTAAAGAGTGATGGTCAAATTAAGCATTTGGTTCCACTTCCATGCCTGGCCAAAGCACCCATCCAAGGAGTGTTGGTTATTAAAGACTTTGGTCCTGCTTTTATGCTTGGCCAAAGCACTTGTCCAAGGAGAGATGATTAGTAAATCCTTTGGTCCTGCGTTTACGTCGGCCAAAGTACCTATTTAGGGAGAAACGGTCAATAAAGCCTTGGGTCTCACTTTTATGCCTGCCCAAATCACCCATCAAGGAGTGATGGTCAGTAAAGACTTTGCTTGCTCTTCTACATCTAGCCAAAGCACCCATCCAAGGAGTGATGCTCTGTAAAGTCTTTGGTCCCGCTTCTACACGTGGCAAAAGCATCCATCCAAGGAGCGATGGTCAGTGAAGCCTTTGGTCCTACTTCAACGCCTACCAAAGCACCCATCCAAGGAATGATGGTGAACAAATCCGTTGATTCGACTTCTACATCTCGCTAAAGCATCCATCCAAGTAGTGATGGTAAATAAAGCCATTGATTACGCTTTAACATTTGGCCAAGGCAACCATCCAAAGAGCATTGCCAAATAAATCCTTTGGTTCTTCCTCTACACCCGACTAAAACAACTATCCAAATAAGATGACTAGATAAACTATAATGGAAAATAAACATCTTAAAGAAAAACTATCTAGTCAGAAAATTAACTGAATCGATATCCATCAATGAAACAACATCAACTGAAATGGAAAAGGTCAAGAAAAGAGGAAAGTTCAACATTCAAGAAATAGAATTAGGCTAAAAGCAAAGTTCTCAAAAGCTAAAGCACAAGAAAACTTCTTATGGGGTAAGGAAAAGTATTACACCCCAAATTTCCTAAACAAGAAAGCCATTGAGTGTTAAAGAGTTAAGCTATCGCACATAAACTAGCTATCAAATGAAGTTATCAAGTGTCAAGGATAAGTAATTATATTAAGTATCTAGAATAAATAAGTTATCGCAAGAAGCTATTGAGTGTCAAGAAAAATAAGCTAATGCATGAAGCTATCAAGTGTAAGAGATAAGAAAGCTATTGCACGAAGTTGGCATTGAATGCCAAAGATAACCAAGTTGTCGTATGAAACTATAAAATGTTAAAGATAAGCAAGATGTCACATGGAGCTATCGAGTGTTAAGAATAAATAAGCTATCACATGAAGTTATCGAGTGTCGGGGATAAGCAATCTATCGCATGTAGCTATCGAGTGTTAAGGATGAGAGTTATTATAACGCCCCACCTCTATGCTCAAAATAACAAAGAGTATTAAAAGAAATACTGTCCGTTATTGCGAAGAATAAGGCTGGATAGGAGCAGCCATCCGTAGTTAGGCCTTACACTGGTATTGGTTATCTCGATAGGAGTGGTATATATTTTTATTTTTCATCTCTTATTTATTTACTCCCATCAACATATCCAATTCCAGTGTAAAACGAACTACGATGGTTCATAATAGTTTAGGACAATAGATATAATAATAACACAGATAATTCAAATGCGGAACACAGATAAACAAAAATCTTATATATATAATAACTGATGTCTGTTACAATACATGTGATACAATACATATGATACAACTACAACTGTCGACTCTGGAAGATACATATACAAGTACATTATCGTGAATAATATACATGAACATACAACATCCTATACAAACACACTGACTACTTTAAATGATGACGACTACTCCAAAAGTATAAAAAGACTTCATAGCTCTAACAGCAACCCAAAGTAAGGTATCAACAACCTGTAAATACTCGGTCTGACCCGAGTATTACATTCAAAAGAAAATAATACACGGGTCAGTCAAATTCAAACTCAGTTATTAGTGCACATAAGCAATAATAATTAAGTAACAAATAGACTACAGTCGCAATAAGTCTCGTCTATCCGATCCTTAATAAACAAATCGAATAACGATAAATATAACACGTAGCAGTGTTAAACAACAAATCAGCAAATCCAAATTATCAACGAAGATAATTTAAAAAGATTACCAAAGAAGATAATTTAGAAAACAACAGAATTACCTAAACAGCAATTAACGACAAAATTCAATTATTAAATAAATAATTAGAAACTCATAATCTAATTATCAAAAAGATAATTAGATATCGACAAAATCATTAAATTAAACCAAATCAAAATATGATTCAAAACATATTAAATTGAATAAACGAAACAATCAAACAATTGAAATATCAATTAAAACGACAATTCGAGTAAGGCTGCAGTACACGGACGCGTGTACTGCCTCGCCGCTACGGCATATGTAATATGCAAAAGATCAATAAATCAAAACAAAATAGAATATCATAAAAACAATACCATGTGGCTGCAGTTCACGCTTGCGTGCATTGCCTTGCCACTACAGTGATGATGTACCCAAAAGATCAGGAAATGCACAGTGGAAACTCACAACGAGCACAAGGTCAAATCCGAGCTAATAGCTGGATTCAACTCAAGTATAATTAGAAAAACAAATCCAATTGCGTCAATACAATCCAAACCAACAAGGGCAAACTGCATACATATGAACTGCAGTCACCATATGAACGCAACAGTTCAAGTTCCAAAATGTCAAGTGAAGGTGACATCTGTGGTATAGTGGACCACCCTGAAACCAAACAAAAATGCATATACGACTGCAGCTAGGCAGTACACATAGGACTTCAAAAGAAAATAGATCAAATGACAATGCAAGCCAGCATCAAAGACACAGCCGACAAATGATGTACACATGAATGCAACATGAACCAACAGTGTGAAAAAGGTTCGAACTCATGTCAGTGCACAAATCAAACTACACTAACAGGCAAAATGAAACAGAGTTTTGACTGTTTAAACCAACTTAAAGAAATGAACTGGTAGGAGCAAAGTCAGTACACAAGTCAAAAACCAGAGACCAGTGCACCAGACAGTTGAAATTCAACACTAAACTTGAAGTGTGGATACAAAATGATACATGTGAAGTGCACAGTATTCCAGATCCAAACAACGTGAATGCACAAGGGCTGTTGAACAAGAGCAAGTGCAGCCCCAATATGAAGTTTGAACACTTACATCAGAGAGTGGTGGAAAATAACACCAGTAATCAAATACAAACTCCAATTATCAAATGAAAACTCAAGTAAAGCATAAATCAGTGATGTACACCTGATAGTATCAGTGGACAATGTAAATAGTGCACAGCATAAGTATGAATCAACTTAACTATATACTGAATTAGGTGACAGTAGTGGATATGAATTCGAATATTAGTGGAGACATGAACAATACTCATGAAAATGGAATGCATCAATGAGACTAAAGCTCGCTACAGTAACAGAGAATAGACTAACTGCATATAAACCCAAACTATCTCAAAGCAATGCCACTACAACATGACTCAATCCAGTGAAAACTCGAGCAGGCATGTCATAGCACACTAGAATAACCCTAGTACAATAAATGGAGATGCAACAGTGAAACTGGACATTGCCAGCCTCCAAAACATCAGACTCGAACACCAAAGAATGCAACTACCCTCGAATACCAGTGAACAACCAAACTGTTCAGACTCAAAAACCCAATACACTACATCACAAGCACAAGGCTACAGGTAAAATAGGCATGAGAATGCACAAGATTTGTGACAAGCTTAACACATAAATAATTATATGCAGTAGTTATAAAACTAATGCCACGAATTAGAATGTTGACAGAAGATGCCAAGTGATAAAAATCACAGATTTGAAGTAACCGAAGTCACAAAAGAAGAACGTAGCAAGTTCAACCTAGGAAGCCCAAAATCATCTCGTACACAACATCACATAGACAAAGTAGTGGCCGATTCAAAGACAAATAATCGAACAAATCAAAACAGGGTCACAGTTCATCAGAAACAGTCCAAACCATCGAAGTCTAGTTAAGTTTCAAAGTAATCAATCAGTGAGTTACACATAAAATGACCGAAGGCCAAATAAAATCAACTCGAAGTCCAGAGAATTCAAAGCAGCAATTTCCCACAAAATTAATACCATGGAAATCAAAACAAAAGATCATATGGCTTTAAATTAGATGTGAGTAATAAAATTACTCACCTTTTTCAAAGAGCGGAGCCAAAAGAAGCGAACCCAGAGAGAAGACGAATTCGATAACTAAAGTCGGCGGCTTCAACAATTTCAATACCCTAGCTTTTAGAACGAAGAGGAAAAAGCAGCCATTTATTTTCTTTCGTTTTTGATTAGGGTTCGACGAAAAAGAAAATAAGGGGAACGGGTTATTACTTCTGATACTTATCACAGCACCCCAAATAAATGTGGGTCGAGATTTCCATTAAAAGCCTGTTTGACCCATAACGAATATTTACAAGGATTTTAACCCAATATTAAAAGAGTCCAACCAATTAAAATGCCAATAGCAATTAGCAACCAAATTAAATCGTCAAACAACGATAATTAATTGTTGTAAAACCCCGGGTTGTTACAGACTCCCCTCCTTATAAAAATTGCGTCCCCGCAATTTTCATGATTAAAGTCATCAATAACAATTATTTATCTAACATAAACTGATTAAGCTAGAAACTAAAGGTAGAAAATTCAAACGTCAAAGAAATCTTTTAATCTCAATAAAAGAAATTCACAAATTCTCAACAAAATCTAGTTATCAAATAGATAATCAGAATACAGAAATTGCAAAACTGCAAATATCCAGTTACCAAAACAGTAATCAGAAAACAACAAAGGTCCAATTATCAAAACGACAATCAGAAATCTCAATTCAACAAACATCCATATATCAAAAACGAAAATCAAAATCAACAAATATTCGATTATCAAAAAAGATAATCAAAATCAACAAATATTCGATTATCAAAAACGATAATCAAATCTCAAATCAACAAATATTCGATTATCAAAAACGATAATCAAATCTCAAATCAACAAATATTCGATTATCAGAAACGATAATCAAATCTCAAATCAACAAATATTCGATTATCAAAAACGATAATCAAAATCAACAAATAATCGATTATCAAAAACGATAATCAACAAATATTCGATTATCAAAAACGATAATCAAATCTCAAATCAACAAATATTCGATTATCAAAAACGATAATCAAATCAACAAATATTCGATTATCAAAAACGATAATCAAATCTTAAATCAACAAATATTCGATTATCAAAAAAGATAATCAAATCTCAAATCAACAAATATTCGATTATCAAAAATGATAATCAAAATCAACAAATATTCGATTATCAAAAACGATAATCAAAATCAACAAATATTCGATTATCAAAAACGATAATCAAATCTCAAATCAACAAATATTCGATTATCAAAAATGATAATCAAATCTCAAATCAACAAATATTCGATTATCAAAAACGATAATCAAAATCAACAAATATCTGATTATCACAAGCGATAATCAGAACAACAAATATCCGATTATCAAAACGATAATCAGAAACAACAAATATCCGATTATCAAAATGATAATCAGAAACAACAAATTTCGATTATCAAAAACGATAATCAGAACTCATATCAACAAATATCCAATTACCGGTAGATAATTGGAAACAACAAATATCTAGAATCAATTAAGATAACTAGAAAATCAACATAAAAAGTGGATCGATCCCAACAAATGGCGAGTTTTTAAGCTACGCCGCACATGCATCAACAAATGGCCGAAGCCTACCACGTACTATATATATTTTTTTTGGCGCCCAACATATGACCCGGAGGTTCAACAAATGACCCGAAGGTCCAACAAATGACCCGAAGGTCTAGTACTGGTATTGACCCGAAGGTCCAACAAATGAACCGGAGGTCCAACAAAGTGGCTCGAAAGCGCACGAAAATCATCAAAACAGCAAATATTTCAATTAATGAGTCCGGAATTAACCAAAATAGCAAACGCACATGTCCCATAACCACGAGTTTTACTAAATCGTTTAATTCTCTTCATCGTTTCCTTGAAAGTGCAAAATTGTGTATTTCAAAAATAACATTTCACATTCTCAAACGGACAAGTCCGGAATTAAGCGAATCAGTAAAAGAAAGGGGACATAGTCCTCGATTTTGCTGAAACGTTTAAATCGCTTTCTCATTCTTTTGAAAACGCAAACTGTAAAACTTCTAAAAACAATTTCATTTATTTTATAAAAGTAATAATTTACATTCTCAAACGGACAAGTCCGGAATTAAGCGAATCAGTAAAAGAAAGGGGTCATAGTCCTCGATTTGGCTGAAACGTTTAAATCGCTTTCTCATTCTTTTGAAAACGTAAACTGAATTTTTTTGGAAAACAACTTTATTTTTTAAAACGATTGCAAATCTGTGATAAAAACAGCAACATTAGTGACAATTTAGACAAGGAAATTGCACTTCTCAAAACACCGTAGAAACAAATCTCAAATTTAGCATTGCGGGATAACCGCTTAAAAATCCACTTTAAAAATTGACGGTTACTGAAGTCAAAGCGAAAGTAATTTTTAAACGTTGAAATCTCATCAAATAATTCGCATCGAATTATAATATCAGTGAATTTTCATTCATTAAAAATGTCAACAAAACACCGGCTTCAAACATTTAGCATTGGTGTAAAAAATCCCGTTATAAAAATAATGGCAACAAAATACGTTTAAAACCAAACATCGGTTCAACGTAAAAATAATGCAGCAACGTGAAACATAAATTTGCACGTATACCGCCAAAATGAACAAAGAAATCATTCAATATATCTTCGATGAAGATAATTTAAAACAGCAAAAATCTCAACAAATTCACATAACTGCAATTGCTTCGAATCCTCAAATCGGATTTGAAATTTTTCAAAGAAAACAAAATAAACACAGCTATGTAAACAACAATTGAAATTTATTACAATTTCATAATTTGATTTTCAAATCAAATAGGTTATCAACCATGCTCAGCGAAGACAATCACTGTTTCTGCTGCGCACTCTGATAAACAGAACACACTCCATCAATCATTAAAACACAACTTCACTTTTATTTTTAAATAAGGAAATTTAAAAATTTCATCATAATTTCAAAACTTTAGTTTTTACTCAAAACACAATAAAACATCGACTAATAGTTGTAACACATGTTCCATCTAAGTTATGTTTTATATTATGTCCATAAACCCCAAGCTTTGATACCAACTATAACGCCCCGCCTCTATGCTCACAATAACAAAAGTATTAAAAGAAATATTGTCCGTTATTACGAAGAATAAGGCTGGATAGGAGCGGCCATCCGTAGTTAGGCCTTACACTGGTATTGGTTATCTCGATAGGAGTGGTATATATTTTTATTTTTCATCTCTTATTTATTTACTCCCATCAACATATCCAATTCCAGTGTAAAACGAACTACGATGGTTCATAATAGTTTAGGACAATAGATATAATAATAACACAGATAATTCAAATGCGGAACACAGATAAACAAAAATCTCATATATATAATAACTGATGTCAGTTAGAATACATGTGATACATGTTTGCGTAAAAAATGGCCGCAAACACCCAAAGTCGTATGAGTTGGTTGATTTTATGTTGTGTTTAGTGATTTGGGTGATTTATGCAAATATGTAAAAAGCAAGGACTAAAATGTAAAAGACACACAGATTTATAGTGGTTCGGCAAGAACGTGCCTACGTCCACTTTATATGTTATTCTCTTTTTTTTTCAGATTACAAGTACAAAGCTTTGATTACAAGTATCTAAAGTTGTTTGAGGGTTCCTTCCAGGCTTGAGCTCTCAAACTTCTCTTCCATTGTTGTACCCCTGCCCCTCTATTTATAGAGTGAGGCTGGGGGTAGGGGTCTTGGATGCTTATAGCTGTTGGTGGGCCTGGGCTGATGCAGTTTGGACTGGCAACTTTCTGGTTCGGCGAGGCTTCATTCGGCATGGAGCTTGGAGAGAAGGATGGTTGGACCGGTGGTTGGTTGGTCCGGTGGAGCATGGGTTGAGTGGAGTTCGTTCGGTGATAGGAGTATGATCCGGTGGTAGTATGTTAGTGGATGGAGTGTTGGTTCGGTGTAGGATGAGTGGGCCGGTGGATTGGTCCGGTGATGGAGGAGGCAGGTTGGTTCGGTATTGAGGTGGAGAGGCTTGGTTCGGCATTGCTTGGACCGGTATGCCGAATGGAGTTGTGTTGGGAACGCCGGATGGGAACGCCGAATGAGACGACTAGGAATGCCGAACGAGCTTTAGGCCTTAGTGCCGAATGACTCGTATACTTGCATAGCCGAATGAACATGAGGGTATGAGGCCGAATGGACTTGGTATTCGGGAACTCTGGACTTAGGTACGCTTGCTGGTTGCTCCTTCTTAGCTCGATCGTGGTGGAGACGCGCTCAACATTGATATTCCAGTTTTGACCAAAAAATGGGATAACACTTTGCCCCCCAAAATATGCCTTGCGGTAGGAAGGCGTGTTTTGTAATGCCATGAGCTGGATGTTCATATCCTGTCATCAACCTGTAAAGAACTTGATAGTTTATATGGCCCCAACTGATGACCGTTCGGGATCGAGCTATTTGGGATGAAGCGCGGCCGTTCATGGTCAAGCGCCTAACTTCAAATGACGATCGTTCGTGATCAAGTCATTCGAGGGAAAGTGCGACCCTGCGCGGTCAAGCGCGTAAATCCATGCGTCGATCGTACGGGATCGAGTCATCTGCAGTGAAATGTGACCGTTCAAGGTCAAGCGCTTTACTTCAAATGACGACCGTTTGGGATCGAGTCATTCGAGGTAAAGTGCGACAGTGCGCGGTCGAGTGGGGACCGTTCAAGGTCAAGCGCTTAACTTCAAATGACGACCGTTCGCGATCGAGTCATTCGAGGTAAAGTGCGACAGTGCGCGGTCGAGTCTGTAAGTCCACGCGTCGATCGTTCGAGACCGAGCTATTTGTGATGAAATGTGACCGTTCAGGGTCAAGCGCCTAACTTCAAATGACGACCGTTCGTGATCAAGTCATTCGAGGTAAGGTGCGACAGTGCGCGGTCAAGTGGCGGTCCTCAAATGACGACCGTTCGCGATCAAGCCATTTGAGATAAGGTGTAACAGTCAGTGATCAGGTGGCGGACCTCAAATGACGACCGTTCGCGATCGAGCCATTTGAGGTAAGGCGAGTTGTGCCGTTCGAGGCGAGTTGTGCCGTTCGAGGCGAGTTGTGATCGTTCGCGATCGGGTGCCGTTCGAGGCGAGTTGTGACTGTTCGAAGTCGGGTGCCGTTCGAGGCGAATTGTGACTGTTCGGAGTCGGGTGCCGTTCGAGGCGAATTGTGACTGTTCGAAGTCGGGTGCCGTTCGAGGCGAATGAGTGTGCCCGGGGGGGACTTAATATTATCAGTGTTGGAGTTATTGTTTGGGGGAATTTTTCGAATCAAAGAGTTCGGCAGTTCGTTGCCATGCAATAGGTGCTCGTGGATCGTTCGCGATCCAACGGGCATACAAGTAAATAATTTTTCCATGGAGTTACAAATGTTAAAGCAATAGTACCTTATAGCAGAAATGTCCAAACAGGAAGAATTCAAATGTTCAAATCAAAACGAAACAGAAGCAAAGCAAGGATGTCAAAGTGTAAGTCCCCATCCTGAAGCAGTCAATGATCATTCAGAGCATGCCTGGAGATCGTTCGCGATCTCGCACATGTGTAAATGATTTAATTGCTTTAGTGGAAGCTTACGACTTGTTCATCGTTATTTTAATCAAGCAATCAATGGATAATCAAATGGTGCCCTGATCTAGGGTCACCTCTAGCTGATGTAGAGGGTGGTCGCTCTGGCTCCACCGCTGGAGTTCGCCTCCTCACATACTGAAGGAGCATACCGTTCCTGATAAGCCCTTCCACCTCGTCCTTCAAATGCCTACAATCATTAGTGTTATGACCATTCAATTCATGAAATACTCAAAACTTATCTGATTTTCTTTCGTCAGAGGTTGGATCCCTTCGCATTGGTCTACGATACGGAACCTGTCCCTTGGTATCCTGATAGATCCGTTCCAAACTCTCAGTCAGCTCTGAATAGGTGGTGAATCGTGGCTCTCTTCGTAGCCACTTTGTCCTGTCATCATTATCCTCAGCCTTTCTTTTTCCTTTGCTAGTCTCCGCACCCTTTCCAAGTGGGTTTCCGCTCTTGATTGTGTAAACGTCATCTTCTTCCTCTCTTTCTGCACTAGCATCTTCCAAACGCAGAAACTTTTCAGCCTCATGATAGAACTCTCCCAGATTCATAGGCGGGTCCTTGGTTAATGAATTCTTGAACTCTGTATTACCAGCTATTCCAGATACAGCCGCCATCATGACCATAGATGGATCTGGTCGATCCACTGATGCTGCCGCCGCATTAAATCGCGTTAGAAAGCTCCTCAAAGTCTCTCCAGTTTTCTGTTTCAAGGTTGCCAAAGTCATCACATTCTTGGGTCTCGCAATATGAACCCTGAATTGCCTCATGAACCTCTCAATTAAATCTGCCCATGTTCCTATGGAGCCGCTTTCCAGTTGCCTAAACCATAATGCTGCAATGTCCGTCAAATACAGTGGAAAGCACCGGGCCTTAACCTCCTCTGATGCCCCCAGCACTTCCATATGTCTCATATACTTTGTTAGATGAACCGTGGGGTCTGTTTTCCCGTTGTACATGTCCAATGATGGTAACTTGAATTCTGGTGGGTTCCTAGCCATCCTAATCGCAGAAGAAAAAGGACTCCTGTTTACATCTTCCAAGTCTCTGTTTACTAAACCGCCTCTCATAGCTCTTCTAACCATCTCTGCTAATCTGTCATTGTCTCCAAGCTGTAGTTCTCGTTCACTGCCTTCGACCTGCCCCCCAAGTCCGCGGGAGTTTCCATGTGTATGCCTCCCTGGCTGAAAGTTCATTCCTCTATTGCTACCAGGTGGCTCGGATGCCCCCATCTCACTTTCCGGCGTTGGATCAACATGCTCTATGTGAGTGCCCCCTAGCTCTGGTGCTGCGCCAGATGGTCCTGCTCCGTTCTGAATTCCAGCCGCTCCTTGGATTTGTGCTCCAATTTGCCCAATTTGTTGAAGTAAGTTCTGGATCATCTCTTCTTGTCTTCTCATCATGACCTCCATCTCATCCCTAGTGATGAAGATCGACGCTTGATTCCCTCCTGAGGAAGCCTCTTGACTTCCTTGGTGTTCGCTTCTCTCTGGCCTTTGCCTTTTACTTGTTTGTCTCGTCATAACTCTTAGATCTGAATTCTTAGATTTTCAAATTCAACTTCTATCTGATGTAGCGGGAGTTGGTTCTTCTCAGTGAAAGCACCAAAATGTTTGCGTAAAAAATGGCCGCAAACACCCAAAGTCGTATGAGTTGGTTGATTTTATGTTGTGTTTAGTGATTTGGGTGATTTATGCAAATATGTAAAAAGCAAGGACTAAAATGTAAAAGACACACAGATTTATAGTGGTTCGGCAAGAACGTGCCTACGTCCACTTTATATGTTATTCTCTTTTTTTTTCAGATTACAAGTACAAAGCTTTGATTACAAGTATCTAAAGTTGTTTGAGGGTTCCTTCCAGGCTTGAGCTCTCAAACTTCTCTTCCATTGTTGTACCCCTGCCCCTCTATTTATAGAGTGAGGCTGGGGGTAGGGGTCTTGGATGCTTATAGCTGTTGGTGGGCCTGGGCTGATGCAGTTTGGACTGGCAACTTTCTGGTTCGGCGAGGCTTCATTCGGCATGGAGCTTGGAGAGAAGGATGGTTGGACCGGTGGTTGGTTGGTCCGGTGGAGCATGGGTTGAGTGGAGTTCGTTCGGTGATAGGAGTATGATCCGGTGGTAGTATGTTAGTGGATGGAGTGTTGGTTCGGTGTAGGATGAGTGGGCCGGTGGATTGGTCCGGTGATGGAGGAGGCAGGTTGGTTCGGTATTGAGGTGGAGAGGCTTGGTTCGGCATTGCTTGGACCGGTATGCCGAATGGAGTTGTGTTGGGAACGCCGGATGGGAACGCCGAATGAGACGACTAGGAATGCCGAACGAGCTTTAGGCCTTAGTGCCGAATGACTCGTATACTTGCATAGCCGAATGAACATGAGGGTATGAGGCCGAATGGACTTGGTATTCGGGAACTCTGGACTTAGGTACGCTTGCTGGTTGCTCCTTCTTAGCTCGATCGTGGTGGAGACGCGCTCAACATTGATATTCCAGTTTTGACCAAAAAATGGGATAACAATACAGTACATATGATACAACTACAACTGTCGACTTTGGAAGTTACATATACAAGTACATTATCGTGAATAATATACATGAATATACAACATCCTATACAAATACACTGACTAATTTAAATGATGACGACTACTCCAAAAGTATGAAAAGACTTCATAGCTCTAACAGCATCCCAAAGTAAGATATCAACAACCTGTAAATACTCGGTCTGACCCGAGTATTACATTCAAAAGAAAATAATACACAGGTCAGTCTAATTCAAACTCAGTTATTAGTGCACACAAGCAATAATAATTAAGTAACAAATAGACTACAATCACAATAAGTCTCGTCTATCCGATCCTTAATAAAGAAATCGGATAACGATAAATATAACACGTAGCAGTGTTAAACAACAAATCAGCAAATCCAAATTACCAACGAAGATAATTTAAAAAGATTGCCAAAGAAGATAATTTAGAAAACAACAGAATTACCTAAACGGCAATTAATGACAAAATTCAATTATTAAATAAATAATTAGAAACTCATAGTCTAATTATCAAAAAGATAATTAGATATCGACAAAATCATTAAATTAAACCAAATCAAAATATGATTCAAAACATATTGAATTGAATAAACGAAACAATCAAACAATTGAAATATCAATTAAAATGACAATTCGAGTAGGGCTGCAGTACACGCACGCGTGTACTGCCTCGCTGCTACGGCATATGTAATATGCAAAAGATCAATAAATCAAAACAAAATAGAATATCACAAAAACGATACCGTGTGGCTGCAGTTCATGCTTGCGTGCACTGCCTTGCCACTACAGTGATGATGTACCCAAAAGATCAGGAAATGCACAGTGGAAACTCACAACGAGCACAAGGTCAAATCTGAGCTAATAGATGGATTCAACTCAAGTATAATTAGAAAAACAAATCCAATTGCGTCAATACAATCCAAACCAACAAGGGAAAACTGCATACATATGAACTGCAGTCGCCATATGAACGCAACAGTTCAAGTTCCAAAATTTCAAGTGAAGGTGACATCAGTGGTACAGTGGACCACCCTGAAACCAAACAAAAATGCATATACGACTGCAGCTAGGCAGTACACATAGGACTTCAAAAGCAAATAGATCAAATGACAATGCAAGCTAGCATCAAAGACACAGCCGACAAATGACGTACACATGAATGCAACATGGACCAACAGTGTGAAAAAGGTTCGAAGTCATGTCAGTGCACAAATCAAACTACACTAACAGGCCAAATGAAACAGAGTTTTGACTGTTTAAACCAACTTAAAGAAATGAACTGGTAGGAGCAAAGGCAGTACACAAGTCGAAAACCAGAGACCAGTGCACCAGACAGTTGAAATTCAACACTAAACTTGAAGTGTGGATACAAAATGATACATGTGAAGTGCACAATATTCCAGATCCAAACAACGCGAATGCACAAGGGCTGTTGAACAAGAGCAAGTGCAGCCCCAATATGAAGTTTGTACACTTACATAAGAGAGTGGTGGAAAATAACACCAGTAATCAAATACAAACTCCAATTATCAAATGAAAACTCAAGTAAAGCATAAATCAGTGATGTACATCTGATAGTATCAGAGGACAATGTAAATAGTGCACAGCATAAGTATGAATCAACTTATATATATACTGAATTAGGTGACAGCAGTGGATATGAACTCGAATATCAGTGGAGACATGAACAATACTCAAGAAAATGGAATGCATCAATGAGACTAAAGCTCGCTCCAGTAACAGAGAATAGGCTAACTGCATATAAACCCAAACTATCTCAAAGCAATACCACTACAACATGACTCAATCCAGTGCAAACTCGAGCAGGCATGTCATAGCACACTAGAATAACCCGAGTACAATAAATGGAGATGCAACAGTGAAACTGGACAGTGCCAGCTTCCAAAACATCAGACTTGAACACCAAAGAATGCAACTACCCTCGAATACCAGTGAACAACCAAACTGTTCAGACTCAAAAACCCAATACACTACATCACAAGCACAAGGCTACAGGTAAAATAGGCATGAGAATGCACAAGATTTGTGACAAGCTTAACACATAAATACTTATATGCAGTAGTTATAAAACTAATGCCACGAATTAGAATGTTGACAGAAGATGCCAAGTGATAAAAATCACAAATTTGAAGTAACCGAAGTCACAAAAGAAATCACAGTAGCAAGTTCAACCTAGGAAGACCAAAATCATCTCATACACAACATCATATAGACAAAGTAGTGGCCGATTCAAAGACAAAGAATTGAACAAATCAAAACAAGGTCATAGTTCATCAGAAACAGTCCAAACCATCGAAGTCTAGTTAAGTTTCAAAGTAATCAATCAGTGAATTACACATAAAATGACCGAAGGCCAAATAAAATCAACTCGAAGTCCAGAGAATTCAAAGCAGCAATTTCCCACAAAATTAATACATTGGAAATCAAAACAAAAGATCATATGGCTTTAAATTAGGTGTGAGTAATAAAATTACTCACCTTTTTCAAAGAGCGGAGCCAAAAGAAGCAAACTCGGAGAGAAGACGAATTCGATAACTAAAGTCGGCGGCTTCAACAATTTCAATACCCTAGCTTTTAGAACGAAGAGGAACAAGCAGCCATTTATTTTCTTTCGTTTTTGATTAGGGTTCGACAAAAAAGAAAATAAGGGGGGCGGGTTATTACTTCTGATACTTATCACAGCACCCCAAATAAATGTGGGTCGAGATATCCATTAAAAGCCTGTTTGACCCATAACCAATATTTACAAGGATTTTAACCCAATATTAAAAGAATCCAACCAATTAAAATGCCAATAGAAATTAGCAACCAAATTAAATCGTCAAACAACGATAATTAATTGTTGTAAAACCCCGGGTTGTTACAGTTATCTCATGCCAAAGAGCTATCACATGTCAAGGAGACAACATAAGTCAAAGTATTAAGCTATCAGAAATTGATGGACAGAGCTATCAATGATATAAAAGAGCTACCATTGTTGTTACAAAGAGTCATTAGCAGTATAAAGAAGGTGTTCAAAATATAGGAAGAAATGATATTAAATTTAGGACAACTATTAAAGGAACATAGACAATAAAGATGCTGCTAAGGGATATGCTTATTTAGGTATACTAATAATTTCTTACTTGGTAAATCAGTCAAAGAACGCACAAAGGAAGTAGATACCAATGATATGCAATACAAAAAGATGGAGATGAATCAATGATATAAAAAGTTAATGTTTGAAGCTTCAAAACATGCATATGCAACCGTTCCACATTTTACAGAGTAGCAACCAAGATAGCAATCTACATGAACTATTCAAATCCAAAGATTATGACATATTACACCGTCAAGACCATCTATTTATCTAAGACATCAATCGGCATCAACTTCAATCCATCAATGCGAGCAAGTTGTGCCCTCTCTCCAACTACTATAAATATGGACCCATCCCATATAACAAGGGGCTTCTCTTATCATTCTCTTTCTTAACATAAATATTTTTTAAACTTGACATTTCTAAGCTTACTTAAGATCTAGATAACTATTTTAATGGACGACGAAGAAGATGACAACTTGAACTTTTGGACATAAGGACCCATAGAAATATGAAATTGCATATATACACAATTTTTGCATATTGGACTATGGCGAAGAAAATGACTTGTAGTTTTGACATATTGACTAATGGAAGAAGGGCATTGGATATAATTTTGAACTTTAAAATGTTTGCAAATGAATAGAATATGACTTTAACTTTGGACATTTAGGACGAATTTTATTTTGATTGTGGTCATATTTGGAATTTTATGTGAATGATGTATCCTTTTAAGGTATATTGGATGTTAGACCAAAAATTGGTCTAATAACGTAATTGGTTTCAAGTTTCGGTTTGCAATTTGTTGTAACATTATTTATCATATGCCATAGGCACATCATTAAATTTGTTATTGAAATAACATTCTCCGCTCCATTAATTAAAGCTTATTCCCTATCGTGATTATCACTTCAAGTAGTTATCAGGCATATATAAATGTTTAAGCTTTGGCTGGGCCTGTTTGTAATTTTTTCCCCTTCATGTGCTAAAAAGCATGAGCAATTCTAATTTTTCGGTCCATAGAAATCATCCCAACCATTTTCAATAAAAGCATGTTATAACGGTTCATTTTCTAGGTGCAATCAAGGAATAAAACTAATAGAAAACATTTAAATAAAGTTGCAAACTCTAGATGAGACCACATTAAATCAATCAAATTGTCACTTGACGAACCTAGTCTATCAAAACAAACATAATGTTTTTCTACAAGAAAATTTATTAGCTGTTGCATTGCGGATCGGCATTCCATAGCCGAAAGTTGCATATTATATTTTGCATAGTAAATTGTTTCCAAAATAAAAGAATTTTCAGAAAATGTATTTATAATAGTAGTGTATACCTCCTTGGTTGCACACCGCAACAGTCACATCAGTTAAAAGTTTTCCCCTTGTCTAATAATCTTGGAGCATACAGATGATCCACTAAGGTATGTGGAAGTTCATGATTATGTGTAACATTCCTTCTTGTAACTTTCCATTTATCTTCCATAATACACACCTTTGATCAAAAATAGACGATTGCACTTTCTAGTAGCACTCCCTCGATGTCGCTTTACATTTTGATCTTTTTTGTTCATTTTTAGGTGGGGACTTCGATACGTGCCACCTCTTTCACAACCTAAATGCAGTCTTAGTTTTTTGGGAACCCAATTTGTCTATTTTGATTATTATTATTACAACGACATTTATTACCAATTTGTCTTAGTTTTTTCTTGCATGTTACACAAATAATCAACTAAAAATGTTTAAAATCAAAACAATTCAATTTTTTCTTCCATTCAAATTTTTTATTCAAAAACACTTATTTCATCCATTACGAAGCTAATTGTTACATCAACTTCAACACTTTCATGAATACTTGATTCATTATTTTGAAGATTTGTTTGATCCTCAACCGTCATATCATCAATAATTTTTGAAGTATCTTCACTTTGTATCTTGTTATCCATCGCCTAGGAAATAGTTTTAATTAAAATTCTAACAAAAAATGCAATACCTACAAACATATCGTACTATCGTACTTACATCCACACAATAACAATGTCATCAATTTTGACATCATCAACCACGTTTTTGCTCACAAAATCATTGCAAAGAAACCTACAAAAAATATTCATTTCAACTTTATTGAAATCACGACGTAAATAATGATAAAAAAATAAACCTCATTTGATATTTCGCTCCCGCTTTCTTCATATCATCACTGTTCTTCATTGATGAATTAAAAAACTAGGATATTTAAGCAAATTAGGGTTTTGTGATGGATGAAGGGAGAATAGAAGTAGGGACGACGCTAGAAGATGTAAGCGAGGTCGGCAGTGAAAAAGGAAGCGTGTGAGGAGGTGAGATCGAGACGTTGTCTGTAACGACCCGTTAAATTAATAATATTAAATGAGTTAAATTAATATAATTTCTAACCTGATTTAAGAAAAAAAAAAAGGCTTTAAGATTTATTTGAGAAAATGTAGTAATTTGTTATAGTAATTGGAATTTAATGTAACAATTTAATTTTTATGACAATAGTTTTGGATAATGTAATTGTCACACTTTGTTAAAAGTTAATGTTAAGAAACCAATAAATGTTGAATTAGTGAATATTAATAAAATATTTACTAGAATGGGATTCATTTAATATTAAAATAAATAGTAGGATTGTTTCATTTGGCGACCGTTGAATAAACCAATGCAATAAGTGTAGATAAAAAAATTTATGAATATTGTTCGATAATGAATGTACTTAAAAACGGTAATAAACTTAATATAAGAAAACAAAGGCAAATTGTGTATTAATTAATGAATTCATGAATCAGTGTATGGACTTAGTGTAACTATGCGTAAATGTACGCAATAAGGTTGTGAAATACCAATGATTTGGATTTTCAATTTATATTAAACATAATGTTGGTAGAAATTGGAATTCACTGTTGTGTGAAACATATGAGAAATCAGGTCAAATGTAAATTATACCGTAGATGATATACTCTTTTAAACAGTAGGATTTTAAATAAATAAACGTTTCACTTAGGTTTCAATTGGATAACTTATGTAGTTTAATGGAGAATCAATTGCAATTAATTGCCATAAATTAGTGATGATAGGGTAGTTTGTTTTGGCCTTTAAGAAGCAAAGAAAAAGAAAGCCAAGATTTATGAATTCATTTGCACTGTGAAATGCAAATCTTGTGGATTGTTTTTTTTTTTTTACAAATGGAATTAATATTTAACCATTACGTTAGTGGAGTCTGATAAGTTAAGGTAGATAATCAATGGTAATTTACCTAATTCAAAGGATATATTAATATAAATATGGGTAAAATGAGGTTAGACCAAGGATATAATATTAATTGATTTTTAAGGCTTAATTAATACGTGAAATAGACAAGATTCTACATTCAAACATTTATACAAAGCTAAGTTGTAAATAGAAGTACCAATGTAATATAATGTAAATAGATGGGAATCAACATTTATTTATTTATTTAATGGAATTTAATTTCTATAGTATGATAATCGCAATTAAATGAAATTGAAATAGCTAATTTATACGTTAGTTGAAATTTAGCTGGAATATGAGGATTTTTGATGAAATAGTGAAATCAAATGGAAATAAGGTTTCAATTATACATTGGAATTTATATTCACCATAAAAGGTTAATTGAAAACCAAAGGAGTTAATAAAGGAATCAAGCTTTATCTATTAATTTGGATTTAAGATATGGTAAATTGGATTTATTGCAATAATTAATTCTATAAGATGAGGTTAATACTTATTCTATTTATAATTAGACCAAATTGTTGATATAGATTTTTAGAAAGCAGAATCTATAAATTAATTTGAGTATCAAATTCAATAATTGCGCTTATTGCATAAATAAAGGGAATTTAACGTTAAATATTACGTTACTGAAATTTAAAATAGACTTTAAGAATAATAATGTGAATCATGAACCAAAGTATGTGGCATCCCTATTTTGGATAAAAGATAAGTATACAAGGATTAAAAATGTAATAAATAGGTTTTGAGGAACTTATTTATAATTCCTTAATATAAGGAAGCGGAGGAATGTATATTGAAATTTGATAGACTTGTCAACTCTAATTCACAGCCAAACTTGTTAAATCATTTAAATTGATTTTAATTTACATAAGCAATAGAATTGGGACAATTTTAGAATATTCATATAGAATTGGATTTCTATAATTTATTTAATGAATATTAAAAATAGCCATTTTGGTCACGGACTCGGATTTCGATGAAACCAGTTTCATCGGATCCGTATCGGTGAATTATTATAGGGTTTCAAGTTTCGTATCGATCGGACCTGTCGTTTGATCGTACGGACGCGAAACGCCTTGAAAATCAATTTTATTAAAATCAATTTGAAATCAATTTGGAAATCTTGTTTTCAGCATAAGTTCTTCATACGATCAAATTTGGACGTGAAACTTTTTCCATCGCGTTCAGAATATTTTAAAATACCTATCTGGATATATGAGTTTGACAAATTTCGTTCCGGGGTCAGAACGGGCTTTTTGGGCCTTAGTTTGTTTCGCACGTTCATCTATCTAGTCTATCTATTCTAACTCAACCCTACCTATAAATATACAGTTATAAACCCTAGCTCCATTCTATTGTCTATTTGTTGTACGTTCATCTTGTTCAAGCTTCTTTTCTTCTTCAATGGGGGCTAACCCTAGATCCAGTCAGTTCAAAAAAAAAATTCAAATTTAAAAAAAAAAAAAAAAAAAAAAAAATCGGATCTGCAGCAGCTTCTGGTCGCGCTTCGGGTTTCAGGGGAGAAAACCCTAGAGCAACTTCGGGTCAGGAAGAAAATGACTCGGGTCGCTCCGGGTCGTTTTGGCGAAAACTCCAAGCAAGCACCGGGGAATTGAGGCGGCGCACCGAAGTCGACCCAGGACCAGAATTTTTCCATTTTTCAAATTTCCATAACTTTTGCATACGAGCTCGGATTCACGCGCGGTTTGTTTTGCTGGGATCGTATCGGAATTTCTGACGTTTTGACGCTGGTTTGGATGGATTTGGAGACCGTCAAAATTTTGAGTTTAAATTGAATTTAAATTCGATTTAAATTCCAAAGGTGGGTGTTTAAAACCCACTCACAACTACTAGAAGCTTTTATGTTTGTTAAATTAATTTTAGAAATGAATAGCAATTTATTTATGAGTATTTGGCATGTTTATTTCGCTCATATTTGTTGAATTGCATTTATTAAGTTTAACTGTTAATTTAATTTATTTATTGCGTATTAATTGATAGTTAGAATTTATTTGTTTGCCTATAAACTGCTAGTTAACAGTTATATAGATTATTACTGAATATAAACTATTAGATTAATAGTTGTTAAATTTAATCTGAATAAAATTGCCAGTTATTACCCGTTATCTATTATCAAATATAAATTGTTATTGATTGATATTGCTTGATGATTTTGATTGGATGATGGATGATGTTGATGGATGTTTATTGAATATCATAAAATTGCGAATTATCATGCATATTTCATTTCATTCGGGATTGTGGTTTGAAATGATATACAACCGCAAAATTTTATATCTTTTAAATTGCGGATTGAAATGATAAATATCCGTATCACTTGACCATAGGATAGAAAATTTTATACAGGCACCGCGGTCTATATATAACTATTTTAATGTGATTTCTATGGTTTGGATGGAATACGGTTTCTAAAAATCTTAAATTTTATATTGTATAAATATTATTATTCCATATATATACATATGAAGTTGAAAATTTTGAAATTAAAAGGTGTATAAAAATATTTATTTAAAAATGGAAAAAAATTAAGAAAATGGAGTTTAATAATTTATATCATATGTTTAAATGTTAAGTTTGGAAATTTTAAGATATGATATTTATAATTGGATTTTTCCCAAAATAAATTGAAATGAATATTCTAGTATAATTTGAATTGGGAAAATATATATATTTTATTACTAGAAATTGAAGTCTTATTATTTATGGATTTTATGTGAATATTCAAGACTAATTAATAGAACAATTGATCTGTTGAAAGAATAAAATCCAATTTTAGTTTGAAATATTGTTACTCAAAATGGATATACGTATATATAAATAAATTGAAGTGGTTTTGGAACTTGAGAGAGATAATATAAATTTTGGTTTAGACTTTAATAAAGAAATGTATTTGTAAAGCCATGAGAACTATTTTCTTTACAAAGTAACATTTAAGTTAAACCATTTAATTCATATACCGTTGAATGTCCAAACCATTCAAGTTTTTTTATAGAAGTTATGGTTTTAAATTATGATTTTCAAAATACTATGCTTTGAAAATATTTGATTTTCAGACGATATGAAGTTAAAGCATTTTGATTTTGGAAAAGAATTATATTTGGGATAAGTGATAAAATATGGTTTTGGGGTTTGAAATGATATCGTATTCATGGTTATGAAATGGAATGTTTATTCTGATTTTTAAAGTATAACCTATTTTTAAATGACCGCGGTGTTATAATAACGATGGGTTGGCAAAGAGACCGGGATCAGATATCTGACATACTCTCTGTCGATACCGAAAACCACTTTGACTAACCGTGTACGCGGTGGAGATTCCAGAATGAAGTAGGTGGTGGCGACGTTTCCTGTAAGGTGAATACGTGGACCCGACTCCCGTGAGTTGGCATAAGGTGGCTAAAACAGGAGCGATTCTCAGGCCAATGAGGTCATTCCTCTGATCGGACCCTCCTCTTCGATATTATACTTTGATTTTGGATTGATTCAGTGACCACTTCTATATTTTGATTTTGGGGAGTTAGTCCGAGGTGGGCGGTAACTGCGGCTACGCGTTTCCACCAGCCTGGATAGCAATTGGTATATCTACCCTGGCATTGCCTAGTTGTGCCGTGTCACCTACCATACCGAGCCTTTACTACGAGTTTCTATTTGTGTCGTACCTATGGAGTATCCTCTGGTAGCTTCCCGATCAGGAGGTATTACGGTACTGTATAGACTATTGGCATTATTTGTGTTAAGGGCTACATGGGTAACCCCTTAACGCTATTTAAAAGTAAGTTTATTTTATAAATAGACACTATTATAATAGCGCAATATACTACATAGTAAATAGTTTAACGGATCCTTAGGAGATGTAAATCCCGAACATCTCTTGAGTTACTGTACTCATATTTATTTCTGTTAATTTAACTCACATAAGATCTTTTAGTTTGACTCGAGTGTTTTTGTCTTTTCAAATTCGCTCGGGTCAGTCCGAGCGTTTCAGGATCGAAGACTTTAGCTTTGAAGGATGAAGACGAAGGAGTCGTATTATTATTATCTATAGTATTGCACCGCACTCTAAATTTCCGCTGCATTGATTGTATTGGTATGTGTAACTCTGATATTCATTGTATAAGTAAAATAAATATTTTGTAAACAGTTATCATGAATTGTATATTGATTATTATATTTTATCCTTCCGCAGTGAGATTCTATTTTTTTTTATTTCTTCTCTGTTTTTCTTATTTACCCCATAACAATCCGCCATTGCGTATGCTTTGAATTGTCACGTGTGTCGGTTTAAAGTGTGCGAAAAGGCGGGATGTTACAGTTGGTATCAGAGCTTTGGTTTAGCGATAAACCTTGGTTTTGTGGGGTTTGACTCTTTGTTAATAGGGTAGTAATACCCTATGGGAGTCGCTAAGTGTATATATATGAGAGAGCGTATTTGTTAGTGTTAATAAAGATTTTGATATTGTGTTAATCTGTTCCGCTTTGTATTTATAAATTCTGGTTAATGCATGGGACGCTATGACATCAATAGGGATTTCTAAACACTTAATAGGACAGACCGACATAATATTTGTTTTTAATATAGGTGAATGAAATAATTTTGCCTATTATATTTTCCATATATAAAAATATTTTTATAAAGATATATATATATATATATATATATGGTTGTTATAGATTGGGTGTTAGGTAATATAAAAATATTTGTAATAAATTGAAGCTAAGTTGAAATTATAATAAATCAAATTGGAGATTTTAGAACTTAAGTTCGGGATTTTTGAAAATCTTCTTTCAAAGGATTTGTGAAATATAATGACTTGGTTTATAGGTAATTTCTTATATAAATATTTAGTATAATTCGGAAGAATTGTTTTAAAAGAGGATTTTGGAAAAAATAAATTTTGTACTTTCCCCTCTGTCGCTGGAAAATAATTTCGGTGATGACGGCCGCATCATCGACTTTCATTTTCGAGTTTCGAAGGGAAAGGCCACTGTAGTAAATTCTACTGCAGATTTGTTTTGAAATTATTTAAAATTTTAATTGTTTAAAGGTAATTAGAGTTATAAAAGTTGTAAGAAATTAATTATCTATTATTTTAAAGAAATTTTGGAATTTGACCCGGTATTAATTCTTGAATTTCCGTTAATTAGTTGTAAAAAAATTTAGGTTAGTGAAATAAAAGAAGTAATCAACGAATTAAAAGGGTTGAGATTAAACTTGTATAAGTTCTTTTGCTTTTTCTTTAACATAAATAACTTACCAAGTATAAAAAGTTGAAATGTGAATTAAGAGTGGAATAGAATATTATGCAAGTAGAATTTTTGGAAATAATGAAGTATTCAATAAATTACTGTTATAAATAAGAATTTAATGGTATTAACTTAAGTGATGATTGGAATTTTACTAAAATTAAAGGTTGTATTATTAATAGGTGATTTTAACCTTAAGAAAGTAAAAATGAAATTCCTTAATTTATAAAGTTTGATTGTAGGGTTATTAACTTAAGTACGCCTTAATTTCCCCCTATTCTAATATAATAGAAAGTAAGTAATATATAAATGACTGTAAACCCTAAGTAATTAATTAATAAAATTCCTTATTTTTAAGAATGAAGGTTAAAGGGTTAATAATTTAAGTGTAATTAAAAAGGGTTACTGTAATTAAATATAATAGAAAGTGGGTAATTAAATTGTTACTACTATTAAATATAATAGAAACTTCAACATTAAATAAATGAATGAAATTAAAGGTAAGTTGAAATTGTAATTTATAAAACAAATATATATTAATTAAAGGAATTGAGAAGAAACTTGTAAATTTTCACTTACATTCTTAAAACATACATAACTTACCATATAATAAAAGTTGCAATGTTAGTAAGAAAATGTAAGGGGAAATCTTACAAGTGAAGCTTGAGGTAATAAAGGTATTCAATAAATTTGATGTTATTAATGAGATTTAATTGTATAAACTTAAGTTAAATTGGAAATTTTACTATATAAGTAAAGGTAAGTAGTATAAATAGATGATATAAACTTTAGTCAATAAATTGGAATGCAAATATAATGAATTTTGTAATAAATGGAAAACGAAAATTGTAAGAAATAAAGAAATCCCTCCATAAATGAAAGAAAGAAAATCAAACCACTGAAGCATGAAATAAATGTATAATAAGTTAATTTGGTTGTTGGTTTGAATTGTATTGTTTGATTTATGATTGTGGGGTAAGGAACTTGAAGTTGTTGGATGAATAAATAATCTATCTTTGTTCCATCTAAGACTGTTGAGTAAAGGATGCACTTGATAGTTAATTTCATTTCATACAAATTTCAAGTTTGAACCCAAACAACTATTTGTTTGATGGATTAAATGATTGCTTTGTGTGTGTATGTATGTTGTTTGTAAGGTTGATGGTTGTTGAATTGTTTGGTTGATTAATGATTGAATACACTTGAATAGTTCACTTTAAAATAAATATTTAACCTTTTAGATTTTATAAGTGAAATGCAGGCTATGGAAGCCACTGCTACTGCTCTGGTTCCCTAATAATAAGCGTATTGCCCGACAAATAGGTACGTTTTCGGATTACGTTTAAAGCGCTATTTTATAATTTTGCCCGTGTTGGGATAATATTTTGATAATATATGTAATATATTTGTATATTTTGATATTATATTTTCTCCAGAGTCTCTCCGTACAAAGGAGACTCTGCCAAAAATTTTCGTAAATTTTGGACTTAGAATTTTGTTGAATATTTTCCAAACTTTAATGATTTAAGTATAAAAGGTTATAATGACTATAAAACGGGCATATCTCATTTAAGGAAATTAATTTAGTAAATTATTGTTTATAAGTTAATATTTGAAATAAGATGTAATGTTTTATTCTTCCTTCTCCCTTCTTTTTCCTTTTCGGGGACGAAAAGTTTTGAGTGGGGGAGATTGTAACGACCCGTTAAATTAATAATATTAAATGAGTTAAATTAATATAATTTCTAACCTGATTTAAGAAAAAAAAAGGCTTTAAGATTTATTTGAGAAAATGTAGTAATTTGTTATAGTAATTGGAATTTAATGTAACAATTTAATTTTTATGACAATAGTTTTGGATAATGTAATTGTCACACTTTGTTAAAAGTTAATGTTAAGAAACCAATAAATGTTGAATTAGTGAATATTAATAAAAAATTTACTAGAATGGGATTCATTTAATATTAAAATAAATAGTAGGATTGTTTCATTTGGTGACCGTTGAATAAACCAATGCAATAAGTGTAGATAAAAATTTTTATGAATATTGTTCGATAATGAATGTACTTAAAAACGGTAATAAACTTAATATAAGAAAACAAAGGCAAATTGTGTATTAATTAATGAATTCATGAATCAGTGTATGGACTTAGTGTAACTATGCGTAAATGTACGCAATAAGGTTGTGAAATACCAATGATTTGGATTTTCAATTTATATTAAACATAATGTTGGTAGAAATTGGAATTCACTGTTGTGTGAAACATATGAGAAATCAGATCAAATGTAAATTATACCGTAGATGATATACTCTTTTAAACAGTAGGATTTTAAATAAATAAACGTTTCACTTAGGTTTCAATTGGATAACTTATGTAGTTTAATGGAGAATCAATTGCAATTAATTGCCATAAATTAGTGATGATAGGGTAGTTTGATTTGGCCTTTAAGAAGCAAAGAAAAAGAAAGCCAAGATTTATGAATTCATTTGCAATGTGAAATGCAAATCTTGTGGATTGTTTTTTTTTTTACAAATGGAATTAATATTTAACCATTACGTTAGTGGAGTCTGATAAGTTAAGGTAGATAATCAATGGTAATTTACCTAATTCAAAGGATATATTAATATAAATATGGGTAAAATGAGGTTAGACCAAGGATATAATATTAATTGATTTTTAAGGCTTAATTAATACGTGAAATAGACAAGATTCTACATTCAAACATTTATACAAAGCTAAGTTGTAAATAGAAGTACCAATGTAATATAATGTAAATAGATGGGAATCAACATTTATTTATTTATTTAATGGAATTTAATTTCTATAGTATGATAATCACAATTAAATGAAATTGAAATAGCTAATTTATACGTTAGTTGAAATTTAGCTGGAATATGAGGATTTTTGATGAAATAGTGAAATCAAATGGAAATAAGGTTTCAATTATACATTGGAATTTATATTCACCATAAAAGGTTAATTGAAAACCAAAGGAGTTAATAAAGGAATCAAGCTTTATCTATTAATTTGGATTTAAGATATGGTAAATTGGATTTATTGCAATAATTAATTCTATAAGATGAGGTTAATACTTATTCTATTTATAATTAGACCAAATTGTTGATATAGATTTTTAGAAAGCAGAATCTATAAATTAATTTGAGTATCAAATTCAATAATTGCGCTTATTGCATAAATAAAGGGAATTTAACGTTAAATATTACGTTACTGAAATTTAAAATAGACTTTAAGAATAATAATGTGAATCATGAACCAAAGTATGTGGCATCCCTATTTTGGATAAAAGATAAGTATACAAGGATTAAAAATGTAATAAATAGGTTTTGAGGAACTTATTTATAATTCCTTAATATAAGGAAGCGGAGGAATGTATATTGAAATTTGATAGACTTGTCAACTCTAATTCACAGCCAAACTTGTTAAATCATTTAAATTGATTTTAATTTACATAAGCAATAGAATTGGGACAATTTTAGAATATTCATATAGAATTGGATTTCTATAATTTATTTAATGAATATTAAAAATAGCCATTTTGGTCACGGACTCGGATTTCGATGAAACCAGTTTCATCGGATCCGTATCGGTGAATTATTATAGCGTTTCAAATTTCGTATCGATCGGACCTGTCGTTTGATCGTACGGACGCGAAACGCCTTGAAAATCAATTTTATTAAAATCAATTTGAAATCAATTTGGAAATCTTGTTTTCAGCATAACTTCTTCATACGATCAAATTTGGACGTGAAATTTTTTCCATCGCGTTCAGAATATTTTAAAATACCTATCTGGATATATGGGTTTGACAAATTTCGTTCCGGGGTCAGAACGGGCTTTTTGGGCCTTAGTTTGTTTCGTACGTTCATCTATCTAGTCTATCTACTCTAACCCAACCCTACCTATAAATATACAGTTATAAACCCTAGCTTCATTCTATTGTCTATTTGTTGTACGTTCATCTTCTTCAAGTTTCTTTTCTTCTTCAACGGGGGCTAACCCTAGATCCAGTCAGTTCAAAATAAAAAAAAAAATTCAAATATAAAAAATAAAAAAAAAATAAAAAAAATCGGATCTGCAGCAGCTTCTGGTCGCGCTTCGGGTTTCAGGGGAGAAAACCCTAGAGCAACTTCGGGTCAGGAAGAAAATGACTCGGGTCGCTCCGGGTCGTTTTGGCGAAAACTCCAAGCAAGCACCGGGGAATTGAGGCGACGCACCGAAGTCGAACCCGAAGTCGACCCAGGACCAGAATTTTTCCATTTTTCAAATTTCCATAACTTTTGCATACGAGCTCGGATTCACGCGTGGTTTGTTTTGCTGGGATCGTATCGGAATTTCTGACGTTTTGACGCTGGTTTGGATGGATTTGGAGACCGTCAAAATTTTGAGTTTAAATTGAATTTAAATTCGATTTAAATTCCAAATGTGAGTGTTTAAAATCCACTCACAACTACTAGAAGCTTTTATATTTGTTAAATTAATTTTAGAAATGAATAGCAATTTATTTATGAGTATTTGGCATGTTTATTTCGCTCATATTTGTTGAATTGCATTTATTAAGTTTAACTGTTAATTTAATTTATTTATTGCGTATTAATTGATAGTTAGAATTTATTTGTTTGCCTATAAACTGCTAGTTAACAGTTATATAGATTATTACTGAATATAAACTATTAGATTAATAGTTGTTAAATTTAATCTGAATAAAATTGCCAGTTATTACCCGTTATCTATTATCAAATATAAATTGTTATTGATTGATATTGCTTGATGATTTTGATTGGATGATGGATGATGTTGATGGATGTTTATTGAATATCATAAAATTGCGAATTATCATGCATATTTCATTTCATTCGGGATTGTAGTTTGAAATGATATACAATCGCAAAATTTTATATCTTTTAAATTGCGGATTGAAATGATAAATATCCGTATCACTTGACCATAAGATAGAAAATTTTATACAGGCACCGCGGTCTATATATAACTATTTTAATGTGATTTCTATGGTTTGGATGGAATACGGTTTCTAAAAATCTTAAATTTTATATTGTATAAATATTATTCTTCCATATATATACATATGAAGTTGAAAATTTTGAAATTAAAAGGTGTATAAAAATCTTTATTTAAAAATGGAAAAAAATTAAGAAAACGGAGTTTAATAATTTATATCATATGTTTAAATGTTAAGTTTGGAAATTTTAAGATATGATATTTATAATTGGATTTTTCACAAAATAAATTGAAATGAATATTCTAGTATAATTTGAATTGGGAAAATATATATATTTTATTACTAGAAATTGAAGTCTTATTATTTATGGATTTTATGTGAATATTCAAGACTAATTAATAGAACAATTGATCTGTTGAAAGAATAAAATCCAATTTTAGTTTGAAATATTGTTACTCAAAATGGATATACGTATATATAAATAAATTGAAGTGGTTTTGGAACTTGAGAGAGATAATATAAATTTTGGTTTAGACTTTAATAAAGAAATGTATTTGTAAAGCCATGAGAACTATTTTCTTTACAAAGTAACATTTAAGTTAAACCATTTAATTCATATACCGTTGAATGTCCAAACCATTCAAGTTTTTTTATAGAAGTTATGGTTTTAAATTATGATTTTCAAAATACTATGCTTTGAAAATATTTGATTTTCAGACGATATGAAGTTAAAGCATTTTGATTTTGGAAAAGAATTATATTTGGGATAAGTGATAAAATATGGTTTTGGGGTTTGAAATGATATCGTATTCATGGTTATGAAATGGAATGTTTATTCTGATTTTTAAAGTATAACCTATTTTTAAATGACCGCGGTGTTATAATAACGATGGGTTGGCAAAGAGACCGGGATCGGATATCTGACATACTCTCTGTCGATACCGAAAACCACTTTGACTAACCGTGTACGCGGTGGAGATTCCAGAATGAAGTAGGTGGTGGCGACGTTTCCTGTAAGGTGAATACGTGGACCCGACTCCCGTGAGTTGGCATAAGGTGGCTAAAACAGGAGCGATTCTCAGGCCAATGAGGTCATTCCTCTGATCGGACCCTCCTCTTCGATATTATACTTTGATTTTGGATTGATTCAGTGGCCACTTCTATATTTTGATTTTGGGGAGTTAGTCCGAGGTGGGCGGTAACTGCGGCTACGCGTTTCCACCAGCCTGAATAGCAATTGGTATATCTACCTTGGCATTGCCTAGTTGTGCCGTGTCACCTACCATACCGAGCCTTTACTACGAGTTTCTATTTGTGTCGTACCTATGGAGTATCCTCTGGTAGCTTCCCGATCAGGAGGTATTACGGTACTGTATAGACTATTGGCATTATTTGTGTTAAGGGCTATATGGGTAACCCCTTAACGCTATTTAAAAGTAAGTTTATTTTATAAATAGACACTATTATAATAGCGCAATATACTACATAGTAAATAGTTTAACGGATCCTTAGGAGATGTAAATCCCGAACATCTCTTGAGTTACTGTACTCATATTTATTTCTGTTAATTTAACTCACATAAGATCTTTTAGTCTGACTCGAGTGTTTTTGTCTTTTCAAATTCGCTCGGGTCAGTCCGAGCGTTTCAGGATCGAAGAATTTAGCTTTGAAGGACGAAGACTAAGGAGTCGTATTATTATTATCTATAGTATTGCACCGCACTCTAAATTTCCGCTGCATTGATTGTATTGGTATGTGTAACTCTGATATTCATTGTATAAGTAAAATAAATATTTTGTAAACACTTATCATGAACTGTATATTGATTATTATATTTTATTCTTCCGCTGTGAGATTCTATTTTGTTTTATTTCTTCTCTGTTTTTCTTATTTACCCCATAACAATCCGCCCTTGCGTATGCTTTGAATTGGCACGTGTGTCGGTTTAAAGTGTGCGAAAAGGCGGGATGTTACATCGTCGGAGGTGTATACGCGAGGTATGTGTGTTTGCCTTTGGTTTTTTTGATTGATGGTAAATTGAACGAATGTTGAATCAAATAGGTGGTAGTAGAAAACACATGAATTTTTTATTTTTGTTTGGTTTCCTTTTCCCCCCTCTTTTGTGGTATTATAAATAGAAAAAGAAGGGCCCTTGGCACAGCAACTTCCATGTCATATGCCCAATTGCATTGCCCATCTGCAAAAGCACCGTAACTCAAAACCAAAAACCTCTTCACTAACTTCACACTCCCGTCCATTCTCTACTCCTTTTCCCGTAAACATGTAATTATAATAATTAGAAGAGAAAGAAGACGTTTAGATAGGTAGAATTAAGAGAGGACTGAGAAAGCAAAGAAGAATTAGTTGAAGATCTCAACTAAAGCAGCTTTAGGGAGGAAGAAAAGGTGCGGGTGTCAACAATTGTTGTCTCTTGCTCAAGGTTTCTTCTTACGTAAGCTTTTGGTTGTCCTTGCTTTGATAAATATGAGTTCTTCTCATTTTAAACTAATAATCTAAGTGTATGTTGATGTTCCTTTTTCTTTTCTTTTTTTGTTAATTTAAGATTTGGGTAAAAGCTGATTGTTGAAATGGAGATTATCCAATTGAATTTTCAATTGAACGTTAAATTGGGATTGAAATGTTATAAATGCTGATATATGTTAGTGTAAGGACAAGGTAGCTGCGATGATGATAACGACATAAGGTAACTTCAGATCATGGTCACTCTGGTTGACTCTGCTTGTTCTGTCTAGCTATATTTCCCTTAAACCTGAAAAAAATTGATGTTAAATTGCAGAATAAGATCAAAGATTTCGTTAAAAGACTTCCAATACTGTCCTTAGAGTGATAGTGCCAGTCTAACCATGTTTATAGTGAAATTTCTTGTAGATTCTTACTGTTTGCTACATTTTAGTATGAGGGCACACGGTGATCAGATATTTTATTAATTACACGGGTGTTACTATTGACAATGTGATTGATCTTTTTGTTCTTGAAAATCTGTTACAGCTTGCATCTTACCAGTTCAAAAATATGGTCTTAACTAATATTTCTTGATGGTTACAATTCTCTTAGGAATTAAGTTTCCTCTTAATAAGGACAGATCCAGTTTAATAGTACCACAAATTCTAATTATAGCAATAAACTGTTTAACAAACTTACTAAATACATGGAAACGGTCTAACCACATTCTGTCCTTCTTCCTCCTTGTTTCACTAATGGCGGTGCACAAGGAGGTACTTAAAACAAACGATAGCAATCAAATAACAAACATTATCACGCTTGCTTTTTTTTTTTTAATCTCCTTTCCATTTTCCTTTTACATTACATATAAATATAGAGCCTCAATGTTGCGATCCTTATGCCATCATATAGTTTTACGATTACAGTTTCCTAGAAAAACGTCAATAATTGTTAAATATATTTATTCCAGAAACCAGGGTGGATGGCAGTGCCTCAATTTGGAGGGTGGGACCAGAAGCAAGGAGGAAACCCAGATTACTCGATGGTGTTCTCACGTGCACGTGCAAATCGCAAGGAGCACAAGACTGATATACGGAGAGCAAGCTTTGGCACAGAGCATGATTTGATTATTCCTAAGTATGAAAAACCTGAAGATACCACTCCCAAGGTAGAAATTGCTACACACCTTGCCTTTGATATGGTTACTCCTTTTAATATAATTATATTGCTTGATCCCAACATTGAGGCTTTATATTGATCACCTTCATGCTTCTGCAAGATTGTCCATGCATACATATGAATGCGTGTATGTTTGTGTAAAAATGTGCAGAACATAATGTAAAACACATTACAAAAAACATAAAAATAAAAATAAACTTGCTAAGATCACTAAATGAGCTCTCTCTGGAAACTGGTCACTGGTTAATCGATGTCGGTCTTCTTGCCACTTCTGATTGCTAAGTATTCGGTTCTTTCTTTAGCATTGCTTCAAATATATCAATTTATTAATAATATGTAGCTTGAAAAATGAAGATGTGGAAAGTAATCTGTTCTAGTTGCAATTTCATATATAGGTAAGAATATTAACGATGTCCGATATGGTTCATGAACCATAAACCCAAGTTTTAGTTGCTATGTCACTGGATATGCACATTAATGTGCTTATCATTGACAACTATTTGTGTGCCTCGGCTAATTCTATTATTGACTGTGCGACAGTGTGCCCACATAAGAAAGGTATACATATCTAGCCAAAATGATTTTTAGAGTCTCCGACAACAAAATATGCGATCATGAGTATATCATAGTTTGCTATTGACATATGTAACCATAGGAAGCATTTCAACGATGAAACCATCATTTTTCTCTCTTCAAATACTATCAAACTAAAAGCTTTGCAGTCTGTTTCCAAATTTGTAAAAGTTTAGTGTTAAACAACCCTTCTTCCTCTTTGTGGTTGATAGCACTCCCTTCCACCAGATAGGTGGCTGAAACATAATTACAGATGGGCATAGTATAGTATGAACTACCGATATGCATGTCAGCATATCCTTGTCCAATGTAGCTTGCATATTATTTTCAAACAACTCCAACATTGCAAAATTTTCAGTGTTTCCAGAGATATATAGGATAATTTGAACAAGGTTTTACAGGGCATAAATAGGGAAATTTCAGATCGAATTCATGCATATTTCAATCGGAATTGTTGTACAAATAGGTGTTAGCATTAAAGTGATTATATAATAAGCTGTTATTTGTACCGGGAAACTTTTAACTGGAAAACCCAGTTTCCAGAATATGTGAACTTTCTTTAGTAATCGCACGACTGATTATTTTACTTGCAAAGCAACCATTTTCAGATGTTACCATTGCTAAATGCATTGTGTGTATTCTTCCTTCTTTTCTTCTTCTTTTTGTTTTTTCCATTCAAGTAAGGTATAGCCACAATCATTATTTTAGAAGGCGAAACTGTACGCGAGGTGTTTTCGGGTCTGTGAGGCAAGGCGTAAGCCACAAACGTTGAGGCGTAATCATTTCGAGTGAAAAAAAAAAGCGCAAAACAGATAATGAAATTTGTCATAGAATAACATTAAAATGAAGTATTTTGGATTGGTGGAATCCAGTAAATCTTTAACCCACTCCTAGCAGTATCTTTCTTACTCATTTCGACTTAACCTATGCAAAAAATGAAGAAATAATTATCTAGGTTTTGATTTGAACATGTATACGTATTTTTTATTTTTTAAATTAAAAACAATTAGATGTAATGGATTTCAGTTCTTGAATCAAAGTCAATTCCAGAACCGGAATCAAACTCAATTCCAGAAACTCCACAATTGCATTCATGCAAAAGATATTATTTTTTTTTAATTAAAAAAAAAATATCTTATCTGTTTGAACTTCTTTTGCTGGTTGTTATTAGTTTAGTTTTTAGTGGAATGATGGAATGAGATAGGAGGTTGGGTTTTAGGTGAAATACATATCAATCAAAGACACATATTTTTATTAATTACCTAAAAGGCTTAAGGCTCATCAAAACGAGACACTGAGGCTTTCGTCTTTTACGCCTCAAACATCTAAGGCGTAGGTAAAAACGCCTTTTGAAATGTGCCTTGAGGATTTTTCGCCTACGCCTCGACTTGAGGCATGCCTCCCCCGTGTTTTTTTAAAACAGTGGCTACTGTTCACAGTGTTCACTGTTAACTTTCAACGTGGGCTATTCATTCTCGTAAAGTGATTTCAATTAGTCCCAAAAACAGTAAATATAGCATGACATATATTTTATCAAAAAAAAAAATAAAAAAAAAATAAACAAGATGAAGAAGAGGAAAAATTTGAGCGTTGGACAAATCTTATGAGCAATTACCGAGAGAAGAAAATTAATATTTTAAGAGAAAATGGTGAAGAACGAACCCATTTATACATTTTTGTGCATCTAATATGGTAGGCATCAAGTTATGTGTACTGCTAAGTTGACCTTATGCAACTGATACATCTAACTGTAAATTTTATTTTGCAATGACTACAGAAAAAGAAGAAGCTCAACCATTACTTTAGCTGCTGCTATTGTCCAGCGTTGTGAAAAGTTGATCTTCATTTGGACTCTAGAAAGCGGTGATCTTCTCCAAGGAAATATACATAAATGATACGCCAACATCATGTGCATTATAAAACATTTGCACAGTAGGAAAGGTTTCGCCTGTATTCTTCTGTACCTACTGTTATGTTGCCTACTATTTGAACTATCATCAATATATGTTAAATATTATTATTTTCTAATGGAATAGTAAACTATTTACTATGTGGTAATATTGCGCTATTATAATAATGTCTATCAGTAAAATAAACTTACTTTTAAATAGCGTTTCGGGCTATCCATATCACCATTCACACATAATAGTCCCAGTAGTCCATCCAATATCTGCATATCTTCTGATCAGGAGATTACGAGAAGATACGCATGGGCTACAGGAGAAAACCAAACTCGTAGTAAACGCTCTATATGGTAGGTGACACGGCAGACAAGGCAATATTAGGGTAGATATATCAATTACGCACACGGGCTGGTGGTAACGCAGCAGCCACATACGTCCACCTCGGAACACACTCTCATATCAAAATCGAAGGATGGTCATCTAATCAACCACAAGTAAGAGTATAGTATCGAAGAAATGTGTCCGACCAGAGGAGCTATCCTTTTTGGCCCGAGATCGCTCCTGTTTTAGCCACCTTATGTCAACTCACGGGAGTTGGGTCCACGTAATATACCTCAATAACGTCTTCATCATCCTACTTCATTCTGGAATTTCCATCGCGTACACGGTTGTCGAAGTGGTTTTCCGTATCGACAGAGAATATGCCAGATATCCGATCCCGGTCTCTTTGCCAACCAATCGTTATTATAACCCGCGGTTATAACTTTTAAAATAATATTTATACTTCAAAATAGAATATCATTTCAAATCCAAATCTTTATCAAAATAAAGATTAAATTAATTCCAAACCATTTCAAAAACATCATATCTTTCCAAAACTTCATGTCAAATCATTTCAATATATATCAAAATATCATATCTTTACAAAACTTTATTTCCAATCATTTTAATATATCAAAATATCATATCTTGACAAAACTTCATTTCCAATCATTTCAATATTTCAAAATATCATATCTTTACAAAACTTTATTTCCAATCATTTCAATGTATCAAAATATCATACCTTTACAAAACTTCATTTCCAATCATTTTAATATTATCAAAATATCATATATTTACAAAACTTCATTTCCAATCATTTTAATATTATCAAAATATCATATATTTACAAAACTTCATTTTCAATCATTTTAATATATCAAAATATTATATATTTACAAAACTTCATTTTCAATCATTTTAATATATCAAAATATCATATCTTTCCAAAACTTCATTTCAAATCATTTTAATATGTCAAAAATATCATATCTTTTCAAAACTTCATTTCAAATCATTTCATTTCATTCAATTTAAAATATCATTTCAATTCACATTTCAAAACAGTTTATATTTCAAAAATTGTTTTAAATCATTAAAAATGAAGTTATTATATTTAGTAATTAAATTATTAAATTTTCAAAATTTTCAACTTTCAAAGTTCATTTATTCACTTAAGTTTATCAAAACAGTGAAAATTCACTTTCCGCAGCATTTAGAAAGCGCTACGGAAAGTTACATTTAAAACAGTTCAATTTAACAAAAGACAGCATTTTTAAAAATGCTATAATAGGGTTTACTCAAATTTCAATTAAACTTAGTTAAATTCAACAATTATAGCATTTACAAAAATTGTTATAATAGCCTTTTTAGTTCATTATCATCAACTATAACATTTACGAATGCTGTAATATCATTTACATTACAATTAATAGCATTCCAAAAATGCAGCTAATTAACTTCAAATATTCAATATAATTTCACAACCAATATATTTTTATTTAAACATTTTTAACTTATAAAATCATACATTTTCACATTTATAAACATCGTTTAATTTTCCTTAAGTTCATGATTTTATAAAGTTAAATTTCCATTCAAAATCAAGATTTAACAATAATTCACTTATTAAATTTCAACATTCAATTTTAAATTCAATGAACTAAATTTCAACTTAACATTTAAGTTTAAAATTTCAAAATATAACTTAATTTCAATTTTATTTATTTAACTTAAAATTCACCTTTAAGCCAAATTCACAAATTCCCATTTTGGTTATATTTCAAAATTCAACCTAAAAAATAACAATCATTCCACATTTTAAATTTATTAAAAAAAATCATTAATATATTATAAAATCATTTTAAATTCATTTTTTAAATTCAAATTATCATAAATTTATCATAATTTCATATTTAATTTAATTTCCAATTATAATTAAATCAAAATTTCCAAAATAACTTACATTCAAATTTCCTGACTTTTCCATAATTTATTTAACTTATAAATTTCCAGAAAATCAATAATACTTTACAAAAATTATTTTTAATTATTTTTAAATCAAAATATTATAATAATTATATTTCTATAATATTTTAAAAATTTTAGAAAAACATATTTTAACTGTGGGTCTGTATAAAATTTTCTACGCTAGGTAAAGTGATATGGATAATATATCATTTCAACCCGTAATTTACAAAAAAATCCGGGTTTTATCATTTCAAACCCGCAGTCCCAAGTAAATGAAATAAATTGAAAATCGCTCAAGCCTGTCATTTCATCCCATAACGATTTCCTCCTATTCAAAGTCCGTTTGGGTAGGTATCATTTCAACCCATAGTGATTCTAATCTAAAGGGAACTTGCAGTTTGATAAACTGATAAAAATAACAGAACAACAAAGTATAACAATCACATATGATATAATTGGTGTTTAAGCATGGGTGAACATCATATAATCATAACATAGCAGATGTGATATGGTTATGCATTTTTTACAGATTCAAAAGGGGTCAATTTACTAATTATATATGTACATGTTGTCGGGTGAGAATAACTCACTTGTTTAAGCTGGAGATGACAACCAAAGCACACAATATAGAATCTTTGAAGGCATGACAACACGAATATGATTTGAGTGGGAGAGCCAAAGATAAATCTTCGTGGATACATGAGACAAACAAATATATAAAACATAAGTTTCAAGTGTAAAATACGATAGAATAAGATAGAATCAACTGCACGAATCAAAGCATAATTGCTTTGCACTTGCTTCCAACAACCTTCAGGTTCAGCCATAAGGTGTACTACAGGTCTTGTAACGACCGTGAAATTCAGACCCAGTTTAAAATTTTTAAATCGCTTATTTGATGTAGAAATTCGAATTTTCACAAACAATTTCCGTTGCCAACCTAACTTCTCATTCGGAATGCGTCTAGATAGACATAGGCGTGCGCCAAATTTCGTTGAAAAATATTGAAGTAAATTACGCTCGTCGCATTTACATTTTAGTTTAATTCTTGTGTGAAAATTTTCTATCGTCCGAACTCAAATATTTTTCTCGATGTTGCATAAGAAAAATATTCTGAACTTGACGACGCATTTCGTTTCGTCAAATTTCGATGTTAATTGCTAGCTAAAATGTTCGCTCGTGCAAACGGTTCAATAAGATTTCTCACTTCACAAACAATGTCAAACCGTAAATATTTTTATACCGTTGTGTTCGTCGCGTCGCGCTGATCAAAACGGTATATTTGTTTGTGTAAATCGGAGTTCGGCGCTGCGAACTATAATTGTTTAACGGATAGCAAATCGGTCCGTTACGCAGCACAAAAACCGGTACCCGTTTTCTTCAACGTTCAGAATTCTAGGAGTCTTTGACTATTCAGCTGCCTTGGAAAACCAATAGCCAGTTCGGTTACCATGAAAATAAATTTGAGGCTTTTGATCTCCTACACCATTCAGTATATACTGATTTTAGTTCAATTCCATTCGTTCACCTCAAACAAAGACTCTCTGGTACGTATCCTCTTCTACTTTCCCTTCATCATTTTATTTTGTTGTTCCTTCCAGAGAAAAAAATCAAACCCACCTTCTCCCCATTTTATTTTTGTTGTTGCTCCCTCCTAAAGTATCAAACGCATCTCCTCCATGCATGCGCATCGCCTCACCCCACTTGGCCGCGTCACCCAGCCACCGCGCCCACCAGCCCGCCCAGACACACCAGCCCGCCCAGAACCCCCACCAGCCCTCGCCCAGATACACCAGCCCGCCCAGAACCGCCACCAGCCCTCGCCCAGACACACCAGCCCGCCCAGAACCCCCACCAGCCTTCGCCCAGACACACCAGTCCGCCCAGAACCCACCAGCCCGCCCAGAACCCACCAGCTCGTCCAGAACCCCACCAGCCCTAGCCCAGAACCCCACCAGCCCGCCCAGAACCCACCAGCCCTCGCCCAGAACCCACCCACTGCCCAGTCAGCAGCCACCGAGCCCCACTGCCGTATCCACACTTCGCACCACCAGCCTACTGTGTCTCGCCCTGGCCACAACGATATGCGTTGATATATATAATTATATATATATGACTGTTATACTAAGTAACAGCAGATAACTTTGAATTTTGTTTGCTCATATACAGTGTTTTACTGTGTTGTTTCAGCTGCTGTTTCGGAGACGTAGGCTTCCATTCAACTTGTCAATCTATTTAGCTCTTTCCTTTGGTATGGGTATTATACATATTCAATTGATCTATATTGCAGTAAACAAATTTTGATTAATTATTTGTTGAACTGCAGTTTGCGTCGTTTTGCATCGTGCTTGTTTGTGCCTCTTATCTATTCGTCTTAGTGTTTCGTCATCTTCTCTAACCACGCAAGGTGAATATTTTATTCACGACTCAATCTATTATGCAATGATAAATAAGTGATAAATTGTTGTTATTATAAATTTGGATGTTGAATCATTGATTGTTAAAAATTGTTGAATTAAACTGTAAATAGTATATATAAGTTAAAATTTAATATTGTTAGAATTTAAAATTCTAAATTGACGCCATGTATTGTTTAAAGGTTTAAATGTGAATAATTGTGATAAATGTTGATTTATGGTTAATAGTTGTGACACTAAATTTGCTATGTAATTTGGTCGTTAATATAAGCGATAGGTAATATGAAGTTGAATTTGGTAGGATAGTTAAACAATTTAAATGTATTAAATATATTGAATTTTGACCCTTAAACGTTAACTAAATCGACGCCTAGAATAGAGTTAACCTCATTTGAACTATTGAATGTATGTAGACACCAAGTGACATCAAAATGGAATAATCTTTAATTCGCATGAAATGATAGTGCGGATTCTAGGAATAATTGTATTAATTTGCATTAACTACAAAGGTAAGTTAATACGGTTATTTCGGGATTATTTAATAAATTGTTAAATTGTCATGTTTGATTGATATTGCTTGTTTATTTACTTTGACACCATCCCAGTTATCACACTGCAAGTTCCATTTGCTATGCTTTGTTTTATATTGAGTAATATTGGGTTGAAATGATAAATACCCCATTTAAACAATTTGGCTTAGGATAGAAAATAAAATAAGAAACCCGATTGGTCAACAAAACCGCTTTCGAAATTGAAATATAATTTAATTTAAGAGATGAACCTAACAATTTGGTTGGAAATTTAATAACGAACTTAGGGATTTAAGTTGGAATAAAATTAACGGATTTAAATTGAAGCGGATTAATAACTTACCAAATTGGATAAAATGAATTGAAATTTTAAGTGAAATAAGATTTAGAAGCAAGTAAGTTTTGGAATTTAATAATTTAAAGATTTAAAGACTGTTAGCTCTAATTTTAAACTCAGGCTTTAAGGTAATAAATTGATCCTGTTATACGAAATTTTGACTTACTAATTTAATGAATTTAAATTAGGGATAATTTGAATTTAAGGGATTTTAAATATTAACGAATTTACCAAATCAGGATTTTGTATATGAAAATGAACTTCTTTGATTTGAAATTTAATTGAATCGGTAAATAATCCAATGAAGTTTGAAAGGGGATTTAGTTAATAAAGTGGATTTAATCGAATATATGATAACAGTGGATATAAACATAAAGTGACATGAATTGAACTTGAGTTAGTATTTTAACTAAGTTTACCATTAAATTGAATCCATTGGTTTTGAACTAAATTTAATAAGCGACTTTTAGACCTTAAATCAAACTTGATTACTAAATTTTAAACCGTCAACTCAAATGTTTGAGCGAGAAATGTCATTTGGAAATATGTTTTAATATCTAAAATAAATTGAATCGTGAAATGTCAAATTTTGAAAGTCAAATTTGCACCTTGACTTTTGGACTTTGATTTGTTTAAACGTTAATTTAATCGACCATCGGGTAATAAATACGTAGTTATTAAAGAGACCGGGATCGGATATGGACATATTCTCTGTCGATACCGAAACCACTTTAATAACTATTATACGCGGAGTGTTGATCCAGAATGAAGTGGATGGTTTGGTGAACACGTTGACTGAAGAAAGAGAACGATATTGGATGACCCCTGACATGACTAAAACAGGAGCCGCGCCGGGCCATTGAGGATCGCCACCTCTAGCGGACACGCTTCTTCGATACCATATCTATTACTTTTGTGATTCGATTTGGGTGCACCCTTTGATTTGGGAGTGTTGTTTCGCGGTGTTGAGATAGTAGCTACTATGCTCAACATCAGTTCGGATCACGCAACTACTAGTATCCTAGTTGGTATTGCCTCATGTACCTTGTCATACTGATTATCCTATTCGCGACCACTACGTTTTGATTTGTACCTTGAGTATATGGATTGCCCTCTGGTGACTTCCGGTTTTGGGGAAACTACGGTCTTGTATATGCTTTTGGGAATATAAAATGTGTTAAGGGGAATTATGGTAACGCCTTAACGCTATTTTAATATTCTATTTTACTGATTAGACATTACCTACATACCGTATTCTATTGTATATATAGATAGTTTATCGGATCCTTAGAGATGTTATTTTATTCATCTTTGAGTTATGGACTTTATTTCCTGCAATTGATTATCCTGCATAAGATTTTGAGTCCTGACTCGAGTGTTTCTTTTATATATGCTCGGGTCAGTCTGAAGCTATCCAGTTTGCTGATCAAGATTGGTTGAAGATGTTGAAGACTTAGCATTTATCTTTATCCGTCTATTTCTATTCCAGTATTGTTGTTCTTGTCTGTTGGACATTTATGTATTTCCTTTCAGTCACTTTATGTTTAGACATTGTTGTATTTCATATAGTAGCTTCATGAACTGCTATTATGACGATGTATTTTCCGCTGCATTATTCTGTGACTGTTCTGTGTCTGTGATGTTGTATTGATTCTCATTTACATTTATGTATATATAATCCCATAATGATTCGTGTTTTGTATTATTTAAGTTGACATGTATGGATTATTGTCAATTTAAATGGTCCAAATATACGGGTTGTCACAGTTGGTATCAAAGCTTTGGTTTCCACTAAAAACTTTAGTTTGGGGTTATATAAACTCATTAGACATAGGGTAGCAATACCCGGGGATGAGGAGAATCAATTCAATATACATATCCTTCCAAATTCAAACTTCTTAATTGATTCGTTGATTAGACTTTCCATAAAGTTCTATGATTTTCTATCCTTGGTTCTAAAAAAAAAAAAAAAAAAAAAATTATTTTGGTATTTCAGGATGAGTGCCAGAAGAAACAACAGGGGAGGAAGGGGAAATGGTCCTGCCCAGGCTGCACCTGCCGCCCCAGCTCCAGTCAAATTCACCACTCTTAGTAAGGAGTATACACAACTTGGTGGTGTTAAGTTCTCTGGATCCGAGAATATTATTGAAGCTCAACAATGGCTCAAAAGCTTAGAGATGATATTTTCTGGATTGGAGATCACTGATGCTCAGAAGCGTCAGCTTGCTGCTTGGCAACTTCGGGATGCCGCACGAGACTGGTGGGAATCTGTTACTTCTCGTATCGAGGAGAACACCATCACTTGGGCCCAGTTTAGGTATAAATTTATTTGGATTTCATAGTCTAAATTCTTCTTTCAATCCTTGGAATGTTATTTATCTAGTCTATCTTTTGATTAGGGATACTTTCTCGGAACAATGGATGCCAGCTGCCGGGAAAACCCAACTTTATAGAACTTTTATGGACCTTAAGCAAGGCAGTATGACTTTTTCTGAGTACGAGAGAAAATTCAACGAGCTCTCCAAGTTTGGCCCGGGATTGATTGATACACCACTTCTGAAGAACGAGAAATTCATTTTGGGAGCTAGACCAGAGTATTATGACTTGCTTACTGGCCACATTCACTGCACTTTCACAGAGCTTGTTGACTATGCTCTTCGATATGAGGCGAAGCCTAAGGGACCCACTGCCAAGGCCACTCCTACTCAGTCCTCTTCGAGCCAGCTCGGAAAGAGGAAGATGAACTTTGATCAACAAAAGAAAGCTTGGCAAAAGACTACAGGATTGGGATATGCCCAGAAAAGCCCAATCGACCTTGCTAATATCACTTGCTTCAAATGCGATAAGAAGGGTCATTATGCAAATAGCTGTCCATCCACCGGAGCTGCTATTCCACCACCTCCTCAGATGAGGAATGATTTATGCCATGTCTGCCTCCAGCCAGGTCACTTCAAAAGAGATTGCCCATTGAGGAAGAAAGGCACACCATCAGGAGTATATGCTGTCACCACTCCTGCACCACCTCCACCACCTGCTCAGGATGACCAAGGTACCTTACGAAGTACTTTTTCATTTCATAATTTACCTGTTCGGGTATTATTCGATACTGGTGCTTCTCATAGCTTCATATCTATTGATCTTTGTAATAAGCTCAAATTAGAACCTACTCTTGCTACTACTTCCTTATGTGTCTCCAACCCTATTGGAGGACTTGCCAACCTCAGTAGAATTTGTAAAGGGGTTGTGCTCTTGTATGGAAGATATCGATTCACTTGGGATTTCTATGTGCTTGGCTTCGTAGCATTTGACATTTTGTTGGGTGCTGATTGGTTAAGAAATTTCGATGCTGTTATTTCTTGCAAAGCTCGATCTGTTTCTCTAGTCAATGACAAGGGTCTACCGCTTGTCATCGAATGCAAATCACCTCAGAAATATGCGGGAAGCTTCATATTCTCTCTTGATGCTCACCCGGATGACCTTAGTACTACTCCTATTGTTCAGAAATTTCCCGATGTATTTGGAGAGGTCGACTCTCTACCGCCAAAGCGAGAGATTGATTTCCGTATTGACCTTATTCCCGGAGCTACTCCCGTAGTTCTCCCTCACAGAAGGATGGCTCCTAAAGAAAAAGCTGAACTTAAAACCCAAATTGATGATCTATTTGCTAAGGGTTTGATCAGGAGAAGTTGTTCTGAATGGGGCGCCGCAGTCGTATTTGTCACCAAGTCTGATGGATCTCTTCGCATGTGTGTTGATTACCGGGAATTAAACAAACGCACTCTCAAGAACCGCTATCCGATACCTCGCATCAATGATTTATTCGATCAGCTCCATGGAGCTAAAGTTTTCTCACAGCTTGATCTAGCCACTGGGTTCCACCAACTCAGAGTAGCAGAAGATAGTATTCATAAGACAGCTTTCCGTACCGAAAATGGATTCTATGAATGGTTGGTTATGCCATTTGGTTTGACCAACGCACCTGCTTATTTCGTTGACTTAATGAATAGAGTCTTCCGTGATGTCCTTAACAAGTTTGTTCTTGTCTTCATTGATGATATTCTCGTCTTCTCCAAGGATGAGAAAGAGCATGAAACACATCTTGCTTATGTTCTGGGAACTCTCCGAAACCATCAGCTAAAAGCCAAGTTTTCGAAATGCCACTTCTGGCGAGACGAAGTACGATTCCTTGGCCATATTGTTTCTGAAAATGGGATTTCGGTGGATCCAGCTAAGATCGCCGTAATCAATGTAAGTTCTATCTTATTCGTTATTTCTATTCGATCCATCTTATTCCTTTCTAATTTGAAAAATTTATCTACAGGATTGGGAGACTCCCAAAACTCCTACTGATATCCGTAGCTTCTTGGGCCTAGCCGGTTATTATCGCAGATTCATTGAGCGCTTTGCCCGGATTTCTGCCCCACTTACTGCTTTAACTCGGAAGGATGTCAAGTTTATTTGGAGTGAGAAGTGTGAATCAGCTTTTAATGAGTTAAAACGTAAGTTAACTTCAGCCCCAGTTCTCGCGGTAATTGACGGGAGTGAAGGATTAACTGTCTATACTGATGCTTGTCGAGAAGGTTTAGGCGCTGTCCTTATGCAAAATGGAAAGGTTATTGCTTATGCGGGCCGTCAGTTGAAAACTCATGAAGTAAACTATGCGACCCATGATTTAGAGCTTCTAGCAGTTGTATTCGCTTTGAAACTATGGAGGCACCATCTTTTGGGGACAAAATTTGAATTATTCACAGATCATAAGTCCTTGCGGTATATTTTCTCTCAGAAGGACTTGAACCAGAGACAAGTCCGATGGCTTGAATTCTTAGCTGCATATGATCTCGACATCAATTATACTCCTGGAAAGGCAAATGTTGTAGCTGATGCTTTGAGCCGTAGCAAAGCATTGTCATGTTGTAACCTTGTAGAAAGCATGCTCTTTCAGCTTACTATCTCCCCATCTCTGATGGATCGCATCAAAGCTAAGCAATTCGAAGACACCTTGCTCTATCGCATGAAGGAGTTAGTTCTTGGTAGAGTTGGAAATGCTGACAGTAAAGTGGGAGCACAGATAGATAGTAATGGAGTTCTAAAGATTGACAACCGTATTTGTGTTCCTAATGTTGATGGATTGAGACAAGAAGTGCTTAGAGAGAACCATCAATCATCACTTTCATTTCATCCTGGTGTCACCAAGATGTATCGAAACATGAAGCGTTTATATTGGTGGAGTGGGATGAAGAGAGATATTTCCACATATGTCAGTAGATGCACCACTTGCCAGCAAGTCAAGGCCGATCACCGGAAGACGGCAGGATTACTTCAACCCCTGGAGATTCCGTGTTGGAAATGGGATCAGATTTCTATGGACTTCGTTGACGGATTACCGAGGACCAGAAAAGGGAACGAGAGTATATGGGTGATTGTTGATAGGTTGACAAAATCTGCTCATTTTATTCCTGTTAAGACCACTCGTACTGCTTCGAGTTTGGCCGAGATTTATATGAGAGAGATTGTCAGACTTCATGGAGTTCCATCTAGTATTGTATGCGATAGAGATCCTTTATTCACTAGTAAATTCTGGAAGGCATTTCAGGACGTCTTGGGCACTAAACTGAATCTGAGCACGGCTTATCATCCTCAAACAGATGGCCAAACTGAGAGGGTAAATCAGATTTTGGAAGATCTGCTCCGAGCTTGCATTATTGATTTCGGTGGATCTTGGGAAGACCACCTACATTTGGTTGAATTCACTTACAATAACAGCTATCAGGTAATCCAAAATTTCCAATTTGAATAAGTAAAATTTGAATTGAAATATAACTATCTTTATAATCAGGCGAGTATCGATATGGCACCGTTCGAAGCTTTATATGGACGGCCATGCAAATCGCCAGCTTGTTGGATTGAGCCTGGTGATCGATTAGTTCTTGGCCCGGATATGATTATGGAAGCATCCGAGAAGGTCAATGAGATCAGAAGGAAGATGAAGACTGCACAGGATAGGCAGAAGAGCTATGCCGATAGGCGTAGAAGAGAGTTAAAATTCCAGGTTGGAGATGAGGTCTTTCTTAAAGTATCACCTTTAAAGAATGTTATTCGATTTGGTCGTAGAGGGAAGCTCGCTCCTAGATTTGTTGGACCATTCACTATCACTGAGAGGATTGGTACACTAGCCTACAGAGTTGCGCTGCCGGAGAAATTTGAGGGCGTGCACAACGTATTCCATGTTTCACATCTCCGGAAGGTTGTACACGATCCATCCATGACCATTCCTATTGCTCAGTTAGATGAGGTTGATATTGAGCCGGATTTGACTATAGAGAGGAGACCGCTTCGTATTGTTGATAGGGATACGAAGCAGCTTAGAAGGAAGACTGTTAGCCTAGTTAAAGTCCAATGGAGTCCCGATGATCGTGATTGTACTTGGGAAACCGAGGAGAGTATCCGAGATTCTAATCCAGAATTGTTTGTTGAAGGTAAATTCCATTCCATATTCTTTACTTTATTCGATAATCTATTCTATATCTATCGTACCTCTTTTATTGTTCTTCCACTCTTTCCTTTGTTCCTTTTCGGGGACGAAAAGTTTTGAGTGGGGGAGAATGTAACGACCGTGAAATTCAGACCCAGTTTAAAATTTTTAAATCGCTTATTTGATGTAGAAATTCGAATTTTCACAAACAATTTCCGTTGCCAACCTAACTTCTCATTCGGAATGCGTCTAGATAGACATAGGCGTGCGCCAAATTTCGTTGAAAAATATTGAAGTAAATTACGCTCGTCGCATTTACATTTTAGTTTAATTCTTGTGTGAAAATTTTCTATCGTCCGAACTCAAATATTTTTCTCGATGTTGCATAAGAAAAATATTCTGAACTTGACGACGCATTTCGTTTCGTCAAATTTCGATGTTAATTGCTAGCTAAAATGTTCGCTCGTGCAAACGGTTCAATAAGATTTCTCACTTCACAAACAATGTCAAACCGTAAATATTTTTATACCGTTGTGTTCGTCGCGTCGCGCTGATCAAAACGGTATATTTGTTTGTGTAAATCGGAGTTCGGCGCTGCGAACTATAATTGTTTAACGGATAGCAAATCGGTCCGTTACGCAGCACAAAAACCGGTACCCGTTTTCTTCAACGTTCAGAATTCTAGGAGTCTTTGACTATTCAGCTGCCTTGGAAAACCAATAGCCAGTTCGGTTACCATGAAAATAAATTTGAGGCTTTTGATCTCCTACACCATTCAGTATATACTGATTTTAGTTCAATTCCATTCGTTCACCTCAAACAAAGACTCTCTGGTACGTATCCTCTTCTACTTTCCCTTCATCATTTTATTTTGTTGTTCCTTCCAGAGAAAAAAATCAAACCCACCTTCTCCCCATTTTATTTTTGTTGTTGCTCCCTCCTAAAGTATCAAACGCATCTCCTCCATGCATGCGCATCGCCTCACCCCACTTGGCCGCGTCACCCAGCCACCGCGCCCACCAGCCCGCCCAGACACACCAGCCCGCCCAGAACCCCCACCAGCCCTCGCCCAGATACACCAGCCCGCCCAGAACCGCCACCAGCCCTCGCCCAGACACACCAGCCCGCCCAGAACCCCCACCAGCCTTCGCCCAGACACACCAGTCCGCCCAGAACCCACCAGCCCGCCCAGAACCCACCAGCTCGTCCAGAACCCCACCAGCCCTAGCCCAGAACCCCACCAGCCCGCCCAGAACCCACCAGCCCTCGCCCAGAACCCAGCCACTGCCCAGTCAGCAGCCACCGAGCCCCACTGCCGTATCCACACTTCGCACCACCAGCCTACTGTGTCTCGCCCTGGCCACAACGATATGCGTTGATATATATAATTATATATATATGACTGTTATACTAAGTAACAGCAGATAACTTTGAATTTTGGTTGCTCATATACAGTGTTTTACTGTGTTGTTTCAGCTGCTGTTTCGGAGACGTAGGCTTCCATTCAACTTGTCAATCTATTTAGCTCTTTGCTTTGGTATGGGTATTATATATATTCAATTGATCTATATTGCAGTAAACAAATTTTGATTAATAATTTGTTGAACTGCAGTTTGCGTCGTTTTGCATCGTGCTTGTTTGTGCCTCTTATCTATTCGTCTTAGTGTTTCGTCATCTTCTCTAACCACGCAAGGTGAATATTTTATTCACGACTCAATCTATTATGCAATGATAAATAAGTGATAAATTGTTGTTATTATAAATTTGGATGTTGAATCATTGATTGTTAAAAATTGTTGAATTAAACTGTAAATAGTATATATAAGTTAAAATTTAATATTGTTAGAATTTAAAATTCTAAATTGACGCCATGTATTGTTTAAAGGTTTAAATGTGAATAATTGTGATAAATGTTGATTTATGGTTAATAGTTGTGACACTAAATTTGCTATGTAATTTGGTCGTTAATATAAGCGATAGGTAATATGAAGTTGAATTTGGTAGGATAGTTAAACAATTTAAATGTATTAAATATATTGAATTTTGACCCTTAAACGTTAACTAAATCGACGCCTAGAATAGAGTTAACCTCATTTGAACTATTGAATGTATGTAGACACCAAGTTACATCAAAATGGAATAATCTTTAATTCGCATGAAATGATAGTGCGGATTCTAGGAATAATTGTATTAATTTGCATTAACTACAAAGGTAAGTTAATACGGTTATTTCGGGATTATTTAATAAATTGTTAAATTGTCATGTTTGATTGATATTGCTTGTTTATTTACTTTGACACCATCCCAGTTATCACACTGCAAGTTCCATTTGCTATGCTTTGTTTTATATTGAGTAATATTGGGTTGAAATGATAAATACCCCATTTAAACAATTTGGCTTAGGATAGAAAATAAAATAAGAAACCCGATTGGTCAACAAAACCGCTTTCGAAATTGAAATATAATTTAATTTAAGAGATGAACCTAACAATTTGGTTGGAAATTTAATAACGAACTTAGGGATTTAAGTTGGAATAAAATTAACGGATTTAAATTGAAGCGGATTAATAACTTACCAAATTGGATAAAATGAATTGAAATTTTAAGTGAAATAAGATTTAGAAGCAAGTAAGTTTTGGAATTTAATAATTTAAAGATTTAAAGACTGTTAGCTCTAATTTTAAACTCAGGCTTTAAGGTAATAAATTGATCCTGTTATACGAAATTTTGACTTACTAATTTAATGAATTTAAATTAGGGATAATTTGAATTTAAGGGATTTTAAATATTAACGAATTTACCAAATCAGGATTTTGTATATGAAAATGAACTTCTTTGATTTGAAATTTAATTGAATCGGTAAATAATCCAATGAAGTTTGAAAGGGGATTTAGTTAATAAAGTGGATTTAATCGAATATATGATAACAGTGGATATAAACATAAAGTGACATGAATTGAACTTGAGTTAGTATTTTAACTAAGTTTACCATTAAATTGAATCCATTGGTTTTGAACTAAATTTAATAAGCGACTTTTAGACCTTAAATCAAACTTGATTACTAAATTTTAAACCGTCAACTCAAATGTTTGAGCGAGAAATGTCATTTGGAAATATGTTTTAATATCTAAAATAAATTGAATCGTGAAATGTCAAATTTTGAAAGTCAAATTTGCACCTTGACTTTTGGACTTTGATTTGTTTAAACGTTAATTTAATCGACCATCGGGTAATAAATACGTAGTTATTAAAGAGACCGGGATCGGATATGGACATATTCTCTGTCGATACCGAAACCACTTTAATAACTATTATACGCGGAGTGTTGATCCAGAATGAAGTGGATGGTTTGGTGAACACGTTGACTGAAGAAAGAGAACGATATTGGATGACCCCTGACATGACTAAAACAGGAGCCGCGCCGGGCCATTGAGGATCGCCACCTCTAGCGGACACGCTTCTTCGATACCATATCTATTACTTTTGTGATTAGATTTGGGTGCACCCTTTGATTTGGGAGTGTTGTTTCGCGGTGTTGAGATAGTAGCTACTATGCTCAACATCAGTCCGGATCACGCAACTACTAGTATCCTAGTTGGTATTGCCTCATGTACCTTGTCATACTGATTATCCTATTCGCGACCACTACGTTTTGATTTGTACCTTGAGTATATGGATTGCCCTCTGGTGACTTCCGGTTTTGGGGAAACTACGGTCTTGTATATGCTTTTGGGAATATAAAATGTGTTAAGGGGAATTATGGTAACGCCTTAACGCTATTTTAATATTCTATTTTACTGATTAGACATTACCTACATACCGTATTCTATTGTATATATAGATAGTTTATCGGATCCTTAGAGATGTTATTTTATTCATCTTTGAGTTATGGACTTTATTTCCTGCAATTGATTATCCTGCATAAGATTTTGAGTCCTGACTCGAGTGTTTCTTTTATATATGCTCGGGTCAGTCTGAAGCTATCCAGTTTGCTGATCAAGATTGGTTGAAGATGTTGAAGACTTAGCATTTATCTTTATCCGTCTATTTCTATTCCAGTATTGTTGTTCTTGTCTGTTGGACATTTATGTATTTCCTTTCAGTCACTTTATGTTTAGACATTGTTGTATTTCATATAGTAGCTTCATGAACTGCTATTATGACGATGTATTTTCCGCTGCATTATTCTGTGACTGTTCTGTGTCTGTGATGTTGTATTGATTCTCATTTACATTTATGTATATATAATCCCATAATGATTCGTGTTTTGTATTATTTAAGTTGACATGTATGGATTATTGTCAATTTAAATGGTCCAAATATACGGGTTGTCACAGGTCTAAGGCAAGATTTGGATCAGGTTTTGGTTGGGTATGGTCGGCCTACACTTGGTTGTTGATGGTGCAAAGGTGGGTAGTGGTGAAAACAACACAACAAGGCAATATCACATGATTCAAGGACAAAACAAGGCTCGGTCAAGGCACAAGTGATGCAGCACGTTCTACAATTTCACAAGGGATAGGTCGGCCACGACCTAAGGGAGGAGTTTTAGCTCGGCCATGACCTAATGAGTCACGAGCAAAGGCGTTACGACCTAACAAAACCTTAAGTCGTTCGGGAACTTTAGGACGTTTACGACCTATGGCTACAGGAGCTAACGAAGAAGCGAAGCGAGATAGCAAAGAGGCGGCACGGGTTAATAAAGCCTTAGGTCGCGTACGACCTAAGCCCAAGGTCGTTGAAAGGGACCGCGAACAACCATAAAACCACTGTTCCTTAAGCCGCGAACGAGTTACGACCTAAGCTAAGTCGCATGAAGATTTTCCTGAAGAAGTTTCTTAAGTCGCTGCCGACCTAAGCTAAGTCGTAAGACGTTAAGTCGTAAGTCGTTAAGTCGTAAGTCGTTAAGTCGTATCATTTTAAGTCGTCGTATGTTGAGTCGTTTGTAACAGTTAAGTCGTTGTTGTAGTGTTGATGAGTCGTAACTCGTAGGTCATCTTTTATTGAGTCGCGTGTGTTGTATATATGAGTATATGTGATATGTTAGGTCGCGTACGACCTAAGCTAAGTCGTGAGTCGTGTGGTCTTATGTGATGAGTCGCGGATGACTTAAGTTAGGTCGGTGATACTTTTAGTTGAACCGTGAGATGTTGTAGCCTATAAATAGGCATTGTGCTGGTCATTTGTAGGGGAGTTGATTGTTGAATAAAAACTTTGTTTGATTGCTGTGTGCTTTCATCTAAATTGGTAGTTGAGTGTGATCTCCTATCTCCACTTTCGGTTATTCGAGTGCGCTCGAATCAACGATCGTTGAAGCCAATTCACGGTATCAAGTGCGCTTGATCAACGTTTGACGAATTGTAGATCTTCTTTCACGGTATCGTGCGCGATCAACGTGTCGAAGATAGCTAGAGTTCGGTATCTTTGTGATCAATGAATTTGGGCATTTCAGTATCTTCAATCCACCTTTTGCTACTTTCATCGATCTATATCGTTTTGTTATTATCCGCTGCGTCAGTTTTTGGTATCAGAGCTAGACTTAGCCAATCATAGCTAAGCCGAGTCTTGGAGCCAAGGAGTTTGAAGTTGGTGTTCATCGTGTTCATCTTGAAGTTGCAACAAGTTAGAAGCTTTCGATCCATTTCATTTTGGATCAAAGTCCGGAAAGTGTTTGAATTTTTGGAGAAGAGTTTGAGGTGTTCGAGTAAAGGCCGAGAATAACTTTGTGATAAGCTTTGAGCCGTGCATCATCTTGCTTGTTCAAGCCGAGTTTGAAGTTTGAAGTTGAAGTGAGTTGAGCCGAGTTAAGTGAAGGCCGTGACTTGTTGTACAAAGTATTTGATTCAATCATGCCACCGAGAAGAGCTAATCGTCATCAAAATGTTGAAGCGTTGTATAGAAGAGAAGAAGCCGAGCAAATGGAACAACGCATTAATGAGAAATTTGATGAAGGTATTGCGAAGTTAGAGAAATTGATGAATGATTTGAATCAAAGTCAAAGGAGAAGGTCGCCAGTCTCGAGCCATGGAGGAAACCGAGTTTCTCCATCGGTTACGGAAGCAAGGAGGGTATCACCGCAATCTTTTAGAGAGAGAAGAGAAACATCAATTTCATCGAGAAGAGATCACCATGAATATAGACATGAAGAGAGAAGAACTCCACATGAGTTTGAAGATGAGCCATATCGAGATGAAGAGAGACATAGTAAAAGAGACATGCGTGATCGAAGGGATGTTGATGGTCGAGATCGATATAGACATACATTTGATTTTAATGAAGAAGGTGATAGAGCTAGTTTTCATTATCGAGATCGAGACCAAGTTTGAAATTTATATAGGGATGTAGATGATGATCGTCGATGGGAATCGGGTATGAAGATGGAAATTCCAGAATTTAAAGGTGGGATGGTAGCAGAAGAATTTTTCGATTGGTTGTCTAATGTTGAAGAGATCTTTGATTTCAAAGAGGTTTCGGAAAATCATCGAGTGAAGTTGGTTGCTACTAGGTTGAGGGGGAGAGCTATGGCATGGTGGCAGATAACTAAACTTACAAGGGAGAGAATGGGAAAGTCAAAGATTGAATCATGGGAGAAGATGAAGAAACTGATGAAAGCTACATTACCTTACAATTATCAATCACTTATGTATCAGAGGTTGCAGAATCTGAGGCAAGGGACGAAGACTGTTAATGATTATGCTGATGAATTTTATCAACTGATTGCTCGAAACGACATTATGGAGACAGAGGAACAGCTGACTGCTAGATTTGTTGGAGGGTTGAGAATGCGGATTCAAGACATGGTAAATATGTTTGATCCTAGATCTGTAGCAGAAGCACATCAGAAAGCGTTGGCTTGGGAGAAGCAGGGAAGACGAGGAGGTGGTGTGTTTCCTAATTCCAACAATCAAGTGAAGGGTGTTAGTGGAAGTTCCAATGTTCTTAAAACTGTCAATAAACCAGTTGTGAATGAAGTTGCGAAAGCGAGGGTCAATAACAGTTTCAAATGTTATAATTGCCAGGAAATGGGTCATAAGAGTAATGAATGTCCGAAGCCGAAGAAACGAACTATGATTGCTGAAGTTGAAGGTGAGGATGTTGGTGAAGGTTATTCTAGTCCAGTTGAGGAGGATGAACAGGATGTTGCGTCAGGAGATGAAGGATGTAATCTAATGATGAGGAGGTCTTGTTTAATACTGAAGCAAGAAGAAGAAGCTAGTTAGTTGAGGAGTAACATTTTTCAGTCAACATGCACCATTCTGGGAAAGGTTTGTAAGTTTGTGATTGATGCAGGAAGTTGTGACAATATTCTTTCTACTGAAGCCGTGAGAAAGTTGTAACGTACGCGATTTTTCGTTGCCGAAAAAACCGAATAGTTAGGGTTTTAAGAAAAAGAAAAAGGCAGAAGAAGAGAGAGAAGGATAGAAAATAGAGGTAGAAAAGAAAATAGAACGGAAAGAAAACATCAGAACAATATCAGAATCTCACAATCGCAGCGGAACAACATATAATAAATAAATGAATAATCTTTAAACAAAGAACTATATCAGTTATTACATTTTATACATTACATTACATCATCATCAGAGTGTACAACATCAAACAACAACAAGCAGCGGAAAAGAAATACTATATACTAGTAATACGCCATGCCATCCAGCTTGCCTCCAACAACTCCTGAATTCCATAATATCCTGATAAACCTTAACTCTTGACTGCCCGTGTGGAAATTGGTGGGCACCCAGAGTTTAGGAAGGAAAACAATAAACTCCGAGTCAGTCATGTGACTGGTGTGAGAACTCAAAACAGTTTATTTATCTTTAAAATCAAAATAGAGGAATATTTTTAAAAATCAATTCGCAATGCTTTTAAGAATGAGACTACCATAAGACCTCCCGCCACACACACAATGCAAACGCAGACTTGAAGGAGATTTCTTCTTATGTTAGTCAAAAATGCTTGATACATATTAAAAGAACATTTGATATTATTACTAGTGCATAGTGTAGAAAATATTTCGAAAGTAGAATATAAATCTTAGCCAACATAGGTACCATTATAGTATGCTTACTATAGCTACCATATTAAATGGCAGGTTCTACAACTAAAACCGTACAAGTCTCGTATTGTTTCTTTGGATTTCCAACAAATGGTCAGGCCAAGGAACTTCCCATTGCCACATGAGAACGCCTCTGAAAGGACGTCCCCGAGAACCAAACCAGATCTCTGCCAACACAAGGCCGGGTTACCCCTAACTGGGTAACAACTGACACGAGTATGCCATCCCCCGGTCCTTTGGGACCTTTAACCGAGAGCTCTCTAATCAACATCACACCATAATAATAAGTGTTTCAACATGAGTAAGCATCTGGGATCCATACCATGATACCACCCTTTTCCAGAAGGAAATGCACATACCCTAAAAGGAGCTACCCCTCATAACCTTGCTGCATCTTTCCTGTTTTGACCATTCCGGGGTGTGAGGCTCGACGAAGTCTCGTCCACAAAAACACACTTTATACAAAAGCCATGCTTTGGGTCAACAAATGATCATAGAAATGATCACAAAGATAAACGATCAAACAAATGATCCTATCACAAATGATCAACACAATGATCATTTCACAGCAACACTCAGCATGTCACATTACCAAATTGGGAATATATTGCTAAAAACCTTCAACTACATAACCTCTGAGATCGTACGTCTCAGAGAAGGGTGTTAAGCTAAGAGAATAAATTCTCCGCCACCAACAGAAATATATTTGAAAGAAATCAGCTTTATATCTCAATTTGTAATGTCAGATATACAATCCATACAAGTCTGTTCCGGGCTCGAACAGAACCGAAGGCACTTACAAAGAAGTCCTTGCAATCCGGATAATCTCTAATCACGTCCGGACTTCCCATCACATATGGAGTCTCTATACCGTAGCTACTCGGTGCAAAGACAATCGACGAGTTGTCCTTTCGCTTTTGAAAATATCCGGTCTTCAACACCGGTCATCAAATGCAATCCATAACGACGTATCACATACTCGGAATGGGTTATACGACCCCAAGGTCCTTTCCCGAATAACCCTAATAGTGAGCGCTTATTTAAAAATAAGTGTGGCATTCAAATTCAAACAAATCACAACAAATACCTTTCAAAGGTAAATACTGATAGTCGGTTATTGAACTATCAATGGATATGCACAACATCACCAGATTTCAAATAATTTTCCAAATTATTTATTTCCCAAAAATATCTTTTCAAGATATATAATTTCAATACCTCAAAAATAAGTCAATATTTATTTTTTTAAACAAACTCCACTTTCTTTTATAAATTCCATAGTGAATTTGTATTCCAAAATATCTATGAATATACGATTTCAATTATTCATTTTCAATTTATCTTCAAAAAGATAAATTCTCTAAACGTTTCATTTCTCATTGGAAAAACATTTCCATACTTATTTATTCATAAGTAATTCACAAATTTTATTTATTTTCTACACTTGGAAAATATTCAATATACTTAAATCGAAATTAAGCATATATTTCATTCTTTAAGGAAATCTTTCTCTTAAACATATTTATTTGGGCCAAAACGAATGTTGCGTAAAACATCGTTACGACAACCCAAAATCACCAGTATAGGGATTCGAAATTAAAATAGATATATAAATCCCAATACTATACAAAACATTTCCTTTCGGAAATCATTTACTATAACAACAGTGTTATAGTCCACCATTTCCTTCTATTTCTCGAAAACGTCTATTTCAACAATGAATGCTGAAATTTATGGTTTCGAATCTCAACACGTTTTGAAAACATCGTTAGATCGTTTTAATTCTATTTAAAACATCACATCCAAAACATTTTCTTTAACATATTATTCACTATTCAAAAACGTGAATATACTTGTTAACCAATTTCATCATTTCTATTCATTTTATTTTAAAGGATTATTCACTGTCTAAAACGTGAATATAACTCCATTAATAAGTTATAACAATTTACTTATCAAAATAAGTCGTTTGCGAATTTATAAAACAACGTTTATAAATTCCTTTATTACCCTATATTCAATGTATAACTCAATTATATACCAAAGGTTCATATTATAAGTTAAATACTTATAATTTATTTGTTTGCAAAATCGTTCCTTTAAACTTCATAATTATAAATCTTATAACTTATAAGATTCAATTATTTATCCAAAACCACTCTTTTAATAACTTTGCAAATTTTATAAACCTACTACTTATAAAATTTCATTTATAACTCCACCGTTTATAATTCTATAAATTTCATTAATTTACGAAATTTATTCACAATTCATTCTAACACTTATAAAAACTCGTTTTATAATTCAAATATTTTAATTTATAAATTATCAATTTATAAATCTTTTATATAAATCAATTTATATTATTCTTTTAAAACGTCTTTAAATTCCTTTATAATTTCATCATTTTGATTTATAAAATAATCAAATTTTATAAATCCTATTTTTAAACTATTTAATAAAATCATTAACCCCATATTCTCAAAAATCAACTTTCAACTATATTTCTCAAAAAAAACATAATTTTATAACATTAAAATTATACGTTTATTTATTTAAAATGGATCGATTCCAAAAATATTTTATAACGTATACTTTCAAAAACACTTTAAAAATCCTTTAAAATTCCAAAATTTGGTCCAATGATGCTACATACCAAATAGTCAATCACGACAACAACGACATCATATATCGTACATGATAATCAACGGATATCAAAATATCCATAATCAAATAAATACTGTTGAGGAATCTAGTTGGATCCCTCCAACCTGTTTTCCTGCATCCAAAGATGTTAGCACAATACCAATTCCGCTCCAATACGAAATTATCGCGGTATATGGGATTTAAAATATTATCTGCTTAATAGACGGCGCAATAGGGTCTCATCCGCTATACAATGCGGGAAATCGATAACTGCAATATATACATATGCCAATATATATATATATATATTGCTATTATATATAATACCAATTTCACTGTTTATGAAATATTCGCGGTATATGTTCTTAATAAATAACATCCGCTTACTAACGGCGCATAATGTCTATTTTAACAATCAATAGATAACAATCATCATTCAAACATACATTTAAGAATTTTAAATCTAACTATTTAAAATGAAAATCGAAACCAATTCGATTGAGTGAGAAGTTCTTACCTTGATTTCAATTTCGTTTTAGCGATTTATTTCGAATAAAATTAAACGTGCGTTTAATTTTACCCAAAATTCTCACTAACTCCAAACGACTCCAATCCAATTCCATAGCGTAGTGCTCGTCCATACGATTCCAACGCTTCCTGTTTCGCGCGTTTTCGACCTCGTATGAAAAAGATATGGATTTTTACAAGTTTACACGATTTATATTCATAATTTACAACATTTTCTTTTAAAAATTTTAACCTAAGCTATCATCTGCCGTAGGATCTTGCATCATAAAATCTTGGCCACTGCTCCTTTCTTTCCTCTCTTCGTTCATACGCACGTGCATGCTCAGTAGTAGCCGAACCCAACATTTGAAATTAGGGTTAAATTTTTCGATTTTCACGAGCAACATGAACACGATCAAGGAGCTCCACCACGTGCGCCTCCCCCAGAGCCACCCACGCCCAGAGGAACGGCGAGCTCGGTCGCCTATTCAGGTGGAAAAACATGCGCGTTCGGCCCCCCCTTCCACCTCGATTTGCCGCCAATCCATTAACCCATTCGCGATCATATCCGTATAGATCTTTAGCTCTCATCGTCCTCTACCACTTTACCGTTGAGTGTTTCTCGAAATTGTGAACAGATTGGAAGAGATTAAGGAGAGAAAAGGATTCATTTCTGGACGTATATATCAAGGCCGGCGGCTAGGGTTTTTAACCTAGGTTATATTATTTTTTTATTTGTGAAGAGATGGATGGTCTATTTATAGGAAATTGAACGAAACACTATTCATTTTGAATTTTCCAAACTGCGATTTACGCGCGGTGACCGACGTTTCTAGGGTTTACCCCGCGTTCCGGACACAATGGAACATGTTTCGGAAGCTAATTCGGTCATCTGTGCGAGTTATGGCAATAAACATTCAATTTAAAATTAAACCAATTAAATGATTTTCTAGGCGTTTTAGCTCGCACCGGACTAACGGTAAATCCGATTGACTTGAAATTTGAAACCATACAATAATATCACATTACGGATCCGATGAAACTGGTTTCGTCGAAATCCGAGACTTTTTGAAAATGACTATTTTAACTCGCCAAATTAATATTAAAACAATTTGATGCGTTTCGAGCTGCCACGGTCAAACGATAACTCCGATTGCTACGAAAATTGAAATACGATAATAACTAAGTATTACGGATCCAATGAAACTAGTTTTGTCCAATTCTGAGACTGTTCGAAAAATGGCTAATTTCACTAGTCGATTAAATATTAAAAATATTCAATTTTCACAAATAAATTTTAAATTCGATTTTAAAAGTTCTAAAATATCATTCTAACTTCAATATGATAAAATAAAATTTTACAAATCATTTTCACTCATATTTAGCCCAATTTTCAATTATTTCCATAATTTAACATATTAAATTATCGGTTTAATTATTCAATTAAATCCAATTATTCGAAATAAAATTTATTCGACTTATAATTTTCACTTATTAATATTTAAAATTAATAAAATATTCAAATTTAAATTAATTAAAATTATGGGTCGTTACATACTTCCCCCCTTAAAACAATTTCGTCCTCGAAATTATCAAGTAAGAAAAGTTACAGAATCTATTAACTTTCCAAATTCCATAGTTAAACTTCTTACAATAACTTTACTAAGTTTTCAAATCATACTTAGTTATCTTTTCAAAAACAACTACTATTGTTTAACTTTCAACTCCAAAATCAAAGTTAAAATTCTCACAAATTTTCCAATTTTTCTCAAATTTTTTCTAACGCCTTAAATTTTCGGAAAAATTCACCAGAGTCTCCTTTGCGCGGCTCAATCCGAAAAAAAATGACAGTATATATATCACAAATATACATCTCATCAAGTAATGAGGCATCCCGTAGGGAAAAAAGTGTAAAAGTACGATATTTAATCCGAGATATGTACCTTATTTATTATTAGCGAGCATATACGGCTAATATAGCACGAAAGCGAGCTCAAAATGCGAAGCAAACGCGATCCGCACCTACTAAACACTCAACAAACAACATGAGAACATGCATATATGAAAATAATCTCAATATACATCATATAGCAACATAATAACTATACATGCCAACATAGCAAATGAAACAAAAGCAATATATTCAACCATCAACCAACTATCATCCAACAAGCATCCATAACCAATAAATATTCATTCATATTCCCATTAATATTCAATGAATTGGGTTTTCAATTTAATCACATTTCATTCATTAACAGTGGATGTTTTTACTAACATTCATTCTCAATTAGTTTATATTCACTAATTCATATTCAAGTTGGTTCACTCCCAAATCAAATTCAATTCTACTCAAGATTCATTTAACTTCCAATTGAATTTCAATTACTTTAGCTTCCAATTTCATTAATACTTAATGAATTATATAAAATCAACTAACAATCATATATCAACCAATGTATATTTATTACAACCAAATTCCTTTGCTTTCAATTGGTTTAATTAAATTGATTTTCATTCATTTATTCAACTTCCAATAACATTAGATTTTAATGAATTAACACTTATATCCATTATTCCATATCAATTATTCACATTTAATTGATTAATATTCAATCCATTCATTCAATTCAATTACAAAAGTTGAATTTCATTTCATAAGTCATATCTATCACTTAACTTTATTAATTTACTTTGATACCAAAATCAACTTCATTCAACATCACTTAAGTTATATTTCATTTTATAAACATCACTTGGTTTTACATAACTTAAATTCCCACTTATAAATCAATTCAGATTCCAATTCTAAAGTAAATTTCCATTTAACTTTAAATTCATTTTTATTTACAACTCATATTCATAAATATATTCATATAGTTTCACTTCTTATATATATAAGTTTATTTCACAATTGTAAATCACTTTAATTATAATTCAATTCTTATAATTCTTTTGCTTATACAATTATTCTTAAATTTAGATTATTCAAACAACTTATTCAACAACCAAACAATCAACTTATATACACTTTAATAATTCTGAAAAATTATTTCTTCATATATAAAATATACTCAAGGTAAAGTTATTTCATTTACCCAATTTAAAACAATACTGTGTCGAATTGTTCTGTACAAGTGTTTAGAGATTCCTATCAACAACGTTAATTACTCGTATTAACCAGAATCTATATACCACTCAACAAACCAATCATCACAATATAAAACAATTTTATATTCACTAACAAATACGCTCTCATAGCTATTATTACACTCAAACTCATTCTGGAGTACTGCTGACTCTATCTCTAATGAGTAATACCCAACAGAACCATGGTTGTCGCTTAACCATATGCTTCGATACCAAATGTAACGTGCGCGATTTTTCGTTGCCGAAAAAACCGAATAGTTAGGGTTTTAAGAAAAAGAAAAAGGCAGAAGAAGAGAGAGAAGGATAGAAAATAGAGGTAGAAAAGAAAATAGAACGGAAAGAAAACAGCAGAACAATATCAGAATCTCACAATCGCAGCGGAACAACATATAATAAATAAATGAATAATCTTTAAACAAAGAACTATATCAGTTATTACATTTTATACATTACATTACATCATCATCAGAGCGTACAACATCAAACAACAACAAACAGCGGAAAAGAAATACTATTTACTAGTAATACACCATGCCATCCAGCTTGCCTCCAGCAACTCCTGAATTCCATAATATCCTGATAAACCTTAACTCTTGACTGCCCGTGTGGAAATTGGTGGGCACCCAGAGTTTAGGAAGGAAAACAATAAACTCCGAGTCAGTCATGTGACTGGTGTGAGAACTCAAAACAGTTTATTTATCTTTAAAATCAAAATAGAGGAATATTTTTAAAAATCAATTCGCAATGCTTTTAAGAATGAGACTACCATAAGACCTCCCGCCACACACACAATGCAAACGCAGACTTGGAGGAGATTTCTTCTTATGTTGGTCAAAAATGCTTGATACGTATTAAAAGAACATTTGATATTATTACTAGTGCATAGTGTAGAAAATATTTCGAAAGTAGAATATAAATCTTAGCCAGCATAGGTACCATTATAATATGCTTACTATAGCTACCATATTAAATGGCAGGTTCTACAACTAAAACCGTACAAGTCTCGTATTGTTTCTTTGGATTTCCAATAAATGGTAAGGCCAAGGAACTTCCCATTGCCACATGAGAACGCCTCTGGAAGGACGTCCCCGAGAACCAAACCGGATCTCTGCCAACACAAGGCCGGGTTACCCCTAACTGGGTAACAACTGACACGAGTATGCCATCCCCCGGTCCTTTGGGACCTTTAACTGAGAGTTCTCTAATCAACATCACACCATAATAATAAGTGTTTCAACATGAGTAAGCATCTGGGCTCCATACCATGATACCACCCTTTTCCAGAAGGAAATGTACGTACCCTAAAGGGAGCTACCCCTCATAAGCTTGCTGCATCTTTCCTGTTTTGACCATTCCGGGGTGTGAGGCTCGACGAAGTCTCGTCCACAAAAACACACTTTATACAAAAGCCATGCTTTGGGTCAACAAATGATCATAGAAATGATCACAAAGATAAACGATCAAACAAATGATCCTATCACAAATGATCAACACAATGATCATTTCACAGCAACACTCAGCATGTCACATTACCAAATTGGAAATATATTGCTAAAAACCTTCAACTACATAACCTCTGAGCTCGTACGTCTCAGAGAAGGGTGTTAAGCTAAGAGAATAAATTCTCCGCCACCAACAGAAATATATTTGAAAGAAATCAGCTTTATATCTCAATTTGTAACGTCAGACATACAATCCATACAAGTCTGTTCCGGGCTCAAACAGAACCGAAGGCACTTACAAAGAAGTCCTTGCAATCCGGATAATCTCTAATCACGTCCGGACTTCCCATCACATATGGAGTCTCTATACCGTAGCTACTCGGTGCAATGACAATCGACGAGTTGTCCTTTCGCTTTTGAAAATATCCGGTCTCCAACACCGGTCATCAAATGCAATCCATAACGACGTATCACATACTCGGAATGGGTTATACGACCCCAAGGTCCTTTCCCGGATAACCCTAATAGTGAGCGCTTATTTAAAAATAAGTGTGGCATTCAAATTCAAACAAATCACAACAAATACCTTCCAAAGGTAAATATTAATAGTCGGTTATTGAACTATTAATGGATATGCACAACATCACCAGATTCCAAATAATTTTCCAAATTATTTATTTCCCAAAAATATCTTTTCAAGATATATAATTTCAATACCTCAAAAATAAGTCAATATTTATTTTTTTAAACAAACTCCACTTTCTTTTATAAATTCCATAGTGAATTTGTATTCCAAAATATCTATGAATATACGATTTCAATTATTCATTTTCAATTTATCTTCAAAAAGATAAATTCTCTAAATGTTTCATTTCTCATTGGAAAAACATTTCCATACTTATTTATTCATAAGTAATTCACAAATTTTATTTATTTTCTACACTTGGAAAATATTCAATATACTTAAATCGAAATTAAGCATATATTTCATTCTTTAAGGAAATCATTCTCTTAAACATATTTATTTGGGCCAAAACGAATGTTGCGTAAAACATCGTTACGACAACCCAAAATCACCAGTATAGGGATTCGAAATTAAAATAGATATATAAATCCCAATACTATACAAAACATTTCCTTTCGGAAATCATTTACTATAACAACAGTGTTATAGTCCACCATTTCCTTCTATTTCTCGAAAACGTCTATTTCAACAATGAATGTTGAAATCTATGGTTTCGAATCTCAACACGTTTTGATAACATCGTTAGATCGTTTTAATTCTATTTAAAACATCACATCCAAAACATTTTCTTTAACATATTATTCACTATTCAAAAACGTGAATATACTTGTTAACCAATTTCATCATTTCTATTCATTTTATTTCAAAGGATTATTCACTATCTAAAACGTGAATATAACTCCATTAATAAGTTATAACAATTTACTTATCAAAATAAGTCGTTTGCGAATTTATAAAACAACGTTTATAAATTCCTTTATTACCCTATATTCAATGTATAACTCAATTATATACCAAAGGTTCATATTATAAGTTAAATACTTATAATTTATTTGTTTGCAAAATCGTTCCTTTAAACTTCATAATTATAAATCTTATAACTTATAAGATTCAGTTATTTATCCAAAACCATTCTTTTAATAACTTTGCAAATTTTATAAACCTACTGCTTATAAAATTTCATTTATAACTCCACCGTTTATAATTCTATAAATTTCGTTAATTTACGAAATTTATTCACAATTCATTCTAACACTTATAAAAACTCGTTTTATAATTCAAATATTTTAATTTATAAATTACCAATTTATAAATCTTTTATATAAATCAATTTATATTATTCTTTTAAAACGTCTTTAAACTCCTTTATAATTTCATCATTTTGATTTATAAAATAATCAAATTTTATAAATCCTATTTTTAAACTATTTAATAAAATCATTAACCCCATATTCTCAAAAATCAACTTTCAACTATATTTCTCAAAAAAAAACATAATTTTATAACATTAAAATTATACGTTTATTTATTTAAAATTGATTGATTCCAAAAATATTTTATAACGTATACTTTCAAAAACACTTTAAAATCCTTTTAAAATTCCAAAATTTGGTCCAATGATGCTACATACCAAATAGTCAATCACGACAACAACGACATCATATATCGTACATGATAATCAACGGATATCAAAATATCCATAATCAAATAAATACTGTTGAGGAATCCAGTTGGATCCCTCCAACCTGTTTTCCTGCATCCAAAGATGTTAGCACAATACCAATTCCGCTACAGTACGGAATTATCGCGGTACATGGGATTTAAAATATTATCCGCTTAATAGACGGCGCAATAGGGTCTCATCCGCTATACAATGCGGGAAATCAATAACTGCAATATATACATATGCCAATATATATATATATATATATATATATATTTCTATTATATATAATACCAATTTCACTGTTTATGAAATATTCGCGGTATATGTTCTTAATAAATAACATCCGCTTACTAACGGCGCATAATGTCTATTTTAACAATCAATAGATAACAATCATCATTCAAACATACATTCAAGAATTTTAAATCTAACTATTTAAAATTAAAATCGAAACCGATTCGATTGAGTGTGAAGTTCTCACCTTGATTTCAATTTCGTTTTAGCGATTTATTTCGAATAAAATTAAACGTGCGTTTAATTTTACCCAAAATTCTCACTAACTCCAAACGACTCCAATCCAAATTCATAGCGTAGTGCTCGTCCATACGATTCCAACGCTTCCTCTTTCGCGCGTTTTCGACCTCCTATGAAAAAGATATGGATTTTTACAAGTTTACACGATTTATATTCATAATTTACAACATTTTCTTTTAAAATTTTTAACCTAAGCTATCATCTGCCGTAGGATCTTGCATCAGAAAATCTTGGCCACTGCTCCTTTCTTTCCTCTCTTCGTTCATACGCACGCGCATGCTCAGTAGTAGCCGAACCCAACATTTGAAATTAGGGTTAAATTTTTCGATTTTCATGAGCAACATGAACACGATCAAGGAGCTCCACCACGTGCGCCTCCCCCAGAGCCACCCACGCCCAGAGGAACGGCGAGCTCGGTCGCCTATTCAGGTTGAAAAACGTGCGCGTTCGGCCCTCCCTTCCACCTCGATTTTCCGCCAATCCATTAACCCATTCGCGATCATATCCGTATAGATCTTTAGCTCTCATCGTCCTCTACCACTTTACAGTTGAGTGTTTCTCGTAATTGTGAACAGATTGGAAGAGATTAAGGAGAGAAAAGGATTCATTTCTGGCCGTATATATCAAGGCCGGCGGCTAGGGTTTTTAACCTAGGTTATATTTTTTTTTATTTGTGAAGAGATGGATGGTCTATTTATAGGAAATTGAACGAAACACTATTCATTTTGGATTTTCCAAACTCCGATTTACGCGCGGTGACCGACGTTTCTAGGGTTCACCCGCGTTTCGGACACAATGGAACATGTTTCGGAAGCTAATTCGATCATCTGTGCGAGTTATGGCAATAAACGTTCAATTTAAAATTAAACCGATTAAACGATTTTCTAGGCGTTTTAGCTCGCACCGGACAAATGGTAAATCCGATTGACTTGAAATTTGAAACCATACAATAATATCACATTACGGGTCCGATGAAACTGGTTTCGTCGAAATCCGAGACTTTTTGAAAATGACTATTTTAACTCGCCAAATTAATATTAAAACAATTTGATGCGTTTCGAGCTGCCACGGTCAAACGATAACTCCGATTGCTACGAAAATTGAAATTCGATAATAACTAACTATTACGGATCCAATGGAACTAGTTTCGTCCAATTCTGAGACTGTTCGAAAAATGGCTAATTTCACTAGTCGATTAAATATTAAAAATATTCAATTTTCACAAATAAAATTTAAATTCGATTTTAAAAGTTCTAAAATATCATTCTAACTTCAATATGATAAAATAAAATTTTACAAATCATTTTCAGTCATATTTAACCCAATTTTCAATTATTTCCATAATTTAACATATTAAATTATCGATTTAATTATTCAATTATATCCAATTATTCGAAATAAAATTTATTCGACTTATAATTTTCACTTATTAATATTTAAAATCAATAAAATATTCAAATTTAAATTAATTAAAATTCTGGGTCGTTACAAAAGTTGAAGCTGAAAACGGAGAAGCATCCAAATCCTTACAAGTTAGCTTGGTTGAGAAAAGGAGGAGAGGTGAAGGTGCACAGACGAGTTCGAGTTCCATTCTCCATTGGAAAGAAGTATAAAGACGAGATTTGGTGTGATGTTGTGGAAATGGATGTTTGTCACTTGCTTTTGGGAAGACCATGGCATTATGATCGGGCAGTGGAGCATGACGGTCGGACCAATAGCTATAGTTTTATGTTTGAAGGCGTTAAGATTATTTTAGTTACAAAGAAGAGACAGCAGGAAGGGAGCAAGTCAGAAGAGATTGAGGAGCTGAAGACTTTATTGACTTTGAAGGAATTTATTGAAGAAGTAGAGGAGAGTCCAGAGGTATTTTTGTTGATTGGACATGAAGCCACTGAATCTGTAGAAGTTCTAGAGGAAGTGAAGCCGGTATTGGAAGAATTCAGTGATGTGTTTCCTGAGGAGTTACCAACGGAGTTACCACCGTTGAGGGATATTCAACATCAAATTGATCTTGTGCCAGGGGCAGTATTACCACACACACCACATTACAGGATGAGTCCGAAGGAGCATGAAGAACTAAGAGGGCAGGTGGAGGAGTTGTTAGAACAGGGGCGTGTTCAGGTGTAATGACCCGAAAATTTCGTTAACTAAATTTGTCATATTTTCCATAATTTTTAATAAAATGAATGTTAGGAATTTGGTGTTGCCATTTGTTCTTATTAAAAGTTAACAATTAAAATGAGATTTCCAATTCAATAAAATAATGTAAATATTATGGTTTAATTTTTGAATGGAATATGTGAAAACAAGAGTAATTATGGAATAATATGTTATTTATTTAGAGTATTGAAAAAAAGAATTTGTAAGCCAATTTTAATTAATAGTAATAATGCGATATAAGCTAAGAAATTTGATCTCAATGCGATAACCATTTAGTGAAGGTAATGAAACAGGATTTAGGATAACGTATACTAGGTATAAATCAAATAGAAGGAAACAAACGTATATATCGAATTGATTTATGAATAAATACTTTGGATAGTAATTGAATGTACAATAATGGTAATTTACAACCTATTTATAGTAAGACTGCATAAGATTTAGTAAATTAAGTGGTGGAAAGATTTTTCCTAGATATACTTTGAAGATGTGAAATTAAAGGTGAATATTAAAATTGGTTAATGTAAAATAACATTGATTAACCGTAAATGGGAATAAATTTGAAAATAAAAATTTATGTTAATACAAGTGGATCATTTATAAACTTAAATGAAACATTCCAATTTAATAAGAGGTATTCGAATGTTATGTTTTATTTAAAGGTAATAATTGGATTTAATTGAAATTTGTGTATATTGGATTATATAGGAAAGGAGTATACAAAAGAAACTGTGAATAGTAGAGTAGCAACTGAAAAAGGAAGAAATTGAAATAAGGGCAATAAACATTGTATAAATTAATAGTAATAAATGCCAACATTGAATTGTAATAAATATAATTAATATTACAAGTGGGTGAATGTAAAGATAAGGGTTAAGAGTGTTGGAATAGGTATATTAGAATAACTATAAAGTATAAATGTATGTATTTATAGCAACATGAATTATTGAAGGAAAATAATTGGTAAACGGGTTTTGGGCTAAGGAAATGTTATTGATTGTTTTGAAACCTTATTTATTATGGGAAATTAATTTAGCATAAGCAAAGCCAATGCAAATATCATTTATCAGTAAAGCAATAATAATAAATAGTAATCAATGCAAATTTATGTAACAATAGAATGTGAAATTTGGGGAATAGACGCAAAGTATATATGAGTTGCTAAAAGTATGTATAATAAGTGCAAATTTAATAAATCAATGTCCTGTAGAGGTTGGAGTATGGTTAGTAATAAAAGCTTTTAAAGGAAAAAAAAACCTTTTAATTTATAAATGAAAATCAATGCATTAAATTAGGTGTAACTGAATGCATGTAAATAATTTTGTAAGAATAAGTTAATAAACAATTTATTTGTGCATACCCGATTTAATTGAAATAACAGAAAAGACAAGAACTTGATTTGCCTAGGTATGTGTGTGTATATATATATATATATATATATATATATATTGTTAAACTATAACTAAATAGCAAGTTTGGAAGTAAATAGGATATAAGATGACAAAGGCAACTAGTAAATTAATAAATGAATTCATAATAATAAGTAGTAATTAATGCATATATATTTGGCATTAGTGATAATTACAAAACTTTACCCATTTATCTAATTTATTTAATTAAATCTAAATCTATGGCAACATTGTTGTAATGATGGTTGTAAGTGAATTTGAATGTAAAAGGGTAACAATTATTTAGGTTAACCATTTTGAGTATGTTAAGTTAAGAATGACAATCGATTGAAATAAATTTAAATTAATTATTTTGTTTTGGTTAATGTGTTCTAGTTAATAAAGGGGAGTTTATAAGAAATGAAGCATGCACTAATGACATGTATTATAATTCAAATGTTATTTATACCCATAAAAGTGTCTATTTACTGAATAGAAAGATTTTAAATCAATAAGCGAATTTATTTAGGTTCCAATTTATAATTTATAACATTTAATGTAGACTCAATTACAATTAATTGACTTAAATCGTGCAGTTAGCGTAGATTTGTTTTGTAATTGGAGTAGTTAATTCTATAAGATGAAGTTAATGCTAATTCTATTTATAATTGGACCATTTGTTGATATAGATTATAGAAAGCAAGATGTATAAATTTAATTAAAGTATCAACATTCAACAATTGTAATTATTGAAAATTAAAATGGAATTTGAGGATAATAAGGTGAAACTATGAACAAATGTTAGTGCATCCTTAAAACTTAATTTATAATTTCTAAATATAAGGAAGTGGAGAAATTAATAAAATTGTGGATATATTTTGAAACGTAAACGAAACGTCTAGATTTACATTTTTAAATACGTTTAAAATAAAATGTAAATGATAAGGACTTTATTTATTTCCTAAATCCGTAACGTGTGTAATTAATATTTTTTTATCTTTTGGGACCACTTCCGTTTGCACGTTAAAATTTGTGCACACCTATTCTTTTGCGTCTATCTATAAATAGACGATTATAAACCCTAGCCTCCATTCTATTCTCTTTTGATGTACATTCATTTCTTCAACTCTGTCTCTTCCTCAATGGATGCAATTCCAGATACAAATTCAAAATTCAAATCAGATAAAAATTCAAAGTTCCCAGAAAATTCCAAAAAAAATTTGTGTTGTAGTTTTCATCAATACGAATCTACGCGCAGTTTCTGTTTGTGCATTTGAGGCTCGAGGTGGTCGTGATTCACGGTCAAAGGGGAGGAGACTGGAGCTTGATGGGTTCTGTAATTTGCGCGCGGCCTGTAGGAGAAAACGCGTGAGAAAGGGGTGGGAGAAGGAGATGACGTGGCTCTATTTAGGTTTTGTTTTATTTTTATTTTATTTTGTTTTCAAATCGTTTATATTGAATATCTTTTTCATACGATCTCCGATTCACGCGAAATTTCTTTTGTTAGGATCGTAATTAAATTTCAGATCTGTTGACGCTGGTTTGGACTGATTTGGAGACCGTCGAATTTTGGGTTTAAATCGGATTTAAATTCGATTTAAATTCAAAAAGGTGAGTGTTTTAACCCACTCACAACTTTTAAAAGTTTTTATGTTTGTTAAATTTATTTTAGATATGAGTAGAAATTTATTTATAACTGTTTGGCATGTTTTGTTCATCATATTTGCTAAATCGCGTTATTTAATTTTACTGTTAATTTATTTTATTTATTGCATATTAATTGACAGTTAGAATTTATTTATTTGCATAGGAACTGCTAGTAAACAGTTATAAAATTTATTACTAAATATAAACTGTTAGTTTAATAGTTGATTAAATTTATTTTTGAATATAACCGCCAGTTATTACCTGATATATATTATCAGATATATATTGATATTGAATTATTATTGGATGATGATTGTGATTTGGATGATGGATGATGTTGATGAATGGATGTTTTATTTTGTATCATTAAACTGCAAGTTATCATGCATTTTTCGTTTCATTCGGGATTGTGGTTTGAAATGATATACAACCGCAAAATTTTATTTTTAAATTGCGGATTGAAATGATATACAACCGCAAAATTTTATTTTTAAATTGCGGATTGAAATGATAAATATCCGTATCACTTGACCATATGATAGAAAATTATATACAGGCACCATGGTCTATATATAAATTATTTTAAAGTGATTTCTATGGTTTGGATGGGATACGGTTTATAAAAATTTGATTTTGATATTTTATAAAATATTATTCTTCGATATATATACATATGAAGTTAAAAATTTGAAAATTAAGTTGTGTATAAACCTGTTGAATAAAAATGAAAAATTGTGAAAATGAAATTTGGAAATTTATCTTATATGTTTAAGTTTGGAAATTTTAAGGTATGATATTTATAACTGGATTTTCCAAGATGAATTAAAAATGAAAATTCTAGTATAAAGTAAATTTGAGAAAATATTTAATTGCTAGAAATTGGAGTTTTATTTATGGAATTTATATGAATATTCAAGACTAAATAATAGAATATTAATTGTTGAAAGAAGAAAATCCAACTTTAGTTTTGAAATATTAATACTCCAAATGGATATATATACATATATATATATATATATATATATATATATATATATATATAGAAATTGAAGGGGTTTTTGGAACTTGAAGTGATATTTAAATTATGGTTTAAACTTTAAATAAAGAAATATATTTGAAAAGCCATGGAAATTATTTTTCTTTACAAAGTAACTTTAAAGTTAAACCATTTATTTTACATTCGTTGAATATCCAAACCATTCAAGTTTTAGAAGTTATAGTTTTAAAATTTTGAATTTCGAAATATTATGCTTTGAAAGTATATTTCAAATATTTGGTTTCCAGATATTTTAAATTTTAAACCAGCATGATTTTGGAAAAGAATTATATTTGAGATAAAATGATATCATATTGTTTTGGGTTTAAATTGATATCGTATTCATAGTTTTGAAATGGAAAATTTTATTCTGGTTTTAAAGTATAAACTATTTTTAAATGACCGCGGTGTTATAATAACGATGGGTTGGCAAAGAGACTGGGATCGGATATGGACATACTCTCTGTCGATACCGAAAACCACTTTGACTAACCGTGTACGCGGTGGAGATTCCAGAATGAAGTAGGTGGTGGTGACGTTTCCTGTAAGGTAAATACGTGGACCCGACTCCCGTGAGTTGGCATAAGGTGGCTAAAACAGGAGTGATTCTCGGGCCAATGAGGTCATACCTCTGATCGGACGCTCCTCTTCGATATTATACTTTGACTTTGGATTGATTGCACTTCTATTTTTGATTTTGGGGGAGTTTGTTCGAGGTGGGCGGTAACTGCGGCTACGCGTTTCCACCAGCCCGGATAGCAATTGGTATATCTACCCTGGCATTGCCTAGTTGTGCCGTGTCACCTACCATACCGAGCCTTTACTACGAGTTTTGTTTTGTACCATACCTATGGAGTGCCCTCTGACGACGCCTAGTACGGGGGAGATTACGGTACTGTATAGACTATGGGAATATATTCTGTGTTAAGGGCTATATGGGTAACCCCTTAACGCTATTAAAAAGTAAGTTTATTTTATAATTAGACACTATTATAATAGCGCAATATACTACATAGTAAATAGTTTAACGGATCCTTAGGAGATATAAATCCCGAGCATCTCTTGAGTTACTGCACTCATATTTACTCCTGTTGGTTTAACTCACATAAGATCTTTTAGTTCTGACTCGAGTGTTTTGTCTTTTCAATTCGCTCGGGTCAGTCCGAGCGTTTCAGGATTTTAGGATTTAGCTCTGGAGGACGAAGACGAAGATTTGTATTACTAGTATCTACTATATTATTCCACTACACCATTTAATTCCGCTGCATTGTTATTGGTATGTGTAACTCTGATATGTAGTATATAAATGATTTGTAAACAGATTTATAAACTATACATTTTATTCTTATATTTTATCCTTCCGCTACGAGATTCTGTTTTCTTTTATTTCTTTCTCGTTTTTCTTATTTACCCCATATCAATCCGCCCTTCCGTATGGTTGAACTGGTACGTGTGTCGGTTTAAATCGTGCGAAAAGGAGGGACGTTACAGTTGGTATCAGAGCTTTGGTTTAGCGATAAACCTTGGCTTTGTGGGGTTTGACTCTTTGTTAATAGGGTAGTAATACCCTATGGGAGTCGCTGAGTGTATATATATGAGAGAGCGTATTTGTTAGTGTTATAAAAAGATTTTAATATATTGTGTTAATCTGTTCCGTTTTGTATTTATAAATTTTGGTTGGTGCATGGGACGCTATGACATCAATAGGGATTTCTAAACACTTAATAGGACAGACCGACATAATATTTGTTTTAAATATAGGTAAATGAAATAATTTTGCCTATTATATTTTCTATATATATAAAGTAGATTTTCCAAAAGATATATATATTTGGTTGCAATAGATTGGTTGTTAGGAATAAAATTTATATATAATAGGTAAAATAAGATTGAATTTAAACTCAATGAAATTTGGAAATTTTAGGACTTAAGTCCGGGATTTTTGAAAATTTGCTTTCAAAGGATTTATGAAATATAATGATTTGGCTTATAAGTATTTTCTTATATAAATATTTAGTATAATTCGAAAGAATTGTTTTAAAGAAGATATTGGAGAAAATAAATTTTGTACTTTCCTCTCTGTCGCTGGAAAATAATTTCGGTGATGGCGGCCGCATCATCGACTTTCATTTTCGAGTTTCGAGGGGGAAAGGCCACTGTAGTAAATTCTACTGCAGATTTATTTTGAAAATATCTAAAATTTTAATTGTTTATAAGTTATAAGAATATATCTATCTATTATTTTTAAAATAATTTTAAATTTGACCCGGTATTTAATTCTTAAATTTCCATTAATAAATTGTTTAAATTATTTTAGTGGAATAAAAGGTAAGTAATTAATGAATTGAAATCTCTAATTTAGGCAAGAAATTTAATGCAAAGTTATAAATGGGAATTTAAGGAAATTTGAAATATGTAACATATGAAACGAAGAGTAATATTGTCGAACATTAAATTTAATTAAAAGATGAGATAAGACTTGTATAAGTTCTTTTGCATTTTCTCTAACATATATAACTTACCAAATATGAAAAGTTGAAATGTTAAATAAGAGATTGGAATAGAATATTATACAAGTAGAAATTTTGGAAATAATGAAGTATTCAACGAATTGTTATTATAAATGAGAATTTAATGGCATAAACTTAAGTTATAATTGAAATTTTACCATAATTAAAGGTAAGTATTATAAATAGGTGATTTTAAACTTAAGTAAATAAAACGAAACTCTTTAATAAATAAGGATTGATGTGTATGGTTATAAAATTTAGTATGATTTAAATGCTACTAGTTGAATAAAATGGAAAGTAGGTAATATAAATAAATGACTGTAAACCTTAGGTAATAAATTAATAAAATCCTTTATTTATAAGAATGGAGGTTATAAGGTTAAGAATTTAAGTGTAATTAAAAAAAGGGTTACTGTAATATAATATAATAGCATGTAACATTTAATAAATGATTGAATTTGAGAAGTGCATTAAATGTAATACAAATAAAAGAGACTTACATAACCTAAATAAAATAAAAATAATGGTAAGTAATAAGTAGAAATATGGAAGCAACCATTGAATGAGAAATAAAATTTGAAGTTTATTAGAAATAAATGTAAATTCTAAAAAGGAAAATTTATGTGGGTTGAATAAAAGAAAGGAAATCAAACAATTAAAGTATGTAATGAATTTATATAAGTTGAATTGATTTGTTGGTTTAAATTGACATTGTTTGATATATGGCTGGTTGGGTAAGGAAATTTGAAGTTGTTGGATGAATAAATAAGCTATTTTTTGTCCCATCTAAGACTGTTGAGTAAGTGATGCACTGGATAGTTATTTTTCATTCCGTACCATTTCAAGTTTTGAACCCGAACAACTATTTGCTTGTTTGATTGAATGGTTGTTTTGTTTTGTTGTGTATACTGTTTGTCGAAATTGATTGTTGTTAGTAGTTGAAACCATGAAAATATTTCACTTTATATAAATAGTTAACCTTTTTAGATTATATAAGTGAAATGCAGGTATGGAAGCAATTGTTACTGCTTTTGTTTCCATAAATTAAGCGTAATTTGCCCAACAAATAGGTACGTTCCCGGTTTACGTTTTGTAGCGCTATTTTTATATATTTTCCCGTGTTGGGATATACTATTTTGAATATTCTATATGATACTTTGTTATATTTTGGTATTATATTTTCCTGAGCCTCTCCGTACAAAGGAGACTCTGCCAAAAATTTCCGTAAATTTTGGACTTAGAATTATGTTGAAAATGTTTTTCAAACTTTAATTATTTAAGTATAAAAGGATATAATGATTATAAAACGGGTATATTTTATTTAAGGTAATAAATTTGGTAAATTACTGTTTATAAGTTAAATATTTTGAATAAGATGTATTGTTATTTAATTCTTTCTTCTCCCTTCTTTTCCTTTTCGGGGACGAAAAGTTTTGAGTGGGGGAGAGTGTAACGACCCGAAAATTTCGTTAACTAAATTTGTCATATTTTCCATAATTTTTAATAAAATGAATGTTAGGAATTTGGTGTTGCCATTTGTTCTTATTAAAAGTTAACAATTTGAAATGAGATTTCCAATTCAATAAAATAATGTAAATATTGTGGTTTAATTTTTGAATGGAATATGTGAAAACAAGAGTAATTATGGAATAATATGTTATTTATTTAGAGTATTGAAAAAAAGAATTTGTATGCCAATTTTAATTAATGGTAATAATGCGATATAAGCTAATAAATTTGATCTCAATGCGATAACCATTTAATGAAGGTAATGAAACAGGATTTAGGAAAACGTATACTAGGTATAAATCAAATAGAAGAAAACAAACGTATATATCGAATTGATTTATGAATAAATACTTTGGATAGTAATTGAATGTACAGTAATGGTAATTTAAAACCTATTTATAGTAAGACTGCATAAGATTTAGTAAATTAAGTGGTGGAAAGATTTTTCCTAGATATACTTTGAAGATGTGAAATTAAAGGTGAATATTAAAATTGGTTAATGTAAAATAACATTGATTAACCGTAAATGGGAATAAATTTGAAAATAAAAATTTATGTTAATACAAGTGGATCATTTATAAACTTAAATGAAACATTCCAATTTAATAAGAGGTATTCGAATGTTATGTTTTATTTAAAGGTAATAATTGGATTTAATTGGAATTTGTGTATATTGGATTATATAGGAAAGGAGTATACCAAAGAAACTGTGAATAGTAGAGTAGCAACTGAAAAAGGAAGAAATTGAAATAAGGGCAATAAACATTGTATAAATTAATAGCAATAAATGCCAACATTGAATTGTAATAAATATAATTAATATTACAAGTGGGTGAACGTAAAGATAAGGGTTAAGAGTGTTGGAATAGGTATATTAGAATAACTATAAAGTATAAATGTACGTATTTATAGCAACATGAATTATTGAAGGAAAATAATTGGTAAATGGGGTTTGGGCTAAGGAAATGTTATTGATTGTTTTGAAACCTTATTTATTATGGGAAATTAATTTAGCATAAGCAAAACCAATGCAAATATCTAATTTATCAGTAAAGCAATAATAATAAACAGTAATCAATGCAAATTTATCTAACAATAGAATGTGAAATTTGGGGAATAGACGCAAAGTATATATGAGTAGCTAAAAGTATGCATAATAAGTGCAAATTTAATAAATCAATGTCCTGTAGAGGTTGGAGTATGGTTAGTAATAAAAGCTTTTAAAGGGAAAAAAAAACCTTTTAACTTATAAATGAAAATCAATGCATTAAATTAGGTGTAACTGAATGCATGTAAATAATTTTGTAAGAATAAGTTAACAAACAATTTATTTGTGCATACCCGATTTAATTGAAATAACAGAAAAGACAAGAACTTGATTTGCCTAGGTATATATATATTGTTAAACTATAACTAAATAGCAAGTTTGGAAGTAAATATGATATAAGATGACAAAGGCAACTAGTAAAGTAATAAATGAATTCATAATAATAAGTAGTAATTAATGCATATATATTTGGCATTAGTGATAATTACAAAACTTTACCCATTTGTCTAATTTATTTAATTAAATCTAAATCTATGGCAACATTGTTGTAATGATGGTTGTAAGTGAATTTGAATGTAAAAGGGTAACAATTATTTAGGTTAACCATTTTGAGTATGTTAAGTTAAGAATGGCAATCGATTGAAATAAATCTAAATTAATTATTTTGTTTTGGTTAATGTGTTCTAGTTAATAAAGGGGAGTTTATAAGAAATGAAGCATGCACTAATGACATGTATTATAATTCAAATGGTATTGATACCCATAAAAGTGTCTATTTACCGAATAGAAAGATTTTAAATCAATAAGCGAATTTATTTAGGTTCCAATTTATAATTTGTAACATTTAATGTAGACTCAATTACAATTAATTGACTTAAATCGTGCAGTTAGCGTAGATTTGTTTTGTAATTGGAGTAGTTAATTCTATAAGATTAAGTTAATGCTAATTCTATTTATAATTGGACTATTTGTTGATATAGATTATAGAAAGCAAGATGTATAAATTTAATTAAAGTATCAACATTCAACAATTGTAATTATTGAAAATTAGAATTTGAGGATAATAAGGTGAAACCATGAACAAATGTTAGTGCATCCTTAAAACTTAATTTATAATTTCTAAATATAAGGAAGTGGAGAAATTAATAAAATTGTGGATATATTTTGAAACGTAAACGAAACGTCTAGATTTACATTTTTAAATACGTTTAAAATAAGTTGTAAATGATAAGGAATTTATTTATTTCCTAAATCCGTAACGTGTGTAATTAATATTTTTTTATCTTTTGGGACCACTTCCGTTTGCACGTTAAAATTCGTGCACACTGTTATCCCATTTTTTGGTCAAAACTGGAATATCAACAAATTGGCAAGGAATTATGGATATCAGGACTGGAGATAAGGCTACAATGGATATCGTCAAAATTTTGTTGAACTCCGATCGGGACGAAATTGATTGGAAATGATGATAAGGACTATGAAAGGCTATGTTTCGAATTTCAGGTTAATCGGAGTTCGTATGAAGGAAATATGATGGATTCAAAGTAGGAATAGTACGTAGTTCGAACCCATCAGGTTCGAACCCATCAGGTTCGAATCCAGGAGGTTCGCATCGATGACGCTTCGAATCGATGGGAACATGATGGGTTCGAAAGGAGTAGCTTCAATGCAATGGAGATGGATTAGAAGTGGGCATGGATTCGAAGAAGGAGGTGGAGTCGAAGTAGACATGGATTCGAAGAAGGAGATGGAGTCGAAGTAGACATGGATTCGAAGAAGGAGGTGGAGTCGAAGTAGACATGGATTCGAAGAAGGAGATGGAGTCGAAGTAGACATGGATTCGAAGAAGGAGATGGAGTCGAAGTAGACATGGATTCGAAGAAGGAGATGGATTCGAAGTAGACAAAGATTCGAAGAAGGAGATGGATTCGAAGTGGACACGGATTCGAAGAAGGGGATGGATTCGAAGAGGACATGGATTCGAAGATGATGGATACGAAGCAAGGGACATGGATTCGAAGGACGAGGATTCGAAAGGGATGGATTCGAAGAGGATGGACTCGTAGGATATGGACTCGAAGGAGGCGGCTTCAGAAAGCATGGATTCGAACAGCATGGGTTCGAAGGGTATGGATTCGAAGGAGTCGGCCCTATGGATTCGAAGGGGATGGTTTCGAAGTAGATGGTTTCGAAGCATGGGTTCGAACCATTCAGGACGCACGGATTCTTGAACTTGGATCGATCATGTTAACGCTAAAATTTAAACGCTAACACCCTGGTGAATAGGATGAGATTGTGAAAGCACCACCCGTTCGTACGGGAATCAGAAATAAGCAGAAAGTATGCAGAAAAACAGTAAGAGACACAGTATTTATAGTGGTTCGGCTTATAATTCAGCCTACGTCCACTTTAATCTTTTTATCACTAGTTTGATTACAATCCTTTACAAGATCTTTCAATTACAACACACTTCAAGTTATAGGATATGTAAAACAAGTGGCTCAAGCTTTGATGTTGACGATCATCTTCAAATCCATGGTGAATGTGGATGATTCCTTCATGGAGTTCCTTTAGAAGTTTGTTGGATCTGAAAAGCTTTGAAGTAGTCTGGAATTCGGCAGAGTAATGGCGCTTGAAGAGAATGAAAAAAAAGTCCTTTTAATGTTGAAGGTAGGGTGGTATTTATAGGCAAAGATTATGGACTTAGGCTCGGTCTTAACTCCTCACCGACCCAGTTAAGTCGCAGCCGGCTTATAGGAGCCCTCACATGATCAAGCTGCGTTGGATTTGCACAAGTCCAAAGTCGTTACCGGGTCAAGCTAGGTCGTAGGTCGCCCCCTCTCTCTGATGCATGGCCTCCGACTTAAATGGGAAGTGCATGTTTAAATAGGTCGTTACCGATTTAAAGAATTGACGAGCTAAACGTGAACTAACTCCCCTTCACTTGCCCAGGTCGCGCACGTCCTAGCACAGACCATGGGTCGGTCACGACACAAGTGTAAGTCGCGAACTTGTTCCACTCAGTTAGGTCGGTAAGCATGTTAAGTCCTTAAGTCGGATCGAATTAGGTCGGCAGCTTCATTAGGCAGTTAGGTCGGCGTCATGTTAAGTCGGATCCCTTGTCATTTCTTGAGTCGTTAGGCCAGTTCCTTCTGAAGCACTAGGTCGGCACCTATGTGAGGGCATTGGGTCGGCAAGTCTTGCGAATGGTTAGGTCGGCCTGCTTTTTAAGCCTTAAGCAGTTAGGTCGGTATGTCCTTTAGATCGGCAGACCCTGCACAATTCTTACTCAGTTAGGTCGGCATCTCTTGGGTCGGCGCCATCTCCACACACTAGACCTGCTGAGTCGTAACCGAGATAGGGTTAACATCTGCCCCTCGAAGTATACGCCTTAGACTTAAGTCGTGTGCTTCGAAATATCTTAGCTCGGCTTCTCTTAGGTCGGTAGATCGCGTACGACTTACCAGTTAGTGTTGTTTAACATTCCTTCACCATGAGATATAAATTAGCCCCCTTCCTCCTTTTTCTTTATTCAAACCCTTGCTCAATTCCGCCATTAAAGCACCCTCAGATCTTAAAGGCAACTTTATTCAATCAATCACAAATAATCTCTGCTACGCATCGTGTAAGTGGTTTTCCTGATTGTAATTTATTGCCGATTCACATTTCTTGTTTGTTCGAACTCGAATCGCCTCCTTGCACCGAATCGCCTCCTTGCACGACGCTTCATTATGAACCCCATCGTATTCATAGTTGATGAAACTTAGGTTATGAAGTTTTGGCTTCAGATTGGTCGTTGAGGCGATGAAGATGGTTTATCATCTTAAGCTCGATTCCGAATTGTTCAATTGGGTGATTCGGCAGCATGAGTAGAAGTGGGTGTTGAAGGAATGGCTATAGGGTTATCGGGTTTAATGCTGTGGGATGTTGGCTCGAAGGCGAGTTAGTGGGTTTAGGTGGCTTAGCCTTCGACCGATCTAGCTCTTACACGACCTTAAATCGTGGTTGAGATAATGCTTGAGAGAATTTCGCCGACCTAAACATTAAAGCTTAGATCGTGACCGAGTTAAGACTTGGAGAAATTCCTGCCTTTCGACTTGGAGCTTGCCCTCTTATCTCCCCCATGCGAACTAGAGGAAATGAGTCGCCAAGCTGAACCACCTAGATTCTGACCCGTTACCGACTTAGTCTTATCTCGCATGAGAATTTTTTGAACCGTAGCCGAGCTAACACTTGGGCTCTGGACGTATTGACACTTAGAAACATAGGCCTTCTTCAAGTATTTTGACCCGGACTTCCGACTAAGTTGTTTACATTTTGAACATTTTGAACTGTCCTAGCTTCAAGTTTGCTTGAATTCCATTGTGTTACTTTACAGATCATTCTCATTTTTAAGCTGTAAACCTGTCGAGAATAACAAACAAACAAAGAAAACCAAGGCGCATATACTGCCATTGACTGCCCGTATCGAATGACAGATTAGTCAAGACAAGATGAGAGACATGAATATATTGCATGAAATGCTGTGAATTAATTGATTATAGTAAAATATTAATGCAAAGTATCAACAATTTGAACTGATTTGTTTGCATCAACATTGTATTTGCATATTCAAACTCAAAACAAAGATTCCTGGTTTTTATAACTAACAAATGTTTGCTAGGTTTTATTCCAGTTACCTTTGCTTATTGTTTGATTGATACTTGTACAACACTTCACACACTTTAGGAAACGTGCACCTTCATGTTTGAATATCCAATTGCTTGTGTAGAATGACTTCCCATCAAGGAGAAGAAGCAGCAAGTCAAGAAGAAGAAACTTTCCCGATAGCTGTTCCTATAGAGAATCCTCCGGAAAGAACTTCGACTATTCTATCTTCGAGAACATTTATTCAGTTGCGTACTCAATTCGGCTTTGCTGAAGATGATGTCATATTTCCTGGACCGAATGATACTGCTGACAGACCTCCCTATGGTTTTGTCGCGGTTAATCGTCATATGTGCTTAAGTGGGGCGATCCCACCTTTCAATGACTTTCTTCGAATTCTTCTTCTTCGGATGTCAATTTCTCCGTTCCAACTTCATCCTAATGGTTACGCTATCTTGATGGGGTTGGGTGTTTTGTTCAGAAGAAATCTTGACCGACTGCCGAGCTTCGAAGAAATTCGCTACTTATGCTCGTTTGCAAAGAGCAAAGACCATCCTTCTCTTATCATTGTAAGAAGTGCAAGAAACCGCAAGCTCATTCTTGATCTTACTGAAAGTGTCCATGGATTTTTAAACCAATTTTTCTTTGCCCGCAGTCCCCCAGAGTTTTATGCTTCTTGGAGAGTAGGAAGTAAGATCATTTATTTCCGTCTTTCCACTTTCTTTTTTAACTCTTTTCGGGGTCCAAATTGCTGATCTCATTCTTTGCTTTTTTCAGCACTTCCCCTTCCCTCTAGAGATCCGATACATAGGCAGACTTTTGATAGACTGAGCGCTGTAGCCGCAGAAGAGAGAAGTATCAAGTTTCTACTAAGCGACGAATTTCTACATCAATACGGACTTCTCCACCCTTCTCGCTATACTCAGCTTTGTGAAGCTCCGACTGAAGTTCCCGATTCCCCGACTGAAGCATCGGATGCCCCCGTTACTATCGAACAACCCTCATCAAAAGAGTCTAACATCGAAGCTTCATTGGTGAAATGTTCCACCCCTACCGACATTATGGGGTCATCTAGTAAGGCGGCACTTGCCCCGATTGAGGAAGAAGAAGAACCTTCACAGCCTCTCGGGGGATTAGCTGATGTAGGAACTGAGAAAACAAGTCTCACCGAGCATGATGGTGACGATGTTTATGATGGGTTGAGCGACATAATAGTGACCTCACAGGAGCTTTTTAGAGATGACGTGTCTAAAACTATCTCTCCTATAGTTGAGGCGACGTCCCTTCTTCGACTAACACCAACACAAACACCAACTCCTCATACCCAAGCTATCATCACCTCTACACCAATGAGTGGTTTGTAGCTTAATGCGCGTAGCTTGCACATCACACAACACTTAGGATTTTTTGGCGTTTGTTCACATTTAACTTCTTTTCTCCGGAAGTTTCTAAGACTTGCTATTTTTGCCTTTTCAGATTCCTCTATGGGGCGCAGCGGCAGCGGTTCTTATTACAAAGACTTTCGACGCTATGGAGGGCGTGGCAGCTATGATTACAAGCAATACTATACCGATCCCAGAGAGACCAATGAGCAGAGAGCTGCGCGAAAAGCTGAAGAGAGGAGAAGGTATGAAGAACGTCATGAGGGAGCGGGCACGCGACATGAATCCTTCCCAAGAGATGATGATTCCCATAAACGTAAAACGCACGATGATAGGGGGAAGAGCCATATTGAGGATTCGAGAAAGCGGACCAAACTTGGCGAGGAGCACGTGCCCGTGACATCTGAGAGACCTGGTGCCTCAGTTTCTATTGACATCCCTTCCAAATCTCCTGCTCTTGAAGGAAGTGCCATCCAAACACTTCTCAACAGGCCTTCATACCATGTTGAAAGGGGCCCCCCGACCTTGCAGAGCCGATTCCCGAATTGGTGTTTGAGGGGGGTACGCTTCGACCTCGATTTGGTCCCCATCGACAAAGAAGCTATGTACAGAAATCTCGATGCTGTCAAGCTTGATATCGATAGAATGTCTGGATGGCAAAAGTTGGTTGATGAACTTCAAAGAGTTAATCGGGCTAACATCGAAGCAATGCTGACCATGGAAAATGACAAATCAGAATGGCAGAAGATTCTTGATCAACACCACGACCCAAAGAGAAGAGGTATTGCAAAAACAAGTGCGAGATGCGCACGCCAGCCAGAGGGACGCTGAAGCTAAAGCTGAGAGGTTAGAACAAGCTGTAGAGAACCACCGCACTGATGTCACCCAGTTGCAGAATAAACTGAGCGCCCGGGACATGGAGATTGAAGCGCTAAAAGCCCAACTTGCTCAGACCGAAAAAGATCGAGATGAGGCCATGGCTGGCAAAATTGCAGCCGAAGAAACTGTTCAGACCATGGAAACCGATATCAATTCGACTTTATTCGATTTTTATTTACACTGTGTCTTGGGACGCGGCAGCCTCTCTTTTCTTGGTCCTAAGTATGAAATCACCCTGGCCGAGGTGTGGGAAGCTGCTCTTAACATGTTTAAAGACGCCGGGTATGGCGATGAAGATTTTGAGGCGCGTTACCTGGATGAGGGAGCTCGCGCTGCTCTTGCGAAGGGGCGAGAACAACTTGCCAGGATGAGAACTGGAATGGCGGAAGAGGAACGTTCTGGAAAGGAATTAACGCTTACTTCCTCTGTCCAACCTCCAGTTTCTCCTGTGGTTGACATCACGGGTTCTAGCTCCTCTACTCCGCCTGCAACTAAGACAGTAACTGAAACTACAAGTGCACAAGGCGGGGATGAAGGTGGTGAAAGCAACGAAGCACAGCGATATGAAATCAGCCTCAGAGATCCAACTGCCCCAGGTAAACTTGACACCGGACCAGCCCAAGTGGTGAACTGCTCGTTCGCTCCTTGTGAACTTGACGATCTTCTTGATTATTTTTCAAATGTCAATGAATTCCCGACTTTTGATTATTCCTCAAATGTCAATGAATTCCCGACTTTTGACGAGCCGTCATCCCCTCTCTTTTCGAAAGATACTGATATTTTAAGTTTTTTTTCCTTTGTAGAGAAAGCACCGAGTCAAACTCAAGCTTCTTCTCCCCCGGTGATCCTTCCTCCATCTCTTCAAGTGGCGCCTCCTTCTGCCTCGCAACCTGGGTCACAAGAAGAACAAATAGAGGCTCTCCATGGCCTGGATGATCCCATTGCTTCGCAAGAGCAAAAAGATGAGGGACTTGAGGGAGGTGACATATCTCCGGAGCGGACTCCTTCTGACGATATAACTTTATCTAAACTTGTCACTCCAGGAAGTGAGTCTTCCTCAAAGAGGAGAAGGAAGCAAGGAGCATCAAGGAGGAGAGGGAAGATAATCACTGCCACTGAAGAGAAGCCAGAAGTTGGGCCAGCTGCGCCTACCTCTCCTTCCTCCCTTATACCCACTGGCCGACCTGAAAAGCTGGTCATTCGGTCGGGTAAAGGGTCCAAAGGCAGTAAAAAGAAGTGAAGACTTTAGCTTTTTGTCTTTTGTATGAACTGGCCGAGAGTTGTGCGGGTATCGGCCCCCGCTTTTATTTTGAGAACCTGTATCTGCATTATAGTTGAATAAAATGATTCTTCGTTTGTACAAACTTCTGTTTGAATTTGAGAATGCATTTACTATTTATTTTATTTTTTGCACAAGTTTATTTACACGATATTGCAGCGGGCTTATGGTATGTTGTTTGAGTATTACTTTACTGATGCAACTATACTATTATACCATGTTGCCCCCATACCTTAAACTTGCTGCAATATTTTATACTTTGAGGGGACTTGCACTCTTATTTGTTAAAGAATAATTATTTTATTCTTTAAAGAAAATTTTGGTAGAGTACACCTCCCTTCGTATAAGTTTTTACGCTTTGTCGTTCGAAGAAATCACTTTTTTCGTTTGCTTATGTGCATATTTTATCAAGTGAATTCCTCTATGTGCTAAAGCGGACCTCTGAAGGGTACTTTAACTTCTTTTCCTTTTTTTTTTTTTACAATCATTTTCCATAGTGGGCAAATTACTCTTCCTTTGAAAGTTAAAGTACGCTTTTGATGAGGATTTTTTTTTTATACAAAATTGTACCTCTGAGGAGGGATTTTTCACGTTTCAACACTTAGAAGTTTTATTTCAATCTCGGTGAAACGTGTACCCCCAAAGAGTTGTGCCTTCGAAGAAAGCCTTTTCACGTTTCAACACTTGGAAGTTTTATTTCAATCTCGGTGAAACGTGTGCTTCCAAAGAGGTCTTTTCTTTTTCTTGATTGTGCCTCCGAAGAGGTTCTTATTTTGCTTGTCTTTCAACTCCGGTGAAGTGAAATTCCGAAGAGCGGCTGTTACACTTCAACTCCTGGTGAAATATGCCTCCGAAGAGGTCTTTATTTTATTTGCATTTCAACCTTGGTGAAGTGAAACTCTGAAGAGTAACTACCCCAACTCTTGGTGAAATGTGCCTCCGAAGAGGGCTTTAGTTTTGTTTACATTTCAACTCTGGTGAAGTGAAATCCCGAAGAGCGGTCATAACACTTCAACTCCTGGTGAAATGGGCCTCCGAAGAGGGCTTTTATTTTTTTTTTGCATTTCAACTCTGGTGAAGTGAAATCCCGAAGAGCGGTCATAACACTTCAACTCCTGGTGAAATGGGCCTCCGAAGAGGGCTTTTATTTTTTTTTTGCATTTCAACTCTGGTGAAGTGAAATCCCGAAGAGCGCCTGTTACACTTCAACTCCTGGTGAAATATGCCTCCGAAGAGGTCTTTATTTTATTTGCATTTCAACCTTGGTGAAGTGAAACTCTGAAGAGTAACTACCCCAACTCTTGGTGAAATGTGCCTCCGAAGAGGGCTTTAGTTTTGTTTACATTTCAACTCTGGTGAAGTGAAATCCCGAAGAGCGGTCATAACACTTCAACTCCTGGTGAAATGGGCCTCCGAAGAGGGCTTTTATTTTTTTTTGCATTTCAACTCTGGTGAAGTGAAATCCCGAAGAGCGGTCATAACACTTCAACTCCTGGTGAAATGGGCCTCCGAAGAGGGCTTTTTTTTTTTTTTGCATTTCAACTCTGGTGAAGTGAAATCCCGAAGAGCGGTCATAACACTTCAACTCCTGGTGAAATGTGCCTCAGAGAGGGTTTTCATCGCCTGGAAGTTACTCTCTCATGGTTGGAGGGTCATGACTCCTCCAATCTTTTTTGTTGAGTAGAGAACTTTCTTTTTTGTGGCGTATGACCCATTAGAGGTCTTTTATCCTCCGAAGAGTTGCGCCTCCGAAGAGGACTTGTGCTGCTGATGGTAGCTTTGGTTGTTCCTCTGTTCACTTGCTTATGCCTTTTCAGCGATCCTCTTTTTTTTTTTTTTTTTTTTTTTTTTTTTTTTTCTTTTTCAAGTTTTCATTCCCCTTTTTCTCGCAAGTGGCTTGTTTAATCCAAGGAAGCGTACTTCATTGTCAGGCAAGTTCGTGAGAACGGGCACTAGCTTCCTAATTGGATGTTTGTTCGTTCAAACAATCTCAATTTATTAACAAGGGCTCGTTTCTATCGAAATCATAAGCCGTTCAATTGAAGCATTTCCTATCTAGGATTTGAATTCGGGGCCTTTATGACTTGAAATTTGTTTGCTGAATGATGGTGAGAATCACTCGGTCTTATTATGCGCAAGTTTCATTTCCATTGTCTGCAAAAATTTAAATTGACATTTCAGCAATACATTTTATGTATTTTTATATCGAAAACAAAGCAAACATATAATGATAACAAGGAACACAAGATTTATAGTGGTTCGGCCATGAAATTGGGCCTACATCCACTTTATATTCTTTCATTATTTACTTGCATCAGTTTCACAATTGCTTTCAATTACAAGAATCATACATTCATAATTCTTTTTACAATGTTTCAACAAAATTTTCAAGTAAAGTATGGACGCAAGTGGTTGCTGTTCCATGCCCTTGGAATTTGATCTCCATCAACAGTGGTGAGCTTGAATGTGCCGTCGAGAAGCTTCTGACCTATTACATATGGTCCTTCCCAATTTGGTCCAAACACACCTGTCGCGGTCATAATTCTTTTCAGGACTAGATCTCCAATTTCAAAGCTGCGTTGACGAACTTTGGAATTGAAATGTCTGGCTATCCTTTGCTGATGAGCTGCAACTCTGAGGTTAGCTTCATCTCTTTTTTCATCAAGGAGATCCAGCGCTTCAAGTTGCAGCTTTTCATTTTCTGCTTGATTGAAATGGATTCTTCTGTGTGAAGGGACCTCTGTTTCAACCGGGATCATTGCTTCCGATCCGTATGCTAACGAAAAAGGAGTATGCCCAGTTGCAGTTTTGTGAGTAGTTCTGTATGCCCATAGTGCAAGTGGTAGTTTATCGACCCAACCACCTTTTGCTCTTTCGAGTTGCTTTTTGATGGTTGATTTGATGATCTTGTTCACTGCTTCCACTTGCCCGTTTGCCTGCGGATGAGCTACTGCCGAAAAGCTTTTCTGGATTTTGAATCGTCTGCAAAAATCCTGGAATTCCTCACTTTCAAACTGAGTACCATTGTCTGTGATTATTTTCTGAGGCACACCGTATCTGCAAATGATATTCTTGGTCACAAAGCTTATCATTTTCTTAGAAGTGATAGTAGCCAATGGTTCAGCTTCAGCCCACTTAGTAAAATAATCAACCGCAACAATAGCATATTTAATCCCTGATTTAGCAGTTGGTAGCGGCCCAATGAGATCCATTCCCCAAATTGCAAATGGCCATGGACTGATCATCTGTGTGAGTTCGGTAGAAGGTGCTCTAGGAATTTTGGCATATCTTTGGCACTTGTCACATTTTCGGGAGTAATCTGCGGCATCCCGATTAATTTCTGGCCAAAAATATCCGTATCGGAGAATTTTCTTTGCTAATGTTTGACCACCTGAATGATCACCGCATTCTCCTCCATGCACTTCAGTTAGGATTGTTTTGGACTCTTCCCGGGATACACATCGAAGCAATGGCATTGAGAATCCTCGTCTGTATAATTGACCATCCTGGATTATATATCGAGAAGCTTTTCTCAGTAGCTTTTGTCGTTCTTTAGAGTTTTCTGGTAAAGAGCCATTGAGTAGATACTTTGTTATTGGAGTCATCCATGATTCTTGCTCTTGCGACATACTCATAACCCAATCGATATCCATTTCATCAATGCTTGGATTTGACAAAACTTCCACTGGAACTAACCCTAAGGATTGGGCTTCGCCAGAACTTGAGTATTTTGCGAGAGAATCTGCTTTCATGTTTTCTTCTCGAGGAATATGACTTATCGTGTAATGGTCGAATTCACATAAAAGTTCCCAAGCCTTTGACACATAAGCGGGCAGATTTCCTCCTTTCGTTTGAAACTCCTTCTTGACTTGGCATACTATAAGCTGAGAATCACTGAAGATCTGTAACGCTCGAATGTTTAGTTCTTTAGCAATTTTCAAACCAGCAATCAGAGCTTCATATTCTGCTTCATTGTTTGTTGAAGGAAATTCTAATCTTAGCGCATAGCATAATGACCGGCCTTCAGGAGTTTCAAGAACAATTCCAGCACCTGAACAGTAATCATTTCTTGCGCCATCTACAAATAACTTCCATTGGGTTGGGGAGTTCTCGATTGTTTCTTCCTCGCTGTTACCCTTGTCTGTAAATTCTGCAATAAAATCTGCCAAAGCTTGTCCGTTGATCGCTTTTCTAGGATGATAAGTGATGTCATATTGGCTCAATTCAATATTCCACTTTAAAAGGCGGCCCGAAGTCTCAGGGCGAAACAAGACTTGCTTTAAAGGTTGATCAGTGAGGACTTTGATAGGATGAGCCTGGAAATATTGCCTCAACTTTCTTGAGGCAATCAATAGACAATAGGCGAGTTTTTCCAACTTGGAGTAATTCATTTCTGCCCCAGTGAGTCTTTTGCTGATATAGTAAACTGGATGTTGAATCCTTTTGTCTTCCCGTACCAGCGCTGCACTTAAAGCATGAGATGAAACTGCCAAGTATATAAGAAGATCCTCGCCATCGCCGGGCCTAGAAAGTATTGGAGGCGTTTCCATATGTTGAATCAATTCTTCAAAGGCTTTCTGGCATTCGGGAGTCCAGTCAAAGTTTTTCTTTCCTTTCTTTAGAGCGTCGAAGAATGGAATGCATTTATCAGTAGCTTTGGATATGAACCGACTTAAGGCGGCAATTTTTCCATTGAGACTTTGCAATTCCCTCTTTGTTTTAGGAGCTTTGACTTCTTTTAAAGCAGTGATTTGAGCTGGACTAGCTTCAATGCCCCTAGCGCTCACGATGAAACCCAAGAACTTTCCAGATTCTACCCCGAAAGAACATTTTAAAGGGTTAAGCTTCATTCCGTAACTTCGGAGGATTGCGAACATTTCTGCTAAGTGTTCGATGTGATCCACTGCTTTCTTAGATTTTACTAGCATGTCATCAACGTAAACTTCCATAGTCTTTCCCAACTGCGGTTTGAACATAGCATTGACCAGTCTTTGGTATGTTGCCCCCGCATTCTTCAACCCAAAGGGCATAACTCTGTAACAGTAAAGACCGACATCGGTGATAAAGCTTGTGTCCTCCTGATCTGGCTCATGCATCATGATCTGATTATATCCGGAGTAGGCATCCATAAAAGACAACAATTCATGACCCGCTGTTCCATCTACCAGTTGATCGATCCTGGGTAATGGGAAGCTGTCTTTGGGACAGGCCTTGTTTAGATCTGAAAAGTCGATGCACACTCTCCATTTACCATTGGCCTTCTTAACCAGCACTGGATTTGAAACCCAATTTGGATAGGTAGATTCTCTGATGAAATTATTCTCCATGAGCCGGTCAACTTCCTCTTTCAATGCTGTCGACCTTTCTGGACCTTGGATTCTTCTTTTCTGCTTTACTGGCGTGAACTTTGGGTCAATATTCAGAGCATGTACCGCAACTTCTGGGGATATTCCGCACATATCGGCATGGGTCCAAGCGAAAACATCCAGGTTTGCTTTCAAAAAAGATATCAAGGCATTCTGAACTGACACATTAAGTTGTGAACCCACATTCAGCATCTTGTTTGGGTCCTTCAGATCAACGGGCACCGGTATCGTTGTTTCTGCTGGTACCACCCTACTCTCCCCCGCACTGGCCTTTCTAGGATCCATCACTTTTCGTGCCCCGCTATGCTCGCCAGTGCAGGGTCCGCCCTGTAGTTGCTATAGGGTTGGTGTTTTGATGCGGATTGGGGTTGCCGCATCTTTTCCCATTTCTCTCTTCCTTGTTTCTCGCAGTTCTGTCATATAGCATTCTCGTCCAGCATTCTGGTCTCCTTTAATAACTCCTACTCCATTGTCGGTAGGGAATTTAATAGTAAGACACCATGGGGCATGGACAGCTTTGAATGCTGCAAGAGTAGGACGACCAAAGAAAGCATTATAAGCAGAAAATTCATCTACTATAACAAAAGTCTGCTTGCGAACTACTTTTCTTTCTCCTTCTCCGAGTTCCACTAGCAAGTCAATGGTTCCTACTGGTTGCTTTGGCTCCCCGGCGAAGCCAGCAATTTTTTGCGATGATGCCTGCACTTCAACCATAGGAATCTTCATCTGGTCGAAGGTTTTCTTAAAGAGGATATTACAGGATGCGCCGCTGTCGATAAGAATCCTTCTGACGATGGCTGGCCCAATGCCGGCCGAGATGACCAAAGGATCCAAGGTTGGGGCTTCAATACCGATGGAATCCCTGGCTTTGAATACAATGTCATCGTTGAATGTCTTTCGTTGCTTCAAAGGCGTAGTGTCCTCTAGAACAAAAACATTTTCTTCCTCCGGTGCATATTTCAGGGCCCGGGAATACCTTTCCATCTCACCCCAGCTTTTGCCCGCTGGGTGAGGTCCGCCTGTAATGATATTGATAACAGGCCTTCCAGACTCAAAACCTGCGTCTTTGCCATTAGTCCCAGATTGATGAGCAGGAGTTTGCTGCCCCTGGTTCGACGAAGCAGGATTATTATTATCATTCTTCTTCACAAATTGTTGTAGTTTATTTTCCCTTAACAATTCTTCAATTAGATTCTTCAATTGACGGCAGTCATCAGTATCATGACCGGGCTGATTATGGAAGCGACAGAACCTCCCACTTTGCACAGCTTTTTTCCCGGTTCTCAAGACTGGGGGTTTAGGATAATTGACAGAATCTTTGGTAGCCAGGTAGATTCGTTCTGGAGTATCTGACAAAGGTGTGTATTCTGAAGGCTTGAAGGATCTATGCTTCTTCTGATTATTCTGTTGTTTTCCATTATTGTTCTCCCTCTTCTGTCCCACAGACTCATTTTTGCGTGGAGCATTGGCGTTAGCTTCAACCTTTTCCAATGCTGCTTTTGTCGATACAGGGCGACTCTCCAGACGCATGAACTCGTCTGCTTTCTTGTAGAATTTTTCGAGAGAGCTTGGTTCCTTCATATTCAACCATCTTCCAAACTCACTAGATTTATCTATGGCCCTCATCAAATAGGTCAAGACCATGCGAGGTTCCGCATTATCAACCTCAGCTAACGCTATATTGAAGCGATTTAAGAAAGACTTGATAGTTTCCCCCGGATTCTGCTCCAAACCGGATAACGACATGATGTCTTTTGCCTTTGAAGCATATAGCCTAAATTGCTCTTTAAATTTCCTGGTTAGGTCTGAAAACTGATCGATGGACCGGACAGGTAGCTTTGTGAACCAAAGCAGAGCTACGCCTTCCAAATATACGGGGAAGTATCTGCATTTTACTTCATCTGAGGCTCGGGCACCCGTCATATGCCAATCATATTTATACAGAAATTCGTTTGGATCACTTGTCCCCCTATAAGCTGGGATAGTTGGAGGAGCAAATTTTCGTGGGAATTCAGCCTTTAGAATTTTTTCAGTAAATGGAGTCTTGCTCGGAGCAAAGCCCCATTCTTTCTCATCTTCGACTCTTTGCATGCTCTCCTTCATAATTTGGCGAACCATTCCAGAGAGATATTCTTCATCATTACGAGCCCTAGATCCGCCTACCTCAGGAAGTATTTGCTCAGCGGGGTTAGTATCCCTTTCGGAAACATTCCTTTCTTCAGTTTCATGAATATTACCAGCGAAATTCCTTTCATTAGCTGTTGATTGACGGTTTGCCCCGAGCAAATCGTTCAACTTATTCAGGATTAAGGCATTTTGGGCATTCTGGGCTTCCATTTGCACATTTTGAGCATGTATCTGTCTGTTCAACCCCAAAATTGCGGCATCCAACTCTGCTTTCGTAACCCCGACAGTTGGAGTGGCTTGATTTGGTGTTGGGGAAGCGGAGGTTCCCTCTTGAATGTTTGCAGATCTCATAGATTTACTTTTCCTTCCAGGAGCCATGATTTCGGATAGACTTCTGGTTCTTAAAGAAACTTTATCTACAAATCTTTCTGAAGCAATGATGATAGATGTCCTGAGTTCAGTTCTCAGTGAAAGCACCAAAATGTTAACGCTAAAATTTAAACGCTAACACCCTGGTGAATAGGATGAGATTGTGAAAGCACCACCCGTTCGTACGGGAATCAGAAATAAGCAGAAAGTATGCAGAAAAACAGTAAGAGACACAGTATTTATAGTGGTTCGGCTTATAATTCAGCCTACGTCCACTTTAATCTTTTTATCACTAGTTTGATTACAATCCTTTACAAGATCTTTCAATTACAACACACTTCAAGTTATAGGATATGTAAAACAAGTGGCTCAAGCTTTGATGTTGACGATCATCTTCAAATCCATGGTGAATGTGGATGATTCCTTCATGGAGTTCCTTTAGAAGTTTGTTGGATCTGAAAAGCTTTGAAGTAGTCTGGAATTCGGCAGAGTAATGGCGCTTGAAGAGAATGAAAAAAAAGTCCTTTTAATGTTGAAGGTAGGGTGGTATTTATAGGCAAAGATTATGGACTTAGGCTCGGTCTTAACTCCTCACCGACCCAGTTAAGTCGCAGCCGGCTTATAGGAGCCCTCACATGATCAAGCTGCGTTGGATTTGCACAAGTCCAAAGTCGTTACCGGGTCAAGCTAGGTCGTAGGTCGCCCCCTCTCTCTGATGCATGGCCTCCGACTTAAATGGGAAGTGCATGTTTAAATAGGTCGTTACCGATTTAAAGAATTGACGAGCTAAACGTGAACTAACTCCCCTTCACTTGCCCAGGTCGCGCACGTCCTAGCACAGACCATGGGTCGGTCACGACACAAGTGTAAGTCGCGAACTTGTTCCACTCAGTTAGGTCGGTAAGCATGTTAAGTCCTTAAGTCGGATCGAATTAGGTCGGCAGCTTCATTAGGCAGTTAGGTCGGCGTCATGTTAAGTCGGATCCCTTGTCATTTCTTGAGTCGTTAGGCCAGTTCCTTCTGAAGCACTAGGTCGGCACCTATGTGAGGGCATTGGGTCGGCAAGTCTTGCGAATGGTTAGGTCGGCCTGCTTTTTAAGCCTTAAGCAGTTAGGTCGGTATGTCCTTTAGATCGGCAGACCCTGCACAATTCTTACTCAGTTAGGTCGGCATCTCTTGGGTCGGCGCCATCTCCACACACTAGACCTGCTGAGTCGTAACCGAGATAGGGTTAACAGATCATATCTTCCAAACCGTTGATCCAAATGCAATGAAATTTTTACAGGAACTTACATACATATTGAAGAATGTTCACACCAAATTTCAGCTCAATTAGATGGATTCTTGATCGATTCGAACGTCACTTCGAATCGATCCCAAACTGGGCACGGATTCCGAGAACACGGGCCTGTGGGCCCCCCTCACGTGCCAAGCAGCCTCCCCAGGTTTTAGGCGGGATTTCAGCCTTCCACGCCTATAAATAGAGCCCCTGGTCATTCAGAAAAAGGGTCGAAAGATTTGGGGAGAAGAGGCATGCCCGGATGCTGCTAGAATCATTCCATAGCTTCATTACTGCCATTTTCTTCAGATTTGGTCATTACAACTGTTGAAATCACTTGTAACCTTGAAGGATAATTAATAAAAAGAAGAAAAATTTGGAGTAGACGTAGGCCGGAGATAGCCGAACCACTATAAAACCTGTGTTTCTGTTCTTTACTTTTGGATTGTTGTCTATTATTTGCTAAGATTTGTTATTTGTGTTTGAATATCACTAATTTATATTCATACACTGGTGCTTTCACGCTATTGGGTGTTTGTGACCAATTTTGGCGCAAACATTTTGGTGCTTTCACTGAGAAAAACTAGCACCCGCTGCATCGGATTTGAAGAGTTTGAGGAATTTGGATTTGGAAGACAACGACTAGACAGAATAGCAGAAGGCTAAGGGCTGAGAGAAGCCAACAAGGAGGAAGTCAACAAGCATCCTCCGGAGGTGAGGAAGGACTGGCTTCGGTCTACATAACTAGGGATGAAATGGAAGCTATGGCCAATTCTTTGCAGGAGAGATTGTTGAAAAGTCAACAGGAAATGATGCAAACTTTCTTGGAACAAATGAGAGCTGCAGGGATGCAGAACTTAGGAACAGCTACAGCAGCTGCGGATGCAAGACAAGGAGCTAGGGTTGTGGAACCCAATGAAGGACAGGATACGGAGCCAGAATGCAATCAACAAGGGCTTGGTGGCAGGCCCACAGGATTCAATGCAGGAGAACCTTTGGAAGGAATTCAACAAGCTAGAGCTAACGTTGCTGCTAGTGAGCCACACGAGGAATATGTACCAGAGTTCCCTCGGGGGCATGGGGGGCAACCCCTACCAGACAATATAGGATTAGTAGAAATGATTAGGAAGACTGTGCGAGGTGGTTTGACAAACGGAGATTTGGAAGGAGTGAATAGAAGTCCATTCGCTCGGGAGATAAGGATGGCTCAGAATCCACCTAAGTTCAAGCTACCTAGCGTGGAGGTATATGATGGTAAGACGGATCCAAAAGATCACTTAATGAGGTACACCAGACACATGGAGGTGCTGGGGGCATCGGAGGAAGTGATGGCCCGATGTTTCCCTTTGTATTTGAAGGACTTAGCTGCAATGTGGTTTAGGCAGCTGGAAGAAGGATCTATCAGGACTTGGAAGGAATTAGTGGAAAAGTTTCTGGGACAGTTTCGGGTTCACGTCAAGAGGCCGAAGAACGTGATGACTTTAACATCGGTGAAGCAAAGGATGGACGAATCGCTTAGAGCTTTTCTAACTCGATTCAGTGCGGCAGTCGCTTCGGTGGATCGGCCTGATCCATCAATGGTTTTAATGGCAGCAGTATCAGGAGTCAAGGAGAATTCGGATTTCAAGGTATCTCTGATACGAGATCCCCCGCAAAATCTCGACGAATTCTTTCATGAGGCAGAAAGGTTCCTTCGGCAAGAAGATGCAAGTACGGATTTAAAGTTGAAGAAGGCTAATGCAATCGAGGTTGGAGCGGTATCCAAAAACGGTTTGGATAAGGATAAAGGAAAAAGGAAGTTAGATGACGACTCTGGAAACGCTAGGAAGCGATGGAAGGATCCAAAGTTTTCCACATACACAGGATTGAACGAGACGCTGGAGCGGATATACCTGGAAACTCGGAATCGCCTTCCCTACCGAAGGCCGGCTAGGAGGGAACCAACAGAGCGGGAAAGGACATCAGGAAGGCACTGTCTCTTCCATGATCTGGATGGACACGATACCAACAGCTGCAGGCACCTAAAGGACATAATCGAGGAGCATGTAAGGAATGGACAGTTACAGCAATACGTTGGAACTCGGGATGCAACGGCAGAGCAGGAGCAACCACCGACCACTTCACGCCGTGATGATGGGAGGCCCAGGGATGATCGTCGATTGATCATCCATTGACCAGGATAATATGGAATAAGTAGCGAGCTACTAGCAAACGGTAAAGTCATTTACACATGTACGGGGACGGAGACAGCCCCTAGGCATGCTCTGAATGATGATAAACCGGGATGCTATGGTTTGTGAAATTTATTTCTTGCTTTTTAGATTGGACATTGCTTTTCTTTTTCGGATTTGGTTTTGGAGCTTGGATTGAGCTCCTGGTTTTTCTTGCTTTTTTATTTGGATTTTCCTTTGGATGATTGTTTTTAGTTTTGGATGCTGGTTTGGATTTCTGGTTTTCTGGTTTGGATTTGAATTTTGGATTTGGATTTGGATTTTGGATTTGGATTTCGAATTTGAATTTCGGATTTGGACTTTGGAATAAATTTTGGTTGGACTTTTATCTGGTTTTTGGTAAATGGTCGTCGGGTATGGATTATGCCTGGCAAGGGATGAGTCACTTTACCCAAACAAGGTAGATTGACTCATTCAGGTCGTCAAGTATGGGCAATGCTTGGCAATGGTCCGGAGTGACCAGGATTCGGCCTAGGACTTAGGCCCTCTATTATCATTTATTGTTTTCAGGTCGTCGAGTATGGACTATGCTCGGCAAGGGTCCGGAGAGATCAGGATTCGGCTTAGGACTTAAGCCATGGCATTTTACAGCGCCCAGGGACACTGGGCCAAGGTCGTCAAGTATGGATTGCGCTTGGCAAGAACCCGGAGAGGTTGGCTCAACGTCCAGGGACACTGGACCAAGGTCGTCAAATATGGATTGCGCTTGGCAAGAACCCGGAGAGGTTGGCTCAACGTCCAGGGACACTGGACCAAGGTCGTCAAATATGGATTGCGCTTGGCAAGAACCCGGAGAGGTTGGCTCAACGTCCAGGGACACTGGACCAAGGTCGTCAAAAAATGGATTGCGCTTGGCAAGAGCCCGGAGAGGTTAACTCAACGTCCAGGGACACTGGACCACGGTCGTCGGATGTGGATCACGCTTGACAGGAACCCAGAGAGGTTATGGATTTGGATATCGACCCGGAGAGGTCCTGGCTCCGGTTATTGGCTATTGGATAAGGATGGATTGGAACTTGGTTGTCGAGTTCGAATGGATACGGAATTGGCTAAGGCTTTGGCTATTGGATATGGAATTGGACATCGACTCGAAGCAGTCAAGGACGATATACTCTGGCAATATGGCTGTGGACTTCGGATATTTGATTCGTAATTATTCAAAACACGCCTTGTTATCACAAGGCATGTTTTGGGGGGCAAAATGTTATCCCATTTTTTGGTCAAAACTGGAATATCAACAAATTGGCAAGGAATTATGGATATCAGGACTGGAGATAAGGCTACAATGGATATCGTCAAAATTTTGTTGAACTCCGATCGGGACGAAATTGATTGGAAATGATGATAAGGACTATGAAAGGCTATGTTTCGAATTTCAGGTTAATCGGAGTTCGTATGAAGGAAATATGATGGATTCAAAGTAGGAATAGTACGTAGTTCGAACCCATCAGGTTCGAACCCATCAGGTTCGAATCCAGGAGGTTCGCATCGATGACGCTTCGAATCGATGGGAACATGATGGGTTCGAAAGGAGTAGCTTCAATGCAATGGAGATGGATTAGAAGTGGGCATGGATTCGAAGAAGGAGGTGGAGTCGAAGTAGACATGGATTCGAAGAAGGAGATGGAGTCGAAGTAGACATGGATTCGAAGAAGGAGGTGGAGTCGAAGTAGACATGGATTCGAAGAAGGAGATGGAGTCGAAGTAGACATGGATTCGAAGAAGGAGATGGAGTCGAAGTAGACATGGATTCGAAGAAGGAGATGGATTCGAAGTAGACACGGATTCGAAGAAGGAGATGGATTCGAAGTGGACACGGATTCGAAGAAGGGGATGGATTCGAAGAGGACATGGATTCGAAGATGATGGATACGAAGCAAGGGACATGGATTCAAAGGACGAGGATTCGAAAGGGATGGATTCGAAGAGGATGGACTCGTAGGATATGGACTCGAAGGAGGCGGCTTCAGAAAGCATGGATTCGAACAGCATGGGTTCGAAGGGTATGGATTCGAAGGAGTCGGCCCTATGGATTCGAAGGGGATGGTTTCGAAGTAGATGGTTTCGAAGCATGGGTTCGAACCATTCAGGACGCACGGATTCTTGAACTTGGATCGATCATATCTTCCAAACCGTTGATCCAAATGCAATGAAATTTTTACAGGAACTTACATACATATTGAAGAATGTTCACACCAAATTTCAGCTCAATTGGATGGATTCTTGATCGATTCGAACGTCACTTCGAATCGATCCCAAACTGGGCACGGATTCCGAGAACACGGGCCTGTGGGCCCCCCTCACGTGCCAAGCAGCCTCCCCAGGTTTTAGGCGGGATTTCAGCCTTCCACGCCTATAAATAGAGCCCCTGGTCATTCAGAAAAGGGGTCGAAAGATTTGGGGAGAAGAGGCATGCCCGGATGCTGCTAGAATCATTCCATAGCTTCATTACTGCCATTTTCTTCAGATTTGGTCATTACAACTGTTGAAATCACTTGTAACCTTGAAGGATAATTAATAAAAAGAAGAAAAATTTGGAGTGGACGTAGGCCGGAGATAGCCGAACCACTATAAAACCTGTGTTTCTGTTCTTTACTTTTGGATTGTTGTCTATTATTTGCTAAGATTTGTTATTTGTGTTTGAATATCACTAATTTATATTCATACACTGGTGCTTTCACGGTATTGGGTGTTTGTGACCAATTTTGGCGCAAACACACACCTATTCTTTTGCGTCCATCTATAAATAGACGATTATAAACCCTAGCCTCCATTCTATTCTCTTTTGATGTACATTCATTTCTTCAACTCTGTCTCTTCCTCAATGGATGCAATTCTAGATCCAAATTCAAAATTCAAATCAGATAAAAATTCAAAGTTCCCAGAAAATTCCAAAAAAATCTTGTGTTGTAGTTTTCATCAATACGAATCTACGTGCAGTTTCTGTTTGTGCATTTGAGGCTCGAGGTGGTCGTGATTCACGGTCAAAGGAGAGGAGACTGGAGCTTGATGGGTTCTGTAATTTGCGCGCGGCCTGTAGGAGAAAACGCGTGAGAAAGGGGTGGGAGAAGGAGATGACGTGGCTCTATTTAGGTTTTGTTTTATTTTTATTTTATTTTGTTTTCAAATCGTTTATATTATATATCTTTTTCATACGATCTCCGATTCACGCGAAATTTCTTTTGTTAGGATCGTAATTAAATTTCAGATCTGTTGACGCTAGTTTGGACTGATTTGGAGACTGTCGAATTTTGGGTTTAAATCGGATTTAAATTCAATTTAAATTCAAAAAGGTGAGTGTTTTAACCCACTCACAACTTCTAAAAGTTTTTATGTTTGTTTAATTTATTTTAGATATGAGTAGAAATTTATTTATAACTGTTTGGCATGTTTTGTTCATCATATTTGCTAAATCGCGTTATTTAATTTAACTGTTAATTTATTTTATTTATTGCATATTAATTGACAGTTAGAATTTATTTATTTGCATAGGAACTGCTAGTAAACAGTTATAAAATTTATTACTAAATATAGATGTTAACTCCTATTATTGCCGCGACCTAAAAAGTAAGTGACCTAACTGAAGATGCGACCTAGTGACCCAAGAGATGAAACGATTTAGTAGCCTAATTAGTGAAGCGACCTAGCGATCTGAAGAAGGTTACGACCTAGCGGAACCCAGCGACCTAAGAGTAGCTGCGACCTAAAGTGTTGCGACCTAAGATTGTCTCGACCTAAAGGCAGCAGCGACAGTGTTGCGACCTAAGATTGTCTCGACCTAAAGGCAGCAGCGACCCAAAAAGGCCGCGACCTAAAAGGACAAGCAACCTAAGGAAGGGCGCGACTTAACTGCAGAAGTAACCTGGCGATCTAAGGATTGTTGCGACCTAACAGAAAGCTACAACCTAAAGGAGGTCGCGACCTAAGAGTGAGTGCGACCTGAAGATGGACTCGACCTATGGAACTCCGCGACCTAACTATCCACCGACATAAGGAGCTCCGCGACCTAAGGAAGGTCGCGACCTAAGGGGCTCAGCGACTTAAGATTAACTATGGCTGCAGGAAAGTACTCGCGACTTAGGTTAGGTCGCTAACGACCTAAATACCAGAATATAGAAGACTATGCAATGCCACAGGGGGATAGGTCGCTCACGACCTAGTACTTGTGCAAATCAGCATGCGTGAGGAAGGAGGGGCCAATACTCTTCAGGTCGACTACAACCTTACTTAGGTCGGTCACGACCTACGACCTTACTTAGGTCGGTCACGACCTACGACCTTACTCTGAAAAATGCCTATAAATATGACCCTAACTCCAACTAGCAAAAGACTTTTGCTCATTCTCCTCAAGCACCGTTACTCTGCTGCATTCCAAACCAATCCAACACTTAAAGCTCTCAAGACACGAAGAATGCTACAAACAACATCGAGAAAAGATCACACACATCCAACATGGATTTGAAGACTCTAATCTCCATTGAAGTTTAGGCTACTTGTTCTAAGTGACTTGTAATCCAAAGTGTATTGTACTTGGAAAGAATTGTATCAGCTTGTAACGAGATCATCAATAAAAGTACTTAAAGTGGACGTAGGCTATACCCTTAAGCCGAACCACTATAAAATTGTTGTTGTTTACTACTTTTCCGCTATTATCTGCTTGTAATCTGTTCTCGAGTTATCGGGTGGTGCTTTCACAACTATAACTCATACACCGGGGTGTTAGCGTTCAAATTTTAGCGTTAACATTTTTGGTGCTTTCACTGAGAACTGAACTCAGGTGAGTTATCATCATTGCTTCACAGAGGTTTGTAGAGAGAATTTCCTTGAAGACCAGAAGTCTATCCGAGATTATGGCTCCTGGAAGGAAGAGTAGATCTGTCAGATCTGGGAATATTCAAGAGGGAACCTCCGCTTCCCCTATATCGAATCAAGCCACTCCAGCTGTCGGAGTTACAAAGGCAGAGCTGGATGCTGTAATTTTAGGGCTGAACCAACAAATCAATGCCCAAAATGCACAATTTGAGGCTCAGAATGCCCTAATTCTGAATATATTGAACGATTTGCTTGGGGCAAACCGCCAACCGGCAGATAATGAAAGGAATTTGGCTGGCAACATTCGTGATGCTGAAGAAAGAAATGCTCCTGAAAGAGCAGCTAGCCCCTTTGAACGAACACTTCTAGAGGTTGATGGATCTAGAACTCGACATGATGAGGAGTATCTTTCTGGAATGGTCCGACAAATTATGAAAGAAAGTATGCAGAGGGTTGAAGACGAGAAAGAATGGGGTTCCGCCCCAAGTAAGACTCCATTTATTGAGAAAATCTTGAAGGCTGAATTCCCAAGGAAGTTTGTCCCTCCAACCATTTCAGCTTACAAGGGGACAAGTGATCCGAACGAATTCCTATACAAATATGATTGGCACATGACAGGTGCCAGAGCCTCTGATGAAATAAAGTGCCGATATTTCCCTGTGTATCTCGAAGGCGTAGCTCTGCTATGGTTCACCAAGCTGCCAGTCCGATCTATCGATCAGTTTTCTGACTTAACCCGGAAGTTCAAGGAGCAGTTCAGACTATATGCCTCAAAAGCCAAGGATATCATGTCACTGTCAAGTTTGGAACAGAATCCAGGAGAGACTATCAGATCCTTCTTGAACCGCTTTAATATAGCGTTAGCTGAGGTGGACAATGCAGAACCGCGAATGATATTGACTTATCTGATGAAGGGTATTGACAAGTCGAGCGAATTTGGGAAATGGCTAAACATGAAGGAACCAAATTCGCTTGAAAAATTCTATAAAAAAGCAGATGAATTCATACGCTTAGAAAGCCGTCCCGTACCGGTAAAGGCAGTGTTGGAAAAAGCTGAAGATAACACTGTTGTTCCACGCAAGAATGAATCTGTAGGGCAAAAAAGGGAAAATAACAATGGGAAGAAGCAGAGTAATCTGAAGAAGCCCCGATCCTTCAAGCCATCAGAGTATACTCCTTTATCAGATACGCCGGAGCGTATCTACCTTGCCATTAAAGATTTTGTTGACTTTCCTAAACCTCCTCCTCTAAGGACCGGGAAAAAAGCTATACAGAGTGGGAAGTTCTGCCGCTTCCATAATCAACCCGGTCACGAAACCGACGAATGCCGCCAGTTGAAAAATCTGATTGAAGAGTTGCTAAGGGAAAACAAACTGCAGTAATTTGTGAAAAAGAATAGCAACAATCCTGCTTCATCTAGTCAGGGGCAACAGGCTCCTACTCAACAGCCTAGGACGATTGAGAAGGCTGCAGGGCATGAATCTGGAAGGCCCATTATTAATGTCATTACAGGTGGACCTCACCCAGCAGGCAGAAGCTGGGGTGAGATGGAAAGGTATACCCGAGCTTTAAAGTATGTACCGACCGAGGAAGATGTATTTGTTTTGGAAGGTGCTACGCCCTTGAAGCAACAAAGAACTTTCGATGATGATATTGTGTTCAGAGCTAGGGATTCCGCAGGTATTGAAGCTCCTACTTTGGATCCTCTAGTCATCTCGGCTGGTATCGGTCCAGCTATTGTCAGAAGAGTTCTCATTGATTGTGGCGCATCCTGCAATATTCTCTTTAAGAAAACATTTGACCAAATGGAGATCCCTATGGCTGATGTGCAAGCCTCATCGCAGAAAATTGCTGGTTTCACTGGGGAGCCAAAGCAGCCGGTAGGGACCATTGATTTGTTTGTTGAACTTGGAGAAGGAGAGAGAAAAGTGGTCCGCAAGCAAACTTTTGTGATTGTCGACGAATTTTCTGCTTACAATGCTTTCCTTGGTCGTCCAACTCTGGCAGCGTTCAAAGCTGTTCTTGCCCCGTGGTGCCTCACTATTAAATTCCCTACAGACAATGGAGTAGGAGTTATAAAAGGTGATCAAAATGCTGGGCGAGAGTGCTATCTAACAGAGCTACGAGAAACCAGAAAAAGAGAAATGGGAAAGAATGCGGCAGCCCCAGTCCGCATCAAAGAACCAGCCTTGTAGCAATTACAGGGCGGACCCTGCACTGGCGAGCACAGCGGAGCAAGGAAAGAGATGGATCCTAGAAAAGTCAGTGCAGGGGAAAATAGAGTGGTACCGGTGGAAACGACAATACCAATACCTGTTGACCCAAAGGACCCAAACAAAGTGTTGAATGTGGGTTCACAACTTAATGCGTCAATTCAAAATATCTTAATATCTTTTTTAAAGGCAAATCTGGATGTTTTTGCTTGGACTCATGCCGATATGTGTGGAATATCCCCAGAAGTTGTAGTGCATGCTCTAAATATTGATCCAAAATTTACGCCTGTGAAGCAGAAAAGGAGAACTCAAGGTCCAGAAAGGTCGGCGGCATTAAAAGAAGAAGTTGATCGGCTCATGGAGAATAATTTTATCAAAGAATCTACTTATCCGAATTGGGTTTCAAATCCAGTGCTGGTTAAGAAAGCCAACGGAAAATGGAGAGTATGCATCGATTTTTCAGATCTAAACAAGGCCTGCCCCAAAGACTGCTTCCCATTACCCAGAATCGACCAACTGGTAGATGGAACAGCGGGACACGAATTGTTATCTTTTATGGATGCTTACTCCGGATATAACCAGATCATGATGCATGAGCCAGATCAGGAGGACACGAGCTTTGTCACCGACACTGGTCTTTACTGCTACAGAGTTATGCCCTTCGGATTGAAGAATGCAGGGGCCACATACCAAAGACTCGTTAATGCTATGTTCAAACCGCAACTGGGCAAGACTATGGAAGTCTACGTCGATGACATGTTAGTAAAGTCTAAGAAAGCGGTTGATCACATAGAACACTTAGCAGACATGTTCGCAGTCCTCCGAAGATACGGAATGAAGCTCAATCCTTTAAAATGTTCATTTGGAGTGGAATCCGGCAAGTTTTTAGGTTTCATCGTGAGCGCTAGGGGCATTGAGGCCAGTCCAGCTCAAATTACTGCATTGAAAGAAGTCAAAGCCCCTAGAACAAAGAAGGAATTGCAAAGTCTCAATGGAAAAGTCGCCGCCTTGAGTCGGTTCATTTCTAAAGCCACAGATAAATGCATCCCATTCTTTGACGCCCTAAAGAAAGGAAAGAAAAACTTCGATTGGACTCCCGAATGCCAAAAAGCCTTCGATGAATTGATTCGCCATATGGAGACGCCTCCAATACTTTCTAGGCCTCGCGATGGCGAGGATCTTCTTATATACTTGGCAGTATCATCTCATGCTTTAAGTGCAGCGCTGATACGGGAAGACAAAAGGATTCAACATCCAGTTTATTATATCAGCAAAAGACTCACTGGGGCAGAGATGAATTACTCTAAGTTGGAAAAACTCGCCTATTGCTTACTAATTGCGTCTAGGAAGTTGAGGCAATATTTTCAGGCTCACCCTATCAGAGTCCTCACTGATCAACCTTTAAAGCAAGTCCTGTTTCGCCTTGAGACTTCGGGTCGTCTTCTAAAGTGGAATATTGAACTCAGTCAGTATGACATCACTTATCATCCCCGAAAAGCAATCAATGGACAAGCTTTAGAAGATTTCATTGCAGAATTCACAGATAAGGGTAACAGTGAGGAGGAAACAGTCGATGATTCCCCAATCCAATGGAAGTTATATGTCGATGGTGCAAGAAACGACTGCTGTTCTGGAGCCGGAGTTGTACTTGAGACCCCTGAAGGCCGATCATTATGCTATGCACTAAGATTGGAATTTCCTTCAACAAACAATGAAGCAGAATACGAAGCCCTTATTGCTGGCTTAAGGATTGCTAAAGAATTAAACATCCGAGCGTTACAGATATTCAGTGATTCTCAGCTTATTGTATGCCAAGTCAAAAAGGAATTCCAAGCCAAAGGGGGGAATCTGCCCGCCTACTTGTCAAAGGCTTGGGAGCTCCTGGGTGATTTCAATCATTACATGATAAGTCACATTCCTCGAGAGGAAAACACGAAAGCAGATTCTTTCGCAAAGTATTCTAGCATAGGCGAAGCCCAATTTCTAGGATTAACTCCAGTGGAGGTCCTGTCGACTCCTAGCATTGATGAGATGGATATTGATTGGATCATGAGCATGTCTCAAGAGCAAGAATCATGGATGGCTCCGATAACAGAATATCTGCTCAATGGATCCTTACCAGGGAACTCAAAAGAACGACAAAAGTTACTGAGAAAAGCCTCTCGATACATAATCCAGGATGGCCGATTATACAGACGGGGATTCTCAATGCCATTACTTCGATGTGTATCCAGGGAAAAGTCTAAAGCAATCCTAGCAGAGGTACACGGAGGAGAATGTGGTGATCATTCAGGTGGCCAAACATTAGCAAAGAAAATTCTCCGATACGGATATTTTTGGCCAGAAATTAATCGAGATGCAGCAGAGTATTCCCGAAAATGTGACAGATGTCAAAGATTCGCCAAAATTCCTAGAGCTCCTTCCACTGAACTCACACAGATGGTCAGTCCATGGCCGTTTGCAATATGGGGAATAGACCTTGTAGGACCGTTGCCAACTGCCAAATCTGGAATTAAATACGCCATTGTTGCTGTAGATTATTTTACTAAGTGGGCAGAAGCTGAACCACTGGCTACTATCACCTCAAAAAAGATGATAAGTTTTGTGACTAAAAACATCATTTGCAGATACGGTGTGCCTCAAAAAATAATTACAGACAATGGAACTCAGTTTGAAAGTGAAGGATTCCAAGATTTTTGCAAGCGATTCAAAATCCGGAAAAGCTTCTCAGCAGTGGCTCATCCGCAGGCAAACGGGCAAGTGGAAGCCGTGAACAAAATTATTAAGTCAACCATCAAGAAGCAACTTGAAAGAGCAAAAGGTGGTTGGGTCGATAAGCTACCACTGGCACTATGGGCATACAGAACCACTCACAAAACTGCGACTGGGCACACCCCGTTTTCATTGGCATACGGGTCAGAGGCAATGATTTCGGTAGAAATAGAGGTCCCTTCACACAGAAGAATCCATTTCAATCAAGCAGAAAACGAAAAGCTACAGCTTGAAGCGCTAGATCTCCTTGATGAAAAGAGAGATGAGGCTAATCTCAGAATTGCAGCTCATCAGCAAAGAATAGCCAGACATTTCAATTCCAAAGTTCGCCAACGCAGCTTTGAGATTGGAGACCTAGTCCTAAAGAGAATTATGACAGCGACAGGTGTGTTTGGGCCAAATTGGGAAGGACCATATGTCATAGGTCAGAAGCTTCTTGACGGCACATTCAAACTCACCACTGTTGAAGGAGATCAAATTCCAAGGGCATGGAACAGCAACCATTTGCGTCCATACTATACTTGAAAATTTTGTTGAAATATTGTAAAAAGAATTATGAATGTATGATTCTTGTAATTGAAGGCAATTGTAAAACTGATGCAAGTAAATAATGAAAGAATATAAAGTGGATGTAGGCCCAATTTCCTGGCCGAACCACTATAAATCTTGTGTTCCTTATTATTATTACATGTTTGCTTTATTTTCGATATAAAAAGTACATAGAATGTATTACTGAAATGTCGATTTAAATTTTTGCAGACGATGGAAGTGAAACTTGCACATAAAAAGACCAAGTGATCCTCGCCAAATTTAAAAAAAAAAGCCCCGAATTCAAATCCTAGATAGGAAGTACTTCAATTGAACGGCCTATGATTTCAACAGAAACGGGTCTTTGCTAATAAATTGAGATCGTTTGAACAAACAAACATCCAATTAAGAAGCTAATGCTCGTTCTCACGAAATTGCCTGACAATGAAGCACACTTCCTTGGATTAAACAAGTTACTTGTGAGAAAAGGGAATGAAAGCTAAAAAAAAAAAGAGAGCAGAGGATCATTGGAAAGGCATAAGCAAGTGGACAGAGGAACAACCAAAGCCATCATCGGCAGCACAAGTCCTCTCCGGAGGCACAACTCTTCGGAGGATAAAGACCTCTAATGGGTCATACGCCACAAAAAAGAAAGTTCTCTACTCAACAAAAAAGATTGGAGGAGTCATGACCCTCCAACCATGAGAGAGTAACTTCCAGGCGATGAAAACCCTCTCGGAGGCACATTTCACCAGGAGTTGAAGTGTAACAACCGCTCTTCGGAATTTCACTTCACCAGAGTTGAAATGCAAACAAAATAAAGACCTCTTCGGAGGCACATTTCACCAGGAGTTGAAGTGTAACAACCGCTCTTCGGAATTTCACTTCACCAGAGTTGAAATGCAAACAAAATAAAGACCTCTTCGGAGGCACATTTCACCAGGAGTTGAAGTGTAACAACCGCTCTTCGGAATTTCACTTCACCAGAGTTGAAATGCAAACAAAATAAAGACCTCTTCGGAGGCACATTTCACCAGGAGTTGAAGTGTAACAACCGCTCTTCGGAATTTCACTTCACCAAAGTTGAAATGCAAAACAAAAGAAAGACCTTCCTGGAAGCCCACGTTTCACCGAGATTGAAATAAAACTTCCAAGTGTTGAAACGTGAAAAGGCTTTCTTCGAAGGCACAACTCTTTGGAGGTACACGTTTCACCAAGATTGAAATAAAACTTCCAAGTGTTGAAACGTGAAAAATCCCTCCTAAGAGGTACAACCCCCCTCTCCGGAAGCATAATCAAGAAGAAAGACCTCTTCGGAAGCCCACGTTTCACCGAGATTGAAATAAAACTTTCAAGTGTTGAAACGTGAAAAGGCTTTCTTCAAAGGCACAACTCTTTGGAGGTACATGTTTCACCAAGATTGAAATAAAAATTCCAAGCGTTGAAACGTGAAAAAATCCCTCCTCAGAGGTACAAATTTCTATTTAAAAGAAAAATCCTCATCAAGAGCATACTTTAACTTTCGAAGGAAGAGTGATTTACCTACTCTAAAAAAAAGGGAAAGAAAGTTAAAGTACATTCAGAGGTCCGCTTTACCCCATAGAAGAATTCACTTGGCAAAATGTGTACATACGCAAAAGGAAAAAGTGACTTCTTCGAAGGACAAAGCGTAAAAATTTATATGAAAGGGGCTGTACTCTACAAAAAATCTTTTCGCGAATGAAATAGTCATTCTACAGAAAATAAGAGTGCAAGTCCCCTCGAAGTATAGAAAATTGCAGTAAGCTTATGATATGGGGGCAGCATGGTATAGTTGTATACGATATGATATAGCTACATCGGTAAAGTACGCTCAAACAACATACCATAAGCTCACTGCAATGTCATATAAATAAACTTGTGCAAAAATGAATAATAAATGCATTCTCAAATTCAAACAGGAGTTTGTACAAAGAAAGAGGAATCATTTTATTCAACATTACTTTATATACAGGTACAAGTTTCAATAAAAGAAAAGCGGGGGGCCAATACCCGCACAATTCTCGACCAATACATGCAAAAGACGAGAAGCTAAAAGCTGAAGTCTTCATTTCTTTTTGCCACCCTTGGACCCTTTGCCTGGCCGAATGATTAGTTTTTCAGGTCTATCTATAGACATAAGGGAAGAAGGAGAGGGAGGTGCAACCGGTGCGACTTCCGGTTCCTCTTCAGTAGTGATGATTTTCTTTCCCCTCCTCTTTGATGTTCCGTGCTTCTTTCTTCTCTTCGAAGAAGACTCACTCCCTGGAGTAACAAGAGCGGACAAGACTACGTCATCAGAGGGAGTCCGCTCCGGAGAGATCTCGCCTCCTTCAAGTCCCTCGTCCTTCTGCTCTTGCGAAGCGATAGGGTCATCCAAGCCATGAAGAGCCTCAATCTGTTCCTCTTGTGACCCGGGTTGTGAAGCAGGAGGAGGAGTCACCTGAAGAGACGGAGGAGGGATAACCGGAGGAAGTGAAGTCTGCACAGCACTTGGCGTTTCAACTGCAGAAGAGAAATTTAAAATATTAGTATCTCCACGAAAGAAGGGAGATATGGGTTCGTCGAGATTCAAGAAGTAATCGAGAAGCTTATCAAACTTTTGAGGAGTAAGCAAGCGATCCACCTGAATCGGACCAATATCAAAATTACCTGAAGATGTTTGCTTCGTAAGTTCAATCTCATAATTCTGAGCCCCGATATCCTCCAAAGCCTCATCATCAGTAGGGGTGATTAACCCGGTTCTTATAGGAGGCGGCGAATGAGCACTAGAGCCTGTAATGTCCACTTCGGGAGAAACTAAAGGACGTTCAGAAGTGGTAGGCGGTATTTCTTTCTCAGAACGTTCCCCTTCCGCCATTCCGGCCTGTACCTTGGCGAGTTGCTCTTTTCCCTTGGCAAGAGCGGCGCGGGCATCATCATCGAGATAATGCTCTTCAAGAGCTGTCTCGGCGTAGCCAGCACCTTTGCCACCTAGCATATCAAGTGCTGCCTCCCAGACTTCAGCTAATGTAATTTCGTATTTAGGGCCTAGAAAGGCAAGGCTGCCACGCCCCAAAATGCTATGCAGATAGAAATCAAATAATGTGGAGCTAATATCAGCTTTGGTTGCTTGATGGGCCTCTTCGGCCGCGAGTTTACCAGCAACAGCCTCGTCACGCTCCGTTTCGGCTATAGCAAATCGAGCTTTTAGCATCTCTATCTCCAAGCTCTGAGAGCCGGCCTGTTCTCGCAGTTGTAAAGTTTCAGCACGATATTCTTCTATGACCTTCTCTTGGTGTGTAAGCTTATCTTCGACTGCCCTTTGACTGGCATGCGCATCTCGTACTTGTTGCTGAAGCATGCTCTTCTTTTGAGAATGGAAAGTAGATGAAGTAGCTAATTCTTCCTTAAGATTTTCTACTTCCGCTTCCAGCTTTTCATTATAGGAAGCAATACTCCTCATTTCGGCGTCATGCTGTTCGAGAGTCTTCTGCCACTCAGCCTTATCGTTCTCCATTGTGAGCATGGCCTCGAGATTGGCTCGGTTGACCCTCGGAAGCTCGTCGACAAGTTTTTGCCAGTTCGACATTCTTTCAATATCGGTCCTGACAGTATCAAGATTTCGCAGCATAGCCGGTTTGTCGAGAGGGACCAAGTCGAGATCAAATCGAACCCCTCTCAAGCACCACTGAGGAAATCGACTTTGAAGAGTGGGAGGACCTTGCCCGACTTGGTATGCGGGCCGGTTGATGATTGCTTGAATGGCGGAGCGAACGGGAGCAGGAGATTGAGCAGGAACATGTTCAGAAGCTGTCGGCATTGTTTCTTCGGTAAGTCTAGCCCGCTTGCTAGAAGAATCGTCTATGTGATCTTTACCTCTCTCATCGTGAGCTTTTCTCTTTTGAGTATCGTCATCTCTGTGGGGAGGGTCATGTCTTTCTTGTTCCCTTCGGCGATGTTCTTCATATGCTCGTCTCTCGTCGGCTTTCCTGATGGCCCTCTCTTCATCAGATTCTCTGTAAGAAGGGAGGTAACGCCTGTAATCATACTGGCTACGCCTCCCGTCGCGCTGGAAATCATCATAGTACGAGCCGCTGCGCCCCATAGGAGAATCTGGAATAAAAATAAGCTTTAGAAATCTTTAAAGTACAAGAAGATAAGTGCGTAGAAGTGATGAGAAATCCAAAGTGTCGTGTAACGTGTAAACTACACGCATCGAGTTACAAACCACTCTGTGGAATAGAGGTAGTGATAACTTGAGTAGGAGGAGTTGACATTTGTTTTAAAGAAGATGTCGCCTCGATTACAGAAGAGATAGTTTTAGAAACATCATCTTTGAAAAGTTCTTGAGATGTCACAATTAAATCGCTCAACCCCTCAAAAACATCATCGCCATCTTGTTTTTTGGAACTTGCTTTCTTAACTCCTTCGCTAGTAGATTTTCCGGAAGATCGTGGGGGTTCTTCCTCTTCGGTAACTGGGGCAAGTACAGACTTGTCAGACGGCCCCACAACAACCTTCGGAATTGAACACTTTACCAGTGAAGTTTCTATAGAAGTTCCTCCTTGCATGTGCTCTTTAATAGAGACCGGGGCATCAGGAGTTTCCGTCGGAGAATCAGGAATTTCAGTCGGAACTTCATGAATTTGAGTGGAACGAGAAGGATGTAGAAGCTCAAACTGATGAAGAAGTTCTTCTGTCAATAGAAATTTTACGCTTCTTTCTTCAGCAGCCACAGTGCTTAGCCTTTCAAAAATTGACTTATGGCTGGAATCTCTAGAAGGAGGAGGAAGTGCTGTAAAAATAAGGAATGGAATCAGCATCTAGCAATACGAACCAGGTAAAACTTAGAATAAAATTAAAGAAAGAAGAGAAAAAAGATCTCACTTCCTACTCTCCAGTCTGCGTAAAATTCTGCGGGACAACGAATGTAGAAGTATTGATTCAGGAAACCATGTGCACTCTCCGGCAAATCCAAAATAAGTTTGCGGTTCCTCGCACCTCTTACAAGTACAATTGAAGGGTGGTCCTTGTTCTTCGCAAAAGTGCACAAGTAACAGATTTCCTCAAAACTCAGAAGACGGTCAAGAGTCCTCCTGAACAGAACGCACAATCCCATCAAAATAGCATAGCCATTAGGGTGCAGCTGGAAAGGAGAGATCGTCATTCGAAGGAGGATTTGTCGAAGAAATTCATTAAAAGGAGGAATTGCTCCACTTAAGCACATTTGTCGATTAATGGCAACAAAACCGTAAGGTGGTCTATCAGCAGAGTCATTTGGTCCAGGGAGTAAAACTTCTGCCTCGGCAATGCCAAATTGAACGCATAATTGATTAAGCGCCCGCTGTTTCAAAAGGGTAGGAGTTCTTTCCGGAGGATTCTCTAGTGGAATAGCAATTGGGAAAACCCCTTCGGCGTGTTCTATCATCTCTTCTTGTTGAGACGTCATTCTACATAAGCGACTGGATGTTCAGATGAGAAGGTGCACGTTTCCTAAAAAGTGTGAAGTGTTGTGCAGAACTAAAAAAAAAGAGGAGAAAGCAAACATAACTGAAATCAAACTAGTTGACAATTAGTCGACTATGAGATTTCAGGACTTGTTAATATAAAGCTCAAGTGTAGTGTTAATGCGAACGAATCAGCTTTAACTGGATATTTTAGTTTTGCTTTAACACTTCACTTGAATTCATTGGTTCACAGCATTTCGTTCACACAGTTCATTTAAGTTGATTACTCTTTATCGACTAATCTGTCATTCGATGTGGGCAGTCAATGGCAGTATATTCGTCCCAGTTTTCTGCAAATATTATGTTTAACAGGTTATTAGCATTAGAGATAACCTATAACAAAGTGCAACAGAATTCAAGTTCAAACAATTCAACCAAGTCTTCACAGAATTTCACAAGTCTTAGGTCGTCCAGCGACCTAGCATAGGTCGGGCTTCATTAGGTCGCACTATGCAAGTTAAAAGGTTCAAGGCAGTACAAACTTTCCAAGTCCTAACTCGGCCGCGACCTAAAGCCTATGCCGCAAAGTATAGGTCGTTGATATATTAAGTCGCTGTGCAGTCATTCAAGAATGATAGGTCGCTAAGTTGTTAAGTCATCCTGTTCAAGGTGCATGTGCAAATTCGCCAAGTCCTAGGTCGTTCAAATCCCAACGCGACCTAAGAATTAAGTCGTGAATTTGAAAGTCCTCAAGCTTCCCTTAGGTCGTAAGTTATCTTAAGATGCTTAGATTTACTAGGTCGCTGACTTCCTATCCACGCTAAAGCACATCAGACCCAGTAACCCGTTAACACTAATAGCGCAGAATCCCTCATTCTAATCGTGAAGATCATCGCCTTTTCATACCACCAAGTCATTCGAAAAACGACTCCATATATCTCTGATCTCGACCTAACTCACTGTCGTGTGTTCGAGAATCACAACAACAACAATAGCCGGTGACGAACAGGAATTGATCACAATGCAACTCAGAGTGAAGCACGACGTACAAAATCGAGTTGGGGTTAAGGGGTTAGAATTCGTGGTTCGATGGTGATTATGGAATGAATGAAGATCGAAGATGCTTACGTGATTTGATAGCAAGAATGAATTGCTGAATGATTTGCTTGAGTTCATCTTTGAAATCGCGGAATTCTGTTAATGGCAGAGCAAGAAATTGAAGCAGTTAGATAATGAAGAAGAAGCGACCTAGCAGTTTATATGGAGCTGAAAGAAGAAGGCGAGTAGACACGCGAGTTAGCATATGTTTTAGGTCGCTCACGACCTAGCAAAGATAAGTCGAAGCATGCGACCTATGACATAGGCCTATATTTCGAGGGGCAGATGTTAACTCCTATTATTGCCGCGACCTAAAAAGTAAGCGACCTAACTGAAGATGCGACCTAGTGACCCAAGAGATGAAACGATTTAGCGGCCTAATTAGTGAAGCGACCTAGCGATCTGAAGAAGGTTACGACCTAGCGGAACCCAGCGACCTAAGAGTAGCTGCGACCTAAAGTGTTGCGACCTAAGATTGTCTCGACCTAAAGGCAGCAGCGACAGTGTTGCGACCTAAGATTGTCTCGACCTAAAGGCAGCAGCGACCCAAAAAGGCCGCGACCTAAAAGGACAAGCAACCTAAGGAAGGGTGCGACTTAACTGTAGAAGTAACCTGGCGATCTAAGGATTGTTGCGACCTAACAGAAAGCTACAACCTAAAGGAGGTCGCGACCTAAGAGTGAGTGCGACCTGAAGATGGACTCGACCTATGGAACTCCGCGACCTAACTATCCACCGACCTAAGGAGCTCCGCGACCTAAGGAAGGTCGCGACCTAAGGGACTCAGCGACTTAAGATTAACTATGGCTGCAGGAAAGTACTCGCGACTTAGGTTAGGTCGCTAACGACCTAAATACCAGAATATAGAAGACTATGCAATGCCACAGGGGGATAGGTCGCTCACGACCTAGTACTTGTGCAAATCAGCATGCGTGAGGAAGGAGGGGCCAATACTCTTCAGGTCGACTACAACCTTACTTAGGTCGGTCACGACCTACGACCTTACTTAGGTCGGTCACGACCTACGACCATACTCTGAAAAATGCCTATAAATATGACCCTAACTCCAACTAGCAAAGGACTTTTGCTCATTCTCCTCAAGCACCGTTACTCTGCTGCATTCCAAACCAATCCAACACTTAAAGCTCTCAAGACACGAAGAACGCTACAAACAACTTCGAGAAAAGATCACACACATCCAACATGGATTTGAAGACTCTAATCTCCATTGAAGTTTAGGCTACTTGTTCTAAGTGACTTGTAATCCAAAGTGTATTGTACTTGGAAAGAATTGTATCAGCTTGTAACGAGATCATCAATAAAAGTACTTAAAGTGGACGTAGGCTATACCCTTAAGCCGAACCACTATAAAATTGTTGTTGTTTACTACTTTTCCGCTATTATCTGCTTGTAATCTGTTCCCGAGTTATCGGGTGGTGCTTTCACAACTATAACTCATACACCGGGGTGTTAGCGTTCAAATTTTAGCGTTAACAATAAACTGTTAGTTTAATAGTTTATTAAATTTATTTTTTAATATAACCGCCAGTTATTACCTGATATATATTATCAGATATATATTGATATTGAATTATTATTGGATGATGATTGTGATTTGGATGATGGATGATGGATGATGTTGATGAATGGATGTTTTATTTTATATCATTAAACTGCAAGTTATCATGCATTTTTCGTTTCATTCGGGATTGTGGTTTGAAATGATATACAACCGCAAAATTTTATTTTTAAATTGCGGATTGAAATGATAAATATCCGTATCACTTGACCATAGGATAGAAAATTATATACAGGCACCGTGGTCTATATATAAATTATTTTAAAGTGATTTCTATGGTTTGGATGGGATACGGTTTATAAAAATTTGATTTTGATATTTTATAAAATATTATTCTTCGATATATATACATATGAAGTTAAAAATTTAAAAATTAAGTTGTGTATAAACCTATTGAATAAAAATGAAAAATTGAGAAAATGGAATTTGGAAATTTATCTTATATGTTTAAGTTTGGAAATTTTAAGGTATGATATTTATAACTGGATTTTCCAAGATGAATTAAAAATGAAAATTCTAGTATAAAGTAAATTTGAGAAAATATTTAATTGCTAGAAATTGGAGTTTTATTTATGGAATTTATATGAATATTCAAGACTAAACAATAGAATATTAATTGTTGAAAGAAGAAAATCCAACTTTAGTTTTGAAATATTAATACTCCAAATGGATATATATATATAGAAATTGAAGGGGTTTTTGGAACTTGAAGTGATATTCAAATTATGGTTTAAACTTTAAATAAAGAAATATATTTGAAAAGCCATGGAAATTATTTTTCTTTACAAAGTAACTTTAAAGTTAAACCATTTATTTTACATTCGTTGAATATCCAAACCATTCAAGTTTTAGAAGTTATGGTTTTAAAATTTTGAATTTCAAAATATTATGCTTTGAAAGTATATTTCAAATATTTGGTTTCTAGATATTTTAAATTTTAAACCAGCATGATTTTGGAAAAGAATTATATTTGAGATAAAATGATATCATATTGTTTTGGGTTTAAATTGATATCGTATTCATAGTTTTGAAATGGAAAATTTTATTCTGATTTTAAAGTATAAACTATTTTTAAATGACCGCGGTGTTATAATAACGATGGGTTGGCAAAGAGACCGGGATCAGATATGGACATACTCTCTGTCGATACCGAAAACCACTTTGACTAACCGTGTACGCGGTGGAGATTCCAGAATGAAGTAGGTGGCGACGACGTTTCCTGTAAGGTAAATACGTGGACCCGACTCCCGCGAGTTGGCATAAGGTGGCTAAAACAGGAGTGATTCTCGGGCCAATGAGCTCATACCTCTGATCGGACGCTCCTCTTCGATATTATACTTTGACTTTGGATTGATTCAGTGGCCACTTCTATTTGATTTTGGGGGAGTTTGTTCGAGGTGGGCGGTAACTGCGGCTACGCGGTTCCACCAGCCCGGATAGCAATTGGTATATCTACCCTGGCCTTGCCTAGTTGTGCCGTGTCACCTACCATACCGATCCTTTACTACGAGTTTTCTTTTGTACCATACCTATGGAGTGCCCTCTGACGACGCCCAGTACGGGGGAGATTACGGTACTGTATAGACTATGGGAATACATTCTGTGTTAAGGGCTATATGGGTAACCCCTTAACGCTATTAAGAAGTAAGTTTATTTTACAATTAGACACTATTATAATAGCGCAATATACTACATAGTAAATAGTTTAACGGATCCTTAGGAGATGTAAATCCCGAGCATCTCTTGAGTTGCTGCACTCATATTTACTCCTGTTGATTTAACTCACATAAGATCTTTTAGTTCTGACTCGAGTGTTTTGTCTTTTCAATTCGCTCGGGTCAGTCCGAGCATTTCAGGATTTGAGAATTTAGCTCTGGAGGACGAAGACGAAGATTTGTATTACTATTATCTACTATATTATTCCACTACACCATTTAATTCCGCTGCATTGTTATTGGTATGTGTAACTCTGATATGTAGTATATAAATGTTTTGTAAACAGATTTACAAACTATACATTTTATTATTATATTTTATCCTTCCGCTGCGAGATTCTGTTTTCTTTTATTTCTTTCTCGTTTTTCCTATTTACCCCATAACAATCCGCCCTTCCGTATGGTTGAACTGGCACGTGTGTCGGTTTAAATCGTGCGAAAAGGCGGGACGTTACATCAGGAGAGCTTGAGTCCTTGTGCATTGCCAGCTTTATTGGTGCCAAAGAAGGATGGTTCGTGGAGGATGTGTACGGGTAGTCAGGCTCTGAACAAGATCATTGTGAGATACAGGTTTCCTATGCCGAGGTTTGATGATTTGATAGATCGGTTGAGTGGAGCTGTTGTGTTTTCAAAGATTGACTTGAAAAGTTGATGCCATCAGATTCGTATTAGACCGGGTGATGAGTGGAAGACTACTTTTAAAACGAGGGAAGGTTTATACGAATGGCTGGTTATGCCGTTTGGCTTATCAAATGCTCCGAGTACTTTTATGAGAGTGATGAACCAGATTTTCAGACCATTCAATGGGAAGTTCGTGGTTGTTTACTTTGATGATATTTTGATACAGTGGGAGTATGGAAAAGCATATCCAGCATTTGCGAGAAGTGTTGTTGATTCTACGACAAGAGCAGTTTATGCAGCAACAAAGAAGTGTGTGTTCATGACGGACAGTGTTTTAGTTCTGGGATATGTTCTATCGAAGGAAGGAATTCAAGTGGATGAAAGTAAAGTAGAAGCTGTCAGGAGTTGGCCACAACCCAAGACAATTACTGAAGTGAGAAGTTTTCATGGGTTGGTATCTTTCTATCGAAGGTTCATTCCACATTTTAGCAGTGTAATGGCGCCAGTAACTAATTGCATTAAAGGAAAGAAGTTTGAGTGTTCAGAGGAAGCAGGGGTTGCTTTTGAGAAGATCAAAACACTATTGACGACGGCACCAATTCTAGTTTTACCGGATTTTCAGTTGTTGTTTGAATTACATACTGATGCATCGAAGGTTGGAATTGGTAGAGTTTTGAGTCAGAAAGGAAGACCAGTTGCTTATTTCAGTGAGAAATTGTCTGGATCTAAATTGAGATATAGCACTTATGATGTTGAGTTTTACGCAATTGTTCAAGCTGTGAAGCACTGGAGGCATTATCTGTTTCAGAAGGAGTTTGTTCTTTATACGGATCATGAAGCTTTGAAGCATTTGCAAGGGCAGGATAAGATTTCAGCTAGGCATGCTTCATGGGTCGCGTATCTGCAGCAGTTTACTTTTGTTGTGAAGCACAAATCTGGGGTAACAAATCGTGTAGCTGATGCTTTAAGTAGGAGGAGTCATTTATTGACGACAATGAATGTTGAGGTGACAGGCTTTGAATTATTGCCAGAGCTGGTCGAAGAAGATCCTTACTTTAAGAAATTTGTTGAGAAAGTCAAGGAGGGAAGTGCTAATGAATTTGTGTTGATGGATGGTTTTCTATTTAAAGGAAATCATTTATGCGTACCGGATTGTAGTTTGAGAATGAAGATTACAAAGGAGCTACATGAAGAAGGCCATGTGGGTAGAGATCGTACTTTGCAGTTAATTTCTCAATCTTATTTTTGGCCGTCAATGAGGAAAGAGGTGGAACGGTTTGTGGAGAGATGTCATATCTGTCAGATTTCGAAGGGAGCAGCGACCAATGCTGGATTATATATGCCGTTACCTGTACCAACTAAACCATGGGCTGATGTGAGTATGGATTTTGTTTTAGGTTTACATCGAACTCAAAGGGGAAACGATTCCATTTATGTAGTGGTTGACCGATTTTCGAAAATGGCACATTTTATTGCTTGTAAGAAGACAGCGGATGCTGTTCATGTTGCTCAGTTATATTTCAAAGAAATCTATAGACTTCATGGGTTACCAGAATCTATCGTTTCGGATAGGGATACTAGATTTTTAAGTCATTTTTGGCTAAGTTTGTGGAAGATGGTGGGAACGAAGTTAAACTTTAGCAGCGCTTATCATCCGCAAATAGATGGACAGACAGAAGTTGTCAACAGATCATTGGGAAATTTGTTACGATGTTTGGTGAAAGATAATCTGAGAAGTTGGGACATGAAGTTATGCCAAGCAGAGTTTGCACATAATCATGCGGTTAATAGAAGCACAGGTTACAGTCCATTTCAGATTGTATATTCAAGTTTGCCAAGGGGACCGTTGGATTTGGCGGTAGTACCACAACCAAAGGGGACGGTTAAACGGGCTGTTGATTTTGTTGATGAATTAACTGAATGTCATAAAATCGTTTAGGAACGATTGGTGAAGGCAAATGAGAAGTATAAGCGAACTGCAGATTTGAAGCGACGAAGTGTTGAATTCAATGAAGGTGATTTGGTTTACGCAGTGCTGACAAAAGATCGTTTTTCGGTGGGAACGTACAATAAATTGAAGGCGCGGAAATTTGTTCCAGTTGAAATTTTGAAGAAAATCAATGAGAATGCGTATCAGTTGAAGTTACCAGATGATGTTCATACGTCCGATGTTTTTAACGTCAAATACTTGATTCCGTATCTTGGGGAACAGCTTGTTGTGGAAGAAGATAGTGAAAATTCGAGGACGAATTTCTGTCAACCGAGGGAGGATGATGCAGCACGTTCTACAATTTCACAAGGGATAGGTCGGCCACGACCTAAGGGAGGAGTTTTAGGTCGGCCACGACCTAATGAGTCACGACCAAAGGCGTTACGACCTAACAAAACCTTAAGTCGTTTGGGAACTTTAGGTCGTTTACGACCTATGGCTACATGAGCTAACGAAGAAGCGAAGCGAGATAGCAAAGAGGCGGCACGGGTTAATAAAGCCTTAGGTCGCGTACGACCTAAGCCCAAGGTCGTTGAAAGGGACCCCGAACAACCATAAAACCACTGTTCCTTAAGCCGCGAACGAGTTACGACCTAAGCTAAGTCGCATGAAGATTTTCCTGAAGAAGTTTCTTAAGTCGCTGCCGACCCAAGCTAAGTCGTAAGACGTTAAGTCGTTAAGTCGTAAGTCGTTAAGTCGTAAGTCGTTAAGTCGTATCATTTTAATTCATCGTATGTTGAGTCGTTTGTAACAGTTAAGTCGTTGTTGTAGTGTTGATGAGTCGTAACTCGTAGGTCGTCTTTTATTGAGTCGCGTGTGTTGTATATATGAGTATATGTGATGTGTTAGGTCGCGTACGACCTAAGCTAAGTCGTGAGTCGTGTGGTCTTATGTGATGAGTCGCGGACGACTTAAGTTAGGTCGGTGATACTTTTAGTTGAACCGTGAGATGTTGTAGCCTATAAATAGGCATTGTGCTGGTCATTTGTAGGGGAGTTGATTGTTGAATAAAAACTTTGTTTGATTGCTGTGTGCTTTCATCTAAATTGGTAGTTGAGTGTGATCTCCTATCTCCACTTTCGGTTATTCGAGTGCGCTCGAATCAACGATCGTTGAAGCCAATTCACGATATCAAGTGCGCTTGATCAATGTTTGACGAATTGTAGATCTTCTTTCACGGTATCGTGCGCGATCAACGTATCGAAGATAGCTAGAATTCGGTATCTTTGTGATCAACGAATTTGGGCATTTCAGTATCTTCAATCCACCGTTTGCTACTTTCATCGATCTATATCGTTTTGTTATTATCCGCTGCGTCAACTAGGGTCACGGCCTATACTGTGGGGTCCAAGGGGATGGTGTGGCCAAGAGTCTAGGTGGTGCTGGAGGTGGTGGAGGTGATGATAGTGGCTGCCATGGGTAGTGGAAGTGGTGCATGTGGATGATTGTGCTCGGCCTAGGCAAATTTATGGAGTTTTGTTAGATTTTGGTGATGGATCAATCCACAAGGAGGCACGACTTGGGGTTTGGTCAGGGAAGAGGTGATGATGGTGTGTTCTCAGGCGGTGGTGGAGGCGGTAGGGGCTGGAGAGGAGGTGGCCGATCCTATGAGAGAAGAGATCAAGTGCAAATCAATGTCAAACAATAAGAAGAATAAAATTAAACAAAGAAAAGAAAAAAGAAATTTTACTCAAACTTCTCAAGGCTATGGCCTAAAATATTTTCTTAGTTTGAGAAAAAGAAATGTACGTGAATGCTAAAGAAAGTATGCGGCTGAAAGTATTGAGAAGTAATGGCAAATTTATGAAAAGTTAAGTTACAAATATGAAAAGGTTAGAAGATAAAAGGCCATAGGAAAACTAAAAGTCGTAAACCTTTCAAATTACCTTTAATTTATTTATATAAGTTTATATTACTAAAAATAATAATAACTTCAGTCACAAATTCGAAAATATAACAAAATATAAAATATATATAAATATTTATTAGTTATATAAGGTTAAAATAAGAAAATTGCACAAAATTGCAAATTGGTCTAGAAAAATGGAAAATAAACAGAATGAACTTTGGAAAATTTATATGGACTTGTAAAAATATTTATAAAAAAGATAATAACATAAAAATAAAATACATTCACAGATAAATATATAAATTTTAATTTAAATATAATTTAGATAAAGAAAATAGCAGAAAAACGGAAACTAGGCTTTAAAATTTGTAAATAAATTCAATAAACTTTGGAAAAATTCAAACATCACTTTAAAAATATTTAAAAGTCAAAATACACATAATATAATATAAATATAAAAATTAGAATAAGGTATATCAAGTAAAAATATCATTTATATAAATTAAAACAAAGACTATTGTTAAATAACCTTATATACACACAATATTGTAATGGGTATAACTTTTACAATTTAAATCCAATTTCAACGAAACGAAAAGCAGTATTCATGATATTAAATCTATTTTCAAAATAAAAGATAAAATTTAAGAATTCAAAATTTTAAATTTTAAATTTAAAAGTCAAAGTTTGACCAGTTTTGACCACAAATCCATTTTTCAGGAAAATATTCAATTTATACCAGTTTGAAATTATAATTCATATAATAATCAAAATTTATATTTAAAAATGAAATGTTTGAAATAAAACAAGTTTAAAATAATTTCAAAATAAAATAAAGTCAAATTTAAATTATATGCAAAAATCTAGGTTATTACATCAAGATCGGGGAATTTTAACAATCCTACTTCAAAGTTTGCAAAGCACTTTTTGCTATTTTTGGAAATTACGACATAAATTGGGCGCAAGTTATTTTGGATGAACTTCGTCCTAAAAATCTTGAAATGGATGAGAATACTTTATATAATGGAATTTATCTCACTCAGATTTTTAACTACTTTGGAGTGGATTTCAAAGACGAAGAATTTGTTTCTAGAAAAGTTTTCAATCATTCCAACATTTCGCTTATGAAAGTTCCATTTTTTTTTCAACCTTATGAGACCCTTTCCGAAAAGGAAGAGCGTTTGGCTCACGAGGAAATGGAAGAAGAGAAAGAGGAAGAAGAAGAAGAAGGTGAAACCTCTTTGGAAAGCATCGACTATCCTCCTAATCCATCCACTAAAACCTTTTCAAAAACCAAAATACGATTGTTAAGAATCAATGGATTCTTAAATGATCCGTTAGTAAGAAGTTGGAATAAATTTCATCCAAGATGAACAAGTTCATTTCCAAAGTCTTCATGAAACTTGGACTTTCTTCATCATCATCATCCTCTAGCTAGTTTTATCTTTTCGTATCTTGTTGTATGTGTTTTAGCTTGTTTTAATTCGAAAGTTCATGTAGTTTCATATGTTTAATCATTGTATCATCTTTGTATGCAATGAAATGGTATTTCCTTTCTTTTATCTAGCTTATCTTATCTCCAGAATAAACGTTAGTATATTATATAAACACACACACACAATTATTCACAAAATCTAATTAGTCATATTTTTTCACTAACTCATGTCGACATACCCCCTATGACCATGTCGACATGTACTGGTCAGAAATGACAATTCATTTTGAATTTGAAATTTGAGTAACTACCATATGTCTATTTCCACACCTATATATACCTACTTCTTCTAGAATTCTTCAGTAAAAATTATTTCTTATTATCTAATCCTTCATTTCTTGCACAAATTCTACTATGGCTAATCCAGTTCACAATTTATCCAAAAATCTTGAAGAAACTCTTAATTCGTTCAAGAATATTCTCTCCTTCTTTCTTGGTAACCAACGACACTTAGAATTGAGTCAAATGCAGATGATCAAGGAGTAAGAAAGGCATTTCGATGCAATACGATGGATGATTTCCTCCCTACACAAGGATGATAACGAAGCACATCCTCCAGTCTCTCTCACCAACAACAATGAAAATTGGGATGCTAATAAGGCAGACCCTATCTTTGGGGAAGAAGGATGGGCGGAAGTTCCACGTAACGTTTAATTTGGTTACTTTGTTTGAATTGTTTGCCTTGATTGATTTGATTTCATTTGCTTTGGCTTGGTTTGAATTTGATTAATTCTTAGTATGGATTGATATTTGTTGTACAAAACATGTATAATTATACATTGACATGTATATAATCTTTGATTCATTATTGTGACCATCAATTCTATATTCCATTGTATAAGTTTGTTAATGCAGGTATTTTCGTCCAATAATGAGGGGAATTATATAGTTTGGTGTTATATAGTTTAGAGTTAGTTTTTGTTGATGACAAAGGGGGAGAAAGTACATGTGACATCCCGGAAATTTGGGGCAATATCAATTTAATAATCAGCATTAAATATTAAATTGATTTGATAATATTTGTTAATAATATTGAATTGATTTAATACTCTTCTTTAAAATAAATATTTAACTGATAGTTTATCTTTTAAAAGCTAATTTAATTTGTTCTCTATTTATAATGTATGTGTATATATATTGTAAATAGTTAATCTTTGTTTTAAATATAACAAATAAAGATATTTTTTCAAATTCTAATATTTTTGATGATTTGGAAATTTGATTTAAATTTAATATTAAATGAGTAACAATTTGGCTTTAAAGATTAAGTTAAAATTTGTTTAAATGATTTTAACTTAAATTTAAATTTAACAAAGGTTGTTTTGTTCTTGTTTTAAATCTAGTTGATAAAATAAGAATTAATTTATATAGAGATGATTTCTTTATAAATTTATTTTAATTTGATAATGAGATTTATTTATACTATAATATCTTTAAAAGTGATTTTAAAATAAATAGAGATTGTTATATATATATATATATTTGGAAGGAACTATGGTTTGAAGTTTAAAATAAAATCTTGCAAAAATTGTTTATAATAAAATAATAATAATCTGTAAACAAAAATACAGGCTTTGAAACTTAAAAGTGAGATAATATAAGCAATCATGTTAAAAATAGAATTAAATACTTAAGTAAAATTTTATAACAAATGACTATAGCAACTTTATATTTATAAGACAAAAGTATATATGTGAACATAAGATATAAGTATACAAGTTAACATTATAACTATAATAACCATAACAACTTTCAAGTAAAAACTTATGTAAATTCTAGAGAACCTTATATAGGAAGTTTAGATATGCTGAAAAGAAAAGAAATGTCTATGAACACACATACATGAATATGACAAGTCTAAATGTATGTTACAGGCAAGTAATAAGTAAAAAGTAAAGTATTGCAGGCAACAAAACATAGGCAGGCAAGTATAGTTATAATAGATATGTATGTTGCCAGGTAAGAATGAAGATAGCCTGTAGGATAAGTATGAAAATACAAATGTGCAGGCTAAAGAACAAACAAAGTAAAACATCTTAGCATAACAAATAAGCAAGTTGATACATGAAGTACATTTGCATTAAATGTTTGATCATCTCAGCACAACATTTGGTCAATTCGTGAAGAGATTCCAGCCTTCATTTATAAAAAATCTGTGATTTGATAAAATATGTAATCTTTGTACCTGCAATAGCCTAAACCCAGATATCACCTATCCCCTTGTACAACTCTTCTATATCTATATGTGCCTTTTTTTTTTAGTTCGTTCAAGTCATAGCAAACCTGAAAAATACAAGTAGAATTTCTACTTTTATAAACTGAAGCTTTACAACAACAAAGGCAAGATTGATCAAAGGAAAATCAAGCAAACTACTTCTCAGTTTTTAAAGTTCAAAGCTTTTCAAAATAAAATGCTCTGTTCACTGTTTAATTTCAGGTGAGTAACATTTTTTGTTAAACTCAAATATTAATATGGTTGCTTTATTTATATCTGAAATAAGTTTGCATGTGTATATATTTGGGAATATCTCTGTGTATTTTTGGGATGTATGATGTATATGTGTTTGTAAATACCTGAGGATCATCTCTGTTCTAAAATTTCAAAACAAGATTAGTTTAAAAATCTTTACTGTCTGATCCATTATTGTTAGGACTCAGAATCAAGATAAAACTTGATTGTTTGGTTATAAAGGTGATGTTAAAATTTTATTAAGCTAAACAAAATTCAAACTTTGCTCTGGAAAGATAGTAAGACAGTATAAACTCAAGATTTGATGAAACTCAAACTTCATAATTACTTAGTTCAGGCATATAAACTAAAACACTAAACAAAAACTTGATTTTTAAAATTAAAGTCACTATTTTTAATAAAGCATTGAAGGTGCAGTTTGGGTTTGTTCTTTTTTTGCTTTTCAAGTCGCCGGAGTCGGTCTCGTTGATCAGAGGGGTTGAGGTTGTGCGAGGGGGTGGAGAAGCTTGCCGAGGTGATGGGAAAAATAGGCGGAGGTGGCCACGGTCACGGTGGCGACAGCGGCAGACGTTTAAAGATTGTAAACCTAGTTTTTGCTATGGTTGGGTATTGGTCTCGTTCGGTGACCAGAGGCGATCGAGTTCAACGTGGGCTTGGGTATCGGTAGAGGGAAGGTAGTTGGAGCTGTTGCCGGAAGTGGTGGTACTCCGGTGGTCGGAGTTTGGTGTGCGGCGAAGTTTCCAGGATCGAGTGGGTAAAACTGTTGTGCTCCAGGTTTGTTCAGGCAACTCGATTTTGATACAAGGTGCTGCAGTGGGTTTGGATGGTCGTGACGACATCTGGAGATGGTCGCCGATGGGAAGCAGTTGTAGTGGATGGCCGGAGATGGCCAGAGGGATGGTGCACGTGCACCGTGCCGTTGTGCTCTGGGAAGTTTCAAGTGCAGTGTGTATAACCTGTTAGCAAATGCAAGTGGAACTGTCTTGTTCCAGTTTGTGTAACCTGAAGCAAAGTTGTTTGAGTTTTTTTTATCAAGCTCAAATGAACTTTAAATTCGTAAACTAGATTTAAACAAAGTTTAAATCCAGTTTGAAGTTTGAATTCAAGTTTATTTTTGAATTCAAATTTGGAATGAGATAAAGTTTAAAATGTTTAAAAGGTGGGTTTCGTCTTTAAAACATGACAGGTTTCAGATTTTAAAGATTGAAAACAGAATTTAAACTGTGATTTAAATTCCAAAATTTACAGTATAAATTCAGATGAACATTTGAATCTTAAGGTTTTAAAATAGATTTGTATTTGAAGATCAAGTTTTAATTCAAGTTTTAAAGGGAAGTTTAAATCAAAATTTTAAATCAAAGTTAAAATTATTGGATTCAAGTTCTTCTTGTATTCAAATCTGAAAACTAAATCAGTTTTAAATCTGAATATTGTAAAACAAGTATAAATCAAATAGTTGTTAACCGGAATTGGTTTCAAATAAATAATTGAACTTTAAATTGGATAAATGTTTAAAAGAATAACCATTTTGAATCTTAAATTCAAAATGTAATTTAAAATTTAGATTCAAATGCAAAATGTTTTACATTTTAATGATAATAAAATCATTTATAAAGGAATGAATTATCTTATAGATAATTATGATATTGAAGTAATTTAATAAGTAAGTTAATTAAAGAATGACTCATTTATCTAATTTGAAATTAATGAATCAGAATTAGAAATTAATTAAGGAAGTAATTAAAGAAATGTGATTAGTTAATTGAGACAATTAACTAATGATTATTAAATAATTAATTAATGCGATTAATTTTGATAATTAATTAGATTAATTAATTTAGATAATCTATTGTAATTTGTTAAATGAAATTACTTGGTGAAAGTAATTAAGGGATTAATTACTTATTGTAATTAATTGAGATAAGTGATTAATTTTAAGTTAATTAGTTTGGTTAATTAATTTAAGAAAATCATTTGATAAATTGATAAGTATAATTACTTAGTGTATTCAATGGAGCAGAATTTACTTAATAAGTAATGAACGTTAATTACTGAATGTAATTAATGAAAATAATTTGTTAATAAAGTAATTTGGATAATTACTTTTATAATTAATCTTGGGATTAATTAGTGGAGATAATTAATTATGGGATAATTAATTAAATTATATGAGTAATTAAGGATAGCAATTACTGGAATGATATTAATCAAGGGTGATTAATAATTATGTTTAATTAAAAATCGATTACTTAATGTAATTAATTTACTCAAAGCAAATTAATTTAAATCTAAATTAAAGGTCATTAATTAATTTAATTAATGATGAAATTAAGAATTGATTAATTAAGAAATTTAATAATATGGTGATTAATTTATGTAATTAATCAACAATAAATGTAATTAATTAAATTTATAAATAAGGTAAGAAAATGTTTTACTATAAATGATTTAGGATAATTAATTTGTAAAACTAATTAAGACTAATTACTTAATGTAATTAGAAAATGATTAAGCAAAGGTGTTTAATCAAGACGGATATTTAGAGGATGATTAATTAATTTGATTTGTAATTAATTAATGGTTGTATAAGCAGGATTTATAGATGAGGTAATTAATTTAATTTATTTTAAATTAATTAGAGATTGAAGTAGTTAATTTAATTCATTTTAAATTAATTACAAATGGTATGATTATAAATCATTGCTTATGGATGAATGATATTGATATTTCATTTGATGGTTGTGATCTGGCATGAATAATATCTATGTGTCATGGATGCTTGATTTAAATATGATAATATTTGGTTATCTGTTTAGATAATAATATTTATTCTCTGTTTATGAGATTATCTGTGATTATTTACTGTGATATTATGAATTATCCATCTGTGTGTATGTTGATTATATTGAATTAAACTGTTAAGACTAAATAGACAACTTGGCCTTAAAAGACACGCTTTGGATTTCGATGAGATCGGGATCGGATTTCCGCATTAGGAACATCCGAAAACCACATCGATTCCAAATTAACGATAAGTCGTGAATCAGAAGTAAAGATGAAGACTCAGAATGCAAGGGTTATCGTCGTTAACTCTGAGGGTGATTCCAAAATGAGTGTAACGAGATAATGCCTTCGGTTTCGTTCGAACCCGGAACGAACTTGTATGGATTGAATGCTTTCAACACATCGTCAGGCGGGCGATGAGCATTCTAAGAAATATGTTCTCTAAAGGTAATCGTAACCTCAAGCCTCATCAACCGGGAATGGCTAAAATAGGGGAGGTGCAGCAAGGTTAGGTGGGTCATGCCCAAGCAGGACAAGGATATTCCCCTGTCTAGATGTCCCTTTATTTTTCGGCTGTGTGGGTGGTTGATTGCAACAACTGCCAGGGTTTATCTTGTTCGGGACTGTTCAGTAAGGAATGGTTTCGGCCTTGTGTTGCAGGGGATGAAGGGAGTAATCCTCGGTACGTTGATCTAGGCCACGTACTGTGACGGGCGGTACCCCAGTAGCCCTGCCATTGTATGGAATCCACAATCCAATAAGTGCCCACGGTTTTGATTGTATTACCCACTTTTGTGGCTAGTAGCTGGAATTTAATCATGTAACAATTTCGGCTATTTTCTATTTACTTGAAAACACTAGACCTATTATAATATCACAGAATTTCCTATCAAATGTTTTGGTTAGCGTAAGGTAAAAACTTTTCCATGTTTATGTGTGGGAAGTCTTACGTGATACCTTTTATTTTCAAAAGATTTTCAAAGTTAAGCAACTTTAACCTGTTACTCATAACAGACCCATGTCTGATCCGGAGTTTATTTTTGTTTTCCATAAACTCTCGGGTACCCAAATTTTTACGGGTAGCCAAGGGATTCAGGTTTAGCTTTGACGAATTCTGGAGGAGAAATGGAGCAGGAGGCTTCAGCGTTATAGATATATATATATAGTTCTGCTGTGTTGGTATCTCTGAGTCTTATTGTTTGAGCTGTAATGTATTGAGATATATTAACTAGACAGGTGTTTATAACTGTCTAGTATGTGATGTATTACCTGTATAACTCTGATTGATGTTGTATATTATGTAAATATTTATGTGATTAATATATTTTATTCGTTCCGCTGTGAGATTCTGATGTTGTTGTTCTTTCTTCTCTATCTTTTCTATTTTCTCATCCCTTTCTTTCTTCAAGACGAAACGTCTTCCTAGTCGTAGGAGGGCGGGTCGTCACAGTATAAAATAAGGTATTTTGGCATAGATTAAGGGGGAGTTGTTAGTTTTAGGGGGAGTAATTAGGATAGAAGTAATATTTTATAAACAAAGGTTGTCATCATCAAAAAGGGGGAGATTGTTAGTCCGTGAGATGGTGGTTTTGATGACAACAACCTTAGAATAGATTATAAAATATAAATACTAACAGCATAAGTTTAGATATATATATATATATATATATATATATATGCAGGATTTAACCATGCAGGTACAAAGAATGAAGAATGTATAGTATAGAGATTCAAGATATCAAGACTGAAGACTCATGAGTATCAAGATTATCAAGAGTTCAAGACTTAAAGAATAAGTATTCTAATTAGGAATTTTGTTAAAACTCCTAGAAAAGCACTAGCATCTAAAATCCAATTTATTTGTGGAATGGAATCCACTTCGAGCCTGTTAAAGGGATGGAACCCTAAGTAGAATGGAACCTAGGAAAAATCTAGTGGAACATTGTTTTGTATCCGCTAATTTTTTTTCAAATGATTTTACAAACATTATCTTGTTTTCAAAATGATTTCAACACTTTCCTTTTAAAAGATTCAAAAACCTCTATCCTGATTTTAAATAATTTTAGTCTCAAAATCATCTTTAATTTCAAAGTCAAATTACTCCTGATTTTAAACTATCTTTTAATATAATATATTTAACTTTTAAATATTTATACTTAGATTTAAATATAAAATTATAGTTAAATTCTATATATATTATTTTCTATATTTACTTATGAATTCTAACTATAATCAAGTATATTTATAAAGTTTAAAATAGTTTTAATATATAAGATAAAGGTTATTTTCAAAGAAAATCAAATCATCAAAAAATGCTTTGGGATGTCGACATACTCATGGTGACCATGTGGACATGGTGTCAGTTGAGTTTAAAATTTTAATTTCAAAAGAAGCGTCTTTTCGCGATAACTCTTCATGAATGGAAATGACTGTTGTTCTTCTATAAATAGGGGTCAGTTTCAACGAATTTTATCATCAGATTTTCTGGTTTTTCACTCCTCTTCTTCTTCCACTTTTCTTAGTACATATTCTTACCATTACTCTGCCAAAATCAACATTAAATCGAACTCGATCATTTGTAGTTTGATTCTCTATCACTATCTTAACAAGATCCTCAGTGCTTTTCAAAGTTATAGGCTTTTTGTAATCAACTTAGCGAGAAAAGGTGTGATTGTAGCCTAGAAAATCAATCAAGCGAGATAATGTGTGATTATGGCCTTGGGAAATCAATTGGGTGAACTTGTTGCCCGAAAAATCAAGTGGGTGAACTTGTTGTCCGGAAAATCAAGTATCTCTACCCAGAGGATTGTGATTCTGGAGGGTGTACCTCATGGCCTTGAAATCGAGGGTGTAATTGTACATTTGCTTTTGAAAGGAAATCCGTACTTGTGTGTGGGACCAGATGTAGGGTAACTCCGTACCAATATAAAATCTGGTGTGCTCTTTCCTTTACTACTTTTTATTTTATTTCTCCATCTGTGTTTGTTTCTGTAATCATATCTGTGTCCGTATATTGCACACATCTATGCCTAAATTAACATAAACTCAAAAAGATTTAGTAATTCTTTATAAACACTATTCGCCTCCCTCTAGTGTTAATCCTAGCCTTAAGATCCGTAATCCGCATTTCTCACATTGCTTTCCTCTAGCCATTCACACTATCAAACTCCTGTGCTCACAGATAAACTTCACTTCACTGCAACAGACCACATCATTGCTACACACTTCAACGAAGTTGATTCCTCCTCCAGATATTTCCACCTGACTACTGATTGTTGCCAGAGACCACTACCCATCCTTCACCTCCCTGACCATATACAATAACTACCAAACATCACCACTCACATTCTCCCCTCTGACCCATCTATTCACAATTACATTGCTCCCCTGTAAAATATCTGATTTCAAATCAACTTCATTCTGCCATAAACTATCATACCACTTTCCTCTTCACACACATCGACAAATTCCTCCTTTTCTCTTCAACATCACAAACTACCACGAATTTCATCATCACACTCCTCACCAAAAAGTTCCACCTCATTCACTGACAAACTTATTTGCCAAAGCACTGTGCAAACTGTCCCCTCCTGACATCAACACCACTACCATCAACTCCCATCGCTCAATTCACCAATAGATCTCCTCCTCATCTCAGCAAGCAACCCAATCACCAGCAACCCACAACTTGTTCGGAACCACAATCACATATATAACAACAGCCTCTTCACAAAGGAGAAAAAAAAGCTACTGACCAACAACAAAGAAAATTGGCCGCCTTCGAATCAAACCCACTTTATCTCCTCGACTTCGCTCGCCTGCAACCATCTCCTCGAAGACCACTTAATCACGATCGAAACATTGCCTCCCTGAACTTAGACACCACCGCACCTCTACAGTCCATTTGTGCTTCATCATCGAGCTACAGTCTATCAATTCCGCACCTCTACCCGCAACCGCCTCTGCTTGAAATTGCGATTTGATTTGGCTATTTTGATTTTTGCGACACAATTTTCTTTTCAAATTTCACGTCTTTATTTATGGAATTTCGATTTCTTCTCTTTAAGGTGAACTGTGGTTCCATTATTTGTTGTGAATTGCGATTTTTGGTATAAGATGATTTGTTAAAGGTTTTGAGAAAGGGAGAACGTGTTATTTGGGTATTAGGCTTGTTAGTGGGCCTGTGTTGGGTTTTTGGTCAGTCATTTTGTATAAATTGCTTTGCTTAGTTGTTTAGGTTATTGTATATTTTTTTTGTTTTGTTTTGCTTACTCGGTTCTTGTCTTAAAAAAAAAGTTTCAATTGTTGTGTTTTGTTTTGACTTATTTTAATTCCCTTGGAAAAAAAGGTTTGATTTCATTTTCATTTGTTTTGTTTTCATTTGTTTTAAATTCCATTCTTAAATATAAAAAAAACTTGTGTATATCTTGTTTTTGATTTTCAGTTTGCAGAAAATAAAAGGAAGAATTGGTTGCTTCGCTATGCTGCCAAAAATAAATTGCTGGCTTGCTTATAAATAGTTTGCTGCGTTCATCTCTACTTTTATTTGAATTTCATTGTTGTTTGTTTGCATTTTGTAAAAAGAACAAAGCAAAAAATCACATTCGTAGTTGCATTGTTAATACACGTTTAGTTTCTGTTTTGCATTTCATCCTAGAATTTGATTAATAATAACGATTAGACATCGATAACTTTTAATTATATATTGACAATTTGTCTTCTTTGAACAATTCAATTTCTTGATGTCTAGGCTACGGCAGAGTAATAATCGGTTATAAATATTACGATGATTCATAAATATTATACTGAATTGTTTCTCTGAAGGTACTTAAACCTTCAGCTGCATTGCTACAGTGATTCGTGGTGCACCAATAACTCCTTCCCGTTACCTGGCTAAGAACTATCTTGTTGAATTAAGACAATTTATGATTATATAATTTTGAGTTAACTTAGGATAAATAATTGGTAATTATACCCTTGCATTCAATTAGTTGCATTAGTTCATGCATATTTAAAAAAAATTCAAAATCCAAAACTAAAAAAATTGTAAATATTTCTTAACTTAGTTTTTTTTCCTTTCCTTTGGAAATTTTCAAACCAAAATTCCAAAAAAATAAAACTGAAAATCAAAAATCCAAAAAAATCTTTTTTTAAAAAAATAAAATTGAAAAACCGAAATACAAAACAAAAATAAAATTTTCATTTTGAAAAATAATTCCTCATTGTAAATATTTTTTCTTTATAAAAAAAAACCAAATATAAAAAAATTCTTGAAAATGTCCGAGTATCCTTTTTCCTACTCACTTGAATTTAGTTGTGAAAATCAATATAATCCATATGTGTTCACTCCAAATTCGTATGGATATCTTAACAACAACTTTTATTTAGACAATTCAAATTTTGAACCACAAAATTTCCAAAATAATGGTCAACCCTCAACTCTTGAAAATATCATTTTGTCGTTACTTGAACTCTCTATGCAACAAAATCAAGAGATAAATGAGTTCTGCAATTCATATTTGTTCCATAACTCGAATAAAGGTTTTCAAAATAATCAAAATTTGAATTCACTTCAAAATTCAAACGATTTTTGAGTGTAACCCATGCCAATTCAGTTTCGAGTTTCAAGATGAATTTCAAAATCAAGATGAACATATGAACCAATTTTCAAATAATTTTGGCAATGGGAATTGTTTCAATAATGATAGGATTGAAAACCTTGGTTATCAACAAATTCAAAATGAAAGTTTTCAAATTAATAATCACGAATTTGATTTTGTTGACCAAGTGGAAAAAGATAACGGGGATTTATTACTTGAAAAATACAAAAAATTTCGTGAAAATCATAATCAAATCTCAACTTGCGAAGAATTAAATATTAATCTACCATTTATCGAAATTGACAACTCTTGTTCTCAACAAGTCCAAATCGAAAATTTTCAAGTTAATAATTATAAATTTGACTTTGTTGAGAAAATGAATGAAATTTACGATGTTCACACGAATTTGTTGATTAAAACATTGGAAAATTTTCGTGAGAAACAAAATCAAATTTCAATGAGTGACGCGTCAAACGATAATCCACCTTTTACCCAAATCGGTTATTTTCAAATAACAACTTTTGAAATTGATAATGACGATCGTAATCAAGTTGTTGAAAATACGGTAATTAAGTTGGATTTCAATTCTTTTGAGGGCGTGGAACCAAATTTAAAATTCGATCTTCCTTTTCCGATTTTGAAAATTTGAATACAATAACTTTGGATTTTGAAAACTATATACATAATGAAGTTGTTGATAACCCAATAAAGGAAGAAGAATTTGACGAACATGAATTTTTTGGACTTTGGGATGACGAGTTGTTAAATTCAAACGGGGAAGATGAAAATCACCATTTTGATTTTGAAATCAATAACTCTGAAAATGTTTTCAATGATAAGCTTGAATTTCAAATTGGTGAAAATAAACTTGAAATTCAATCGATTCTTTTATCGACCCAAAAAATCATCGAAAACAAAACAATTCGTACAATTTTCAATAAAACAACATTCGTTTTTTCAAATCAACTTTCATCTTCGAAATCTTTTACCGTTTGGTTTTCTGCTCTTGAGCTCTTGAGCTATGTCTCACATACTTGACGAGACAAATGAACTGGTCTTTGGAAGACCGTTTCATTTACCTTTTGATGATATACTTTCTGATCTCGTGTAAATACAATTCATTTTCATGTAAATAATAATAAACGTTCCTTTCAGTTGGGTTGACTGTGGGGACACAGTTAAAATCAAGTGTGATGGGAGACTCATCTTTTTTTTTGATTTTTCATGATTTATTTTTAATTTTTCTTTGAAAAAAAATTCTCAAAAAACAAAACAACAAAAATATATATTTATTTAAGTATTTTTGATTTATTTTTAAAGAAACACTATAGGACAAGTATATGGTTTTGGCTTATTAAATTGAAAATTTTGAAAGTTTATTTATCTTAACAACAATAAAAATAAAGTTTTATTACGAATAACAATGGTTTAACTAGTATATAGGAAGATTCATACGTGTTAATTATGAAATACATCCTAATTGAAAATCTTTGTTTTAAAAAGTGGTTTATTTAAAGTAAAGATATAACATTTTTTGTGTCTTCTAAGTTAAATGGCGCTAAGATGATTTTGCAAAACTCTCTCTCTCTCTCTTAAAAATAAAATAAAAAATAAATAAAAAACAGTAAATCCAAAGTATTCACTCCCATTTAAAAGTCCTCACAGTTATGCATGGGCGAATTACTTGGAATCTTTGATTATGTGCTTTCAAACTCATTTAAAAGTCCTCACGGTTATGGTGTATGGAACACATGTAAAAAAACAACAGACTTAATAAAAACCGCCTATGGTCGATAGTGTATACATGAAAGTGTGTGCACTCGCCATGCTCTGTGCTCCCCTCACATAAGCCCGAAAGGCAGTGCATGAGTGGTATATCTAGCCTCAGTTTACTTGAGCTAGGTGTGTAATTTTTCTTGCAAATAATGAGAGAGCAAGCAATTGAAATCCTAGCACAATATTTACTTATTTGATTTGATTTGTTATTGAAAATAAATGAAAATACCACTTTGATAAACTTCGATAATGAACTAAGGATCCATTTTATAATTACACTTTGTTATCAACCAAAACAACGACTTAAACTATAGTCTATTTGTTATGATAACTTGATTTTTGTTGGAAATTTTGATGAGTAAATGACATAAATTTTCAGGATAATAGCCAAAACCTATATTTAACTTATTCGTGTCAATCTAAAATAAATCCTTCATTTCTAAATATTTTAAAAAACATGCATTCATCTCTTTGTAAATAAATCTTGCATTTTGTAAAGATTTTCATCCTGCATTTGGAAGTACCCGCTGAAAACCCTCACGAGACAACACTAGTCGTACTGGAGACACCCAGAAGTTTAACGGCTTGTTGCATACGCTCAATGCAATCGTGCTCCCTACGAAAACGGATTTGTCTTAGTTTTAGTTTATTCGAGGACGAATAAAAAGATAAGTGTAGGGGTATTTGATGTGCACGTAAATGTGCATATTTTTACCACCATATTTATTGTATTTAAAATAAATAAATGATCATATTGGGTATTTTCATATGTTTTTACCAAAATCCATATTAATTTCAAATTGTCACATATCCATCTTCGTATAGAGGCAAAACAGTCATTTGCATGCATATATTTCTTTGAGAAAAATTAATTGGAAATTTATATATATTTTTGTAGGAATTTAATCTCAAATATGAGTGGTTTCATGAAGATACATACATGCATAACATGAATATAAAGGAATGAAGATGGAAATAATTCAAACTGAAGATCATGGAGGACCCTACCTACCCACCACCTTAATGTACAAATTAAAGAGTAATGCACATGCTTATGGAGTTTATGGCTTCATGTACACTTAAATGATGATTAGTAGAAGCTAATGATTACTTGGCCTCCACACTTTCTCAACGGTATTTTGGGCATTCCTCAAATTATGGATTAGGTTTTCATGCTTGTGTAAATAACCCCTTATGTTTCATGTAGCCCTTCTCTCTCTTAGTCTCTCTTTATATTAGTTTAGGCTCAAAATAAAAGAAAGCTCTCTTTCTCTTTCATGGCTACTTGCCATTTTTATTTTATGCAATTTGATTTTCATTTTATTCAATGTTAATTATTGTTTCTTTTTAATTACATGTTCATTTCCTTTTATGCAAGTAGTGTAGATCTCTCTTATTTCATGCAAGTAGATTAGTTTTTCCTTTCTTTTTCCTCTCTTTTTCCTCTTGTTTGTTTAATGTTGCTTTCTACATTGTTCATATGAAATATAAGAGCTTAATCCCTTCAATTTAGGGGTAATGAGCCTCTCTACAATGTAGATTCAACATTTTGATATTATTTCTCTCGTTTTTTGCTTAATGGCAGTGCATGAAGTGGTTTAACTTGTTGTTTTTGTTTTGAATTTGATAGCCTATATTGTTGACACCAAATAGGCTATACTTAAACAATCACTAACACAAATGCCTCTTCATCAAAATATGATTATGGCATAAGAATGTGATTTTAAATTCAAATTTGATGGTCTATATTTCTAATTAATAGTTAATAGGCCATACTTAAAATAGATTTCATTTTCAACTTTGTTGTCATTTCATTAGAGTTAGTAAATGGTGTGTTCTAGTTTGATGTCTTAAGTTGAGCTAATTAATAGCACAAATAAGCCATACTCATGATAAACACATCATTTAACTTCACTAATGACCAAAAAAGAGAGATCAGAATTTCATTTTTTTGAACTATGTGATCTATGGAGTGAATTTATCTCTAAATTGTTTTTCTACTCTTATATTTTTATCAGTTTTCTTTTGCTCATTTTTCTATATTTTTAGTTAATCACACTTTTAACTTTGGTTAATTTGATTGAATAGAATTTTAAAATTATCAATTCCCTGTGGATCGACTTGTATTCGCCACGTGCTACATTCGTACATCGTGCACTTGCGGTTATATTTATTTCAAAAAAATTCGACGGTTTTCTAATCCGATAGAATTTCCGTCGACGAACAATATTTCGAGTGGAAATGTTTAAGAAATATTCAGAAAATTGGGTATTACAGTGGTAATCTAATTCAAGTCAAAAAGCAATGATTTCAATTTTGTGTTTTGACTTTACAAACAAATATGTAATGCAAAATCATGAATTTCGGTAATCATCTCATGATTTTTAGGCTGATAATTGTTGGGTTATCTCAAGTTGAACGGTAATGGTTATCGGTCGAATTTCGATGAACGGAGGTGAATGGGATGTCGTGATCATTGGTGAAGAAAGTTGGTGGAATGGTGATCATCAGAAAAATGGAAATAGAATTTATCGATCCCCGTGGCAATGGGGCGACGCAAATTAGGGTTTTCGAGCTTATTTTGGTCATCTGGTTTGCCTGACGGTTGCGATGACGTTGGTGCATCGGGAGCGATCGCACCCGGGGGGAAAAGATGCATTGTATCATGGCGTTGCTTTAGGTGGAACGGCGGAAATTCTGGCAACCGGAGGTGGCTATTCAAGTCGATTTTTGGATGATGGGTTCTGTTCCTGTAGGTAGCTTAGTGGTTCGATTTCGATTGCGAGTTTGTCTCAGGGTTTTGGTGGTTGGAATCGTGAAAGGAGGTCGAACGCGATACTGCCGTCGGCGAAGTTGGCCAGAGCGTGGGTGATCGCGTGTACACGTGCACGAGTATCAACGATATTGGGTTTGCTTTGGAATTTGGGGAAGAAAGGTTTTGTCGGGTTGAACTCGAAGTATTTTGGGGATTTACTCGAAGTCAGGTGGAGTTTGCAAGTTTCTCGAAGTGTGGTTCGCGAATTCGTGGTTTTGGCTCGGGTATTTATTTTAAGTTTCAGGTTTTAAAACTTTAAAGGAAAGGATATACCAGGTTTTGAATTATATAAATTGATAACCAAATTTAAAGTTCAAAAAGAATAAGTTTTCAGAAACAATGATAACCAAAATTCAAAAGTAATTTATTGAAACAAGTTTAAACAAATTTTTCAAAGATTTAATTTTTAAAGTTAAATGTTTTAAAATTTGTTTTGTTTAAAGTATTTATATGTTAGGTAATTTTGTAATTAATTTTTAAATGTTTTCCTGTGTAATTTAATAAAGATGTAATTAAGTAATTAATTAAGAAAAAGGGTTTATATTTCTTAATTAAGGTCTTGATTAATTAAGAATCATTAATTAGTGAATAAAGAATAATCATTGAATATGATTAATTAAAGTTTAATTAATGTAAGTAATAGTTAATTATTTAATAAGTCAAGGTGATTAATTGATGGATAATTACTTAATGTAATTAATAAAGTGTAATTACTTAGAGTAAGTAATTAATGGATGATTTCTGAATATGATTAATTAATGAATAATTAATGGATGTGGTTAAATAAAAATGATTTAATTAATGTAAGTAATTAAGGGTAATTAATTACTTAAAGATAATTAATTAATGAAAGTAATTAAGGATAGTTAATCAATGATTAAAGGTTGATTAATCAAGTGATTAAAGGATAATTAATTTATGTGATTAATTAATTAAGGTAATTAATTTAGGGATAATTAATTAATTTAAAGGTTAATTAATTAATGACAGTGATTAAGGGATGATTTATTAATTAAGGGTTAATTATTTAATATAATTTGAGGATAATTAATTATAGAATGATTAAATGATGAAAGGTTAATTATTCAATAATTAAAGGTTGTTTGATTTATTAATTAAGGATGATTAATTAATAATTAAAGGTTAATTAATTTATTACTAAAGGTAAATTAATAAATGATTAAAGGATAATTAATTAAAATGATTTGTATTTAATTAATGTTAATTAACCAGGATTAATAATTTATTCATAAGTAATTAATCTAGTTTAAAATTAATCAGGTGATTAATTGATCTTGCTTATAGATGTTTGGATTGTATTGAATCCTTTGAATTGTTTGATATCCCTGATGTGTGATGCTCTGTGATATGAATTGTTTTGATTTGAGCAGTGATGAATGTAATTTATTTATCTATGATGAATTTATATTACTTATCTGTGAATCTGTGAATGAAGATAAGCATTATAGGATTATACCGTTTATCGATATTACTGTGCTTGGATCTATGATTATTGATGATATTGTATTGCGTTGCGTAATACCCGTGGACTACACCACACACACACAATATGGATTGCACGGGAAATTGGTTAATCCACGGGTATTTGAATTTGATATTATGTTATTCAAAATGGTTTTAAAAGTTGAATTTTGAATCCAAAATAGTTTGGAAATGATTTTGGTTAAACTTTTGAAAGAAAGTTTTTGGAATTAAAATTATTTTGAATATAATGTGGTTTATTAAAGTTTTGAAATTAAAATTATTTTGGGAAATTATGGTTTGAAAGGGTTATACAAGTTATATAATATATATGGATTTTTAAACCATCTTTAAGTATTTTAAATGTATTATTTAGGAATTTAAATTTAACCCAATTTTATACTTTAAGGGTTATAACTTGAGCATTTTAATCGGATTTTCCCGAAACGAGAGCATTTGTTTTCAAATGATAATACCTTTCCTATAATGAATGAACTTTCGGTTTTTGTTGAAAGAATTTCGAGTTGTAAATCAAGTTTGAAGTGGAAATTATTTTGAAAGCTATGAATGCATCTTTGTGAAAGATTGGTGAACTTTGTTTTAAATTGAAGAGATTCTTAAAAGGGTGAATTTTTTGTTTTAAAAGATTAAAGTGGAAATTTGTTTAAACCATTTGAAGAAAAGGTTTTAGGCTAAAAGTGTGACTTAATTAAGATCCCAATATATCCATATGTTTTTAAAATTTGCGCTCATTATTCGGTTTAGACGGGAGAGGACTTTATGCCATAAAGCCTATTATGAATAATGATACCATGAAATGGATAGCATTTGAAAACGGTGGTGAAGACCGGGTATTTTCGAGAACGAAAGGATTACCTGTCGAATGTATCAGCACTGAGTAGCTACGGTATAGAGATCTCCATATGTGATGGGGAGTCCGAATGGGATTGCTGATACCCGGATTTGCAAGGGCTACTTTGGAAGTGCCTTCGATTCCGTCCGAACCCGGAATGGGCTTGTATGGATGTATGTATGACGTTACACTTTGAGATGTAAAGTTGGTTTCTATCAAATACATTTCGGTTTGGTGGTGGAGAATTTATTCTCTTAGCTTAACATCCTTCTCTGAGACATACAAGCTTAGAGGTTATGTAGATGACGGTTACTAGTGATATATTTCCAATTTGGTAATGTGGCATGCTAAGTGCTGCTGATCATTTGTTGATCAAAGCATGGCTTTTGTGAAAAGCATAGCTTTGTGGATAAAACCTCATCGAACCTCCCAACCTGAAAATGGTCGAAACAGGAAGAAGGCGGCAAGGTTAAGTGGGTCGCGCCCTTTAGGGTATGTACATTTCCTTCTGGATAAAAGGTGGTATCATGGTATGGAGCTCAGATATTTAACATATGTGGTTTTTGGAATTTGTTGGTGTTGAGGATCCTCGGATAAAGGTTGGTAATGACCGGGTGATGGCATACTCGTGTCAATGGTTACCTATTTACAGAGATAACCCGGCCTTGTGTTGGTACAGAGATGGTTAAGTTCTCGGGGTGTCCCTCCAGAGGCGTATCCATGTGGTGGGAAAGTTCCTTAGCCTACCATTTGTTGGAAATCCAATCATCCAATACGCGCCTTGTACGGTTTTAGTTGTAAAACCTGCCATTTAACATGATAGCTATAGTAGGCATACTATGATGGTACGTATGCTAGCAAGATCAATGTGATACCTTTGAAATGTTGTTCTGCACTATGCACTAATAATAATATCAAGAGGATTTTTGCGTATCAAGCATGTTTGATTATCATAAGTAGAAATCTCCTCCAAGTGTGAGATTGCATTGTGTGTATGGCGGGAGGCCTTGTAGTAGTTTCATTTTTAAAAAGCATAGTTTATTTCAATTTTAATTTCTTTTGTTTGTTTTTGTTCAAAGACTCTTTTCATTTGCTCACACCAGTCTCATGACTGACCTGGAGTTTATTGTTCCATTTCTAAACCCTAAGTGCCCAAAATTTTCGACAAGGATAGCCTAGAGTCAGATTTTCAAATAGTCAGCAAGTAGGCATAGATTCAATAGCCTTCAATCTTTGGTTCGGCGATCGCATTGTGTTTCAAGTTCAACATGATAGGATTTTGAGCTTTTGGATTGGGCTTTCGCTTTGGAGCTTTGGAGATGGGATGCAATCTATGGAGCTGTTTTGGTAGTACAAGCAAGTTGAAGTTATGTTTTCGCTATCATGTTCCGCTGTGGTATATGTATATTTGCTCTGATGTTGGATAAATTGTTATAGAGATGTTGTATTCATGGAGTTGTATCAATGATATATTGTTTTTTTCCGCTGTGTTGTTGTACTTAATGTGTTATATGCTCCGGCGAACCAGACTCAACATTTGAATCTGCGGCATTTGAATACGGGTAAAGTATTTGGGTGTCGCTTTTCAAAGGTCGAGTTAGGGTCGTTAAATTAGGTGCCTAAGTAAAATTTGTCCTGGTTAATAAATCAACCTAGGAATTTTATAAATGATACTACCTTAATTTGATAATAAAATGGATAGGATAAGGCACCGTATCTCCGGCCAGGTTATGGGTGATATTACTATTTTTGGTGTGCTTAACTTTCGTTAATTTGTTGTTTTTTTGTTATATTTTTTTGTCCTTTTAATTTCGAGGAGAAATTGTTTTAAGTAGGGGAGAATCTAACGATCCAGAATTTGACCGCTCTAAAATATACTATTTAGAATGATTTTAAATATAAAATATAAAAGGTTTTATGATTTAAATAATAATAGATAGGATTTGGAAATAGATATATACATAAAAATAGTAACATTTGTTTATATCGACAAAGATGACAAAATGCTAATTTCAGAAAGTAAGTTTCATTGGTTAAATGAACTATTTTAATTGATTCATGAGCGTTTATATTTTTAAATAACATTATACAAATTTATTTTTAAATTTAGTTTACATAAATAAATAGTCTAACTAAAACATCAAAACGTGATCGTAAACCATTTTGTCGAAATTCAACGTTTTTTTCAAAATAAGTTGTCGCAACATTATTAAAACTTTGATAACATGTTTTAACATATATATTACACATTTTAATAAATAAACATGTTTACTTTTAATAAATATAATTAGAAAACTTCTAGAAGTCATTAGTAAAAGTACGTAAGAATTAACAAAAGTAAGAAAGAGTAATCATCAAATCCAAATTACATCAAAATCCAACAAAATAATTACATTTCTTTACTTATTAAGTGATTTAGACATAACTTACAAAGTGAGAGGATGATGTTAAGTGTTGGAAAAGTGGAGTTTGCTTTAGGTTGAAGTAAGCTTAGTTTGATAATTTGGTAAAAGGTTAAATTTGTAAAATTCCATTCCTTGCTTTTTCTATAAATACACACCTCCTTCTCTCATTTCATTCACACTTCGTCTTCTTTTTTTCTCAAGCATCTTCACCTTCTCCCTATCCTCACCTTTTTAATGGCTTCCATGCCATATAAAAAAAATTAAACAGAAATAATGTCAAAATATTTACAGAATATTCAAATAAAATCGATAACCATTCTCTTCAAAATCAAACTCTTCATTTTTCATATTTTACCTCTTCTTCTCACGGCCTAACTTTCAAAACTAATCCAAATTGGAGAATTTATTTGGATCATTTTTATAGAAGTACTGATAATAAGAAACAGAGGTATTTTCAGCCATAAAATCTGGGCCGAAAATGACTATGAAAGAATTAAAATTTTGCTATAGTAACTCTGAGATTTTGAAGAAATGATGTAAATGATATTGTAGTCAAATTAATTATTGGAAGCTTCCAGGCATCCTTTAAGTTACTTGTACCTTATTACAGTTCACTTGAGTTGGTTTACATTATATAAGTATATATTGTCCTGACTCGAGTGTTTGTATTTTTATTTACGCTCGGGTCAGCCTGAGTTATTCATAGATTTGGATTCCACTTTCTGGAGATTGGAATCGCTGGAGATTATCCGCTTATCTAGTTTTATCTATTCCAGTTCTGTTGTTCTATTCAGCTTGTACTTGGTTATCATCTTGAGACTTCTGTTATATTTTATTTCTTCTGTTGTATTTTATTTAACTCTGATATATGTATGTAATAGTTTCATGAACTACTATTTCTTTTACTTCCGCTGCATTATTAAATACTCTATGTCTGTGAACTGTGATTTTTATTTACGGTATATTCTGAGATTTGCCAAATTTTATTTACAACGCGGTATTTTGAGAAATTCAAGTCTGACACGTGCAGATGCGAATGGTTGAAAATACCTGATTGTTACAGTTGGTATCAGAGCTTTGGCTTTGAGGCAAAACTTAGAATGTATGGTAAATTTAGTTATAGAAACACTTTCATCCAAACTTGAATCTCTTCCTCTTTGATTCAAATTCCATTTGAACTTTGGAACGTTCACTGCGGTTCCAAAATTCATTCGAGTCCCTCACTATTCATCTCCTTTTGATTCTGGAGTATCCCATAACTCCACTTCGAATTAGCTTTATAGTGAATTGGCGGTCCGCCAATCTCAAAAATTCATTTGTAAAGGGGGAAACTCCTTTACAATTAGCATCGATACGCGATGAAATTTATATCTATCCTTGGTTTAGATGCTAATATCTTTTGTTATTCCAAACTCCATCTATTGAGATAGAATGTAGATTTAACCTAGAAAATCCACATCGATCTTATTCTTTAAGTCACGGTTGACACGGTTAAGGTTGCCCGTGATTTATTTAAGCTTATCCACCTCCCTGTTTTGTTATTCAATCATCTTGTCTTTTGTTTCCAATCTACCTTCCAAACATTTTGAATTGTACTTGTAAATCAATATTAATGTTTTGTCTTATATTGTGTTGTTTGAGCTGTTGATGTTGATTTGGGTTTCCGATTGATTCATCTGATCAACGCTATCGATAGGATTTCTAAAACACTTTGACAGAACAAATTGACACAATATTATTTTAAAATTTTGGATAATGAAATAAATTTTGATATAAGTAAATTTATGGAACTTAACAAACTGATTTAAATTAATCATTTGAAATGATAATACTTGATTTATCATTTATTGTTCTATAAAAGAATTTATAAATAGCTGTTTATAACTTGATTTAGGAACTGAAATGAGTTTAAAATAAGAAATTTGGGAATTTAATTTCCGATGGTTTCGAACCTTGTGTTTAAAGTTTAAAAGGGGTATATTATTTAAAGTATTTTCTAATAGAAATTTGTATCCAAGAAATTTTAAAGTTTAAAAATTAGTGCTCTTCTCTTTATCGCTGGAAAATAACTTCGGTGATGACCGCGGCATCATCGACGTTCATTTTCAAGTTTCAAAGTGAAGAGACCGTTCTGTAGTCTTGCTACAGCTTTGTTTTGGGAAATTTAATTGATTTGAATTTCTAAAATAAGTCTGGATTTATAATATATATAGATATATGATTTAAATTTAATTTGACATATTATGTATATGTATTTATTTATCTCCAAATGGTTTGAAGGAATCGGAAATTTTATGCTTAAACTTTATCTTAAAGAATCATTTCAATTATAAAAAGAAAATTAAAATTTTGGATAAATGATTCAAACTTGAGATGAGGGAATTAGATAGTTTTATTTGTATAATACTCAATTGCATTTAAATATAACTTACCTAAATTATACAGAAGTTAACAATGTAATTGGATAATATACAACATAAAAAGATTTTATTAATAAAATTTGAATGGTTAAAATAAATGTTATACACTTAAATTTTAGTTATAAAATTATCAACAGGAGTAAATAAAATAAAAGGTTAATTGAATAATTTACAATATAAAATGATGATTAATAGAACTAACTATAAATTAAAGCGGTTATAATAAGAGTAAGTATAATAGGCATTGATGATGAAATATATTGAGATGGATAAATTTAACTTTAAGTAGGAATAAAGAAGAATTAAATTTATTAAAGTACATTATGAGTATAATGAATGATTATTTTTCAAATCCATGATCTTAGAAATTGTTAATTTAAGATGATTAAAAGATAAGATAATAAAATTTGAGATAGTTAAGATTTATTTAACTAGTGTAAAAAAATTTAATTACCTATTTAAGTTGAAATTTCCATGGTTTCTAACTTATTATCTTATTTTGTTTATCGAACTATCTTTTGGTTGTCATTATTTTCCTTATCTTGCTTTAGGCTGGTGTAGGCATTTTTTTATAATTTATTCTGTTTATAAATCTTTATATAATCTTTGATAATCTCTAACTAGTTAAACTTACCTATAACAATAGTTATCAGGTATAATTTCAATCTCCTTGTCATCTTGTCTTAATCTTATCTTTTTCTGTGCTTTCCCGTACCTCATCCCTTTTCGGGGACGAAAAGTTTTGAGTGGGGGAGAGTGTAACAACCCTAGATTTTTGCATATAATTTAAATTTAAATTTATTTTATTTTGAAATTATTTTATACTTGTTTTATTTCAAACATTTAATTTTTAAATATAAATTTTGATTATTATATGAATTATAATTTCAAACTGGTATAAATTGAATATTTTCCAGAAAAATGGATTAGTGGTCAAAACTGGTCTTTGACTTTTAAATTTTAAATCTAAAAATTTGAATTCTTAAATTTTATCTTTTATTTTCAAAATAGATTTAATATCGTGAATACTGCTTTTCGTTTCGTTGAAATTGGATTTAAATTGTGGAAGTTATACCCTTTACAATATTGTGTGTATATAGGGTTATTTAACAATATTTTTTTTAGATTTATATAAATGATATTTTTACTTGATATATCTTATTCTAATTTGTATATTTATTTTATATTATGTTTATTTTGACTTTTAAACATTTTTAAAGTGATGTTTGAATTTTTCCAAAGCTTATTTAATTTATTTCCAAATTTTAAATCCTAGTTTCCATTATTCTGTTATTTTCTTTATCTAAATTATATTTAAATTAAAATTTATATATTTATTTGTGAATGCATTTTATATTTATGTTATTATCTTTTTTATAAATATTTTTACAAGTCCATATAAATTTTCCAAAGTTCATTCTGTTTATTTTCCATTTTTCTAGACTAGTTTGCAATTTTATGCAATTTTCTTATTTTAACCTTACATAATTAATACATATTTATATATATTTTATATTTTGTTATATTTTCGAATTTGTGACTGAAATTATTATTATTTTCATTAATATAAACTTATATAAATAAATTAAAGGTAATTTGAAAGATTTATGACTTTTAGTTTTCCTATAGCCTTTTATCTTCTAACCTTTTCATATTTGTAACTTAACTTTTCATAAATTTGGCATTACTTCTCAATACTTTCAGCCGCATACTTTCTTTAGCATTTACGTACATTTCTTTGTCTCAAACTGAGAAAAAAATTTCGGCCATAGCCTTGTGAAGTTTGGGTAAAATTTCTTTTTTCTTTTCTTTGTTTAATTTTATTCTTCTTATTGTTTGACATTGATATGCACTTGATCTCTTCTCTCATAGGATCGGCCACCTCCTCTCCAGCCTCTGCCGCCTCCACCACCACCTAAAAAAACCACCATCGTCACCTCTTCTCTTACCAACCCCAAGCCGTGCCTCCTTGTGGATTGATCCATCACCAAAATCCAACAAAACTCCATAAACTTGCCTAGGCCGAGCACAATCATCCACATCCACCACTTCCACCACCCATGGCTGCCACTATCTGTAATGACCCACTATTTTGTACCATTCAAATTCGATGCTAAATTAAAAATTTGTCAAACTTGTCAAACTTGAACAGTTCGAAACAACAGATTGTAAATAAAATTGGAGCAAATGAAATCAAATCACAGAATCACAGATACAGAAATCAGAATACTCGTAGCGGAATAAAAAAAATACTTAGTGGTTCATGAAGCCAGTATTAATAGTCTCAAAATAGATAAAATTTTACTTGTTATTTAAACCCAAATATAGTTGCATCAAAAATAGAAAGTCTCAATATCCAATAGTCTTGATTACATAATAAAGATAAAGAACTGAAAGGAAGTTGCCATTAGCTTGAAAAGTGATCTACAGAAGTCCTAGCACTGGGATGAAGACTGAACTGCAACTCAGGCTGAACCGAGCGTAAAATAAAACATAAACACTCGAGCGAGGACATACATGCTTACACCGTGTAAAATAATTCAAGTGTACTGTAATATAGAGCAAGTAACTTAAAGGATGCTTGGGACCGCCCATCCTCTAAGGATACGTCAAACTATTTACTATGTAGTAATACTTCGTTATTATAATAGTGTCTATTAGTAAAATAAACTTACTTTTAAATAGCGTTAAGGCTTTACATTTTCCACCTTAACATATAATATATTCCCATAGTCTATACAGTACCGTAATCTCCCCCGGAACGGTCGTCGTCAGAGGGCACTCCATAGGTATGGTACAAAACCAAAATCGTATAAGGCTCGCTATGGTAGGTGACACGACACAACTAGGCAATGCCAGGATAGATATACCAATCATGCATCCGGACCGGTGGAACGCGTAACGCGCAGCTACCGCCCACCTGGAACAACACTCCCAAATCAAAGGTGCGGACCAAAACAATCGCAAAAGTAATAGAATGGCATACGAAGAAGTGCGTTCGATCAGAGGTGCTACCTCATTAATCCGAGAATCGCTCCTGTTTTAGCCACCTTTTGCCAACTCACGGGAGTCGGGTCCACGTATTTACCTCAACAGAAATGTCACCACCATCCTACTTCATTCTGGAATCTCCACCGCATACAAGGTTGTCAAAGTGGTTTTCGGTATCGACAGAGAGTATGCCCATATCCGATCCCAGTCTCTTTTACAACCAACGTTATTATTACCCGTGGTTATAAAGAATCCAAAATAGTTATATTTAAATCAATTGTTATAATTAAAAAGTTGAAGTTATAATAAAACCTAATATACATCCCAAGGTTATAACTTAGTTCATTTAAAATTTTAACATAAATATGGTTTCAACAAAAATTTAACCAATTTGATTTATAAAATCATATTCCACCTTTTAAATAGTCATCTAAATTACTCGATAAATTATGATTTTTATACCGTATTTTTATAAATATATATCTAACTTCTCTATACTTTACTAAATAAAATCAAGTGCAAAATTTTCTGTAAATTTTATTATAATTAAGTTAGATTCCCATATCCAAAATAAACTAATTCCCAATTAATTTCTCATCTTACCTTTGTTTCAAAAACAGCCTTCCATTTCTAAATCAAGTTAAATTTCAATTTAAAATCTAACTATTTAATTCATAGAAAACTTAACTTATATTTATCCGCTTTATATTCAAGTTATACCAAATTTCATAATTTATTTCTTAACTTAAATTCCACTTGTTTTACAAATCCAAATTTCCAAGCTAAACCCATTCTTTAATTTCTAATATTATTTACATATTTGACTAGTATAATATTATACATAAAAAAATTCATTCAGATCCAATTTTAAACAAAGGATTATTTAAACATTTAATATTTCCAAAAATACATATACATTTACATATGCATACATACATACATACATATATATATACACACACACACATATATATATATACACATAACCACTGGTCTGTATGATATTTTCTAACCTAGGTTAAGTGATACAGATGCTATATCATTTCGATCCGTAAGTTTCAAACAAAACCGGGTTTTATCATTTCAAACCCGCAATCCCAAGTTAAAATGACTAAATAAATAAATGAAATATATGTGTTGTTCAGGCCTATCATTTCAGCCTGTGATGATCTCGTATTTTTACAGGGAACTTGCAGTGTGATTAAACAGTAAATAATAATAAATAGTATAACTGCAAAAATATAACAATAGATAATACAACTGATGATGTGTCAATTAAATAATAGGGTTTTAACATCATAAGTTTATATCACAAGCAGATAAAATTTAATAAAATAAATTTATAATTACACTTGTGATTAATTCATATATATACAAGTACGTTTGTCTGGTGAGAAATACTCACTTTTCCACTACTGAAGATTCAAATCAAATTAAGATAACCCCCACGACCAGCATACAGCAGGCACGATCAAAATTTAGTGGAGGCGATGGTCACACCAAATTTCTTGAAACAAAACGTATACAACTCAGTACGATAATTCAAATATGATTTCATCAAGGCTGAGAAATAAAAGCTAGAACAAGTGATACCAAATTTTAACCCAAATGACTTGCGTACAAAATTTGATTACAAAAGATAGACTAAGTGACTCAGCCACTCCCCCTACCCTTATCTAGTCCCCCCTACAACCCTGCCTTTGCCCAGATTCACGCATGCATGCACGCGTAGGGTATTTCTTTTTTCGTTTTTTTAGAGAAAAACACGCAAGTCCTCAAGTCTAAAACTTACTCTTCATCACTCTTCTCTCCACCCTCCTTTCTATTTTCTCTCTTTCACAAAATCCACTCATCTCGGCTTCGCCTGAATTATGCACGTAATATTTTTTTTTTAATTTTTTTTTTTATATATATTTTTTATACAACAACAGGTGACTAGAGAAAGGCATGCTCGAATCAACACGTGAAAAAAAACATCAACACGTTTTGTTCAAGCTTTGAAATTACATGCATGCGTACAAGGCAAAGGTGGCAAAGGCTTAAAGGTTCAGTTGCTAGCTACATCACCGCATACATGCAACAACATCATTGAACGCAAGGAGGAACTGGAACAAAATTTTGATGCATGCAATCTATGCGTCTAGGCCTATTTGCATGGCACCCTCCCCGTTTTCCGAACAGTATGTATTCACGACCATATCACGCATGCAGTGACAACATACAGGTGGTGATGAGTGGCCGCGCCTTTTGGTGGAATAGTGTAAGATTAAAACGAGGAGGAAACAAAAAAAATTTAAAATTCAAAAGACAAGAAAGTTTGACATTATTACCTGAAGAAGCTTTCTCACGTGAAGATGAAAGTGAACCCAAGCGAGATGGAGTGGCAAATGAATTAGAAGGACAGAGTTTTTGTATTTATAAGCAGTACATCGTATAAAAAAATTAAGAACATAGATAAAAGGGGAAATGAGGATAAAGGAGGCAAGTAAAAAATTTAGTTCGAAACTGTCAGGAGGAAAAACGTGAAATGTTTGATTGAGGAGCTGATTGCATTGGACAAATGCATGAAATTACTTTTGTTTAAAAGGTAAGGATCATGCACGCGAGTGGTGCATTTATCAGGGGATGCGATTTATTTTTATGAGGGCGAAAAATCTATGGAAATCAAGTTTTTAAAACAATGCGTTGAATTATTGCGTTTATAAGGCAAAGAATATTTAGATCAAATAGTTAATTTTTGCAGTGGTATCTTGGACCATATATCCAAAAGTAACGTACATTGATTTGTCTGAAGAAACGGTTAATAATATTAGGTTTTGAATGTTATTCCATCCAAAGATTTTATACCAAATTTTAAAACCAATGAAGGCTATTGGAAGGGTAACGTTAGGTTATAGTAAATTTTTAACTGATTTATTTATTCATATATATTTGCGGTATGAATTTTTAAAATGTGCAGAACCGATGCGATAATATACACCTAAATTTATACAAAGGTAACGCTTTTTAAAACGTATACGTTTTCCTATTTATACGTTATTTATCCCATTAAATATCGTGCCTTTTTTAAATGCGAAATTAAACAGTTTATTAATGCCTAGTAAATTTTTAAAAGTTATTACTTAAAAAAAAATTGTTTACGTTCTTCGGATTTACTTACCATTTCCTAAGAATTTATTACTAAATTTAATATATATAATTCATTTTTAAAAAAGAGCAAAAGTGAAATAAACATTTATACTAATATATTAAATCAAAAGATTTAAAATCCAAAGATTTAAAATTTCAAAACGTTGAACTTAATAGGAATCATAGAATTTCATATATAAATAAACTTTTGGTTGTTTATTTACAATTTCATTTAAAATTTCAACCCTTTTTCAAAATAAAAACCACACAGTCCATAAATGAAAGAATTTAAATAATTTAAATAAATATTGGGCTGTTACACTATCATTACCTCCATCACCTCCAGCACCACCTGGACTCTCGGCCACACCATCCCCTTAGACCCCACAGTATAGGTCGTGACCCTAGTGCCTTGACCGAGCCTTGTTTTGGCCTTGAATCACGTGATATTGCCTTGTTGTGTTGTTTTCACCACTACCTACCTTTGCACCATCAACAACCAAGTGTAGGCGGACCATACCCAACAACAACCTGATCCAAATCTTGCCTTAGACCTATAGTACACCTTATGGCTGAACCTGAAGGTTGTTGGAAGCAAGTGCAAAGCAATTCTGCTTTGATTCGTGCAGTTGATTCTATCTTATTCTATCGTATTTTGCATTTGAAACGTATGTTTTATATATTTGTTTGCCTCATGTATCCACGGAGATTTATCTTTGGCTCTCCCACTCAAATCATATTCATGTTGTCGTGCCTTCAAAGATTCTATGTAACGACCCGTGTAAATTCGATGTTTAAAATGAATATAATTAATAGGATTTTTAATTTAAATTTAGAAAGGAATAAAAATCTTAGTTATTTATATGAAAGAGTATGTGAAATTTGATGTACCAAGGGAAATTAGAATTTACAAATTTAACTATATATTGTAATTAAAAGAAATAGTGGAAATTGTTGCATTGGATATAAGTTAGAATAAGTAAAGTAATGCAAGTATTGGATTTAACAATGAAATAAAATATTGATTATGGGTATTGAATGTAGATGGGTGAAATAAAGAAATGCAGGACAATAAATAATTTATTTAATACAATCCCTTTTATTTGTAAACTATTGTAAGGGTTAATTAATTATGAAAATTTGGAAATAGGTTCAAATTGTATGTTAGACAATCAAATTTCAATAATTAAAGTTAGTAATTAATGGATTTGATGGAATAATTAATTAGATCTAGAATCTTAATTGGTATGGGGGCATATATATAATGGAATATAAAGGGGTAAAATAATCATATACAAGTATAATTAAGGTTAAAATAGTGAGATTACTAGTAAATTCAGTCATTTACTAATATAGATAATTTGATGTGCCTTAATTTTAATTAAGAAAATAACGGGAGGAATAAATGAGATTATTTAGAGTATTAATTATAATTGGATAGAGATGTTAAGTAGCAATGTTAATGCAATTTAAGTAATGCCAAATTTAGGTTGATAATAATAATGAATAGTAATAAATTAAAAATTTGTAACATATATCATCAATTACCCGATTACTTGTTAATGGAATTAGAATGGGTAATAAGTAATAATAAGACAAAGGAATATTACACTAATGGAAAAGGAAATAATTAAGGGTTGAAAAATTATAGGATCGTATTTATTATTAAGCGTTACTTTAATAATTATGATAAATTGTGAAATTATACGGGAAGATATAAATAAATAACTAGGGGATGGGACGGCCGGTCGAGGGGAGGCTAACGGTGGTTACGGCAGGGCGTAAGTCGACCTCTGGTGAGCGCGGCGGCCGGTCAAAGGCACGGTCAAGGGGAGGTTAGCGTGCGTTCCTGTAAGCGTGATGCGCGCGTTCTTCCTATAGCTGCTTGATAGAAGGTGACGTGTAGTGGTTTGTTTTATTTTTATTTTTTTTATTTTAATTTTTGTTTTCAATCATTTAAATCGCATAACTTCGTCATACGATATCCGTTTCACGTGAGATTTTTTTGTTAGGATCAAAATATAATTCCTGATCTGTTGACGCTGGTTTGGACAGATTTGGAGACCGTCGAATTTTTGGGTTTAAATTGGATATAAATTCGATTTAAATTCAAAAGGTGAGTGTTTTAACCCACTCACAACTTCTAAAATTTCTTATGTTTGTTAAATTAATTTTAGATATGAGTAGAAATTTATTTATGACTATTTGGCATGATTTATTCATCATCTCAGTTAATTCGCATTTATTTAATTTAACTGTTAATTTATTTTATTTATTGCATATAGATTGACAATTAGAAATTTATTTATTTGCATATAACTGCTAGTTCAATAGTTATTAAATTTATTTGTTTGCATATAAACTGCTAGTTTAACAGTTATTAAACTTATTATTGAATATAAACTGTTAGTTAATACCTGTTATTTATTACCTGTATAATTTATATGCTCTATATCGATGATTGTTTAAATTGGATGATGATTGCAAATAATGGTTGATGACTGATATTTGGATGAATGGATGCTATATTTATATTGTATAAACTGCAAGTCATCATGCATTTTCATTTCATTCGGGATTTCGGTTTGAAATGATATACAACCGCATTTTTATTTTAAATTGCGGATTGAAATGACAAACATCCGTAACACTTGACCATAGGGTAGAAAATTTTATACAGGCACCGCGGTATATATATAAAATATATTTGAAATGTTTTATGGTTTTGTAAAGCTATATATATATGGTTTATGGGATATTGAATTGGTTATTTATTTATATATATATAGTAATTTTCGGTTTTTAAGCTTTGTATAAATTTGATTTGCAGTATAAAATAAAGTTTGATTTTCGAGATCAAATACGATTAAGAATTTATTTAAAAATTGAATTTCTGGAGTTTTAATGACTTAAATGAGAATAAGATTTAGAAGATGAATATTTAGTTAAATTGAAATTTAATAAAAATAAGAATTTTTAAAGGATATGATTTTATAACTTGATTTTTTTGTAAAGTGATTTAAATGAATATTAGGTTGATTTAAATGAATATATCAAGTTTAATAAATTGAAAGATTTTCCAATTATGTGAAGTTAAATGTTTTCTTAAATTATATTGAATTCATTAAGTAAACATTTCAAGTCTAAATAATAAGTAGTTGAATTTGATATATATATGGAATTGTCTAATGAGTCTGTTTGAAATGGTGAAGTATTTAAAGCCTTGAAACATAAGAATTTAAAATGGTATTTGGAAGTTTAAATCGATATTTGGGATTTATATGTGAAATCTAAAGAAGCTATTTGTTTTATAAAAGTAGTTTAATATTTAACCATTTAAGAGATGGAAATTTGTTTCAAAGCTATGTTTTTCAAGGTAGTATAATTTGGAAATATTATATTCAAGAGTTTTGATTTCTAAATATTTTACTTTGGAAACCCTATGATTTTGGAAAGAATATATATTGGAAAATAAAATGATATCGTATTGATTTGGGGTTTTAAGAATAAATGATATCGTATTTATATGGGTTTTAAATGGATATTTTATTTTGGTTTTAAAAGAATAATTATTTTTAAATGACCGCGGTGTTATAATAACGATTGGTTGGCAAAGAGACCGGGATCGGATATGGACATACTCTCCGTCGATACTGAAAACCACTTTGACTAACCGTGTACGCGGTGGAGATTCCAGAATGAAGTAGGTTGGTGGCAGCGTTTCCTGTAAGGTAAATACGTGGACCCGACTCCCGTGAGTTGGCATAAGGTGGCTAAAACAGGAGCGATTCTCGGGCCAATGAGGTCATTCCTATGATCGGACACTCCTCTTCGATATTACACTTTGACTTTGGATTGATTCAGTGGCCACTTTTATATTTTGTTTTGGGGAGTTTGTTCGAGGTGGGTGGTAGCTGCGCGCTGCGCGTTTCCACCAGCCCGGATAGCAATTGGTATATCTACCTTGGCATTGCCTAGTTGTGCCGTGTCACCTACCCTATCGCGCCTTGTACGAGTTTGGATTTCTCCCGTAGCCCGTGTGGTATCCTCTGGTGGCTTCCCGATCAGGAGGGACTATGATATTGGATGGACTACTGGGACTATTACATGTTAAGGTGGAAAATGTAAAGCCTTAACGCTATTTAAAAGTAAGTTTATTTTAAAAATAGACACTATTATAATAGCGAAATGTACTACATAGTAAATAGTTTAACGGATCCTTAGGAGATGTAAATCCCGAGCATCACTTGAGTTACTGCACTCATATTTAATTCTGTTAATTTAACTTACATAAGATCTTTTAGTTTTGACTCGAGTGTTTTTGCCTTTTCAAATTCGCTCGGGTCAGTTCGAGCGTTTCAGGATTTGAAGATTTAGCTCTAGAGGACGAAGACGAAGATGTATATTATTATTATTTATACTAGTGCACTACACACTGTTCCGCTGCATTGTTATTGGTATGTGTAACTCTGATATGTATTATATAAATGTTTTGTAAACAGATTTATAAACTGTATATTTTATTATTATATTTTATCCTTCCGCTGCGAGATTCTGTTTTCTTTTATTTCTTCCCTGTTTTCTTATTTACCCCATAACAATCCGCCCTTCCGTATGGTTTGAATTGGCAAGTGTGTCAATTTAAAGCGTGCGAAAAGGCGGGATGTTACATTCTGTGTTGTATGTTTTGGTTGTCATCTACAGCTTAAACAAGTTAGTTATTCTCACCTGACAATATGCACATATATTATTAGTAAATTGACCCCTTTTGAATCTGTAAAAGATGCATAACCATATCACATCTGCTATGTTATGATTATATAATGTTCACCCGTGCTTAAACACCTATTATATCATATGTGACTGTTATATTATGTTGTTCTGTTATTTTTATCACTCTATCACACTGCAAGTTCCCTTCAGATTAGAATCACTATGGGTTTAAATGATACATACCCAAACGGACTTTAGAATAGGAGAAAGTCATTATGGGCTGAAATGATAGGCCATAGCGATTTTCAATTTATTTCATTTACCTAGGACTACGGGTTTGAAATGATAAAACCGGATTTTTTTTTGTAAATTACGGGTTGAAATGATATATACCCGTATCATTTTACCTAGCGTAGAAAATTTTATATAGACCCGTAGTTAAAATATGTTTTTCTAAAAAATTTAAAATATTATAGAAATGTAATTATTATAATATTTTGATTTAAAATTAATTAAAAATAATTTTTGTAAAGTATTATTGATTTTCTGGAAATTTATAAGTTAAATAAATTATGGAAAAGTTAGAAAATTTGAATGTAAGTTATTTTGGAAATTTTGATTTAATTATAATTGGATATGAAATTAAATACGAAATTATGATAAATTTATGATAATTCGAATTTAAAAAATGAATTTAAATTGATTTTATAATATACTAATGATTTTTTTTGAATAAAGTTAAAATGTGGAATGAATGTTTTTTTAGGTTGAAAATTTGAAATATAACCAAAATGGGAATTTGTGAATTTGGCTTAAAGGTGAATTTTAAGTTAAATAAATAAAATTGAAATTAAGTTATATTTTGAAATTTTAAACTTAAGTGTTAAGTTGAAATTTAATTCAATGAATTTAAAATTGATTGTTGAAATTTAATAAGTGAATTAGTATGAAATCTTGATTTTGAATGGAAATTTAACTTTATAAAATCATGAACTTAAGGAAAATTAAATGATGTTTATAAATGTGAAAATGTATGATTTTATAAGTTAAAAATGTTTAAATAAAAATATAATTGGTTATGAAATTATATAGTATATTTGAAGTTAATTAGCTGCATTTTTGGAATGCTATTAATTGTAATGTAAATGATATTACAGAATTTTTAAATGCTGTATTTGATGATAATGAACTAAAAAGCTAAATTGAATTAAAGGCTATTATAGTAATTATTGTAAGTGCTATAATTGTTGAATTTAATAAGTTTATTTGAAATTTGAGTAAACCCTATTACAGCATTTTTAAGAATGCCGTCTTTTGTTAAATTGAACTGTTTTGAATGTAACTTTCCGTAGCGTTTTCTAAACGCTGCGAAAAGTGAATTTTCATTGTTTTGATAAACTTAAGTGAATAAATAAACTTTGAAAGTTGAAAATTTTGGAAATTTAATAATTTAACTATTAAATATAATAACTTCATTTTTAATGATTTAAAATGATTTTTGAAATAAAAACTATTTTGAAATGTGAATTGTAATGGTATTTTAAATTGAATGAAATGAAATGATTTGAAATGAAGTTTAGAAAAGATATGTTATTTTTGATATATTAAAATGATTTGAAATGAAGTTTTGGAAAGATATGATATTTTGATATATTAAAATGATTGGAAATGAATTTTTGTAAAGATATGATATTTTGATAATATTAAAATGATTGGAAATGAAGTTTTGTAAAGATATGATATTTTGATACATTGAAATGATTAGAAATGAAGTTTTGTAAAGATATGATATTTTGATATATTGAAATCGATTGGAAATGAAGTTTTGTAAAGATATGATATTTTGAAATATTAAAATGATTGGAAATGAAGTTTTGTAAAGATGTGATACTTTGATATATTAAATTGATTGGAAATAAACTTTTGTAAAGTTATGATATTTTGATGTATATTGAAATGATTTGACAAGAAGTTTTGGAAAGATATGATGTTTTTGAAATGGTTTGGAATTAATTTAATCTTTATTTTGTTAAAGATTTGGATTTGAAATGATATTCTATTTTGAAGTATAAATATTATTTTAAAAGTTATAACCGCGGGTTATAATAACGATTGGTTGGCAAAGAGACAGGGATCAGATATCTGGCATACTCTTCGTCGATACCTAAAACCACTTTGACAACCGTGTACGTGATGGAGATTCCAGAATGAAGTAGGATGGTGGCGACGTTCTTGAGGTATATTATGTGGACCCAACTCCCTTGAGTTGGCATAAGGTGGCTAAAACAGGAGCGATCTCGGGCCAAAACGGGTAGCTTCTCTGGTCGGACACATTCCTTCGATACTATACTCTTACTTGTGGTTGATTGATGGCCATCCTCCGATTTTGATATGGGAGTGTGTTCCGAGGTTGGCGTATGTGGCTGCTGCGTTACCACCAGCCCATGTGCGTAACTAGTATATCTACCCTGGCATTACCTTGTATGCCGTGTCACCTACCATATCGAGCCTTTACTATGAGTTTGGTTTTCTCCCGTAGCTCATGTGTATCTTGTCGTAGTCTCCCGATCAGGAGATACGCAGATATTGGATGGACTACATGGACTATTATGTGTGAAGGGTGATATCGGTAGCCCAGAACGCTATTTAAAAGTAATTTTATTTTACTGATAGACATTATTATAATAGCGCAATATTACGACATAGTAAGTAGTTTAACGGGTCCTTAGAGGATGGGCGGTCCCAGGCATCCTTTAAGTTACTTGTACCTTATTACAGTTCACTTGAGTTTGTTTACATTATATAAGTATATATTGTCCTGACTCGAGTGTTTGTATTTTATTTACGCTCGGGTCAGCCTGAGTTATTCACAGATTTGGATTTCACTTTCTGGAGATTGGAATTGCTGGAGATTATCTGCTTATCTAGTTTTATCTACTCCAGTTCTGTTGTTCTATTCATCATGTACTTTATTATCATCTTGACACTTCTGTTGTACTTTATTTCTTCTGTTGTATTTTATTTAACTCTGATATATTTATATAATAGTTTTATGAACTACTATTTCTTTTACTTCCGCTGCATTACTAAATACTCTGTGTCTGTGATCTGTGATTTTTATTTACTGTATATTCTGAGATTTGCCAAATTTAATTTACAATGCGGTATTTTGAGCAATTCAAGTGCGATATGTGTGGATGCGAATGGTTGAAAATATCTCGTTGTTACAGTTGGCAGCAGAGCTTTGGCTTTGAGGCAAAACTTAGAATGTATGGTAAATTTAGTTATAGAAACACTTTCATCCAAACTTGAATCTCTTCCTCTTTGATTCAAATTCCATTTGAACTTTGGAACATTCCCTGCGGTTCCAAAATTCATTCGAGTCCCTCACTATTCATCTCCTTTTGATTCTGGAGTATCCCATAACTCCACTTCGAATGAGCTTTATAGTGAATTGGCGGTCCGCCAATCTCAAAAATTCATTTGTAAAGGGGGAAACTCCTTTACAATTAGCATCGATACACCATGAGATTTATATCTATCCTTGGTTTAGATGCGAGTATCTTTTGTTATTCCAAACTCCATCTATTTAGATCGAATGTAGATTTACCCTAGAAAATCCACATCGATCTTATTCTTTAAGTCACGGTTGACCCGGTTAAGGTTGCCCGTGATTTATTTAAGCTTATCCACCTCCCTATTTTGTTATTCAATCATCTTGTCTTTTGTTTCCAATCTACCTTCCAAACATTTTGAATTGTACTTGTAAATCAATGTTAATGTTTTGTTTTATATTGTGTTGTTTGAGCCGTTGATGTTGATTTGGGTTTCCGATTGATTCATCTGATCAACGCTATCGATAGGATTTCTAAAACACTTTGACAGAACCAACTGACACAATATTATTTTAAAATTTTGGTTAATGAAATAAATTTTGATATAAGCAAATTTATGGAACTTAACAAATTGATTTAAATTAATCATTTGAAATGATAATACTTGATTTATCATTTATTGTTCTATAAAAGAATTTATAAATAGCTGTGTATAAATTGATTTGGGAACTGAAATGAGTTTAAAACAAGAAATTTAAGAATTTAATTTCCGATGGTTTCAAACCTTGTGTTTAAAGTTTAAAAGGGGTATATATTTAAAGTATTTTCTAATAGAAATTTGTTTCCATGAAATTTTAAAGTTTAAAAATTAGTGCTCTTCTCTTTGTCGCTGGAAAATAACTTCGGTGATGACCGCGACATCATCGACGTTCATTTTCGAGTTTCAAAGTGAAGAGACCGTTCTGTAGTCTTGCTACAGCTTTGTTCTGGGAAATTTAATTGATTTGAATTTCTAAAATAAGTTTGGATTTGTAATATATATAGATATATGATTTAAATTTAATTTGACATATTATGTATATGTATTTATTTATCTCCAAATGGTTTGAAGGAATCAGATATTTTATTCTTAAACTTTATCTTAAAGAATCATTTCAATTATAAAAAGAAAATCAAAATTTTAGATAAATGATTCAAACTTGAGATGAGGGAATTAGATAGTTTTATTTGTATAATACTCAATTACATTTAAATATAACTTACCTAAATTATACAGAAGTTAACAATGTAATTGGATAATATACAACATAAAAAGATTTTATAAATAAAATTTGAATGGTTAAAATAAATGTTATACACTTAAATTTTAGTAATAAAATTATTAACAGGAGTAAATAAATAAAAGGTTAATTGAATAATTTACAATATAAAATGCTGATTAAAAGAACTAACTATAAATTAAAGCAGTTATAATAAGAGTAAGTATAATGGGCATTGATGATAAAATATATTGAGATGAATAAATTTGACTTTAAGTAGGAATAAAGAAGAATTAAATTTATTAAAGTACATTATGAGTATAATGAATGATTATTTTTCAAATCCATGATCTTAGAAATTGTTAATTTAAGATAATTAGAAGATAAGATAATAAAATTTGAGATAGTTAAGATTTATTTAACTTGTGTAAGAAAAATTAATTACCTATTTAAGTTGAAATTTCCATGGTTTCTAACTTATTATCTTATTTTGTTTTTCGAACTATCTTTTGGTTGTCATTATTTTCCTTATCTTGCTTCAGGCTGGTGTAGGCATTTTTTTATAATTTATTCTGTTTATAAATCTTTATATAATCTTTGATAATCTCTACCTTGTTAAACTTACCTATAACAATAGTTATCAGGTATAATTTCAATCTCCTTGTCATCTTGTCTTAATCTTATCTTTTTCTGTGCTTTCCCATACCTCATCCCTTTTCGGGGACGAAAAGTTTTGAGCGGGGGAGAGTGTACTTACCTATTTAAGTTGAAATTTCCATGGTTTCTAACTTATTATCTTATTTTGTTTTTCGAACTATCTTTTGGTTGTCATTATTTTCCTTATCTTGCTTCAGGCTGGAGTAGGCATTTTGAACTGGTCTAGAAAAATGGAACCATGATTAGAAGATAAGATAATGAAAGCTCATTGAATGAAATGATTTGAAATGAAGTTTTGAAAATATATGATATTTTGATAATACTAAAATGATTGGAAATGAAGTTTTGTAAAGATATGATATTTTGATATATTGAAATGATTGGAAATGAAGTTTTGTAAAGATATGATATTTTGAAATATTGAAATGATTGGAAATGAAGTTTTGTAAAGATATGATATTTTGATATATTAAAATGATTGGAAATAAAGTTTCATAAAGATATGATAATTTGATATATATTGAAATGATTTGACATGAAGTTTTGGAAAGATATAATGTTTTTGAAATGGTTTGGAATTAATTTAATCTTTATTTTGATAAAGATTTGGATTTGAAATGATATTCTATTTTGAAGTATAAATATTATTTTTAAAGTTATAACCGTGGGTTATAATAACGATTGGTTCGCAAAGAGACCGGGATCCGATATCTGGCATACTCACTGTCGATACCGAAAACCACTTTAACAACCGTGTACGCGGTGGAGATTCCAGAATGATGTAGAATGGTGGCGACGTTTGTGACGCCCCACCTCTATACCCACGCTAGCCAAGGACACTATGGTGTAATGCCGTCAACTAGTAAGGAGAATAAGGCTGTTGAGGAGCGACCATCTGTATAATTTCTTTGTGCGAGTACCGATATGCCAGATAAAATATAACTTGCATTCTTTTCAAGAGGAAATCTGACATACCGACAAAAACTCAAAGCTACTACACAGTGGCTATAATGTCTTCGGAAACAAATATAGAAGTAAACATAGCACAAATCAGTCACAAATATCCATATCACAAAGGCGGAAAAAGATATGAATATAATACATGAAAGTGTACATCAGAGTAGTGGTCAAACAAGATCCATAATATCACAAAAGAATGGTCACAAGTGCTAGACAAATAAATATGTATACATCTAGGAGTCTATATCTCAAAGGTATACAACAAAAAACTACTAATCTAAGTAGTTAGCCAAAAGTCAGGATGATAATCCCAGATGTGAAGTCAAGCAGAAGCACTCGTAACATCTCGGTCTGACCCGAGTATTATTTAATAAGAAAATAATAAACGGATCAGTCTAGCTATAAATATCAAACAAAATGATATAGAATAAGAGATATGACATAAATATATGATAACCATAAAGCCATACTGTAATAAGTATGTAATTGAAAATCAACAAGAGATTAATCAGTATCACCAGAATCTTCTCAAAGATCAAAAGAAATGTCATACTCAATGCCTTCATTCACAAAAAAGGTTATTGACACACAAATTCACCAATGCACAAATATTGATAACACATATCAGTGAAAATCATGAAAATTGGTGAAACACAAATTCCAGAAATCATCAATGGAAATCCAGAAATCACAAAAAGGGGGAGGCCTATCACAAAACGGGAGCCTAAAAACTCACCAACACGTATATCACAAACGGGACACTATCCCATGGTCGCTAAGCATAGAGCCGGTGCAACGACGTAGTACAACGGTACGCCCGAGGAAACAGAAACTCGAATAGTTCGTAACAACAACGTAGTAAAATGGTACGCCCGAAGATCCGAACACCATAAAAACGTGGGTCGCTAGCCCACAAGAATTGGGTCGAAAGCCCAAGAATTAAATTGGTCGTCAGCCTATAATAAAAATGAGACAAAACTCAATAAAACGAGTTACTGTCCCCTACGTGGACAAAGAAACATAGCATATCGATAGTCATAATCACAAAAATGATCATCATCGATCATCAAGAAGTGTCAACTACAATGAGCTAGTAAATATACGAGCATAACCTCATGTCCCATAACCACTAGCTTAACTTAAATATTTATGAACAAATTGTAGATCTCCACTATAAAATTGTCACAAGAGATTCAATCGAACAAATCCAAGAATTAACCGACGAAGTAAACTCAAGCGTTTCATACTACTTGTTTTACTAAGCCGTTTAATTAGATTTCTCAAACGAATGAGGTAAAGGTTTGTATATGCTAGTAGATTGGAAAACGGTTTAAGAAACGAGCTTTGTAATAAAATAATGTTGAAATCGTTTTGATGAATGAATTTTGGTATTTACTACTAGTATTGAAAACCTTTATGTTTTTAAAAGTGACAAGTCACAAAAACGATTGTAGAAACAATCAATCACTAAAATTCACATTCAAAGACGTGAATAGAATCCAAAGAAATCAATTTCGAATCCATCAAAATGGAAATACCCAAAAATTCCAAAAATAGAAGTTATCAAAGTCATCAAAGGTGATAACAACTAATCGGAGAAGAAGAATCGATTAAAGATTGGAAAAGCAAAGCAAAATGAGCATAATAGGCAAAACAGGGAAAAAAGAGAATAGGAGCAGGTCGGTTGACCGGACTCCCTGAGTCGGCTGACCGAACCAGAAACAGAAAGTTTCGGATACAGCTTCGGTCGACCGGCTCAGGGGGTTCGGTCGGCCGAACCTGATGCCTTGCATTTTTCTGCCCTATTAATTGAAGTGCAAACTCTCCCAATTCGCAACTGGACGAGCACGGACGCTAAGGGATTACGCCCGTCAGCTACTCGGTCCTATTGGCTCCTCGATGCATCACCCAAAACATGCTCAAACATCAAAGTTATGATTTTAAAGATTTGGACTCAAAACACTAAAAATTGGGATATTCACCAGTTCAATCCAAACAAAAAGCAAATGCACATGAATAAGTGTTAGGAATTCATACCCAACATTCAAAGATGGATATAAGCATAGATGTGAGATAAAAATATCACCTTTTCACAAAATCAATGAAGGAGAAGCTTGAAAGCAAAGGAAGAATCAACCACACTTCAACACAACGCAAATGAGCTTGAACCTAAGGTCAAAAGAAGAACATTCCCAAAGTTAGGTTTAGGAATTTCTGAAATTGAAGGGAGAATGAGTTGGAGAGGAAGAAGATGATGCTTACCAATAGCTTCATTTTGGATTTGGAGTTAGATATTGGATTTGTTAATGGAACTAGGGTTTTGAATTTTAGTTTCCCATTCCACTCTCCATTTTAATTGAAGCTTGAATGTTAGGAATTAGAAATGGAGTAATGAAGAGGAGAGGGTTGGGACTGAGCTAATAAGTGGGGGCAAATGGGTTGAAAAAAAACCAAAGCCCTAAGTGAAAAAGTAGCGAAATTCCACTAACTCCAAACATATCAAATTCCACTAACTCCATTGTTTACAAAAAGAGAATCAAGTTCATAAGAAGAGAAATCTTGAAAAATAGCAAACTTTCCAGGATGGACTTTGGCATAATTAGCATATTTGATGTATGCTTTTATTGCCTCCGGAACATTGAATAGTTGCTCTTTTATTTTTTTTGGAAATTCCCATGGTGGAGGGGTTGCTTGAAGAAGCCATTAAAGTAGAGAGTAGAGAGCTTAAAGTTATGAAGAAAGAGTTTAAATTTGAGAATGAGAGTGAAAAGATATGATAAACGATAGTGAATAAATAGATTTTCAAAGGGCATATTCTCAAAAGGTAGCTTTTTAGAGAATTGAAAGAAGTGAAAAGATGGAGGAAAATTCAAGCATTTGAATTCTAATTTTGAAATTCAAATTCTGGTATCCAGGTTGACATCATGGTAGGGACCATGTCGACATGTGCCAGTGAATTCTTAAGAATTATTTTTCCTAAGTTCTCTAATATATATATGTGTGTGTATATATATACTTTATTATTATTTTAATGTCTATATATATGGAATATTACTAGAATTATAGTATATTCCATAATATATCAAAATAATAATAAAAATAATAATAGAATAATGAAAATAATAAAATAATAATGAAATAATAGTAAAAAAAATTAAAATTCAAATAACACACCAATTCAAAATCAATCAATCAAGCAATCAAGCATCTAATTCTAAGCAAGCAACTTCAACCAATTATATTGTAAATGTGTACCTTTTTCTGAGTCTGTTTCTCTGAATTCGTCGATGTTGTGAACTGTTGTTAAACACAAATTCGAATTATCTGTCTTTTGATCATCATCACTTGAGGACAAGTCTGAGTCATCTAGATAGCAGTAAATGCATGCTTCCGTTTCTTTGCTGGATCATTGTTCATAGGAGGATTTTGCCTACCTGGATATGGACAGTCTCTTTTGATATGGCCTGGTTCATCACAATTGTAACATTTGACATTATTTGGCACTATATTCTGATTTCTAGAGTTCTTATAGTTGTTTCTCTTGAGATTATTCATCTTTCTGTATTTTAGGAATTTCTTAAAATTTCTGGTCATCAAGGCTATCTCTTCAACATTATCGTTGTTTGAATTTGATCCATCATTCATTGCATTGAGTGCCATTGATTTCCTTTCATATGTTTTGCTTTCTCTTCTTTCGATCATTTGAACTTCATAGGACATTAGATTTCCAATTAAGTCTTCTATCTTTATAGTAATGATGTCATTTGCCTCTTCGATAACAGGTGTCTTTTGATCCCATTCTGGAGTAAGAGTGTTTAAAATCTTTCTGACTTGATCTTCTTCAGAAAATTTGTTTCCCAAAGATATTAGAAAATGCACAACATCCTGAAATCTACTATACATATCGGAAATAGGCTCATTAGGATTCATTTCAAATAATTGAAACTGATTTGTGAGTATGTAAACTTTGGTCTGTTTAACTTTTCTTGTTCCTTCGTGAGTAACTTGCAATGTTTTCCAGATTTCATATGCAGACTTACAAACTAACACTCTATTGAATTCATTTCCATTTAGTGAACAAAACAAAATATTCATTGCCTTAGAATTATTTTGTGCAACAGTCTTTTGCTCAGCAGTCTACTGTGCAAAATCAGTTGTGGGTTCAAAATATTCAGTTTGTGTAATATTCTAAGTGTCTAATCCAATAGATTGTAAATATATTTTCATCCTACATGCCCAATATGCATAGTTACTGCCACTAAAAAGCGGTGGTCTGACAGTAGACTGACCTTCTACAAATGAACTAGTGACAGGAATACTAGTGTTAGTAACAGTACCCATGCTGGTAGCCATTTTGAAAACTTTTCAAAAATCAGATTATGAAATTTTGAAAACCTTGCTCTAATACCAATTGTAAGAAATGCGGATTACATATCTTAAGACTAGGATTAACACCAGAGGGGGGTGATAAGTTTTTATAAAGAATTACTAAATCTTTTTGAGTTTATGTTAATTTAGACACAGATGTGTGCAATATACAGACACAGATATGATCACAGAAACAAACACAGATACAGAAATAAAATAAAAAGCAGTAAAGGAAAGAACACACCAGATTTTATACTGGTTCGGAGTTACCCTACATCCAGTCCCGCACACAAGTACGGATTTCCTTTCAAAAGCAATTGTACAATTACACCCTCGATTTCAAGGCTACGAGGTACACCCTCCAGAATCACAATCCTCTGGGTAGAGATACTTGATTTTCCGGGCAACTAGTTCACCCACTTGATTTTGTGGGCCACAAGTTCACCCAATTGATTTCCCAAGGCTACAATCACACCTTATCTCGCTTGATTGATTTTCAAGGCTACAATCACACCTTTTCTCGCTAAGTTGATTAAAAAAAGCCTATAACTCTGAAAAGCACCGAGGATCTTGTTGAGATAGTGATAGAGAATAAGACTACATATGATCGAGTTCGATTCAATGTTGATTTCGGCAGAGTAATGGTAAGAATATGTATTAAGAAAAGTGGAAGAAGAAGAGGAATGAAAAACCAGAAAATCTGATGATAAAATTCGTTGAAACTGACCCCTATTTATAGAAGAACAACAGTCATGTCCATTCGTGAAGAGTTATGGTGAACATACACTTCTTTTGAAATTTAAATTTTAAACTCAACTGACACCATGTCGACATGGTCACCATGAGTATGTCAACATCCGAAGCATTTTTTGATGATTTGATTTTCTTTGAAAATAACCTTTATCTTATATTAAAACTATTTTAAACTTTATAAATATACTTGATTATAGTTGAAATTCATAAGTAAATATAAAGAATAATATATATAGAATCTAACTATAATTTTATATTTAAATCAAAGTATAAATATTTAAAAGTTAAATATATTATATTAAAAGTTAGTTTAAAATCAGGAGTAATTTGACTTTGAAATTAAATATGATTTTGAGGCTAAAATTATTTAAAATCAGGATAGAGGTTTTTGAATCTTTTAAAAGGAAAGTTTTGATATCATTTTGAAAACAAGATAATTTTTGTAAAATCATTTGAATAAAAATTATCGGATACAAGACAATGTTCCACTAGGTTTTTCGTAGGTTCCATCCTACTTAGAGTTACATCCCTTTAACAGGCTCGAAGTGGATTCCATTCCACGAATAAATTGGGTTTTAAGATGCCAGTTCTTTTCTAGGAATTTTAAAAAATTCCTAATTAAAATACTTATTCTTGAAGTCTTGAACTCTTGATAATCTTGATACCGATGAGTATTCAATCTTGATATCTTGAATCTCTATACTATACAGTCTTCATTCTTGGTACCTACATGGTTAAATCTTGCATATGCATATACATATATATATCTAAATTTATACTGTTAGTATTTATATTTTATAATCTATTCTAAGGTTGTTGTCATCAAAACCATCATCTCATGGACAAACAAGCAGTAGTTTGTGGATGGGTTAATGATGGAAGGTAGGGGCAAGTTAGTGACCAGAGAAGTTGAAGTTTGGTCTATGTGAAATTTGGTGATGGGGAAGTTATTGTTAAAGTTTTGATTGTGCACTGGTGATTGTTCAGAGGAATATTGGTGGTTCAAGGAAGAACCGTGGAATGAATTGAAAGGAAGAAAATGAAAGAGTGACAGTTTGTATTAGAAGTTGAATATCAAATGAGGCACTGTAGCAAACAGAGAGTGAAAATAGTGTATAATGTAAAACAATTCAAAATGTATGTACACCGTAAAATGTGATTTGCAATGATATTTTTTATCCTTTTTCAAATAAAAGTGTGGTTTTTTTAATTGAAATGCAAATGAAAATGAAATAAAACAACCACAAACACGCAAATAAAAATGCAAGCAAAAATCAAACAACAAACATACAATTTTTTTAAATGCAAACACACACAAAAATCAAGCAACAACTAATTCGAAGAATAGAAAATTAAAATCAAAACAAATCCTCGGCAACGGCGCCAAAAACTTGTTTGTCGACAGAAATTCTATCGGATTAGAAAACCGTCGAAAAATTTAGAAATAAAAATAACCGCTAGCGCACGGTGTACGAATATAGCACGTGGCGAATATGGGTCGATCCACAGGGAATTGATAATTTTAGAATTCTATTCAATCAAATTAACCAAAGTTAAAAGTGTGATTAACTAAAAATGTAGAAAATAAGCAAAAGAAAATTGATAAAAATATGAGAGTAGAAAAACAATTTAGAGATAAATTCACTCCATAGATCACATAGTTCAACAAAAATGAAATTATGATCTCTCTTTTTTGGTTATTAGTGAAGTTAAATGATGTGTTCATCATAAGTATGGCTTATTTATGCTATTAATTAGCTCAACTTAAGCCATCAAACTATAACACACCACTTACTAACTCTAATGAAATGACAACAAAGTTGAAAATGAAATCTATTTTAAGTATGGCCTATTAACTATTAATTAGAAATATAGACCATCAAATTTGAATTTCAAATCACCTTCTTATGCCATAATCATATTTTGATGAAGAGGCATTTGTGTTAGTGATTGTTTAATTATAGCCTATTTGGTGTCAACAATATCGGCTATCAAATTCAAAACAAAAACAACAAGTTAAACCACTTCAAGCATTGCCATCAAGCAAAAAAAGAATGATATAATATCAAAATGTTGAATCTACATACTAGAGAGCTTCGTTATCTCCAAATTAAAGGGATTAAGCTCTCATATTTGTTATGATATAAACAAATGTAGAAAGCAACATTAAAGAAACAAAAGGAAAAAGAGAGCAAAAAGAAAGGAAAAACTAATCTACTTGCATGAAATAAGAGAGATCTACACTACTTGCATAAAAGGAAATGAACATGTAATTAAAAAGAAACAATAATTAACATTGCATAAAATGAAAAGAAAATTACATAAAATAAAAATGGCTAAGTAGTCATGAAAAGAAAAAGAGAGCTTTCTTTTATTTTGAGCTTAAACTAATATAAAGAGACTAAGAGAGAAGGGCTACATGAAACATAAGGGGTTATTTATACTAGCATGAAACCCTAATCCACAATTTGGGGAATGTCCAAAATACCCTTGATAAAGTGTGAAGGCCAAGTAATCATTAGCTTCTACTAATCATCATTTAAGTGTACATGAAGCCATAAACTCCATAAGCATGTGCATTAGTCTCTAACTTGTACATTAAGGTGGTGGGCAGGTGGTGTAACGTCACGGATTTTCGTTCTCCGAAAATTCGACATCGATACTCACTTTATCGACTGCCGAGAAATCGAAGGCCGAAAACCGAGACGTTATGGGTTTTAAAAAGAAAAGAAAAGAAAGAAGAGAGAAAAAAAAAGAAAGAAAAAGAAAAATAGAGGGAAAAGAAGATAGACAATTTTTAGAAAATAGAGAATTAGAAAAACAGAGAATTTGAAAAATAGAAGATAGAAGAATTTTAAAAATAGAACGGGACAGAAAGGAAACAACAGAACAACAACAGAATCTCACAATTCGCAGCGGAACAACATATAATAATAAATGAATAATCTTTAAACAAAGAACTATATCAGTTATTACATTACATTTCATTTCATTACATCATATCATCAGAGTGTACAACATCATACAACAACAAACAGTGCAGCGGAAAAAGAAATACTATATAAACTAGTAATACGCCATGCCATCCAGCTTGCCTCCAGCAACTCCAGAATATCCAAAATATCCTGATAAACCTTAAACTCTTGACTGCCCGTGTGGAAATTGGTGGGCACCCAGAGTTTAAGAAGGAAAACAATAAACTCCAAGTCAGTCATGTGACTGGTGTGAGAACTCAAAACAGTTTATTTATTTTAAAATCAAAATAGAGGAATATTTTTAAAGTCAATTCGCAATGCTTTTAAAAATGAGACTACCATAAGGCCTCCCGCACACACACACATGCAAACGCAGAATCGGAGGAGATTTCTCCTTATGATAGTCAAAGATGCTTGATACGCATTTAAAATAACATTTGATATTATTACTAGTGCATAATGTATAACAAATCATTTCGAAAATAAAGATATAAATCTTAGCCGACATAGACATTTCGAACTATGCCTACTATAGCTACCATCCAAACAGTGGTGACCACCATAAGTGAATGGCAGGTTCTACAACTAATACCGTACAAGTTTCGTATTGGGAATTGGATTTCCAACGAATGATCAGGCCAAGGAACTTCCCATTGCCACATGAGAATGCCTCTGGATGGACATCCCCGAGAACCAAACCGGATCTCTACCAACACAAGGCCGGGTTACTCCTAACTGAGTAACAACTGACCGAATATGCCATCCCCCGGTCCTTTGGGACCTTTTCACCGAGCGCTCGTAATCAATTCACACAATCATAAAGTGTTTTCAACATGAGTAAATATCTGGGCTCCATACCATGATACCACCCTTTTCCAGAAGGAAATGGACACATCCTAAAGGGTGCTACCCCTCATAACCTTGCTGCTTCTTTCCTGTTTTGACCATTCACGGGGTGTGAGGCTCGACGAATTCACGTCCACAAAAACATACTTTATACAAAAGCCATGCTTTGGGTCAACAAATGATCAACACAATGATCACTAAGATAGTCGATCAAATAAATGATCCTATCACAATAATCAACACAATGATCATTTCAGCATCACTCAGCATGTCACATTACCAAACTGGGAATATATCGCTGATAACTTCAACTATATAACCTTTGAGCACATACGTCTCAAAGAAGGGTGTTAAGCAAAGAATAAATTCTCCGCCACCAACAGAAATATATTTGAAAGAAATCGGCTTTATATCTCAACTTGTAATGTCAGGCATACAATCCATACAAGTCTGTTCCGTGCTCGAACAAAACCGAAGGCACTTACAAAGAAGTCCTTGCAATCCGGATATTCACAATCCTGATCGGATTTCCCATCACTTAGGGAGTCTCTATACCGTTGCAACTCAGTGCAGAGACAATCGATAGGTCATCCTATCGCTTTCGCAAATATCCGGTCTTCAACACCGATCTTCAATGCTATTCACAACGACGTATCACATATTCGGAATGGGTTATACGACCCCATGGTCCTTTCCCGGTTAACCCGAATAGTGAGCGCTTATTCAAAATAAGTGTGGCATTCAAATTCAATCAAATCACATCAAATACCCATTCAAAGGGAAATACTGATAGTCGGTTATTGAACTATCACTGGATATGCACACATCACCAGATTCCAAATAATTTTCCAAATTATTTATTTTCCAAAATATCTTTATAAGATATATAATTTCAACACTTCAAAAATAAATCAATATTTATTTTCAAACAAATTCCACTTTTCACATATAAATTCCATAATGAATTTATATTTCAAAATATCCATGCATATTCGATTTCAATAATTCATTTCAATTTATCTTCAAAAAGATAAATTCTAATTATTCACTTCATATTGGAAAACATTTCCATACTTATCAAAAATAAGTAATCGACAAATCTTTTTATTTTCAACCTTTGAAAATATTCAACATACTTAAATCGAATTAAGTATATTATTCATTCTTTAAGGGAAATCATTCTCTTAAACATTTTTATTTGGGCCAAAACGAATGTTGCGTAAAACATCGTTACAACGTCCCAAAATCACTAGTATAGGGATTCGAAATTAAATAGATATATAAATCCCAATACTATACAACCCATTTCCTTTCGGAAATCATTTACTATAACAACAGTGTTATAGTCCACCATTTCCTTTTATTTCTCGAAAACGTCTATTTCAACAATAAATGTTGAAATCTATGATTTCGAATCTCAACACAATTAAAACATCGTTAAATCGTTTTAATTCTATTTAAAACATTCACATTCAATACATTTTCTTTAACGTATTATTCACTATTCAAAAACGTGAATATACTTCATTAACAAATTTCATCCTTTCTATTCATTTTATTTTAAAGGATTATTCACTGTCTAAAAATGTGAATATAACTCTATCTCTAAGTTATAACAATTAACTTATCAAAATAAGTCGTTTGCGAATTTATAAAACAACGTTCATAAATTCCATATCTATTTATTTATAAAAACTTCCTTTTTATAAATTCCTTTATTTACCTATTCCAGTTTATAACTCAATTATAGACTAAAAGTTCATATTATAAGTTAAATACTTATAAAACGATTATTTTACAAAATCGTTCCTTTTTAAAGACTTTTCAATTTATAAACCTTATAACTTATAAGATTTATTTATTTAACCAAATCTATTCTTCAAATAACTTCACAAATTTTATAAACCTACTGTTTATAAAATTTCATTTATAACTTCACAGTTTATAATTCTATAAATTTCATTCATTTATGAAATTCATTTTCACTTCATTTAAACATTTATAAAGACTCGTTTTATAATGTCAATATTTCGATTTATAAATATCTATTTATAAATCTCTTAATATAAATCAGTTTATATTATTATTCTAAAACGTTTTTAAATTCCTTTATAATTTCATCATTTCGATTTATAAAAAAATCAAATTTTATAAATCCTATATTTAAACTTTTATCATATATTCAAAAATCCAATCTAAATTATTTTATAAAATCATTAGTTCATATTTCTCAAAAATCGACTTTTAATCGTATTTCTAAAAATCAGCTTTTTAACTATATTTCACAAAAACCATAATTTTTATAACTTTAAAAATTATAACGTTTATTTATTTATAATGGATCAATTCCAAAAATATAGTATATTTTCAAAAATCACTTTAAAACCATTTTAAAATCCCAAAATCTGGGTCCAATGATGCTACACACCAAATAGTCAATCACGACTACAACGATATCATATATCAATATGAAAATCCGTCAAATATCAAAATATCTGAAAATCAAATAAAAACTGTTGAGGAATCCAGTTGGATCCCTCCAACCTGTTTCCTGCATCCAAAAACATTAGCACAATACCAATTTCGCTCCAGTACGAAATTATCGCGGTATATGTTCTTATTAAATATTATCCGCTTACTAACGGCGTAATAGGGTCTCATCCGCTAAACAAAAAAATGCGGGAAATCAACAACTGCAATATATACATATGCCAATATATATATATTGATATTATATATAATACCAATTTCACTGTTTATGAAATATTCGCGGTATATGTTTTTATTAAATAACATCCGCTTACTAACGGCGTATAATGTCTATTTTAACAATCAAAAATTTACAGTCATCATTCAAACATGCATTCAAATATTTTAAATCTAACTATTTAAAATAAAATCGAAATCTATTCGATTGAGTGAGAAATTCTCACCTTGATTTTAATTTCCGTTTTAGCGATTTATTTCGAATAAAATTAAACGCGCGTTTAATTTTACCCGAAATTCTCACTAACTCCAAACGACTCCAAACCAAATCCATCGCGTAGTGCTCATCCATACGATTCCAACGCAACTGAGTTTGCATTTTTTCGACCTCGTATGAAAAAGATATTGATTTATGAAGTTTACTCGATTTTAATAACTAAAATACAACATATACTTATATATTTTTAAACCTACATCACACTACAGCCATAGGATCTTGAACCCCCTCATCAACACCGCTCCTTTGTTTCTTCCCCAAGCCCCTCACGCAGCTCCCAGATAATCAAAACGCATAAGAACCCATACAATCCACACTAGGGTTTAATAATTCGATCTCATCTCTCAACGAAAACACGATCAGGACGCGCCGTTGCGAAGCCCCCACCCACACACATGTTCGGCCTGAAGCTCTCCATGCTCGGCCCCCTAGATTTGCGTGCGCACGCACGAGAACAGCCACGAACGGCCTCACATCACTCCCTCTACGCAACTCCGTTTCCGATCATCACCGTATGGAATTAAAGCCCTCGCCTTGCTCTTCAATCTTCGTGTTGAACACTTCGCGTGAATGTGAATGGATTTGGAGAGATTGATGAATGAAAATGGAGCATTTCTGGCCATTGACAGTTTTAGGGCCGGCTAGGGTTTGAGATATTATATATTTTTTTTTTTTTCTAAATGAAGGGTTGGGGTTATTTATAAGGAACGAGCAAGCGTAAACACTATTCATCCCGGGAATTCCGAACTCCGATTTAGGCGCCGTAACCAGCGTACCTAGGGTTTATCCCACGTTCCGGACACAATGGAACAGGTTTCGGAAGCTAATTCGGAAGTATGTGCGAGTTATGGCTGAAAACGTTCGATTTAAATTAAACCGATTTAAATCGATTTCTAGGCGTTTTAATTTGTACCGGACAAACGGTAAATCCAAACGACTTGAAATTTGAAACCTTACAATAATATCACATTACGGATCCGATGAAACTGGTTTCGTCGAAATCCGAGACTTTTTGAAAAATGGCTATTTTGACTCGCCAAATTTAAATTAAAAATAAATCGATGCGTTTCGAGCTGCCACGATCAAACGATAGCTCCGATTGACACGAAAATTTAAATCCGGTAATAACTTACTATTACGGATCCAATGAAACTGGTTTCGTTCAATTCTGAGACTGTTCAAAAATTGGCTATTTTACAGTCTATTATTAAATATTAAAATATTCAATTTTCACAAATTAACTTTTAATTCGATTTTAAAAGTTCTAAAATATTTCTATAACTCCAGTATGATTAAATAAAATTTTACAAATTATTTTCAATCATCTTTAACTAAATTTTCAATTATTTCCATAATTTAACGTATTAAATTATCGATTAAATAATCCAATTAAATCCAGTAAATCAAAATAAAATTTATTCGGCTTATAAATTCAAATATTAATATTTAAAATTAATTAAATATCCAAATTTTAATTTATAAAAATTCTGGGTCGTTACAGGTGGGTTCCTCCATGATCTTCAATTTGAATTATTTCCATCTTCATTCCTTTATATTCATGTTGTGCATGCATGTGTCTTCATGAAGCCACTCATATTTGAGACCAAATTCCTACAAAAATATTTATAAATTTTCAATTAATTTTTCTCAAAGAAATATATGCACACAATTGACCATTTTGCCCATATATGAAGATGGATATGTGACAATTTGGAATTAATATGGATTTTGGTTAAAACATGTTAAAATACCCAATATGTTCATTTATTTAATTTAAATACAATAAATATGGTGGCAAAAATATGCACATTTACGTGCACATCAAATATTTTTAAAAATGAAATTGTAATGTTACAAACAATTTCTTTTTAGAAATCAAAGCTTAATTCTGTTTGGAAAGAAAGATATGAATTCTCAATATGTTGTTCTTAATTCTGGTTATATAACAGAGTTAATATCTATACACAGATATGCATACCATCATACATACACAGACATGTAGGCACATTAACATTTATACAAGCATCTTTTCTCACAACAACTTCAATATATAGCATCAAGATATCACAGCAGATTCAATTTTAAAAAATGATAGTTTGCTCATCTGGTCTTGGGAAAATAGAGAACACAGAGAATAGGCTTAGTCTTTTACAAATGATCTGGAACCTATTGTATTTGATCTAAACTGGATGTTGATCTTTAACTTGAGGTATTTGATTTGATCTGAAGCTTTGTGTCTTGCTTGTTGTTTTTAGAGTTTAATCTAATCTTTGATTTCCACAGGCTTTTAGATTTTGAAAGATTGTTTTCTGTTTCCAGGTTTTTGATCTTTGCCTTGCTTTAAAACTGATCTTTATTTGCTTCAAATTGGAAATTCTTGTATATTTTATTTTGTTTTTCTGATTTGCTATCTTTATTTCTTTGTTGGTTTGTATTTTGGTTACCCGGTCTCATTTTTTTTTTGTTTTGATTTTTGAATGCAACAAAGAAATAAGAAGGAAGAAGATAGATGTATATATATAAATCTTATTCTCATTATTTTTTGAAAATAAAAGAAAATTAATACTTTATACTTGTTATTACATAATTTAAAATCTTAACACTTGTTTATTGTGTGGCATGCAAAGCGTACAAATGTTAATACATGTTTTCCTTAACCTACAGTTGTTAAAATATAAGCATTTTGTGTTTAAATCCTTAATTAGTTTTATATTTACATATGTATTTATGTAGTTTTTGTATTATATTTACAATTAAGTACCTTTTTGTATTAACAAATGTTTTATATTTATGTATATGTATATTCAAACTATTTATTACAAGTAAAGTTTTAAAAAAAAGTGTGTGTACTTATTATGTTTATCTTATAAATTTTCAAAGATATGTAAAAAATAAAGCTTTGTATTTATTCTTGTTTAAATTTTAAATTCAAGTTATTATTCTTTTAAATGAATGAATGTTTATATTTATATATTTTCTATTATTTACATGTTTATATTATCTTAAGAAAATAATTTTAAAACTAAATTATACACTAATATATATATATATATATATAAATTAAATTTTAACCTTTAAATAGCCTTTTGAAAATTTATTTATATTTAATTCAAATCATAACATCCAAAATACATATTATATATATATATATATATATCACAATTAGAAAAAAAATTTAAATCTTAAAATATGGAGTATTTAAATTCAATTTATTTTATTTTGAGTTCAAATTCAAACTGCAATTAAAAATCAATTTGTATACATATATATATAATTAAATAAACAAATATATTATTTAATTTGGAAAAATTCAAATTAACTCACAATTAAATCCAAAATTTTATATTAATTACCAAATTAAATTTGGCTTAAAAACGGGAATGTTACGGACTCCCCCTTAAGAAAATTTCATCCCCGAAGTTTGTAGATAGGGAGACAACATAGAATAGATGGACACACAAAGATAGAGAATCGACTCATCAGATCAAGCTGAAGTATTTGTTCTATATTTGGCTTACCAAATCAGAATATCATCAATAAATATGAGAATGAACTCATTCGATATTTTACGAAATACACTAGTCATCCTATCTAGGAAATATGTAAGGTCACTGGTTAGTCCGAAGGGATAACTAACCATTCGTAGAATGTATCGAGACACCAAATAAGAGAAAAATAGATTATAATCCAATTTGGCTTCATATTTTGTTAACCAATTCATCTCAATTTAAATTTCATATTTATTAAAGTTAAAAATGGAAAGTTTGATAAGCAACTAATGATTAGGATATGAAATAGGAGCATTTTTACAAAGATTCGTAGGGCCACCACCACACCAAAGCTTCCTCTTGTAGCTGCTAGGAAACCATCAAAGAATTGAAATTGGATGATGAACAAAAGCGATTGATATAAAAGATTGTTTCCTTCTTGTTACAGGGTATGGACCATTTGTAGTGGTACTCGCCTGTCCCCTACCTCGTCCTCTTCTTGCACTCATTCTCACTATCAGTGAATAGTAGGAGAATATACTAAGACATACGGACGGATATCTTAGGGATACTCAATCTTGGGCATCTATATCCCTATCTTTAATAAGTCACTAAATGTGTTATACTCCTGAGCTAAAGTTCTTACTCAACCTTCAGCTCTGATACCAAATTTAACGGTCGAGGCTTTTCAACCATTGACAACGGACTCTCTCGACTGGTAGGCTTTTCAACCATCCCAGTCCCGTCGTGGTTAAATTGGTACCCCCGTACTTGCTTTTACGGCCAGCCTTTCGACTCTCAACCTACCCGGTTAGCCAACCCCTCCTCGGGGACATGTAGGGGTAAGAGTCTCCCGTTCGCCACCAAATGCAAAGCGAGAACCCCCTATCATGTTTAACTTAAGCAAGTACGGTCCGGGTTCGAACGAAACTGAAGGCACTTCCAAAGAAGCCCTTGCAAATCCCGGTATCCGCAATCCCGATCGGACTCCCGATCACATATGGAGATCTTTATACCGTAGCTACTCAGTGCAGAGACATTCGATAGATAATCCTTTTTTCTCGAAAATACATGGCCTTCACCACCGTCTTCAAATGTTTTCCACTTCGTCATATCATTATTCGGAATGGGTTTTATGACATAAAATCCTCTCCCGACTAAACCGAATAATGAGCGCAAATTTTAACATATGGATATATTGGGATCTTAGTTAAGTCAAACTTTTAGCTCAAAACCTTTTCTTCAAATGGTTTAAACAAATTTCCACTTTAATCTTCTAAAACAAAAGATTCACCCTTTTAAGATCCTCTTCAATTTAAAACAAAGTTCACCAATCATTCACAAAGATGCATTCATAGCTTTCAAAACAATTTCCTTCAAACTTGATTTACAACTCGAAATTCTGTCAAAAAACTGGAAGTTCTTCCATTATATGAAAGGTATTATCATTTGAAAACAAATGATTTCATTACGGGAAAATCAGATTCAATATGCTCAAGTTATAGCCCTTAAAGTATAAACTTGGGTTAAATTTGAATTCCCAAATAATACATTTAAAATACTTTAAAGTTGGTTTAAAAATCCATCTATATTATATGACTTGTATAACCCTTTCAAAACATAATTTCCTAAAAGAATTTTAATTTCAAAACTTTAATAAACCATATTATATTCAAAAAAAATTAATTCCAAAAACTTTATTTCCAAAAGTTTAACCCAAATCACTTCCAAACTATTTTGGATTCAAAATTCAACCTTTAAAACCATTTTGAATAAAATAATGTCAAATTCAAATACCCGTAACTTAACCAATTTCCCATGCAAACCATAATTGTGTGTGTGGTGCAGTCCAGGGGTTTTACACACAACAATACAATATCATCAATGATCAGAAATCCAAGCACAACAATATCGATAAGCGTTATAATCCTTTAACGCTTATCTTCGTTCACAGATTCATAGTTAAATAATATAAATTCATCACAGATAAATAAATTACATTCATCGCAGCTCAAATCAAAACAATTCATATCACAGAACATCATGCATCAGGGATATCAAACAATTCAAGGCATTCAATATAATCCAAACATCTATAAGCAAGATCAATTAATCACCTGATTAATTTTAAACCAGATTAATTACTTATGAATAAATTATTAATCCCGGTTAATTAACAGTAATTAATTACAAAAAATTTAGTTAATTATCCTTTAATCATTTATTAATTTACCTTTAATAATAACCTTCGAAAATTGACACCTAATACTTCACTCGTATTCGAATGCCGCAGATTCAAATGTTGAGTCTGGTTCGCCGGAGCTTATAACATGCTAATTACAACAACACTGCAGAAGAAAAACAATATATCATTGACACAACTCCATGAATACAACATCTCTACAACAATTTATACAACATCAGAGCAAATATACATATACCACAACGGGACACAATAGCGAAAAAATAACTTGAACATGCTTGTACTACTAAAACAGCTACATAGATTGCATCCCATCTCCAAAGCTTCAAAGCAAAATCCCAATCCAAAAGCTCAAAATCATATCATGCTGAACTTGAAACGCAATGCGATCGCCAAACCAAAGATTGAAGGTTATTGAATTTATGCCTACTAGCTGACTATCTGACAACCAGACTCTTGGAGCTGCATGTGTGTAAAATTTTAGGCACCTAGAGTTTAGAAAGGAACATGTAACAACCCGCATATTTATCGATTTTATATTTAAATATTTTATTTAAATATTTTTTCGTTAATCGGATATTGGTCCGAAAAGCTACTTTTTGCAAACGGTCAAATTAGGACTCGAGAACACTTCCATTGAGTTCGAAATGCCGTTTACAACTTTTTTAAGTATAAACATTGATGGGTTTGGAGTTAGTAGAATTTCACTTACTTTTCCCGCTTTGGACTTTGGGTTAGATTAGCCATTATAACTCAAACCCACTTCTCTCCTTCTCCTCACTCTTCATAAATTCCTACCAACACAAACTTTAACATTAATGGTGAGTGGAAAAGGAAATTAGAAACTCCAGGCCTAGGTTTCAACTCCAAATTCAGGGAAAAGCATTGGATTCAAGCTTGTAGTTGCTTCTCCATTCATCTTCAAGCTTTACCTTCATAATTTGGTGAAAAGGTGAGATTTTTAATCTCACAATCTTGTCTATAACTATCTTCGACTGTGGGATTGAATCCCTGTCACGTTCGCATGTATATTTGCATTTGGTTTTGATTGGATTGGCGAAAAACTCCAATTTTTTAGTGTTTTTGGTGAAATTTCGCACTTAGGTTGTTCTACCAATGCTAGGTCCTTTGCGTGGAAAAGTCTCGGCCTTCAAATAGCTCGTTTCTGGCCTTAAAATGTTCTACAGCCTTAGGTCGCTTGTGTGATAGCCCGCAAATCCGTACACCTTGAGTCAACACTATTCTACAACAATCAACTCAAGTTGCACAGAAATACGAACCATTTGGGTTTAAGAAGAAGAGGTAGAAGAAGAGAAAACAAAATCAACATCAGAATCTAACCATCGCAGCGGAATAAAATATAATAAATAGTAAATAATCTTTACTCAAAATCAAATATATCAGTTTACATATATTACATCATCAGAGTACATCAGTCACAGCTCACATCAATAACATACAATGGGTACACAACAACTCAACTCAGCGGAAATACATATATACAAGTACGAGAATACGTATCGTCATCCAGCTCGTCTCCTGAGCTCCACAGCATCATATCTTGTATTCTATAATACTCGGTCTGACCCGAGCATTACAGTTAAATAACACCCGAGTCAGTCTGGAATACCAGCGTGAGAAAATCACACCCAATTGATTATTAAAGTTTCAAAAATTCTTTGAAAACAAAAGCATCTCATAAGACCACGTCACAAATAAACATGTCGGGTTTTTACCTTACGATAGCTAAAACAATTTTTATAGAAATCCTCTGATATTATAATAGGGTCTATATACAAATACTTATAAAATAGCCGAAATTGTTACATTCATTAAATTCCAGCTACTAGCCACAAAAGTGGGTAATACAAACAAAACTCGTACAAGGCTCGTAGGGAGAATGGATTTCCAACTAATGACTAGGCACTGGGGTACCACCTGTCACAGTACGGGGTCTAGATCACCATACCGAGGATTACTCCCTTCATCCCCTGCAACACAAGGCCGGAACCATTCCTTACTGAACAGTCCCGAACAAGATAAACCCCATGGTTGGCGCGACCAACCACCCACTAAGCCGAATAAAAAGGGACATCTAGACAGGGGAAATATCTTGTCCTTCTTGGGCATGACCCACCTAACCTTGCTGTATATCCCCTGATTTTCAGTCATTCCCGGTTGATGAGGCTTGAGGCTAAGCGTTACCTTTAGAACGTTTTCACTTAGAATTCCCATCGCCCACCTGACGATGTTTCGCAAGCATTCATCCATACAAGTCCGTCCCAGGTTCGAACGGAACCGAAGGCACTACTCCTACTACATCCATTTTGGAAATATCCTCAGGATTAGTAGCGACTAGCCCTTGCACTTCACTGCTCCATCTTCGACTCCGAACACGTTTTTCGCACGAAACGTACAAACCGGATCGAAGTAGTTTTCGAGAAATAAATCTCGATCCCGGTCTCTTCGAAACGATCAACGCAGTTGGCCAATATTGATAGTCGGTTATTTAACTATCAATTAATATTCACAAACAACCATCCAACAATAAATAATTTCCCAAATTATTTATTAACCTCAAAATATCTTCACAAGATATATTTTCTATTTCCAACATTTTGAAAACAGTTTCCAAAACCATCTTTCTTTTCAGAATAAACTCCCCAAATATTTTCTATTCCCTCTGAAAATCACCAAGCACAAATTAGATTTGTAAAGTAATTTTAAAACACTTTACTTTAAAATATATACTTATAAAACATTTAAATTAAAGCTACTTTAATAATTTGTTAAAAATACATTCTATATGAATATTTGAAAATAAAGTCACTTAGTAAATATAAAACTAGATTTCTTCTTATAAAAAAAACAAAATACTAAGTTACTTCTTAATAATTACTACTAAAATATATTAAAAGAAAATCCTACTTGAGACTTAAAATATTAGAAATAATAAATTTTACAAAACTTACTTTCCTTAAAAACAATTTTAAAACATTTAATTTGTATTTAAAAATTTACTTTTTTTTAAAAAAAAAACATGTACTTGGCTATCCAGAGAAAATTCCAACTTCAATCACTTAAATCAATTTTCTCAAATTGATTTCCAATTTATTTTATTTGAAATAAATTTCTTTAATTACTTGATTTATTTCAAAATTCATTAATCATGCACTTAATTATCATTGTTATTATTTCCATTTGATTTTAAATCTTTTAACTGAAATATACAAATTTCAGTTTTTCCCGATTTCTTCTTTATTCCTTTTAATAATTTAAGTCTTAAATATTAAACAAATGTTTTGTTCTTTTAAATAATAATACTGAAGTTTAAAATTTATTAACTTTCTGTTTATTCAAATTTCCTTTCTATAATCAAAACATATTTATTAAAATTTTAAGGCACTTTATTTCTTTTCCAATTCATTCTTAAATTTATTAAAATTTCTATAATTATTTTACTTACAGTTTCGCTTCTTTTATTTTCTTTCCAAAATCAAATTTATATTTTTGGTAATTCATCATACCCAATTATATCAACCAAGCCATGGCATTCAATACATCCACATAATTCATTATAGAATATCAAACAATCAGAACAGAGAATATAAAATAATTTAAATAAAAGTTGAGGGGTCCAGTTGGATCCCTCCAACCTGTTTTCCCTGCATCCACAGATGTTAGCATCACATAATATGCCAATTTCAAATTATACTATACTATATCCCATCAATCAATTCAACCATACAATCAATTATTTAGATTTAATCATTCAAATTTAAATTTAAATTTAAACTTAGTGAGATTAACTCGCCTTTGATTTATTTGCAATCCATTTCCGACCAGCTTGTTTCTTTTCGGATTGTAACCTTGAATGAACATTATATGATTTTATTAACATTCAAACAAATTTGAATAATTAATTATTATTTAGTTTGATATTGACCTTGTATAAACCATTATATAATTTATCCATACTTGGACTAATATGATAATAAGTTTCTTTTTGATAAACTAAATCAGTTAACAGTCTAGTTCCAACTATATAATTTCCCTTTTAAAACATTTTTTTAGTGACAAACAATTTATATGATTCATCAATATTCGAAATAAATTCGAACAATTAATTTCCACTTTATAAATTTTAATCCAACTAACATGTAAATTTTGAAACTAATTATTTTGACCAGAAAATTGTCTCCCCTACTTTTATAAACAAAATAATAATAATGAGATTTTATACCTAACAATCGATTCCAGGGAGAACTCACAGCCACCACCACCACTCACCCTACTCGAGTTCAATGCGAGCTCCTACCCCAGTCGAACACGGCTCATCCTTCGTCCATCTCCTGCTCGCGACCAGGCGTCTCGACGCACCCCTTAATTGCCTGCCTCCAAACGACAACATGACCTCACGAAGACAACCCACTGCTCCCCGCACCCACGTGTGGCGCTCGTCACCGTCCATGCTTGGAAGGAACCAAATCGCGACACCGCATGAAGGCGCAGATCTGGCCTCCCCGAAGTGTACACGAGCGCACCTAGCCTGAACCCTCGAGCTTGAGCTTGAACGAGGCAACATCGGTCGCAGATGAGAAGCTTCGAACGACCGATGCCATAATCGAAATTTTCTTTCTTCTTTTTTTTCGCGAACTGGATTGGGGCTTTAAAAAGGAGAGGGCGCGGCCATTATTCTTTTGAAACGAATAGATCGATTTTTTTGATTTTTTTTTTAGAAAGAAGGGGATCTCGTTTGTGAAGGAAGGGGACGAGATATCTAAAGAAATAGGAACGAGATCTTTTTTTTTCGTTCGACATGGCTTCGGCTGAAAGATAGAGGGTAACATGATTTTAAGATAAGGGTAATGGCGTATACAAGAAGCTTGACTAATTAAATTAAATTTCAACGGATTATTATCAATTAATTTTATTTTCATTTTTTTTTGTTTTCCAGCGTGTTTATATATATCGTACACTCACACACTGACTCCGATAAATACGAAATTTGAAATCCGACAATAATTCAATATTACAGACTCAATGGAACTGGTTCCGTCGAATTCCGAAACTATGCTTCGGAAGGCTTTTTTTAAATTCAATTTTAAAACGATAAAATTTCAATACTTAACAAACCACCGTAAAATTTGATTTCATCACTTCTATTCTCTTCAGTATTTCAGTATAAATTTCATAAGCCTTTAAATTATTTTTAATAGGCCTAAAATTCTAGATTCAACATTTGAACCAACTTCAACTTATTTAATTCAATAATTTAATTATCAAATAATTGGTGATATTCGTAATTCAAGTTAAAATTACTTTATTGATATTTAAAATCAATTAAATATTCCGAATTTAAGTGCTCGAAAATTACGGGTCGTCACATTCCTCCCCCCTTAAAAGAATTTCGTCCCCGAAATTACTAGTTAGGAAGAATGATCTATATCTCGTTAGCTATTTCCTCAACCCAAATTGTTTTTAACAACTTACCTAACAAATCTTTTATCAAAGACATACTAACCCTTTTTTTTAACTTTCCAACTTACCCATAAGTCCCACACCATAACACTTACTTAACAATTCAAATTCAAATTTAAAACCAAATTTGAATTATCAAAATTTTCTCAAAATTTTTCTAGCTCTCTAAATTCCCGAAAATTTTTGCCAGCGTCTCCTTTGCGCGGCTAGCTCGGTACAACTACAAAATGGCTCTACGGCCTCCTAAATCCAAAAAGAAAAAAAAAGCTAAGTGGCTCAATCCAAATCCCAATCAAATTCCATACCAAATTTAAATGCGTACCTTTTGTCGGGCAATACAAATTTATCTTTTGAAATCAAATCCAAATTTCTTTTTCCCTTCTAATACCTGCATACCTGCTTAGCACCAATATCCAAACACAATATTCCAAAACATTTTATTGACTTCCCCACAAAATGTCAACATCTATTCATTCCAATATTGACTTAAATTTTATTTGTAATATCAATTTCCAATCTAGAATTTACCATTCCTTTCTTAAGTTATTATAAACATTTTATATGTTTCTTATCTTTATTTCTCTTTACCTCTTTTAGTTTATACTTATTTCTATTCAAATCGATTTCCACATTACATATATATTTCATTTATTTTCAACTTTGAATTTTTAAATTTTATCCTTCATTTATAACTAATTTAAGTCATTACGTTAATTAGTTTCATTTACTAACTTATTTTAGTTTCCAATTCTAAATAGTTTTGTCGTTAACAAAATTTTCCAAAATTTTAAAAAAATCTCTAACTCCCAAAATTTCTGAAAATTTTTGGCAGAGTCTCCTTTGTACGGAGGAGCTTTTGCAATTTGACAAAAGAGATAAATATATATACATCGACCCACCCGGTCGGAAAAATAAAAAACAGTTCATATTTCCTATTTTTATTGCGTAGGCGTACCTTATTTAGCATTTTAAGCAAGCAGCTTATTATTTTTAGCAAATAGCACAATCAAATCCAGCCACACGGCTTCCAGGTACCTGTACTTACTCAATTTAAACATGTAAGTGCCGAATATATGCAGTTTAACTATATTTCACTTATTAGCAACAGTTAAAACATATGAATATTAAAAGAAACCCAATCCAAACATTTTTCCGTAAGCAATTTATATAGTTTCCATGCTAATTCAACTGTCCCAATTAATTTATAACCATTTTCATTTGATTTGAATGGTTTGAAACTCAATCGCTTACATTAAACTTATTCTTAAGCAAACTGAACTCATAGTTAACTCAATTGCTTTCAAAATCAATTTATTTTACTCCTATTAATTCATAGAATTTTAATTACCTCCATTTACATCCAATGATATTTATTCTATGCAAATTTGACAAGATCTATGTGAATAAACAAGCATTAATGTTTTATAACCAATTTAAATGGATTTCAACTCAATTTATACTGGATTCTATTCCATTTTTTTTTTAAATTTATTCCCAATCCATATATTCTTATTTCTTTTCATTAAAAATTTGAATCGCATTTCCTTCTATTAACCAAACCAGTTCATACAAAACTATTAACATCTTAGGTTCGTCTTCATTACCAATTAAATTTCCTTTTTATTTTAATTCATTCACAATTATTTATTTAGCTTGACACATTCCATTTAAATTTCATTTACAATTCATTTATTTACCGTTCATCCCATATTTGTTTATTCCAAACTATTTTATTTAGCTCAAAGACAATCCAAGCTATTTCATCCAATAACTATTTCAATTTTATTCACGATCTATTCAATAGCGTTTCATTCCTTACCCGCATTCATTCATTCTATTAACTTAAAAGCATTCCATTTCCTTATTGTCCCTAATTATTTCAACTCCGTAACAATTTGAAATGGTTTAGAATTATTTATTTAAGAATTTTCTTTCCATTACATATTATCGACAACCCACCGAATTTTTATTTCGATAAAAAATTTATTTTCACTTGATTTAAAACTAATCCAATATTATTAAACTTTGTTTAAGTTGAATTCAATTCAACTCTCCTTCATTCATTTAGCTTAAGTCAATTTTCTTCAATTTATTCAAATTTTACACTTAAGCTCGTTCTCATTTTGCAATCGAAGTTCTCTTTTCAATTTAACTTGATTCTATTTTAATCCAATCCCATTTCAAATTACAAATTTATTTGATCAATTATTATACGTTTAACTTTCTAGATTCAGCTCATTCAACTTATTACCTGGCTATTTTCTAAGTTATCTTCACTTATTTGGATTTTATTTGCACATTCAAACCATTGCTATTTTAATCCATTTACATTTTTATTTGGGACATTTCCAATTATATTTCAGTTGTTAACACTTCAAATTAAATTTTAAATTTATAACTCAATTTTTGAATCCACTATCCATTTTTAATTTATCCCTCAAAGTTCATGAACTCACAATTCAATTTCATTTACTATACTGACAATTAATGTCGAATTCAATTTATAAATTGAGTTTATTTCCAAACTTCATCATAAACTCACAGTTCAGATTTTATTAAATAACATTACATTCCCATTTACACATTTTATAAGTTACAACTTTTATTTTATACATTTCCATTCATTATAGGCTTGAATATGTTCTTCTTTTATTTTTAACTCAAGCCTTATGCTTATTTATAACCCAAGCATATTTTTATTGCATGCATTTTTAGTTCTTTTATAAGTTATTTTGATTTATTTATTCCAATTCCAATCCTTTTCCCACTTATTTCCATTTATTCAAGTAAGAATTTAATTTCATTCATTAATTCAATTGAATTCTTATTCCAATTCAATTTTATTTTAATCTCAGATTTATTTAATCTCAATTCGATTTCAATCTTAACTCGAATACAACTGTATATTATTTCAGCCTATTTAAATTAATTTTCAATCCAGTTAAATTTTATTCCCCAATCCAAGTTAATTCCATTTTTAAATTTTCACTTTAAATTTAAATTCCAACATTCAAAGCTTATATTTCCTTCCAGATTTAAAAATCATCTCCATTTATAAGCTTACAATTTATCTCATCAGGATTTTTAAACTCCTGGCTTTGGTTTCAAAACATTTTGAAATCTCCCACATCTCAAAATCACACTTCTCAAAAATTTAAACCAATCCTGGTTTTTACCCCAACAAATTTCCTTTGAGATTTTCAAAAACAACTAGCTTCTGAACAAATCAATTTTTTTTTTTGCAGCGATCTGTCACTTAGAAACTCGAAAATGAACATCGATGATGCTGCAGTCATCACCGAAGTTATTTTCCAGCGACTAAAGTGAGTTCAATGCTATATCACTTTCAAAATCTCTTTAAAACAATTTCCTTTCAGAAATATTTCCAAAACAATTGTGCTATTATTTATCTTCAAAACACTTCCAAAATCTCCGGGATTTAAATTTCCAAATACTGCTTAGATCAATTTTACTATAATTCATTTGCATAGCTTATGCTCATACAAATCCTTATTTGATTGTATTTCAATTTATAATTTGCATCTATACTTCATATCTATAAATGTCAGTTCATAATGAATTTATTCCCTTAACCCTTGGTTATATTTTAAATTTTTAGTTAAATTTTCACTTAACAATGATAATACTTCAATATTATTCTTCTTAACATCCACGCAACCATATATTAGCTGAAATAGTTTATAAAAGATTTTCTTTATATCAAAATATATTTTGGGTAAAATTATTTCATTTACCCATATTTAAAACAATACCGTGTCAATTGTTCTTTTCGAGTGTTTAGAAACCCCTACGATACAGCTGCGCAGACTGTGTCGACGAAGGTTCATATGCCACTCAATAAACCAATCAACACAATATTAAACAGTTTATATTCACTAACAAATACGCTCTCATATCTATTAATACGCTCAAACTCATTCTAGAGTACTTCGGACTCTATTTGAGTAATTCCCACCAGAGCCAAGGTTATCACCAACCTAAGCTCTGATACCACTGTGATAGCCCGCAAATCCGTAACCCTTGAGTCAACACTATTCTACAACAATCAACTCAAGTTGCACAGAAATACGAACCATTTGGGTTTAAGAAGAAGAGGTAGAAGAAGAGAAAACAAAATCAACATCAGAATCTAACCATCGCAGCGGAATAAAATATAATAAACAGTAAATAATCTTTACTCAAAATCAAATATATCAGTTTACATATATTACATCATCAGAGTACATCGGTCACAGCTCACATCAATAACATACAATGGGTACACAACAACTCAACTCAGCATAAATACATATATACAAGTACGAGAATACGTATCGTCATCCAGCTCGTCTCCTGAGCTCCACAGCATCATATCATGTATTCTATAATACTCGGTCTGACCCGAGCATTACAGTTAAATAACACCCGAGTCAGTCTGGAATACCAGCGTGAGAAAATCACACCCGATTGATTATTAAAGTTTCAAAAATTCTTTGAAAACAAAAGCATCTCGTAAGACCACGCCACAAATAAACATGTCGGGGTTTTACCTTAAGATAGCTAAAACAATTTTTATAGAAATCCTCTGATATTATAATAGGGTCTATATAAAAATACTTATAAAATAGCCGAAATTGTTACATTCATTAAATTCCAGCTACTAGCCACAAAAGTGGGTAATACAAACAAAACTCGTACAAGGCTCGTAGGGAGAATGGATTTCCAACTAATGACTAGGCACTGGGGTACCACCTGTCACAGTATGGGGTCTAGATCACCGTACCGAGGATTACTCCCTTCATCCCCTGCAACACAAGGCCGGAACCATTCCTTACTGAACAGTCCCGAACAAGATAAACCCCGTGGTTGGCACGACCAACCACCTACTAAGCCGAATAAAAAGGGATATCTAGACAGGGGAAATATCTTGTCCTGCTTGGGCATGACCCACCTAACCTTGCTGCATATCCCCTGATTTTCAGTCATTCCCGGTTGATGAGGCTTGAGGCTAAGCGTTACCTTTAGAACGTTTTCACTTAGAATGCCCATCGCCCACCTGACGATGTTTCGCAAGCATTCATCCATACAAGTCCGTCCCAGGTTCGAACGGAACCGAAGGCACTACTCCTACTACATCCATTTTGGAAATATCCTCAGGATTAGTAGCGACTAGCCCTTGCACTTCACTGCTCCATCTTCAACTCCGAACACGTTTTTCGCACGAAACGTACAAACCGGATCGAAGTGGTTTTCGAGAAATAAATCTCGATCTCGGTCTCTTCGAAACGATCAACGCAGTTGGCCAATATTGATAGTCGGTTATTTAACTATCAATTAATATTCACAAACAACCATCCAACAATAAATAATTTCCCAAATTATTTATTAACCTCAAAATATCTTCACAAGATATATTTTCTATTTCCAACACTTTGAAAACAGTTTCCAAAACCATCTTTCTTTTCAGAATAAACTCCCCAAATATTTTCTATTCCCTCTGAAAATCACCAAGCACAAATTAGATTTGTAAAATAATTTTAAAACACTTTACTTTAAAATATGTACTTATAAAACATTTAAATTAAAGCTACTTTAATAATTTGTTAAAAATACATTCTATATGAATATTTGAAAATAAAGTTACTTAGTAAATATAAAACTAGATTTCTTCTTATAAAAAAACAAAATACTAAGTTACTTGTTAATAATTACTACTAAAATATATTAAAAGAAAATCTTACTTGAGACTTTAAATATTGGAAATAATAAATTTTACTAAACTTACTTTCCTTAAAAACAGTTTTAAAACATTTAATTTGTATTTAAAAATTTACTTTTTTTTTAAAAAAAAAACATGTACTTGGCTATCCAGAGAAAATTCCAACTTCAATCACTTAAATCAATTTTCTCAAATTGATTTCCAATTTATTTTATTTGAAATAAATTTCTTTAATTACTTGATTTATTTCAAAATTCATTAATCATGCACTTAATTATCATTGTAATTATTTCCATTTGATTTCAAATCTTTTAACTGAAATATACAAATTTCAGTTTTTCCCGATTTCTTCTTTATTCCTTTTAATAATTTAAGTCTTAAATATTAAACAAATGTTTTGTTCTTTTAAATAATAATACTGAAGTTTAAAATTTATTAACTTTCTGTTTATTCAAATTTCCTTTCTATATTCAAAACGTATTTATTAAAATTTTAAGGCACTTTATTTCTTTTCCAATTCATTCTTAAATTTATTAAAATTTCTATAATTATTTTACTTACAGTTTCGCTTCTTTTATTATATTTCCAAAATCAAATTTATATTTTTGGTAATTCATCATACCCAATTATATCAACCAAGTCATAGCATTCAATACATCTACATAATTCATTATAGAATATCAAACAATCAGAACAGAGAATATAAAATAATTTAAATAAAAGTTGAGGGGTCCAGTTGGATCCCTCCAACCTGTTTTCCCTACATCCACAGACGTTAGCATCACATAATATGCAAATTTCAAATTATACTATACTATATCCCATCAATCAATTCAACCATACAATCAATTATTTAGATTTAATCATTCAAATTTAAATCTAAATTTAAACTGAGTGAGATTAACTCACCTTTGATTTATTTGCAATCCATTTCCGACCAGCTTGTTTCTTTTCGGATTGTAACCTTGAATGAACATTAGATGATTTTATTAACATTCAAACAAATTTGAATAATTAATTATTATTTAGTTTTAAATTGACCTTGTATAAACCATTATATAATTTATCAATACTTTGACTAATCTGATAATAAGTTTCTTTTTGATAAACTAAATCATTTAACAGTCTAGTTCCAACTATATAATTTCCCATTTAAAACATTTTTTTAGTGACAAACAATTTATATGATTCATCAATATTCGAAATAAATTCGAACAATTAATTTCCACTTTATAAATTTTAATCCAACTAACATGTAAATTTTGAAACTAATTATTTTGACCAGAAAATTGTCTCCCCTACTTTTATAAACAAAATAATAATAATAAGATTTTATAACTAACAATCGATTCCAGGGAGAACTCACAGCCACCACCACCACTCACCCTACTCGAGTTCAATGCGAGCTCCTACCCCAGTCGAACACGGCTCATCCTTCGTCCATCTCCTGCTCGCGACCAGGCGTCTCGCCGCACCCCTTAATTGCCTGCTTCCAAACGACAACATGACCTCACGAAGACAACTCACTGCTCCCCGCACCCGCGTGTGGCGCTCGTCACCGTCCATGCTTGGAAGGAACCAAATCACGACACCGCCTGAAGGCGCAGATCTGGCCTCCCCGAAGTGTACACGAGCGCACCTAGCCTGAAACCTCGAGCTTGAGCTCGAACGAGGCAACATCGGTCGCAGATGAGAAGCTTCGAACGACCGATGCCATAATTGAAATTTTCTTTCTTCTTTTTTTTCGCGAACTGGATTGGGGCTTTAAAAAGGAGAGGGTGCGGCCATTATTCTTTTGAAACGAACAGATCAATTTTTTTGATTTTTTTTTTTTAGAAAGAAGGGGATCTCGTTTGTGAAGGAAGGGGACGAGATATCTAAAGAAATAGGAACGAGATCTCTTTTTTTTTCGTTCGACATGGCTTCGGCTGAAAGATAGAGGGTAACATGATTTTAAGATAAGGGTAGTGGCGTATACAAGAAGCTTGACTAATTAAATTAAATTTCAACGGATTATTATCAATTATTATTATTTTTTTCCAGCGTGTTTATATATATCGTACACTCACACACTGACTCCGATAAATACGAAATTTGAAATCCGACAATAATTCAATATTACGGACTCAATGGAACTGGTTCCGTCGAATTTCGAAACTATGCTTCGGAAGGCTTTTTTTAAATTCAATTTTAAAACGATAAAATTTCAATACTTAACAAACCACCGTAAAATTTGATTTCATCACTTCTATTCTCTTCAGTATTTCAGTATAAATTTCATAAGCCTTCAAATTATTTTTAATAGGCCTAAAATTCTAGATTCAACATTTGAACCAACTTCAACTTATTTAATTCAATAATTTAATTATCAAACAATTGGTGATATTCGTAATTCAAGTTAAAATTACTTTATTGATATTTAAAATCAATTAAATATTCCGAATTTAAGTGCTCGAAAATTACGGGTCGTCACAGCTCGGCTCTGGCTCGCTAGGTTGTAGGTCGTGGGCCTCTAGGTCGTAGGTTGTGGCAACACTAGGTCGCTTCAACCACTAGGTCGTTCCTGACCTTAGGTCGCCAGACCTTGTTTTAGACCTTAGGTCGTTAGGCCATATGACCTTAGGTCGTTAGGTCGTATGACATTAGGTCATTTCCCCGTTAGGTCGTATGACCTTAGGTCGCTCGCCTCTTCTTACCCGCGACTTCCTTATGTCGTTCGTCCTCCTTAGGTCACTCACCTGGTTGAGTCGCACCTTACCTTAGCTCGGCCATGTTAGGTCGGGAGTCTTCCTTAGGTCGCTCACCTGGTTGAGTCGCACCTTACCTTAGCTCGGCCATGTTAGGTCGCGAGTTTCCCTTAGGTCGCGTACCCCCTTAAGTCGCTCGACCACTAGGTCGCGAACATCTCTAGATCGCTCGGCCCCTTACTTCCTTGGGTCGTTCGAATGTTAGGTCGCTCGGTCTTTGTACCATTAACTCGCGAACCCACTTAGTTCGCTAGGTCGCTCGACCTTGTTTAAGACCTTAGGTCATTGCCCCTTTAGATCGCTCGATCCTATCCTCCTTTAGGTCTTCACTAGGTCGAACCCCGTAGGAGGGGCGTTGCCCCCGCACCTCCACCTAGGGGGGTTGCCACCCTCCTGGACCCCCCCTCCGTGGGAGATTTCATTTGAAAAACGTTCAACAGAACTTGCTTTGTTGAGATGCTGAGTTGACCATTCTTCGAGACAAACTATCTTGGGCTTCTCAGTCGATTTTATGGTACCATGGCCTTGCTAAAAAGGCGGGATAACAACTTTAGAAATATGAAGGTTTCAATACTAGTAGTAAATATCAAAACTCTTTCATCAAAATGATTTCAACTCTATTTTCAATACCAAACTCGTTTATAAAACCACTTTTCAATCTATTAGTATATATACAAACCTTTACTTCACTCGGATGAGAAATCGAATTAAACGGCTTAGTAAAACAAGTGGTATGAAATGCTTGCGTTTGCTTCGTCGGTTAATTCTTGGACTTGTTTGATTGAACCTTTTGTGACAATTTTCTAGTGAAGATTTACAGTTTGTTCGTAAATATTTAAGTTAAGCAAGTGGTTATGGAACATGGAGCTAAACTTTTACATTTACTAACTTAGTGTAGTTGACACTACTTGATGATCATGATGATCATTTTTGTGTTTTAGACTAGCAACTGTGCGATGTCTCTTTGTCTGCGAGGGAGACTAGACCCCGCTCTTATGATGTTTCGCCATCGCATTTGTGTGATGTTTTGCCATTACATATGTGGGGTAGCGCCCCACGGTCTTCGGGCCATTCGTGTTTCAAAATTAATGGCTTGCAACCATGAGATAGCGTCTCTCTTTGTGTTACACGTGTAGGTGAGTTTTCATGCTCCTATATTGTGATTTCTGGATTTCTTGTGTAGTCTTCTGGAATTTGTGCTTCACCTATTTTCATGACCTTCATTGTTATGATTTTCCAGCTTTTATGTTTAGGTGAATTTGGATCTTTTAGAAGATTCTTTTGATATTGTTTGATCTCTTGATGATCTTCATTTACATGCTTATCATGGTATGTCTTTATGGTTACTATATGTTGTTGCCATATCTATTGTTTATATCATGTTATCTGATATTTATAGCTAGACTGATCCGTTTATTATTTTCTTATAAATAAAACTCGGGTCAGACCGAGATGTTACAGGTGCGTCTGCTTGACTTCTCCCCCAGGGATTTACTACTCTGACTTTTGGATGACCATTTAGATTAGCAGTTTTTGTCGTTTACGCTTGAGATATAGACTCATAGATGTATTCTTTTGTATAGCACGTGTTGCTATTCTTTTGTGTATGTGGTCCTTTCATGACCACTACTCTGATGTACACTTTCATGTGTTAGTTATATATTCATATCTTTTTCCGCCTTTGTGATATGGATGTCTGTGAATGATTGTGTTATGTTTATTTCTATATTTGTTTCCGAAGATTTATTTATAGCCACCGTGTGATAGCTTTGAGTTTGTATCGGTATGTCTGACTTCCTCCTTAAATGAAATGCATGCTATACTATCTGACATATCGGTGCTCGCACAAAGAAGTTACGTGGACGGTCGCTCCTCAACAGCCTTATTCTCCGCGCCAGTTGACAGCATTACTCCGTAGTGTTCTAGGCTAGCGTGGGTATTGAGGTGGGGCGTTACAGAACAACAAACTCCAGGTCAGTCATGGGACTGGTGTGAGAAAACGAAAATAGTTTTCTTTGAACAAAAACAAACAAAAGAAATTAAAATTGAAATCCGCCATGCATTTTGGAAAATGAAACTACCATAAGGCCTCCCGCCACACACACAATGCAATCGTACACTTGGAGGAGATTTCACCTTATGATAGTCAAACATGCTTGATACACGAAAATCCTTTTGATATTATTATTAGTGCATAGTGTAGAAAAATATTTCAACAGTATAATATTAATCTTAGCCAGCATATATATCATTATAGTATGCCTACAGTAGCTACCATGTTAAATGGTAGGTTCTACAACTAAAACCGTACAAGGCACGTATTGGATGATTGGATTTCCAATAAATGGTCAGGCTAAGGAACTTCCCCACCACATGGGTATGCCTCTTGAAGGACGCCCCGAGAACTTAACCAGCTCTCTACCAACACAAGGCGGGTTACCTCTGTAGCTAGGTAACTATTGACACGAGTATGCCATCCCCCGGCCGTTACCGACCATTATCCGAGGATCCTCAGCACCGACAAATTCAAAAAACCACATAGATTAAATATTTAGGCTCCATACCGTGATACCACCTTTTATCCAGAAGGAAATGTACATACCCTAAAGGGCGAGACCATCATAACTGTGCCGCATTCTTCCTATTCCGACCATTTTCAAATTATGAGATTTGATGAGGTTTTGTCCACAAAGCTACGCTTTTCCCAAAAGTCATGCTTTGATCAACAAATGATCAGCAGCACTTAGTATGCCACAATACCAAATTAGGAATGTATCACTAGTAACCATCAACTACATAACCTCTGAACATCTCAGACAAGAGTGTTAGCTATGAGAATAAATTCTCCACCACCAAACAGAAATGTATTTGATAGAAATCAGCTTTACATCTCAAAGTGTAACGTCGGACATACATCCATACAAGTCCTATTTAAGTTCAAAGGGAACCGAAGGCACTTTCGAAGAAGCCCATGCAAATCCAGGTATTCGAAATCCCAATCAAACTCCCCATCACATATAGAGATGTCTATACCGTAGCTACTCAGTGCAAAGAAATTCGACAAGTAATCCTTTCATTCTCTAAAATACCCGGTCTTCACCGCCATCTTCAAATGCTATCCATTTCGTCTTATCATTATTCAGATTGGGTTTTATGACATAAAGTCCTCTCTTGGCTAAACCAAATAATTTGCTCAAATTTTAAAAACATGTGGATATATTTGGATCTTAGTTAAGTCACACTTTTAGCCCTAAACCTTTTCTTCAAATGGTTGAAACAAATTTCCACTTTAATCTTTTAAAACAAAAGATTCACCCTTTTAAGATCCTCTTCAATTTAAAACAAAGTTCACCAATCATTCACAAAGATGCATCATAGCTTACAAAACAATTTCCACTTCAAACTTGATTTACAACCCGAAATTCTTTCAACAAAAACTGGAAGTTCTTTCATTATATGAAAGGTATTATCAGTTGAAAACAAATGCTTTCGTTTTGGAAAAATCCGATTCAATATGCTCAAGTTTAGCCCTTAAAGTATAAACTTGGGTTAAATTTAAATTCCCAAATAATACATTTAAAATACTTAAAGACGGTTTAAAAATCCATATATTTTATATAACTTGTATAACCCTTTCAAACCTTAATTTCCCAAAATAATTTTAATTTCAAAACTTTAATAAATCATATTATATTCAAAATAATTTTAATTCCAAAAACTTTCTTTTCAAAAGTTTAACCCAAATCATTTCCAAACTATTTTGGATTCAAAATTCAACTTTTAAACCTTTTTGAATAAAATAATATCAATTTCAAATACCCGTGACTTAACCAATTTCCCGTGCAATCCATATTTGTGTGTGTGTGGTGTAGTCTAAGGGTTTTACACACAACAATACAATATCATCAATAATCAAAAATCTAAGCACAACAATATCGATAAGTAGTATAATCCTAACGCTTATTTTCATTCACAGATTCACAGATAAATAATATAAATTCATCACAGATAAATAAATTACATTCATCACAGCTCAAATCAAAACAATTCATATCACAGAGCATCACACATCAGGGATATCAAACAATTCAAGGCATTCAATACAATCCAAACATCTATAAGCAAGATCAATTAATCACCTGATTAATTTTAAAGCAGATTAATTACTTATGAATAAATTACTAATCCTGGTTAATGTAACATTAACTAATTACAAACCATTTTAATTAATTATCCTTTAATCATTTTTAATTTACCTTTAATAATAAATTAATTAACCTTCAATTATTAATTAATCATCCTTAATTAATAAATCAAACAACCTTTAATTATTAATTAATTAATCTTTAATCATTTAATTATTCTTTAATTAATTATCCTCAAATTATGTTAATTAATTAACCCTTAATTAATAAATCACCCCTTAACCACTTTCATTAATTTATTAACCTTTAAATTAATTAATTATCCCCAAATTAATTACCTTAGTTAATTAATCATATAAATTAATTATCCTTTAATCACTTGATTAATCAACATTAATCATTAATTAATTGTCCTTAATTACTTTCATTAAGTAATTATCTTTATGTAATTAATTACCCTTATTTACTTACATTAATTAAATCATTTTTTATTTAACCACATCCATTAATTGTTTATTAATTAATCACACTCATAAATCGTCTATTAATTACTTACTCTAAGTAATTACACTTTATTAATTATATTAAGTAATTATCCATCAATTAATCACCTTGATATTTAAGTAATTACCTATTACTTATACTAATTAAACTTTTATTAATCGTATTCAATGATTATTCTTAATTCACTAATTAATGATTCTTAATTAATTAAGACCTTAATTAAGAAAATATAAACCCTTTTTCTTAATTAATTACTTAATTACATCTTTATTAAATTACATATGAAAACACTTAGAAATTAATTACAAAATTACCTAATATATAAATACATTTAATTTTTTTTTTAAACATTTAACTTTTAAAATAAATCTTTGAAAAACTTGTTTAAACTTGTTTTAATAAATTACTTTGCAATTTTGATTATCATTGTTTTTGAAAACTTATTCTTTTTAAACTTTAAATTTGGTTATCAATTTATGTAATTTAAAACCTAGTTTATCCTTTCCTTTAAAGTTTGAAAACCTGAAACTTAAAGTAAAAACCCGAGCCACAACCACGAATTCCCGAACCAAACTTCGATTCACTTGCAAACTTCACCCGACTTTGAGTAAATCCCCAAAATTCTTCGAGTTCAACGCGACAACCTTTCTTCCTCAAATTCGAAAGCAAACCTAATATCACTGATACTCGTGCACGTGTACACGCGATCACCCATGCTCTGGCCAACTTCGCCGACACTAGCATATCGCCTTCGACCTACACTAACGATTCCGACCACCAAAACCTGAGATAAACTCGCAATCGAAATCGAACAATTAAGCTACCTACCGGAACAGGACCCATCATTCAAAAATAGAATCAAGTAGCTACCTCCGGTCGCCAGAATTTTCACCGTTCCATCCAAAGCGATGCCACGATACAGCGCATCTTTTCTCCCGGGTGTGATCGCTCCGAATGCACCAACGTCGTCGCAACCGTCACCCAAACCACATGACCAAAATAAGCTTGAAAACCTTAGTTTGTCGTCGCCCCATCGCCACGGCGATCGATAAATTCTATTTCTATTTTTCTAATGATCATGATTCCACCAAAATTCTTCACCAATGATCACGACATCCCATTCGTCTCCGTCCATCGGAACTCGACCAATAACCATTATCCGTTCAACTTGAAATATAACAACTATTATCGGCCTAGAAATCATGAAATAATTTCTTAAATTCATGATTTCGCATTACGAATCTATTTGTAAAGTCAAAACACGAAATCGAAATCATTGATTTTTGACTTGAATTAGATTACTACTGTAATACCCAATTTTATAAATATTTCTTAAACATTTCCACTCCGAATTATTTTAAAAAATGAAATTATAATGTTACAAACAATTTCTTTTTATAAATCAAAGCTTAATTCTGTTTGGAAAGAAAGATATGGAATTTTCAATATGTTGTTCTTAGGTCTGTTGATATAACATAGTTAATATCTGTAGACAGATATACATGCCGTCATATACACACACACACAGAGACATGCAGGAACATTAACATTTATACAAGCGTCTTTTCTCACAACAACTTCAATATATAACATCAAGATATCACAGAAGATTCAATTTTCAAAAATTGCAGTTTGCTCACCTGGTTATGGGAAAACAAAGAATACAGAGAGCAGGCTTAAGCTTTTTCAAATGATCTAGAGCCTATTGTATTTGATCTAAACTGGATTTTTATTATTAACTTGATTTATTTGATTTGATCTGAAGCTTTGAGTCTTGCTAGTTGTTTTTATAGTTGAATCCGATCTTTGATTTCCATAAGCTTTTAGATTTTGAAAGATTGTTTTCTGTTTCCAGGTTTTTGAACTTTGCCTTGTTTAAAACTGATCTTTGTATGCTTCAAATTGGAAATAGTTATATGTTTGATTTGTTTTTCTGATTTGCTTTCTTTATTTCTTTATTGGCTTGTATTTTGGTTACCAGGTTTCATTTTAGTTTTGGTTTTGATTTTTGAATGCAACAATGAAATAAGAAGGAAGGAGATAGATGTATATATATAAGTTTATTCTCATTATTTTTTATAAATAAAAAGGAAATTAATACTTGACACTTGTTATTACATAATTTAAAATCTTAACACTTGTTTATTGTATGGCATGCAAAGCCTACAAATGTTAATACATGTTTTTCTTAACTTACACTTGTTAAAATATAAGCATTTTGTGTTCAAATCCTTAATTAGTTTTATATTTACATATTTATTTATATAGTTTTTATATATTTACAATACATTTCCTTTCTATATTAACAAATGTTTTATATTTATGTATGTATATATATATATATTCAAACTATTTATTACAAGTAAAGTTTTTAAAAAAAGGGTGTATACTTATTATGTTTATCTTATAAATTTTCAAAGATATATACAAAACAAAGCTTTGTATTTATTCTTGTTTAAATTTTAAATTTAAGTTATTATTCTTTTAAATGAATATATGTTTATATTTATACATTTTCTATTATTTACATGTTTTTATTATCTTAAGAAAATGATTTTAAAACTAAATTATACACTAATATATATATATATATATATATATATATATTAAATTTTCACCTTTAAATAGCCTTTTGAAAATTTATTTATATTTAATTCAAATCATAACTTCCAAAATACATATTACACATATATATCACAATTAGAAAACAATTTTTTATAAATCTTAAAATATAGAGTATTTAAATTCAATTTATTTTCTAAAATATTTATTTTTGAGTTCAAAGTCAAAATTAATTTAAAAATCAATTTGTATACATACATACATACATACATACATACATACATACATACATATATATAAAAATATGTTATTTAATATGGAAAATTCAAATTAATTCACAATTAAATATCGAATTTTATATTAATTACCAAATTAAATTTGTCTTAGAAACAGGAATGTAACACCTAACCGAAGCTCTGATACCACGTGTGACGAACGGGTTTTTCGGACTAGTTAAAATTACCGCCGCCTATTCTAAAACTACTAATGAAAATTACTTAATGCACCATATTTGATAAATATTCAACATTACTAAATATATTGGATACAATTTCAACTATACAACTTATCAGAGTAATTTATTTATTCATTAATCCTACAAAGTGTTCTTTAGTACATACCAAATAGAATGACTATAAATTTACCATTGCACAACTCTTATGAGAGAGACTGCATTATCCCTACATGCAAACTCAGTAAACAATGTGGATGCGGAATAAATAGTAAGCAGAAAAGATATAGTATAGAAAGATAAACAACAACCAATAAAAGATAAACATGAAAGGGTTATATTATTTTAGGGCTGCATCACTACCACTTGTGACTGCCTACGTACCCTTATCTAATTGAGTAACCAATTAGATGCAAGATTAAGCCAACGTAGTTCTCCTACCGCAAATATGACTCGCCGAGCCTACTATGCAACAAACAATATGAAATTATCAAAAACTACCCACCTAGGCTTAATCTTCAATTTTAGAATTTCAAATCTAATTAGCCTTACGAAAATTATCTTTATGAAATATATTCTCGAATTCTTGTATCAAAACTTTTGAGATATACATATATTTTATATTAAGATTATACTTTGCTTCGGGATCTTAAATCAAATCACTTTTGAAAAGTTTATTTAGAAATCCCAAATATTGTAATAAAAGCATATCAAACCATGTGCACCCATATCGGGAGGTTTCTCCTAAAACAAGGCAACTGTGTCCCAGCCTTCAAACAATTGATAAATAAGTACATCCCTCTATTCCAAGAGCATACTATACCAAAAATATATGCCCACTTTTTACTTACGGGGTTACCCGAATCATCAGTAACATAAAAAATCATTTTATATCCTGAACCGATAAATCATTTAACGCTAATATTCACAAGTACCTTCCAATCTTTAATAATTTTTATTTCCCAAATCCGTTCAAAATCATCTTAAAACCATCGAGTTTAGTCCCCAAATTCTTTCCATTTCATAGAATGTTTTTATAAAACCATTCTTATATAAATCACTTTTATATAATATAACTTCAAAATATTCATTACTAAACATTTCTATTTCTTTTAGTTGTAAAACATTTCCATTTGGAAACCAATTTTCAAAACAATTCATTAAATTGAAGTGAACAAAATATTACCTCTATACACCTTATAGTCAAGTCGTGAAATAAAACACAAGGTGCTATCTGAAACAATCCTGATTTGACATTCGAAAATCGGCACTGAATACATCACCCGTATTCGAATGTCGCAGATTCAAACGCCGAACCCGGTTCGCCGAAGCTTATAACACATTAACTACAAAAACACAGAAGAAGAAAATGAATAATATTATTGATATACCACATCTTATATAACTGAATATCAATACAAATTAGAGCTAAAATATAACTGTGGAAAGATGATCTTCGATAGAGAAAAACCAATATTATTTTCGAAACGAAGAAGGATAGCAATCCCAACAACTCCATCACTAAAGCCAAAGCTCCGAAGACTCCAAGCTCCAAATCGAAAACTCGAACCATCATCAATGTTGAAGTGAAACAAACTCTATCCCAATGCGATTGCCAAACAAAAAACTTCACATACCAAAGATTTTGAAGGCTATCAAATCTACACCTACTATTTGATTATCTGAAAAACCCAACTCCAGACTGCCCATGTGGAAAATTGTGGTCACCCAGAGTTTAGGAAGGGAACAATAAACTCCAGGTCTGTCATAGGATTGGTGTGAGCAAACGAAAACAGTTTTAAACAAAAACAACAACAAAAGAATTTAAGATTGAAATCCGCAAGGCATTTTGAAAAATGAAACTACCATAAGACCTCCCACCGCACACACCATGCAAACGCAAAATTGGAGGAGATTTCTCCTTATGATAGTCAAACATGCTTGACACACAAAATCCTTTTTGATATTATTATTAGTGCATAGTGCAGAAAACATTTCGAAAGTATAATATTAATCTTAGGCAGCAAAGACATTTCGTACTTATGCCAACTATAGCTACCATGTTCAATGGCAGGTTACCGCCACATTCCATGGCAGGTTATGCAACTAAAACCGTATAGTGCGCGTATTGTTTCTTTGGATTTCCAACAAATGGCCAGGCTAAGGCACTTCCTACTGCCACATGGGTACGCCTCTAGAGGGACGCCCCGAGAACCTACCTAACTCTCTGCCAACGCAATGCCGGTTTACCTCTGTAACTAGGTAACTACTATTCGAGCATGCCAGCCCCCCTCTCCCCGCCGTCATTTGGGGCCTTTATCCGAGGATCCTCAACCATAAAGCAACAACCACAAAGTAATAAATTTGAAGTAACCATATAGGTTAAATATCTGGGCTCCATACCATGATACCACCCTTTTCCAGAAGGAAATGACATACCCTAAAGGGTGCGACCCTCATAACCTTGCAGCATCTTTCCTGTTTCGACCAATTTCGGGGTGTGAGGTCCTGATGCAATCTCGTTCACAAAGCCATGCTTTGATCAACAAATGATCAGCAGCACTTCGTATTCCACATTACCAAATTGGGAATATATCACTAGTAACAATCAAATACATAACCTCTGAGCTCGTACGTCTCAGAGAAGGATGTTAAGCTAAAAGAATAAATTCACCGCCACCAAACAGAAATGTATTTGATAGAACCAGTTTTACATCTCAAAGTGTAATGTTAGACACACATCCATACAACTCTGTTCCGAGTTCGAACAGAACCGAAGGCACTTCCAAAGAAGCCCTTGCAAATCCGGATAATCCCTAATCACGTTCGTACTCCCCATCACAAAAGGTGATCAAATCTCTATAACGGGGATCAGCCGGTGTCGACGAGTTTTCCTTTCGCTTTCGAAAATAACCGGTCTTCACCACCGGTCTTCAAATGTTATCCATAACGTCGTATCATTATTCAGAATGGGTCATATGACACAAGGTCCTCTCCCGACTAAACCGAATAATGGGCGCTTATATTTAAAAGCATATGGATATTGGGATCTTAGTTAAGTCACAACTTAAAGGCCAAAACCTTTCTTCAAATGTTTTAAACAAATTTCCATTTACAAATCTTTAAACAAAAAGATTCACTTCACAAAGTTCACCAATCTTCCACAAAGATTCATTCACATCTTTTCAAATCTTTTATATAAAAGATAAACCATTTAAAATCCTCTTCAATTTCAAAACAAGGATTCATTCATAGCTTTTGAAAATATCCATTTCCAATCTTGAAATCATTTTAACACAAACTGGAAGTTCTTTCGTTATGTGAAAGCTATTATTATTTGAAAACAAACAGTTTTCATTTCGGAGAAATCCGATTACTTTCGCACAAGTTAAAAACCCTTCAAGTATAAAACTTGGGTTAAATTCAAATTCCCAAAACAATACTTTTAAAATGGTTTAAAACCCAAATAAACACATTTATAACTTATATAACCTTTTTAAACCATACTTTCCAAACATAGAATTCAATATCAAATCTTGAATTCAAATTCAAATCAAATTATTTAAATTTCAAAACTTATCAAGTTATTCAAAATAACTTTTATCTTTTAAAATTCCTTTTCAAAAGCTTTTCATTTTTAACCCAATTCCATCTCCAAAACCATTTGGATTCAAAATTCAATTTTAAAACCATTTCAAAAATCTGTGACTTAACCAATTTCCTCGTGCAATCCATATCTGTGTGTGTATGGTGTAGTCCAGGGGTTTTACAGAATAGTGGAATAATCATCAATCATTATAGATTTAAGCACATCAATATTGATAAGCGGTATAATCTATAACGCTTACCATCATTCATAGATACACAGATAAATAATGTAAATTTAACAGAGATAAATAAATTACATTCATTACAGATCACAGCGAAACAATTCATAGCACAAAGCATAACATATCAGTGATATCAAACAATTCAATCATTCAATAGAATCCAAACATCCATAAGTAAGCTTAACCAATTATCTGATTAATTTAAACCAGATAAATTACTTATGAATAAACACTAATCCTAGTTAATTAATATTAATTAATTACAAACCTTCATCATTAATTAACCTTTAATCATTTACTAATTAACCTTTAATTATAAATTAATTAACCTTAATTGATAAATACATTAACCTTTAATCATCAAATAATTATACTTTAATTATTTAACTATATTTTTAATGAATTAACCTTAATTAATTACATTAATTAATCCTTAATTAATTACTATTTAATTGATTATCCTTAATTAATTACAATAAGTGATTATCCTAGTCACTTCCATTAATTAATCACAAAACAATTATATTAAGTAATTATCCTTTAATTAATTGATTAATCAATTTAAATCATTGATTAATTACTTTTAATTAAGTAATTATCTTTAGGTAATTAATTATCCTTGATTACCCACATTAATAAATCAACCTTTAACTTAATCACATTATGTAATTCTCCTTTATTGATTACCTTAAATGATTATACTTAATTAATTTCATTAAATAACCTTTAATTACTTATTGTTAGTTAATCATTCTTTAATTAAGTAATAAAATCAATTTATAAATCTACCTTTAATTAATCACATCAATTACTCAACCATTGATTAATCTCATTAAGCAAATAACATTATCCTTTAAATTACAAGGTCATCTTATAAATTTCATTTTAATATCCTTTGAGAAAAATTATCATTATAACCTAATTTAACTTAAGATTTTTAAGAAAACAAATATTTGAGATTCTTAATTAAATTCTTAATTATACCATTATGTTTATTTAAAATAAATTTAAGAATAAATAAAGCGATATAACACCTAAAGTTTAATTCAAATACTATAAAATCTTACCAAAGATAGACATCTATTATCTTATAAAAATAAATCTATAAAAGGGGTTTAAATTTGATTTAACTAGAAAAACTTGCTCATTTTAAAATTTTCAAACTACAATATTACAAACCCGAGTTAATCCTTACTTTACCCGAGCCTTACTTCGAGCAACCCACCATTTCATCTACTTCGAGAAAATCACGAAAAATCACGCGTTGCACCCGAGCCTTTTCCTTCTTCCACAATATCGAAAACTACCTAATATCAAGGTGCACGGTGCACATACACGATTGATCGACGACGATCTGACCGTCGTTGAGACTTTCGGCACGTCGCCACTAGCCATCCCTCCTCAGGTAAGCACTCAGGTCGATGACTTTGATTGAAATTCGTAATCGACCAACTCAAACGAATATTGTGACATATCTTCGATGAAAAAACTCACCACCTTAAATGATATCGGCCACCATCAACCATGTCCTCTGACTAAAGCTTCCCCAACGATCCACCAAATTTCCCCCCTGGTGCGAATGATTCCGATCAATTATCGTAGACGAAAACAATTCGAGAATGTTGTCAATTAAAACATGTTTGAAACCCTATAAGCCTTTCGATCGTCTTCCTTGATTATTTAAAAAATTAGTGAATATTTTTCCTATGCTATCCGATACATTAGATTCCTTCACCATTGATCACGACGTCCAGTTCGATGCTAATCGCCTAAATTTGACCATTTTATGTTTTCCATTCAAACCCACAATCCTACTTCAATTCAAAACTAAAAATCACAATTTTATTATTAAAATTCAAGATTTACAAGCACTAATCAGATTGCATGATCAAAACAAGGAATTAAATCATTTGATTTATTTTATCATTAAAAGATCATTGCTGTAAAAATTTAATTTCCAATAACTTATTTGTAATTATACTTATTTATCTTTTACAAATAATGTTATACTCATACGAACATTGTTCATTCAGCATGAAGCCTAAATTATTTTGTGTTGGGAAAATTTAAATTTTCAAATAGGTTTTAGAACCTGGAACAGAGGCATGTTGCCTGTACACTATCATACACACAGTCATCCACATATACACAAGCATGCAATCACCTTTCATAGTTTAATTCAAGACTCATCACATGCAAAACAGATATATCATGTTTTAAGAATGGTTTGCTCATCTGGCAGTTTGAAAACAGAGAAGTGTTTGAGCCTACTTTTGAATTATTTTTTCTTGAAATTTTGGATTTGATGGATATGAGTTTTTTTTTTTTTTTTTTTTTTTGAAAATTGGTGAATTTTATTGATGCATCAAAGCTCAGTACAATAATCCATGTTCCGTGTATTACCTAGAAGTAAACAGGACACGTGCTAAACGTATTTACAAAGATCATTTCAACAACAAAGCAAAATAACAAATGCCCCTTTCTAAAAAGCTCTGAAGCAAAGGTTCATGGCGGATCCACTTTCCATGCTCGGAGGATTTTGTTCTCCAGTTCAGTCGCATGAGTAAATAATTTTCCTTTAATTCTTCTTGCAAGTATCTTGACATCTTGCTCTATTGTGATTTGAATTTGTTTATGTCCCTTTGCAGTACTCTTGAAGACTCTCCGGTTCCTCTCCTTCCAGAGGTGATATACAGTTGTTGTGAGGCTAATAATCTGCAGTTGAGTCAACAGGTCTCCTCTCTTGCTATGGCTCAGGTATAGCAGTTCGTCTTCAAGTGTAGAAATAGCATGCATGTCTTGATTTTTGCTTTTAACATGGCTTATTACACGAGCGGAGAATTCACATTCAAAGAATATATGATTGTGTGATTCTGGAATGTTGTTACAAAGTTTACATGTTAGATTAACCTCCATACCCCATCTTGCTAATCTGTCAGCTGTAGGAAGTCTTAAATTAATTGCTTTAAAAGTTGTGAAAGCCATCTTTGGGTTGTTAGATCTGGACCAGATATGGGCTGCCCAATATTTGTTAGTATGTTTAGTTCGTATTGCTTCCCATGCACTGTTTGTGGTAAAAATGCCATCTTTTGTATGATTCCATGTCCAGATATCTTTGGGTTCAGAAGAGTAAATAGGGATGTACTTGACATCTTCAACTATGGCATGTAATCCTTTTTGTTCTGGTATCCAAGTGCCCTGACTGATGATAGATGCAACTAGGTCATCATATTCCCCAATACATGAAATCATGCCCCAACCATATTTGTTAGCAAATGATTTTCCATTTATCCATGGGTCTCTCCAAAGATAAGTATCCCTTCCATTAGCAATTCTCTTTGTAATGCATGTTTTCAGAACTTCCCTGCTTCTTAAAATACATTTCCAAACTCCAGAAGAGTTAATATCCTCATGCATTGTCCAGAAACTACCTTTTATATATCTACTTCTCATCCACCTAGCCCAAAGAGTATTTGATGTTAGAATTTTCCATCCATGTTTTATTTGATAAGTCTTTCTAAGTTCTTTCAGGTTGATTAGACCAACACCTCCTTCAGCTTTAGGCCTAGAAAGAATATCATAACTGACTTTATGTAATCCCCCCCTCCATATGAAATTTGCACATGCTGATTTAATCTTCTCAATTGAACTATCAGGAATGTGAAATGTTTGAAGCCAAAATCTTATTTTTGCAGTTATAACTGTGTGTACCAATTCAATTCTGCCAGCAAAAGAAAGTAATTTAGAACTCCAACCATTTAGTTTGTCTCTGATTTTACCAACTAGTTCACCACATTCACGATCTGTAATTACATTCGTTGATAAAGGAACCCCCAGATACTTGACAGGAAGATGTCCTTCCTTAATTTTCAAGATTTCCAGGATCTGATTTTTGGATGTACAATATTTGCTAAAGTAGCATTTGGACTTATTAGTATTTAGTTCAAGTCCCACAAACAACTGTAATTGATCAAATATGTGTAGTAAACACTGTGCTGCAGAAGAGGAAGCTCTAATAGCAATTATCAAATCATCAGCATATAAAAGATGATTGACATTAGGGTTATGTTTAAACAAAGGCTGGATCAAAGAATTATGACAAGCTATTTCCATTTGTAGTGTAAAGAATTCCATAGCAACTGCAAATAAGTAGGGGGAGAGGGGATCACCTTGTCTCAAACCCCTGTTGCTAGTTATATATCCTTTGGGAATACAATTAATAATAATTGAATATGTGGGGGTGGATATGCATTCTTCAATGAGTTTGATCAAGGAAGTAGGAAAATTCATACAGTGTAGAACATGAATGATGAACTGTCTATTAATTTTATCATATGCTTTATGTAGATCAATCTTTAGACACATTTTGTCAGCTCCAGGTTTATTGAAATTTCTAATTAGTTCATGAGCTAGTAAAGAATTTTCAGAGATGTGTCTTCCTTTTATAAAAGCAGATTGACATTCAGAAATTAAATCAGGGAGGACTTTAGAAATTCTGTTGCATATTACCTTGCTGAGTATCTTATATAACACATTACAGCATGCAATAGGTCTATAATCTTCAATCATAGTAGGGCTTTCCACCTTTGGGATAAGAGTGATGAATGTGTGATTTAATTCATGAAGAATTTTGCCAGTGTTGAAAGATTCCTGTATAGCTTCTAATAATTGATTTTTCAGATGTTGCCAGTGCAATTGATAGAACTTGGAATTCCACCCATCAGGTCCTGGGGAGGAGTCTTCGTGTATGGAGAAGACAGCAGCCCTTATTTCTTCCTCAGTAACAGTCTCTTGCAACATTTGTCTTCCCACATCAGATATTATAGCCCTGCAATTAATAGGAGGTAATGTTATCTTAATTTCACTATTATATAAATTTGTGAAATAAGATATGGCTCCCTGTTCAAATTGAGATATATTAGATGCTATATCCCCCTGGTCATTCATAGAGTTAATAAGAGCATTGCAGTTCCTCCTATAAGACATCTTAGCATAAAAAAATTTGGTGCATTCATCCCCTTGAGTGAGCCATTTCTCCTTTGCCATTTGTTTAGCTTGTATAGCTTGTAAATGCAATGCTTCTTTAAGATTCTGTTGTGTAGAAAAATAATTTGAGATTCTAGCTTCATCAAGAGGGTCTGCATCAAGAAGGTTCTGCATCTGTTCACATGTTTGTTGTAAATGGCTTATAGTATCCTTTGTTTTACTCCTTTCTCTGTTCCAGTTCTTCAATCTCTTTTTTAACTCTCTTAGCATCATGACCATTGAAAACCAGCAATTTCCATCAGTTTTGGTAATGTTATTGAAGTCTACAACATCAGCATATCCTTCTATTAGGTGCCAGTGGTTGCCATATCTAAAAGGTCTTCCTTTCAATAAATTAGCTTGTTGATTAAATTGGATATGTAATGGAGAATGATCACTTGTTGAGCTAGGGAGAACTGATATTTTCAAATTTGGGATGTTTGTTAGAATTTTGTCATTTATAAGAACTCTATCAAGTCTGCAAGCAATTTTTTTTACTTCTCCACTAAACCAAGTAAATTTCAGGCCAGAGTGGATAGCTTCAGAGAGGCCAGCTGCTACAATGCACTTGTTGAACTCCTCTGTTTGTGACAGACTAAGGGTACTTCCACCTCTTTTCTCATTAGTTTTAAGAACTGCATTAAAATCCCCCATTACCATCCAATTATTATTAATTTGCTTTGATGTTTGAATTAAATAAGACCATAATTGTCTGCGAAGAGAAGCCCAGTTATGGGCATAAACAAAAGTGCATATGAAATTCAAACCGCCTACATTAGTACAAGTAACAGTAATATGTTGTTCAGATTTATCTCTGATAGATAAGTTCCATATGGATTTGTGCCAAGTGATCAGTATGCGACCTTTAGAGGATGCTGAATTATTGTCTATCCATTCCCAATCATTACCAAACATGTTAGCAAATATCTGAGTACTACGATCCCCCATCTTATTCTCAAGAAAAGCAATTATGGTAGGATTAACTTTATTTTTTAACTTAAAGAGGTCTAATCTTCTAGTTTCACCATTTAGACCCCTTACATTCCAACAAATAATAGACATTAAGAATGTCTTGATTGGCTCCTTGTTACCCGAGCCAAAGTGTTCCTACTTTTCTTTTTTCCTTTGTTTTTGGCATTGAATTGTTCCATATATTTTGGATTTTCTTTAGTATATTGGTCAGAATAATAAAATTCCTCTTCTGAGTTTATGGATTCCACATCCAATTCAATGCCCATCTGATTAATTTCCTGTATATTATTAGGTGTATCATCATTTTCCACAGCATCATGTTGTTCAACAGCAACAGTACGCTGTGCCTCAGCATTTGCCAGAGACTTATTATGTTGACAAGCAGCTTCAGACCTTGTTGGGAACATTGCAATTGAATGCTCTAACTCCTCAGTTGTTAAGCGTCCATGGGAATGAATTTCAACAGGAGTTTCAACCATGCAGGGATTACCTTGGTCAGCATTATTCTGAAGAGAATGATCACTCTGTGGAGACGCATTTATTTGAACATGATTTTGAAGTGGTGGATTCTTATTCTGCTCTGTTGAACAATGCTGCCCTTCCAGAATGGACTGCCTCTCCTCAGGTGTGTGACTTCCAGTATTAAAGTCAGCTTCAATGTTAGTCTGTTGTAAATCTTTGTAAGTATTATGATCTAGGCTATTTTTTGGCACTGAGCTAGTAGGGAGCTCAGGCAGTTTAGAAGTTTGTTCAGTCAGTGTAGCGGTATGGTTTGGTGCTGAAACTTTGGGGATCCACTTTTGAGTAGTTGTATTTGGGCATTGTGAATCACTATGTCCAAAACAACTGCATTGCTTACATCTTGGTGGAATAAACTCATATTCCACCTCTTGTTCATAAATTCTTCCTTTATTATCTTTTGCTCTGATTATTTTAGGAAAAGTAGCATCAGCTGTCACTTCTATTAACACTCTTGCAAATTTAAGCCTTTTAACATTTCTGGTGAAATCATCAATGTCCAAAGGTTTACCAATAAGACTAGCAAGTTTACTAATGCCCCTAGCATTCCACAGAGATAGGTGTAGATTATTTAATCTTACCCAAATAGGATATGAGTCTAACATGTCTCTTTCAAACTGGAAATTAGCATCCCATTTTTTCATAAATATTAACCTACTATCCATAAACCAGGGACCCCCATTTAAAACTTTATCAAAATCAGCATGATTTTCAAACTTTACTAAGAAAAAACCATTATCTCTAGAGAAAATTTCCCATGTGCCTTCAGGTTTCCAGACCCTTTTGATATACGCGTTAAAGTGTACAAAATATGGTCGTTTACCCGTAAGATAAATGAATATTGAGTTATTCCACATCTCATTGGATAACTTGTAATCCAAGTCATCTATAATAGCATAGTCACCTGTGTCGTCCTTAGCTGGTTGATGGAAGATAACATCTTCTTTGATAGAAACATGTTTATCAAACAAATCCGACCATGATCTAACACCCTGTGATTTATTAAATTTAAAAAGAGATGCAGTTGATTTAGGGTTTGACCATGGATTAGAGGGAGCATCTAGTTTCTGCTTTCCACGACGGCGGACCTCCTGCCAGCCCTCCCGATCTTCATCATCGGAGACAGCTGGATTTGTGGCGGCTGCGGTTGAAATAGTGGCGGCGGCGGAATCGGCTGCTGTTGAGGCCATTCTACAAAAGCTTGATGATGGATATGAGTTGATCTACTATGATTTTGATTTGCTGCATTGAATCTGAACTTTCTTTTCATTTGAGACTTCATTTAGGTTGATTTGAATCTTGTTTGAGTTGCTTTGAACTAGCATTTCATTTGCTTCCAGGCTTTGAACTGAAGCTTGATCTTGCATTTGTTTGCATTGCTCTAGATCAGATTGTTGTCTGATCTCAATACTTACTTGTTCATTGATGTTTTTGAAATTTCTTATTACTTTGATTTTCATCCCCAAGTATCTTTTGATCCCTACTTTCTTTTCTAGTTTTTTTAGGTTTTAGATGAAGGAAAATTTTGAAGAGAATAATGAGAAATGAAGAAAAATGAACTGGTTTTTTTGTTTTTAAGTTTTACAGGTTTTGATTTTTTAGATTTTTGAAACGAAAGATGAATACTTGACACTTGTTCATTTTATAATAAAGATGGTTACACTTGTATTAATGCTTTGTTGAAATGTTTACATATGTAAATTTTATTGTTAAAATGCTTACACATGTAATCTCCCATGCATTAATATTTTCATATACGTTTTAAATATATTTCTTTTTCATATTAGCATATATTACACATATTTTTAAATGTTTATTAACACACACACACACACAGAGATATATATATACACACAAATTATTCATTACAAATAGGAAGGAAAAGTGTTTCAATCCTTTTATTAACTTAAACAAATTATACTTGGTTATGTCTTATATATTGATACTTATATAACTTTTTAAATAACCTTAAGACAAATGCTTTGAAATCAAATTATACAATATTAATAAAAATCCTTATATAAATATATACCTTAGTTTCTCAAAATACAAAGTTAATAAATCAAATTTTATTTATAAGGTATTTTCTTCTGAATTTCAAAACCAAGATTCTATTTGAAATCTCTTTACATATATTTATTCCCAATTTTTCAAATTAATCCACAATTAAATTTATAATCAATATGTTATTCAAAATATTTATTTCTAAATTTCCAATTAGAAATTCTATTTTAAAATCATATTTACATACATTTATATAAATAAACAAACAAATATCTAAATTTGGAAAAATTCAAATTTATCCATAATTTAATTTAGAATTGTATTTTAATTGCCAATTTAAATTTGACTGAAAACTGGGATCGTTACACTATCCTACAATTATTTTCTACCCAGCCCATGCAAATGGATAATTAATTGATTATAAACTGGTTGAGCAAAACCAACAATCAATAAATAATAATCAGTGCTCATAAATTGTTCGAGCTTAATCCAAACAATCAAACAATCAATTAACAAAATAAACATAACAGTAAATGATAAATCAATGCTTTATTCTATCAAATATTTATAATACGTTTTATTTTATCTTGAGTTAAAAAGATTTGATATTTATTTTGGAGCATCCGACTTTCCCTTCGACATGTTCCGTCCCTCTTCCATGTCTTCTTGGATCTCACAGAAGAAACACGTGTACTAGTCGTTTCCGCATACCCCGTTAAATATTTAACGTCTTAATTGTAAAATACTTAATTAACCATCCAAACGTAGTCAAACAAGGAAATCAAACCATTGTTTTAGCAAAAAAAGTAAACAAGCATTCAATAAGGTTTTCAAATAAAAGTTAACACTTAATGTTCTTTCAACTTAGCAAAGATTTTAACGAACTTAAATGAAAAAACAACCCACTTTGGATTCCACTTCGTTAAAATTTAAGGAAAGGAAATTAGGATCTAACCCATACTTCCTACCACTTTTGGAAACTAAATCAAAATAAGCCTAATTTTCTCCTTCCTACCGCTTGGTCAAGGCTTGAGATGGAGGTTGGCCAAAAGTAAAGAGACGAAGTGGTGAAGCTTTGACCTTGAATTTTCAAAACTAGATCAGAAAAATAGGTCGTTTTCTCTCTAGTTTTTGACTTTCTTACTCAAAAAATTTAAAAAAGTGGTTTACTATGAATTTATCACAATTTCCTTTCTCTTGAATTTGAAAAGAAGGAACACTAGATTTCGACTAGTTATGAGGAAGTTATGATCAAAAGAAGAGAGGACATTCTTAGATTGGCAAAAAATGAACCCAAAAATGCACTGCAAAGAATTGGAATTCTGACATAACTAAGTAAAAAATTTGAAGAAGTGCTCAACAAAAAAGTTGTAATCACTAGAATTTTGTATGATCTGAAGAAAAAATTTCTTTATTTGGATCATTTTTGTAGAAGTTATGATAATAAGAAATAGAGGTATTTTCGACCATAAAATCTGGGCCAAAAATGACTTTGAAAGAACTAAAATTTTGCTATAGTAACTCTTAGATTTTGAAGAAATGATGTAAATGATAATTTTAGCCAACTTAATTCCCTTGAGTTTGAAAAAGGGAATTTTCCGATTTGGATTATTTTTGAGAAAATTATGGTCGTGAGAAGAAGAGGTAAAATATGAAAAAGAAGAGTTCGATTTTGAAGAAAATGGATATCGATTTTATTTGAATATTTTGTAAATATTTTGATGTTATTTCTTTATGATTTTTTATATGGCATGGAAGCCACTAAAGAGGAGAGAAAGAAGGTGAATAAGATTGAGAAAAAAAGAAGAAGAAGTGTGAATGAAATGAGAGAAGGAGGAGTGTGTTTATAGAAAAAGTAAGGAATGGAATTTTACAAATTTGACCTCTTACAGAATTTCCAAGCTAACCTTACTTCAACCTAAAGCAAAATTCACGTTTTCAACACTTAACATTACCCTTTCACTTTTTACTTTATGTCTTAGTCAATTAAAGATTAAGTAACAAAAAGTAATTATTTTGTTTGATTTTGATGTGATTAGGATATGATGTTTACTTTTTCTTACTTTTGTTAATTCTTACTTACTTTTAAAAATGACTTAGAAGTTTTCTAATTATACTTAGTAAAAGTAAACATGTTTATTTGTTAAAATGTGTAATATATATGTTAAAACTTGTTAACAAAGGTGCAACAACGTTGCGGCAGCTTATTTTGAAAAAAAACATTGAATTTCGACAAAAGTTTTACGGTCACGTTTTGACGTTTTAATTAAACTATTATTTATGTAAACCAAATTTAAAAATAAATTTGTATAATGTTATTTAAAAATATAAGTACTCATAAATCAGTTAGAATAATTTATTCAGCCACTGAAACTTACTTTTCTGAAACTAGCATTTTGTCACTTTTGTTGAATAAGAAAATGTTACTATTTTTATGTATATTTCTATTTTCAAATCCTATCTAATGTTATTTAAATCATAAAACCTTTTATATTTTACATTTAAAATCACTTTAAATAGTATATTTTAAACCATTCAAATTCTGGGTCATTACAAAGCATATAGATATTAAACATCGTTTCATTACATATCATATTTCCAAAGAAAATATCTGCATAAATTTCATTTTGACTGTTTTTCAATTAGCAGACATTTCTTAAAACCCCTTTTAGAAAATAGTTTTTTCAAATTCATCTTACTTTAAGCATTTTAGAAATTTGATAACCTTTTGAATTTGATCTTAAATGACTTTGTTAACTATTCTGACTCCCAATGGATTATCAAAAAGATAAATAGTTACTGAACAATGTGATGAGTGCTAATATTAATCATATATTATGGCTTGAGATGGTATATGTAGTAAATTTCTCTAAAAATTTAAACAATATTTGTAATAACTTCGATTGGTAAAAATTTCATGACCATCTATGTTTCTATCATATTTCTAACGACTATTACTCATCAAAATCCAATATAGTATGTCAAAATATGGTATTTTAAACGAAAGATTATACATTTTTTTAAATTTGATTAGTAATAAAAAAATTCAAAGTATTCACTCTCATTTAAAAGTCCTCACGGTTATGCATGGGTGAATTACTTGGAATCTTTGATTATGTGCTTTCATGCTCAGTTAAAATCCTCATGGTTATGCATGTATGGAACACATATCAAAATTTATTATTAAAAAAGGCAAGTTGATTCTAATCCCATTTAAAAGTCCTCACGGTTATGCGTGGTTAGAAGATACTTGAAAGTTATTTTTTTAAAAAAATTAAAGAATACTACTAATCTCATTTAAAAGTCCTAACAGTTATGCATGGTTTGTAAGTATTTAGCATTTTCATGTTATAAATATATCAAAAATGAACACTATTATACAGTTTTATATATGAACATCACCCCTATCACTCTAAAGTGGAATATGCGTCGAACAGAGTATTTATAATTTTTGTTTGGTTTTTATTGAAATTTAAAATTTATACTCGATTGGGTTTTAATGTTGTATTATTGTCTATCACTTTGTCTCTAATTTTCTTACACTATTACTCTTTTTCTTATAACAAACGGTGGAGAGGGAAGTTAATATTTTGGCAAATAAGTTCAAATATTTAATTCTTTTTGCATATTCTCATCTAGGCTCATTGCACGTTTCTCGTTTTTATTTGCATATTTTTATTTATTTTCATCCATAGATGAAGGGGGAGCTTCGTTGTAGGGAGCATTCAAGTAGGGGAGCTATTAGAATTCATTAAGGTCAAGTACATTAATAGAGTCAAAATTCTGATATATGTTTGTCATCATCAAAAGAGGGAGATTGTAGAATATGGTAGTATATTTTTAAAATAGGGTTTTATTTTTCTTGTTTTATTTTATTTTGTTATTTTTCCTTTAAAATTGTGTAACTCTCTAGTCGTGTGACTAGGTTATGAACTACGGTGGTGTATTTCAAGAATCGCAACTCAGTGGCTTAGTTATGATGGGGTTTTGAGTGTAGAGTTAGGTTAGTTAATAGCAGGTGTTGTAAGTTTACGTGTGTAAGTGTTTGACTACTTAATTTCTAGTAGAAACCTTGTGGGCAGCAAGGTGGCAGGGTTTTGCCGAAGCTTGGTAAATTTGTGTGTGATCCCTTCTACATTATTTACTATTATTGTTTTATTTCCGCTTTAATTTTTATTATTATTTGCATCATCCTATTCACATCCCCTCTTTAGGGTGAAAACGATCCAACAGTAGCAACTAATTCCATAGGGTTTTCTTTTTTTTATGATGTTAATCGATGAATAAAATTTGAAGGGTTTTGGGTTTTGTACGGAGAAGACATAAGGGTATTTAGGAAAATCTTTTTGCTGCATTTAAAAATAAGGATAATGTTAGATCCTCTTTTTCACGACTCAGCGACCTAATGAGCTAAAGAGGATCAGCGACCTAATGAGCTAAAGGGGATCAGTGACCTAACGAGTTAAAGGACTCGGCGACCTAACGATTAAAAGGACTCAGCGACCTAACAAGTTAAAGGATAAGTGACTCAACGAGCTAACGACCCAATGACTTAATTCACAAAGCGGCATAACACGGCGCGAACTAATGACCTAAAAGGTCCAGCGACCTGGCGAGTTAAAAAAGAGTAAAGCCGCTTGCATGTAGGTCGCTCCCAACCTTAGATAGCTACCTCTTTTAAGTCGCTCCATATTAGTCGCCTTTCACTCCCATAGGTCGCTACAACCTACCAGCAGAAATAGTTGATCAAGCACAACCATTTTAAGCCATAGCCTGTCCCTTAGGTCGCTCACGACATACGATCTAACCCTATGTCGCCTACGGCCTACGACCTAACCCTACGTCGCCTGCGACCTACGACCTACTACCTACCTCTAAATTTTCACTATAAATACCCTGCCTACTTCACCAGGAAAAAGGACTTTTGGGATCATTTCTGGAACGCCGATACTTTGCTGTTTTCTCGACTCCTTCAACAATTCAAACACTGAAGACGCTTCAACGAACTTTGAGGAAGATCTAACTCATTCAACATGAATTCAAAGAGCCTTTCTACATCGAAGTTCTAGCTACTCGTCTTAATCGTGTTGTAATTGAAGAATCATTGAAAAAGTTGTAATCAAATCAGCAATAAAAGGGATTAAGTGGACGTAGGCTTAACCTTAAGCCGAACCACTATAAAAACTGTTGTCTCTTTACTGTTTCTCTGCTATTTTCTGCTTATTTTCAGTTCCCGTACCAATGGGTGGTGCTTTCACTATACTACAAATTTCACCGGGGTATTAGCGTACATTATTAGCATTAACATTTTTGGTGCTTTCACCGAGAATCGAACTCAGGGTGCTCTCATAATTGCTCCACAAAGATTTGTTGAAAGACTCTCTCTAAAAACTAGAAGTCTATCGGAGATGGAAGTGCTTGTGACAACATCGCTACTTCTCCCACATCAAATGAAGCAGCTCCTAGTGTTGGAGTCACAAGGGCGGAGTTGGATGCCGTAGTGTCTGAGCTGTATCAACTAATGGAAGCCCAGAACACTTTGATGATGGACCGGTTAAATGCTTCGCTTGGAGTTAACCGCCAACCAGAAAACAATGAAGAAACCTTTGCCGAAGATGCTCATGACTCTCAAGGAAAGAGTATTCCTCAAAGGGCAGCTGGTACCGCCGAAGGGGCACCTCCCTAAGCTGGAGGTTCAAGGCCGCAGCCAACTCTTTGCGAACGTTTGTCCAAGTAAACTTCCGAAAAGGTGGCTGACGTCTGTCCCGCAGGGACTCTAAACGATGAGGATTACCTCTCGGGAGTGGTTTGACAAATTATGAAAGAAAGCATGCAAAGGGAATAAGATGAAAAAGAATGGGGGTTCGTTCCAAGCAAGACTCCATTTACTGAAAGGATCCTGAAGGCTGAATTTCCAAAGAAGTTTGTTCCTCCTACTATTCCAGCTTATCGGGGGACAAGCGATCCTAACCAGTTCTTATACAAGTCATATGACAGGTGCCAGAGCATCAAGTGAGATCAAGTGCAGATACTTTCCGGTGTATTTGGAAGGAGTGGCCCTGCTTTGGTTCACGAAGCCGCCAGTTCATTCTGTGGATCAGTTCTCTGACCTAACTCGGAAATTTAAAGATCAGTTCATGTTATATGCTTCGAAGGCCAAAGACATAATGTCACTATCCAGCCTAGAACAAAAACCTCGGAGAGCCTCTCAAATCTTTCTTAAACCGCTTCAATATAGCCTTGGCCGAAATTGACAATGCGGAGCCTCGGATGATTATCACTTACTTGATGCGAGCTATCGACAAATCTGGTGAATTCGAGAAATGGCTAAAGATGAAAGAGCCAAATTCACTTGAAATTTTTTACAAGAAGGCCGATGAATTTATGCGCTTAGAAAGCCTCCCCGTGCCAGCAAAAGTAGCCATGACAGAAGTTGAGAATAACAACGTTGCTCTTAACAAAAAGGAATCTGGTGGCCAGAAGAGGGAGAACGACGGTAGAAAAAAGCAAAAAAGATGCGAAGAAAACTCGCCACTTTAGACTGTAACAACCCGGAATTTTATAACAATTAATTATCGTCTAATGACGATTTAATTGGTTGTTAAATGCTATTTGGAGTTTTTAAGTGGGTTCTAAGCGGTTAGGCGGGCTTTAAAATTTAACTGGCCCACTTCTTTTTGATTGTGGCTGTGATAATAATCTTTACCCGCTCCCCTTTCTTTCATTTTTCAATTGCAAACCCTAAAACAAAATAAACGAAAAGGATGAAAATGGCGGCTAGGGCTTTTGGCGTCGCGCTCGAGTCATTGTTGGCCTCGGCTCCGACTCTTGCTTGATTCGCGCTAGGGGGAAACAAGGAGAGTGACCCTCACATCTAGTTCAATATAGTAGCTTCGGCAGTTTGATTTTGTTTGACGTCGTTCTTTTTGATTTCGGCCTTCGTTCTTCTTGACATTGGTCATTAACTGTTGATTTGGACTCTCGGTTGGCTAGTTGCAAATAAGTTGATTTTGTGACGACTGCTATTTCGATTACTCTAAAATGTGATAATGTTGGCCTCGGTTTTCGAAATGATTTTTTTGATGTTGATTTCTTTGGCTATCATGATTCTTGATTTCCTTGGCTTTGATTTTAGTTGAAATTACTGCTTTGGATTTAGTGAATTTTGTGAATTGGACAATCGAACCCCTTGAGTTGTTGAATTTCCACTTTAATTTTTTAAATTGCTTTGCTGTGATGATAATTTCCTGGCTCACTTGTTTTGAATTTCTGGCAATTGATTTAAGTTGACTTCAATAATTATCATGAAACTTCAATTGACTGGAACAATGCCACGGTTTTCAGTCTTCACTGTCGACTATTGCCTTGCTCCATGTATTCGTGTTGTCCGGTCATCACGGCACCATTGTGATTCCGTGGTCACCACTGCTTGATTTGCATTTTCTTCGGTCATCTTACTTTTGAATTGTAAAGTCCTACTCCTGACCTTACTCTGTTGACATTGTCATGACTGCTACCTTGAATTTGAGTATGGTTCCATTGTGAGTTGAGTTGCTTTGTTGAGCTCTTGTCCACTGTTGCATGCCTATACCTGTTTTTCCTATCCAACTGAGTTCATATGCATTGATGTACACTGTGCGTCGAGTGTGCTTGCATCTGCAGTGTTGTTTCATTGAGTCTGGTCACTCATTGTATATGTATTCTTTTGTTTGTGCCTACTGCACCAGTGTCCCTGTTATTTTGTTCATACTAGCCGAGTGTCTGTTGCATTGTTTTTTTGTACTGCTAGTTCCATGTGTAGGTGTCTTCACTGCGTAGTTTACACACATTGATTCAGTCGAGGCTGCACTTTGTCTGACCACTGTCTCTATCTTGCTCTGCCCATTATTGCATTGTATTTGCAATTGTTGTCGAGTCTGGGCATTTGTGCTTCAATATTCATTGATCTCTGACCTTTGTTGAATTTGTTGTTGTCTATTTTAGGTCTTGTTGCATTCTTTCTTTGCTGTCATGTGTAGTATACATATACATATGTACTGGTTTTATTTGTCTTGCACTCTTATGTGCTCTATTCCAGCTTGTAGTTGTATATGCATATTGGTAATTTCATTGTGGTTTACTGCACCACTGTTGCCATCTTCTCATAATATTTGGAACTTGAAATGTTGTATTCAAGGGGTTGCTGCAGTTTTTGTTTGTAGTTTTACCCTTGGTTGGTGGGTGTGTGTACTTATTTCACCTGCAGCCTTTATGATTTGCATTTGTTGGATATTGAGTTACATTGATTTTTTTGTACTTGTGTTGAATCCGATATTTTGGATTTGACCTTATGCTTGATTTTGAATTTTCATTGTGCACATACGTGCACATTTTCCATGTCATTCTTCTTTGACGTTGAGGCCGTGGCATCAATAATTGATTCTTCATATAATTTTGGTTCATTGATCTTTTGGTTACATCGTCACTGTAGTGGAAAGGCAGTGCACGCAAGCGTGAACTGCAGCCACACGGTATTGAGCTTTTGAGCACATCATCACTGTAGTGGCAAGGCAGTGCACGCAAGCGTGAACTGCAGCCACACGGTATTGTTTTTATTGATATCCTATTTTGTTTTGATTTATTGATCTTTTGCATATTCCATATGCTGTAGAGGCGAGGCAGTGCACACGTGCGTGTACTGCAGCCCTACTCGAATTAATATTTTAATTGATATTTCAATGGTTTGAATGATGTTTTGATTTGGTTTAGTTTAAACATTTTGTTGTTGTCTAATTATCATTTTGATAATTAGATTATGAGTTTCTAATTATTTATTTAATAATTAGATTTTGTTGTTAATTGCCGATTAGGCAATTCTGATGTTTTTCTAAATTATCTTCATTGAAATTCTTTTCACTTATCTTTGTTGATGATTTGATTATGTTGATTTGTTGTTTGGCACTGTTATGTATTATATTTATCGTTATCCGATTTCTTTATTTAAGAATAGGATGGGTAAATTTATTGTAACTGTCATCTATTTGATTATTTAATTATTATTGCTTCTGTGCACTAATAACTGAGTTTGAATTAGACCTACCCGTGTATTTTTTTTTTGAATGTAACACTCGGGTCAGACCGAGTTATTACAGGTTGTAGATATCTTGCTTTGGGTTGCTGCTAGAGCTTTGAAGTCTTTTTATATCTTTTGGAGTAGTCGTTGTCATTCATAGTAGTTAGTGAATTTGTATAGGAAGATATGTATTCATGTATATTATATACGATAATGTGCTTGTATATGTAACTTCCTGTGTCGACAGTTGTAGTTGTATCATATGTATTGTATCATATGTATTGTAACTCACATCAGTTATTATATATATGAGACTTTTTGTTTTATCTGTGTTCCGCATTTATATTATCTGTGTTATTATTATATTTATTGTCCTAAACTATTCTGAACCATCGTAGTTCGTTTTATATTGGAATTGGGCATGTCGATGGGAGTAAATAAATAAGAGATGAAAAATAAAATATATACCACTCCTGTCGAGATAACCAATACTAGTGTAAGGCCTAACTACGGATGGTCGTTCCTATCCAGCCTTATTCTTCGTGATAACGGACAGTATTTCCTTTAATACTCTTTGTTATTGTGAGCATAGAGGTAGGGTGTTACAGTTGGTATCAGAGCTTGGGGTTTATGGACATAATATAAAACATAACTTGGAAGGAACATGTGTTACAACTATTAGTCGATGTTTTATTTGTGCTTTGAGTCAAAACTAAAGTTTTGAAATTATGATGAAATTTTTAAATATCTTTATTTAAAAATAAAAGTGAATTTGTGTTTTGATGATTGATTGATTTGTGTTCTGTTTATCAGAGTGCGCAGCGGCAACAGTAAGACTGTCTTCGCCGAGTACAGCTGATATCCTTTTTGATTTGAAAATCAAATTATGAAATTGAAATAAAATTTCATTTGTTGTTTACATAGCTGTGTTCATTTTGTTTTCTTTGAAAATTCAAATCTGATTTGAGGATTCGAAACGATTGCAGTTATGTGATTTTGTTAAGATTTTTGCTGTTTTAAAATATCTTCATTGAGGATATATTTAAATGATTTCTTTGTTCATTTTGCGGTATACGTACAAATTTATGTTGCACGTTACTGCATTAATTTTACGTTGAACCGATGTTTGGTTATGAAACGTATTTTGTTGCCGTTATTTTTATAACGGGATTTGTTACACCGATGCTAGATTTTTAAAGCCGGTGTTTTGTTGACATTTTAATGAATGAAAATTCAATGATATTATATTTTGATGCAAATTATTTTGATGAAATTTTGACGTTTAAAAATTACTGTCGCATTGACTTCAGTAATCGTCAAATTTTAAAGTGGATTGTCAAGCGGTTATCCCGCAATGCTGATTTTGAGATCCATTTCTACGATGTTTTGAGAAGTGCAATTTCCTTGTCGAAATTGTCACTAATGTTGCTGTTTTTATCATGGATTTGCAAATCGTTATTTTTTTAAAAAAATTGTTTTTCAAATTTTTTATAGTTTACGTTTTCAAAAGAATGAGAAAGCGATTTAAACGCTTCAGCAAAATCGAGGACTATGACCCCTTTCTTTTACTGATTCGCTTAATTCCGTACTTGTTCGTTTCAGAATGTAAATTATTACTTTTATAAAATAAATGAAATTGTTTACAGAAGTTTTGCAGTTTGCGTTTTCAAAAGAATGAGAAAGTGATTTAAACGTTTCAGCAAAATCGAGGACTACGACCCCTTTCTTTTACTGATTCGCTTAATTCCGGACTTGTCCGTTTGAGAATGTGAAATGTAATTTTTGAAATACACGATTTTGCACTTTTAAGGAAACGATGAAGAGAATTAAACGATTTAGTAAAACTCGTGGTTATGGGACATGTGCGTTTGCTATTTTGGTTAATTCGGGACTCGTTCATTGAAATATTTGATGATTTTCGTGTGCTTTCGAGCCACTAATGGAACTTCGGGTCATATGAGGACCTTCAGGTCAAATACCAGTACCAGACCTTTGGGTCATATGTTGGACCTTCGGGTCATATGATGGGCGCCAAAATTATGATGACGGTACTTGGTAGGCTTCGGCCATATGAGATGCACGTGCGGCGTAACTAAAACTCACCATATGATGGGATCGATCCAACCTTTTATGTTGATTTTCTAGAGTATATTAATTGATTTCTAGATATTTGTTGAATCTAATGATCTGCATGTAATTAGATATTTGATGTTATGAGTTCTGATTATCGCTTATGATAATTAGATATTTGATGTTATGAGTTCTGATTATCGCTTGTAATAATTAGATAATTGATGTTATGAGTTTTGATTATCGCTTGAGATAATTAAATATTTGTTGATTTGAGATTTAATTATCGTTTTTGATAATTAAATATTTGTTGATTTGAGATTTGATTATCGCTTGAAATAATTAAATATTTGTTGATTTGAGATTTAATTATCATTTTTTATAATTAAATATTTGTTGATTTGAGATTTGATTATCGCTTGAGATAATTAAATATTTGTTGATTTGAGATTTAATTATCGTTTTGATAATTGAATATTTGTTTATTTGAGAATTCCGATTATCGTTTTTGATAATTAGATATTTGTTGATTTGATTATCGCTTGAGATAATTAAATATTTGTTGATTTGAGGTTTAATTATCGTTTTTGATAATTAAATATTTGTTGATTTGAGATTTGATTATCGCTTGAGATAATTAAATATTTGTTGATTTGAGATTTAATTATCGTTTTGATAATTGAATATTTGTTGATTTGAGAATTTCGATTATCGTTTTTGATAATCGGATATTTGTTGATTTTGATTATCATTTTTGATAATCGATTATTGTTGATTTGAGATTTGATTATCGTTTGTGATAATTGAATATTTGTTGATTTGTGATTTGATTATCGTTTGTGATAATCGAATATTTGTTGATCTGTGATTTGATTATCATTTTTGATAATCGAATATTGGTTGATTTGGGATTTGATTATCATTTTTGATAATTGAATATTTGTTGATTTGACATTTGATTATCGTTTTTGATAATCGAATATTTGTTGATTTGGGATTTGATTATCATTTTTGATAATCGAATATTTGTTGATTTGAGATTTGATTATCGTTTTTGATAATCGAATATTTGTTGATTTGAGATTTGATTGTCGTTTTTGATGATTAAATAATTGTTGATTTGTAATTTCTGATTATCTATTTGATAGTTAGATTTTGTTGAAATTTTGTGAATTTCTTTTATGAAATTAAAAGATTTCTTTGACGTTTGCATTCCTGACCTTTATCTTTCTAGCTTAACCAGTTTAAGTTAGAAAAATAATTGTTATCGACGAACTTAATTATGAAAATTACGGGGATGCAATTTTTATAAGTAGGGGAGTCTGTAACAACCCGGAATTTTATAACAATTAATTATCGTCTAATGACGATTTAATTGGTTGTTAAATGCTATTTGGAGTTTTTAAGTGGGTTAAAATTCTTTTAATAATTTCTAAGCGGTTAGGCGGGCTTTAAAATTTAATTGGCCCACTTCTTTTTGATTGTGGCCGTGATAATAATCTTTACCCGCTCCTCTTTCTTTCATTTTTCAATTGCAAACCCTAAAACAAAATAAACGAAAAGGATGAAAATGGCGGCTAGGGCTTTTGGCGTTGCGCTCGATTCATTGTTGGCCTCGGCTCTGACTCTTGCTTGATTCGCGCTAGGGGAAACAAGGTGAGTGAACCTCACATCTAGTTCAATATAGTAGCTTCGGTAGTTTGATTTTGTTTGACATTGTTCTTTTTGAATTCGGCCTTGTCGTTCTTCTTGACTTCGGTCATTAACTATTGATTTGGACTCTTGGTTGGCTAGTTGCAAATAAGTTGACTTTGTGACGACTGCTATTTCGATTACTGTAAAATGTGATAATGTTGGCCTTGGTTTTCGAAATGATTTTTTTGATGTTGATTTCTTTGGCTATCACGATTCTTGATTTTCTTGGCTTTGATTTTAGTTGAAATTACTGCTTTGGATTTAGTGAATTTGGTGAATTGGACAATCGAACCCCTTGAATTGTTGAATTTCCACTTTAATTCTGTAAATTGCTTTGCTGTGATGATAATTTCCTAGCTCACTTGTTTCGAATTTCTGGCAATTGATTTAAGTTGACTTCGATAATTATCATGAAACTTCAATTGACTGGAACAATGCCGCGATTTTCAGTCTTCACTGTCGACTATTACCTTGCTCCATGTATTCGTGTTGTCCGGTCATCAAGGCACCATTGTGATTCCGTGGTCACCACTGCTTGATTTGCATTTTCTTCGGTCATCTTACTTTTGAATTGTAAAGTCCTACTCCTGACCTTACTCTGTTGACATTGTCATGACTGCTACCTTGAATTTGAGTATGGTTCCATTGTGAGTTGAGTTGAATTTGTTGAGCTCTTGTCCACTGTTGCATGCCTATACCTGTTTTTCCTGACCACCTGAGTTCATATGCATTGATGTACACTGTGCGTCGAGTGTGCTTGCATCTGCAGTGTTGTTTCGTTGAGTCTGGTCACTCATTGTATATGTATTCTGTTGTTTGTGCCTACTGCACCAGTGTCCCTGTTATTTTGTTCATACTAGCCGAGTGTCTGTTGCATTGTTTTTTTGTACTGCTAGTTCCATATGTAGGTGTCTTCACTGCGTAGTTTACACACATTGATTCAGTCGAGGCTGCACTTTGTCTGACCACTGTCTCTATCTTGCTCTGCCCATTATTGCATTGTATTTGCAATTGTTGTCGAGTCTGGGCATGTGTGCGTCAATGTTCATTGATCTCTGACCTTTGTAGAATTTGTTGTTGTCTATTTTGGGTCTTGTTGCATTCTTTCTTTGCTGTCATGTGTAGTATACATATACATATGTGACGACCCGAAATTTTTAAGCCCTTTAAATCGGAATATTTAATTGATTTTGAATATTCAATAGTATAATTTTAACTTGAATAACGAATATCACAATTTATTTGATAATTAAATTATTGAATTAGATAATGTGGAATTGGGTAAACTGTTAAATCTGGAAGTTTAAACCGGTTAAAAATAATTTGAAGGCTCATAAAATTTATATTAATAGTGCGGAGGGTAATAAAAGTGTTAAAACTTGTATCTAACACTGAATGGTCCCGTTTTGAAATTTTATATCGTTTAAATTGAATTTAAAAATAGCCTTCCGAGGCACAGTCTCGGAATTCGACGAAACCAGTTCCATTGAGTCCGTAATACGGAATTATTATCGGGTTTCAAATTTCGTAGCAATTGGAGTAGTTGTGTGAGCACACGATATATAAACGCGTTGAAAATTTAATTGATAATAATTTAATTAGTCAATCTTCTTGTATACGCCATCTCATATTCGTTTTAACACGCTACCCTTATCTTCCATCGTACACTTCTCGTCCCTTCTACAAGTTGTTAGTTCCTTCCTCGTTCTCGTTTATTCAATTCAATTTCAATCATTCTCAAACGAAAAGAAAACATAAAAGGGCCGAGCTTCTTCCTCCAGAATTCATTCAAGAATCGAAAGCACTATTTTTTCCCCTCTCTTCCAATTTTTGCGCACTCTTTCTGTTCGAAAAAAAAAACCTACAGCACTCGAGATAAATGGTCGAACCCTGGAATTCTTCTATCGCTCAAGAAAATATTCGAACTCGAAGGGGGTAAGGTCGTGGGGGGACTCGCGTTGCATCGCGTCGCCATTATCGAAGCAATTTGGGGTTTCGGCGATGGCACTTGAGGTCGCGAATGGTGATGGAGGTGCGCGAGAGCAGGGAGTGGTGACGGTGGGTTTTGCGTTGTAGTGAGGGCCGTTCGAGCTGCTGGCACGCGCTCGTGCAGCGCGATGAAGGGGGGGCAGTGGCGCTTAATCGTCGGCACAGTGGGGTATTACGAGCTCGTTCGAGATTGTGATGGCGCCAGGTGCTCGTAGCCGCGGTGTTGATTTCGTGAGAGGATGAGGAATTGGGTTGGCGATCTTGTGGTGCAATAAGGTATTTTTTTAAAAAAAAATAATTTTTGGGTTGCTTGCTCAGAAGAATAACAAAAAGAATTTAGTAATACTGTGGAGTCATATAAAAAAAAATATAAAAAAATAAAAGGGTTTTAAGAACCAGATGTTTATTTTACGAAAAACATTTACTGTAAGGAAATATTGATTCTACTTTTAAAATTAATAATATAGATATGTGTATATGTGTACTGAAAAAAAAATGTTTAAAAGAAAATAAAAGAAATTAAATATACAAATACACTTGCTTTCAGTTACCATTTTATTTTAAATAATGGATTGAGGTGATTAGCTTGTTTAATTAGCTTATTCACTATAAAATATATATATATATACAATAAAATGGTTTAAAATAAATATCAGTTAATCAAATTTATTAAATGGTAAATTATGCGTAGATCATTTCAGATATTAACAAATCCATATAAATATTTATACTAGGTTCAAAATTGGAAAGTAATAGCCGAGATAGAAATGGATTGCAAACGAAATGCAAAGGTGAGTTAATCTCACTCAGTTAAATTTAAATTTAAATGATAAAATTTAAATAATTGTTTGAATGGCTGAATTGATTGATGTGATATAGTATGATATTTTGGAATTGGCATATTGTATTGTGCTAACATTTGTGGATGCAGGTAAAACAGGTTGGAGGGATCCAACTGGACCCCTCACATTTATTTAAATTATTCAATATTCTCTGTTGTGATTATTTGATATCCTATGATGAGTTATATTGGAATATTGAATGTTATGGATTGATTGGATATTCGGTTATAATGAATTCCCAAAATTTATGAATTGGATTGTTGAAAATAAATTAAACGGAAGTAATTTGTAAGCGAAATAATAATAGAAAGTTTGAATAAATTTAAGAATGAATTGGAGAAGAAATAATGTGACTTTAAATTTCTAATAAATAAATTGGGAAGTATAGAAAGGAAATTTGAATAAACAGGAAGTTATTGAATTACAATCTTCAACGATATTAATTAAAGAACAAAACATTTATTTCAAATGTAAGATTTAAATTTAAAAAAAATATATAATAATAAAGAAGAAGTTGGGAAAAGCTGAAATTTGTATATTTCAGTTAAAAGATTTAAAATCAAATGGAAAGGAATAATAATAATAATTAAGTGCATAATTAAATGAAATTTGAAATGAATTGAGTAATTTAAGAAACTTATTTCAAATGGGATAAATTGAAAATCAAGTTGGAAAATTGATTTAAATATTTGAAGCTGGAATTCTTCCTGGATCACTAAGTACGCTTTCAAGTAAATTTTAAATATAAGTTAATAGTTTTAAAATTGTTTTTTTTAAAAGGTATGTTTTGAAAAATTTATTATTTCTAATATTTAAATTTTAAGTAAGTATTTCCTCAAATCTATTATAGTAGTAATTATTTAAAAAGTGACTTAATATTTTGTTTCAAAAGTGTAATTCTAGTTTTATATTTTATTTAGTAACTTTATTTTCAAATATTCATATAAGATGTAATTTTTACCAAATTATTAAAAGTAGTTTTAATTTAAATGTTTTAAAGTATATATTTCAAAGTAAAGTGTTTTAAATTATTTTTAAATCTAGTTTTGTACTTGGTGATTTCAGATAAGATAGAAAATATTTGGGAAAGTTGATTCTGAAAAGGATGAGGGATTTGAAACTGTTTTCAAAGGATTGGAAATAGAAATATATCTTGTGAAGATATTTTTGGAAATTAAAAAATATTTTTGGAAATTATTTATTGGTTGATGGTTGTTTGTGAATATTAATGGATAGTTAAATCACCGACTGTCAATATTGGACAAATGCGTTGATCGTTTCGAAGAGTCCGGGATCGAGATTAATTTCTCGAAAACCACTTCGATCCGGTATGTACGTTTAGTGTAAACGATTTTGGATTCGAGGATGGAGCAGTGAAGTGCAAGGGCTAGTCGCTACTAATTCTGAGGATATTTCCAAAATGGATGTAGTAGGAATAGTGCCTTCGGTTCCATTCGAACCCGGGACGGACTTGTATGGATGAATGCTTGTGAAACATCGTCAGGTGGGCGATGGGCATTCTAAGTAAAAACGTTCTGAAGGTAACGCTTAGCCTCAAGCCTCATCAACCGGGAATGGCTGAAAATCAGGGGATATGCAGCAAGGTTAGGTGGGTCATGCCCAAGCAGGACAAGATATTTCCCCTGTCTAGATGTCCCTTATATTTTTTCGGCTTAGTGGGTGGTTGGTCGCGCCAACCACGGGGTTTTTCTTGTTCGGGACTGTTCAGTAAGGAATGGTTCCGGCCTTGTGTTGCAGGGGATGAAGGGAGTAATCCTCGGTACGGTAATCTAGGCCCCGTACTGTGACAGGTGGTACCCCAGTGCCTAGTCATTGTCGGAAATCCATTCTCCCTACGAGCCTTGTACGAGTTTTGTTTGTATTACCCACTTTTGTGGCTAGTAGCTGGAATTTAATGAATGTAACAATTTCGGCTATTTTATAAGTATTTGTATATAGACCCTATTATAATATCAGAGGATTTCTATAAAAATTGTTTTAGCTATCGTAAGGTAAAAACCCGACATGTTTATTTGTGGCGTGGTCTTACGAGATGCTTTTGTTTTAAAAAGGATTTTGAAACTTTAATAATCAATTGGGTGTGATTTTCTCACGCTGGTATTCCAGACTGACTCGGGTGTTATTTAACTGTAATGCTCGGGTCAGACCGAGTATTATAGGATACAGGATTTGATGCTATGGAGTTCAGGAGATGAGCAGGATGACGACACGTATTCGCATACTTATTTATATATATTCCGCTGTTTGAGTTGTGTATTCTGAGTTGTTGTGTATTCATTGTATGATATTGATGTTGAGCTGTGATTGATGTACTCTGATGATGTAATATACAAACAGAAATATTTGATGTTGAGTAAAGATTATATATTATCTATTATATTTTATTCCGCTGCGATGGTTAGATTCTGATGTTGATTTTGTTTCTCTTCTTCTTAAACCCAAATGTTTCGTATTTCTGTACAACTTGAGTTGATTGTTGTAGAATAGTGTTAACTCAAGGGGTACGGATTTGCGGGTCGTCACAGTTGGTATCAGAGCTTAGGTTGGTGATAACCTTGGCTCTGGTGGGAATTACTCATAAATTAGAGTCCGTAGTACTCTATAATGAGTTTGAGCGTATTAATAATACGAGTGCGTATTTGTTAGTGGATAAAAAATTGTTTTTATATTGTGTTGATTTATCGGTTGAGTGTTTATGGATTCTGGTCGATGTGTGGGACGCCATGTCATCGATAGGAATTTCTAAACTCTTGAACAAGATAAACCGACACAGTATTGTTTTAACCAGGGTAAATGAAATAATTTTACCCAAATTTATTTTATGTATATAAAAGAAAATTATTTTCTTAATTATTATAACCATATATGGGTGTTTGGTTGTTAGAAGTGATAAATATTAAATTATTATCATTGTATGATAATTGAATAGAGATTGAAATAATAACTAAAGATTAAGGAATAGATTAACATAATAGATGCAATTTATGAATGTGATTCATAATGGAATAAGGAATTGAATTCATAATTAAAAAAAAAACTAAGAAACCAATTCATATCAAATGAATTTGTAAATGTAAACTATAATGTAAATTATAGTGTAATTAATTATTAAAGTAAGATAAAATTTCCAAAGAAAATTTGAATTTAAAATCTAAAGAGTTTGGAATTTAAAAATATTGGATGGATTTTAGAAAGAGAATAAAAGCATTGAACTCTTTTGGTTGCTAGAAAATAACTTCGATGATGACTGCAGCATCATCGATGGTCATTGTCGAGTTTCCAGAAGTGAAATTGCTACCAAATTGTTTTGGATTGAAATCGTTTGCAAAATTGGTTGAGTTTTGAAATTCAAAGAGATAAATTAAATTTATCCAAGGAATTCTGGATATAGAAGATTTCAAAGGGAATTTTGAAATGTTGAAAGATTGTTTAAACTTTGGAATTTTAACTAAGAATGTTTATGGCATATAAAAAGTTTGATGACTGGTAAATTTGGAATTTGTTGAAATAAAATTCGACGGTGCAAGTAAAGTGAAACCGAGTACTGGAATTTAAAATTGAATTGTGTGAAGTTATGTGGAATGGGAAAATTAGTCAGGATAGACTAAAGATAATTAATGTTTGGAGATAAAATTTGTTGGTTAAATAATGAATTGGTGAATAAATAAATGGATCAAATAATATATTTATAAAGAGAAGTTGATATTAATCAGGGATTGGAAATTTTAATTCGGAAAATAAAATTTAACTTAAGTGAATGAAAGTGAAGAAAATATATTTGAATTTAACTTGAGATAAGTTAAATAAAATTTAAACTTAAACTAAGTCAAATTGGATATGAAGGTGAAATGTAAAATTGCATAAAGAAATTCATATTCTCATGTTATTAAGTGTTATAATTTGAACTTGTAAATGGAAATGGACTTTAGTAAGAAATCTTAACTCTTAAATGGAAATAAAATATGCTTGGGCTATAAATAATAGAAGGCTTGAGTTAAAAATAAAAGATGAATATATTCAAGCTTATGATGAATGGAATTGTATAAAACAATAAGCTGTGACTTATAAAATTTAAAATGGAATACAAAGCCCAAAATTTAATATTTTGATGAATTGGAAAATGAAAAGAAAAAAAAATCCAAACTTGAATTATAAAGTATATTGGACTTAAGAAAATTAAATGGAGTGATATTTGGAATTGAAATTCAAGTGTTGGATTATAAATAAGGCAATAACTAATTTGATAATAAATTAGTTAATGAAATGTGTAAATGGAGTTCAATGTAATCAAACAGAAGCTGAAGTGTAAGCTAATAATGAAAATTGGAGATAAAACTCAAGCTATGAATTGAATTCGACTTGAATCATTAGTGAGGACAATATAATTGAAGGGGCCTTGCAATTAATTAAATGATTTGTGAATGAAATTGCAATGTAAGTTAATAAAATTGAATGGAAAATTAAAAAGTGAATGGTGGAATCAGAACTTGAGTTATCAATTAAAATTAGACTGGAAGTGTTAACAAAGTAAATATAATTTGAAAGTCTAGAATAAAAATGAAATGGATTAAAATAGTAATGATATGAATTGCAAATAAAATCCAAATCAGTGGAAATAAGATGGAAATGGCTTTGTGATAAATTAAATAAGTTGAATCTGGGAAGTTAAATTCTATAATAACCAATCAAATGAAATTGCAAATTTAAAATGAGGTTGGATTGAAATAGAATCAAGTTAAATTGAAAAGAGAACTTATTTGCAAGATGAGAATGAGCTTAAGTATAAATTAGAGTGAATAAACTTAAGCTAAAAGATGGAAAGGAGTTGAATTGAATTCAACTTAAAATTAAGTTTAATAATATTGGATTGGTTTTAAATCAAGTGAAAATAAATTTTGAATCGAAATAAAAATTCGATGAGTTATAAATAATATTTAATAGAATGAAAATTCTTAACTAAATAATTGTAAACCATTTAAATTATTAAGGGATTGAATTAACTTGAGACAATAAGGAAAATAGAATGTATCAAGTTTACAAGAATAGTTTAAATGAATGTGGATAAACCAATTTTATATTGAATAAATAAATGATGGAATAAATAAGTATCAAATGAAATGTGGTTTTAAATGAGTTGAGAAATGGTTATAAAATGAAATAGCTTGGAGTGTCTTCGAGCTAAATAAAATAGTTTGGAATAAACAAATATGGAATGAAATGCAAATAAATGGATTATAAATGAAATTTAAATGGAGTGTGTCGAGCTAAAAAAAATGCTTCTGAATGGATTAAAACAAAAAGGAATAAATGGTCGTTGGATGTAAATGGAAGTAATTAAAATTCTATGTGTTGATAAGGGTAAAATAAATTGATTTTGAAAGCAATTGAATTAAATATGAGTTCAGTTTGCTTAAGAATAAATTAAATGTAAGCAATTGAGTTTTAAACCATTTAAATTGATGAGATTGTAAATGAATGGATTGAAAACCATTCAAATTGAATGAAAATGGTTTATAAATTAATTAAAACAGTTAGATTAGTATGAAAACTGTATAAGTTGCTTACAGAAAAATGTTTAGTGTGAATTTCTTTTAGAATTCATATGTTTTAACTATTGCAAGTTAGTGAAATGTGTTAAACTTCTTATATTTGGCACTTACATGTTTAAATTGAGTAAGTACAGGTACCTGGAAGCCGTGTGGCTGGATTTGGTAGGGCTATTTGCTAAAAATAATAAGCTGCTTGCTTAAAATACAAATAAGGTACGCCTAGGCAAATAAAAATAGGAAATATGAACTGTTTTTGGTTTTTCCGACCGTGTGGGTCGATGTATATATATTTATCTCTTTTGTTAAATTGCAAAAGCTCCTCCGCACAAAGGGGACTCTGCAAAAAAAATTTAGAAATTTTGGGAGTTAGAAAATTTTTGATAATTTTGGAAAATTTTGTTAACGACAAAACTATTTAGAATTGAAAACTAAAATAAGTTAGTAAATGAAACTAATTATAGTAGTGACATGAATTTGTAATAAATAACAAATAAAATTTATATATTCAGAGTTAAAGATAAATTGAATTCATATGGAAATGGAAGAATCGATTTGAATAGAAATAAATATAACTAAAGTCGGAGTGAAATAAATATAAGAAACACATAAAATATTTATACTAACTTAAGTATGAAATGGTGCACTCTTAATTGGAAATAGAATATTACAAATACATTCTAAGTTGATATTTGGATCAATAAATATTGACATTGGTAAGAAAGTTGATATAATGTTTGGGAATATTGTGATTGGATATTAGTGCTAAGCAGGATATGCAGTTATTATAAAAGGAAAAAGGAAATTGGATTTGATTTCAAGAAATAAATTTGAAATGCTCGACAAAAAGGTATGTATTTAAATTTGGTATGGAATTTGATTGGGATTTGGATTTGGATTGAGCCACTTGGCCTTTTTGTTTTCTTTTTGGATTTGGGAGGCCGTAGAGCCATTTTGTAGTTGTACCGAGCTAGCCGTGCAAAGGAGACGCTGGCGAAATTTTTCGGGAATTTGGGGTGTTAGAAAAATTTTGAGAAATTTTGATAATTCAAATTTTGGTTTTAAATTGAAAATTGAATGGTTAAACTAATGGTATGGTTTGGAACTAGAGAAAGGTTTGGAAAATTAATAAGTATGATAATGGATCTTATATAAAACGATAGTTGGTAAGATGTTGAACTGTTTGGTTTTGGGAAAAATAGTGAGGGGTATTGGATCATTCTTCCTAACTAGTAATTTCGGGGACGAAATTCTTTTAAGGGGGGAGGAATGTGACGACCCGAAATTTTTAAGCCCTTTAAATCGGAATATTTAATTGATTTTGAATATTCAATAGTATAATTTTAACTTGAATAACGAATATCACAATTTATTTGGTAATTAAATTATTGAATTAGATAATGTGGAATTGGGTAAATTGTTAAATCTGGAAGTTTAAACCGGTTAAAAATAATTTGAAGGCTCGTAAAATTTATATTAATAGTGCTGAGGGTAATAAAAGTGTTAAAATTTGTATCTAACACTGAATGGTTCCGTTTTGAAATTTTATATCGTTTAAATTGAATTTAAAAATAGCCTTCCGAGGCACAGTCTCAGAATTCGACGAAACCAGTTCCATTGAGTCCGTAATACGGAATTATTATCGGGTTTCAAATTTCGTAGCAATTGGAGTAGTTGTGTGAGCACACGATATATAAACGCGTTGAAAATTTAATTGATAATAATTTAATTAGTCAAGCTTCTTGTATACGCCATCTCATATTCGTTTTAACACGCTACCCTTATCTTCCATCGTACACTTCTCGTCCCTTCTACAAGCTGTTAGTTCCTTCCTCGTTCTCGTTTATTCAATTCAATTTCAATCATTCTCAAACAAAAAGAAAACATAAAAGGGCCGAGCTTCTTCCTCCAGAATTCATTCAAGAATCGAAAGCCCCATTTTTTCCCCTCTCTTCCAATTTTTGCGCACTCTTTCTGTTCGAAAAAAAAAACCTACAACACTCGAGATAAATGGCCGAACCCTGGAATTCTTCTATCGCTCAAGAAAATATTCAAACTCGAAGGGGGTAAGGTCGTGGGGGGACTCGCGTTGCATCGCGTCGCCATTATCGAAGCAATTTGGGGTTTCGGCGATGACACTTGAGGTCGCGAATGGTGATGGAGGTGCGCGAGAGCAGGGAGTGGTGACGGTGGGTTTTGCGTTGTAGTGAGGGCCGTTTGAGCTGCTGGCACGCGCTCGTGCAGCGCGATGAAGGGGGGGCAGTGGCGCTTAATCGTCGGCACAGTGGGGTATTGCGAGCTCGTTCGAGATTGTGATGGCGCCAGGTGCTCGTAGCCGCGGTGTTGATTTCGTGAGAGGATGAGGAATTGGGTTGGCGATCTGGTGGTGCAATAAGGTATTTTTTTTTAAAAATAATAATTTTTGGGTTGCTTGATCAGAAGAATAACAAAAAGAATTTAGTAATACTGTGGAGTCATATAAAATAAAAAAATATAAAAAAATAAAAGGGTTTTAAGAACCAGATGTTTATTTTACGAAAAACATTTACTGTAAGGAAATATTGATTCTGCTTTTAAAATTAATAATATATATATGTGTATATGTGTACTGAAAAAAAATGTTTAAAAGAAAATAAAAGAAATTAAATATACAAATACACTCGCTTTCAGTTACCATTTTATTTTAAATAATGGATTGAGGTGATTAGCTTGTTTAATTAGCTTATTCACTATAAAATATATATATATAATAAAATGGTTTAAAATAAATATCAGTTAATCAAATTTATTAAATGGTAAATTATGCGTAGATCATTTCAGATATTAACAAATCCATATAAATATTTATACTAGGTTCAAAATTGGAAAGTAATAGCCGAGATAGAAATGGATTGCAAACGAAATGCAAAGGTGAGTTAATCTCACTCAGTTAAATTTAAATTTAAATGATAAAATTTAAATAATTGTTTGAATGGCTGAATTGATTGATGTGATATAGTATGATATTTTGGAATTGGCATATTGTATTGTGCTAACATTTGTGGATGCAGGGAAAACAGGTTGGAGGGATCCAACTGGACCCCTCACATTTATTTAAATTATTCAATATTCTCTGTTGTGATTATTTGATATCCTATGATGAGTTATATTGGAATATTGAATGTTATGGATTGATTGGATATTCGGTTATAATGAATTCCCAAAATTTATGAATTGGATTGTTGAAAAGAAATTAAACGGAAGTAATTTGTAAGCGAAATAATTATAGAAAGTTTGAATGAATTTAAGAATGAATTGGAGAAGAAATAATGTGACTTTAAATTTCTAATAAATAAATTGGGAAGTATAGAAAGGAAATTTGAATAAACAGGAAGTTATTGAACTACAATCTTCAATGATATTAATTAAAGAACAAAACATTTATTTCAAATGTAAGATTTAAATTTTAAAAAAATATATAATGATAAAGAAGAAGTTGGGAAAAGCTGAAATTTGTATATTTCAGTTAAAAGATTTAAAATCAAATGGAAAGGAATAATAATAATAATAATTAAGTGCATAATTAAATGAAATTTGAAATGAATTGAGTAATTTAAGAAACTTATTTCAAATGGAATAAATTGAAAATCAAGTTGGAAAATTAATTTAAATATTTGAAGCTGGAATTCTTCCTGGATCACTAAGTACGCTTTCAAGTAAATTTTAAATATAAGTTAATAGTTTTAAAATTGTTTTTTTTAAAAGGTATGTTTTGAAAAATTTATTATTTATAATATTTAAATTTTAAGTAAGTATTTCCTCAAATCTATTATAGTAGTAATTATTTAAAAAGTGACTTAATATTTTGTTTCAAAAGTGTAATTCTAGTTTTATATTTTATTTAGTAACTTTATTTTCAAATATTCATATAAGATGTAATTTTTACCAAATTATTAAAAGTAGTTTTAATTTAAATGTTTTAAAGTATATATTTCAAAGTAAAGTGTTTTAAATTATTTTTAAATCTAGTTTTGTACTTGGTGATTTCAGAGAAGATAGAAAATATTTGGGAAAGTTGATTCTGAAAAGGATGAGGGATTTGAAACTGTTTTCAAAGGATTGGAAATAGAAATATATCTTGTGAAGATATTTTTGGAAATTAATAAATAATTTGGGAAATTATTTATTGGTTGATGGTTGTTTGTGAATATTAATTGATAGTTAAATCACCGACTATCAATATTGGACAAATGCGTTGGTCGTTTCGAAGAGTCCGGGATCGAGATTAATTTCTCGAAAACCACTTCGATCCGGTATGTACGTTTCGTGTAAACGATTTTGGATTCGAGGATGGAGCAGTGAAGTGCAAGGGCTAGTCGCTACTAATCCTGAGGATATTTCCAAAATGGATGTAGTAGGAATAGTGCCTTCGGTTCCATTCGAACCCGGGACGGACTTGTATGGATGAATGCTTGCGAAACATCGTCAGGTGGGCGATGGGCATTCTAAGTAAAAACATTCTAAAGGTTACGCTTAGCCTCAAGCCTCATCAACCGGGAATGGCTGAAAATCAGGGGATATGCAGCAAGGTTAGGTGGGTCATGCCCAAGCAGGACAAGATATTTCCTCTGTCTAGATGTCCCTTATATTTTTTCGGCTTAATGGGTGGTTGGTCGCGCCAACCACGGGGTTTATCTTGTTCGGGACTGTTCAGTAAGGAATGGTTCCGGCCTTGTGTTGCAGGGGATGAAGGGAGTAATCCTCGGTACGGTGATCTAGGCCCCGTACTGTGACAGGTGGTACCCCAGTGCCTAGTCATTGTCGGAAATCCATTCTCCCTACGAGCCTTATACGAGTTTTGTTTGTATTACCCACTTTTGTGGCTAGTAGCTGGAATTTAATGAATGTAACAATTTCGGCTATTTTATAAGTATTTGTATATAGACCCTATTATAATATCAGAGGATTTCTATAAAAATTGTTTTAGCTATCGTAAGGTAAAAACCCAACATGTTTATTTGTGGCGTGGTCTTACGAGATGCTTTTGTTTTAAAAAGGATTTTGAAACTTTAATAATCAATTGGGTGTGATTTTCTCACGCTGGTATTCCAGACTGACTCGGGTGTTATTTAACTGTAATGCTCGGGTCAGACCGAGTATTATAGGATACAGGATTTGATGCTATGGAGTTCAGGAGATGAGCAGGATGACGACACGTATTCGCATACTTATTTATATATATTCCGCTGTTTGAGTTGTGTATTCTGAGTTGTTGTGTATTCATTGTATGATATTGATGTTGAGCCGTGAATGATGTACTCTGATGATGTAATATACAAATAGAAATATTTGATGTTGAGTAAAGATTATATATTATCTATTATATTTTATTCCGCTGCGATGGTTAGATTCTGATGTTGATTTTGTTTCTCTTCTTCTTAAACCCAAATGGTTCGTATTTCTGTACAACTTGAGTTGATTGTTGTAGAATAGTGTTAACTCAAGGGGTACGGATTTGCGGGTCGTCACAGTTGGTATCAGAGCTTAGGTTGGTGATAACCTTGGCTCTGGTGGGAATTACTCATAAATTAGAGTCCGTAGTACTCTATAATGAGTTTGAGCGTATTAATAATACGAGTGCGTATTTGTTAGTGAATAAAAAATTGTTTTTATATTGTGTTGATTTATCGGTTGAGTGTTTATGGATTCTGGTCGATGTGTGGGACGCCATGTCATCGATAGGAATTTCTAAACTCTTGAACAAGATAAACCGACACAGTATTGTTTTAACTAGGGTAAATGAAATAATTTTACCCAAATTTATTTTATGTATATAAAAGAAAATTATTTTCTTAATTATTATAACCATATATGTGTGTTTGGTTGTTAGAAGTGATAAATATTAAATTATTATCATTGTATGATAATTGAATAGAGATTGAAATAATAACTAAAGATTAAGGAATAGATTAACATAATAGATGCAATTTATGAATGTGATACATAATGGAATAAGGAATTGAATTCATAATTAAAAAAAAAACGAAGAAACCAATTCATATCAAATGAATTTGTAAATGTAAACTATAATGTAAATTATAGTGTAATTAATTATTAAAGTAAGATAAAATTTCCAAAGAAAAATTTGAATTTAAAATCTAAAGAGTTTGGAATTTAAAAATATTGGATGGATTTTAGAAAGAGAATAAAAGCATTGAACTCTTTTGGTTGCTAGAAAATAACTCGATGATGACTGCAGCATCATCGATGGTCATTGTCGAGTTTCCAAAAGTGAAATTGCTACCAAATTGTTTTGGATTGAAATCGTTTGCAAAATTGATTGAGTTTTGAAATTCAAAGAGATAAATTAAATTTATCCAAGGAATTCTGGATATAGAAGATTTCAAAGGGAATTTTGAAATGTTGAAAGGTTGTTTAAACTTTGGTATTTTAACTAAGAATGTTTATGGCATATAAAAAGTTTGATGACTGGTAAATTTGGAATTTGTTGAAATAAAATTCAACGGTGCAAGTAAAGTGAAACCGAGTACTGGAATTTAAAATTGAATTGTGTGAAGTTATGTGGAATGGGAAAATTAGTCAGGATAGACTAAAGATAATTAATGTTTGGAGATAAAATTTGTTGGTTAAATAATGAATTGGTGAATAAATAAATGGATCAAATAATATATTTATAAAGAGAAGTTGATATTAATAAGGGATTGGAAATTTTAATTCGGCAAATAAAATTTAACTTAAGTGAATGAAAGTGAAGAAAATATATTTGAATTTAACTTGAGATAAGTTAAATAAAATTTAAACTTAAATTAAATCAAATTGGATATGAAGGTGAAATGTAAAATTGCATAAAGAAATTCATATTCTCAAGTTATTAAGTGTTATAATTTGAACTCGTAAATGGAAATGGACTTTAGTAAGCAATCTTAACTCTTAAATGGAAATAAAATATGCTTGGGCTATAAATAATAGAAGGCTTGAGTAAAAATAAAAGATGAATATATTCAAGCTTATGATGAATGGAATTGTATAAAACAATAAGCTGTGACTTATAAAATTTAAAATGGAATACAAAGTCCAAAATTTAATATTTTGATGAATTGGAAAATGAAAAGAAAAAAAAAGCCAAACTTGAATTATAAAGTATATTGGACTTAAGAAAATTAAATGGAGTGATATTTGGAATTGAAATTCAAGTGTTGGATTATAAATAAGGCAATAACTAATTTGATAATAAATTAGTTAATGAAATGTGTAAATGGAGTTCAATGTAATCAAATAGAAGCTGAAGTGTAAGCTAATAATGAAAATTGGAGATAAAACTCAAGCTATGAATTGAATTCGACTTGAATCATTAGTGAGGACAATATAATTGAAGGGGCCTTGCAATTAATTAAATGATTTGTGAATGAAATTGCAATGTAAGTTAATAAAATTGAATGGAAAATTAAAAAGTGAATGGTGGAATCAGAACTTGAGTTATCAATTAAAATTAGACTGGAAGTGTTAACAAAGTAAATATAATTTGAAAGTCTAGAATAAAAATGAAATGGATTAAAATAGTAATGATATGAATTGCAAATAAAATCCAAATCAGTGGAAATAAGATGGAAATGGCTTTGTGATAAATTAAATAAGTTGAATCTGGGAAGTTAAATTCTATAATAACCAATCAAATGAAATTGCAAATTTAAAATGAGGTTGGATTGAAATAGAATCAAGTTAAATTGAAAAGAGAACTTATTTGCAAGATGAGAATGAGCTTAAGTATAAATTAGAGTGAATAAACTTAAGCTAAAAGATGGAAAGGAGTTGAATTGAATTCAACTTAAAATTAAGTTTAATAATATTGGATTGGTTTTAAATCAAGTGAAAATAAATTTTGAATCGAAATAAAAATTCGATGAGTTATAAATAATATTTAATAGAATGAAAATTCTTAACTAAATAATTGTAAACCATTTAAATTATTAAGGGATTGAATTAACTTGAGACAATAAGGAAAATAGAATGTGTCAAGTTTATTAGAATAGTTTAAATGAATGTGGATAAACCAATTTTATATTGAATAAATAAATGATGGAATAAATAAGTATCAAATGAAATGTGGTTTTAAATGAGTTAAGAAATGGTTATAAAATGAAATAGCTTGGAGTGTCTTCGAGCTAAATAAAATAGTTTGGAATAAACAAATATGGAATGAAATGCAAATAAATGGATTATAAATGAAATTTAAATGGAGTGTGTCGAGCTAAAAAAAATGCTTCTGAATGGATTAAAACAAAAAGGAATAAATGGTCGTTGGATGTAAATGGAAGTAATTAAAATTCTATGTGTTGATAAGGGTAAAATAAATTGATTTTGAAAGCAATTGAATTAAATATGAGTTCAGTTTGCTTAAGAATAAATTAAATGTAAGCAATTGAGTTTTTAACCATTTAAATTGATGAGATTGTAAATGAATGGATTGAAAACCGTTCAAATTGAATGAAAATGGTTTATAAATTAATTAAAACAGTTAGATTAGTATGAAAACTGTATAAGTTGCTTACAGAAAAATGTTTAGTGTGAATTTCTTTTAGAATTCATATGTTTTAACTATTGCAAGTTAGTGAAATGTGTTAAACTTCTTATATTTGGCACTTACATGTTTAAATTGAGTAAGTACAGGTACCTGGAAGCCGTGTGGCTGGATTTGGTAGGGCTATTTGCTAAAAATAATAAGCTGCTTGCTTAAAATACAAATAAGGTACGCCTAGGCAAATAAAAATAGGAAATATGAACTGTTTTTGGTTTTTCCGACCGTGTGGGTCGATGTATATATATTTATCTCTTTTGTTAAATTGCAAAAGCTCCTCCGTACAAAGGGGATTCTGCCAAAAAATTTCAGAAATTTTGGGAGTTAGAAAATTTTTGAAAATTTTGGAAAATTTTGTTAACGACAAAACTATTTAGAATTGAAAACTAAAATAAGTTAGTAAATGAAACTAATTATAGTAGTGACATGAATTTCTAATAAATAACAAATAAAATTTATATATTCAGAGTTAAAGATAAATTGAATTCATATGGAAATGGAAGAATCGATTTGAATTGAAATAAATATAACTAAAGTCGGAGTGAAATAAATATAAGAAACACATAAAATACTTATACTAACTTAAGTATGAAATGGTGCATTCTTAATTGGAAATAGAATATTACAAATACATTCTAAGTTGATATTTGGATTAATAAATATTGACATTGGTAAGAAAGTTGATATAATGTTTGGGAATATTGTGATTGGATATTAGTGCTAAGCAGGATATGCAGGTATTATAAAAGGAAAAAGGAATTTGGATTTGATTTCAAGAAATAAATTTGAAATGCTCGACAAAAAGGTATGTATTTAAATTTGGTATGGAATTTGATTGGGATTTGGATTTGGATTGAGCCACTTGGCCTTTTTGTTTTCTTTTTGGATTTGGGAGGCCGTAGAGCCATTTTGTAGTTGTACCGAGCTAGCCGTGCAAAGGAGACACTGGCGAAATTTTTCGGGAATTTGGGGTGTTAGAAAAATTTTGAGAAATTTTGATAATTCAAATTTTGGTTTTAAATTGAAAATTGAATGGTTAAACTAATGGTATGGTTTGGAACTAGAGAAAGGTTTGGAAAATTAATAAGTATGATAATGGATCTTATATAAAACGATAGCTGGTAAGATGTTGAACTGTTTGGTTTTGGGAAAAATAGTGAGGGGTATTGGATCATTCTTCCTAACTAGTAATTTCGGGGACGAAATTCTTTTAAGGGGGGAGGAATGTGACGACCCGAAATTTTTAAGCCCTTTAAATCGGAATATTTAATTGATTTTGAATATTCAATAGTATAATTTTAACTTGAATAACGAATATCACAATTTATTTGATAATTAAATTATTGAATTAGATAATGTGGAATTGGGTGAACTGTTAAATCTGGAAGTTTAAACCGGTTAAAAATAATTTGAAGGCTCGTAAAATTTATATTAATAGTGCTGAGGGTAATAAAAGTGTTAAAATTTGTATCTAACACTGAATGGTTCCGTTTTGAAATTTTATATCGTTTAAATTGAATTTAAAAATAGCCTTCCGAGGCACAGTCTCGGAATTCGACGAAACCAGTTCCATTGAGTCCGTAATACGGAATTATTATCGGGTTTCAAATTTCGTAGCAATTGGAGTAGTTGTGTGAGCACACGATATATAAACGCGTTGAAAATTTAATTGATAATAATTTAATTAGTCAAGCTTCTTGTATACGCCATCTCATATTCGTTTTAACACGCTACCCTTATCTTCCATCGTACACTTCTCGTCCCTTCTACAAGCTGTTAGTTCCTTCCTCGTTCTCGTTTATTCAATTCAATTTCAATCATTCTCAAACGAAAAGAAAACATAAAAGGGCCGAGCTTCTTCCTCCAGAATTCATTCAAGAATCGAAAGCCCTATTTTTTCCCCTCTCTTCCAATTTTTGCGCACTCTTTCTGTTCGAAAAAAAAAACCTACAGCACTCGAGATAAATGGCCGAATCCTGGAATTCTTCTATCGCTCAAGAAAATATTCGAACTCGAAGGGGGTAAGGTCGTGGGGGGACTCGCGTTGCATCGCGTCGCCATTATCGAAGCAATTTGGGGTTTCGGCGATGGCACTTGAGGTCGCGAATGGTGATGGAGGTGCGCGAGAGCAGGGAGTGGTGACGGTGGGTTTTGCGTTGTAGTGAGGGTCGTTCGAGCTGCTGGCACGCGCTCGTGCAGCGCGATGAAGGGGGGGTAGTGGCGCTTAATCGTCGGCACAGTGGGGTATTGCGAGCTCGTTCGAGATTGTGATGGCGCCAGGTGCTCGTAGCCGCGGTGTTGATTTCGTGAGAGGATGAGGAATTGGATTGGCGATCTGGTGGTGCAATAAGGTATTTTTTTTTTAAAATAATTTTTGGGTTGCTTGCTCAGAAGAATAACAAAAAGAATTTAGTAATACTGTGGAGTCATATAAAAAAAATATATATAAAAAAATAAAAGGGTTTTAAGAACCAGATGTTTATTTTACGAAAAACATTTACTGTAAGGAAATATTGATTCTGCTTTTAAAATTAATAATATATATATGTGTATATGTGTACTGGAAAAAAAAATGTTTAAAAGAAAATAAAAGAAATTAAATATACAAATACACTTGCTTTCAGTTACCATTTTATTTTAAATAATGGATTGAGGTGATTAGCTTGTTTAATTAGCTTATTCACTATAAAATATATATATATATACATTAAAATGGTTTAAAATAAATATGAGTTAATCAAATTTATTAAATGGTAAATTATGCGTAGATCATTTCAGATGTTAACAAATCCATATAAATATTTATACTAGGTTCAAAATTGGAAAGTAATAGCCGAGATAGAAATGGATTGCAAACGAAATGCAAAGGTGAGTTAATCTCACTCAGTTAAATTTAAATTTAAATGATAAAATTTAAATAATTGTTTGAATGGCTGAATTGATTGATGTGATATAGTATGATATTTTGGAATTGGCATATTGTATTGTGCTAACATTTGTGGATGCAGGAAAACAGGTTGGAGGGATCCAACTGGACCCCTCACATCTATTTAAATTATTCAATATTCTCTGTTGTGATTATTTGATATCCAATGATGAGTTATATTGGAATATTGAATGTTATGGATTGATTGGATATTCGGTTATAATGAATTCCCAAAATTTATGAATTGGATTGTTGAAAAGAAATTAAACGGAAGTAATTTGTAAGCGAAATAATTATAGAAAGTTTGAATAAATTTAAGAATGAATTGGAGAAGAAATAATGTGACTTTAAATTTCTAATAAATAAATTGGGAAGTATAGAAAGGAAATTTGAATATCAAGGGGTTGCTGCAGTTTTTGTTTGCAGTTTTACCCTTGGTTGGTGGGTGTGTGTACTTGTTTCACCTGCAGCCTTTATGATTTGCATTTGTTGGATATTGAGTTACATTGATTTTTTTGCACTTGTGTTGAATCCGATATTTTGGATTTGACCTTATGCTTGATTTTGAATTTTAATTGTGCACATACGTGCACATTTTCCATGTCATTCCGCTTTGACTATGAAGTCGTGGCATCAATAATTGATTCTTCATACAATTTTGGTTCGTTGATCTTTTGGGTACAACATCACTGTAGTGGCAAGGCAGTGCACGCAAGCGTGAACTGCAGCCACACGGTATTGAGCTTTTGAGCACATCATCACTGTAGTGGCAAGACAGTGCACGCAAGAGTGAACTGCAGCCACACGGTATTGTTTTTATATATATCCTATTATTTTTTTTGATTTATTGATCTTTTGCATATTCCATATGCTGTAGAGGCGAGGCAGTGCACGCGTGCGTGTACTACAGCCCTACTCGAATTAATATTTTAATTGATATTTCAATGGTTTGAATGATGTTTTGATTTGGTTTAATTTAAACATTTTGTTGTTGTCTAATTATCTATTTGATAATTATATTATGAGTTTCTAATTATTTATTTAATAATTATATTTTGTTGTTAATTGCCGATTAGGCAATTCTGATGTTTTTCTAAATTATGTTCATTGAAATTCTTTTCACTTATCTTTGTTGATGATTTGATTACGCTGATTTGTTGTTTGGCACTGTTATGTGTTATATTTATCGTTATCCGATTTCTTTATTTAAGAATCGGATGGGTAAATTTATTGTAACTGTCATCTATTTGATTATTTAATTATTATTGCTTCTGTGTACTAATAACTGAGTTTGAATTAGACCTACACGTGTATTATTTTCTTTTGAATGTAATACTCAGGTCAGACCGAGTTATTACAGGTTGTAGATATCTTGCTTTGGGTTGCTGCTAGAGCTTTGAAGTCTTTTTATATCTTTTGGAGTAGTCGTTGTCATTCATAGTAGTTAGTGAATTTGTATAGGAAGATATGTATTCATGTATATTATATACGATAATGTACTTGTATATGTAACTTCCTATGTCGACAGTTGTAGTTGTATCATATGTATTGTATCACATGTATTGTAACTGACATCAGTTATTATATATATGAGACTTTTTGTTTTATCTGTGTTCCGCATTTATATTATCTGTGTTATTATTATATTTATTGTCCTAAACTATTATGAACCATCGTAGTTCGTTTTATATCGAAATTGGGTATGTCGATGGGAGTAAATAAATAAGAGATGAAAAATAAAAATATATACCACTCCTATCGAGGTAACCAATACTAGTGTAAGGCCTAACTACGGATGGCCGCTCCTATCCAGCCTTATTCTTCGTGATAACGGACAATATTTCCTTTAATACTCTTTGTTATTGTGAGCATAGAGGGGGGCGTTACATAGATCTTCAGATTTTACTCCCTTAATTGATACTCTAGAGAATATCTTTTTTGCAACCAAATATGTTGTTGAATACCCTAAACCACCTAAATTGAGGCTTGGGAAAAATGTTGCACATAATGGAAGATTCAATCGATTCCACAATCAACCCGGCGATGACACTAATGAATGTCGCCATTTGAAGAGTTTGATTGAGGAGCCGTTGAGACAAATAAACTTCAGCAATATGTGAAGAGAAACAGACACGACCCAACCTCATCTACTCAGGGGCAACAAATTCCTGCTTATCAATCCGGCTCGGGTGAGAGGGCTGCAATGAAGGAATCCGAAAGTCCTATCATTAATGTTATCATAGGGGGTCCTCATCCAGCAGGCGGAAGTTGCGATGAGATAGAAAGATATTCTCACGCCTTGAGATATGTCCCGACTTGTTCTATGCAAAGTCAAGAAAGAGTTTCAGACTAAAGAAGGAAATCTGCCTGCTTACATGTCGAAGGCCTAGGAGCTTTGTAATGTCCCTCCATTTCGCATGTTATAAGTCGACACACGTGCCAATTCAAACCATATGAAAGGGCGGATTGTTATGGGGTAAATAAGAAAAACAAGAAAGAAATAAAAAGAAAACAGAATCTCATAGCGGAAGGATAAAATATAATAATAAAATATACATTTCATAAAACTATTTACAAAACATTTGATTCTTCTTTATACGACTAAATATCAGAGTTCACATACCAATAAATACCAATGCAGCGGAATTAAATAGTGTAGTGGAATAAAATAGTAGATAGTAATACTACAATCTTCGTGTTCGTCCTCCAGAATAAAATCTTCAAATCCTGAAACCTCGTATTGACCCGAGCGAATTTGAAAAGACAAAAACACTCGAGTCAGAACTAAAAGATCTTATATGAGTTAAATTAACAGAAATAAATATGAGTGCAGTAACTCAAGAGATGCTCGCGATTTACATCTCCTAAGGATCCGTCAAACTATTTACTATGTAGTATATTGCGCTATTATAGTAGTGTCTATTTATAAAATAAACTTACTTTTAAATAGCATTAGGGGGTTAACCATATAGCCCTTAACACAAAATATATTCCCATAGTCTATACAGTACCGTAATCTCCCCCGTACTGGGCGTCGTCAGAGGGCACTCCATAGGTATGGTACAAAGCCAAAATCGTATAAGGCGCGCTAGGGTAGGTGATACGACACAACTAAGCAATGCCAGGGTAGATATACCAATTATGCTTCTGGGTCGGTGGTAACGCATAGCCGCAGCTATCGCCCACCTCGAGCCACACCCCCAAATCAAAGAAATCAAAAGTGGCCACTGAATCAATCCAAAGGTCAAAGTATAATATCGAAGGGATGTGTCCGATCAAAGGTGCTACCTTATTAACCCTTCAATCGCTCCTCTTTTAGCCACCTTATGCCAACTCATGGGAGTTGGGTCCACGTATTTACCTTATCGGAAATGCCGCCACCAACCTACTTCATTCTGGAATCTCCACCGCGTACACGGTTGTTAAAGTAGTTTTCAGAGTTGGCAGAGGGTATGACAACTTCCGATCCCGGTCTCTTTAACAACCAAACGTCATTATAACACTGTGGTCCTTTAAAATAATTTATACTTTAAAACCAGAATAAAATTTTCCATTTTAAAACCAATAAATACGATATCATTCCCTTTTAAAACCTAAATAAAAATGATATCATTTTATTTCATATATATTTCTTTTCCAAAATCATGCCACTTTTAAAATTCATAATACCTCGAAACCAAATATTTAAATTTTAACTTTCAACATAATGCTCCGAAATCCATAGTTTTAAAACCATAACCTTCAAACTTAAATGGTTTTGGATATTCAACAATATATAAAATAAAACAGTTGAATCTAAAATTTCTTTAAAAATAAATAAATTCCACTCCTACACAATTTTTATTCACTTTAATTTCAGTCTAAACCCATAACTTTTAGTTTCACTTTCAGTTTAAATAAAACACTTCGATTTCAATATTTTCTAACTTTGAGTATTTAATGAATTTCAAAACTAAGGTTGTGAATTTAAATCAACAATTCATTTTCCTACTATTTAGTTTGAAAGGTTTACATGATAAACCCATAACCATTTAAAATAAACTAAATTTATTACACTAAAAATTTTCCTTCCATTTATTTATACTAAAATTATTTATTAAATCTCGCCATAAATATCATACCTTTAAAATTTCTAATTTTAACAAGTTAACATCAACTTATAGAGTTAAATTTTCAAATAAGCTCAATTTATATTAAATTTCAAATTTATCTTTCAATCTTTATTGATTTAAAACATTTAACTCTACATATATAAAAGATCTTAACCTGTACTTAAACGTATAATATAAATTATCAAATGCCATTTTTCAACTTATTCATTTTTATTTTATAGATTTATGCATAGCTTAAATTCAACAATTTAACTACGTATGTATATATAAAATATATTTATATCATATCCAAATTAAATATTTATTTAACCGTATCATATCCAAACCATAAAATAATTTCAAAAATATTTATATATATATACACTGCGATGCCTATGTATAATTTTCTATCCTATGGTCAAGTGATACAGATATTTATCATTTCAATCCTCAATTTAAAAATAAAAATGTGGTTGTATATCATTTCAAACCGCAATCCCGAATGAAATGAAAATGCATGATAACTTGCCGTTTATATAAGATAGAACACAACATCCATTCAGCCAATATCAATCATCAACCAGTTTATTTCAATCATCACTAATTTATTTCAATCATCGTCAATTTAAACAACATCAATATAGAGCATATGTAATATAACAGGAAATAAATGACAGTTATTAACTAACAGTTTATATCCAAAATAAATTTAATAACTGTTTAACTAGGAGTTTTATGCAAGTACATAAATTTTAACTGTCAAATTTATATGCAATTATAAAATTAATTAACAGTCAAATTAAATAAATGCAATTTAACAGAGATAATGAATAAAACATGCCAAACAGTCATAAATAAATTTCTACTTATATCTAAAATCCATTTAACAAACATAAGAAATCTTAGAAGTTGTGAGTGGGTTAAAACACTCACCTTTGGGATTTAAATCGAATTTAAATCCGATTTAAACCCAAAATTTCGACGGACTCAGAATTTGTTCAAACCAGCGTCAACAGATCCAGAATTTTATTATGATCCTAATAAAAAAATCACGCGTCAATCGGATTATGTATGCAAAAGTTATTCGATTTAAACGATTAGAAAAAAAATTAAATTAAAACAGGAAAAAAAATACAATAATACTTACACGTCAGCTGTCTCCCCCATTCCCAAACCCTAAACGCGCGCGTTCAGGAACCCACGCTGCCGCCTCCTTACGCAATTTAACGCCGCTACCTCGAGTGCTAGCACCACGATCTGACCACCTAGCTGATTCCCTCGCATCGAGGCGCATCACCCAGTGACGCAGGTTGTGCTCCGGTACCCTCTGGCCGGTCGCGCCACCGCCACATCTATGGGCCGATTCTGGGGACTTTGCTTGCCTGTGAATCGAACCAAACCGACGGATCACCTTGTCTCGACCTCCTCTACAACCCCATACAACCTGATCGAACCCAGGACGAAGATCCATCGTCAAAAGCAATAACTCTATACGAACAATCGGAAATTCATTGATTTTTACAGACCAAATGAAAATCTGAATTGAAAAACGAACCCCACCAGTGAATTACACTAGTGGAGAGCTTCAACATATAAGTTTTCCAGAATTTTCTGAGGAGTTTAAATTTTCATTTGATTTTTGAAAGGAATTGGATCTGAAATCTTGTTGTCTGCCATTGAGGAGGAGAGAGTTGAGATGTATGTACAGACAAATGAGAATAGATGGAGGCTAGGGTTTACAACTGGGTTTATATAGGTAGGTTAGAAATAGAGCAGATGGATTTGATAAACAAACGTGTTGAACGATAATTGGCCCAAAAAGCCCATTTCAACTCCGGGACGAAATTGGGTAAACCCATATATCGAAATAGGTATTTTAAAATATTCTGAACGTGATGGAAAAAGTTTCACGTCCAAATTCCATCGTATGAAGAAGTTATGCTGAAAACAATATTTTCAAATTGATTTCAAATTGATTTCAATTAAATCGATTTCAAGGCGTTTCGCGTTCGTACGATCAAACGAAAAGTCTGATTGCTACGAAACTTATAACCCTATAATAATTCACTATTACGGATCTGATGAAACTAGTTTCGTCGAAATCCGAGTTCGTGACCAAAATGGCTATTTTTATATTAATTAAATAAATTCAAAATAAATAAATAAAATCCAATTTTATATTTAGATTCTAAAATTGACCCATTTTATCACTTTTAAAATTTCTTAATCATTTACAAAATTCCAACATGTTTAGATGTCAAATTGAAAGAAGGTAAATTTATAAATTTCAATATAAATCCTTAATTCATTAAATACCCAAATTATAAATAATATCCTAAAATTTCGTTTAGTTAAATAAATTAATTCATATTCCATTCATTCCTGTCAAACAGATGGATTAAATATTGGATTCCAAATTATCGCACAAATTTCTCATATTATCTTTATTTCAAATAACGAATTATTTACTATATCCAATCTCATTTAATTGCAATTAAATTCAATTATTGGACTCTAAGTTTCAATATAAATAAATAAACCCTGATTTCCATTCTTAAATTCACTATTTATCATAATACCATCCTGGGTACCATTTATTTTAGTATATATATCCAGATACTTTAACATTTTCCAATTGTTTATCTCAATTGCATAACATTAAATTTATTTTTATTGCAATGGTTTCTTATTTAATTGAACGAACTAAGTATATAACTCATAATAATTGTTGTAAAACTCTCAATCCCACATTTATAAGTTTGTTATTTCCACTCAAACATTATAGATATTTACCGGTATAGGTTTTTATTTAATCATTATTTATTATATATTAATTAGATAAATTTACTATTTAAGTCCGTTTAAATTTATTACCAAATGCCCATTTACCTTTCCCATCAAATTTGAATTCCATTCAATTAATATAACAATCACTTTCCCATTCACACCTTACTATCAACTCACAATTATTGCAATTCATTATCTTATATTGATTTTATCCAATTACCATTAACTTTACATTAAATTACTATCCAATGCACATTTATTCATCAATCAATTCGATATTTACTTTTCTTTCCTTTTATTTGATAAATAATCCAGTATACATTTGCATACATTAATTTCATTACATTCATTTATGGGTATTGCATTGAAATTTAATTTATTATCCAATACCAACATTATTACCATTAATTACAATTGGATTCCCAATTTTATTCAATACCCTAAATAAATAACATATATATTAATCAAATCCTTACATTTGTTTTACTCATATTCCATTTAAAATCAAATCATAACATAAAATGATTTTAATGAATTGGAATTTCATTCCAGTCGTAAATTATTAGCTTGCAATAACATGATTCCTTAATTTATTCCAATTACCGTTTACACTCTTTTATTGCATTAAATCAATTTAATATTTTCATTAATTTCTCATATTAAATTTTTATATCCAGGTAAGAATCCTTTTTCTACTTAATTAAATTTGGATTTTATTCAAATTTCTATAAATAGGTTTTAAGTCACCATTTACATAATTTATTTTAGCCTTCATTTTAACATTTATTTAACCCCTTTATTGTTTCTATTAACTAAATTACAAAAATACTATTAAATAAAAAAATTAAATTATCAAAATATACGGGTCGTTACACTCTCCCCCACTCAAAACTTTTCGTCCCCGAAAAGGAAAATAAGGGAAACGAAGAACTAAGAAATCAAAGTACCTTATTCAAACATTAACCTTATAACAATTAAATTTATAAAATTAATTAATTTAGGTAAAATATCTCAATTTATAACCTTTAAGTCTTTTTTATACTTAAATTACTATAGTTTGGAAAACATTTTCAAAATATTTCTAAGTTCAAAATTTACGGAAAATTTTTGGCAGAGTCTACTTTGTACGGAGAGGCTCGGGAGAAAATAATATAAATATAACAATATACACAAATATTTTCCAAAATAATATATATCCCTACATGGGAAAATATATAAAATAGCGCTATAAACCGTAATCCGAAAACGTACCTATTTGTCGGTCAACTTACGCTAAATTTATGGAACCAAAAGAAGTAGCAATTGCTTCCATAACCTGCATTTCACTTATAAACACTTATAAAATCTAAAGGGTTAACAATTTATATAAAGTGAAATATTTAAGTGGTTTCAATTACTAACAACAAATCAGTACAACAACCATCAATTCGACAAATAACATACATAACAAATTCAAAGCAACCATTCAACCAAACAAACAAATAGTTGTTCGGGTTCAAAACTTTTTAAAATTATATGGAAGGAAGAATAACTACTAGCGCATCATTTACTCAACAGCCTTAGATAAAACTAAACAGATTATTCTTTCATCCAATCCCAATTTTAAAGTATCTTACCAAAACAACCATAATTTAAACAATAACAATTCAAACCAACAAATCAAATTAACTTATTATCAATTTATTTCATACTTTAGTTGTTTGATTTCCTTTCTTTCATTTATTCGGTGATTATTTAAAATTTTCATTTATTACTTACAATTATTCACCTTATTTCTACCAAAATTTTCACTCATTCATATCATGAATTTTCCTTTTATTATTTTACATTCATTTATTCACTGCTTAACATATTTATTTACAGTATTCATCGTTCTGTTTATTAAAATAATTTACTTTAACATTTACTAAAGTTTATTGTCATCTATTTATGATACTTACCTTTAATTATATTTATTTAGTAAAATTTCAATTATAACTTAAGTTCATAACATTAAATTTTCATTTAATAGCCAACTCATTGGATACTTCATTACCTACTTTCACTTGTACAAATTCCATTACATTTCTTATTAAACATTTCAACTTTTTATATTTGGTAAGTTTTATATGTTAAAGAAAATGGAAATGAACTTATACAAGTTTTATCATCCTTTAACTAAATTTAATGTTCAACAGTATCACTCTTTGTTTCATATGTTACAAATTTCAAATTTCCTTTATAACTTAGCTTTAATATCTCTTACCTAAATTAGAGGTTTTAATTATTAATTACTTACCTTTCATTTCACTTCAATAATTTGAAACAATTAATTAATAGAAATTTAAGAATTTAATACCTGGTTAAAATTTCAATTTATTTTAAAACAATAGATAAATATATTCTTACAACTTATATATCTCTAATTTATATTTAAAACAATTCAAAATTTATATATTTTTCAAAAATGAATCTGCAGTAGAATTGCTACAGTGGCCTTCCCTCTTCGAAACTCAAAAATGAAAGTCGATGATGCGGCCGCCATCACCGAAATTATTTTCCGGTGACAGAGAGGAAAGTACAAAACCTATTTTCTTCAAAATCTTCTTTAAAACAATTCTTCCGAATTATATTAAATATTTATATCAGAAAATGTTTATAAACAATATTATTATATTCCAAAAATTTATTCGAGAAATTTCAAAACCCCGAATCTTAAGTTCTAAATTTCCAAATTTCATTTATTTTATTTTTCAATCTTATTTCTATTATTATTTATAGACTTTATTACCCAACAACAAATCTATTGCAACCAAATATAGATGTTATTTGAAATTTTTTATTTTGTATAGAAAATATAATAGGCAAACTTATTTCATTCATCTATATAAAACAAATATTATGTCGGTCTATCCTATTAAGTGTTTAGAAATCCCTATTGATGTCACAGCGTCCCATGCATCAACCAGAATTTATAAATACGAAGCGGAACGGATTAACACAATATTAAAATCTTTTTATAACACTAACAAATACACTCTCTCGTATATATACACTCAGCGACTCCCATAGGGTATTACTACCATATTAATAAAGAGTCAAACCCCATAAAGCTAAGGTTTATCGCTAAACCAAAGCTCTGATACCAGATGTAACGTCCCGCCATTTCGCACACTATAAGTCGACATACGTGCCAATTCAAACCATACGGAAGGGCGGATTGGTATGGGGTAAATAAGAAAAACAAGAAAGAAATAAAAAGAAAACAGAATCTCACAGCGGAAGGATAAAATATAATAATAAAATATACAGTTCATAAAACTATTTACAAAACATTTGATTCTTCTTTATACAATTAAATATCAGAGTTCATATACCAATAAATACCAATGCAGCGGAATTAAATAGTGTAGTGGAATAAAATAGTAGATAGTAATACTACAATCTTCGTGTCCATCCTCCAGAATAAAATCTTCAAAACCTAAAACGCTCGGACTGACCCAAGCGAATTTGAAAAGGCAAAAACACTCGAGTCAGAACTAAAAGATCTTATGTGAGTTAAATTAACAGAAATAAATATGAGTGCAGTAACTCAAGAGATGCTCGGGATTTACATCTCCTAAGGATCCGTCAAACTATTTACTATATAGTATATTGCGCTATTGTAATAGTGTCTATTTATAAAATAAACTTACTTTTAAATAGCGTTAAGGGGTTACCCATATAGCCCTTAACACAAAATATATTCCCATAGTCTACGCAGTGCCGTAATCTCCCCCGTACTGGGCGTCGTCAGAGGGCACTCCATAGGTATGGTACAAAGCCAAAATCGTACAAGTCGCGCTAGGGTAGGTGACCCGGCACAGCTAGGCAATGCCAGGGTAGATATACCAATTACGCTTCCGGGTCGGTGGTAACGCATAGCCGCAGCTATCGCCCACCTCGAGCCACACCCCCAAATCAAAGAAATCAAAAGTGGCCACCGAATCAATCCAAAAGTCAAAGTATAATATCGAAGGGATGTGTCCGATCAAAGGTGCTACCTTATTAACCCGTCAATCGCTCCTGTTTTAGCCACCTTATGCCAACTCACGGGAGTTGGGTCCACGTATTTACCTTACAGGAAACGCCGCCACCAACCTACTTTATTCTGGAATCTCCACCACGTACACGGTTGTTAAAGTGGTTTTCGGATTTGGCAGAGAGTATGACAACTTCCGATCCCAGTCTATTTAACAACCAAACGTTATTATAACACCGCGGTCCTTTAAAATAATTTATACTTTAAAACTAGAATAAAATTTTCCAATTCAAAACCCATAGATACGATATCATTCCCTTTTAAAACCCAAATAAAAATGATACCATTTAATTTCATATATATTTCTTTATCTTATATTGACTTTATCCAATTACCATTAACTTTACATTAAATTACTATTCAATGCATATTTATCCATCAATCAATTCGATATTTACTTTTCTTTCCTTTTATTTGATAAATAACCTAGTATACATTTTCATACGTTCATTTCATTACATTCATTTATGGGCATTGCATTGAAATTTAATTTATTATCTAATACCAACATTATTACCATTAATTACAATTGGATTCCCAATTTTATTCAATACCCTGAATAAATAACATATATATTAATCAAATCCTTACATTTGTTTTTCTCATATTCCATTTAAAATCAAATCATAACATAAAATGATTTTAATGAATTGGAATTTCATTCCAGTCGTAAATTATTAGCTTGCGATAACATGATTCCTTAATTTATTCCAATTACCGTTTACACTCTTTTATTGCATTAAATCAATTTAATATTTTCATTAATTTTTCATATTAAATTTTTATATTCAAGTAAGAATCCTTTTTCTACTTAATTAAATTTGGATTTTATTCAAATTTCAATAAATAGGTTTTAAGTCACCATTTACATAATTTATTTTTGTAACGACCCAACTTCCAAACTCCAGGAAGTCGCATCGCTAAGAAGAAAGAAAGGGATATAAAAGAGAAAAGAAAGGAAAGAAAGAAACAGACAACATCAGAATCTCACAGCGGAACGAATAAATTATATTATATCACATAAAACTTTACATAGTATCATATACATCAGAGTTAAACAGCTAATACAACACAAACTAGACAGTTATAAACATCTGTCTAGCAATTACAATTCAAGTACATCAGAGAAAACAGATCATCTCAAACACAGCGGAACCACTACATATATCTACACGCTGAAGCTTCCTACTCCATTATCTCCTCTAGAAACTCGTCAAAGCAATCCTGAATCACTTGACTACTCATAAGTAATATGAGTACCCAAGAGTTTAATAAAACAGAAAATAAACACTCAGGTCAGACAGGGGTCTGGTGTGAGTAAACGGGGATAAAAGTTGCTTAACTTTAGAAAATCCATTGAAAACAAAGGTATCACGTAAGGCTTCCCACACATAAACATGGAAAAGTTTTTACCTTATGCTAACCAAAACATTTGATAGGAAATACAGTGATATTATAATAGTGTCTAGGGTTTTCAAAATAAAATACAGAAATATCTGGAATGCTTACATCTCACGTTCCAACATAGTTGGGCACAATCAAAACCGTACAGGCACTTATTGGATTATGGATTCCATCAATGGCAGGGCTACGGGGGTACCGCCCGTCACAGTACGTGGCCTAGATCACCGTACCGAGGAGTACGCCCGCTCCCCTGCAACACAAAGCCGGAACCATTCCTTACTGAACAGTTCCGAACAAGACCACCCTGCAGATTGGTCGTCGCCAACTACCACACAACCGAATATAAAGGGACCTCTAAACAGGGATAAATCTTGCTCTCCAGTGGGGGCTACCCTGTTTTAGCCATTCCCGGTTGATGAGGCTTAAGGCTACGATTACCTTTATAGGACATATCAATCTTAGAATGCTCATCGTCCACCTGACGATGTTCTGAAAGCATTCAATCCATACAAGTTCGTTCCGGGTTCGAACGAAACAGAAGGCATTATCACGTTACACTCGTATTGGAATCACCCTCATAGTTAACGAAGATAACCCTTGCACTCTAAATCACCATCTCGAAACTATAAGCACTATTCCATCAACTCATTACGGAATCACCCATAGAGTTATACTGACGTATAGCCCTTACACCTCGAGTCTTCACTTGCTCCACTTGGAATAACGACCTAATTGGAATCGATGTGGTTTTCGGAATTCCAAATTTGGAAATCCGATCCCGGACTCACCGAAACCAAATGCCATCTTAATGTCCAAGTTGTACTTAAGGGTTTTAAAATAAATTAACTCATTTCATTATCATCTAATTCACATAGATAGATAAGCTACATATCACAATAGATAATCACATTCATATCATAAACGGATAATCTGTATCATCCACAACATATAATCATCACAACCAACTAATCCATCACAAACCATCATACTTAAACCAATCGTCCATATCATACAGATACAACTAATCTCATTACTGAGATCACAACCATTCAATCAATAGCATCCATAAGCAATGATTCATTAACCATCAATTATAATTAATTTAAAATAAATTAAATTAATTACAACCATCCTTAATTAATTTAAAATAAATTAAATTAATTACTCATTTCTATAAATCCTGCTTAATATTCATTAATTAATTAACCCAGATAATTGATTATTCACTAAGTATTCAACTAGATTAAACACTTTGATTAATCATTCATTAATTACAATAAGTAATTAGTCTTTAATTAATTTCACAAATTAATTAACCTTAATCATAAGTAATTAACATTTAATTACTCATTTATTAATTAATTATAATTAATTATATTTATCCTTAATTAATTACAATTAATTAATCACTTAATTAATTAATTAATTAATATTTAATTAAACAATCATTAATTACATCATTAATTATAATAATTAATGATCTCTAATATTTAAATAAATTAAAATTAATTACATTTATTAATTAATCTATTTATTAATCACTTTGATTAATATTCAATTCAGTAATTAACTATCTTTAATTACCCATTAATCAAATTAATTATCCAATAATTAATTATCTTAATTAATTAATCTCTCCATTAATTACAAAAGTAATTATCCAAATTACTTATTTCATTTTAGTAATTACCATTCATTACTTCTCTAAGTAATCCTGCTCCATTAATTGTATTAAGTAATTACACTCTTACAATTATCAAATGATTTACTTAAATTAATTAAACTAAATTAATTAACTTAAACAAATCACACTATCAAAATAAATTACAATAAGTAATTAATTCCTTAATTACTTTTACCAAGTAATTATATTTAACAAATTACAATTGATTATATTCCATTAATTTAGTTAATTATCAAAATTAATTACATTAATTAATTACTTAATTATCCTTAGATAATTATTTTCATTAATTACAATATTTCCAATAATTACTTACTTAAGAAAAATTATCTTAGAATAATTATCAATAATCATCTCTAATTAATTCAAGTCATTATTTAAACCAAATAATTAAGTAAATTCTTAATTATCTTAATTATTTTCAAAATAATTTATTTACTTATCAAATGACTTCATTTATATTCAAAATATATTTAAACAATACATTCCTAAAATTTAATTCAAATTCTATTTAAAAATTTGATATTCTAAATGTTTAACTATTTAAACATTAATCCGAATTGAAATAAATATAAATCTTAAAATAAAATGAATGTTAAAGAACATTACTTAAATATAAAAGAAAGATTTAAAATAAATTTACTTGATTAAAATAAATCAAGCTTTGAAAATAGATTGGTTACTTTAACTTTCAATTTTAAATTAACACTTCATATTTCATATTCAAATATTAAAGGAAATAAATTCTTTCAAGTTGTAAAACTTATTTGAAAACAAATTCTTTAAAAACATTTGAATCTGTTCATAATTTAAAAATTTACAAAAACTGTTTTGAATCAAAAATCAGGTTTTAAAAGTAAACCTGAAACTGTTTTAATCTTGATTTAAAACTAAATTAAATCTTGTTTAAATTTTAAAATTCTCATTTTTAAAAACCTTGAATTCTAAACTTCATTTGAATTTAGATTCAACTTACACTTGAGTCAAGTTGCAACTTTAAAATATGAATTTCATTCAAAATTATAAAAACTGCAAAACTTCAGGGTTTTTAACCCTGCAACTAAACTAACCCGAGAACCCATCTATTTACTTCGAGTTCTTAAGCTGCCTGCTCCGAGTCAAAATCAAAAACACCCGAGTTTTACTTCGAGTAAAATACCCTGCACACCCCAAAAGTGTTCATCAGAATCCAACAGGTATGGTGCACATGCACTGTCGCTCCGGCGGCTTCCAGCCACTTCAACCTACTGCTACGAGTCCCCAACCCTCTCATCACAAGCTTACGATCTTCAGAAACGTACTGTAACTCGAATTCAAGTTTATGAGAAACAAACTGAAAACCTGGAAACTCATCTATACCCTAAATCCAAACCTGTCAACGCCGAGAAATCCCATCTCCGGCCACCATAGATGTCGCGACCTTGGCCATAACTTCCTCTACACCTCCTCTGCCCACTCACAAAACCCCTCCTCACTCGATGCATCATAGTAAAATCCAGAAGCATTCAAAACCCGACCACTCAAATTTAGGGCTTAAACCTGGAAATCAAAATTTCCATCACCACCACCTACTGACACAACTGCTGAACATTTTCCACTCACTCTCCCATCAATCCTCTACCTCCAGACAATTCAACAACATCTCACAAACACTAGAAATTTAGATAGAACCAAATTTCCCAATTCTGTTCAAAACAGAATTGCTCATACCCCAGAAATTTTTAAAATGTAAAAAAAAAAAATTAAATTTCTTATTTCTAACATACATACATGATATAATCTTGTTTTAAATAGTTAATGATGTTGATATCTTGATTTTTATTGAAAAAACTTACTGCTGTAATTATTTCAGAGGTAACAGATTTAGATTTTAACTTATTTTAACTAATTCATGATTTTCCAGAACCTAAATTTATACTAACAAACATATTTTGATTACACATAAAATTACTAATTGAAACCATTCAACAAAATAAAGATTTTCTATTAAAGAATATCCTAATTTACAACCAACTAGATATTTTGATTCAGGAAATCAATGACAAATAAACCTATTCATTTCTATACACAGAACATTCATTAATATGTAATCATCACAACATTTTTTTACTTCTTTCAATTCCTATGCACTGATGTCTCAAGCTTTTGTGCATGTGAGGTTTATTCATTTCATTCTTAAAAACAAAACAAAACAGTTTTGTTAAACAGTTTGATTTCTGTGAATAAAATAAACTTAAGTCCTGCAAATTATGTTTGATTTTGAATTTTAAAGAAGACTGTTTTTAAAAATAAGAAGCTTACTCACTTTATTTAGAAGGAGCAGAGAATACCCAGATGCAAACTCATATGCACACATTTACATTCAAACTCAAGCAAACATTATATACCACATGCAACAGATTTCATCACCCATAAAATGTTTTTAAATAAAAAGGTTTACTCACCTTTTTAATGAAGGCGCAGAGAACAATTCAGAGAAGCATTTTCACCATTTTCCTGAAACCTGACTGGTAGTTGAAGATGCTTGCCTGATGTTGATCAATAAAACTGCAATTTGCCTCCAATTTGATTTCAAAGTTATTGCATGCAGACCCCATCTTCATTGCTCAGATTTTAAATTGAACTTCATATTGATGTTGTAACTTTGTTTTTCAGATATGCAGATTTGGGTTTGTAGATTTTGAATAGAATTGGCTTTGCAGATATGAAGTTTGTTTGCAGGATTTGATTTATATTTGGTTTTCTGGATTTGAGTTGTATTTTGATTGCAGATATTGATTTGTATTTGGTTTTGCAGATTTTAAAACATGCAATCATTGTTTGGATTTTTGATTTACTGAAATATGAGAATCATATCTCAAATGAGAATAAGGTTTGAACAAAGAAAAAGCCTTTGTTATATTTCTTATTTAAAAGAATAAATTTCAAGAATAATTTAGCTTGCCACTTGTTATGTTTATTATCTCAAATTTTTACAAGTGTCTATTTTATGGTTTAAGAATCTAACACATATGCATTACAATATTTAAACGAAAATTCTAAATTTATAATTGTATTTAAATTTATCTAAAACCATTTCAAATTTGTTTTAGCATGTTTTAATTATTTATTAACATTAGCCTTTAAAATGATTACATGTCTACTTAAAAACTTATTTTAAAACTATATAGTTTAAATGTTTGCTTGATTATTTTTAAAATAATATTTAAAACAAATTTGCAAAAGAGAAAAGTTTCAAAAAGAAAAAAAAATGTTGAATCAATTTTATTCAAGAGTTTTTAATCAAATGCTATACTTTAACATGAATGAATTAAATTTATTTCAAAGAAAACAATTTTCTTTAAAATAAACAAAATAAACTTTTATTATAAAAAAAAATTTAAACTATATTTATTTTTATAAACAAAATACTTACTTACATTTCTATGGAAATATAAGAAAGACTTTTAAAACAAACAATTGAAGAGTTTTCAATACTAATTTAAATCAATTTACAATTTATACATTTATATGTATAATAATTAGAAAATATCCTTTATTAAATTTAAATTTAAATTAAAATCAAATCTTCTATTTAGAATGTATACACATATATACATTATAAATAAATATCTTTAAATCAATTTAGAAAGATGAATTTTATCATTAAAATATTTTTAACATATGAACACAATAAGATTCTCAATTTAAATTAAATTATTATAAATTTTGAAAAGAATATCATTTAACAAATTAAATAATTATTAATCTTCAAAAGAAAATTCCTGTTTGAATTAAATTATTACATCAACATTTCACATTTTAAATTAATTATTAAAGAAATTATTAAATAAATATTGCCCAAATTTCTGGGACATCACAATTTTAGCCTTCATTTTAACATTTATTTAACCCCTTTATTGTTTCTACTAACTAAATTACAAAAATCCTATTAAATAAACAAATTAAGTTGTCGAAATATACGGGTCGTTACAAGCTTTTTGATGATTTTGGTCATTATACAATAAGCCATATACCCCGGAAAGAGAACATGAAGGCAGATTCTCTCGCAAAGTATTCAAGCTCTGGCAAAGCTCAATTATTGGAATTGGTCCCTGTGAAAGTCTTGTCAGCTCCAAGAACAAATGAGATCCAATTCCGAGAGCCTGAAATAGCGAGCGCTTGCGTCCATATTTTACTTAAAAGCAATGCTTAAATTTGTATTGATTCACACTGATTTTGCTATGAATCTTGTGTTCTTTACTACTGTAAAATGCGCGTTTCATTTAGATATGCGAATATCTTAAATATATTGCTAAAATGTCAATTTAACATTCAGGCCATCAAAGCAAAGCTTACCTATTCAACACATCACAAGGCTCAATGATTCCTACAAATCACTCAACAAACAAATGTCAACCCACAAAAATTCCACGTTCAATTCCTACATCAAAAGTGCTTCTCACAAATAGTTGGTGATTCCACCGGAGGGGCATCTTCCTAAAGTGAAGGTTCCAGGCCCTTGCTAACTGATTGCGATCGTCTGTGCAAATGGACATCCGGTCAAATAGCTTGCGTCTGCCCTGTGGATTCACTTAACAATGGAATGCACTTCTTTGGAAAAAAGCAAACAACTTGCAAAGGAAAAGAACATGTGCTTGGACACGATAACGAGGAATCGCTGAGAGGCAAATGGTGGAAAGACAAGGGCAAGCAGACAAAGAACAGCCAAAATGGAATCTTGTGCCTCAACCAAAAAGGTTGGTGGAACCACCGAAGGGGCACCGTCCCAAAGTGATGGTTCCAGGCCCTTGCTAGTTAATTGCGATCGTTTGTGCAAACAAACATCCAGTTAGGTAGCTTGCGTCTGCTCCGTGGATCCACTTAACTGTGAGATGTAACCTTCTAGGCGAACAACAAAGCCCTCTTCGTAGGCAAAAGCCCTCTTCGGAGGCCCTCTTCTCCTCACAAGGGGGAAGAGCCAAAAGCCCTCTTCGGGTGCCCTCTTCTCCTCACAAGGTGGAAGAGCCAAAAGCCCTCTTCGGAGGCCCTCTTCTCCTCACAAGGGGGAAGAGCCAAAAGCCCTCTTCGGAAGCCCTCTTCTCCTCACAAGGAGGAAGAGCCCAAAGCCCTCTTCAAAGGCCCACTTCACCAGAGTTGAAGTGCCAAAGCCCTCTTCGGAGGCACGCTTCCTCGCGTACAGGGAAAAAACAAAAAGATCTCTCCAGAGGCACAAACAAAAAGCCCTCTTCGGAGGCCCAAACAAACAAAAGCCCTCTCCAGAGGCACAAACAAAAACCCTCTTCGGAGGCACAAACAAATCAAAGCCCTTTCCGGAGGCCCACTTCACCGCATAGGGGAATCCACTTGTCAAAAATAAAAGTGACCATCTCCGAAAGCGAAGTGTAAAAACTTTTTCAAACAAAAAAAGAAAAGAAAACTTCTCCAATACAAAGCACACTCTACTAGAGTAGAATAATATTTCCACAAAATGGAAGAAGTATTCTCCAAAGTAAGAGTAGAAATCTTCTCAAAGTGGAAGAATTATTCTCCATAGTAAGAGTACAAGTTTTCTCAAAATGGAGAAGATTGCAATAAGCCATGGAATGGGGGCAATATAATATATCCGCATTAATAAAAGCGATGCTCAAGCAACATACCACGAGCTCACTGCAATATCATACAAGGAAAATCAATAAACTTGTGTGATAAAAAGGAATAAATGCATTTATAAATACAGACAAAAGTTTGTACAAGTAAAAAGAATCATTTTATTCCATACTATAAAAAATCTGTGTACATGTGTAGGTTTCAAAAAGCGGGGGCCGGTACCCGCACAATCTCCGGTCGATACAAGTTTTCAAATAAAAGAAAAAAAGCAAAACAATAGGGATAAAGCCGGACCCATCACTTCTTCTTCCCTCCGCCTTTGGAGCCTTCGCCCGGCCTGATGGTTAACTTCTTAAGTCAACTTGAACGGGTCAGGGAAAGAGGAGAAAGAGGCGCAATTGGGTCCTCTTCTGCCTTCTCATCACCAGCAAAAGTCTCCTTCCTTTTCTTCGAGACTCCACGCTTTCCCCTCTTCTTTGAGGAAGATTCGCTGCCTAGAGCAATAAGATCAATCAACTTTGTATCATCGGCAGCGAATTCCTCCGGGGTCCTCTCAACCTCCACATGCTCTTCAGTTTTCTGCTCTTGCAAAGCGGCCGAGTCATCCAGGCCTTAAAGGGCTTCTATCTATTCTTCTTGAGACCCCGGTTGAGAAGCAAGAGAAGGAGTAACTTGAAGAGATGAAGGAGCAACAACAGGAGGAGGCGAAGCTTGTGCAGTACATGTTGTTTTCACTACAAAAGAAGAATTAAACGTTAGTATTTCCCGCAAAAAGAGGAGATAGTGGCACGTCAAGGTTTAAGTAATAATCAAGAAGTTTGTTAACTCCCCTTCATTAGCGACCGAAGACCTAAAGACATGGAACGACCTAACTATAGGAATGGTCTAGCGACTTAAAGATGGCTCGACCTAAAGAGGAGAGCGACCTATCAAGCTTCGCGACCTAACAGAGAGCTGTGACCTAAAGGAGGCCGCGACCTAAGAGTAGATGCGACCTAAAGTGTTGCGACCTAAGACTGTCTCGACCTAAAGGCAGCAGCGACCCAAAAAGGCCACGACCTAAAAGAACAAGCAACCTAAAAAAGGGGACGATCTAATTACTGAAGTAACCTGGCGAGCTAAGGATTGCCGCGACCTAACCAGATAAGCAAGCAAGCGACCTAAAGATTTTATGCGACCTAACTGTCCACCGACCTATGAAGCTCCGCGACCTAAGGAAGGCTGCAACCTATAGAATTCACACGACCTAGCGGAGTGCTTCGACCTAAGGAAGGTCGCAACCTAAGGAACTCAACGATTTAAGATTAACTATGGATGCAGGAAATTACTCACGACCTAGGATAGGTCGTTAGCGACCTAAATGCCAGAGTAAAGGAGTTGAACTATACTATGCCGTAGGGGGATAGGTCGCTCGCGACCTAGGACTTGTGCAAATCAGCATAAGGAAGGAAGCACCAATACTCTTCAGGTTGACTACAACCATACTTAGGTCGGTCACGACCTACGACCTTGCTTAGGTCGGCCACGACCTACGACCTAACTCTAAAAAATGCCTATAAATATGACCCTAACTCCAACTAGTAAAGGACTTTTGGCTCACTCTCTTCAAGCGCCGATACTCTGCTGCATTTCGAACCAATCTAACACTTGAAGCTCTCAAGACACTAAGAACGCTACAAACAACTTCAAGAAGAGATCACATACATCCAACATGGATTCGAAAACTCTCATCTTCATCGAAGTTTAGGCTACTTGTTCTAAGTCTCTTGTAATTCAAAGTGTATTGAACTTGGGAAGAATTGTATCAGCTTGTAACGAGATCATCAATAAAAGTACTTAAAGTGGACGTAGGCTATACCCTTAAGCCGAACCACTATAAAATTGTTGTTGTTTACTGCTTTTCTGCTATTATCTGCTTGTAATCTGTTCCCGAGCTATCGGGTGGTGCTTTCACAACTATAACTCATACACCGGGGTGTTAGCGTTCAAATTTTAGCGTTAACATTTTTGGTGCTTTCACTGAGAATTGAACTCAGGCGAGTTATCATCATTGCTTCACAGAGGTTTGTAGAGAGAATTTCCTTGGAAACCAGAAGTCTATTCGAGATTATGGCTCCTGGAAGGAAGAGTAGATCTGTCAGATCTGGGAATATTCAAGAGGGAACCTCCGCTTCCCCTATATCGAATCAAGCCACTCCAGCTGTCGGAGTTACAAAGGCAGAGCTGGATGCTGCAATTTTAGGGCTGAACCAACAGATCAATGCCTAGAATGCACAACTCGAGGCTCAAAATGCCCAGAATGCCCTAATTCTAAATAGGTTGAACGATTTGCTAGGGGCAAACCGTCAACCAGCAGGTAATGAGAGGAATTTTGCTGGCAACCTTCATGATGCTGAAGAAAGAAATGCTCCCGAAAGGGCTGCTAGCCCCTTTGAACAAACACTTCCAGAGGTTGGTGGATCTAGAACTCGACATGATGAGGAGTATCTTTCTGGAATGGTCCGACAAATTATGAAAGAAAGTATGCAGAGGGTCGAAGACGAGAAATAATGGGGTTTTGCCCCAAGTAAGACTCCATTTACTGAGAAAATCTTAAAGGCTGAATTCCCAAGAAAGTTTGTCCCTCCAACCATTCCAGCTTATAAGGGGACAAGTGATCCGAATGAATTCCTATACAAATATGATTGGCACATGACAGGTGCCAGAGCCTCTGATGAAATAAAGTGCCGATATTTCCCTGTGTATCTCGAAGGCGTAGCTCTGCTTTGGTTCACCAAGCTGCCCGTCCGATCTATCGATCAGTTTTCTGACTTGACCCGGAAGTTCAAGGAGCAGTTCAGACTATATGCCTCAAAAGCCAAAGATATCATGTCACTATCAAGTTTGGAGCAGAGTCCAGGAGAGACTATCAGATCTTTCTTAAACCGCTTTAATATAGCGTTAGCTGAGGTGGACAATGCAGAACCGCGAATGATATTGACTTATCTGATGAAGGGTGTTGACAAGTCGAGCGAATTTGGGAAATGGCTAAACATGAAGGAACCAAATTCCCTTGAAAAATTCTATAAAAAAGCAGATGAATTCATACGCTTAGAAAGCCGTCCCGTACCGGTAAAGGCAGTGTTGGAAAAAGCTGAAGATAACACTGTTGCTCCACGCAAGAATGAATCTGTAGGGCAAAAAAGGGAAAATAACAATGGGAAGAAATAGAGTAATCTGAAGAAGCCCCGATCCTTCAAGCCATCAGAGTATACTCCTTTATCAGATACGCCGGAGCGTATCTACCTTGCCATTAAAGATTCTGTTGACTTCCCTAAACCTCCTCCTCTAAGGACCGGGAAAAAGGCTATACAGAGTGGGAAGTTCTGCCGCTTCCATAATCAACCCGGTCACGAGACCGATGAATGCCGCCAGTTGAAAAATCTGATTGAAGAGTTGCTAAGGGAAAACAAACTGCAGCAACTTGTGAAAAAGAATAACAACAATCCTGCTTCATCTAGTCAGGGACAACAGGCTCCTACTCAACAGCCAAGGACGATTGAGAAGGCTGCAGGGCATGAATCTGGAAGGCCCATTATTAATGTCATTACAGGAGGACCTCACCCAGCAGGCAGAAGCTGGGGTGAGATGGAAAGGTATACCAGAGCTTTAAAGTATGTGCCGACTGAGGAAGATGTATTTGTTTTGGAAGGTGCTATGCCTTTGAAGCAACAAAGAACTTTCGATGATGATATAGTGTTCAGAGCCAGGGATTCCGCAGGTATTGAAGCTCCTACTTTGGATCCTCTAGTCATCTCGGCTGGTATCGGACCAGCTATTGTCAGAAGAGTTCTCATTGATTGTGGCGCATCCTGCAATATTCTCTTTAAGAAAACATTCGACCAAATGAAGATCCCTATGGCTGATGTGCAAGCCTCATCGCAGAAAATTGCTGGTTTCATTGGGGAGCCAAAGCAGCCGGTAGGGACCATTGATTTGTTCGTGGAACTCGGAGAAGGAGAGAGAAAAGTGGTCCGCAAGCAAACTTTTGTGATTGTCGACGAATTTTCTGCTTACAATGCTTTCCTTGGTCGCCCAACTCTGGCAGTGTTCAAAGCTGTTCTTGCCCCGTGGTGCCTCACTATTAAATTCCCTACAGACAATGGAGTAGGAGTTATAAAAGGTGATCAAAATGCTGGGCGAGAGTGCTATCTGACAGAGCTACGAGAAACCAGAAAAAGAGAAATGGGAAAGAATGCGGCAGCCCCAGTCCGCATCAAAGAACCAGCCTTGTAGCAATTACAGGGCGGACCCTGCACTGGCGAGCACAGCGGTGCAAGGAAAGAAATGGACCCTAGAAAAGTCAGTGCAGGGGAAAATAGAGTGGTACCGGTGGAAACGACAATACCAATACCTGTTGACCCAAAGGACCCAAACAAAGTGTTGAATGTGGGTTCACAACTTAATGCGTCAATTCAGAATATCTTAATATCTTTTTTAAAGGCAAATCTGGATGTTTTTGCTTGGACTCATGCCGATATGTGCGGAATATCCCCAGAAGTTGCAGTGCATGTTCTAAATATTAATCCAAAATTTACACCTGTAAGCAGAAAAGGAGAACTCAAGGTCCGGAAAGGTCAGCGGCATTAAAAGAAGAAGTTGATCGGCTCATGGAGAATAATTTTATCAAAGAATCTACATATCCGAATTGGGTTTCAAATCCAGTGCTGGTTAAGAAAGCCAACGGAAAATGGAGAGTATGCATCGATTTTTCAGATCTAAACAAGGCCTGCCCCAAAGACTGCTTCCCATTACCCAGAATCAATCAACTGGTAGACGGAATAGCGGGACACGAATTGTTATCTTTTATGGATGCTTACTCCGGATATAACCAGATCATGATGCATGAGCCAGATCAGGAGGACACGAGCTTTATCACCGACACCGGTCTTTACTGCTACAGAGTTATGCCCTTCGGATTGAAGAATGCAGGGGCAACATACCAAAGACTCGTTAATGCTATGTTCAAACCGCAGCTGGGCAAGACTATGGAAGTCTACGTCGACGACATGTTAGTAAAGTCTAAGAAAGCACTGGATCACATAGAACACTTAGCAGACATGTTCGCTGTCCTCCGAAAATACGGAATGAAGCTCAATCCTTTAAAATGTTCATTTGGAGTGGAATCCGGCAAGTTTTTAGGTTTCATCGTGAGCGCTAGGGGCATTGAGGCCAGTCCAGCTCAAATTACTGCATTAAAAGAAGTCAAAGCTCCTAGAACAAAGAAGGAATTGCAAAGTCTCAATGGAAAAGTTGCCTCCTTGAGTCGGTTCATTTCCAAAGCCACAGATAAATGCATCCCATTCTTTGACGCCCTAAAGAAAGGAAGGAAAAACTTCGATTGGACTCCCGAATGCCAAAAAGCCTTTGATGAATTGATTCGCCATATGGAGACGCCTCCAATACTTTCTAGGCCTGGCGATGGCGAGGATCTTCTTATATACTTGGCAGTATCATCTCATGCTTTAAGTGCAGCGCTGATACGGGAAGACAAAAGGATTCAACATCCAGTTTACTATATCAGCAAAAGACTCACTGGGGCAGAGATGAATTACTCTAAGTTGGAAAAACTCGCCTATTGCTTACTAATTGCGTCTAGGAAGTTGAGGCAATATTTTCAAGCTCATCCTATCAGAGTCCTCACTGATCAACCTTTAAAGCAAGTCCTGTTTCGCCCTGAAACTTCGGGTCGTCTTCTAAAGTGGAATATTGAACTCAGTCAGTATGACATCACTTATCATCCCCGGAAAGCAATCAATGGACAAGCTTTAGCGGATTTCATTGCAGAATTTACAGATAAGGGTAACAGTGAGGAAGAAACGGTCGACAATTCCCCGATCCAGTGGAAATTATATGTCGATGGTGCAAGAAACGACTACTGTTCTGGAGCCGGAGTTGTACTTGAGACTCCTGAAGGTCGATCATTATGCTATGCACTAAGATTGGAATTTCCTTCAACAAACAATGAAGCAGAATACGAAGCCCTTATCGCTGGCTTAAGGATTGCTAAAGAATTAAACATCCGAGCGTTACAAATATTCAGTGATTCTCAGCTTATTGTATGCCAAGTCAAAAAGGAATTCCAAGCAAAAGGGGGGAATCTGCCCGCCTACTTGTCAAAGGCTTGGGAACTCCTGGGTGATTTCGACCATTACATGATAAGTCACATTCCTCGAGAAGAAAACATGAAAGCAGATTCTCTCGCAAAGTATTCGAGCAAAGGCGAAGCTCAATTTCTGGGGCTAACTCCAGTAGAGGTCCTGTCGACTCCTAGCATTGATAAGATGGACATTGATTGGATCATGAGCATGTCTCAAGAACAAGAATCATGGATGACTCCGATAATAGAATATCTGCTCAATGGATCCTTACCAGAGAACTCAAAAGAATGACAAAAGCTACTGAGAAAAGTCTTTCGATACGTAATCCAGGATGGCCGGTTATACAGACGGGGATTCTCAATGCCATTACTTCGATGTGTATCCAGGGAAGAGTCTAAAGCAATCCTAGCAGAGGTACACGGAGGAGAATGTGGTGATCATTCAGGTGGCCAAACATTAGCAAAGAAAATTCTCCGATACGGATATTTTTGGCCAGAAATTAATCGAGATGCAGCAGAGTATTCCCGAAAATGTGACAGATGTCAAAGATTCGCCAAAATTCCTAGAGCTCCTTCCACTGAACTCACACAGATGGTCAGTCCATGGCCGTTTGCGATATGGGGAATAGACCTTGTAGGACCGTTGCCAACTGCCAAATCTGGAATTAAATATGCCATTGTTGCTGTAGATTATTTTACTAAGTGGGCAGAAGCTGAACCACTGGCTACTATCACCTCAAAGAAGATGATAAGTTTTGTGACTAAAAACATCATTTGCAGATACGGGGTGCCTCAAAAAATAATTACAGACAATGGAACTCAGTTTGAAAGTGAAGAATTCCAAGATTTTTGCAAGCGATTCAAAATCCGGAAAAGCTTCTCAGCAGTAGCTCATCCGCAGGCAAACGGGCAAGTGGAAGCCGTGAACAAAATTATTAAGTCAACCATCAAGAAGCAACTTGAAAGAGCAAAAGGCGGTTGGGTCGATAAGCTACCACTGGCACTATGGGCATACAGAACCACTCACAAAACTGCGACTGGGCACACCCCGTTTTCATTGGCATACGGGTCAGAAGCAATGATTCCAGTAGAAATAGAGGTCCCTTCACACAGAAGAATCCATTTCAATCAAGCAGAAAACGAAAAGCTACAGCTTGAAGCGCTAGATCTCCTTGATGAAAAAAGAGATGAGGCTAATCTCAGAATTGCAGCTCATCAGCAAAGAATAGCCAGACATTTCAATTCCAAAGTTTGCCAACGCAGCTTTGAGATTGGAGACCTAGTCCTGAAGAGAATTATGACAGCGACAGGTGTGTTTGGACCAAATTGGGAAGGACCATATGTAATAGGTCAGAAGCTTCTTGACGGCACATTCAAACTCACCACTGTTGAAGGAGATCAAATTCCAAGGGCATGGAACAGCAACCATTTGCGTCCATACTTTACTTGAAAATTTTGTTGAAATATTGTAAAAAGAATTATGAATGTATGATTCTTGTAATTGAAAGCAATTGTAAAACTGATGCAAGTAAATAATGAAAGAATATAAAGTGGATGTAGGCCCAACTTCCTGGCCGAACCACTATAAATCTTGTGTTCCTTATTATTATTACATGTTTGCTTTATTTTCGATATAAAAAGTATTGCTGAAATGTCGATTTGAATTTTTGCAGACAATGGAAGTGAAACTTGCACATAAAAAGACCAAGTGATTCTCGCCAAATTTCAAGTCACAAGAGCCCCGAATTCAAATCCTAGATAGGAAGTACTTCAATTGAACGGCCTATGATTTCGACAGAAACGGGTCTTTGCTAATAAATTGAGATCGTTTGAACAAACAAACATCCAATTAAGAAGCTAGTGCTCGTTCTCACGAAATTGCCTGACAATGAAGCACACTTCCTTGGATTAAACAAGTTACTTGTAAAAAAAAAAAGAAGGGGCAGAGGATCATTGAAAAGGCATAAGCAAGTGAACAGAGGAACAACCAAAGCCATCATCGGCAGCACAAGTCCTCTTCGGAGGCACAACTCTTCGGAGGATAAAGACCTCTAATGGGTCATTCGCCACAAAAAAGAAAGTTCTCTACTCAACAAAAAAGATTGGAGAAGTCATGACCATCCAACCATGAGAGAGTAACTTCCAGGCGATGAAAACCATCTCTGAGGCACATTTCACCAGGAGTTGAAGTGTTATGACCGCTCTTCGGAATTTCACTTCACCAGAGTTGAAATGCAAATAAAATAAAAGCCCTCTTCGGAGGCCCATTTCACCAGAAGTTGAAGTGTCATGACCGCTCTTCGGTATTTCACTTCACCAATGTTGAAATGCAAACAAAATAAAAGCCCTCTTCGGAGGCCCATTTCACCAGGAGTTGAAGTGTTATGACCGCTCTTCGGAATTACACTTCACCATAGTTGAAATGCAAACAAAATAAAAGCCCTCTTCGGAGGCCCATTTCACCAGGAGTTGAAGTGTTATGACCGCTCTTCGGAATTACACTTCACCAGAGTTGAAATGCAAACAAAATAAAAGCCCTCTTCGGAGGCACATTTCGCCAGGAGTTGAAGTGTAACAACCGCTCTTCGGAATTTTACTTCACCAAAGTTGAAATGCAAAACAAGATAAAGACCTTCCTGGAAGCCCATGTTTCACCGAGATTGAAATAAAACTTCCAAGTGTTGAAACGTGAAAAGGCTTTCCTCGAAGGCACAACTCTTTGGAGGTACGCGTTTCACCAAGATTGAAATAAAACTTCCAAGTGTTGAAACGTGAGAAATCCCCCCTCAGAGGTGCAACCCCCTCCCGGGGACACAATTAAAAAGAAAGACCTCTTCAGAAGCCCACGTTTCACCGAGATTGAAATAAAACTTCCAAGTGTTGAAACGTGAAAAGGCTTTCTTCAAAGGCACAACTCTTTGGAGGAACACGTTTCACCAAGATTGAAATAAAACTTCCAAGTGTTGAAACATGAAAAAATCTCTCCTCAGAGGCACAAATTTTCATCAAGAGCGTACTTTAACTTTCAAAGGAAGAGCGATTTACCTATTCTAAAAAAAAAAGGGGGGGGGAAAAGTTAAAGTACATTCAGAGGTCCGCTTTACCACATAGAAGAATTCACTTGGCAAAATGTATACATACGCAAAAGGAAAAAGTGATTTCTTCGAAGGACAAAGCGTAGAAACTTATATGAAGGAAGTTGCACTCTACGAAAATTCTCTTCGAGAATGAAGTAATTATTCTTTAGAAAACGAGAGTGCAAGTCCCCTCAAAGTATACGATATTGCAGTAAGCTCATGGTATAGGGGCAACATGGTATAGTTACATACAAAGTGGTATAGCTACGTCGGTAAAGTACGCTCAAACAACATACCACAAGCTCACCGCAATGTCATATAAATAAACTTGTGCAAAAATGAATAATAAATGCATTCTCAAATTCAAACAAAAATCTGTACAAATAAAGAATCATTTTATTCAATTGCAGATATTGCAGATACAGGTTTCAAAATAAAAAGCAGGGGCCGGTGCCTGCACAACATCCGACCATTACACAAAAAAGGAATCAAAAAGCTCAACTCTTCATTTCTTCTTGCCGCCTTTAGACCCTTTACCCGGCCGAATGGTTAGCTTTTCAGGTCTTTCAGGTTGGTCTGAAGGCATAAGGGAAGAAGGGGAGGGAGGTGCAACTGGTGCAATTTCCGGTTCCTCTTCAGTGGTGATAATTTTCTTCCCCCTCCTCTTCGATGTCCCATGCTTCTTTCTTCTCTTCGAAGAAGACTCACTCCCCGGAGTAACGAGAGCGGACAAAACTACGTCGTCAGAAGGAGTCCGCTCCGGAGAGATCTCGCCTCCTTCGAGTCCCTCATCTTTTTGCTCCTGCGAAGCAATAGGGTCATCCAAGCCATGAAGAGCCTCAATTTTCTCCTCTTGTGACCCAGGTGGTGAAGCAGAAGGAGGAGTCAGCTGAAGAGATGGAGGAGGAATAACCAGAGAAGGCGAAGTCTGCACGGCACTTGTTGTTTCAACTGCAGAAGAAGAGAAATTGAAAATGTTAGTATCTTCCCGAAAGAAGGGAGATATGGGTTCATCGAGATTCAAGAGGTAATCGAGAAGCTCATCAAATTTTTGAGGAATAAGCAGGTAATCCACCTGAATCGGACCAATGTCGAAATTACCTGAAGATGTTGGCTTCGTCAGTTCAATCTCATAATTCTGAGCCCCAATGTCCTCCAAAGCCTCTTCATCAGTAGGGGTAATTACCCCGGTTCTTGTAGGAGGCGGCGAATGAGCACTAGAGCCTGTAATGTCCACCTCGGGAGAAACTAGAGGACGTTCAGAGGTAGTAGGCGGTACTTCTTTTTCAGAACGCTCCTCTTCCGCCGTCCCGGCCCGCGCTCTGGCAAGCTGCTCTTTTCCCTTGGCAAGAGCGGCGCGGGCTTCATCATCAAGATAATGCTCTTCAAGGGCTGACTCAGCATATCCAGCACCTTTACCACCGAGCATATCAAGTGCTGCCTCCCAAACTTCAGCCAGTGTGATTTCATACTTGGGGCCTAGAAAGGCAAGGCTGCCACGTCCCAAAATGCTATGCAGATAAAAATCGAATAATGTGGAGCTAATATCAGCTTTGGTTGCTTGATGAGCCTCTTCGGCCGCAAGTTTACCAGCAACAGCTTCGTCGCGCTCCTTTTCGGCCATAGCAAGTCGAGTTTTTAACAACTCTATCTCCAAGCTTTGAGAGCCGGTCTGTTCTCGCAGTTGTACAGTTTCAGCACGATATTCTTCTATGACCTTTTCCTTGTGTGCAAGCTTATCTTCGACTGCTCTTTGACTGGCATGCGCATCTCGTACTTGTTGCTGAAGCATGCTCTCCTTTTGAGAATGGAAAGTAGATGAAGTAGCTAATTCTTCCTTAAGTTTTTCTACTTCCGCTTCCAGCTTTTCATTGTAGGAAGCAATACTTCTCATTTCGGCGTCATGCTGTTCGAGAGTCTTCTGCCACTCAGCCTTATCGTTCTCCATTGTTAGCATGGCCTCGAGATTGGCTCGGTTAACCCTCTGAAGTTCGTCGACAAGTTTTTGCCAGTTCGACATTCTTTCAATATCGGTCCTGACAATATCAAGATTTCGCAGCATAGCCGGTTTGTCGAGAGGAACCAAGTCGAGATCAAATCGAACCCCTCTCAGGCACCACTGAGGAAATCGACTTTGAAGAGTGGGAGGACCTTGCCCGACTTGGTATGCGGGCCGGTTGATGATTGCTTGAATGTCGGAGCGAACGGGAGCAGGAGATTGAGCAGGGATATGTTCAGAAGCTGAAGGAGTTGTTTCTTCAGTAAGTCTAGCCCTCTTGCTAGAAGAATCGTCTATGTGACTCTTTCCTCTCTCATCATGAGCTTTTCTCTTTTGGGTATCATCATCTCTGTGGGGAAGATCATGTCTTTCTTGTTCCCTTCGGCGACGTTCTTCATGTGCTCGTCTCTCGTCGGCTTTCCTGATGGCCCTCTCTTCATCCGATTCTCTGTAAGAAGGGAGGTAACGCCTGTAATCATACTGGCTACGCCTCCCGTAGCGCTGGAAATCATCATAGTACGAGCCGCTGCGCCCCATAGGAGAATCTGGAATAAAAGTAATAAGCTTTATAAATCTTTAAAATACAAGAAGATAAGTGCGTAGAAGTGATGAGAAATCCAAAGTGTCGTGTAACGTGTAAACTACGCGCATCGAGTCACAAACCACTCTGTGGAATAGAGGTAGTGATAACTTGAGTAGGAGGAGTTGACATTTGTTGTAAAGAAGATGTCGCCTCGATTACAGAAGAGACAGTTTTAGAAACATCATCTTTGAAAAGTTCTTGAGATGTCACAATTAAATCGCTCAACCCCTCAAAAACATCATCGCCATCTTGTTTTTTGGAGCTTGCTTTCTTAACTCCTTCACTAGTAGATCGAGGGGGTTCTTCCTCTTCAGTAACTGGGGCAAGTACAGACATGTCAGACGGCCCCGCAACATCTTTCGGAAATGAACACTTAACTAGTGAAGTTTCTATAGAGGTTCCTCCCTGCAAGTGCTCTTTAGTGGAGACTGGGGCATCAGGAGTGTTCGTCGGAGAATCAGGAACCTCCGTTGGAACTTCATGTATTTGAGTGGAACGAGAAGGATGTAGAAGCTCAAACTGATGAAGAAGTTCTTCTGTCAATAGAAATTTTGCGCTTCTTTCTTCAGCAGCCACAGTGCTTAGCCTTTCAAAAACTGACTTATGGCTGGAATCTCTAGAAGGAGGAGGAAGTGCTGTAAAAATAAGGAATGGAATCAGCATCTAGCAATACGAACCAGGTCAAACTTAGAATAAAATTAAAGAAAGAAGAGAAAAAAGATCTCACTTCCTACTCTCCAGTCTGCGTAAAATTCTGCGGGGCAACGAATGTAGAAGTATTGATTCAGGAAACCATGTGCACTTTCCGGCAAATCCAAAATAAGTTTGCGGTTCCTCGCACCTCTTACAAGTACAATTGAAGGATGGTCCTTGTTCTTCGCAAAAGTGCACAAGTAACAGATTTCCTCAAAACTCGAAAGACGATCAAGAGTCCTCCTGAACAGAACACACAATCCCATCAAAATAGCATAGCCATTGGGGTGCAGCTGGAAAGGAGAGATCGTCAGTCGAAGGAGGATTTGCCGGAGAAATTCATTAAAAGGAGGAATTGCTCCACTCGAGCACATTTGTCGATTAATGGCAACAAAACCGTAAGGTGGTCTATCAGCAGAATCATTTGGTCCAGGGAGTAAAACTTCTGCCTCGGCAATGCCAAATTGAACGCATAATTGATTAAGCGCCTGCTGTTTCAAGAGGGTAGGAGTTCTTTCCGGAGGATTCTCTAGTGGAATAGCAATCGGGAAAACCCCTTCAGCGTGTTCTATCATCTCTTCTTGTTGAGACATCATTCTACATAAGTGACTGGATGTTCAGATGAGAAGGTGCACGTTTCCTAAAAAGTGTGAAGTGTTGTGCAGAACTAAAAAAAAAAAAAAAAGAGGAAAGCAAACATAACTGAAATCAAACTAGTTGACAATTAGTCGACTATGAGATTTCAGAACTTGTTAATATAGATCTCAAGTGTAGTGTTAATGCGAACGAATCAGCTTTAACTGGATATTTTAGTTTTGCTTTAACACTTCACTTGAATTCATTGGTTCACAGCATTTCGTTCACACAGTTCATTTAAGTTAATTACTCTTTATCGACTAATCTGCCATTCGATGTGGGTAGTCAACGGCAGTATATTCGTCCCGGTTTTCTGCAAATATTATGTTTAACAGGTTATTAGCATTAGAGATAATCTACAACAAAGTGCAACAGAATTCAAGTTCAAACAATTCAACTAAGTCTTCACAAAATTTCACAAGTCTTAGGTCGTCCAGCGACCTAGCATAGGTCGGGGCTTCATTAGGACGCATTGTGCAAATAAAAGAGTTCAAGGCTTTATGTCAAAATGATGCGAATCGGTCAAGTCCTAACTCGGCCGCGACCTAAAGCTTATATCGCAAAAGAAAGGTCGTTGATATGTTAAGTCCCTATGCAGTCATTCAAAGGTGATAAGTTGCTAAGCTGTTAAGTCGTTCGGTTTAAAGTTCATGTGCAAACCATCCAAGTACTAGGTCGGCAGTGACCTAACTTCTGTGTCACAGGAATTTAAGTCTAAGGTCGGCCGCGACCTAAAACCAATGCCGCAAAAACTTAGGTCATTACAAAGTTAGATCGCTAAGAAGTTAGGTCGCATGGTTCATATTCAAGCAGACCACCCTAAGGTCGATCCTCCACTCACACGCTGCCACATCATCTCCTCCATTACCCGTGTAGCTAAAAATCCATTAACCCGTTAACCCGTTGGAACCTTCCTCATCTCCTCCAAATTTGTAAGCCAATTAGTTCGAAACACCATAATTCACCATCTTCCTCCTACATCGTCATGAATTACCCAAGAATCCAACCCAAATCGCCTCAAACTCATCACAAATCCGATATACTACCATGTTCACAGGAATCACGAATTCAACTCACTACTGTGCTTTCATGAATTACAACTAATGGCGATCAAAATCGACCACGACTTGACTCAAAAGATGAAACGCGGCATACAAAATTGTTATGAGGTTCGGAGATGGAAATTCGTGGTTCAATGATGATCGCGAGATGGATAGAGATTAAGTATACTTACGCAACATGATAGCAGGAATGAATCGGTGGACGATTAAACTCAGAATTGCTCTCGAAATCACAAGATTCTGTTAATGGCCGAATGAGATATTAAAACAGATGAGATGAAGAAGGAATGACCTAAGCTATTTATACCCCGGAGGAGTAAAATGTGAATCGACACGCACGACCTAGTTTCCTCAATAGGTCGCTTGCGACCTAACAACTCATCAGAGCACGAGTTAAGAAGATCAAAGCACACGACCTACGGCCTAGGCGTATACTTCGAGGGGCAAATGTTAACTCCCCTTCATTAGCGACCTAAGACCTAAAGACATGGAACGATCTAACTATAGGAATGGTCTAGCGACTTAAAGATGGCTCGACCTAAAGAGGAGAGCGACCTATCAAGCTTCGCGACCTAACAGAGAGCTGTGACCTAAAGGAGGCCGCGACCTAAGAGTAGCTGCGACCTAAAGTGTTGCGACCTAAGACTGTCTCGACCTAAAGGCAGCAGCGACCCAAAAAGGCCACGACCTAAAAGAACAAGCAACCTAAAAAAGGGGACGATCTAATTACTGAAGTAACCTGGCGAGCTAAGGATTGCCGCGACCTAACCAGATAAGTAAGCAAGCGACCTAAAGATTTTATGCGACCTAACTGTCCACCGACCTACGAAGCTCCGCGACCTAAGGAAGGCTGCAACCTATAGAATTCACACGACCTAGCGGAGTGCTTCGACCTAAGGAAGGTCGCAACCTAAGGAACTCAACGATTTAAGATTAACTATGGATGTAGGAAATTACTCACGACCTAGGATAGGTCGTTAGCGACCTAAACGCCAGAGTAAAGGAGTTGAACTATACTATGCCGTAGGGGGATAGGTCGCTCGCGACCTAGGACTTGTGCAAATCAGCATAAGGAAGGAAGCACCAATACTCTTCAGGTTGACTACAACCATACTTAGGTCGGTCACGACCTACGACCTTGCTTAGGTCGGCCACGACCTACGACCTAACTCTAAAAAATGCCTATAAATATGACCCTAACTCCAACTAGTAAAGGACTTTTGGCTCACTCTCTTCAAGCGCCGATACTCTGCTGCATTTCGAACCAATCTAACACTTGAAGCTCTCAAGACACTAAGAACGCTACAAACAACTTCAAGAAGAGATCACATACATCCAACATGGATTCGAAAACTCTCATCTTCATCGAAGTTTAGGCTACTTGTTCTAAGTCTCTTGTAATTCAAAGTGTATTGAACTTGGGAAGAATTGTATCAGCTTGTAACGAGATCATCAATAAAAGTACTTAAAGTGGACGTAGGCTATACCCTTAAGCCGAACCATTATAAAATTGTTGTTGTTTACTGCTTTTCTGCTATTATCTGCTTGTAATCTGTTCCCGAGCTATCGGGTGGTGCTTTCACAACTATAACTCATACACCGGGGTGTTAGCGTTCAAATTTTAGCGTTAACAAAGTTCATCAAACTCATGTGAAGCAAACAAGTGGTCCACTTGAGCTAGATCAGTGTTGGAGTTACCTGTAGGAGTTGACTTTATCACGTCGATTTTAAATCGTTAGCTTTGATGTCTTCCTGGGCCTCGTTGTGGGCAGTTGTAATTTCGGTCTCGGCTTTAGCAGGAGGCGGAGAATGAGAACTAGAGCCAATAATGTCGACGTCAACCGAAGCCGAAGGACGAGTCGGGTCGATCAAAGGTGCCTTCCCTAAACGCTCTCCTTCCGCCGCTTCGGCTCGTTCTTTGGCGAGCTGTTATTTCCCTCTGGCAAGGGCGGCTTGACCTTCATCGTCCAAAAAATGAGCCTCAAGACCCTCCGCAGCATAGCTGGCACCTTTAAGCATTTCAACCGCTGCTTCCCACACTTCCGCCAGGGAAATTTCATACTTTGGCCCAAAAATGAGAGACTGCCATGCCCCAAGACGCTGTGAATGTAAAACTCGAATAAAGTAGAACTGACGTTGGCTTTCGTCTCTTCATGAGATTATTCAGCTGCTGCTTTTCCATCAACGGCTTCGTCGCGCTCTTTTTCAACTTTAAAAAGCTGAGTCTTTAACATTTCAATCTCCCAGTCTTGGGAGCTAGTCTTTTGCCGCTGTTGAGCAACATCACCGCGGTAGCTTTCCATAATTCTCTACTGTTCCTCAATTCTAGCCTCAGCATCTCGTTGACTAGCATGGGCATCACTTAACTGCTTTTGAAGCACCTCTTCCCTTTGAGTATAAGAATTGGAAGAGGTAGCAAGGTCATCTTTAAGTTGCTTGACTTCAGCCTCGAGTTTCTCATTATATGCGGTGATGTTCTTCATCTCCGCGTCGTGCTGCAAGAACTTTTTACCATTCGGGTTCATCATTTTCCATGGTAAGCATAGCTTCGAGATTTAAACGGTTCACTCTTTGAAGCTCATCGACTAGCTTTTGCCACCCGGACATTCTTTCAATGTCAAGCCTAACAGCATCAAGATTTCTTAACGTAGCATGTTTGTCAATGGGGACCAAGTCCAAATCAAAGCGTACTCCTCTTAAACACCAGTTTCGAAACTGGCTTTGGAGTGCAGGCGGAGCATTCTCAACTTGATACAGAGGCCTATTAATAATTGTTTGAATCTCATCTCTTTTGAGGGTAGGGGAGCTAGAAGGGATGTCCAAAGAAATTGAAGTAGCGGGCACTTTAGAAATCTCAGCTGAAGTTCTTTCGCTGGGTTTGGCCCGCTTGCTGGACTCTTCAGTTTCATAACTCTTCCTTTTGTCGTCATGAGACTTTCTTTTATGAAGTCATCATCCCTTTGGTGAGAGTCATGGCGGTCGTCTCTTCTACCATACCGCTCCTCATAAGCCTGCCTCTCGCGAGCTTTTCTGGCAGCTCTTTCCTCAACGATTTCTCTGGAGGTAGGAAGATAACGCTTGGAGCCGTAAGAATCGCACCTCCCGTAGCGTTGAAAGTCGTCGTAATACGAACCACTGCGTCCCATTGGAGAACCTGAAAGTGAAGAAGAAACAAGTTTAGAAATCTTCAAAATAAAGAAGCTAAGTAAACATAATTGCCAAAATCCTAAGTGTGTGTGGCATATGAACTACGTGCATCAAGTTACAAAGCACTCTTCGGCTTAGGAGTCAATTCTTTGATTGATAGAGTTGACCGCAAACCAGACGTTGCTTCGATTGTTGGAGAATTGAGCTTAGAGGTGATGGTGTCGTCTCTAAAAAGCTCTTGGGAAGTAACCATGAGGTCACTCAGTCGCCCAAAGACATCATCACCATCATGCCCAGTGGAATGAGTCATGCCCTCCTCGACACACTTTACACTCTTTATAACGAGACTTTCTTTCTCAGTTCTTGCTTCTCCAGTAGCTTTCCCAGAACGTTGAGGAAGTTCCTCTTCTTCAATAACTGGGAGAAGTTCAGATTTGCCAGATAATCCCGCACCGTCAACGGGACTTGAGCATTTCACTAATGAAGCCTCAACAATAGATTCCTTCGGTGCGGATTCCTTCATGGAGACTGGGGCATCTGACACTTCTGCCTGAGAACTGGGGGCATCACGGGGCTGAATAGATCGGGAAGAGTGAAAAAGTTCGAATTGGTGCAGAAACTCGTCCTACAGCAGAAATTTAATACTTCTCTCCTCAACAGCTACAGCACTCAATCTATCAAAAGTCGGTTTACGGCTAGAATCTCTTGATGGAGGAGGAATTGCTGCAAAAGTAAAGAATGAAGTTAACACTTGGTGACTCGAGTTTTGAAAGGCTCAGAAATCAAGTAAATGGAGATAAGTAGTCTTACTTTCTACTCTCCAGATGCCGTATAATCCCGGGGAGCAGCGAACAAAGAAGAACTGATTCAAAAACCCGTGGGCACTTTCAGGAAGATCAGTGATCGGTTTATGGTTTCTTGCGCCTCTCACAAGTGTAACAGAAGGATGATCTTTGTTATTCGCAAATGTGCACAAGTAGCAAATATATTCAAAGCCTAGGAGGCAATTAAGCATCCTCCTAAACAGTACGCACAACCCCATCAAAATGGCGTAACCGTTAGGGTGTAACTGGAAAGGAGAGATAGTCAATCGATGGAGGAGTACTCTAAGAAAATCATTGAATGGGGCGATAGCTCCGTTCAAGCACATTTGACGGTTACCGGCAACGAAGCCAAGAGGTGGCCTATCGGTAGTTTCGTTTACCCCTGGAAGCAAAGCATCCGCTTCAGCGATGCCGAATTTTAGTGCATAGCTGATTGAAAGCCCGCTGGCTCAATGAAATTGTAACTCTTACTGGAGGATTCTCTAAGGGGTCAGCTATTGGAAAGACCTCTTCCGCCCGCTCTATTATCTCTTCTTGCATTCGTTGAGAAGTCTTTCTACACAAGGAACTGGATATTCAAATATGAAGGTGCACGTTTTCTAAATGTGTGAAGTGTTGTGCAAAACTAATAAAAAGAAAAGCAAATATAACTGGAATTAAACTAATTGGCATTTGTCGATTATAAAGTTTCAGGGCTTGTTATTTTAAGTCCAAGCACGGTATTGATGCAAATAGATCAGCTTTACTTGATTAATTTAGCTTTGCTTTAATACTTCACTTGAACTTGTTAATCCACAACACTTCATTCGTGTAATTCTATTAAGTTGATTATTCTTTATCAACTAATCTGTCATTCGATGTGGGCAGTCAATGGCAGTATATTCGCCTTATTTTTCTAAAAATGTTGTGTTTGACAGGCTGTTAGCTTAAAAGTTAATTCAATCTGTGGAAAAATGCAACATGTTCAAGCAGTTTATCCTGGCAGTTCAAGTTGAAGATTCAATTAAGTGCTGTCAAGTTTTACAAGTGATCAAGTTCAAACGGCTTAGCATAGGTCGAAGCTTCCTTAGTTCGCTCCGTGCGAGTCATGGAGTTTATTATTAATGTTTCTACGAGTTAAAGTTATGCTACGGGGTATGGCATAAGGCTTTAAGTCAAGCCAAAGCATATTTGTTTAAGTGTTAGCTCGTTCGAATACACCAGCGACCTAAAGGTTATGTCGCAAGAAGTTAAGTCGCCCAGATTACAGTGCGACCCAGAGATATGTCGTTAAGAGGGTTGTCCTGTCCAAAGAAGTATGCTATGCAAGTTAAGTCGCAAGTTCGAAGGTCGTTAAGCTTCCCTTAAGTCGCAAGGCTCTTAGGTCGCTCGATTCATTAGGTCGCTCTTAAAGTAGCTTGGAAGTACCGAGCTTTCTCCCATCAAAAAACCCTAAGGCCTACTCTCCACTCACATGTTGCCATGCGTCCACCGCCCTTGCATCATCAGTACCACCACGGTTTAACCTAAAATCCACTAACCCGTTAACCAAACATCCCTTCGTCTCTTCCAAGCACCTAAAGCCTCATCGTCTCCTCCAAATCTCCAGAAAGCATCGTTAAACTCCACAAATTCAAAACACTCACCGAACAGCTCTGTGAAATCCTAGGCCGATTCATTTTTAAAGCGATTACCAATGATTCAATGGTGATCAGAGGGCGAATCAGGAGGTAATTTTACAGCAGGATAATGAAAACTGTGTGAAATTGATTATGGAAAATTCGAAGGTAGAAACAATAGATAGATGATCGATTTACGTAGGTTTATTGATTGGGAATGATGATCGAAGCAGCAAGGAAGGGAGTTTTGCTTTGAAGTTCGTGAGCTCAAGCACGACAATGGGGCAAAGTGTAAGCAATAAAGTGAAGAGGACAAAGCGAGTTAATGGCTCATATAGGAGAAAGAGGAGAAGACGAATAGGTGCGCGATTTAACGAGCTACTTGAGTCGCCCACGACCTAGCAGATTTAGATCGAAGCACACGACCTAGTCCCTAGGCGTATACTTCGAGGGGCAAGTGTTAACTCCTCTTTTTCATGACTCAGCGACCTAATGAGCTAAAGGGGATCAGCGACCTAATGAGCTAAACGGGATCAGTGACCTAACGAGTTAAAGGACTCAGCGACCTAACGACTTAAAGGACTCAGCGACCTAACGAGTTAAAGGATAAGTGACTCAACGAGCTAATGACCCAACGATTTAATTCACAAAGCGGCATAACACGGCGCGACCTAACAACCTAAAAGGTCCAGCGACCTAGCGAATTAAAACAGAGTAAAGCCGCTTGCATATAGGTCGCTCCCAACCATAGATCGCTACCTCTTTTAAGTCGCTCCATATAAGTCGCCTTCCACTCTCATAGGTCGCTACAACCTACCAGCAGAAACAGTTGATCAAGCACAACCATTTTAAGCCATAGCGTATCCTTTAGGTCGCTCACGACCTACGACTTAACCCTATGTCGCCTGCGGGCTGCGACCTACGACCTAACCCTATGTCGCCTGCGACCTATGACCTACCTCCAAATTTTCAGTATAAATACCCTGCCTACTCCACCAGGAAAAAGGACTTTTGGGATCATTTCTGGAATGCCGATATTTTGCTGTTTTCTTGACTCCTTCAACACTTCAAACACTGAAGACGCTTCAACGAACTTTAAGGAAGATCTAACTCATTCAACATGAATTCAAAGAGCCTTTCTACATCGAAGTTCTAGCTACTTGTCTTAATCGTGTTGTAATTGAAGAATCATTGAAAAAGTTGTAATCAAATCAGCAATAAAAGGGATTAAGTGGACGTAGGCTTAACCTTAAGCCGAACCACTATAAAAACTATTGTCTCTTTACAGTTTCTCTGCTATTTTTTGCTTATTTTCAGTTCCCGTACCAACGGGTGGTGCTTTCACTATACTACAACTTTCACCGGGGTGTTAGCGTACATTTGTAGCGTTAACAGATAGGAAACTTATAATTAAAACGGAGGGATGTTTTGTATTTTCAAAGCTATTAAGCATGTATGTAAAATGTTCCCTTAATTTATTATTATTATACAAATTTATTTAAATTTATAAAGCTTAGTTAACTTGGTTAATATTTTATAAATTTTTATTATTATAAACTTAGTTTTATAAAACTAATAATTAATTTATTATTATTATTTATGATTGTTGTTATTATTATCATTTGTATTATTATTATAAAATTAGTTAATTTTCATAAACATTAGTTATTATTATTATTATTATATGTTATCCCATTTTTGGTCAAAACTGGAATATCAATGTTGTGTGCGTTTCCACCACGAAGAAGCAGCCAGCAAGCGTATACAAGTCGAAGATTTCATTCATAACCCAAGTGCAAAAGCTCATTCGGTATTAAGAAGTTTAAGGTTTCATTCGGAAAAGCCTTATTCGGCAATTCAAGCATAGGTGCCCATCCGGCATTCTCAACACAAGTTCATTCGGCATAAGCCTCACCGGACCAACTCCTGCTAGCAACCACCATCACCGGACCAGAGTCACTCCACATCAATACCGAACCAAACCCATTTCCATCAATGCCGAACCAAACCCACTTCCTATGTACCAAACCAAACCCACCTGCATGTGCATACCGGACCAAACACATGCCGATCCAACCTTCTCCCCACACTCCACCGGACCAGACCATCTCCTACAACCGGTCAACACTCCTAACACCGGACCAGGTTGGTACCGGACCAACGTCCTACCGGTCCAGCACCACACACTCAAGACCGGACCAAGCTTCGCCGAACCAGATAATTGCCAGTCCATATTGCTTCAGCCCGGGCCCACCAGCAGCTATATACATCCAAGACCCCTGCCCCCTACCTCACTCTATAAATAGAGGGGCAGGGGTACAACAATGGTAGACAAGTTTGAGAGCTCAAGCCTGGAAGGAACTCTCAAACAACTTTAGATACTTGTAATCAAAGCTTTGTACTTGTAATCTAAAGAAAAAAGGAGAATAACATACAAAGTGGACGTAGGCATGTTCTGGCCGAACCACTATAAATCTGTGTGTCTTTTACAGTTTAGTCCCTGCTTTTTATATATTTGCATAAATCACCCAAATCACTAAATACAACATAAAATCAACCAACTCATACGACTTTGGGTGTTTGCGGCCATTTTTTACGCAAACATTTTGGTGCTTTCACTGAGAAGAACCAGCTCCCGCTACATCGGATAGAAGTTGAATTTGAAAATCTAAGGGTTCAGATCTAAGAGTTATGACGAGACAAACAGGTAGAAGGCAAAGGCCAGAGAGAAGTGAACACCAAGGAAGTCAAGAGGCTTCCTCAGGAGGGAATCAAGCGTCGATCTTCATCACTAGGGATGAGATGGAAGCCATGATGAGAAGACAAGAAGAGATGATCCAGAACTTACTTCAACAAATTGGGCAAATTGGAGCACAAATCCAAGGAGCAACTGGGGTTCAGAACGGGGCAGGACCATCTGGTGCAGCACCAGAGCTAGGGGGCACTCACGCAGAGCATGTTGATCCGACCCCGGGAAGTGAGATGGGGGCACCCGAACCACCTGGTAGCAATAGAGGAATGAACGTTCAGCCAGGGAGGCATACACATGAAAACTCCCGCGGACTTGGGGGGCAGGTCGAAGGCAGTGAACGAGAACTACAGCTTGGAGACAATGACAGATTAGCAGAGATGGTTAGAAGAGCTATGAGAGGCGGTTTAGTAAACAGAGACTTGGAAGATGTAAACAGGATTCCTTTTTCTTCTGCGATTAGGATGGCTAGGAACCCACCAGAATTCAAGCTACCATCATTGGACATGTACAACGGGAAAACGGACCCCACGGTGCATCTAACGAAGTATATGAGACATATGGAAGTGCTGGGGGCATCAGAGGAGGTTATGGCCCGGTGCTTTCCACTGTATTTGACGGACATTGCAGCGTTATGGTTTAGGCAACTGGAGAGTGGCTCCATAGGAACATGGGCAGATTTAACTGAGAGATTCATGAGGCAATTCAGGGTTCATATTGCGAGACCCAAGAATGTGATGACTTTGGCAACCTTGAAACAGAAAACTAGAGAGACTTTGAGGAGCTTTCTAACGCGATTTAATGCGGCAGCAGCATCAGTGGATCGACCAGATCCATCTATGGTCATGATGGCGGCTGTATCTGGAATAGCTGGTAATACAGAGTTCAAGAATTCATTAACCAAGGACCCGCCTATGAATCTGGGAGAGTTCTATCATGAGGCTGAAAAGTTTCTGCGTTTGGAAGATGCTAGTGCAGAAAGAGAGGAAGAAGATGACGTTTACGTAATCAAGAGCGGAAACCCACCTGGAAAGGGTGCGGAGACTAGCAAAGGAAAAAGAAAGGCTGAGGATAATGATGACAGGACAAAGTGGCTACGAAGAGAACCACGCTTCACTACCTATTCAGAGCTGAATGAGAGTTTGGAACGGATTTATCAGGATACCAAGGGGCAGGTTCCGTATCGTAGACCGATGCGAAGGGATCCAACCTCTGACGAAAGAAAATCAGATAAGTTTTGTGTATTTCATGAATTGAATGGTCATAACACTAATGATTGTAGGCATTTGAAGGACGAGGTAGAAGGGCATATCAGGAACGGTATGCTCCTTCAGTATGTGAGGAGGCGAACTCCAGCGGTGGAGCCAGAGCGACTGCCCTCTACGTCAGCTAGAGGTGACCCTGGATCAAGGCACCATTTGATTATCCATTGATTGCTTGATTAAAATAACGATGAACAGGTCGTAAGCTTCCACTAACGCAATTAAATCGTTTACACATGTACGAGATCGCCAACGATCTCTAGGCATGCTCTGAATGATCATTGACTGCTTCGGAGTGGGAACTTACACTTTGACATCCTTGCTTTGCTTTTGTTTCGATTTGAACATTTGAATTCTTCCTGTTTGGACATTTCTGCTGTAAGGTACTATTGCTTTAACATTTACAATTCTATGAAAAAATTATTTACTTGTATGCCCGTTGGATCGCGAACGGTCCACGAGCACCTATTGCATGGCAACGAAGTGCCGAAATCTTTGATTCGAAAAATTCCCTCAAACAATGACTCCAACACTGATAATATTAAGTCCCCCCCCGGGCACACTCATTCGCCTCGAACGGCACTCGACTTCGAACAGTCACAACTCGCCTCGAATGGCACCCGACCGCGAACGGTCACAAACTCGCCTCGAACGGCACAACTCGCCTCGAACGGCACAACTCGCCTCGAACGACACAACTCGCCTTACCTCAAATGGCTCGATCGCGAACGGTCGTCATTTGAGGTCCGCCACCTGATCGCTGACTGTTACGCCTTACTCAAATGGCTTGATCGCGTACGGTCGTCATTTGAGGACCACCACTTGACCGCGCACTGTCGCACTTTACCTCGAATGACTCGATCACGAACGATCGTCATTTGAAGTTAAGCGCTTGACCTTGAATGATCCCCACTCGACCGCGCACTGTCGCACTTTACCTCGAATGACTCGATCCCGAACGGTCGTCATTTGAAGTAGAGCGCTTGACCTTGAACGGTCACATTTCACTGCAGATGACTCGATCCCAAACGATCGACGCACGGATTTATGCGCTTCACCGCGCATGGTCGCACTTCACCTCAAATGACTTGATCACGAACGATCGTCATTTGAAGTTAGGCGCTTGACCATGAACGGCCGCGCTTCATCCCAAATAGCTCGATCCCGAACGGTCGTCATTTGGGGCCATATAAAACTATCAAGCTCTTTACAGGTTGTTGACAGGATACGAACATCCAGCTCATGGCATTACAAAACACGCCTTCCTACTGCAAGACATGTTTTGGGGGGCAAAGTGTTATCCCATTTTTGGTCAAAACTGGAATATCAATGTTGTGTGCGTTTCCACCATGAAGAAGCAGCCAGCAAGCGTATACAAGTCGAAGATTTCATTCATAACCCAAGTGCAAAAGCTCATTCGGTATTAAGAAGTTTAAGGTTTCATTCGGCAAAGCCTTATTCGGCAATTCAAGCATAGGTGCCCATCCGGCATTCTCAACACAAGTTCATTCGGCATAAGCCTCACCGGACCAACTCCTGCTAGCAACCACCATCACCGGACCAGAGCCACTCCACATCAATACCGAACCAAACCCATTTCCATCAATGCCGAACCAAACCCACTTCCTACGTACCAAACCAAACCCACATGCATGTGCATACCGGACCAAACACATGCCGATCCAACCTTCTCCCCACACTCCACCGGACCAGACCATCTCCTACAACCGGTCAACACTCCTAACACCGGACCAGGTTGGTACCGGACCAACGTCCTACCGGTCCAGCACCACACACTCAAGACCGAACCAAGCTTCGCTGAACCAGATAATTGCCAGTCCATATTGCTTCAGCCCGGGCCCACCAGCAGCTATATACATCCAAGACCCCTGCCCCCTACCTCACTCTATAAATAGAGGGGCAGGGGTACAACAATGGAAGACAAGTTTGAGAGCTCAAGCCTGGAAGGAACTCTCAAACAACTTTAGATACTTGTAATCAAAGCTTTGTACTTGTAATCTAAAGAAAAAAGGAGGATAACATACAAAGTGGACGTAGGCACGTTCTGGCCGAACCACTATAAATCTGTGTGTCTTTTACAGTTTAGTCCCTGCTTTTTATATATTTGCATAAATCACCCAAATCACTAAATACAACATAAAATCAACCAACTCATACGACTTTGGGTGTTTGCGACCATTTTTTACGCAAACATTATATAAATTTAGTTAATTCTTATCATATTTAGATAATCTGGTTAATATTCTTTTATAATTCATTATAAGTACTACTACTACTAACATTAAGATTATTATTTGAAACTAAGTTAAATTTTATAAAAATTGATCTATTTACTATTATTATTGTTATTATGATTGTGTTGTTTATTATTATTATAAATTTTGTTAATTTTCATAAACTTTAGTCAAATTATTATTATTATTGTCACCAACTTAGTTAATTTTTATGCATCTTAATAAACGAAGTTAGTTTTTATAATCTTAGTTAATTAATAACATCAGCATCATTGTATATAAATTATACATAAGTTTAGTTGATTATTATAAAAATTAGTTAAATTTGTTAATATTTTACAATTTTTTATTTGTATTATTACTACTACAAACTTAGTTAATTCGTATAAAACTTATAGTTAATTTATTATTATGGAGTCGGCTATTTAGACACAAAATTAAACACAAATGCTAACACAAAGTATTTTGACTGATGGATTTTGCTGTCCTTGTAGGGAAGATGGAATTCGGACGGTAATCCAATGCTGAATATTCATTATGTCAAAGTTTCTCTAACTTGTGTTCAAATAAACTTTTCCTATTATTGTTATTTTAATTATGCATTGATACTTAGTTTTACAAAAAATAGTCAGAGTGCATACAAAATATTAAATTGAGTCTCAGTTTTAAATCGAGACTTGGTCTTTAACCCACTTAGTTAAACCTAGTCTCTATTGTAAACTGAGTCTCGTTTAAAAACTGAGACTAAGTCAGCATTCAAATGGTCCTCAGTTTTCAAATTGAGACTCAGTTTAGATACCGAGCCTCAATTTAAAAACTGAGCTATTAAATTGAGTATCAAGTCTCAGTTTAAAAACTGCAGCATCATTAACTAAGCGATAGGTAAGCCCCAGCTCGGCTCTGAAGGTGTGCATTTCTTGATGCCAAGATGTACTATTTTTCAACATAAACGTTAATATCGATACAATTCAAGTTTCTTTCATCTTAAAAGAATAAAGTCAAACTCAAAAGTTTTCAATGAAAACGTTGTGTTATGATGCCGTCACAATTAATGAAAATGTTCAGTAAAAAACAAATTAAGTTTTAGTGTTCTAAGTCAACAACCAACGCCATACAATGGAACATTGAAGAGAGTAGGCTACCCTCATAAAATCATGCCAAGTGCATAAACATAATGCGCATTGGGCCAGAACAGGTTTATGCCTATATATTGTCTATATTAAGCGATTCAAAAGCAATTAGAGTTACCAAACATCAAAAGAACTTTTTGTGGGAAAATTCTTTGTAACTGGACATTTAGAGAATTGTTGTTATAAATATTAGTAGAGCAGCTTTGTTATAAACTTCCTTGTGCTTATACTAAAGGAAAAAACGTTCAGGCTAATATAAAATAAATAAAAAACACAATTCCCTGCCAACACACTCATAATTTACGTAAGTGGAAATTAGCCATAAGAGCCTCTTTAGCAAGTGCAATTAGTTTCTAGAACACACAACTGAAATAATTACTTTTAAGGACAAAATGCAAAATAATTAGATTATAAGGCCTAAAACCCTATGAAATTATGTACTTGAAAGTAATTGGACAGCTGACTTTGTTCTTTAAAGTAATATTCTACTGACTTTGGCCTTGAAATTAATTTCTGTGAATGTGTGTCCTAGAAAGTAATTGGACTGCAAAGTTTGTCCTTTTAGTGAAATGCCTCTTTACGTAACCTATATTTTTATTTAATTAGCGAACATAGATATTCCATTTTTACAAGTGGGTGTGAGTGTGCTTTCATTTGTATTTATACGTATATGTGTTTTTGGATGCTGACTAGTGCATTCTTTATATATGCATGCATGGGGAAGGGCGTGTGTGTACTTGTCTGGGCTGCTTTTGTGCTATGAATGTCACAATGTTGAAATGTGTTTAATATAATTCAAATGGTTTCAGTTCCGTCTACTTGTAGTAAACTTCGGTTTTCTTTTTTAAATTAAATAATCACTTAAGATGGAGATGTACAGAAACTCACTTATTGTGCATAGAAGAAAACCTAAGTTAATTTTTATTTAATGAAGCATGAATATATGTAGAAGATACAACAATTCCATGATAATCCAACATGCACAAGTATAATTTGGCATATACATACAGCTTATTCTATGAACAATGGTCCAAAAAATAGCTAAAATCATGTTAGCTAGCCGATAATGGCACATTAAACACAATTTTGGCTAGCAAAATAACAATAAATCAAAAATACAAAATGTTAGTACAACAAATTTGAAGAATCACTGGACTTATATGCAATTAGCACTGTGATATTGTTTACTCAAACTATTATATTGTGGACAAAATTGTGTGAAACCTTATTTTTAAGTAATTAGACTGAAAAAACTTGTCCTCTATTTTAAAATAGTAGGCAATGCGCAATTAGAGTGAAATTACTAAAATAATTTTGTATTTCATATTTAAATAATTAGACATTCAAAAGTGTATTATTATGGATAAAATTAATATTGAATTCGCAATTAGGTTCATACACCAAAAAAAGGTTTCTAAAGGCACCCTTATTTTCAATTTTAATTTAACTTGATGGGCATTTTATTGTTGTAATCAAAGCACTTTAATTACAGTGGTTTGGTAATTTTTAAGATTGCAAGGAGGTAGAAAGGGGAAGTTGAATGAAAAATGAGGATTTACCAAATTCCGTCAACCTGGCTAACTTCGAGGACGGTATAAGTTGTGGGGGAGGCTCAGTCAAGGGCGCCCACGAGAAAAATAGTGTGGAAGGGTATAGTTGGCTGTAGAGGCGGGCAAGGTAGATGTAAGGTTTAGTGGCAGCTTTGGCACGTCTCTGGTCATTTGGGATGGCGTCAGGATGGGGAAGATATGAGCGTGCGCAGGTGGGGGAAAAGCTAGGAAAGATGGTGGCGTGGGTTCTGACGAAGTGGGGTGGTTGTTGGGTGTTCGTGCTGTTGGATTGAGGCGGTTATAGATGGCATCGTTTAGGCTTGGGTCGAGGATAGAATTTGAACTCAGATATGTGGTTTGTGTTTTTGGTAGGGAAGCGGAGGGTAATTATCGGCAATGACTTATGGAGTTGATCAATGGTGGGGTTGGATAGCCGGAAATGTGTGCACGTGCACGACTTCAGTGCATACGAGGAAGATGATTGAGAGCTTGGGAATAGAGAAGAGAGAGAGCTCGGGGGAAAGGAAGGTTTGGACTCAGGTTTTACGTGGGGGAAACATTGGGTTAGGCTCGAGTAGGTCTTGAGTAGTTTAGCAGGTTTTTAGAAAGAGAGAGAGGGGAGCAGTATTATGGATCGGGTATTGGGCTTTGGGCCCGAGTGTTTTTTTTTTGAAAGATGTAAGGATCAAGTCTTTAAAAAAATAATAAAAGAAAATATACAAGTTCCAAAGTTTTCAGAGCAAAATGTTAAACTGGTTTCAAAAGAAAAGATAGAGATCAGTTAATAAACAAGTTTCGAGATTCAAATTTTTAAAATGCTTTTTTTTAAAGATTGATAATTTTGATTTGAAATTTTATGTTAGGCTAATTACTTAACTAAACCTCTAAGTGTTTTCAAATGAAATTTAATGATGTAAGTAAGCATTTGATTAAGATAAATGGTTTATCTTAATACATTAAGGTCTTAGTAATTAAAGGAAAATGATTTAAGGTAACTAATTAAAGGATGATTAATTAATTAATGTAATATTTACTTAATGTGAATAATTAAAGGTTGATTAATTAATTTCATTAACTAATTAAAATAGCAATAAATTGGTTGTAATTAATGTTAAGTAAGCAGGGATTAAAAGTAATTAAAGTAATTAATTAATTTATGTGGAGATTAAATTAAATTAATTAGAAATTGTGTGACTATTAATCATCTTATGAATGATAAAGCTGAATTAAATGCCTTGGTTTGTTGATATCTCAGATGTGTAATTTGAGATGTGCTGTGACATGAAATGGATGGATTGATCTGTTAATAAATGTGAGTCATTTATTTAATTAGATATATGTGATAGATTTCTATGTGCGCACGTTATTCTGAATTTAATTAAATTTCTTACTTAAACAACATTGCTTAAAGGATAACATTGGATTCGAAGAGGCTGTGGTCGGATATCAGCAATACTCGAAACCATTTCGATTTGTAGTCTATAAAATTATTTATATTGATTTAATTATAAAATCAAATAGGATGGAATGCAGTAAAATAAGTAATCCAGACTATCTAAACTGAGTAGCCATACTTAGGTATAATTTTGTGAAATAAATATTGATTTTAAACAAGATAAGAACTCATAGTGAGATACGAGATTACCCTGGTTTTCAATAAGTTATAACTTAGTATTTCAAGTTATATGGGTTTACTCACACTGGTTTCCAGCCAGACTCGGGTGTTACTTAAATGTAATGCTCATGTCAGACCGAGTATTATAGATTTTCAGGTTATGATGTTCTAGAGCTTAGGTGGCGAGCTGAATGGCAGGAACGTATGGAGTATATTCCACTGTGTTTTGGGATTGTATTGCTTGTATCCTGGGACAAGTTAATTATAACTGTTCAGTTTACGTATGAGTGGTTGTACTCTGATATATTGAATGTGAACTGACAAATACAGCTTTTCTTTATGTAAATGCTATTATTTGGTATTATATTTTGATCCATTGCGAATGTGAGATTCTGAGTTTTTGTTTCCTGTTCTTCTTCTACCTCTTTTCTTCTTGACCCTAACAATCTTGAATTTTCGGCGTTCGATTTCTTGGCATTTCTACAGTGAACGTATTAATGTGGAATTTTCGAGGTCGAAAATTTCGGGTCGTTACATTTTGGTACCAGAGCAGAGGTTAAGCGAGAACCTTAGCTCTAGTGGGTTACTCATTAAGGATAGGGTCAATAGTGCCCTAGAATGAGTTGAGTGTATTATATGAGGGCGTATTTTTCATTTTCTTATATAAAGATTTTAAACCAGTTTAAAAAATGATTTTTATATAAGACTATATTATGATATATAAAGAAATAATTTTTCTAATTATTTTATTTACATAAAGATAATTGGTTATAATTATTAAAGTTGAATAAGACCATAAGAATTTAAGTGTATGTGGTAATATATATATATATATATATATATATATATAACCAAATAGGAATAGGGTAATATGAACTATACAATAGGCTAAGCCAGAAATGGATTCAAACCAGAGATTAAAATCCTGAATTTTGTGGAAGTGTTTTCAAAATGCTGAATTAAGTAACCCTGATTTTATTTTCCAATAAATTATGAGATAATATATAGTGAATTGGTTTCAATTATGATAATCTTGGCTATTATCATAAAATGGTTATTATATCTAATAATGGAATGTTTGTTTTCTAATAATAATCAATGAGAAAGCAGAATGAAATGTTTTAAGGAAGTAACAATTTAGATAGGTATGACTTATAAATTGAAAAGAACTTAAATTGTGAATTTTTTCTAAGTCCAGAAAATTAGAAATTGTTTCAAAAGTGTTATAAGATATTATAAATTCATATTATTCAAAATATTTTTGAATAAAGGGATCTTGTTTTAAACAAGAGTATTTTGAAAATTTCAAGGGAAATTGTTTTGAATTAAAAACCAAGAATGGTTTAAAATTTAAAGTGTGACTTGGTGAGAAAATGAAACAAATATGTGTATATAAGTAGATATACATTATATCGAGTTGATTAGAAGTAAACACTAAGTGTTGAGTTTTGAATTTTCCTTGAAATGTGATCTAATAACCCAAAGAGAAATAAGTTTTTGAACTTATAAATCGGAAAGGATTTTGATAAGAAGTTTAAAATTTGAAATTATTTACACGATTTTTATTTATGAAATGAAATTGTAGTTATATTGTAACGACCCTAGATTTTAATTTAATTTAAATTGATAATTAAATGAAATTTTGAATAAAAATTTATAAAATTAATTATAAATGGCAGCGAGTTTCCCCGATTCAAATAGAAAATATATTAAGTCATATGGGTTTGAAAATTTGTATATATATATGAGAATATATATAAATATATATTGGATTTTAAATAAATTCTTAAATAAATGATTTTGAAAAATAAATAATATACTTTGGACACAAGTACAGAAATAAATAAATAAATTGATTTAAAAATTTATAAAAGATGATAATTTGAGTTATATAAAATATATGTGTATATAGAGAAATGTAAAACAATAATTTTTAAAGTAAAATTTATGATAAATATTTAAACTAAAAATAGAAGTAAAAAAAAAAGAACAAGTAAAAGAGATAAGAATAAAACATAAAGTACATAAACGATTAAAGCTTTCATCTCAACCCAAATAAACAAATCAAACATAAGAAAGGAAAACATCTATGAACAAACATAATTAAAATAGAAAATTATTTGTAATACAAAGTAAACTAAACTGAAAAAAAAAAATGGTATATACATAAGTTGTACATACAAAAGGAAATGGTATATGTAAACATGAAATGGGAACCAAAGCATTTAATGCCCTCACCCCTAGTACAAGCCAAAGATCATCTCAGCCCCCATAAGAAGAATAAGCTCTGACCTATATAAAAAAAAAATAATGACATATTTATATATATATTGTAAATACAATAATCTTGTACCTGCACCTCTTTCTTTCTATATGTACAGCCCTTGTTTACAAGGCTAAGCACACTTGAAAACATTTTTATCAAATTCTTCAAACATTTTCAAACTGTGGCAAAGCATCAAGCTTGGAAAGAATTTAGCTTCATCAATAAAAAGAATGAAAACAAATCAAAATACAAAGAAAATTAACCAAAACACTGCAGCCACCAAGTATACAATATGCAGGCAAGAAAAATATTTAAAACAAATAAACTATAAACATGAAAACATAAAGTGCAATCTAATAAATGCAAAGTATATCTTCAGCCACCAAGCAAATATAAGTATATTCATGCAGCCTACAAAGTTAAGTACAAAGTAATAGAACATAAGTATGTGACAATATTAAAAAAAAAATCATCACTTCAGCCGAGATAAAGGCAAGAACAAAGTAAGGAAAGGAAACAAAGTACCAAAGCATTTAATACAAACATCTTCAGCCCCAAAACAAGATCCTATCAGCTTATTAAACAAATGAAGGAAAAAGAATCTCTGATCTCCTCTTGTACAAAATAAAAAGAAAAACAACTCAGCTATACCTTGGTACAAATAAGATTTTTCAGCCTGTACAAGATATTATCACTATTACAAATAATAACATTACCCTGTAAACTTATTTCATATATCAACTTCATCTCATTTCGTTCCATTCAAACTAAGAAAAGAGAAGAGAAAAAGAAAAAAAAAACTAAAGAAACATCACTATCTACAAAACTCAAAACATTATTCAAAGGAAACCAAGCAAGAAGATTCAATCTGCAACAACAATTGCTCTCTGTTTTTCAAAACTGAAGTGAGCAAACTTCACCTTGTTACTGTTTTCAAATTGAGGTGAGTAACTCCACAACCTAAATAGTTTAACTTTATAGTTCTGTTGCCTGCTTATCTTTGCAACTTAGTTTGTTTGTGAGTGAACATCAAAAAAAAAAAATTTAAGTTTAATTCATGATTCAATGATCATATGCTGTTGTGTATGCTCTGTACTCTCTGTGTTGATTACAGTTTGCAGATCTCTCTCAAAACCCAAATTGTTCTCATTTAAACATTGTTAAATCTGAAAGTTTTAAATTGAAACAATAGGTTTAAACTTAAAAAAAAATTATTAGAAGTTGATTTAAACCATGTTGTACAAATATATCACTGCAATCTTTTTACAGGAAATTAAGTTAAATTTGATAAAAATATATTGTTGTAAAATATAAATTTGAGTTTATAAATTGAATCCATACTGTAAATCATGATTTTTAAAACTAAAATAACATTTTTTAGTTAAGCATTGAACGAGCAGTTTTGGTTTTGAACGAAATAAGAAATTGGGTTTCTCTGATGATCGTGGCGACTAGAGGGACTGAGCCTTCTTCTGGTGATGGGCGAGCCATCGGAGGGTAGAGGAAAAATGGGAGAAGGTGGTCCGGTTGGTCGTGGTGGCCGCGGCGTGGGGTTTTATTTTTTTTTAACCTAGTTTTAACCACGCGAGAAATTTGTGCACCGCTGTCTCGTGAAAGCACCGAGCTGCACGCGGGTTTGGGGAATGATAGAGGGGAGATAGTCGAGTTCGCGGCCGGAGTAGTTGACGTTCTGGTGGTCGGTGACGTGTGCACGGCGCCGTGACAGGTTTTGAAGAATACCTGTTCTTGTTTCCAGGTTGCTCGAATTGCCAAATTCGATTTTTGGGTGAGGGTTGTCGAACTGGGTGGTCAAGCTCGTTGAATGGGTCGAGAGTGAGTGGCGGGTTGTCGAGATGTTGGTTGACGTTGATCGATTCAGATGTGCACGTGCACATGTTGAAGTCGTGCATCAGAGCATTTGAGATAGGGAGAAGAAGAAGTGGTTTTAGAGTTGGTTCAGGGACTTCTCGCGTGAGCATTTCCAGTTGTGATTGTTTCGAACTTAAAACTTACTCCAGAAAAAAATATGTATGAAAAAAAAGGACTCGGGTTTGGTTAGTTAATTTACCAGGTTTTAGAAACCTGATTTGTTTCAGATTTAAGTTAATTTAAAACTTGAAACAAGATTTAAAGCAATGTTTAAAGAATAAATTCAAGTTAAGGTTTGAAACTTAGTTTAAAAATTTAAAATTTAAATTGTTTTAAATAAAAGAGTTTAAGCAATTAAAGTATGTTTTAAAGAATTTGAATTTAAAATGGAATTTGAAAATTATAAAGAAATGAATTCTAACAAAGATTTAATCCAAGTTTAAATCTGGAATTCAATCTAAATTTGAATCTTAGTTTTGTAATAAAAGAAGTTTTTTTGAAATTTAAATTGTTCTAAATAACATGAATGATTAAGTGTATTTTTAAATTAATTTGAATTTAAGATTTAAAGTATAACGATAGAAATACACTTAAATATTAATGAAGTCATTAATAAAGAAATTTGTTATCTTAGAGATAATTAAGGTAATAAAATGACTAAATTAATATGGTAATTAAAGAATGATTTATTTAATTTATAAATAAATAATTCAGATTAATTTATAATTAGAAATGATTAATAATGAATTAATCTAAGATAATTTCTTAAGAAAGTGATTAAGAAATATTATTAGTTAATGAGGATAATTAACTATGAATTATTAAGTAACAAAATCAAATGTGATAAATTTTGATAACAAATTAGATTAATTAATTAAATCAATTGTAAATTGTTAATTACTTAATGGAAGCAATTAAAGGGTTAATTACCAATTGTAATTAAATTTGGATATTTTGATTTAATTAATGATAAAAATAAATTGGTGATTAATGATTTGTTATTATGAGATGATTGCTTAACGATAAGAAAATAAAGAGTAAATTTCTTGAAATAATTAATTAAGAAGTTAATTAATTATATAAATGGGTTCAAAAGTTAATTTAATTAAATATGATCGATTTGATTAATTAAAGTGCTTGATAAATTAATTTATATCAAATGATTTGGATTAAATAAATCAAAATTGGATAATGAATTCATAAGTAATTAATTAAATTTGAAATAGCTTGAATAAATTAGGATTAAACAATTGATTAATCCTGCTTATAAATGTTTATTGAATGCTTGACCTTACTTATGAATGATCATATTATATGTGATGCCTTGAATTGATTGTCCTATCTGATCTGTAATATCTTGTTCTGTGAATTGAGCTATGTGAAATTTACTCATTTATTTATGTACATTTGTGTATTATCTGTGAATCTGTGAATGGACGATAAGCATTATAGTTTATATTGCTTATCGAATATATTGTCGTATTTGATCTGTGATGATTGAATGGTTGTGCACTATTGTGTTAAGCCCCTGGACCACACCATACACACACAAATATGGATTTCACGAGGAAATCGATTAAGTCACAGATTTTTGAAATAGTTTAAAATTTGAATTTTTAAATTCAAATGTTTTGGAAATGGAATTGGAATAGAAGTGAAAAGCTTTTGAAATGGAATTTCAAAGATGGAAATTTATTTTGAATAACTGGATTAAGTGTTGAAATTTAAATACTTTAATTTAAATTTGAATTCAATATTCAAATTGAATTCTGTAATTTGAAATTAGGGATTAATGATATTATACTAGTCATTATGAGTTAAATCATTTTTAAAGTATTATTTTTGGAAATTGGAATTTAACCCAGGAATTTCAACTCGTATAAATGAATCAGATTTCCAAAATGAAAACTGTTGTTTTCAAATGACAAACACTTTTAGATAAGAACTGAGATTCCAGTTAATTAGGGGAATTTCAAGATTGAATAGAGAAATGATTTTCCTAAGTTATGAATGAATCCTTTTTGAAAGCTATGAATTAAATCTGTTTATTTTTGACAGATTTAAATTGATGATTTGTTTAAATCAAATTGAAATGAAATTGTTGTGAAGGCTATAAGTTAAATCTTTGATTTAAAGATTTAACGAGTTAATCAAATTGAAATGAAAATTGATTTGGAAAATCTGTGAATGAATCTTTTGTTTAAAAGATTAAATGTGAAAATTGTTTAAACCGTTAAAGGTTGTGAAAATGAATCTTTTTGTTTAAAGATTGAAAATGGTAATTTGTTAAGCCATTTGAAGAAAAGTTTTGGGTAATAAGTTGTGACTTAATTGAAATCCCATATCCATATGTTTTGAAAATATTTTTGCTCACTATTCGGTTTAACCGGGAAAGGTCCTTTGTGTCGTATAACCCATTCCGAATATGTGATTCGACGTTATGGATAGCATTTGAAGACCGGTGATGAAGACCGGGTATTTGCGAAAGCGATAGGATGACCTATCGATTGTTTCTGCACCGAGTCGCGCCGGTATAGAAACTCCCTAAGTGATGGGAAATCCGATCGGGATTGTGAATATCCGGATTGCAAGGACTTCTTTGGAAGTACCTTCGGTTCTGTTCGAACCCAGAACAGACTTGTATGGATTGTATGTCTGACATTACAATTGAGATATAAAGCCGATTTCTTTCAAATATATTTCTGTTGGTGGCGGAGAATTTATTCTTTTAGCTTAACACCCTTCTCTGAGACGTACGAACTCAGAGGTTATGTAGTTGAAGGTTATCAGCGATATATTCCCAATTTGGTAATGTGACATGCTGAGTGTTGCTGTGAAATGATCATTGTGTTGATCATTTGTGATAGGATCATTTGTTTGATCGTTTATCTTTGTGATCATTTCTATGATCATTTGTTGACCCAAAGCATGGCTTTTGTATAAAGTATGTTTTTGTGGACGAGACTTCGTCGAGCCTCACACCTCGGAATGGTCAAAACAGGAAAGATGCGGCAAGGTTATTGGGGGTAGCACCCCTTAGGGTATGTACATTTCCTTCTGGATAGAAGTGGTATCATGGTATGGAGCCCAGATACTTAACTTATGTTGATATCGCAGATATATATATATATATATATATATATATATATATATATATATATATATATATATGATTTTTTGATTTGTTGCTGGGGCCCCGGTAAAAGGTTGGTTACGACCGGGAGATGGCATACTCGTGTCAGTAGTTACCCAGTTAGGGGTAACCCGGCCTTGTGTTGGTAGAGATCCGGTTTGGTTCTCGGGGATGTCCATCCAGAGGCATTCTCATGTGGAAATGGGAAGTTCCTTGGCCTGATCACTCGTTAGAAATCCAAAGAAACAATACGAACCTTGTACAGTATTAGTTGTAGAACCTGCCATGGAATGTGGCGGTAACCTGCTATTGAACATGGTAGCTATAGTAGGCATAAGTGCGGAATGTCTATGCTGGCTAAGATTTATATCTTTACTTTCGAAATGAATTTTTCCTACACTATGCACTAGTAATAATATCAAATGTTCTTTTAAATGCGTATCAAGCATCTTCGACTATCATAAGGAGAAATCTCCTCCGATTCTGCGTTTGCATTGTGTGTGTGTGCGGGAGGCCTTATGGTAGTCTCATTTTTAAAAGCATTGCGAATTGACTTTGAAAATCTTTTGTTGAATGTTTTAAAAGATAAACTGTTTTTGTTGCTCACACCAGTCCCACGACTGATCCGGAGTTTATTGTTTCTTTCCTAAACTCTGGATGCTCATTATTTTCTACACGAGCAGTCTAGAGTTGGGTTTTTCAGATAGTCAGATTAGTAGGTTATCTGGAGTTGGTTCAGTCTTTGGATCGCACTAGTCTTGCTTAGCTTGGTGCATCGTTATTGGGGGTTCGAGCTTCTGCTGGATCGATTCTTGGAAATGGAGTTGCAGTTTTTGGAGTTCTTCGTTGAAGACTATCTTAGAGTTATATTGTTCCGCTGCTAGATGTTATCTATTTTTCTTTTCCGCTGCTATTTATTGTACCATATCTCTGATGTATATTGATATCTATTGGATTATCTGTTGTATCAGATATTGTATCAAAGCTGTATATCAATGTATTATTCTTTTATTCCGCTGTGTTATTTACTTAATGTTGTTATAAGCTCCGGCGAATCGGATTTGAACGGTCGAATCTATGGCATTCGAATACGATTTGAAGTATGGATGTCGATTTTCGAGCGGGCAAAATACGAGTCGTTACATTTGGTATCAGAGCTAAGGTTAAACTTTAGCTCAGGAGTATAACAAATTAAGTAGCTCATTAGAGATAGGGTGAAGTATCCCTAGAATGAGTGTTTCCCTAAGATATCTGTTTTAACGCCTCAGTAAATTCACTTACTATCCACTGATAGTAAGTATGAGTGCAAGAAGAGAACGAGATAGGGGATAGGAAAATACGACTATAATTGGTCAGTACTTTGTAACAACAGTGGAAACAATCTTTCTCTATCAATTTCCTTTGATTCGATTCCAATTTCTTTTTGATTTCTTCGTGACAGTCACAAGAAGAAGTTTTGGTGTGATGAGGACCCTATGAATCGTTGTAGAAATTCTTTCTTCGTATTTCATCAGTTTCTTATCAGTTTTTCGTTTTAAACTATAATGAATTTGAAATTTAGAATTGAAATTTTGAATAAATTAGAAATTTAAATTGAGTTAAATTAATTAATAGAATATGAAGAATGATTAGAATTGTATCTATTGTTGATACTCTGATTTGGTGAGCCAAATGCAGAATTGATATCCAGCTTGATTTGAAAAGATATTTCTCTATCTAGCTATCTCTGTGTTGTTTTCGTGCCTGCAAATTTCGAGGACGAAATCCTTTTAAGGGGGAAAGTCTGTAACGACCCTAGATTTTAATTTAATTTAAATTGATAATTAAATGAAATTTTGAATAAAAATTTATAAAATTAATTATAAATGGCAGCGAGTTTCCCCGATTCAAATAGAAAATATATTAAGTCATATGGGTTCGAAAATTTGTATATATATATGAGAATATATATAAATATATATTGGATTTTAAATAAATTCTTAAATAAATGATTTTGAAAAATAAATAATATACTTTGGACACAAGTATAGAAATAAATAAATAAATTGATTTAAAAATTTATAAAAGATGATAATTTGAGTTATATAAAATATATATGTATATAGAGAAATGTAAAACAATAATTTTTAAAGTAAAATTTATGATAAATATTTAAACTAAAAATAGAAGTAAAAAAAAAGAACAAGTAAAAGAGATAAGAATAAAACATAAAGTACATAAACGATTAAAGCTTTCATCTCAACCCAAATAAACAAATCAAACATAAGAAAGGAAAACATCTATGAACAAACATAATTAAAATAGAAAATTATTTGTAATACAAAGTAAACTAAACTGAAAAAAAAAATGGTATATACATAAGTTGTACATACAAAAAGAAATGGTATATGTAAACATGAAATGGGAACCAAAGCATTTAATGCCCTCACCCTAGTACAAGCCAAAGATTATCTCAGCCCCCATAAGAAGAATAAGCTCTGACCTATATAAAATAATAATAATGACATATTTATATATATATTGTAAATACAATAATCTTGTACCTGCACCTCTTTCTTTCTATATGTACAGCCCTTGTTTACAAGGCTAAGCACACTTGAAAACATTTTTATCAAATTCTTCAAACATTTTCAAACTGTGGCAAAGCATCAAGCTTGGAAAGAATTTAGCTTCATCAATAAAAACAATGAAAACAAATCAAAATACAAAGAAAATTAACCAAAACACTGCAGCCACCAAGTATACAATATGCAGGCAAGAAAAATATTTAAAACAAATAAACTATAAACATGAAAACATAAAGTGCAATCTAATAAATGCAAAGTATATCTTCAGCCACCAAGCAAATATAAGTATATTCATGCAGCCTGCAAAGTTAAGTACAAAGTAATAGAACATAAGTATGTGACAATATTAAAAAAAAAAAATCATCACTTCAGCCGAGATAAAGGCAAGAACAAAGTAAGGAAAGGAAACAAAGTACCAAAGCATTTAATACAAACATCTTCAGCCCCAAAACAAGATCCTATCAGCTTATTAAACAAATGAAGGAAAAAGAATCTCTAATCTCCTCTTGTACAAAATAAAAAGAAAAACAACTCAGCCATACCTTGGTACAAATAAGATTTTTCAGCCTGTACAAGATATTATCACTATTACAAATAATAACATTACCCTGTAAACTTATTTCATATATCAACTTCATCTCGTTTCGTTCCATTCAAACTAAGAAAAGAGAAGAGAAAAAGAAAAAAAAAACTAAAGAAACATCACTATCTACAAAACTCAAAACATTATTCAAAGGAAACCAAGCAAGAAGATTCAATCTGCAACAACAATTGCTCTCTGTTTTTCAAAACTGAAGTGAGCAAACTTCACCTTGTTACTGTTTTCAAATTGAGGTGAGTAACTCCACAACCTAAATAGTTTAACTTTATAGTTCTGTTGCCTGCTTATCTTTGCAACTTAGTTTGTTTGTGAGTGAACATCAAAAAAAAAAACTTTAAGTTTAATTCATGATTCAATGATCATATGCTGTTGTGTATGCTCTGTACTCTCTGTGTTGATTACAGTTTGCAGATCTCTCTCAAAACCCAAATTGTTCTCATTTAAACATTGTTAAATCTGAAAGTTTTAAATTGAAACAATAGGTTTAAACTTAAAAAAAAAATTATTAGAAGTTGATTTAAACCATGTTGTACAAATATATCACTGCAATCTTTTTACAGGAAATTAAGTTAAATTTGATAAAAATATATTGTTGTAAAATATAAATTTGAGTTTATAAATTGAATCCATACTGTAAATCATGATTTTTAAAACTAAAATAACATTTTTTAGTTAAGCATTGAACGAGCAGTTTTGGTTTTGAACGAAATAAGAAATTGGGTTTCTCTGATGATCGTGGCGACTGGAGGGACTGAGCCTTCTTCTGGTGATGGGCGAGCCATCGGAGGGTAGAGGAAAAATGGGAGAAGGTGGTCCGGTTGGTCGTGGTGGCCGCGGCGTGGGGTTTTATTTTTTTTTAACCTAGTTTTAACCACGCGAGAAATTTGTGCACCGCTGTCTCGTGAAAGCACCGAGCTGCACGCGGGTTTGGGGAATGATAGAGGGGAGATAGTCGAGTTCGCGGCCGGAGTAGTTGACGTTCTGGTGGTCGGTGACGTGTGCGCGGCGCCGTGACAGGTTTTAAAGAATACCTGTTCTTGTTTCCAGGTTGCTCGAATTGCCAAATTCGATTTTTGGGTGAGGGTTGTCGAACTGGGTGGTCAAGCTCGTTGAATGGGTCGAGATTGAGTGGCGGGTTGTCGAGATGTTGGTTGACGTTGATCGATTCAGATGTGCACGTGCACATGTTGAAGTCGTGCATCAGAGCATTTGAGACAGGGAGAAGAAGAAGTGGTTTTTGAGTTGGTTCAGGGACTTCTCGCGTGAGCATTTCCAGTTGTGATTGTTTTGAACTTAAAACTTACTCCAGAAAGAAATATGTATGAAAAAAAAAGGACTCGGGTTTGGTTAGTTAATTTACCAGGTTTTAGAAACCTGATTTGTTTCAGATTTAAGTTAATTTAAAACTTGAAACAAGATTTAAAGCAAAGTTTAAAGAATAAATTCAAGTTAAGGTTTGAAACATAGTTTAATAATTTAAATTTTAAATTGTTTTAAATAAAAGAGTTTAAGCAATTAAAGTATGTTTTAAAGAATTTGAATTTAAAATGGAATTTGAAAATTATAAAGAAATGAATTCTAACAAAGATTTAATCCAAGTTTAAATCTGGAATTCAATCTAAATTTGAATCTTAGTTTTGTAATAAAAGAAGTTTTTTTGAAATTTAAATTGTTCTAAATAACATGAATGATTAAGTGTATTTTTAAATTAATTTGAATTTAAGATTTAAAGTATAACGATAGAAATACACTTAAATATTAATGAAGTCATTAATAAAGAAATTTGTTATCTTAGAGATAATTAAGGTAATAAAATGACTAAATTAATATGGTAATTAAAGAATGATTTATTTAATTTATAAATAAATAATTCAGATTAATTTATAATTAGAAATGATTAATAATGAATTAATCTAAGATAATTTCTTAAGAAAGTGATTAAGAAATATTATTAGTTAATGAGGATAATTAACTATGAATTATTAAGTAACAAAATCAAATGTGATAAATTTTGATAACAAATTAGATTAATTAATTAAATCAATTGTAAATTGTTAATTACTTAATGGAAGCAATTAAAGGGTTAATTACCAATTGTAATTAAATTTGGATATTTTGATTTAATTAATGATAAAAATAAATTGGTGATTAATGATTTGTTATTATGAGATGATTGCTTAACGATAAGAAAATAAAGAGTAAATTTCTTGAAATAATTAATTAAGAAGTTAATTAATTATATAAATGGGTTCAAAAGTTAATTTAATTAAATATGATCGATTTGATTAATTAAAGTGTTTGATAAATTAATTTATATCAAATGATTTGGATTAAATAAATCAAAATTGGATAATGAATTCATAAGTAATTAATTAAATTTGAAATAGCTTGAATAAATTAGGATTAAACAATTGATTAATCCTGCTTATAAATGTTTATTGAATGCTTGACCTTACTTATGAATGATCATATTATATGTGATGCCTTGAATTGATTTTCCTATCTGATCTGTAATATCTTGTTCTATGAATTGAGCTATGTGAAATTTACTCATTTATTTATGTACATTTGTGTATTATCTGTGAATCTGTGAATGGACGATAAGCATTATAGTTTATATTGCTTATCGAATATATTGTCGTATTTGATCTGTGATGATTGAATGGTTGTGCACTATTGTGTTAAGCCCCTGGACCACACCATACACACACAAATATGGATTTCACGAGGAAATCGATTAAGTCACAGATTTTTGAAATAGTTTAAAATTTGAATTTTTAAATTCAAATGTTTTGGAAATGGAATTGGAATAGAAGTGAAAAGCTTTTGAAATGGAATTTCAAAGATGGAAATTTATTTTGAATAACTGGATTAAGTGTTGAAATTTAAATACTTTAATTTAAATTTGAATTCAATATTCAAATTGAATTCTGTAATTTGAAATTAGGGATTAATGATATTATACTAGTCATTATGAGTTAAATCATTTTTAAAGTATTATTTTTGGAAATTGGAATTTAACCCAGGAATTTCAACTCGTATAAATGAATCAGATTTCCAAAATGAAAACTGTTGTTTTCAAATGACAAACACTTTTAGATAAGAACTGAGATTCCAGTTAATTAGGGGAATTTCAAGATTGAATAGAGAAATGATTTTCCTAAGTTATGAATGAATCCTTTTTGAAAGCTATGAATTAAATCTGTTTATTTTTGACAGATTTAAATTGATGATTTGTTTAAATCAAATTGAAATGAAATTGTTGTGAAGGCTATAAGTTAAATCTTTGATTTAAAGATTTAACGAGTTAATCAAATTGAAATGAAAATTGATTTGGAAAATCTGTGAATGAATCTTTTTTTTAAAAGATTAAATGTGAAAATTGTTTAAACCGTTAAAGGTTGTGAAAATGAATCTTTTTGTTTAAAGATTGAAAATGGTAATTTGTTAAGCCATTTGAAGAAAAGTTTTGGGTAATAAGTTGTGACTTAATTGAAATCCCATATCCATATGTTTTGAAAATATTTTCGCTCACTATTCGGTTTAACCGGGAAAGGTCCTTTGTGTCGTATAACCCATTCCGAATATGTGATTCGACGTTATGGATAGCATTTGAAGACCAGTGATGAAGACCGGGTATTTGCGAAAGCGATAGGATGACCTATCGATTGTTTCTGCACCGAGTCGCGCCGGTATAGAAACTCCCTAAGTGATGGGAAATCCGATCGGGATTGTGAATATCCGGATTGCAAGGACTTCTTTGGAAGTACCTTCGGTTCTGTTCGAACCCAGAACAGACTTGTATGGATTGTATGTCTGACATTACAATTGAGATATAAAGCCGATTTCTTTCAAATATATTTCTGTTGGTGGCGGAGAATTTATTCTTTTAGCTTAACACCCTTCTCTGAGACTTACGAACTCAGAGGTTATGTAGTTGAAGGTTATCAGCGATATATTCCCAATTTGGTAATGTGACATGCTGAGTGTTGCTGTGAAATGATCATTGTGTTGATCATTTGTGATAGGATCATTTGTTTGATCGTTTATCTTTGTGATCATTTCTATGATCATTTGTTGACCCAAAGCATGGCTTTTGTATAAAGTATGTTTTTGTGGACGAGACTTCGTCGAGCCTCACACCTCGGAATGGTCAAAACAGGAAAGATGCGGCAAGGTTATTGGGGGTAGCACCCCTTAGGGTATGTACATTTCCTTCTGGATAGAAGTGGTATCATGGTATGGAGCCCAGATACTTAACTTATGTTGATATCGCAGATATATATATATATATATATATATATATGATTTTGTGATTTGTTGCTGGGGCCCCGGTAAAAGGTTGGTTACGACCGGGAGATGGCATACTCGTGTCAGTAGTTACCCAGTTAGGGGTAACCCGGCCTTGTGTTGGTAGAGATCCGGTTTGGTTCTCGGGGATGTCCATCCAGAAGCATTCTCATGTGGCAATGGGAAGTTCCTTGGCCTGATTATTCGTTGGAAATCCAAAGAAACAATACGAACCTTGTACAGTATTAGTTGTAGAACCTGCCATGGAATGTGGCGGTAACCTGCTATTGAACATGGTAGCTATAGTAGGCATAAGTGCGGAATGTCTATGCTGGCTAAGATTTATATCTTTACTTTCGAAATGAATTTTTCCTACACTATGCACTAGTAATAATATCAAATGTTCTTTTAAATGCGTATCAAGCATCTTTGACTATCATAAGGAGAAATCTCCTCCGATTCTGCGTTTGCATTGTGTGTGTGTGCGGGAGGCCTTATGGTAGTCTCATTTTTAAAAGCATTGCGAATTGACTTTGAAAATCTTTTGTTGAATGTTTTAAAAGATAAACTGTTTTTGTTGCTCACACCAGTCCCACGACTGATCCGGAGTTTATTGTTTCTTTCCTAAACTCTGGATGCTCATTATTTTCTACACGAGCAGTCTAGAGTTGGGTTTTTCAGATAGTCAGATTAGTAGGTTATCTGGAGTTGGTTCAGTCTTTGGATCGCACTAGTCTTGCTTAGCTTGGTGCACCGTTATTGGGGGTTCGAGCTTCTGCTGGATCGATTCTTGGAAATGGAGTTGCAGTTTTTGTATCTGTTGTATCAGATATTGTATCAAAGCTGTATATCAATGTATTATTCTTTTATTCCGCTGTGTTATTTACTTAATGTTGTTATAAGCTCCGGCGAATCGGATTTGAACGGTCGAATCTATGGCATTCGAATACAATTTGAAGTATGGATGTCGATTTTCGAGCGGGCAAAATACGAGTCGTTACATATATAATGGAATCACTTTGAACTTTAGAATAAACTTGCAAATTGATTTGGTTTCAAGGATTAAAAATTGGGTAATATATTGGATTTTGAAGATTAAATTGTTTAAAAAGTTTTGAACTCTTATTTGAACTTTAAAATAAGTTAAGTAAAGGTAATTTAAAATGGAATTTTGAAATTTGGACTCAGAATTAAACGGTTTAAAGATTTACGTTGTTAATTTAAAAGTAAAGGTTAATTTGATTTAAAGGATTAAATCAACCTTTAAAATTCAACTTGAATTTATGTAATTCGAGATGGATTAAAGTTGAGATTGGAATGGAGATAAATTCAAATGTAAAATTTGAATTGGACTAATTGGAAGAGATATTGAAGTTGAATAAGTTTAAATTCAAATTGGAAATTGATTGGAAATGGAGATTGGGGAATTGAACAGTTTGGCTCTGAACTTTTTTTCAAATAAATTATTTTAATATAAACTGTTTTAAATCTATTTTTCCTACCTATCTACTATACAACCTTTCTTTTTAAACCCAATACACGTATTTTACAATTATTTTGAAAACTAATTACTATTTTACATCTGTTTTACAAACTAATCCCTATTTTACAACTACTTGTAACTAATTACTATTTTATAACTATTTTACAACTATCCAACTATTCTACAACTATTTTTTTAATTACTTAACTATCTCACTGCTATTTTACAACTAATTGCTATTTTTCAACTACTTATCTATTTTAAACTTTTCAAGCTATTTTCTAAATTCAAGTGGTCAGAGTGCAAACTGTTTATAATTGAAGTGATAACCCAAATGGAAATGGAGGCAATTGTGAATAAATGAATAGGAACAAAATGAAGGTGAATAGAAAGAATATTGATTTAGCTTGTAATCAATGAAGGTAAATACATAGGATGTATGTATATTATTCTATTCGCATTAGGATTTGATCCAGATTCGAGCATAGAATTTCGAGATAGTATATCGATCCGAGTTGGGATTTTTCACTCGATTTTCGACGGCGAACCCTAGTTATGGATTTTTGATTGATTTTGAAAATTCTCTATCATAGTTAGAGCTATGCAAGGAGAATAACGGTTTTGATCAATAAACCAGATCTGAGTCCGCATTAGGAAGTCGGGTGGACGATGCTAGTTCGGAAGTACAATTGTATGATTGAGTGAGTGATCAGGTTTGATATTGCGTACAGATAGTATATGTACATCGTATGTGCTTAATATAACAGATATTGAAATTTTAAAAGCAATGAAAAATGATTTTTAAAAGAAAAGTATATTTTGAGAAATATATATGAATAAAAGTGGAAGTTAGATATTTCTATGATTAAAAATCACTTTTTGGAAAGTAAGTAATATGGTAAATAACTTTATAAAGGAAATCAAACTTGAATATTTAATTTGGCATAACTTACGCTATATATATTTGTTATATATGATAAACTGCCCCTTGTTAAATCTAAAACCAGAAGAAAAGATTTTTGAAAAGGTTTGAAGCGTAAAAAGAAAATATACATAAGTATGAAGTGGTCCAAGATTTTTCAAGATTATATATATCTATATATGTGTGTGTGTGTGTGTGTGTGTAAATGATTTTATGAGAATGTTTTTGGAAAAATGTTTTGGAACCTATGGATTTTGGAAAGGCTTTTAATTTTTGGGAAAAATCAATTTTGGGAATTTGGAAAGCCAAGTTTGGAACTATCGATTTTGTGCAAAGATGATTTTTATGTGAATCATAAAGAATACGATTTGTAAGATACTATAGGTGTATAGTATAAAATGTTTTGAGATTGGCTTTGGGGAAAAAGGCTCTTCTATGAAATGAACTCCTTAGGAGCTCCACAGGGTGGTTCTGCCTTGAGCCCTAAGGAGGGGGTTATAAATTCGATCCTGTGAGGAAGTACGGACTAACTGAAGTTCCTGAGGATTTTGTGTGGGTAGCAAAACTCGAGGGCGCTCATGCCTACAGAGACATTTGGGTTATGCTGTGATGACACTGTAACTCGATGTTACCGCAACCTACTGCAGACTATAGCGGAAGTCGTGTGGCAATGAGTGCCAACGGTGTACGTTTGATCTCGCCGGGAGGGCGACATAGCATTGGTAGAATGCGATCTATAAAGACATAGCGAAAGTCGTATGGCAGTGAGTGCCTAGGACTTGATTTGTAACAACCGTGATTTTTTTTACCGTTGAAATAAAATTTTAAAATGGAAATTTTAAATTTAAATTTGAAAAATAAATTTGCAATACGAAAATAATTTGCAAAAGCAGTTATAAATAGCTTAGCTGTGTTGAAAAATAACCAAGTTATATTTTCATTTTATTTGCATTCACATATCAACAAAGTGGTCCATTTCAAAGCAAAATTAGTGCAAATAAATTTATGTTGTCATATGAATGCATATGGTCCATATTGTTAAACAATGATACATGGGCTGCTACCACTTGTTTTTAAAGCAAATTTGAGTTTCTTTTCTATTTTTTTATTTTTATTTACTGATTTATGTTATTTGATATTTTTTAAATAAATCGTTTATGATGATTGATTCTATGGAATGTTGATAAGCGTGTTTCTTATTTAAGTAGCGTGCCTAACTAGCGCCAACTACAATATTATGTGTACATGTAAAACGTGAATAGCATAGATTTTCAATTCGCATAGTACAAGTTTGCATGTAAATAGGTGTAACGACCCTGAATTTTGAACAATTTAAATTGAAAATATTTAATAAATTTTAAAAATTTGAATGGTGGTTTGACTTGAATTTCAAAAATAACTTTGAATTTGGCGATTAATTTTTAAAATTCAATCTATTAAAAGTTGAATAAAATTTGAATCTTCAGTTTTGAGCTGATTAAAAATATTTCAAAGGCTTGTAATATTCATATTGATAATACTGAAGATAATAGAAGCTTCAGAATTGAATTTGAAAGTGATTTTTTTTTCAGTTTTGAAATTCTATCATTTAAATTGAATTTAAAAATAGCCTTCCGAGGCACAGTCTCGGAATTCGACGAAACCAGTTCCATTGGGTCCGGAATATTGAATTATTACCGGATTTCAAATTTCGTATATATCGGAGTTGTTATGAGAGCATATGACACATAAACGCGTTGAAATTTGTGTGAAAAACAAATTGAATTTAAAATAAAAATAATAATATGCTTTATTCTTTTCAGCTTCGCCTAAAATAACGCCTTAATCCATGCCCAAAATCACGCAACCTTAATTTCAAAGCATGGCAGAAGTCTCGTTCGAAGTCAGAAAGAAAAAAATCAAACGAAAAAAATTTAATGGCGGCTCGTTTATCTTCGTTCGTCTTCCTCTTCGCTCTGAAGCTAGGGCTTGGTTAAATCGAAGGCTTCGACTGTAGTAGCTCGTTCAATTCGAAGGCGCCGACTTCTTGCTGAGGATCGAAGATTCTTTCCCTTCGCTCACGGCTCCTTCAATCTGTGTGCTTCATACAAAGGTGAGTGATTTAAATTTCACTCACATCTAAGTCGAATTTGGTGATTTTTGTGATTTTTTTCCAATTTGTGCTTTTGTGATTTACTCGGTTGCTTGGAATTTTGGATGTTGATTTCGTTTGTCTTGTTGTCTTCGACACTGTCTTTGGTTTAAGAAAAAAATAAAGACTAAATTTTGTGATATTGTATATGTGATGATGACTGACTTCGGTCGTGGTTGAACTTGCTACTGTTTTGGTTTTGCTGGTGATTTTTGTTTGTATGTTCATCCAGTAGCATACTTGACTTATTTGATTTCTTGTTTCACTCGTTCGAATTTTCGGTAATTGAATTTATGTTAACTTCAACATTGCCTTGACTTCGACCATGGTAATTTGTGATTTCTTTGGCTATCGCGATTTTGATTTTTGGGCATTCTGATTTAGTGAATTTTCTGATGACCGCGGCCTTGACTTGGAACTTCATTGACCGGTACATTGTTGTTTCTTGATCTTGTGCTGTCGAGCTTTGCTCGAACTTATCACTACCATTTTGATCCTCTGGACTGCTGTTGATCATTTTTGAAATCTGAAAACTTAGTTGTGATAATAATTTTGGAGGAGAATTTACTTTGACTTTGTTAATGGTTCATCTGTGTTCATCCCGGGGCATTACTGTTTTGTTTCCACTGACCTGTATATCCTTACCTTCAAACTTGCTATTTTCTTGGTGGAGTTTTGTTGTAGTGGTCATGTGTACTGATGTTTTGTTTTTGTGTATAGCCATTCTTTGGTCTCTGAACTGATGTACTAGAGTCTGGTTCATTCAGTTTCAATGTATTCAAATGTTGTCTGCACTTGTGACTTGAGTTTTCATTATGATATTGGTCTGGATTTGTTTCTACTGCATACTTGTAGTTGTGTGCCCAGTTGAGCTTTGAGCAAGTTGCAATGCAGTTGCATTCACTTGTGTATACGTTGCATATTCACTTGAGTTTACATTGTGGTTCCATGATTTTGAACTATAGCATGTTTGTTATGTTGAATTGAGTTGCATAGTGTGATCTGGTATCACTGGTTATGTCTGCATGTGATTTTCAAATTACTTGTAGTCGGTCTACACGGTGCCTAGTCTTTGTTAGCATTTGTAGTATTGAAATGTTGTTTCATGGAGCCGTGTAGTTCATGTGTACTTGTTTAATTGATTTTTCATTTACTTGTATACGTCATGTAGAGGCTGCACTTGACCTGACTAATGCTTCTATTTGAGCACTGACTCTGTTTTCACTACATATGCCTTTGAGTTGACTGTACATTTCCTTTGTAAACTTCGGCCATTATATCTCTGACCTATGCTACTTCTGTGTATTCATGGCCACTGCATGTTTTAATTGCATGCTCAAGTGTAGACTCGAATTTTATCCTCCATGTAGTCGTTTGCATTCCATATTGTTCAGGTTGCTTGCCTTGATATGCTTTCTTCTTTAGCACAATCCAGTTTAGTGTACCTGTACACTGCGTGCATATGTGCCATACTTGATGTTGTAGTTTGTATTCTCTTGTCTTCAAGACAGTTCCAGTAGTGTCTGCTCTTGATTACATGATCACTTGTAGTTTTCGTAGTGTCGCAACCTTTAACTTGAGACTGTATATAGCTTGCGTGGCCTTGGTTTCACTTGAGACTTATTTGCTTTTTGAATTGCACCTGTGTTGAATCCAGCTTTCAAGCTTGGATTTGACCTTGTACTTGTTTGTGAACTTTCATTGTGCATTCATATGCACTTTGTTCATTTGATAGTTACTGGATGGATACTGTGTTTGTTGTTGCTGTTCCATCTGGTTCATTTTGATTTGAGTTGGTGCCATTTACTTTTGATTCATTGAGCTTTTGTGTACATCATCACTGTAGTGGCAAGGCAGTGCACGCAAGCGTGAACTGCAGCCACACGGTATTGCTTTTATTGATATTCTAATTTCTTTTGATTTATGGATCTTTTGCGTATTTCCATATGCCGTAGTGGCGAGGCAGTACACGCGTGCGTGTATTGCAACCCTACCCGTGTTGACCTTTTAATTGATGTTTCAATTGTTTGAATTGTTTCGTGTGTCCAATTCAATAATTTGAACTTGTTGATTTGTTGTTTAACACCGATATGTGTTATATTTACCGTTATCCGATTTCTTTATTTAAGAATCGAATAGGTGAACTTATTTTGACTGTCGTCTTATTGTTTTTTAATTATTATTGCTTCTGTGCATTAATAGCTGAGTTTGAATTAGACTGACCCGTTTATTATTTCCTTTTGAATGTAATACTCGGGTCAGACCGAGTATTTTACATCTTGAAGATTTTCCGGCAGCGAAGTTAGAGAGAGGGGGAAAACGCTCACTTTATTTCAGGGATTTTGTACTTAAAGAAATATTCCGTTGTATAAATTTAATGCATTGTATAAACTCTGATATTTGTAGAAAAAATTTTATTTCTTGCGAAATAATATTATTATTATTCTGTGATTCTGTGGCTAATTCTGTTTAAACTCTATAAACTAAATAACAATCCATCATTTTGAACATTTCAAGTTGGTTTAATTACCGACTGGGAGCGGTCAAAAAAGCGGGATGTTACAAAGTGGTATCAGAGCTTTGGTTTATACGAAGCTTAGTTTATGATGTTTAACATGAATAGTCACTAGAATCACTTTAAAGAAAGCGTTTTTCAAATCTAAAGAAGTATAAAATTGTTTTTTTAAATAAAAGTTATTTTGAAAATTCAAATCCTTTTCGAAAATCCCCCTCTCTAAATTTAGGTTTACGATAGTTTCTCTTCGGTAAGGTCTCCTTAGATTTGAGTCCCGATCATTCGAAAACCCATTATCGAATTGCTGAGATTTATGAAAAATAAAATATAAGTTAAGTGAATTAATGAATTGGTTTAAATCAAATATTTTGAATATCTCCAAAGTAATAATTGGGAGATAAAATGACATGTCAATTTAGTTACAGCCAAGGGGATCATTGAACTATAACTTGGGAATTTGATAAGTAAATTGTTATAGCTTATTAAAGGAGTTATATCCACGATTTTGGACAGTGGATAATCCTCTAAAATAAAATGTGTAGAAATGATGAAATTGGTTAACGAAGTATATTCACGATTTTGGACAGTGAATAATATATTAAAGGATATGTTTTGGGAAAGTGATATTATGAAATGAAGTTAATGGTTTTAAAGATGTTTTAAAATGTGTTAAGTATCGAATACATAGATTTCAACATTCATTGTCGAAATAGACGTTTTCGAGAAAAAAGGAAATGGTGGACTATAACACTGTTGTTATAGTAAATGGTTTCCGAAAGGAAATGCTTTATATAGTATTGGGATATATATATCTATCTTAAATTCGAATCCCTATACTAGTGATTTTGAGTTGTCGTAACGATGTTTTACACAACATTCGTTTTGACTCAAATAAATGTGTTTAAAAGAACGTTTTCCTTAAAGAATGAAATATATACTTAATTATGGTTTAAGAATATTGAATATTTTCCAAGTGTTGAAAATAAATGGATTTGTGAATTACTTATTATTAAATAAGTATGGAAATGTTTTCCAATATGAAATGAAAGGTTTGAAATTCTATCTTTTAAAGACAAATTGAAAAGTGAACATTTGAAATTTGTTTCAAATGGTTAAGTGTGGAAAATTATATATCTTGTAAATATATTTATGGGAAATTTGAAAAATTAGTTCAACTTGAAATTTTTCAAAAAGATTGAATCTTGAGTTAAATTGAGTTTAACTTCGACAGAAAAACAATATAAGTTGAGTTTTGAATTTGGGATGGTCGATTTGGATTGTATGTCTAACATTGTGAATTGATGACATAGAAATTGATCTCTATTAAATATATATCTGTTTGGTGGCGGAGAATTTATTCTCTTAGCTATATACACCGTTCTCTAAGACGTACGAGCTAAGAGGTTATATATCGATAGACATCAATTATGTGTTGAGAATTGAAAAGGTAACGTGAATTCCAAATCGAATGTGAAGTCGATAATAAATTGAATTATGAATGTGAATTGGGTTTGAGATAACCTTAAATTTCCAATAAATTTAGAGGAAAATTTTAAACTGGTAATGAGATGGAAAATTCAGGAATCCTCTATTTGTTATGGGTATGGGATACGGAGGTTTTCGAAACTTATATATGAGAATGTAGTAAATTCGAAAACCATCAGTTTGGAAAGTAATGGTTATGGAAATCCTATGTAAGTTTACATAGGTATGATATGTACGAAATGTGAAATGAAGTACTATATATATGACATTATGTTTTCAAAACTGAGGATATGGAAAAGTACCTTCCATTGAAAATTTGTGAAGGTGTTGGAACTCGGTATGAGTGTCCATTTGAAATTCATAGCAACGTAGAATTTCAATAAGTTGGAGTGTCCATTTGGATTAGAATCCCACGTGATGGGATCATGTTGATTGATTATGATGTATGCTAGCGTAATTTGAGGGGCGTGATGCCTACAGTTACAAGCGCTTCCACTGGGATAGTGGCGCAACCGCCGTGTAAGCTGCGATCTAAATGCCAAAGCGAAATTCGAGGGGCGAGATGCCTACGGTAGCGATTCTACTGGGATAGTAGCGTAACCGCCGTGTGAAATGCGATCTATGGCAACAACCATGGCGAAATTCAAGAGATGTGAAATCTACATATTACAAGCGATTCTACTGGGATAGTAGCGTAACCACCGGGTAACTGTGATCCATGGGGGAACGTGCTTTCCATATCCATTTTTAAAAGAATTTTTAAGTATTTTCACTAGGAGTTGAAGCAAATATATTTAGTACTTGGAGATTTTTAGTCCTGCGCCTGGCCAGCGTATGCCTAATATCTGTAAGAACGACGATAGACTTGTTAAACTTCGAGTTAGTAAGTATTTTCAAAACTTTAAATAACAAATAAATAGTCTGAAATTAAAATTACATAATTCCCACCAAATAAACTAAGGAAGAAGATCTTTAAAATGTCTTGAAAGTCCACAGCTATGGAAAAGATATAATATGCTAATCTCTAACATAAAGAATTTCAAGTTTAAATCTGAGTTTTGTAAGTCGAAAATTTTGGTAAAAGACTTCTGCGTCTTGATTGTAGAAATCAATGAACAAAAGGAGATAATGAACACAGCTAGTGAGATAAAACAAAGGGAATGAATCCTATATTTATTTATTTTTAATAAGTTTTGAGCTTGGTAAAATTGTGTAGGGTATAAATATCGGTGAGATTTTAACAATCATTTTTCCCAACTTATAATTTCGGGACGAAATTCTTTTAAGAGGGGAAGATTGTAACGACCTTGAATTTTGAACAATTTAAATTAAAAATATTTAATAAATTTTAAAAATTTAAATGGTGGTTTGACTTGAATTTTAAAAATAACTTTGAATATGGCGATTAAATTTTAAAATTTAATCTATTAAAAGTTGAATAAAATTTGAATCTTCAATTTTGAGCTGATTAAAAATATTTCAAAGGCATGTAATATTCGTATTGATAATACTGAAGATAATAGAAGCTTCAGAATTGAATTTGAAAGTGATTTTTTTCAGTTTTGAAATTTTATCGTTTAAATTGAATTTAAAAATAGCCTTCCGAGGCACAGTCTCGGAATTCGACGAAACTAGTTCCATTGGATCCGGAATATTGAATTATTACCGGATTTCAAATTTCGTATTTATCGGAGTTGTTATGAGAGCATACGACACATAAACACGTTGAAATTTATGTGAAAAACAAATTGAATTTAAAATAAAAATAATAATAATATGCTTTATTCTTTTTAGCTTCGCCTAAAATCACGCCTTAACCCACGCCCTAAATCATGCAACCTTCATTTCAAAGCATGGCAGAAGTCTCGTTTGAAGTCAGAAAGAAAAAAATCAAACGAAAAAAATTTAATGGCGGCTCGTCTATCTTCGTTCGTCTTCCTCTTCGCTCCGAAGCTAGGGCTTTGTTAAATCGAAGGCTTCGACTGTAGTAGCTCGTTCAATTCAAAGGCGCCGACTTCTTGCTGAGGATCGAAGATTCTTTCCCTTCGCTCACGGCCCCTTCAATCTGTGTGCTTCATACAAAGGTGAGTGATTTAAATTTCACTCGCATCTAAGTCGAATTTGGTGATTTTTGTGATTTTTTTTTTCCAATTTGTGCTTTTGTGATTTACTCGGTTGCTTGGAGTTTTTGATGTTGATTTCGTTTGTCTTGTTGTCTTCGACACTGTCTTTGGTTTAAGAAAAAAAATACAGACTAAATTTTGTGATATTGTATATGTGATGATGCCTGACTTCGGTCGTGGTTGAACTTGCTACTGTTTTGGTTTTGCTGGTGATTTTTGTTTGTATGTTCATCCAGTAGCATACTTGACTTATTTGATTTCTTGTTTCACTCGTTCGAATTTTCGGTAATTGAATTTATGTTAACTTCAACATTGCCTTGACTTCGGCCATGGTAATTTGTGATTTCCTTGGCTATCGTGATTTTGATTTTTGGGCATTCTGATTTCGTGATTTTTCTGATGACCTCGGCCTTGACTTGGAACTTCATTGACCGGTACATTGTTGTTGCTTGATCTTGTGCTGTCGAGCTTTGCTCGAACTTGTCACTACCATTTTGATCCTCTAGACTACTGGTTATCATTTCTGAAATCTGCAAACTTAGTTGTGAAAATATTTTTGGAGGAGAATTTACTTTGACTTTTTTAATGGTTCATCTGTGTTCATCCCGGAGAATTACTGTTTTGTTTCCACTGACTTGTATATCCTTATCTTCAAACTTGCTATATTTTTGGTGGAGTTTTGTTGCAGTGGTCATGTCTAATGATGTTTTGTTTTTGTGTATAGCCATTCTTTGGTCTCTGACCTGATGTACTTGAGTCTGGTTCATTCAATTTCAATGTATTCAAATGTTGTCTGCACTTGTGACTTGAGTTTTCATTATGATATTGGTCTGGATTTGTTTGCTACTGCATACTTGTAGTTGTGTGCCCAGTTGAGCTTTGAGCATGTTGTAAGGCAATTGCATTCACTTGTGTACACGTTGCATATTCACTTGAGTTTACATTGTGGTTCCACGATTTTGAACTATAGCATGTTTGTTATGTTGAATTGAGTTGCATAGTGTGATCTGGTGTCACTGGTTATGTCTGCACGTGATTTTCGAATTACTTGCAGTCGGTCTACATGGTGCCTAGTCTTTGTTAGCATCTGTAGTATTGAAATGTTGTTTCATGGAGCCATGTAGTTCATGTGTACTTGATTAATTGATTTTTTATTTACTTTTATACGTCATGTAGGGGCTGCACTTGACCTGACTAATGCTTCTATTTGAGCATTGACTCTGTTTTCACTACATATGGCTTTGAGTTAACTGTACATTTCCTTTGTAAACTTCGGCCATTCTATCTCTAACCTGTGCTACTTCTGTGTATTCGTGGCCACTGGATGTTTTAATTGCATGCTCAAGTGTAGAATCGAATTTTATCCTCCCTGTAGTAGTGTGCATTCCATATTGTTCAGGTTGCTTGCCTTGATGTGCTTTCTTCTTTATCACAATCCAGTTTAGTGTACCTGTACACTGCGTGCATATGTGCCGTACTTGATGTTCAAGTTTGTATTCTTTGGTCTTCAAGACAGTTCCAGTAGTGTCTGCTCTTGATTACATGATCACTCGTAGTTGTCGTAGTGTCGCAGCCTTTAACTTGAGACTATATATAGCTTGCGTGGCCTTGGTTTCACTCGAGACTTATTTGCTTTTTGAATTGCACCTGTGTTGAATCTAGCTTTCAAGCTTGGATTTGACCTTGTACTTGTTTATGAACTTTCATTGTGCATTTATTTGCACTTTGTTCATTTGATAGTTACTGGATGGATGCTGTGTTTGCTGTTGCAGTTCCATCTGGTACATTCTGATTTGAGTTGGTGCCATTTACTTTTGATTCATTGAGCTTTTGTGTACATCATCACTGTAGTGGCAAGGTAGTGCACGCAAGCGTGAACTGCAGCCACACGGTATTGCTTTTATTGATATTCTAATTGCTTTTGATTTATGGATCTTTCGCGTATTTCTATATGCCGTTGTGGCGAGGCAGTACACGCGTGCGTGTACTGTAGCCCTACCCGTGTTGACCTTTTAATTGATGTTTCTGTTGTTTGAATTGTTTCGTGTGTCCAATTCAATAATTTGAATTTGTTGATTTGTTTTTTAACACCGTTATGTGTTATATTTACCGTTATCCGATTTCTTTATTTAAGAATCGAATAGGTGAATTTATTTTGACTGTCGTCTAATTGTTATTTAATTATTATTGCTTTTGTGCATTAATAACTGAGTTTGAATTAGACTGACCCATGTATTATTTCCTTTTGAATGTAATACTCGGGTCAGACTGAGTATTTTACAGCTTGAAGATTTTAGGGCAGCGAAGTTAGAGAGAGGGGGAAAACGCTCACTTTATTTCAGGGATTTTGTACTTAAAGAAATATTCCGTTGTATAAATTTAATGCATTGTATAAACTCTGATATTTGTAGAAAAAAAATCTTTCTTGCGAAATAATATTATTATTATTCTGTGATTCTGTGGCTGATTCTGTTTAAACTCTATAAACTAAATAACAATCCGTCATTTTGAACGTTTCAAGTTGGTTTAATTACCGACTGGGAGCCGTCAAAAGGGCGGGATGTTACAATGGGTGGCAAATCAGTGCATGTTCAGGGTGTTGTGCATTTCATAAAAACAAGTTCAAGTTATAAAACTTTAATATGTGAAAATATGGTCTGGAAGTTAATCCATACACTTGTGTAGCTTGTAGTAATGCAGGCCCAGGTTACATATTTTTGTTTTTCCGTGCGTTCAATAATGTGTCCATGTTGTAATGTGCGTGTGTTCAATAATGAATAGCACACATATAGTTTAGTTAATTAGTTTTCAAATGAATGAAGCACGAAGTCTTTTATTTTCCAAGTCCTTTTCTTATATTGAGCACGTATAGCTTTCAATGCTCCTGTACTTAAGTGTTCGCCAGCATGTTCTCAATTTAATGCATTGTACTGAATTGTCAGATTGCATAATTTATTCGACTTATTCATATTAGCGAGAAAAGAAATGTTAATGCAAAAAATATACGCTAACTCCCCGGTGTAAGTTATGAGATAGCGAAAGCACCACCCGTTGGTACGGGAACTGAAAATAAGCAGAGAATAGCAGAAAATAGAAAAGAGACGACAATTTTTATAGTGGTTCGGCTCAAAGTCAAGCCTACGTCCACTTTATATCTTTTATTATGATCTTTGAGTACACTTTGTTACAACTAAACTTCAAGTACAACAAACTTCAAAGACTTGAGCTTCCAAAGTAGGATCGAATCGGTGAAGAAGTTTGATCCATTCTGGAATTGATCACTGAAGTTGTTATGATGTTGTCGGACTTGGAGAACGAGTTGCTTGAATTTCAAAGTGGCAGAGTCTCGGCTTTTCAGGAAAATTCCCCCCTTGAGTGTGGAGCAGGTGAGGTATTTATAGGAGAAGTTCTGGAGTTAAGTCGTGCGTCGTAGGTCGTAGGCCTTGTCATGGGTCATAAGCGACCTAGGGAATTGCGACATAAGGAGTTGCGAGATAAGGAGTTGCGACATAAGAGCTATCCTGAGGCAGCATGATTCGCTGACGACTTAGTGGAGCCATCCTCAACGAGATATACGCTTTGAACGACTTAGTATGTGTAATGCTGGGACTATCTCGGCTTGTTTAGGTCGCGAGCGACCTAATGGAAGAGATAGTTCATGCGGTTTTACTCCGGAGCTCGCTATGTCGCTAGGTCTCTTTCCTTTAACTCGTTAGGTCGCTAGGTCGCTTACTTTATTAAGCCATTGTGTTGTAGGAACCTTTAGGTCGTTAGAGCCGCTTAAGCCATTGAGTCACGCCATGTTGTGCCGCTTTATGATTTAGGTCGCTCAGTCGTGTCACATTAGGCCGCCTTGCGCTTTTAGCTCGTTAAGTCGCTAGGTTGTTAACCCGGTTGAGCTGCACTTTGCTTTAAGTTGTTAGGCCTCTTTAAGTCGCTTATTCTTTAGGTTGTTAGGTTGCGCCTTGCTTTAAGTTGTTAGGTCGCTAAGTCGCCAAAAAGAGGCGTTAACACTTGCCCCTCGAAGTACACGCCTAGGAGTTGGGTCGTGTGCTTCGATACCTCTTAACTCGTGCCATTCTGAGTTGCTAGGTCATGAGCGACTTATGAGAAAGTTAGGCCGTTCGTGTCGATTCGAGTTCCACTGCCCCCGTACATAAATAACTTATGTCGTTCCTTCTTCACTTCATCTGCTCTAACATTCCAACCTACCATTGACAAATTTTCGAGCTCTCGAAGACGATTTCAAATTACTCAGCCGTCGATCATCTCCACCATCACATTACTTAAGTAAATTCGATCAATATCCAACCACGTCCATCACCAAATGGAGAATCCCCTATTTTTGTTCCTATTCTGATTTGAGGTGCCGCATTTTACCACGAGTCATGTTACAACGATCCCTGATTGCCTTTGGACGCGATGTCGTTGTAATTCTCGAAAACACAGCAGCATATTGGATCCATGATGGATCTGAGGTGATTTGAATCGGTTCTGGGTGATTTGGCAGTGTGGTGAGATGATGGATTTCACATAGAGATGATAATGGGTTATCGGGTTAATGGGTTTATGAGTTAGGCGATTTGTTGAGTGGAGAGGAGCTAACGGGTTAAGGAGAGTTAGGAAATACCCGGCTTAGGATCTTCGAACGACTTAGGGCTTAGTAGTTCGGACATGAATCACACGACCTAACTGCTCAATGACTTAACATCCAAGTTTTGAGCGACATAAGAGGTTGCTACCCAGATGACTTACGACTTAACTGTTCCATGACTTAACTGTTTCACGGCTTAACTCACCAAAATAACACATGATTTTCAAACAGAACGACTCAGGGAAGCCTGACCTATGTTAGGTCGTTTGGGCATGATCTGGACGACCTAAAGAGTCTCGAGCTAACTTAATTTGTTCCTACGACTTAAGGAATGAACAGAACTTCAATACTTGTAGAATTTGACAGAACTTGATTGAACTTTCAACTTGAACTGCCAGAATGAACTGCTTGAACTTGTTGCACTTTTTCATAGATTATATTAACTTTTAAGCTAACAACCTGTTAAATACAATATTTGCAGAAAACTAGGGCGAACATGCTGCCATTGATTGCCCATATCGAATGATAAATTAGTCGATAAAGAATAATCAACTTAATGGAATTTGTGTGAACGAAATGCTATGAATTAACAAGTTCAAGTGAAGTATTAAAGTAAAGCTAAATTAATCAACTAAAGCCGATTTGTTTGCATCAACACTATACTTGGACTTAAAATAACAAGCCTTGAAACTTTGTAATCGACAAATGCTGACTATTTTAATCCAGTTGTATTTGCTTTTCATTTTATTAGTTTTGCACAACACTTCACACATTTAGAAAACGTGCACCTTCATATTTGAATATCCAGTTCCTTGTGTAGAATGACTTCTCAACAAATGCAAGAAGAGATACCGGAGCGATCCAATGAGGTCTTTCCAATAGCTGACCCTCTAGAAAATCCTCCTGAAAGAGTTTCAACGTCATTGAGTCAACGGGCTTTCAGCCAACTATGCATTCAATTCAGCATTGCTGAAATGGATGCTCTGTTTCCCGGGGTAAATGACACTGCCGATAGACCGCCTCCTTGCTTCGTTGCAGTTAATCGTCAGATGTGCTTAAATGGAGCTATTCCTCCTTTCAATGATTTTCTCAGAACACTTCTCCTTCGACTTACTATCTCTCCATTCCAGTTGCACCCTAATGGCTATGCCATCTTGATGGGGCTGTGCGTACTGTTCAGGAGGACACTTAATCGCCTTCCAAGCTTTGAGGAGATCTGTTACTTGTGTTCGTTTGGGAGGAACAAAGATCACCCTTCCATCACCCTTGTAAGGAGTGCGAGAAATCGTAAACTGATTACAGATCTTCCCGAGAGTGCTCACTGGTTATTAAATCAATTCTTCTTTGTCCGCTACCCCCCCCACCCCCCCCCCCCCCCCCCCCGGGGATTTTACGGCATCGTAGGAAGTAAGACTACTTATCTCCGTTCACTTCATTTCCGAGCCTTTCAAAACTCGAGTCATCAAGTGTTAACTTCATTCTTTACTTTTGCAGCAATTCCTCCTCCCTCAAAACATTCTAGCCATAAACCGACTTTCGAAAGATTGAGTGCCATGGCTGCTGATGAGAGAAGTATTAAGTTCTTGCTGAAGGTCGAGTTTTTGCATCAATTTGGACTTTTGCACTCTTCGCGATCCATTCAGCCTCGTGATGCCCCCATTTCTCAGGTAGAAATGTTAGGTGCCCCAGCCTCCTTAAAGGAATCCGCACCGAAGGAACCTACTGTAGAGGCTTCAGTAGTAAAATGCTCCAGTTTCGTTGACGGTGCAGGATTATCTGGCAAATCTGAACTTCTTCCAGTCATTAAAGAAGAGGAACTTCCTCAACGTTCTGGAAAAGCTACTGGAGAAGCTGATGAGGGAACTGAAAAAGAAAGTCTCGTTATAAAGAGTGCAAAGTGTGTCGAAGAGGGCAAGACCCATTCCATTGGGCACTATGGTGACGATGTCTTTAGGGTACTGAGAGACCTTATGGTGACATCCAAAGAGCTTTTTAAAGATGACACCATCAACTCTAAGCTCACTTCTCCATCAATCGAAGCAACATCTGTTTTGCAATCAACTCCATCAACTCAAGAGTTGACTCTTGCTGCAAAAGGTGACATCACTCCTAAGCTGAAGAGTGGTTTGTAGCTTGACGCGCGTATTTCGCATGCCACACACACTTACGATTTTTGGCAATTATATGTACTTAACTTCTTTATTTCGAAGATTTCTAAATTTTGTCTCTTCTTCACTTTCAGGTTCTCCTATGGGACACAGCGGTTCGTATTACGACAACTTTCAAAGCTATGGGAGGCGCGATTCTTACAACCCCAGGCGTTATCTTCCTGCCCCCAGAGAAACCGATGAGGAAAGAGTAGTTAGAAAGGCTCGCGAAAGGCAGGCATATGAGGAGCGGTATGGAAGAAGAGATGACCACCATGACTCTCATAAAAGGGATAATGACTCCCATAAAAGAAAGTCTCACGATGACAAAAGGAAGAGTTATGAAGCTGAAGAGTCTAGCAAGCGGGCCAAGCCCAATGAAAAATCTTCAGCTGAAATCTCTAAAGTGCCTGCTACTTCTATTTCTTTAGACATCCCTTCTAGATCCCCTGCCCTCAAAAGAGCTGAGATTCAAACGATCATTAACAGGCCTCCGTATCAAGTTGAGAAGCCTCCGCCTGCACTCCAAAGCCAATTTCCAAATTGGTGTTTAAAAGGAGTACGCTTTGATTTGGACCTAGTTCCCATTGACAAACAGGCTATGTTGAGAAATCTTGACGTTATTAGGCTTGACATTGAAAGAATGTCCGGGTGGCATAAGCTAGTCGATGAGCTTCAAAGAGTGAACCGTCTAAATCTTGAAGCTATGCCGACCAAGGAAAGTGATAAATCTGAATGGCAAAAAGTTCTTGATCAGCACGACATGGAGATGAAGAACATCACTACATATAATGAGAAAATCGAGGCCGAAGTCAAGCAACTTAAAGATGACCTTGCTACCTCTTCCACTTCTTATACTCAAAAGGAAGAAGTGCTTCAAAAGCAAGAAAGAGATGCCCATGCTAGTCAACGAGATGCTGAGGCTAGACTTGAGGCACAACAGAGAATTGTGGAAAGCTACCACACTGATGTTGCTCAGCTGGGGGAAAAGACTAGCTCCCAAGACATGGAGATTGAAATGTTAAAGGCTCAGCTTTTTAAAGTTGAAAAAGAGCGCGACGAGGCCATTGCTGGAAAAGCAGCAGCTGAACAATCTCATGAGGAGACGAAGGCCAACGTCAGTTCCACTTTATTCGAGTTTTACATTCACAGCGTCTTGGGGCATGGCAGTCTCTCATTTTTGGGCCCAAAGTATGAAATTACCCTAGCTGAAGTGTGGGAGGCAGTGGTTGAAATGCTTAAAGGTGTCGGCTACGCTGAGGAGGGTCTTGAGGCTCTTTTTTTGGACGATGAAGGTCAAGCCGCCCTTGCCAGAGGGAAAGAACAACTCGCCAAAGAACGAGCCGAAGCGGCGGAAGGAGAGCATTTAGGGAAGGAATCTTTGGCCGACCCGACTCGTCCTTCAGCTTCGGTTGACGTCGACATTATTGGCTCTAGTTCTCACTCTCCACCTCCTGCCAAAGCCGAGACCGGAATTACAACAGCCCACACCGAGTCCCAGGAAGACATTGAAGCCCACGATTTTGAAATCAATGTGATAAAGCCAACTTCTCCAGGTAACTTCAACACTGATCTAGCTCATGTGGACTACTTGTTTGCTTCACATGAGCTCGATGAACTTCTTGATTATTACCTAAACCTCGACGTGCCACTATCTCCTCTTTTTGCGAAAAATACTGATGTTTAATTCTTCTTCTTCTGTAGTGAAAACAACAAGTACTGCACAAGCTTCGCCTCCTCCAGCTGCTGCTCCCCGTCTCTTCAAGTTACTCATTCTCTTGCTTCTCAACCGGGGTCACAAGAAGAACAGATAGAAGCTCTTCAAGGCTTGGATTAGCCAGCCGCTTCACAAGAGCAGAAAGCTGAAGAGCCTGAGGAGGGTGAGAGGACCCCGGAGGAATTCACTGTCGATGATACAAAGCTGGTTGATCTTATGACTCTAGGCAACGAATCTTCAAAGAAGAGGGGGAAGCGTGGAGTTTCGAAGAAAAGGAAGGAGACTTCTTTTGGTGATGAGAAAGTAGAAGAGGACCCAAGTGCGCCTCTTTCTCCTCTTTCCCCGACCCATTCAAGCCGAATTAAAAAGTTAACCATTAGGCCGGGCAAAGGCTCCAAAGGCGGAGGGAAGAAGAAGTGATGGGTCCGGCTTTATCCTTCTTGTTTTGCTTTTTTGCTTTTACTTGAAGACTTGTATTGACCGGAGATTTTGCGGGTACCAGCCCCCGCTTTTTTAAACCTGCACATGTATATAGATTTTTATAGTATGAAATAAAATGACTCTTTATACTTGTACAAACTTTTGTCTATATTTATAAATGCATTCATTCCTTTTTATCACACAAGTTTCTTTATTTTCCTTGTGTGATATTGCAGTGAACTCGTGGTATGTTGCTTGAGCGTTTCTTTTATTAATGCAGCTATATTATATTTGATGAAGTACGTACCTTAAAAACAGGGGTCGACCTAACACCGTTTCCCCATCCACGACCCAACTCCTCACAATTCGCGAATCATCCCCATCGCCACTTCCCACAATTCGCGACTCATCCCCATCGCCATTTCCCACAACCCGCGACTCATCCCCATCCATTTCCCCACGACTTGTCCCCCTCACCGACCCACGACTCAACCCACCACCGACTCACGACTCAACTCTACCCCGTGACCTACGATCCATCCATCACCGACTCATGACACAGATCAATCTCGCGAACCACTCTTTTCTCCATAGCCACGACTTAGCTCGTCCCCCGATTAGCTCGTTCCCCGACCCAAAAAAAAAAACAACAAAAAAAAACCTAAACGCGAATGAGTTTCCCCAATTTCCAGTAGGGTGAAACTTCATTGAGTCGCGAACGACTCATATTTATTTTGAAAGTCGCGAACGAAATATGAGTTGCTCCCAGTAAGTCGCGTGACAATTTCATAAGGTCGCGACAATCTCTTTGAGTCGCTGAAATCTCCTTGAGTCGTTGCCGAGCTAGCCCTGAGTCGTTACCGAGTCACTTGAACGTGGCCGAGTCACATTAAGTCGATTCCGAGTTATTTTAAGTCCCGAGTCAAGTTGAGTCATGTACTGTTATAGTGTTTAGATTGTTTGTGTGTGTTTGTTGTACCGCCTTGTTAAGTCGTGTATTGAGTTGTAAGCCTATAAATAGGCACGTTGTGTCATTTGTAAAGGTTGTTGAAAATTGAATAAAATTTCCATTTGATTGCTTTGTGCTTTCTTTAAATTGGTAGTCGAGTGAAAATCTCCTATCTCCACTTCGGCATTCGAGTGCGCTCGAATCAACGAACGTTGAAGCCGATTCACGAAATCAAGTGCGCTTGATCAACGTCGAAGAATCGTAGATCCTTCATCACAGTATCGTGCGCGATCAACGTGTTAAGGATAGCTAGAATCTGGTATCTCTTGAGATCAACGGATTTGGGCATTTTTGGCATCATTCAATCCACCGATTGCTAATTCCATCGACATATCAAGTTTTTGATTAATCCGCTGCGTCAGTTTGGTATCAGAGCTTGTTTTAGCCAATCATAGCTAAATCGGGTCTTGGAGCCAAGTATTTGAAGTTTGAAGTTGTTCGTTGTGTTCATATTGAAGTTGCAACAAGTTTGGTGTTTGATCCATAATCATTTGGATCAAAGTGTGGAAAAGGTGTTTGAATTTGCATGGGAGAGTTTGCACGCCAAAGTGAAGTTCGAAGCAAGCTTGAAGCCGTGCTAGTTGATTTGAATTGTTGTTTTGGAGTTGTTTTGTTTGAAGATTTTTGAAGTCAAATTTGTTGAAGTTTGATTTGTTGAAATTTGGAGATTTGTTGAATTATTTGTTTGAAGTTCAATCATGCCTCCGAGACGAGCTCAACGTCATCGTAATATTAATGCCTTGTATGGAAGAGAAGAGGCCGATGAAATGGAGCAACGAATCAACGAGAGTTTCACTGAGAAGTTGAATGAAGGAATTGGTCGCTTAGAGAGAATGATGCTTGAAATGAATCAAAGTAGAAGAAGAGTTTCACCTGAATCGAGTCATGGGAGAAGTAGAGCTTCGATACATTCAGATCGGGAGAGAAGAGAAGATCATAGAAGTGTTGATAATCGTGATAGGAATGTTGATCGAAGGAGTGATAGGAGAGATGTTGGAGGTCGTAATCGACAATGCTATACATCAGACTTTGATGAGGAGTTTGATGGTGATAGGGGAAGTGTTCACTATCGAGATAGAGAACAAACACGACATCAGAATCGAGATGTAGATGATGATCGTCGATGGGAATCGGGAATGAAGATGGAGATTCTAGAATTTAAAGGCGGAATGGTTGCAGAAGAATTCTTGTATTGGTTATCTAATGTTGAAGAAATCTTTGATTTCAAGGAGGTTCCGGAGAATCGCCGAGTGAAGTTAGTTGCTACTAGGTTGAGGGGGAGAGCTTTGGCGTGGTGGCAGCAAACTAAACATACGGGAGAACAGATGGGGAAGTCAAAGATTGTAGATTGGGAGAAAATGAAGAAATTGATGAGAGCTACATTTTTACCATACAACTTTCAGTCACTTACGTACCAGAGATTGCAGAATCTAAGGCAGGGAACGAAGTCGGTCAATGATTATGCAGATGAATTTTACCAACTCATTGCCAGGAACGATATAATGGAAACAGAAGAGCAGCTAACAGTAAGATTTGTTGGAGGGTTACGAATGCAGATCCAAGATATGGTTAATATGTTTGATCCAAGATCTGTGGCGGAAGCACATCAGAAAGCGTTGGCTTGGGAGAAGCAGGGAAGGCGTGGAGGTGGTGTGTTTACTAATTCTAACAATCAAGTGAAGGGAGTCAGTGGAAGTTCTAATGTTCCTAATGCTGTTGCAAAACCAGTTGTGAAGGAGGGGGAGAAGGCGAAGGTTAACAGTGGTTTCAAATGTTACAATTGCCAGGAGATGGGTCATAAAAGCAACGAGTGTCCAAAGCCGAAGAAGAGAACTATGATAGCTGAGGTTGAAGAAGAGGAAGAAGAGGCAGAGTGTTCTAATTCCTTACCGGTTGAGGAGGAAGACTTGTTGTCGGGAGACGAAGGATATTCACTGATGATGAGGAGAAGTTGTTTGACACCGAAGCAAGAGGAGGAAGACAGTTGGTTGAGGAATAACATATTTCAATCTACTTGTACTATCCTTGGAAGAGTTTGTAAATTTGTTATTGATGCTGGGAGTTGCGATAATATTATCTCTACAGAGGCTGTGAAGAAGTTGGAATTGAAAACCGCGAAGCATCCTAAACCGTACAAGTTAGCTTGGTTGAGGAAAGGAGGTGAGGTGAAAGTTGGACGAAGAGCCTGTGTGAAATTTTCAATTGGGAAGAAATACAAGGATGAAATTTGGTGTGATGTAGTGGACATGGATGTGTGCCATCTGTTGTTGGGCAGACCATGGCAGTTTGATAGAGCAGTACAACATGATGGTCGTGCTAATAGCTACAGTTTCATGTTCGAAGGTACTAAAATCACTTTAGTTTCCAAGAAACAACAACAGAAAGAAAGCAAGCTTGAGGAGATTGAAGAGCTAAAAACTTTGCTATCGTTGAAAGAGTTTGTTAAGGAAGTCAAAGAGGATCCTGAAGTATTCCTGTTGATTGGGCGAGATTGTAGTGAAGAGGTTGAAATCCCAGAAGAAGCAAAAACAGTATTGAAAGAATTTGAGGATGTATTTCCAGAAGAGTTGCCCAAGGAGTTACGGCCACTGAGAGACATTCAACATCAAATCGATCTTGTTTCGGGAGCAGTATTACCGCATAGACCGCATTATCGAATGAGTCCGAAGGAACATGAGGAGTTGAGAAGGCAGGTGGAAGAGTTGCTTGAGCAGGGACGTGTACAGGAAAGCTTGAGTCCATGTGCTGTGCCAGCTTTGTTGGTACCAAAGAAGGATGGGATGTGGAGGATGTGCACTGACAGTCGAGCCTTGAATAAGATTACTGTGAGATACAGATTTCCAATGCCGAGGTTGGATGACTTGCTAGATCAGTTGAGTGGGGCTACTATCTTTTCGAAGATTGATTTGAAAAGCGGTTATCATCAAATTCGGATTAGACCTGGAGACGAATGGAAGACAGCTTTCAAGACAAGAGAGGGATTATACGAATGGTTGGTTATGCCATTTGGTTTATCAAATGCACCTAGTACATTCATGCGGGTGATGAATCAAATCTTTAGACCATTCATTGGGAAGTTCGTGGTGGTTTATTTCGATGATATTCTATATATAGCCGGAATATGGAGGAGCATGTTCAACATTTGAGGGAAGTGCTGATTATTCTTCGTGAGGAACAATTTTATGCTGCTACGAAGAAATGCGTGTTCATGACGCATAGTGTTTTATTTCTAGGATATGTTGTGTCAGGAGAAGGTATACAAGTGGACCAGAATAAAGTTGAAGCAGTCAGGAATTGGCCACAGCCAAAGACAATTACGGAAGTGAGAAGTTTTCATGGGCTAGCGTCATTCTACCTAAGATTTATTCCACACTTCAGTAGCGTGATGGCTCCAGTTACTGATTGCATGAAGTGGAAACAGTTTGTATGGTCAGAGGAAGCGGGGGTTGCTTTTGAGAAGATCAAGGAACTATTGACGACAGCACCGATTCTTGTTTTACCAGATTTTCAGTTGCTGTTTGAATTACATACTGATGCTTCAAAGGTTGGTATTGGAGGAGTTTTAAGTCAGAGTGGGAAACCCGTTGCTTATTTTAGTGAGAAGTTATCAGGAGCAAAGATGAGGTATAGCACGTACGATGTGGAGTTTTACGCAATTATTCAGGCTGTTAAGCATTGGAGACACTATCTGTTTCAGAAAGAATTTGTTCTGTACACTGATCATGAGGCGTTGAAGCATATGCAGGGGCAGGACAAGATTTCAGCAAGACATGCATCGTGGATTGCCTATTTACAGCAATTTACTTTTGTTGTCAAACACAAGTCTGGGGTGACGAATCGGGTAGCTGATGCTTTGAGTAGGAGGAGTCATTTATTAACGACAATGAAAGTTGAAGTGGCAGGGTTTGAATTATTGCCAGAGCTGATTGAAGAAGATCCTTACTTTGTGAAATTTGTTGAGAAAATCAAGGAAGGAAGTACTGATGAATTTGTGTTGGTTGATGGTTTTCTGTTTAAAGGAAATCGGTTATGTATTCCAGAGAGCAGTTTGAGATTGAAGATTATCAAGGAGTTACACGAGGAAGGACATGTGGGCCGTGACCGTACTTTACATTTGATTGCTCAATCATACTTTTGGCCGTCAATGAGGAAGGAGGTTGAACGGTTTGTGGAGAGATGTCATATATGCCAGGTTTCTAAGGGAACAGCGACCAATGCGGGGTTATATATGCCATTACCTGTGCCTACTAGACCATGGGTTGATATCAGCATGGATTTCGTTTTGGGTTTGCCGAGAACTCAAAGGGGAAATGATTCTATATTTGTTGTGGTGGACAGGTTTTCGAAGATGGCACATTTTATTGCTTGTAAAACGACGGCAGATGCTGTTCGTGTTGCACAGTTATTTTTAAAGAAATCTATCGTTTACATGGGTTGCCGGAGTCTATTGTTTCCGACAGGGATACCAGATTTTTAAGTCATTTTTGGCTTAGTTTGTGGAAGATGGTGGGAACGAAGCTGAATTTTAGTAGTGCTTATCATCCGCAAACAGATGGGCAGACAGAGGTGGTGAATAGATCGTTGGGAAACTTGTTACGATGTCTTGTGAAAGACAATTTAAAGAGTTGGGATGTGAAGTTGTGTCAAGCTGAATTTGCTCACAATCATGCAAATAACCGAAGTACAGGCTTCAGTCCATTTCAGATTGTATATTCAAGCTTACCGAAGGGGCCGTTGGATTTGACGATGGTTCCACAACCGAAGGGGACAGTTAAACGAGCTGCTGATTTTGTTGATGGGTTGACGGAATGCCATAGAATCATTCAGGAACGATTGGAAAAGACAAGTGAGAAATATAAACAAATGACGGATAAGAAACGAAGAAATGTTGTCTTCAAAGCGGGAGATTTGGTATATGCCGTTTTGACGAAAGATCGTTTTCCGGTTGGAACTTACAACAAATTGAAGGCTCGAAAGATTGGACCAGTAGAAATCTTGAAGAAGATCAATGATAATGCATATCGGTTAAAGTTGCCGGAAAATGTTCATACTTCTGATGTTTTCAATGTCAAACATTTAATTCCGTATTATGGGAAGGAACTTGATGAAGTTGACGAGAGTGTGAATTCGAGGACGAATTCCATCCAACAAGGGGAGGATGATGAAGTACGTACCTTAAAAACAGGGGTCGACCTAACACCGTTTTGATAGTGCGGTGTGTATACAATTATATGTGCTAATATAATATACACGGATCGTGTAATATGGATTACAATACAAATGCGGAAATAGATGATAATAGCATTGTAAATAGAAAAATCACACCAGAGATTTTTATACTGGTTCGGAGCACTGTCCTACGTCCAGTCCCAGACTTCTATCTGGATTTTCACTATTAACTACCTCGCTTCACCCGGAGGAACAGGTTTACAACACCCGAACAACCGAACGGGATTTCACGCCTCTAATATACTGAGGACTTCAACACTTGCCTCTTACAACACAGAGGACTTCAACAAAAGAACAAATACAATTGTTGTTGACAACTTGTGTTCTTGAAAACACGGATTTGTCACTAGCAGTACACCCTTCCTATAATCTTATCCTCAAAGTATGCGATATGATGTTTTGAAAAGATTAAGGAAAGTATATTATTGAATCAAAGGATATGAAATAGTTTCAAAGATTCAATAAATAATTTAGAGCTTTTATAATACAGAATTGAGATCAGAGATTAGATTAAAAGAATATATGAAATTGTTTTTTTGTTTAATCAACGAATTGGATGAGTTTATATAGATAAGAATGGTTGCAACTCTTTGCCATTAAGAGATATGATCTTTGGTGAAAGGTTAAGAGATGCAACCGTTGGAGAAGAGAAGTGTCTTTTGGAAAAATTGTTTTCTGTTCAAAAACGGTCGACAGGTTAAAAAGTGACCAGTAGACAGGAATTTAAAATATATATACGTTATGTGCATGTGTGCATGTTCATTGTGCATTTTACACAGAAACGGTCGACCGTATGATTAATAACCGGTCGACCGGTTCCTGTTAATTTGCACAATGAATGTGCAATGCTATAAAATGTATATATATCGATTATATTGAGGTGCATGATTATTTGAGGATAGATTTTAACAAGTTTTTAACTATTACAATATCAAATAATCAACCTATAATCTATAGTAACATAACCTTGTTTTGTCGATCGCCTTATTTGTCAGAAATCAAAACTTTCATAAAACTTGTGACTCAACATTCTCCCCCTTTTTGATTGATGACAATATATATCTGCAAAATCTGAATCTCCCCCTGAGTACGTGATCTCTTTCTCTTTGAATTCTTATAAATGTATGTTCCTGCAAGCAATTGTTAGCCCTTTCTCCCCCTTTGTCATCGACAAAAAGGAGTAACAGATACTAGAATATGATATGCATAGAATGAATATGATATGAATAGAAAGATAAATTACTAACACATCAAAAGCATAACAGAGTTTACTACAGAACATAATGTCAATTGAAAATCATAAATAACGACACTATTTAGTACAAGTGTCGATGAATGTTTTTAAAGAGCTAAAACATAATAGAATCTAGGATGAAGCAGATCGTATCTCCTCTTCATCATCATCATCGTCATCATCATCATCATCTTCTTCTTCCTCATCATTGTGCCCTCTAGATGATTCACCATGTCCATGACCACTCATTCCTGTAGATTCGTCAGATGATGTCCAGGTGAAAACTGGAGCAGCAGGACGTTTTCCTGGGTCTTGTGCTTGAACAGAGGTGGATGTGGAACAAGATATAGCATCCCATAGCATACCAAAGAATGACTTGACCTTATTGAAGCGCTTATCGATTTTTGAGTCCATGCGCTTGAGACGTGATTCGAGCAAAAATTGGTTACGCGCGATTGTTTCAAGTGATTCTTTTGTTGATGACTTTGATTTTAAAAGTTTTACTTCATCGGAACGAGGACGAGATGAAGTTGCTCGTTGTTTCCTTAGTCCTCTTTGTTGCCATTCTTCGAAAGGCATAATTTCAAGATAAGGTGGAGGAAGCTTCATTCGCTTGATGGTGATGGAATCAATGCATTTAGGTTTTGAGGTTGCAGAATCAGGAGGATTGACCCCACAAGCTAACAAAAGTCTCATGATATATTCATTGTAAAAGAAATGAGGCCGGTTTGAGTTATTTACCTTGAGAATTTCATCAAAAAGCATGTGAACCCAATTGATTTCGATTTCACCATAGATAGCATAGAGTGCCTTGAAGTTTTCTTTGTACACTGCATCATAATTTCCAAGTCTAGGAAAAAGAGAATGCATCAAGACCCGATGAAGTAACCTGGCTGTCGGGCGAAGTCCAATAGACTTAGTGCCATCGCTATTGTCTTCTATAAACTGATGACTGGTACTATTTCGAGTGAAAACTTCGCAGAAGGTAGATGAAAACTCTTCGCCTCGATTTGGTATACCAAGTATAGAGGCAATTCTAGCATGAGTAAGAAAAATTTGCTTTCCACAGACCATAGACCAGATGACGCCGTTTGGATTATCGGGTTGATATTCATCAAGATTCATGTTGGCGTAAAATAATTTAATCATTAAATGATTTATCTCCACACTATTTGCCGAAAAATCTATCAATGGAGTAATGTTGGCATTATCGGCTAACCTCCGAACTCCGTAAGCCGTGAAATCATCAAATTTGATGAAAGAGCCTGGATGAAACTTGTAATTTGTCATTTGATTCCATCTTGTTACAGCAATTGGAGTTTGAAGCCATTTTTTGACGGAGATGGTAAGAGATGAAGTTTCAGAGGTTGCTCCTTTCTTTGATTTCTTTTGAGGAGGAGCCATTGTTGGAGGATTTGTGATTTGGGAGTTGAAGAATGGGAACTAGGGTTTGTGATTTGGGGTAAGAGAATAGTTTGAGTAGAGAGTGAATGAGGGTAGAGGGAAAAGTAACGTATAGGGTTATATAAAAAACTGAAAATACGACAACCGGTCGACCTAATGTTTTTGGCCGGTCGACCGTTTTCAACCAGAGAGCAAACGGTCGACCGGCTATAAAAGGGGCGGTCGACCGGTCGTGGTCTGTTGTGATATTTCAGTTTATATTTAGAGTTTTTATCATATATCAACCTATATTATTTATATTTTATACGAAATACAAAATATAACCTTCATTACACAAGAGATAGGTAAAGATAAAAACTATATATATATAAGTCTAATGAGAAAGTTCGTCATTAGAATTATCGTTGTTTCCTTCAATACGTTTCGACCATGAACTCCATTGTTTCTGAGCTCCTTCATTCTTCTCATAGTTCCGATCCCATGAGTTAGGACTTTTGGATGTTGATGGCCTAGACGGCATTGGTTCATGCACGTCATGTTTGTTGGAACCGCAGAAAAATGTTGCCAACTTTTCTAAAACAGACAATCGGGCCGACGTCCGTTGTTGCTCGTGATAAAGTTGACTTTGCCCGTAATGGAGTTGTCTCTGAAGGTCTATCTGATGTTTCTGGTAGTGGTGTATCTCATCGATTTGAGCTTTGGTACGAGGAGAATAGAATAGTGTCCGCTTCACTCGTTTTGAATTTGGAGTTTTATCAGACATACAAGAGCATTGATGATGACAACTTGATTTTTGTTTTGGAGTTGTAGGAGAATAAAACTCCTCTGATTCAGAACTCGTAATTGAAATGTATGTTTCTTGAGCACATTTGTCACAAATGTGAGCCATAGTGTACGTTGTATAGAATATTATGGTGTGATAAAAAGAAAGGATGAACAAAATATAAAATGTTTGCAAATTTATATATAAGTTTGTTATGTATAACCTATGGATGTGAGTTACTGAGAAATTTTAACCAAGAAAATATAAGCAGAAAAAAAAATTTTGTAAGTCTAAAAATACTTTCTTTTTAAAACTGAATTTATAAGATAAGAAAGTAAAGAATGATCACAAAAAAAAAAATAAGTAAAGTAAATTTAACCATTAAATAAAGCAGTGGCTTATATTTAATGTAAAAAAATATAGTTTATGTAATAGTTGTAGTTAAAGGATAACTAAAGAGAATAACTAAAGAATAACTAACAAGAAGATGTTCTTTTAGAAATTTCTTAGTCAAGATTTTTTCTTGAAATTAAACCAAGCTCTCTTCGTAATCTAATAAAATTAGATTCGAGCAGAGGCTTAGTAAAAATGTCTGCTAATTGATTGTCAGTATGAACATATTCAAGACATATATTTCCTTTGTCAATATTATCTCGAAGGAAATGATGACGGATATCAATGTGTTTGGTTCTGGAGTGATTTACTGGATTTTTAGAGAGATTTATAGCACTAGTGTTATCACAGTATATAATAGAATTTGATAAATGAATATCAAAATCTTGAAGTGTTTGTTGCATATATAGTACTTGAGTACAAGCAAGAGCTGCTGATATATATTCAGCTTCACATGTTGATAGTGAAATACAATTCTGTTTCTTACTGAACCAAGAGACAAGTGATTTTCCAATAAAATGGCACCTACCACTTGTACTTTTTCTATCCGTTCGTGAGCCACCGAAATCAGCATCACTATATGATACTAATTCAAATGGACATTCTTTTGGATAAAAAAGACCGAAATCCTTGGTATTATTAAGATAACGAATTATACGTTTTACTGCTCGTAGATGTGATTCCTTTGGATCGGCTTGAAAACGAGCACATAAACAAACACTTATTATTATATCTGGACGACTAGCTATAAGATAAAGAAGAGAACCAATCATGCTTCGATACAATTTCTGGTCAACATTCTTACCACTTTCATCTTTGTCAAGATGTGTAGTTGTACTCATAGGAGTTGGTTTACCAGATGTATTTTCTAATCCGAAGCGTTTGATAAGGTTTTCACAGTATTTTTCTTGATTAATAAAAATGCCATTTGAAAGTTGCTTTATTTGAAGTCCAAGAAAATAAGATAGTTCTCCCATATGAGACATTTCGAATTCTTTGGTCATAATATTTGCAAATTCTTTGCAAAGTTTATCGTTTGTTGAACCAAAGATGATATCGTCTACATATATCTGGATAACTAGAATATCTTTTCGAGAATGTTTAATAAACAAAGTTTGATCGACTTTGCCTATTTGAAATCCTGAGTTAATAAGATAGCTACGTAGTCGTTCATACCAAGCACGAGGTGCTTGTTTTAACCCATACAGAGCTTTCTTAAGTTTGAACACATGGTCAGGATGTTTTTCATGTACGAACAGAGGAGGTTGTTCGACATAGACATTCTCTTTGATAAATCCATTGAGAAAAGCACTTTTGACATCCATCTGATAAAGTTTGAAATTATGGTGACAAGCAAAAGATAATAGAATTCTAATAGCTTCTAGTCGAGCAACTGGTGCAAAAGTTTCTTCATAATCGATACCTTCTTCCTGATTATATCCTTGTGCTACTAATCTTGCTTTATTTTTGGTGATATTGCCTTGTTCGTCAGCCTTATTTTTATAGACCCATTTAGTACCAATTACTGACTGATTAGTTGGTCTTGGAACAAGTTCCCAAACGTTATTGCGCTCAAACTGATTTAGTTCTTCCTGCATGGCAATGATCCAGTAATCATCTGTAGCAGCTTCTTTTAGATTCTTAGGTTCGATATTTGAGAGAAAAGCGACATGACCCATTTGATTGAGTTGACTCCTTGTTCTGACATGTGATGTTATTTCACCGATTATATTTTGAGGCGGATGGTCTCTTAATATTCTTGGTGGTGATTGTAACTCACATATTTGAGGACTATTCTCAATAACTATTTCTAAGTCAGAATCAATATTTGTGATGATTTGATTGTCAGTGACTATTGATTCGTCATCATCTGATATAGTGTGAGGGTGCTGATAGATTTCATCAAAAGAGACATGAAGTGATTCTTCAATAGTTTTGGTTCGTTTATTAAATATCCGATAGGGCTTACTTCGTTCCGAATAATCGACAAATATTCCTTCATCGGCCTTTGGATCAAATTTGCCAAGCTGGTCTTTTGTATTTAAAATAAAGCACTTCGATCCAAAAACTTTGAAGTATGAGATTTTAGGCTTTCTTTTGTTAAATAACTCATAAGGAGTATTCTTGGTAAGTGGTCTTATGGATACACGATTTAAAACATAACAGGCAGTTGCCACAGCTTCTGCCCAAAAATGTTTTGGTAAGGTGGTTCCATTCAATAATGTTCTTGCACATTCTTGTAAAGTTCGGTTTTTCCGTTCTGCAACTCCGTTCTGTTGTGGAGTTCTGGGAAATGAAAAATTATGATATATACCTTTCTTTGTACAAAATTGTTCAAATTCAATATTTTCAAACTCTCCGCCATGATCACTTCTTATATTTTTAACTTTAATCCCTTTTGATTTTTGAATTCTTTTGACGAAAGATTTGAAATGATCGAAAGTGTCACTTTTATTTTTTAAGAAAATTGTCCATGTATAACGAGAGAAATCATCAACAATTACAAGCACATATTGATTGTGATTTATTGATTGAACTCTAGTAGGTCCAAATAAATCCATGTGTAGTAACTCAAGTGGTTGTAATGTTGATATGACTTTCTTGGATTTAAAAGATGATTTGGTCAATTTTCCTACTTGACATGCGTCACAAATGTTGTTAACTTTAAAACTCATTTTGGGTAGTCCTCTAACTAGATTGTTTTTGGCTAGCTTGTCAATAGTTCTGAAGTTTATATGACAGAAGCGTTTGTGCCATAGCCATGGATCATTGTCATTAGCCACAAGACACATATCTGAATTATGATTAATGTTCATATTCAAAATATATATATTTCTGTCTCTATAACCTTCGAAAACCAAATTATGGTCTTTATCTAGAATACTACACTTATTATTGAAAAATGAAATAATAAAACCCTTGTCACATAACTGACTAATACTTAGCAAATTGTGTTTCAAATTTCTAACTAGCATGACATTAGTAATAAGAGGTAAGTTAGATGTACCGCAATTGCTCACATCGCCTTTGCCGATGATATAGCCTTTTGAATTGTCTCCAAAAGTGACGGAGCCACCATCTGAATATGTAATATTTGTTAATAAACTCTTGTCTCCTGTCATGTGCTTTGAGCAACCACTGTCCAATATCCACTTTCCTTTTTTCTTAAGTGGGACCTGCAAAAAATAGAATTAAGTCCATGGTACCCACTTTTTATAGGGTCCTAAGAGTTAGGTCTTAGGAGTCCAAACCCATATGGGTCCGGTATCCCCTTTATATATATAATTATTATTAAAATGCACAGTATTCATGAATTGCTGAATGTATTTGTTCCTAATCAAATTGTTATTTGTTTTAGGAACCCATATTTTGATAGTCTTGATATTTTTCTTTTGAAATTTCACAACTGGTTTTGGTTTGGAATATAATAAACTAAGATTTTTCTTAGCTTCAGTTTTTTGTACTTTCTTCTTCCTTTTATTTCCAAGATGTTTCTTGGTTTCTTGTTTGTTATATCCCAATCCTTGTTTGTCTGAAATAGATTGTGAACTTTCAATGATTTTTGTCAAATTTTCTCGACCTTTGTTAAAGTTAGAAACATTTTGAGTAATGTCATCAAACTTTGTTTGTAAGCTAGCTTTTTCTAGGTCTAGAATTTTGACTTTTGCTTTAAGCTCATGATTTTCAGTAGTTAGAGCATTATTTTTCTCTTTTTGAGCTTCTATTTCTTGACTCAAAAGAGATATTTGAGAGTCAACATTAGATGATGATTCTTGAATATTTTCAAGTTCCTCTTCTAATATTTTCTTCTCATCTTTTAACATATCTCGTTCAAACTCTGCTCTACTTAAATCTGCTTTGACTATTTTTAATTGACGTTTTAAGTCTTTATATTTGACTATCAATTCAGCATTAATATCAAGTAATTCATCAAATGTAGGAATTTGTACCTCATCTTCTGTTGCCATAAAACAAACATTAGCTTGTTCATTCTCTGAATCACTTTCACTTTCTGATGAAGATGACTCTGAATCATCCCATGTTACTGAGAAAGCTCGTTTCTTAGATTTGTCCTTCTTATATTTGAATTTGTCATTTTCTGACTTCTTCTTTTGTTCTGGACAATCCTTCTGCATGTGTCCCTTTTTGTGGCAATTGAAACATTCTATAGCAGATGAAGATGGTTTGTTTGATTCATGTTTCCTTTTATTGTAACGACTGGCTTTTCGATATTTTAGGAATTTTTTGAATCCTTTCGCAATGAATGCCAAATCTTCATCTTCAGAATCTGATTCATTTTTATCTTTCTCAACATGAAATGCTACAATTTTCTTTTCTTCTTTCTGTTCTTTTCTAGCCTGCAAATTTGCTTGTAGGACATTAAATTTCCTATCAATTCATCTGGCTTCATGACGGAAAGATCATTAGCTTCTTCGATTGCTAATACTTTTCCTTCCCATTCACTAGTCAGAGAATGTAGGACTGTTGAAACAACATCGAAATCAGAATACTTTTGTCCTAAGCCAATAAGTGCATGGTGAATAGTTTGAAACCGTGAATACATGTCATTGATTGTCTCATTTGGTTTCATTTTGAAATTTTGAAATTGACTTTTTAGCATGGCTATTTTGGCTTGTTTAACCTTGTTAGTACCTTCATGAGTGATTTTTAGTGTTTGCCAAATTTGATATGCAGTAGTGCAGATACTAACACGGTTATATTCATTTTGGTCTAATGCACAGAACAACATATTTATTGCTCTTGCATTTACGGCTGCTGCCGTTTTCTCAGCTGTAGTCCATTCTGAATAATCAGTTGTTGGATTCACTATTTCTCTTTGAGTGGCATTCCAAGCATCATAGCTATTTGATTGCATAAAGAATGACATACGTGTTGCCCAATAACTATAGTTAAGACCATTGAAAAATGGAGGTCTTTGTGTCGATTGACCCTCCGTGTAAGTGGTGTTTTGAGTGCTAGTACCTACGTTATTTGCCATATTACTATAATATATCAAATAACTGTGTTACGGTTATATGATGACCGTGCTCTGATACCAAATGATAGTGCGGTGTGTATACAATTATATGTGCTAATATAATATACACGGATCGTGTAATATGGATTACAATACAAATGCGGAAATAGATGATAATAGCATTGTAAATAGAAAAATCACACCAGAGATTTTTATACTGGTTCGGAGCACTGTCCTACATCCAGTCCCAGACTTCTATCTGGATTTTCACTATTAACTACCTCGCTTCACCCGGAGGAACAGGTTTACAACACCCGAACAACCGAACGGGATTTCACGCCTCTAATATACTGAGGACTTCAACACTTGCCTCTTACAACACAGAGGACTTCAACAAAAGAACAAATACAATTGTTGTTGACAACTTGTGTTCTTGAAAACACGGATTTGTCACTAGCAGTACACCCTTCCTATAATCTTATCCTCAAAGTATGCGATATGATGTTTTGAAAAGATTAAGGAAAGTATATTATTGAATCAAAGGATATGAAATAGTTTCAAAGATTCAATAAATAATTTAGAGCTTTTATAATACAGAATTGAGATCAGAGATTAGATTAAAAGAATATATGAAATTGTTTTTTTGTTTAATCAACGAATTGGATGAGTTTATATAGATAAGAATGGTTGCAACTCTTTGCCATTAAGAGATATGATCTTTGGTGAAAGGTTAAGAGATGCAACCGTTGGAGAAGAGAAGTGTCTTTTGGAAAAATTGTTTTCTGTTCAAAAACGGTCGACAGGTTAAAAAGTGACCAGTAGACAGGAATTTAAAATATATATACGTTATGTGCATGTGTGCATGTTCATTGTGCATTTTACACAGAAACGGTCGACCGTATGATTAATAACCGGTCGACCGGTTCCTGTTAATTTGCACAATGAATGTGCAATGCTATAAAATGTATATATATCGATTATATTGAGGTGCATGATTATTTGAGGATAGATTTTAACAAGTTTTTAACTATTACAATATCAAATAATCAACCTATAATCTATAGTAACATAACCTTGTTTTGTCGATCGCCTTATTTGTCAGAAATCAAAACTTTCATAAAACTTGTGACTCAACACGTTTCCCCATCCACGACCCAACTCCTCACAATTCGCGACTCATCCCCATCGCCACTTCCCACAATTCGCGACTCATCGCCATCGCCTTTTCCCACAACCCGCGACTCATCCCCATCCATTTCCCCACGACTCGTCCCCCTCACCGACCCACGACTCAACCCACCACCGACTCACGACTCAACTCTACCCCGCGACCTACGATCCATCCATCACCGACTCATGGCACAGATCAATCTCGCGAACCACTCTTTTCCCCATAGCCACGACTTAGCTCGTCCCCCGATTAGCTCGTCCCCCGACCCAAAAAAAACAACAAAAAAAAACCTAAACGCGAATGAGTTTCCCCAATTTCCAGTAGGGTGAAACTTCATTGAGTCGCGAACGACTCATATTTATTTTGAAAGTCGCGAACGAAATATGAGTTGCTCCCAGTAAGTCGCGTGACAATTTCATAAGGTCGCGGCAATCTCTTTGAGTCGCTGAAATCTCCTTGAGTCGTTGCCGAGCTAGCCCTGAGTCGTTACCGAGTCACTTGAACGTGGCCGAGTCACATTAAATCGATTCCGAGTTATTTTAAGTCCCGAGTCAAGTTGAGTCATGTACTGTTATAGTGTTTAGATTGTTTGTGTGTGTTTGTTGTACCGCCTTGTTAAGTCGTGTATTGAGTTGTAAGCCTATAAATAGGCACGTTGTGTCATTTGTAAAGGTTGTTGAAAATTGAATAAAATTTCCATTTGATTGCTTTGTGCTTTCTTTAAATTGGTAGTCGAGTGAAAATCTCCTATCTCCACTTCGGCATTCGAGTGCGCTCGAATCAACGAACGTTGAAGCCGATTCACGGAATCAAGTGCGCTTGATCAATGTCGAAGAATCGTAGATCCTTCATCACGGTATCGTGCGCGATCAACGTGTTAAGGATAGCTAGAATCCGGTATCTCTTGAGATCAACGGATTTGGGCATTTTCGGCATCATTCAATCCACCGATTGCTAATTCCATCGACATATCAAGTTTTTGATTAATCCGCTGCGTCAATATTTCCCCCATACCACGGCTCATTGCAATCTTCTCCATTTTGAGGAGACTTGTACTCTTACTTTGGAGAACAATTTTTCCATTTTGAGGAAGTATTATTCTGCTTTAGTAAAGTGTGCTTTTATTGGAGAAGTCTTCTCTCTCTTTTTTTTAGAAAAAGTTTTTACACTTCAACTTTCGAAGGTGGTCACTTTTTATTTTTGAGAAGTGGATTCTCCTACTCGGTAAAGTGGGCTTCCAAAGAAGGATTTTATTTTTTTGTGCCTCCAAAGAGGGCTTTTGGTTTGTGCCTCTGGAGAGGGCTTTTTTGTTTGTGCCTCTGGAGAGGGCTTTCTTTTTTCCCTTTACACGGGAAGCATGCCTCCGAAGAGGGGTTTCTTTTTTCCCTTTACGCGGGGAAGCGTGCCTCCGAAGAGGTCTTTTGCACTTCAACTTGGTGAAGTGTGCCTCCGAAGGGGGCGTTTGCCTCCGAAGAGGGCTTTGGCGCTCCCCCTTGAGAGGAGTAGTGTGCCTCCGAAGAGGTCTTTTGCACTTCAACTTGGTGAAGTGTGCCTCCGAAGAGGGCTTTTGCACATCAACTTGGTGAAGTGTGCCTCCGAAGAGGGCTTTTGCACATCAACTTGGTGAAGTGTGCCTCCGAAGAGGGCTTTTGCCTCCGAGGAGGGCTTTGATTGCTCGCCTGGAAGGTTGCATCTCACAGTTAAGTGGATCCACGGGGCAGACACAAGCTTCCAAATTGGATGTTTGTTTGCACAAACGATTGCAATTAACTAGAAAGGGCCTGGAACCTTCACTTTGGGAAGGTGCCCCTTCGGTGGTTCCACCAACCTCTTTGGTTGAGGCACAAGATTCCATTTTGGTTGTTCTTTGTCTGCTTGCGCATGTCTTTCCACCGTCTGCCTTTTAGCGATTCCTCGTTATCATTCCCAAGTACATGTTCCTTTCTTTTGCAAGTTGTTTGCTTTTTTCCAGAGAAGTGCATTTCATTGTTAAGTGAATCCCGGGGCTGATGCAAGCTACTTGACCGGATGTCTATTTGCATAAACGATCACAGTTAGCAAGGGCCTGGAACCTTCACGTTGGGAAGGTGCCCCTCTGGTGGAATCACCAACAATTTGTGAGAAGCACTTTTGATGTAGGAATTGAATGTGGAATTTTTGTGGCTTGACATTTTCTTGTTGAGTGATTTGTAGGAATCTCTTGGCCTTGTGATGTGTTGAATAGGTAAGCTTCGCTTTGATAGCATGCATTATTAAATTAACATTTTACCAATATATTTAAGATACATGCACATCGAAATGAGACTGGCACTTTATAGTAATAAAGAACACCAGATTTATAGTGGTTCGGCCAAGAATTGGGCCTACATCCACTTTATAGTTCTTATTATTGATTTACACTGATTTTACAATGGTTTACAACACAAGAATGATACGTCCATAATCATTTTACAAATTTAAGCATAGCTTCTAAGTAAAATATGGACGCAAGTGATTGCTGTTCCAGGCTCTCGGAAATGGATCTCCTTCGACAGTTGTGAGCTTGAATGTGCCATCGAGAATTTTTTTGCCTATGACATATGGCCCTTCCCAGTTTGGCCCAAACACTCTTGTTGCTGTCATGACCTTTTTCAAGACTAGATCCCCAATTTCAAAGCTGCATTGGCGAACTTTAGAATTAAAGTGCCTGTCTATTCTTTGCTGGTGGGTTGCAATTCTGAGCTCAACTTCTTTCCTTCTTTCATCAAGCAAGTCAAGTGCTTCAAGTTGCAGCTTTTCATTTTCAGCTTGCATTTTGAATCGTCTGCAAAAGTCCTGGAATTCTTCGCTTTCGAATTGGGTACCATTGTCGGTGATTATCTTCTGAGGCACACCATACCTACAAATGATATTATTAGTCACAAAGTTTATCATCTTTTTAGAGGTAATAGTAGCCAACGGTTCAGATTCAGCCCATTTAGTGAAATAATCAACAGCAACAGTAGCATATTTGATTCCGGACATGGCAACCGGCAAATCCCCAGTGAGATCTATCCTCCAAATGGCGAATGGCCATGGACTTACCATCTATGTTATCTCGGTGGAAGGTGCTCTTGGGATTTTTGCAAATCTCCGACATCTGTCACACTTTCGGGAGTTGCTAGCAGCATCTCGATTAATATCTGGCCAAAAATACCCATAGCGAAGAATTTTCTTTGCTAAAGTTTGACCACTTGAATGATCCCCACACTCTCCTCTGTGCACCTCAGCTAAAATTGTCTTAGTCGCTTCCTTGGTTACACATCGGAGTAATGACATCGAGAATCCCCGACTGTACAACCGACCATCTTGAATTACATATCTCGAGGCTTTTCTTAACAGTTTCTGGCGCTCTTTTGAGTTTTCTGGAAGGGAGTCGTTGAGTAGATATTCCTTGATCGGGGTCATCCACGACTTCTGCTCTTGAGATACAGCCATAATCCAGTCAATATCCATTTCATCAGTACATGGGGCTGACCAGACTTCTACAGAGACTAATCCCATTAATTGAGCTTCGCCAGAGCTTGAATATTTTGCGAGAGAATCTGCCTTCATGTTCTCTTCCCGGGGTATATGGCTTATTGTATAATGATCAAAGTCATTAAGAAGCTCCTAGGCCTTGGACAAGTAAGCAGGCAGATTTCCTCCTTTAGTTTGAAATTCTTTCTTGACTTGGCACACAATAAGCTGGGAATAACTGAAGATCTGCAATACTTTGATGTTCAGTTCTTTAGCAATCTTCAAACCGACAATAAGAGCTTCATATTCTGCTCATTATTTGCCGAAGGAAATTCTAGTCTCGATGCATAGCACAATGATCGCCCTTCGGGGGTTTCAAGCACAACCCCAGCTCCGTAACAACAATCATTTCTTGCACCATCATCATATAATTTCCATTGGATCGGGATGTCATTAGTCACCTCTTCCTCGCTGTCACCTTTATCTGTGTATTCTGCAATGAAGTCTGCTAAAGCTTGTCCATTGATTTCTCTTCGGGGATGGTAAGTGATATCATACTGGCTGAGTTCAATATTCCACTTCAGAAGGCGACCCGAAGTTTCAGGGCAAAATAGGACTTGCTTCATAGGTTGATCAGTGAGGACATTAATAGGATGAGCTTGGAAATATGGCCTCAACTTCCTGGATGCAATTAACAGACAATAGGCGATCTTTTCCAGCTTCGAATAATTCATCTCTGCCCCAGTGAATCTTTTGCTTATGTAATAAACCGGGCGTTGAACTTTTGCGTCTTCCCGTACCAATGCTGCACTGAGAGCATGAGATAAAACCGCTAAATATATGAAAAGATCTTCACCATTGCTGGGCTTAGAAAGTATTGGAGACGTTTTCATGTGACGAATCAGTTCATCAAAAGCTTCCTGACATTCAGGAGTCCATTAAAGTTTTTCTTTCCTTTCTTCAGAGCGTCAAAGAAGGGAATGCATTTGTCAGTGGCCCTGGAAATAAACCGACTCAAAGCAGTTACTTTCCCGTTGAGGCTTTGTAATTCCTTCTTTGTCCTGGGGGCTTTGACTTCTCTTAAGGTAGTAATCTAAGCAGGATTGGCTTCAATGCCCCTAGCACTCACAATAAAACCCAAAAATTTTCCGGACTCTACCCAGAATGAGCATTTCAGAGCATTTAGCTTCATCCCATACTTTCGGAGAACAGCAAACATTTCTGCCAAATGATCCATGTGGTCTACTTCCCTCTTCGATTTCACCAGCATATCATCAACATATACTTCCATAGTCTTGCCAATCTGGGGCTTGAACATGGCATTGACAAGTCTCTGATAAGTTGCCCCTGCGTTCTTCAGTCTGAAGGGCATGACTTTATAGCAGCAAAGACCAACGTCAGTGATGAAGCTCGTGTCCTCCCGATCTGGGTCATGCATCATGATTTTGTTATATCCTGAGTAAGCATCCATAAAAGACAATAGTTCATGTCCGGCTGTTCCATCCACCAACTGATCAATCCTGGGTAATGGGAAACAGTCTTTGGGGCATGCTTTGTTCATGTCCGAAAAGTCAATGCATACTCTCCACTTTCCATTTCCTTTTTTAACCAACACTGGATTAGAAACCCAATTTGAACAAGTGGATTCTCTGATGAAGCCATTTTCCGTGAGCCAATCTACTTCTTCTTTTAATGCTGCCGACCTCTCAGGACCCTGGGTTTTTCTTTTCTGCTTTACGGGTGTGAATTTTGGATCAATATTCAAAGCATGCACCGCGATTTCTAGAGATATTCCACACATGTTGGCATGACTCCAAGCGAATACATCTAGGTTTGCCTTTAAGAATGATATCAACATATTCTGAACTGTCACACCGAGTTGTGAACCCACATTCATCACCTTGTTTGGATCTTTCAGGTCAACAGGTATTGGCATCGTCACTTCCACCTGCACCACTCTACTCTCCCCTGCACTGGCTTTTGTAAGATCAATCTCTTTTCGTGCACCACTATGTTCACCAGTGCAAGGTCCACCCTGTAATTGCTACAAGACGGGCTCTTTGATGCGGAGCGGAGCTGCCGCACCCTTACCCATCTCTCTTTTCTTCGCCTCTCGTAGCTCTATGAGATAGCATTCTCGTCCGACATTTTGGTCCCCCTTCACAACACCAACTCCATTATCAGTGAGGAATTTCATAGTCAGGCACCAGGGGGCGAGAATGGCCTTGAATGCGGCGAGAGCAGGTCGACCAAGGAAGGCATTATAAGTAGAGAATTCATCAACAATCACAAAAGTTTTCTTTCGAACCACCTTCTTTCCCCTTCTCCGAGCTCTACAAACAAGTCAATAGTCCCAACCGGCTGTTTTGGTTCTCCAGTGAACCCGAAAATTTTCTGTGACGAAGCTTGAACATTAGCCATGGGAATTTTCATTTGATCAAATGTCTTTTTGAAGAGGACATTGCAAGAGGCGCCGCAGTCAACAAGCGCCATTCTTACAATGGCTGGTCTGATGCCTGCAGATATTACCAAGGGATCCATGGTGGGAGCCTCCACACCAACAGAGTCTCTAGCTCGGAATATGATGTCATCGTTAAAAGTTCTCTGCTATTTTAAAGGTGCGGCATCTTCCAAGACAAAAACATGTTCTTCCGCCGGGGCATATCTTAAGGCATGAGCATATCTTTCCATCTCATCCCAGCTTATGCCCGCTGGGTAAGGACCCGCTGTGATAATGTTAATGATAGGCCTCTCAGATTCATGCGCTGTAGCCCTCTCACCTGAGCCAGAACGACGAGCAGGAACTTGTTGCCCCTGAGTAGATGAGCTCGGGCCACTTCTATTTCTCTTCACATATTGTTGCAATTTATTCTGTCTTAGCAGCTCTTCAATCAAATTCTTTAAATGGAGACATTCATTAGTGTCATGGCCAAGTTGATTGTGGAACCGACATAATCTCCCATTATGCGCAACATTTTTCCTAGGCTTTATCTTAGGTGGTTTGGGATATTCAACAGTATCCTTGGTTGCAAAGAAGATATTTTCTGGAGTATCAGTTAAGGGAGTGAAATCTGACGGTCTAAAGTGGCGAGCTTTCTTCGTATCTTTCTGATTTTTCCCGCCGTTATTCTCCCTCTTCTGGCCACTAGATTCCTTTTTTTCAGAAGCAACATTGTTATTCTCAAATTAAGTCACAACAACTTTTGCCGGCACAGGAAGGCTTTCTAGGCGCATAAATTCATCAGTTTTCTTGTAGAACTTCTCAAGTGAATTTGGCTCCTTCATCTTCAGCCATTTCCCGAATTCACTTGATTTATCAATAGCTCACATTAAGTAGGTCAGAATCATCTGAGGCTCTGCATTATCAACGTCGGCCAAGGCTATGTTAAAGCGGTTTAAGAAAGATCTGATTGACTCTCCTGGGCTTTGTTCAAGGCTAGAAAGTGACATTGTGTCCTTGGCCTTCGAAGCATATAACCTGAACAGATCTTTTAATTTCGGATTCAGGTTGGAGAACTGGTCTACTTATAGAACTGGAAGCTTTGTGAACCAAAGCAGGGCCACTCCCTCCAAGTATACAGGAAAGTATCTGCACTTGATCTCATCCGTTGCTCTGGCACCTGCCATATGCCAGTCATACTTGTATAAGAACTGGTTTGGATCGCTTGTCCCCCGATAAGCTGGAATGGTAAAGGGAACAAACTTCTTTGGAAATTTAGCCTTCAGAATTCTCTCAGTAAAAGGAGTCTTGCTTGAAGCAAAACCCCAATCATTATCATCTTCCTCCCTTTGCATGCTTTCTTTCATAATTTGTCGGATCATTCCCAAGAGGTACTGCTCATCGTTTAGAGGCCCCGCGGGACAGACGTTAGCTACTCTTTCGAAAGTTTGCCTAGGCAAACGTTCACGAAGAGTAGGATGTGGCCTTGAACCTCCAGCTTGGGGAGGTGCCCCTTCGGCGGTGCCAGCTGCCCTTCGAGGAATACCTTTCCCTTGAGAATCATGAACATCTTCGGCAAATGTTTGTTCATTGTTTTCTGGTTGACGGGTAACTCCAAGCAAAGCATTCAACCTATCCAACATCAAAGTGTTCTGGGCTTCCATCTGTTGATACAACTCAGACACTACAACGTCCAATTCGGCCCCTGTAATTCCAACACTAGGAGTCGTCTGATCTGACGCGGGAGAAGTGGCGGTATTCTCATAAGCATTTCTAGATCTAGTAGATCTACCTTTTCTTTCAGGAGCCATAATCTCAGATAGACTTCTGGTTCTTAGAGAGAGTCTTTCAACAAATCTATGTGGAGCAATGATGAGAGCACCTTGAGTTCGATTTCTCAGTGAAAGTACCAAAAATGTTAACGCAAAAAATATACGCTAACATCCCGGTGTAAGTTGTGAGATAGCGAAAGCACCACCAGTTGGTACGGGAACTAAAAATAAGCAGAGAATAGCAGAAAATTGAAAAGAGACGACAATTTTTATAGTGGTTTGGCTCAAAGGCAAGCCTACATCCACTTTATATCTTTTATTATGATCTTTGAGTACACTTTGTTACAACTAAACTTCAAGTACAACAAACTTCAAAGACTTAAGCTTCCAAAGTAGGATCGAATCGGTGAAGACGTTTGATCCCTTCTGGAATTGATCTCTGAAGTTGTTATGATGTTGTCGAACTTGGAGAACGAGTTGCTTGAATTTCAAAGTGGCAGAGTCTCGGCTTTTCAGGAAAATTCCTCCCTTAAGTGTGGAGCAGGTGAGGTATTTATAGGAGAAATTCTGGAGTTAAGTCGTGGGTCGTAGGTCGTAGGCCTTGTCATGGGTCATGAGCAACCTAGGGAATTGCGACATAAGGAGTTGCGAGATAAGGAGTTGCAACATAAGAGCTATCCTGAGGCAGCATGAGTCGTTGACGACTTAGTGGAGTCATCCTCAACGAGATATACGCTTTGAACGACTTAGTATGTGAAACGCTGGAGCTATCTCGGCTTGTTTAGGTCGCGAGCGACCTAATGGAAGAGATAGTTCATGCGGTTTTACCCTGGAGCTCGCTGGGTCGCTATGTCGCTTTCCCTTTAACTCGTTAGGTCGTTAGGTCACTAGGTCGCTTCCTTTATTAAGTTGTGTTGTAGAAGCCTTTAGGTCGTAAGAGCCGCTTAAGCCGTTGAGTCGCGCAATGTTGTGCCGCTTTATGATTTATGTCACTCGGTCGTGTCATATTAGGCCGCCTTGCGCTTTTATCTTGTTAAGTCGCTAGGTCATTAACCTGGTTGAGCTGCACTGTGCTTTAAGTTGTTAGGCTCCTTTAAGTCGCTTATTCTTTAGGTCGTTAGGTCGCGCCTTGCTGTAAGTCGTTTGGTCGCTAGGTCGCCAAAAAGAGGCGTTAACAAGAAAATACCAGCGACATTCTTTCATTTGGTTAAAAGCTTCAGTTGCAGTGAAAAGTGCATTAATGGTAGTTTGACGGTGGCTCTCATTCTTTCAAATCTGGGTTGTTCATCTGTCTTGAAGCAAAAGAAAGTGAGTAAAAAAACTCACATTTTCAAATTATATATGTTTCTTCATTGTTGTGTGCATGGTATCATTCTAATTATACAAAAATTTAGTTAAGACAACACTCTATTTTTACTGCACTTAGTCCTTGTGTGCATAAGTGTTTCATTCATTTTACATCTTGCGTATAACATTTTTGAAAAGTGAGTCCCTGGTCAATTGATATCTTTTAGATGTTGTTGCCTGTTAAGAAGAATATCATGATGGTTGCATTACAATTAAACACGGTATCGCACGAATTGCAGCTGAGAAACCTAGGTTTGCATGAATATTGCATGTTTACGTGAGTCAGGACACCTTAATATTCACTTCAAATTTGTATATTGAAGTGTTGCCTGACCGCCGTACGAATTGCAGCTGAGAAACCTAGGTTTGCATGAATATTGCATGTTTACGTGAGTCAGGACACCTTAATATTCACTTCAAATTTGTATATTGAAGTGTTGCCTGACCGTTAATTGAATTTGTGTGTGCGTGAATTGTAGGAAATCAGGAAGCAGATTATATTTTTCTGGGCACATGTTTTATTCAGTTTTCAAAGGCATTTTTCATTTTCAAAAGCACGAGCTAGTTATATAAATTGCGTACGTATGTTTTAAGTACGAACTAATGCATGAGTTCCTTATTTCGTGCATAGCACTCTGACTTCCATTATCTGCATGCATGTTTGTATGCTTGCTCTCGTCCCTTTTATTATTTAGTTCAGGCATATAGTAATCATCAAAGCATGCTTGTAGTTATTAAACATGTGAATTTGGCCAAAGTTTAATATTTCAGTAGTTCAGGCATGTAGAGGTTGCTCCATTTTGGAAAAATATTGCATGCGTACAACTTTCATGCTTTTGGAGTTGAGTGGACACTTGTTCACTTCTTTGAAAAGAAAATAAAAATAAGAAGTTTGGTGTGCTATTTAATTGTTGCGTGTCTTATAATATGGTGTGTGCGCTTTATAACTTAAAAGCGTACAAAATAAAGGAAAGTATGCCAGACCACTTGTTATATAGTTTGCGCGTTAGTATAACATTGAGTGAATTAGTGCATTTCATCATAGCAGAATCCAAGCCATTTATCCCTAATTTCTATGCGCGAGTTCGGTTAAGTTACGTTGAACCAGTGTTACGTTTTAAAGCGTATTTTGTTGCCATTATTTTTATAAAGAAAGTTTTAAACAGGCATTATAATTTTGAAGCGTGTTGTTTTGTCGAATTTTTTTTTTGTGAATAAAAATTACTATTATTTTAACGTCGGCAACTGATAATTTAAAGTGAATTTTTAAGCGGCTATCCCGCAACGCTGATTTGGTATCCGTTTTTACGGTGTTTTATGAAGCGCAATTTTCTCGTCGAAATTGCTATAGATGTTGCTATTTTAATCACGTGTTTTAAAAATCGTTTTAGAATAAAAATTGTTTTTCAAAATTTTACTGTTACGCTTTCAAAAGAATGAGGAAGCGATTTAAATGCTTCGGCAAAATTAAGGACTATGAACCCTTACTTTTACTGATTCGCTTAACTCCGGACTTGTCCGTTTGAGAACGTAAATTTTATTTATACAAAAATACACAATTTTGCACTTTCAAGGTAAAGATGAAGAGATCTAAACGAATTAGCAAAAGTGCGGAGTATGCAACCACACTTTTACTATTTCGGTTAATTCAGGACTCGTTAATTGAAATATTTGCTGTTGTTTGATGATTTTAATGATTTTGTTGAGCTTTCGAGCCACTATACTGGACTTTCGGGTCATATGATGGACCTTCGGGTCATATGTTGGACCTTCGGGTCATTTGTTGGGCGCCAAAATTATGATGATAGTACTTGGTATGCTTTGGCCATGTGTTGTTGCACGTGCGGCGTAGCTTAGACTCGACATTGATGGGATCGATCCACTTTTATGTTGATTTTTCTAGTTATCTATTATTGATTTTTAGATTTTGTGAATTTCTGATTTGAATTCAATTATGAATTTGAAAGTTGATTTTGATGGAGTTTGATGTGATTTCTTCATTTAACTATGTTGATTTCTTATGTTGAATAGTCTCATTTGAGATTATTATTATTTTGCTTTGATGTTATTTACGATGCGCTGACTTCTAAGAATAAATTAGACTGGTCCGTTTATTATTTTCTTTTAAACAATACTCGGGTCAGACCGAGTTATTTCAGGGTAATCCTTATCTTTGATTAAGTAGCAGCTTTAGCTTTTGGGATCTCACATCATCTATTATCTAGCATTCGAGGAGTTCTTTTGGTTATTTGACTCCCATCTCTTGTATGTTGGTATCTATGTATATATGTATTTGGTTCATGTGAACTATAGATTGTTGTAGCATGTATTTGGTTCATGTGAACTATAGATTGTTGTAGCATGTATTTCAGACTTGTCTTCCGCTATATATCTGATATTTCTTTTCTGATGTGATTATACTATCAATGTTGTTGTTATTATGAGTTGTTCTGGATTTTTCTTTAGCTACTGTAGTTTCATTTTAGATTTGGATTGAATATATATCTTTGGGAGTAATTAACACAATTCCTATCGATGAAATCAATACTCGTCTAAGGCATAACTTACGGATGATCGCTTCTATCAAGCCTTATTCTTCGTAATAGTAGACGTTATTCCTTATAATAACCTTTGTTATTGTGAGCATAGAGGTGGGGCGTCATAGCTTGGTATCAGAGCTGAAATTTAGAATAAATTGTAATAAACAAAGAACATAAAAAAGAATGGAACATGCGTTACAACTATTTGAGGGTTTATTCATGCCTTTCTAAGCTATTCTTCCACTTTAACATGTGGAGTATTTCTAGGAATAAATTTCATATCCTGTAGTATTCCATTTGTTAAATTTCTTATCGATTGTGTGTTGTTTTAACTAATCTTGTCTTCTCTTGTCTCTCAGCCTATGGCTGGAAGAGGTAGAGGGAAGCGTTCTTCTGCAGGCCCGTCTAGTGGTTCTCATCCGGATGGAGTCTATATGTCAGCTGATCAGTTTATGGAGCTATTTCGAGGTACTCAGCCTCCTGTTGCTACTACCGCAGCTCCTAATCACAAGTCTGCCTTCGCCCAGATGTGTAGTGACTATTCCCACCTTGGCAGTCAGCCTTTCAAGGGATCGAAAAGTGTAATGGAGGATCAAACTTGGTTGCACACTTATGAGCGCATATTTTCTCGGATGGATCTTTCGGATCATCATCGCATTCTCGTGGCATCTAGTATGTTGCAAGAGCATGCGCTTGGTTGGTATGAGATTTTTATTGCGGAAGTTGATGAGTCCACTCTCTCATGGATTCAGTTTAAGGAACGATTCGAACTTAAGTTCGTTCCTGAATCGAAATAGGCTAATCTTGCTCGTAGTTTCCTTGAGTTGAAGCAAGGAAAGTCATCTGTTTTCGATTATGTTGCATCTTACGAGGCCTTGTCCAAATACGGAGTTTAGTTCATTAACACTCCGCGTAAGAAGAATTTTCGTTTTGTTGATGGTTTGAAGAAGTATTTGAAGAAAGTTCTTTTGCTTCAGCTTAAGCCCTCTTTTGAGGAGCTTGTTGATTCAGCTCTTTGTCTTGAAGCTGTTGAAAAGGAACGTGATAGTAGTGATGAGGTTGAGGTTTCTAGGAACCCCAACAAGAAGACGTTTCTATTTCGTAAGCTTAATTCTTCCAACCAGAAGAAGAAGAAGCAAGCTACCTCTAGTTCTCAGCCTAGTAGTGCATCTTCTATTCGGAGGGCGTTCTATAATTGTGGTTCTTTGGATCATCTTCTTTGTGGCTGTCCTAAGCCTCGCGTGTGTCGTTATTGCAAGAAAGAAGGTGATGCAGCGGATATAACGGATGACAACGAAATGAAGATTTCGTGTCAAACTAATCGATGAAATGATTAGATGAAACAAGATAAATCGATGGATTGAAAAATACCAAACGCCCAAATTCGTTGATCTCGAGAGATACCGAATTCTAGCTATCTCCAACACATTGATCATGTATGATACCGTGTTAAAAGATCTACGACTCTTCTACGTTGATCTCATGCATGAGATTCCGTGAATCGGCTTCAAATCCGTCGATTCGAGCGCACTCGAATAACCGAAAATGGATAAAAGAGACAACGCTCAACTTCCACTTTCAAAGAGACACAAAGCACTCAAACAAAGATTTATCCAAAAATCAACTTCTTACAAATGACCTACACATCCCACTTATAGGGTTACAACTCACAAGACTCAGCACCTTCACCGACCCAACATAGGTCGCTAATGACCTGAACATCACGACCTACGAACTATACTCACACAACATTTGTACAGACCACACGATCTAACATAGGCCTTTGACGACCTTAACAGACACGAGTTACCAACATAACAAAATACGACGACCTACAACAATGTGACTCAACATATATACAACACGACATAGCAGTGAACGACTTAACAACATAACACAAGTTGCGACCTAAGCAACACAGCACATACGCGACTTAAGACTCACGCGACTTAAAATACACTACAGTGACCTATCTTCACAGTAGCATAAGGTCGAGCGACCTAAAATGAATGCGACTTAAGTTTTGGCACAAGAGAACGGCTTAAGACAGAGCAATATAAGAAATTCCACGGCCTAACATAGGTCGCAACTCGTCCCGCGACCTAACTTAGGTCGTAACTCATCAAAGTCGAAACTCGAAAGGTCGGAGCGACCTAATGAAATGCACGCTGGTTTGTTTATCTTGCTTGGTTGCTTGCATGCCTTAACGCTGAATCCATTAACTCGCGAGCGACCTTCACTAGGTCGTGAGCGACCTAAGGTCCTTGAATGACTCAAATCCATGGAGTTGGTAGATTGCGCTGCATCAGAAGGTCATTAGGTTTCTTGTTGTCCTATTGCTCCTAAGGGTTTAAAATCTGGGAAGCTTAATGTTGCTAAAGCTTCTGGTGATTCTTCTTAGTCCAAAGGTATTACTTCTTCTGTTTTGGAGGGTTTCATTTTATTTCATGGCCGTTCTATTAGATTTCTTTTAGATACGGGTGCATTACGTTCATTCGTGTCGAAGGAGCTTGTTGATATTATTCATTTGGATGTTATTACTCTTTGCGACCCTTTGAGCATCTTAAATCCTATTGGTGGATCCACTAGTCTTGGTTTGTTGTGTGTTTATGTGGAGATTATTCTTTGTAGTTTTCCTTTCATGCGAATCTGCATGTTGTGAATCACCTTGATTTTGATATGATATTGGGTATGGATTGGCTCATTCGTTATGAAGTTAATATTCAATATCCCGAAAGATCTTTATATCTTAAGCATCCCTATGCAAGCGAGCAGTTATCTATTATATTTTGAAGCATGGATCATACTTCAAACGCTTTCATTTCTTCCTTCGAATCAGAGGATGCCATGGATAATATTCCGGTTGTTTGTAATTTTTCTGTTGTTTTTGAGCCTACTTTGAGATTGCCACCGAAGAGTGAAATTGAGTTCCGTATTGATCTTATCTTTGGTGCACATCCTGTCAGTCGTCCTCCCATGAGGATGTCTGCTAAGAAAAATGAGGAACTCAAGCAACAATTATCCGAGTTAGAAGCCAAGCATTTTATTCATTCTAGCTCGTCTCCTTGGGGCGTCGCCGTCGTCTTCGTTAAGAAGCCAGATGGTACTCTTAGGCTTTGCATTGATTATCGCAAGCTTAACGAGCTTGCTATCAAGAATAGGTTTCCATTACCTATGATCGATGACATGTTCGATTAATTAAGTGGCGCAAAGCTGTTCTCTCAACTCGATCTTGCTACCGGTTTTCATCAGTTACGAGTGGCGAAAGATAGTATTCCTCTTACGACATTCCGTACTGGTTATGGTTCTTACGAATGGCCTGTTATGCCATTCGATTTGACGAACGCTCCGGCGTATTTTATTGATCTTATGAATCCGATATTCCGGGAATATCTCGATAAGTTCGTCATGGTTTTCATTGATGATATTTTTATTTATTCCAAATCTGAAGCTGATCATATTCAGCATTTGGAGATCGTTTTGAGCACTCTTCGTCAGCATCAGCTTTATGCAAAATTATCCAAGTGTCGCTTCTGGGAGAATAGGTTGAAGTTTCTCGGTCGTATTGTTTCTTTCGATGGTATTTCTGTCGATCCTTCCAAGATCGAATCTATTTAGAATTGGAAGAGGCCCGAGACTGTTACTGAGATCCGTAGTTTTCTTAGATTAGCGGGTTATTATCGCCGGTTTATTAAGGACTTTTCTCGCATTGCTTTACCGCTTACCACTCTCACGAGAAAAGTTGTTCCTTTTATTTGGTCGGATAAGTGTGAAAATTCTTTCTTGAAGTTAAAAGATCTCCTTACTCATGCTCCTATCTTAGTGGTTTCCGAAGGGAATCATGATCTTGTTGTTTATACCGATGCCAGTGGTTATGGAATTGGTGCTGTTCTTATGCAAAAGGATAGAGTAGTTGCCTATGCTTCTTTACAACTAAAGCCTAACGAGATTTGTTATGCTACCTACGATTTGGAGTTAGGCGCCACAGTCTTTGCTCTAAAGATTTGGCGACATTATTTATTGGGCGAGCGTTTTATTCTCTTCATTGATCACAAATCTCTAAAGTACTTATTTACTCAGAAAGTGCTTAGTATGAGACAACAGCATTGGCTCGATTTTCTTGCTTCATATGATTTCGATATTCAGTATACCCCTGGTAAGGGTAATTGAGTTGCTTATGCGCTTAGTCGCAACAGCAGGTTGTTGTTTCCATGATGCTAGCAGAGTGGAATATTTTGGAAGCTTTATCTCTTTGTGATAGTAGAGACCGTCCTTCAGTTTCTGATTCTCTCGTGCTTTTAGTTAGCATGGAACTCATCCTAGTTTGTTGGATCGTGTTGCCGATGGCAAGAAACAAGATCCACATATTGCTTTTCTTATTCAGAGTTGCGAATCGGAATCCCGAAGTGATGATCTAAAGGGTTTCGATATTGATATTCATGGTTGTATTTGGAAGAAGGGTAGATTGATTGTGCCTGATGTTTCTAATCTTAGAAATGACATTCTCGAGGACTGTCATCGTTCTAAGTATACTATCCATCTGGGTAGTAGTAAGATGTATGCTGATATGAAACACTTATACTATTGGGTGGGTATGAAGCATGATATTGCAAGTTATGTAAGTCGTTGCATGACTTGTCAACTTGTTAAAGTAGAACACCAACGTCTCAGTTGTCCTTTGCAGCCTCTTGAGATTCCATTATGGAAATGAGATCAGATTTCAATGGACTTCATTGATGGTCTACCTCGTTCGAGGTCGGCCATACTAATATTAGGGTGATTGTTGACAGATTGACTAAATCAGCCCACTTTATTCCTATTATGTCCAATTGGACTGCCCCTTTATTGGCTAAGCTGTTTATTAAAGAAGTCATTCGACTTCATGGTGTGCCGAGTTTTATTATTAGTGACAGAGATCTGCTTTTTACTAGTGGTTTCTGGCGGAGTCTTCAAAAAGCTTTGGGCACTAAAATCGATCTCAATACAGCTTATCATCCACAGTCTGATGTCAGACCGAAAGGGTGAATCAAGTGTTAGAAGATCTCCTTTGAGCTTGCATTCTTGATTTTGGTGGTGGTTGGGAAGACAACCTGTCTCTTGTTGAATTTTCTTATAACAACAGTTTTCAATCCAGTATCGGTATGGCTCCTTTCGAAGCTCTTTATGGAAGGCCGTGTCGATCACCATCTTGTTGGTTGGAATCGGGGAAAAATTTATTTCTCGGCCCTGATTATATTCGTGATTCTTATGAGAGGATTGATACTGTTAGACAGAGAATGAAAGAGGCTCAGAATAGGCAGAAATCTTATGCCGATCATCGCAGGAAGCCTTTGGAATTTTCTGTTGGTGTTATCCCATTTTTGGTCAAAACTGGAATATCAATGTTGTGTGCATTTCCACCACGACCGAACCAAGAAGAAGCAGCCAGCGAGCGTATATAAGTCTGGGATTTCACTCATGATTCAAGTATAAAAGTCCATTCGGTATCAAAGGTTTAAAGTTTCATTCGGCAATGTAGAGCGAAATCTCATTCGGCATTCAAGATGCCTTGGTTCATCCGGCGTTCCCAATACAAGAGCTCATTCGGCACTATATAGAAGTTCATTCGGCATTCCCAACTCCACTTCCCTTCCTAGCCGAACCAGCCACACTTCCGTGTACTATCGAATGAGCTCCACCGAACCACTCTCCACCGAACCATGCCACTACCGGTCCATCTCCATCTCCATGCTCCTACCGGACCAAATTCCACCGAACCAACACTCTTCCCATGCCTACCGAACCAACTCATTCTCCATCCACTGCCGAACCAAGACAACGCCGGACCAAAGCATTTCCGAACCAACTTTGCCAGGCCAGATTGCATCAGCCCAGGCCCACCAGCAGCTATATACATTCAGAACCCCTACTCACAGCCTCACTCTATAAATAGAGGGGCAGGGGTACAACAATGGCAGACAAGTTTGAGAGCTCAAGCACGGAAGGAACTTTCAAACAACTTTCATATACTTGTAACCAAAGCTTTGTACTTGTAATCTGAAGAGAAAGAGGAGAATAACATATAAAGTGGATGTAGGCACGTTCTGGCCGAACCACTATAAATCTGTATGTCTTTTACAGTTTAGTCCCTGCTTTTTACATATTTGCGTAAATCACCCAAATCGCTAAGAACAACATAAAATCAGCTAAATCGTACGACTTTGAGGTGTTTGTCCATTTTTTGCGCAAACATTTTTGGTGCTTTCACTGAGAATTGAACTCAATGACCTACCGCTTGGAAGTTGAATTTGAGAGTTTAGAGATTCAGATTGGATGGCGAGACAATCAAGTAGAAGGCCAAGGCCAGAGCAGAGTCAACAGGAAGGGAGTCAAGAGGCTTCCTCAGGAGCAAACCAAGCTTCAGCCTTCATCACCAGGGATGAGATGGAGGCTATGATGAGAAGACAAGAAGAGATGATCCAGAACTTGCTTCAGCAAATTGGGCAACTTGGAGCACAAAACCAAGGAGCAATTAGAGTTCAGAACGGAGCAGGACCATCTGGCGTAGCACCAGAGCTAGGGGACACTCACGCAGAGCATGTTGATCCGACCCCGGGAAGAGAGATGGGGGCATCCGAGCCACCTGGTAGCAATAGAGGAATGAACGTTCAGCCAGGGAGGCATACACATGAAAACTCCCGTGGACTCGGGGGGCAGGTCGAAGGCAGTGAACGAGGACTACAGCTTGGAGACAATGACAGATTAGCAGAGATGGTTAGAAGAGCTATGAGAGGCGGTTTAGTAAACAGAGACTTGGAAGATGTAAACATGAGTCATTTTTCTTCTGCGATTAGGATGGCTAGGAACCCACCAGAATTCAAGCTACCATCAGTAGAGATGTACGATGGGAGGACAGACCCTGCGGTCCATCTTACTAAGTATATGAGGCACATGGAAGTGCTGGGGGCATCACAGGAGATCATGGCCCGGTGCTTTCCACTGTATTTGACGGACATTGCAGCGTTATGGTTTAGGCAACTGGAGAGCGGCTCCATAGGAACGTGGGCAGATTTAACTGAGAGATTCATGAGGCAATTCAGGGTTCATATTGCGAGACCCAAGAATGTGATGACTTTGGCAACCTTGAAGCAGAAAACTGGAGAGACTTTGAGGAGCTTTCTAACGCGATTTAATGCGGCGGCAGCATCTGTGGATCGACCAGATCCATCTATGGTCATGAAGGCGGCTGTATCTGGAATAGTTGATAGTACAGAGTTCAAGAATTCATTAACCAAGGACCTGCCTATGAATCTGGGAGAGTTCTATCATGAGGCTGAAAAGTTTCTGCGTTTGGAAGATGCTAGTGCAGAAAGAGAGGAAGAAGATGACGTTTACGCAATCAAGAGCGGAAATCCAACTGGAAAGGGTGCGGAGACTAGCAAAGGAAAGAGAAAGGCTGAGGATAATGATGACAGGACAAAGCGGCAACGGAGGGAGCCACGATTCACCACTCACACTGAGCTGAATGAGAGTCTGGAACGAATTTATCAGGATACCAAGGAGCATGTCCCGTATCGTAGACCAATACGAAGGGATCCAACCTCTGACGAAAGAAAATTAGATAAGTTTTGTGTATTCCATGAATTAAACGGTCATAACACTAATAATTGTAGGCATTTGAAGGACGAGGTGGAAGGGCATATCAGGAACAGTATGCTCCTTCAGTATGTGAGGAGGCGAACTCCAGCTGTGGAGCCAGAGCGACCACCGTCTACATCGGCTAGAGGTGACCCTGGATCGTGGCACCGTTTGATTATCCATTGATTGCTTGATTAAAATAACGATGAACAAGTTGTAAACCTCTCGCTAACACAGTTAAATCATTTACACATGTGAGCGATCGCGCACGATCCATAGGCATGCTCTGAATGACTACCAGCCGCGTTATAGTAAGAGTTTACGCTTTGACATCTTCATTCTGCTCTTTGCTTTGGTTTTGATTTGAACATTTAAATTCTTCCTGTTTGGACATGTCTGCTGTAAGGTTCATATGATTATTGCTTTAACATTTACAATTCTATGGAAAAATTACTTGTATGCCCGTGGATCGCGAACGGTCCACGAGCACCTCTTGCATGGCAGTGAACTGCCGAAGTCTTTGATTCGGAAAATCCCCCAAACAATAACTCCGGCACTGATAATATTAAGTCCCCCCCGGGCACACTCATTCGCCTCGAACGGCACCCGACCTCGAACGGTCACAATTCGCCTCGAACGGCACCCGACTTCGAACAGTCACAAACTCGCCTCGAACGGCACAACTCATCTCGCCACAAATGGCTCGATCGTGAAAGGTCGCCATTTGAGGTCCACCCCCTGACCGCCAACAGTCGCACCTTACCACGAATGGCTCGATCTCGAACGATCGTCATCCGAAGTAAGGCGCTTGACCGCGAACGGTCCCATTTCATCTTTTGCCGCGAACAGTATCGGCCGTGAACGGTCACATTTCACCCCAAGTGGCTTGATCGCGAACGGTCACCATTTGAGGTCCGCCCTCTGACCGAGCTCGGTCGCTTTACCTCGAATGGCTCGATCCCGAACGGTCGTCATTTGAAGTAAAGCGTTTGACCGTGAACGATCACATTCCACCGCAAATGACTCGATCTCGAACGATCGTCGCATGGATTTAGACGCTTGACCGCGAACGGTCGCACTTCACCTCAAATGACTCGATCGCGAACGGTCGTCATTTGAAGTTAGGCGCTTGACCATGAACGACCGCGCTTCATCCCAAATAGCTCGATCCCGAACGGTCGTCATTTGGGGCTATATAAAATATCAAGCTCTTTACAGGTTGTCAACAGGAGATAAACATCCAGCTCATGGCATTACAAAACACGCCTTCCTACCGCAAGGACATCAACAAGATATGAACATCCAGCTCATGGCATTACAAAACACGTCTTCCTATCGCAAGGCATGTTTTGGGGGGCAAAGTGTTATCCCATTTTTGGTCAAAACTGGAATATCAATGTTGTGTGCATTTCCACCACGACCGAACCAAGAAGAAGCAGCCAGCGAGCGTATATAAGTCTGGGATTTCACTCATGATTCAAGTATAAAAGTCCATTCGGTATCAAAGGTTTAAAGTTTCATTCGGCAATGTAGAGCGAAATCTCATTCGGCAATGTAGAGCGAAATCTCATTCGGCATTCAAGATGCCTTGGTTCATCCGGCGTTCCCCATACAAGAGCTCATTCGGCACTATATAGAAGTTCATTCGGCATTCTCAATTCCACTTCCCTTCCTAGCCGAACCAGCCACACTTCCATGTACTACCGAATGAGCTCCACCGAACCACTCTCCACCGAACCATGCCACTACCGGTCCAGCTCCATCTCCATGCTCCTACCGGACCAAATTCCACCGAACCAACACTCTTCCCACGCCTACCGAACCAACTCATTCTCCATCCACTGTCGAACCAAGGCAACGCCGGACCAAAGCATTGCCGAACCAACTTTGCCAGGCCAGATTGCATCAGCCCAAGCCCACCAGCAGCTATATACATCCAGAACCCCTACCCCCGGCCTCACTCTATAAATAGAGGGGCAGGGGGTACAACAATGGCAGACAAGTTTGAGAGCTCAAGCACGGAAGGAACTTTCAAACAACTTTCATATAGTTGTAACCAAAGCTTCGTACTTGTAATCTGAAGAGAAAGAGGAGAATAACATATAAAGTGGATGTAGGCACGTTCTGGCCGAACCACTATAAATCTGTGTGTCTTTTACAGTTTAGTCCCTGCTTTTTACATATTTGCGTAAATCACCCAAATCGCTAAGAACAACATAAAATCAGCTAAATCGTACGACTTTGAGGTGTTTGCCCATTTTTGCGCAAACAGTTGACGATCACGTATTCATTCGTGCTTCCCTGATGAAGGGTGTGGTGCGTTTTAGTAGCTCCGAGAAATTGGCTCCTTGTTATATTGGACCGTTTCCTATTACGGAATGTATTGGCCATGTTGCTTATAATGTATCGCTACCTGTTCAGTTTTTGGGAATTCACGACGTATTTCATATATCACAGCTTTGTCGATGCCTTCGATATTCGGATTCTATTATTGATACTCATGTGTTACAAGATCTTGAGATCTCACCCGACTTGTCTATTGTGAAAAATCCTATTCGTGTGCTAGCTTCGGAGGTTAAACACCTTCGGAATAAAGAAGTCCCGCTTGTGAAAATTCAATAGTCCGAAAACCCCAAAGATTGCACTTGAGAAACCAGAGAATTCATTGAGCGTTTTTATCCCGGTTTTCTCTCCTTTTCGGGTGGAGGTGAGCATTTTATCTATCTTTTCTTTTTTTTCTTTGTTGTGATGAATTATTCACGTTATTGACTCCTTCTAGTATGAAAATAGCGGGGACGCAATTTTTATAAGGGGGACTCTGTAACAACCGTGATTTATTTTTTTACCGCTGAAATAAAATTTTAAAATGGAAATTTTAAATTGAAATTTTAAAAATAAATTTGCAATGCGAAAATAATTTGCAAAATTAGTTGTAAATAGCTTGGCTCTGTTGAAAAATAACCAAGTTATATTTTCATTTTCTTTGCATTCACGTATCAACAAAGTGGTCCATTTCAAAGCAAAATTAGTGCAAATAAATTTATATAGTCAGATGAATGCATATGGGTCCATATTGTAAAACAATGATACATGGGCTGTTACCACTTGTTTTTAAAGCAAATATGAGTTTCTTTTCTATTTTTTTTATTTTCATTTAATGATTTATGATATTTGATATTTTTTAAATAAATCATTTACGATGATTGATTCGCGGAATGTTGATAAGCGTGTTTCTTATTTAACTAGCGGGCCTAACTAGCACCAACTACAATATTATGTGTACGTGTAAAACGTGAATAGCATAGATTTTCAATTCGCATAGTACAAGTTTGCAACGTAAATAGAGTAGCAAGTCAGTGCATGTTCAGGGTGTTGTGCATTTCATAAAAACAAGTTTAAGTTATAAAACTTTAATATGCGAAAATATGGTCTGGAAGTTAATCCATACACGTGTGTAGCTTGCAGTAATGCAGGCCCAGGTTACATATTTTTGTTTTTCCGTGCGTTCAATAATGTGTCCATGTTGTAATATTCTTGTGTTCAATAATGAATAGCACACATATAGTTTAGTTAATTAGTTTTCAAATGAATGAAGAACGAAGTCTTTTTTTTCCAAGTCCTTTTCTTACATTGAGCACGTATAGCCTTTAATGCTCTTGTACTTAAGTGTTGGCCAGCACGTTCTCAATTTAATGCATTGTACCGAATTGTCAGATTCCATAATTTATTCGATCTACTCATATTAGCGAGAAAAGAAAATACCTAAAACATTTTTTCATTGGGTTAAAAAGCTTCAGTTGTAGTGAAAAGTGCATTAATGGTAGTTTGATGGTGGCTCTCATTCTTTCAAATCTGGGTTGTTCATCTGTCTTGAAGAAAAAAAAAGTGAGTGAAAAAAACTCACATTTTCTAATTTATATACGTTTCTTCATTGTTGCGTGCATGGTATCATTCTAATTATACAAATTTTAGTTAAGATAGCACTCTGTTTTTACTGCACTTAGTCCTTGCGTGCATATGTGTTTCATTCGGTTTACATCTTGCGTATAACATTTTTGAAAAGTGAGTCCCTGGTCAATTAATATCTTTTATACGTTGTTGCCTGTTAAGAAAAATGTCATGATGATTGCATTACAATTAAACAGGGTATCGCATGAATTGAAGCTGAGAAACCCAGGTTTGCATGAATGTTGCATGTTTACATGAGTCAGGACAACATAATATGCACTTTTGATTTGTATATATGAGGTGTTGCCTGACCGTTAATTGAATCCATGTGTGCGTGAATTGTAGGAAATCAGGTAGTAGATTATATTATTTTGGGTACATGTTTTATTCAGTTTTCAAAGGCATTTTTCATTTTCAAAAGGCACGAGCTAGTTATATAAATTGCGTACGTATGTTTTAGATATAAACTAATGCATGCGTTCCTTATTTCGTGCATAGCACTCTGACTTCCATCATCTGCATGCGTGTTTGTATGCTTGCTCTCGTCCCTTTTATTATTTAGTTCAAGCATATAGTAATCATCTATGCATGCTTGTAGTTATTAAACACGTGAATTTGGCCAAAGTTTAATATTTTAGTAGTTCAGGCATGTAGAGGTTGCTCCATTTTGGAAAAATATTGCATGCGTACAACTTTCATGCTTTTGGAGTTGAGTGGATACTTGTTCACTTCTTTGAAAAGAAAATAAAAATAAAAAGTTTGGTGCGGCTATTTAATATTGCGTCTCTTATAATATGGTGTGTGCGCTTTATAACTTAAAAGCGTACAAAATAAAGGAAAGTTTGCCAGACCACTTGTTATATAGTTTGCGCGTCTAGTATAACGTTTAGTGAATTAGTGCATTTCATCATATAAGCGCATTTTGTTGCCGTTATTTTTATAACAGAATTTTTACACCGGTATTATAATTTTGATGCGTGTTGTTTTGTCGACTTTATTTTTATGAATAAAAATTACTGTTATTTTAACGTCAGCAACTGATAATTTAAAGTGAATTATTAAGCGTTTATCCCGCAACACTGATTTGGTATCCGTTTTTACGGTGTTTTATGAAGTGCAATTTCCTCGTCAAAATTGCTACAGACGTTGCTATTTTAATCACGTGTTTTAAAAATCGTTTTAAAAATAAAAATTGTTTTCAAAATTTTTACTGTTACGCTTTCAAAAGAATGAGGAAGCGATTTAAACGCTTTAGCAAAATTAAGGACTATGAATCATTACTTTTACTTATTCGCTTAACTTCGGACTTGTCCGTTTGAGAACGAAAATTTTATTTGCACAAAAATACACTATTTTGCACTTTCAAGGAAACGATGAAAAGATTTAAACGAATTAGCAAAAGTGCGGAGTATGGAACCACACTTTTACTATTTCGGTCAATTCAGGACTCGTTAATTGAAATATTTGCTGTTGTTTGATGATTTTAATGATTTTATTGAGCTTTCGAGCCACTATGCTGGACCTTCGGGTCATATGATGCACCTTCGGGTCAAATACTAGTACTAGACCTTCGGGTCATATGTTGGACATTCGGATCATTTTTTGGGCGCCAAAATTATGATGATAGTACTTGGTTGGCTTCGGCCATATGTTGTTGCACGTGCGGCGTAGCTTAGACTCGACATTGAGGGATCGATCCACTTTTATGTTGATTTTTCTAGTTATCTATTATTGATTTTTAGATTTTGTGAATTTTTGATTTGAATTCAATTATGAATTTGAAAGTTGATTTTGATGGAGTTTGATGTGATTTCTTCATTTAACTATGTTGATTTCTTATGTTGAATAGTCTCATTTGAGATTATTATTATTTTGCTTTGATGTTATTTACGATGAACTCACTTCTAAGAAAAATTTAGACTGATCCGTTTATTATTTTGTTTTAAATAATATTCGGGTCAGACCGAGTTATTTCGGGGTAATCTTTATCTCTGATTCAGTAGCAGCTTCAGCTTTTGGAATCTCACATCATCTTTTGTTTAGCATTCGAGGAGTTCTTTTGGTTATTTGACTCCCATCTCTTGTATGTTGGTATCTATGTATATGTGTATTTGGTTCATGTGAACTATAGATTGTTGTAGCATGTATTCCAGACTTGTCTTCCGCTATATATCTGATATTTCTGTTCTGATGTGATTATACTATCAGTGTTGTTGTTATTATGAGTTGTTCTGGATTTTTCTTTAGCCACTGTAGTTTCGTTTTAAACTTGGATTGAATATATATCTTTGGGTGTAATTAACATAACTCCTATCGATGTAATCAATACCCGTCTAAGGCATAATTTACGGATGGTCGCTTCTAGCAAGCCTTGAGCTTCGCAGTAACAGACGTTATTCCTTATAATAACCTTTGTTATTGTGAGCATAGAGGTGAAGCGTCACATGATTGATGTCGTCTGCGATCTATGTTGGAGTGGTGAAGTTTCATTTGGCAGTGAAATTTGAGGGCGCTTATGTTACATGGGTTTTTGCCATGATGGCGACGTAAAACGTGGGTGTAGCTGCGATCTATGGCAGGTTCCATGGTGTAATCGAGGAGCTTGTTATGCCTACAGTTTTCCATGGTTTTGCTGGGGTTGCGACGTAATCATCGGGTTAACTGCGACCATGGAGGGGTTGATGATTTCCAGAGCATTCTCACCAAAAATGTTTCCAGTACTTAAAAAAAATGTTTTCTATATTTTCACCAAAATATTTTCAAGTATTTTCACTGGGTGTTGAAAACGGGTTTACAAAGTATTTATAGATTTTTAGTCCTATGCCTGATCAACGTATGACCGAATTTCTGTGAGAACAAGGTTGGACTTGTTGAGACATCTGGTTATAAAGAGTATCTTTATAAAAAAACTATTTGGGCAATATTATGTAGATTTTTAAAGTGTTTTAATTTTTTTTATAAAAAGAGCTTATAGTTAAAAATGTTCAACAACTAATTTAACTAATATTAAGCACTGTAATTAATATTCTAGCTTCTTTCCTTTTCAAGGACGAAAAGATTTAAAGGGGGAAGGAATGTGATAACCTGGATTTTTGGATATCTGATAATTGGATAATTAACTGTCTTTTACTTTTGAGATACTAATTTTATAGTTCTGATAATAAATATATATATCTAAATAAATATTTATTTGATAATCTTCTAATATAATTTTATAAATTTTCAATACTCATCTTTCCAAACAAAATAAAATATGTGTTCTCAAATTTCTAACTATTTATGTGTATAAGAATGAAAATAAATATCATAAAAATAAATGGGATTTAAAACTTAATATTTTAAAACTAGTATTTATATATATGATTGCTTATTAGTGTATAATTTGTTTTCTTTAAAGATTAAATAAATATTAAAAAAGGAAGAGTTTAAATATAAACACATAAAACATATATTAATATATAAACTAATTGAAAATATAATACAAAAAATTGTATAAAAACATATTAAAACATAAATTCACGCAAAATTACACATGTAAATAATTATTACATGGAATTAACAAGTGTACGCTAATTTAACAAGTGTCACATTTTTTTTGTTATTTTCTTTTCATTTTTAAATAAATATAACTTGGCTATGTATGTATATCTCTACCTCTACGCTCTCTTTTCTTTTCTATCTTACATTTTTCAAATCAAAAACTGAAAGAAACAAAATAAAATCAGGAAATCAAACTAAAAGAAAAATCAAACAAATCCTTTCAAGTTTTTCAAAACTGAAATAAAAGCAAAGATTTAAAACTTCAAGCTTTCAACCGAGTGAAACATCAATTCAAATTTAAGTTCAAGTTCAACATAAACAAGGTGGATCAAACATGATGTTTCAAAAATCTGTATCAGTGAAATTTTCATAAGTTCAACACAATTAAGGTAATTTCCAGATCAAATTGAAGCAACAGTTCAAAATTCCTAAGACATATCCAGATTTCAGGTTTCAGAGCTTTGTGTTCTCTTTTCAACATTATTAAGGTGAGTAAATCACTTGATCTAGCTTTACTAGAGGTGTAAATATATGTATAGGCAGTAGTTGTTCATTTTGGTGAAATCTGTGAAGTAAAAGTTGTTGAACTTTTATTGCAAGTCGTATATACAATTGCATGTTTATGGAACTCGGATAGATTCTTTATTGTCAAGAATGAATGATAAAATCTGTCCCTATGTTTATATATATGTGTGTTAGTTAGGGAAGAACCTATCACTTAAGTTAAGTAAGAAGAAGAAGAAACAACAATTTTCAAAAGATCAGAGAGTATATGCAAAACCTTGCTCACTGTGACCCTCCTATACACCTGTATATCTTTTAAAATTCGTATGAATGGATTTTTTTTTAAGCATATATGTATCAACTAATATCTATGATGTGTACATGAGGATTTAGCCATGTTTGGGTACCGAAAAGTACACAGTAATAAGTTAGTTCCTATGTTCTTGTTTATTCATTGTATAACCTGTTAAGTTAAAAAGCAAAAAAATCAACAACTCAATATCCATTATGTTTTAATTTATGATTCCAAAACAAATGTTGTTTGTTTTAGAGGGTAGTTCATTTTAAAAATCGTTTCATTAAAATTCTTCATGTATAGGAAAAGAATGAAGGGTGTTATAGTGGATGTCTTGACTTTGGGTAAAATTCAAGTATCAAAATTCCATAAATGGATTACATACCCGAGATCCTGGTAGGAAATCACGATTTTTAACAGTGGCTTGGTAATTTTTAAGATTGCAAGGAGGTAGAGTGGGGAAGTTGAACAGAAATTGGGGATTTGCCAAATTCCATCAAAATGGCTAGCTTCGAGGTATGGTATAAGTTATGGGGGAGGCTCAGTCAAGGGCGCTCATGAGAAAACTAATGTGGAAGGGTATACTTGGCCGTGGAGGTGAGGCAAGGTAGATGTAGGGTTTAGTAGCAGCTTTGGCACGTCTCTGGTTGTTTGGGTTGGCGTCATGATGGGGAAGGTACGAGCGTGCGTAGGTGAGAGAAAATCTAGGAAAGAGGTGGCGTAGGTTCTGACGAAGTGCGGTGGATGTTGGGGGTTCGTAGTGTCGGACTGAGGCGGTTTTGGGTGGCGTCGTTCATGCCAGGCTTGGGTCGGGGATTGAATTTTTAACTCAGATATGTGGTTTGTGTTTTTTGGTAGGGAAGCGGAGGGTAGGGATCGGAAATGACTTATGAAGTCGATCGATGGTGAGGTTGGATAGCCGGAAATGTGTGCACGTGCACGAGTTCAGTGCACAGGAGGAAGATGATCGAGAGTTTGACAATAGACAAGAGAGAGAGCTCGGGGGAAGGGAAGGTTTGGACTCGGGTTTTACATGGGGAAACATTGGGTTAGGCTCAAGACGTTCTTGAGTAGTTTAGCAGGTTTTTAGAAAAAGAGAGAGGGGTGTAGTATTATGGATCGGGTATTGGGCTTTGGCCCCGAGTGTTCTTTACAAATTTTTTTTTTAAAAAAAATGTAAGTATCAAGTCTTTGAAAAAATATACAATTTTCAAAGTTTTCAGAGCAAAATGTTAAACTGGTTTCAAAAGCAAAGGTAGAGATCTGTTATCAAACAAGTTTTGAGATTCAAAATTTTAAAATGTTTTTTTAAAGATTGATAATTTTGATTTGATATTTTATATTAGGCTAATTACTTAATTAAATCTCTAAGTGTTTTCAAATGAAATTTAATGATGTAGTTAAGTATTTGATTAAGATAAATGGTTTATCTAAATAAATTAAGATCTTAGTAATTAAAGGAAAATGACTTAAGGTAATTAATTAAAGGATGATTAGTTAATTAGTGTATTATTTACTTAATGTGAACAATTAATGGTTGATTAATTAATTTCATTAATTAATTAAAATAATAATAAATGGGTTGTAATTAATGTTAAGTAAGCAGGGATTAAAAGTAATTAAAGTAATTAATTAATTTATTTAGAGATTAATTTAAATTAATTAGAAATTGTGTGACTATTAATCTTACTTATGAATGATAAAGATAAATTAATTGCCTTGGTTTGTTGATATCTCTGATATGTAATTTGAGGTGTGCGGTGATATGAAAAGGATGGATTGATCTGCTAATAAATGTGAATTATTTTTTTAATTAGATTTATGTGATGGATTTCCGTGTGCGTATGTTATTCTGAATTTAATTAAATTGCTTACTTATACAACTTTGCTTAAAAGATGACATTGGATTTGAAGAGACCGGGGTTGGATATTAGCAATACCCGAAACCACTTCGATTTGCCGTCTACAAAATTCTTTATATAGATTTGATTATAAAATCAGATTGGCTGGAATGGGGTAAATTAAGTAATCCAGACCATCTAAACTAAGTAGCGATACTTAGATATAATTTTGTGAAATAAATATTGATTTTAAACAAAATAAGAACACGTAGTGAGATACGAGATTACCCTAGTTTTCAAGACGTTTTATATTTTAGTATTTCATGTTATATGGGTTTACTCACGCTGGTTTCCAGCCTGACTCGGATGTTACTTAAATGTAATGCTCGGGTCAGACCGAGTATTAAGGATTTTCAGGTTTGAAGGTTCTGAAGCTCAGGTGGCGAGCTGGATGGCTGGAACGTACAGAGTATATTCCTCTATGTTTTGGGGTTGCATTTTTTGTATCCTGGGACATGTTAATTATAACTATCCAGTTTATGTATTAGTGGTTGTACTCTGATATATTGAATGTTAACTGACAAATACAGCTTTCCTTTATGTAAATGCTATTATTTGGTATTATATTTTGATCCGCTCTGAATGTGAGATTTTGAGTTTTTGTTTCCTGTTCTTCTTCTACCTCTTTACTTCTTCACCATAACAATTTGGAATGTTCAGCGCTCGATTGCTCGGCATTTCTACAGTGAACGTATAGTGTCAAATTTTCGGGTCGTTACATGCATACAATAATAGTACAGCTTAAACGTGCACATATCAATGCTCCATAACCTGTATACTTTGTTAATGGAGTATACTGAAATATCAAAAAGAACATTAATAGATAAATTTAATTTAGTACATAGGGATTCGATGTTAAAATGGAATAGAAAAGGAAAAAATTGAGGAAGGGAAATAATTAATCCAAATGTATGCTAATCTATTTTAATTGGAAAAATGGCGAAATCGCATTATTCATATCTTTTATACAAACACGCATGCATCAATTTTGGCAAGTTTAATTACTTATTATAGTACAATTTATAGCTTAATGGATTCACTATAGAAAAGCAATCTCATTCACAAATATTCAATTCGGCTTCACGTAATCAAATACGTTTAATTACTTATATTTCCATTTCTATTAATAAATTATCGAACCATATATTACATATGAACTTCTATGCTCAACAATTAGTTTTTGTACATAGGATACAAAGATCATGTTTATGCATATAAACACATACACTTATACAGATATATTTTTGTAATTTGGTCCAATTATTAGTACAAATCTGATAATATCATTGTTAACTCCTATTTCTGAAGCGACCTAAGACTTACGCGAATTAATGACCTAAAACTTAGGTCACCTAACGACCTAAGGGCGCTAACGACCTAACTACAGCAGCGACCTAAGATCACAAAGCACTCCGCGACCTAAGGTCTTTAGCGACCTAGTGCTTCGGTTCTTCAGCGACCTATGAAGTGCACCGACCTAGCGACCTATAGGAAGTTCCAACCTAACACACTCAGCGACCTAACGACCTAAAGTCTCAAGCGACCTAACGACCTAAAGGCCAGAGCGACCTAAAGGATGGAGCGACCTAACGAGTCAACAGGCAAGCGACTTAACAGCTAAAGAAGGAAACGACCTAGCGACCTAATGACTTAACGAGTTAAGATATAGGTCGCGTCAACTTAGGTCGCACCACCAGACCACTCAAAATAGTTAAGTTGCTCCTTTTCCTAGGTTACACACAACCTACCACTTGTCACCATGTTCAGTCAGATCAAGTGCATCCTATCAAGCCGCAGACCATGCCCCTTAGGTCGCTCGCGACCTAAGTCCTGCCTTAAACCGTTCACGACCGATGATTTGTCACGATTTTCAAATGATATGCAACTGTTGAGTCGTAGCTCGTGTTTCCTAGATCGCGGGCGACCTACGACCTATCTTAGGTCGTTCACGATCTAACACCTATCCAGAATTCACCTATAAATACGCCCATAGCTCCAACATACGGAGGACTTTCGGACCGATCTCTTAAAGCGCCGATACTCTGCTGAATTCTCGACTCACTTAACACTTCAACTACGAAAGACATCTCAACTAACTTCGGAAGGAAATCTAACTCAATCTACATGGATTTGAAGAATTCTTCTGCATCAAAGTTCTACTTGTCTGTCTCATTGGAATTGTAATTGAAGATTGTTGTAAAAGTTGTAATCAATTCAGTAATAAAGAGAGTTAAAGTGGACGTAGGCTTACCCTAAGCCGAACCACTATAAAAGCTGTTGTTTTTTCTGCTTTTTCTGTGATTTCTCTACTTGTTTGTAGTTCCCGTGTACACGGGTGGTGCTTTCACTCAACTTCAATCCACACCGAGGTGTTAGCGTCTTATTTTTACGTTAACATTTTTTGGTGCTTTCACTGAGAACCCAACTCAGGAAACTTCCACCATTGCTCCGCAAAGGATTGTTGAAAGGATTTCTTTTAAAACCAGAAGTTTACTGGAAATAATGGCTCCTGGGAGAAAACGAAGTTCTGTAAGATCCGACAATGTTCAAGAGAACACCGCTACCTCTCCTCCTTCAAGTCAAGCAGCTCCAACTGTTGGAGTTACACGAGCAGAATTGGACGCCGTAGTTTTGGGATTGAATCAGCAATTGAATGCTCAGAATGCGCAGTTGGAAGCCCAGAATGCCCAGAATGCCCTGATCTTGAGTAAGTTGAATGATCTACTAGGGGAAAACTGTCAACCGGGAAATAATGATGGAAACCCTACTGTGGGAGTTCAGGATGTTGAAGGGAACATTTCTCAAAGAGCCGCGGACCCTGTAGAAAGGACTCCTCTTCAAGCTGGGGGATCAGGGCCGCAGCCGACCCTCCGTGAACGATTGTCAAGGCAGAATTCAGAGAGAGTGGATGATGTGTGCCCTCCAGAGCCTCTGAATGATGAAGAGTATTTTTCGGGTATGGTTCGTCAAATCATGAAAGAAAGTGTGCGAAGAGATGAAGACGAGAAAGAGTGGGGATTTGCTCCGAGCAAAACTCCATTTACTGAAAAGATCTTGAAGGCAGAGTTCCCGAGGAAATTCGTTCCCCCTACTATTCCAGCTTACAAGGGGACGAGTGATCCAAACGAGTTTCTGTATAAGTACGACTGGCATATGACTGGTGCCAGGGAGTCTGATGAAATTAAATGCCGATACTTTCCGGTTTATCTAGAAGGTGTAGCTCTATTGTGGTTTACAAAGCTGCCGGTCAGGTCCATCGATCAATTCTCCGATTTGACCAGGAAATTCAATGAGCAATTTCGATTGTATGCTTCTAAAGCAAAGGATATAATGTCGCTATCGAGTCTAGAGCAAAATCCGGGAGAATCTATCAGGTCGTGTTTGAATCGCTTTAACATAGCATTGGCTGAGGTAGATAATGCTGAGCCACGCATGGTCCTGACATACTTGATGAGGGCGATTGACAAATCGAGCGAATTTGGAAAATGGTTGAAAATGAAAGAACCAAACTCGCTCGACAAATTCTACAAAAAAGCGGATGAATTCATGCGCTCGGAGAGCCTCCAAACACCGGCCAAGGGGGTGTCAGCAGAAGCCGGGAACAATGGTGCTGCTTCAAATAAGAAAGAATCTAACACTCAGAAAAGGGGAAGTGATGGTGGAAAGAAATGGGGAGATTCTAAGAAAGGCCGTTCTTTCAATTTCACACCCTTGACCGATACCCCTGAAAACATCTTCTTTGCGACCAAAGATGATATCAATTATCCAGCACCACCTAAAATGAGAGTTGCGATTAAGATGGAGAAAAGTGGAAGGTTCTGTCGGTTCCACAACCAGCCCGGCCATGACACCAACGAATGTCGTCAGTTGAAAGAGGTAATTGAACAACTCTTGAAGGAAAACAAACTCCAGCAGTATGTGAAAAGGAACAGAAATGTCCCAGCTTCCTCAACTCAAGGACAACAAGTTCCCGCTCACCGTCCAGCCTCAAGTGAGAAGGCCGTAGAGCATGAATCGGAAAGACCTGTTATCAATATAATAACTGGAGTACCTCACCCAGCAGGCAAAAGCTGGGGCGAAATGGAAAGGTATGCCCGGGCCTTGAGGCATGTACCAGCTGAAGAGAATGTTTTTGTCTTAGAGAATGATGCGCCTTTAAAGCAACAAAAGACTTCCACGGATGATATCGTGTTCAGTGCCAGGGATTCTTTGGGTATTGAGGCTCCGACCATAGATCCTTTGGTCATATCCGCTGGTATTGGGCCGACAACTGTGTGAAGAGTTCTAGTTGATTGTGGAGCTTCATGCAACATCCTCTTCAAGAAGACCTTCGATCAAATGAAAATTCCAAAGGCTGACGTTCAAGCTTCGTCACTTAAGATTGCTGGGTTTGCTGGAGAACCCAAACAGCCGATTGGGACCATTGATTTGTTTGTAGAACTCGGAAAGGGGCTAAGGAAGGTAGCTCGAAAGCAAACCTTTATAATTGTTGAAGAATTCTCTGCCTACAATGCCTTTTTAGGCCGACCAACTCTTGCTGCGTTCAAAGCTGTTCTTGCCCCATGGTGTCTGACTCTAAAATTCCCCACAGATAATGGAGTTGGTGTGATTAAGGGAGACCAAGATGCGGGGCGAGAATGTTACTTTGCAGAGTTGTGAGAATCAAGGAAGAGAGAAATGGGAAAAGGTGCGGCGGCTCAAGTCCGCACCAAGGAACCGACCTTGTAGCAATTACAGGGTGGACCCTGCATTAGCGAATGTAGTGGCGCACGAAGAGAGATGGATCCAAGAAAAGACAGTGCAGGGGAGAATAGGGTAGTACCGGTAGAGGTAACAGTGCCGGTGCCCGTTGACCCAAAAGACCCAAACAAAGTACTTAATGTGGGTTCGCAGCTCAACACGACAGTTCAGAATGTTCTGATTTCATTTTTGAAGGCTAATTTGGAAGTATTCGCTTGGACTCATGCTGACATGTGCGGAATATCCCCAGAGATTGTAGTACATACTCTGAACATTGATCCAAAGTTTACACCTGTGAAACAGAAGAGAAGGACTCAGGGTCCTGAAAGAACGGCAGCGTTAAAAGAAGAAGTGGATCGGCTCATGGAGAACGGGTTCATTAGAGAATCTACTTATCCAAATTGGGTCTCAAATCCAGTGCTGGTTAAGAAAGCTAACGGAAAGTGGAGAGTGTGAATTGATTTTTCAGATCTGAACAAAGCCTGCCCCAAAGACTGTTTCCCGCTACCCAGGATTGATCAGTTGGTGGATGGCACGGCAGGACATGAATTGTTATCGTTTATGGATGCATACTCCGGATATAACCAGATTATGATGCATGAGCCGGATCAAGAGGATACGAGCTTCATCACAGATGTTGGACTCTACTGCTACAAGGTCATGCCTTTTGGACTCAAGAATGCAGGGGCAACTTACCAGAGGCTTGTTAATGCCATGTTTAAACCACAGATTGGAAAGACAATGGAAGTTTATGTTGATGATATGCTAGTAAAGTCTAAGAAAGCAGTGGACCATATGGATCACCTGGCAGAGATGTTTGCAGTACTCCGCAAGTACAGAATGAAGCTTAATCCCCTGAAATGTTCATTTGGAGTGGAGTCCGGAAAGTTTTTGGGTTTCATTGTGAGCGCTAGGGGCATTGAAGCCAATCCAGCTCAGATCACCGCTCTGAGAGAAGTCAAGGCTCCTAGAACGAAGAAGGAATTGCAAAGTCTCAATGGAAAGGTTGCTGCCTTGAGTCGGTTCATTTCCAAAGCTACTGACAAATGCATTCCATTCTTTGATGCTCTGAAGAAAGGAAGAAAAAACTTTGAGTGGACTCTTGATTGTCAGAAAGCATTTGATGAGTTGGTTCGTCATATGGAAGTGCCTCCGATACTTTCAAAGCCTGACAGTGGTGAAGATCTCTTCGTATATTTGGCAATTTCGTCTCATGCTCTCAGTGCAGTGTTGGTACGGGAAGACACAAGGATCCAACGCCCAGTCTATTATATCAGCAAAAGATTCACTGGGGTAGAGATGAACTATTCAAGATTAGAAAAGCTCGCCTATTGTTTGTTTATCGCATCAAGAAAATTGAGGCCGTATTTCCAAGCTCATCCCATCAAAGTCCTCACTGATCAACCTCTAAAGCAAGTCCTATTCCGTCCAGAGACTTCGGGCTGTCTTTTGAAATGGAATATTGAACTCAGTCAATATGACATCACTTACCATCCCCGAAAAGCAATAAATGGACAAGCTTTGGCAGATTTCATTGCGGAATGCACGGATAAGGGGGATAGTGAGGAGGAAGCTACTAATAGCGTCCCAATCCAATGGAAATTGTACGTCGATGGAGCAAGGAATGATTACTGTTCCGGAGCAGGGGTTGTCCTTGAAACCCCAGAGGGGTGATCGCTATGTTATGCGCTGAGACTAGAATTCCCTTCGACAAACAATGAAGCTGAATATGAAGCTCTCATCGCTGGTTTAAGGATCGCTAAAGAACTAAACATCAAGGCATTGCATGTCTTCAGTGATTCTCAACTTATTGTTTGTCAAGTCAAGAAGGAATTTCAAGCTAAAGGAGGGAATTTACCAGCCTATTTGTCAAAAGCCTAGGAGCTCCTTCAAGATTTTGACCGTTATTCAATAAACCATATCCCCCGAGAAGAAAATATGAAGGCGGATTCTCTCGCGAAGTATTCAAGTACTGGTGAAGCTCAACTATTGGGGTTAGTTCCCGTCGAAGTCTTGTCAGCTCCAAGCACAGATGAAATGGATGTTGATTGGATTATGAATGTATCCCAAGAGCAAAAATCATGGATGACTCCGATACTTGAATATCTACTCAATGGTTCTCTGCCAGAGAATTCAAAAGAACGACAAAAGTTGATGAGGAAAGCCTCCATATATATAGTTCAAGATGGTCGTTTGTATAGACGAAGATTTTCAATACCATTACTCCGATGTGTGACAAAGGAAGAAGCTAAGACAATTCTAACTGAAGTAAACGGAGAGGAATGTGGAGATCATACAGGTGGTCAAACTTTAGCAAAGAAAATCCTCCGTTATGGATACTTTTGGCCAGAAATTAATCAGGATGCTACTGAATATTCCCGAAAGTGTGATAAATGCCAGAGATTCGCTAAAATTCGTAGAGCACCTTCCACTGAGCTAACACAAATGGTTAGTCCATGGCCGTTTGCCATCCGGGGAATAGATCTCATTGGGCCTTTGTCGACTGCCAAATCAGGGATTAAATATGCTATCGTTGCTGTTGATTATTTTACTAAATGGGCTGAGGCCGAACCATTGGCTACTATTACCTCTAAGAAAATGATAAATTTTGTGACTAAAAATATCATTTGCAGGTACGGTGTGCCTCGGAAGATAATCACAGACAATGGTACTCAGTTTGAAAGTGAGGAGTTCCAAGATTTTTGCAAACGATTCAAGATCCGAAAAAGCTTCTCAGCAGTGGCTCATCCGCAGGTAAACGGGCAAGTGGAAGCAGTAAACAAAATCATCAAATCAACCATCAAAAAGCAGCTGGAAAAAGCAAAAGGTGGTTGGGTCGACAAGTTACCGCTTGCACTATGGGCATACAGGACCACTCACAAAACTGCGACTGGGCATACTCCATTTTCATTGGCATACGGATCAGAAGCAATGATTCCAGTGGAAACTGAAGTCCCCTCACACAGAAGGATCCATTTTGATCAAAGTGAGAATGAAAAATTGCAACTGGAAGCACTTGACCTCCTCGATGAAAGAAGAGAAGAGGCAAGGCTTAGAATTGCAGCTCACCAGCAAAGAATAGCCAGGCACTTCAATTCCAAAGTTCGTCAATGCAGCTTTGAAGTTGGGGACTTAGTCCTGAAGAGAATTATGACAGCCATAGGTGTGTTTGGGCCAAACTGGGAAGGACCATATGTTATTGGCGCAAAGCTTCTTGATGGCACATTCAAACTCACAACTGTCGAAGGAGAACCAATCCCAAGAGCTTGGAACAGCAATCATTTGCGTCCCTATTTTACTTGAAAACATTGCTGAAATGTTGTAAAAGAATTATGAATACATGATTCTTGTATTGAAAGCAATTGTAAAGCAAGTGAATAATGAAAAGCTATAAAGTGGATGTAGGCCCAACTTTTGGCCGAACCACTATAAATCTTGTGTTCTTTACTATTATAAACTGCTTTGTTTTATTTCGACATATAAAATACGTTAGCTGTGTCACTAAAATGTCGATTTAATAATGCAGGCCACAAAAACAAAGCTTACCCATCGCAAGACTAAGCGATCTCCGACATCATTAAGTAAGCAAACACTAAGCCATTCGAAATTTCCACACTCAAATACTACAAAAGAAGTGCTTTGAACAAAAGTTAGCAATGTGGATGGAAGTGGACCATTTCTAACTAACTGCAGATGTTTGAACAAACAAACAACCAGTTAAATAGCCTGTGTCTACCACCACCAACTCGCTTAACTATGAAGTATATTTCTTTGGATAAGGGAAATTATTGGCAACTAAAAAGTGGTGACACTTGCACAAGACAATGGGGATCGCCAACATGAATAGACGGCAAAGAGACATGGGCTAGCAAGCATCAATCAGCAAAAGACCTCTTCGGAGGCACAAGCCCTCTTCGGAGGCACAACTCTTTGGAGGATAAAGACCTCGAGCGTGCCTAGCCAGAAAAAGAGAGATCTTTCTCGATACTAAGTTGCGGAATGATCGGTCGATACACTCCCGTGAATCCGTCCAACCGAGAGAAAGAAACTCCAAACTTCCAAGCAAAAGCCCTACTCAGAGGCACACGTTTCACCAAGATTGAAATAAAACTTCCAGGTGCTGAAACGTGAAAAGCCCTCTTTGGAGGCCCATTTCACCACAGTTGAAATGCTAAAAGACCTCGAGCGGGCCAACCAGAAAAAGAGAGATCTTTCTCGATACAAAGTTGCGGAATGAGCGGTCGATACACTCCCGTGAATCCGTCCAACCGAGAGAAAGAAACTCCAAACTTCCAGGCAGTAACCCTACTCAGAGGCACACATTTCATTATGATCGGTCGATACACTCCCGTGAAATGAAATGTGAAAAGCCCTCTTCGGAGGCCTGCTTCCTAGCGAACAGGGAAAAATAAAAGCCTCACCCAAGGGGCAGAAACAAAAAAGACCTCTTCCCAGAGGCACAACAAAATAAAAGCCTCTCCCAAGGGGCAGAAACAAAAAAGACCTCTTCCCAGAGGCACAACAAAACAAAAAGACCTCTTCCCAGAGGCAGAAACAAAAAAGACCTCTTCCCAGAAGCAGAAATGAAAAGACCTCCTCCCGGAGGCACATTCGAACAGAAAGACCTCTTCGGAGGCACACGTTTCACCGAGATTGAAATAAAACTTCCAGGTGTTGAAACGTGAAAAAGCCCTCCTCAGAGGTGCAACTTTTCAAAGAAGCAAAAATCAGAAAGCCCTTTACTGAGGCGTAATAAAAAAAAAGCCCTCTTCAAAGGCACACTTTAACTCTCAAAGGAAGAATGGTTCACCTATTCTGGAAAATACTCTTCCTCAAAAAGAAGTTAAATTACCCTTCAGGCCCGCTTTACCACATAGAAGAATTCACTTGGTAAAATGTGTGTATGCACAAAAAAAAGTGATATATTCGAAGGATGAAGCGTTAAAACTTATATAGAGGAAGCTGTACTCTATTTTTAACGAAATAATATTCCTCCAAGTATGGAATAATTATTCTCCAGAAAATAAAAGTACAAGTCCCCTCAAAGTATAAAATATTGCAACAAGCTTATGGTATAGGGGCAACATGGTATAGCTACATACAACATGGTATAACTATATTGGTAAAATTACGCTCGGACAACATACCACAAGCTCGCTGCAATATCATGTAAAGAAACTTGCATGAAAATGAATAATAAATGCATTCTCAGATACAGACTAGAAGTTTGTACAAAGAAAAAGAATCATTCTATTCAACACTGTTAAAATTTTGTACAGGTACAGGTTTCAAAATAAAAAGAAAAAGAAAAGCGGAGGCCGGTACCCGCACAATCTCCGTCTAGTACATGCAAAAAGAAAAAAGCGATATAAAAAGCACAGGACCAAAGCCATCATTTCTTCTTCCTTCCGCCTTTTGAGCCTGCACCTGGCCGAATGGTTAACTTCTTAGGCCGGCTTGTAAGAGTAGGAGAGGAAGGGGAAAGGGATACAATAGGTTCTTCTCCCGCTTGTGTCTTGCCAGCAGAAGCCTCCTTCTTCTTCTTAGAAACTCCATGCTTCCCTCTCTTCCTGGAAGAAGACCCACTACCTGGAGAGAAAAGTGTAATTAATGGTTCATCATCGGAACCAGTTGGTTCTGGAGTCTTCTCACTCCCTTCAGTTTCTTCTCCCCTGTGTTCTTGTGAAGCAATGGGATCGTCCAAGTCTTGGAGAACTTCTATTTGCTCCTCTTGTGATCCTGGTTGCGAGGTAGAAGGAGGAGTGACCTGAAGAGACGTAGGAGGAATAATTGGAGGAGGGGAAGTTTGAACAATGCTCGATGCTTTCTCTACAAAAGAAAAGAGGTTAAAGTCAGTAAAGAGAGGAGATAAAAGCTCATTGAGGTTCAGAAAATAGTCGAGAAGCTCATCGAACTCATAAGAAGCAAATGAGCAGTCTACTTGAGCAAGATTAACAGTAGAGTTACCTGGATAAGTCGGCTTCCTGATGTCAACCTCATAAGCCTGTGCTTCAGCACTCTCTTCACCTTCATCTCCACCCTGTATACTTGTGATCTCAGTTGTAACTTTGGTCAGGGATGGAGAATGAGAGCTGGAGCCAATAATGTCGATTTCGGCCGAAGGAGAAGGCTGGGCTGGAATAGTTGAAGTAGTTTTTCCTAACTGTTTCCCTTCTGTCGTTTCAGCTCTTAATTTTGCAAGTTGTTCCTTTCCTTTGGCAAGAGCAGCGTGAGCATCATCATCCAAGTAATGATCCTCAAGAGCTGATTCGGCATAGCCAGCACCTTTACCACCAAGCATGTCAAGTGCAGCCTCCCACACTTCAGCCAGTGTAACTTCATATTTGGGGCCTAGGAAGGCGAGACTACCGTGCCCGAAGATGCTGTGCAGGTAAAAGTCAAACAGTGTCGAGCTGATGTTGGTCTTCGTTGCCTCATGAGATTCTTCAGCTGCAATTTTACCGGCAATGGCCTCATCGCGCTCTCTTTCAGTCTTGCAAAGTTGAAGCTTTAGCATTTGAATTTCCGCCTCCTGAGAGTTGACTTTCTCCTGTAACTCCGTAACCTCAGCACGATACCTTCCCGCTATTTTCTGCTCAGCTTCAAGTTGTGCCTCGGCATGTCGCTGAGCTGCGTGAGCATCACGAACTTGCTTCTGAAGTACTTCTTCTTTTTGAGTATATGTAGTGGAAGAAGTAGCAAGCTCTTGTTTAAGTTCCTCAACTTTCGCCTCAAGCTCCTCATTGTAAGTAGTGATGCTCCTCATTTCGGTATCGTGCTGCTCGAGAACATTCTGCCATTCAGCCTTATCATTCTCCATAGTAAGCATGGCCTCTATATTCGCACGGTTGACACTTTGAAGCTCGTCAACAAGCTTTTGCCAGTTCGACATCCTTTCAATATCAAGCCTGACGGCATCGAGATTTCGCAGCATGGCATGCTTGTCGATAGGGATCAAGTCAAGATCGAACCGCACTCCCTTCAGGCACCAGTGCGGGAACCGGCTTTGCAGAGTAGCCGGGCCTGATCCAACTTGGAATTTAGGCCTGCTGATTATTGTTTGAATGTCCGTCTTCCCGAGAGCGGGAGAGCCAGAAGGAATGTCAAGTGAGACGGGGGCAGTGACCTTTTCAGGAGTTGTAGAAGTATGCTTCTCACCGTGTCGACCACGCTTACTTGGATCCTCAACCATATGACTTTTTCCCCGATCATCATGGGATTTTCTCTTGTGGGAATCGTCACCTTTATGGGAAGAATCATGGTGCTCCTCCCTTTCTTTTCTCTCATAACGCTCTTCTTGAGCCCTTCTTTCCTGAGCCTTTCGAGCGGCTCTCTCATCATCGGTTTCTCTGTGAGCGGGAAGGTAGCGCCTATAATCATATTGATTACGTCTCCCGTAGCGCTGAAAGTCATCATAGTAGGAACTGCTGCGTTCCATCGGAGAATCTGAAATAAAAAAGAAGAGACAAGTCTTAAAAGTTTTCAAAAAAAAGAAGTGTAACTTTAGAATCTTCAAAGTACAGAGAGTTAGGAATATAAAAGTGCCAAAAGATTCTGAGTGTGTGATGTGCAAACTACGCGCGTCAAACTACGAACCACTCTTCGATCGAGGAGGAATCGTGGGGGTAGTAGTTAACGTCAACTCTTGAGTCGACAGAGTCTATTGCAGAGTAGAAGTCGCCTCAACTACTGAAGAAGAAACCCTGGTGGTAACGGGGTTGTCTTTAAAGAGCTCCTGTGAAGTGACAAACAGGTCGCTCAACCCTTCGAAAGTGTCGTCTCCACTCTGTTTGATAGGGCTTGTTTTCCCAGCTTCTTCGTCACCAGACTTCTTTGAATGTGGAGGAGATTCCTGAGGCTCTTCTTCTTCAGTGACCGGGGCAAGTTTGCCAGATGACCCCGCGACATCAACAAAGGTGGAGCACTTCACTAGAGAAGCCTCAGAGGCAGGTTCTTTCGGTATGGGTGCATCGGTAGAAACTGGGGCATCCAATGCTTTGGCTGGGGAGTCTGGGACTTCATGAGGGTGTGTAGAGCGAGAGGTATGCAAAAGTCCGTACTGATGCAAAAATTCGTCTTTCAACAGAAATTGAATGCTTCTCTCCTCAACTGGCACGGCCATAAGCCTCTCAAAAGTTGGTTTATGACTGGAATCTCTAGAAGGAGGAGGAAGCGCTGAAAAGTAAAAGGCAAAGTTAACATTTGACAACTCAGGCTATGAAAAGCTCAGAGAAAAACATCAGGAACAAAGATAAATGCTCTTACTTCCTACTCTCCAGGTAGCATAGAATCCCGGAGGACAGCGAACGAAGAAAAATTGACTTAGAAAACCGTGAGCACTTTCGGGAAGGCCGATTATTAGTTTACGGTTCCTAGCGCTTCTCACAAGAATGATGGAGGGACGGTCTTTATTTTTGGAAAACGTGCACAAATAGCAAACTTCATCAAAACTCGGAAGGCGATCCAGCGTCCTTCTGAATAGCACACACAACCCCATCAGAATAGCATAGCCATTGGGGTGCAGCTGGAAGGGGGAGATAGCTAGTCGGAGAAGAAGCCGTTGAAGAAAGTCGTTAAAAGGAGGGATAGCTCCACTCGTGCACATTTGACGATTAACTGCTACAAAACCATGAGGTGGTATATCGGCAGTATCGCTTCTCTCAGGAAGAATGGCATCTGCTTCAGCAATGCCAAACAAAGCGCATAATTGGCGGAAAACCTTGTATGTTAGTGTGGTTGAAATTCTCTCTAGAGGATTAACCAATGGAGTAGCAATTGGGAAAGTCTCTTCAGCCGATTCTGTTTCTCCTTGTTGAGAAGTCATTCTATACAAGGAACTAGACATTCAAATAAGAAGGTGCACGTTTCCTAAAAAGTGTGAAGTGTTGTGCAGAACTAACAAAAACAGAAAGCAAACATAACTGAAATTAAACTAGTTGACAATTGGTCGACTATGAGATTTCCTGACTTGTTAATATAAAACTCAAGTGTAGTGTTAATGGAAACAAATCAGCTTTAATTGGATATTTTAGTTTTGCTTTAATACTTCACTTGAATTCATTAGTTCGCAGCATTTCGTTCACACAGTTCATTTAAGTTGATTATTCTTTGTCGACTAATCTGTCATTCGATGTGGGCAGTCAATGACAGTATATTCATCCCATTTTTCTGCAAATGTTGTATTTAACAGGTTGACAGCTTTAAAAGTTCAAATAATCTGCATAGAAGTACAACAAAATTCAAGTTCAAACAATTCAGCCAAGTCTTCTCAGAATTTCACATGTCTTAGGTCGTCCAGCGACCTAGCATAGGTCAGAGCTTCCTTAGGTCGCACTGTGCAAGTTAAAAGGTTCAAGGCAATGCAAATTTGTCAAAGTCCTAACTCGGCCGCGACCTACAGCCTATGCCGCAAAAAATATTAGGTCGTTAATTTGTTAAGTCGTCTTGCTTGGAATTCATGTGCAAATTTGATAAGTCCTAGGTCGTTTGAATCCCAGCGCGACCTAAAAGTTAAGTCGCAGATTCGAAGGATCGTTAGGTCGTGAGAATTTGTTAGGTCGGCGAGGTTTCTTAGGTCGCAGAGGTTTTTAAGTCGCTCAGATCTACTAAATCGCTAACTTCCTCTCGACGCAATAGCTCATCATCCCGTTAAATTGTGACCGATAACCCATTATAACTCACGATGAAATCCATCATCCTCTTCGTGAAATTCATCATTCCTACATACCACTGAATCATCCAAGAATCGATTAAAAGCATCTCCGATCCATCATGAATTCAACTCATTGCTGTGCTTTCGTGAATCACAACTAATGGCGATCAAAATCGACCACAACTTGACTCAAAAGATGAAAGACGACATACAAAATTGTTCTGGGGTTCGGAGATGGAAATTCGTGGTTCGATGATGATCGTGGGATGGATAGAGATCAAGTGTACTTACGCAATATGATAGCAGGGATGAATCGGTGAATGATTAAACTCAAATTCGCCTTTGAAATCACGAGATTTTGTTAATGGCAGAGCAGGAAATCGGAATAGTTAAATGGAGGAGAAGCAGCGACCTAGCAAATTTATATGGGACAAAAAGGGGAAGACGAATAGGCACGCGACTTAGTACAAGTCTAAGGTCACTCACGACCTAACTCGGACAGATCGAAGCACACGACCTATGGTATAGGCCTGTACTTCGAGGGGCAAGTCTTAACTCCTATTTCTGAAGCGACCTAAGACTTACGCGACTTAACGACCTAGAACTTAGGTCACCTAACGACCTAAGGGCGCTAACGACCTAACTACAGCAGCGACCTAAGATCACAAAGCACTCCGCGACCTAAGGTCTTTAGCGACCTAGTGCTTCGGTTCTTCAGCGACCTATGAAGTGCACCGACTTAGCGACCTATAGGAAGTTCCAACCTAACACACTCAGCGACCTAATGACCTAAAGTCTCAAGCGACCTATCGACCTAAAGGCCAGAGCGACCTAAAGGATGGAGCGACCTAACGAGTCAACAGGCAAGCGACTTAACAGCTAAAGAAGGAAACGACCTAGCGACCTAATGACTTAACGAGCTAAGTTATAGGTCGCGTCAACTTAGGTCGCACCACCAGACCACTCAACATAGTTAAGTTGCTCCTTTTCCTAGGTCGCACACGACCTACCACTTGTCACCTTGTTCAGTCAGATCAAGTGCATCCTATCAAGCCGCAGACCATGCCCCTTAGGTCGCTCGCAACCTAAGTCCTGCCTTAAACCGTTCACGACCGATGACTTGTCACGATTTTCAAATGATATGCAACTTTTGAGTCGTAGCTCGTGTTTCCTAGATCGCGGGCGACCTACGACCTATCTTAGGTCGTTCACGATCTAACACCTATCCAGAATTCACCTATAAATACGCCCATAGCTCCAACATATGGAGGACTTTCAGACCGATCTCTTAAAGCGCCGATACTCTGTTGAATTCTCGACTCACTCAACACTTCAACAACGAAAGACATCTCAACTAACTCCGGAAGGAAATCTAACTCAATCTACATGGATTTGAAGAATTCTTCTGCATCAAAGTTCTAGTTGTCTGTCTCATTGGAATTGTAATTGAAGATTGTTGTAAAAGTTGTAATCAATTCAGTAATAAAGAGAGTTAAAGTGGACGTAGGCTTACCCTAAGCCGAACCACTATAAAAGCTGTTGTTTTTTCTGCTTTTTCTGTGATTTCTCTACTTGTTTGTAGTTCCCGTGTACACGGGTGGTGCTTTCACTCAACTTCAATCCACACCGGGGTGTTAGCGTCTGATTTTTACGTTAACAATTATATTACTACAAAGTCCGCACACCTTATGGAAAACAGAAGGTAATTTAGCACATCGTACCTTTAGCCACAAATAGAAAATCGGTACCTTTATAAACTAAAATCTATAGTTAATAGTAATCGACTATCTAAAAAAGTAAATTCAAACCAGCTCATACATCTTTCTATATGAAGGTAAGTACAAAACAATAATACATGTATTTTGCATCCAAGTAGTAGCTGGTTATGGGCTCCAATTACCACCTATATGTTTGCACCAAAATTGGTCACAACACTCTTCGGGAGTCGTTGAAGAGATAACAATCAATAGTATGAACTGAATATGAAAATTATCTAACAAAAACTCCAATCAACAGTAGAGAAAATGCGTAGACAAGCGATTTATAGTGGTTCGGCGTGTCGCCTACGTCCACTGTGAAGTTTTTTGATGTTTTATTGATTCTCTTTCAATGTTTACAAGTTGTTACAGCGATCAACAGCAAGTTACAACTGGAAATTCGAAATCAATAGTGAAATTATGATGTAGGATGATGGAGATCTTGATCCGGCAGAGTCTCGGCGTCTCAGCGTCAGAACCTCCCTTTTCTGTTGGCCCTGGGGCTCTATTTATAGGTGTAGGCTGCTGGTATCTCGCTGAAAACTCGGGAGACCACTTCTGGCACGTGAGGGGGCCCACGCCTACGGCCTCGGGAAGTTTGGGCCCACTTTGGCATCGGTTCGAACTCCATTCGAACCGATCAAGAATTCATCCAACCGAGGTGAAATTTGGCGTGGACATTCTTCAACATGTATGCAAACATCTGTGAAAGTTTCATTGCATTTGGATCAGTAGGCTAGGAGATATGTTGGGTTCGAAATAGACATCACGGCAGGGCTGTTTGATTCGAACCCATGGTCTCGAAACGATGGTTTCGAACCCAGTGTGGCACGCGACTTCGTGGTGACGTGGAGCGCAAGTTTCGAATCGATCCGGACTTCTCTCCGTGTTGACCGCTTCGACTCCATGTATCTCGGCTATTTCGAACCGATGGAAGACACGTGGGTTGACCCAGTGGGTTCGAACAAGGCAACGCAGGATGGGTTCGAACATGGCTCCGTGATGGTTTCGAACGTGGCTTCTGCGATGGGTTCGAAGATGGCACTGTGATGGGTTCGAACGTAACATGTCGATGGGTTCGAAGCATGCTTGTCTGGTGGTTTCGAAGTTAGGTCGTGGAACATGGATTCGAAACAGCTACTCTCTGATAGATTCGAAGTCCATTGTTATGGACTTGGTAGGTATGGACCTGATGGTTTCGAAACCGAGGCATCGCGAGGGTTTCGAAGATGATGGTTTCGAACAGGAGCGCTCCGATGGATTCGAAGTTGAGGGATTCGAAGGTGATGGTTTCGAACCATTGACAAATGATGGGTTCGAAACCCGGGCTTTCCCCTTCAAATTGAATTGATCATAACTCGAGCGTATGAACTCGGATTGCCTTGAAATTTGAAATGCTGACTCCTGTAGTCTTTCTTGCCGTGTCCTATCAATTGTGGCTCATTCTGGACTCGGATAAAATTCAGTGATATCCATGGCTAAAGGAAGTACGATCAACCTCTGAGGCGAACTGTCCTTCGTTTTCGATCAATCTTTTGGTATCGCGGCTTTGCCAAAAAGCGGGATAACATTTTGCCCCCCAAAGTACGTCTTGTGGGAACATGACGTGCTTTGAATAGCTGCCATTTCTCTCTGAACAATCATTGTTCTCTTTTTTGTTGAAACTCGTATGCTGTACTGCTGTAACCCTGCGTTGATATGATTGACTGCTGTATAATAGTGCTTAGCCGTTGGCTGTCGCATTTGTAACAGGATGAGTGTTTGATCCCTGTGAATACTCAAAATCGAATGTTAGTCCGACATGTATGCACATATGTTAATTTGGACCTTGTTAACGTCGTGCGTCCACGAGTCGTTATCAGTTAGGTTTGCTGCGGAATTTCGTATCGATTCTCTCCTGAACCGATTTTGAAATTTGACTTTGAAACAACGCTTGATGGTTGTTTTGAAAAGTTTCTTCGTATCGATCCTCTCCTGAACCGATATTGAAGGTTGAAGAAAATGAATTTGTATTGCGCAAGCGTAATGTTTCGAACCGATGTACTTGAGCATCAATGGTTTCGAAATTCAAACTTGTATGGATGCAATATGTCCGTGTAAGGATGGGTCGTGTGAAAATGAGATTTCGAGTCGATGCGTTGGAGCATGGATGGATTCGAAATTGATATTCGACCCAACGGAGTACACTCGTGTCATGATGGGTTCGAAATTGACTTTCGAACCGATGTTAAGAGATGGAGTATGCTTTGTACTACGATGGGTTCGAAATTCTCATTCGAACTGATGTTAAAGGATGGTTTCGAACTAGCAGTTCGTTTCGATGGGTTCGAAAATGATCTTCGAACCGATGATTTGGATGGGTACGAAACTTCGGTTCTTGGCAGTTGTTCGTGTGCTTCACACGATGGAGTCTCAGGCATTTGGGTTCGAAAGTTGGTTTCGAAACGATTTTGCCTTTTGACCTAATGTACTCGGTCAATTCTCACCGGAACTCGAATCGTCCCGGTCACCTTCTACCCACCATATAAATAGCAGTGGTCCAGCCTCATTTTCACTTTTTACTTTTACTTGCTCTCTGCATCGTCTCGAAGCTTCAAAAGAGAAAAACACTGCGTCGTGTTTTCGAATCCATCAAGATCTAAGACCTAAATCTTCTTGAATCCACTGATCGAACTAGGTAATTAGCCTTGGATTCAAGTGACGATGCTATTTCGAATCCACTTCTCTCTTCATCGATTGCATAACCTAGAGTTTGGCAAAACCAGATCTGGTTTAGGAAGGATTCGAACCGATGTGTGGATTCGAGTTCGAACCGATGACGGTGGTGTGTTTTCATTGGATTTCGAATCGATCCTTGGAATGTCCTTGTTGAGATGCGCAGTTCGCACCGATTGGGGGATTCGAGGGATCCATTCGAATCGATGGATTCGAACCCATAGGTTATCGGTTCGAAGTCGACAACTTCGTATCGATACGAAGTGGATCGGTTCGAACGCGACCGATGCCAAGTTTAAGGAATTCGGTATCGGTTCGAACTTGTCATTAGGCTATCGGTTCGAAGCGCGTCTAACTGTATGGTTTCGAAGTGATGTCAGGATGGTTTCGAGCGCATGGGTTCGAAGCAATGACATGATGGTTTCGAACGCGTGGGTTCGAAAGGAGTTTGGACGGGTTCGAACGAAGAGGTGTTTGATTGGTTTCGAACGAAGCCTCTGTGATGGTTTCGAACCCTGTGTGATGGACTCCAAAATTTGAAATTTTTCAAGCATAACTCCGACGAGCTTCATCCCTGCATATCTGGACTTGAATATTGAACTGCATATTTGATTGCCTTTTGAAGCTCGTCGATGGAACTATAACAACTTCTATTTGAATTGACTTCCATCATATAAACGATTTAGTGATGACGGTCAGCGATGACGGTCATTATAGCTGAACTTTGTAGCTTTGTCGTTTGAATGTTCACTTTAATTCTGCAACATTCGTTCAAGTAATGCATGGCACGGTACCACACACATTCATACACTTTACACTGGGGAACACACGGGTTCTTTGTCGTCTAACGATGGTTTCTCATGAGTTAGTTAGTTATGGAATCTTCAAGTTCACAGCAGCAAGAGATTCAAGGTACAGCCCCTCCGAGGCTAGAGGTTCCGGATATAGATCCTGAGATCATCGGTCCGTCTCCGGACGAACTTCCTGATGCGTCGTTCATTGCCAATCCGTCAGATTCCGTTCCATCGAATATCTCTGAAGACATGTTGGGAAGAATTTGTTTGAGGCACGGCTTGTCATTGGACGATGTGTTACTGCCGGGGCCGAATGATAGACCACATAATCCGCCAGAAGGGTATACAGCATTTAATCGCCACGCGTGTGCGGCCGGGACACTTCCCCCGTTCAACGAGTATATAAGAGAAGTATTGTCATTTTTGAGGATCGCCCCATCTCAGTTGCATCCGAACGGATATGCGTCGATCAATAGCTTGTTCATTGCATTTATGGAATGTCTCCATCGACCGCCGCTTCCAATCGAAATTAGATACTTGTTCAACTTCAAAACTCGTGGTGATTATCCTTCTTTCACATTTCTGGAGGCGGTGAGAAATTGTCAAGTGGTCACCGGATCCTGGACAAGGCTGAGTTACTATAGGACAGAATGGTTCTAGGTCAGATGTCCTCCAGGATTTGCTCGACGATGGTTATTCAGACGTGAGTATAACCGAGTTTTCAAATATTTACTACGACAATTGCAGCCGAAGTGAGACTTATATTAATTTTTTCTTTTTACAGCAACGATCCCGAGACCCGAAGGTGAAGAGTTTAGGGAGATGGTGCGAATACTTCGAGAAGTCCCGAGCGAAGATAGGGACATCGAGTTGCTTTTGACCGATAGGAATCTCCGGACCTTTGGGCTGATTGAACGAGGACAGAGTATAAGGTTTGAGGTGGCACAAAGGATCGTTCCTAAGAAACGAGTCAAACATAAGAAGCCCGAAGTTGTCATAGCCGAGGAGGCTGACTCTGAAAGAACTAATACTGACGACGAGCCGCTGATCGAGCCTACGGATGTAGCTTCGGATGTCGCGGAGCGGAGAAAAGGCAAGGCTGCCATGGTTAAGTCAACTAAGCGGGGGAGACGGAAATCGGTTGTCATTGCCCGGCCCTCCCCCGGAGTTAGAATCTCTGAGATGTCTCCTCCACGTACTGAGAGTCTTTACGAAGGGCTTGCCGACCTTCCAATCCCGGAAGATGTGTCTTTTCAACATGATGCCGGGTTGGAGGAGTTCCATCGTAATCTAGAATTGAGCGAGCCTCTTATTACTAGCGAGGTCGACATTTCTGGTTGGTCGGGGGGAAATGCATATTCATACACATTTCACGACACTGCATAAACTTTGGCTGTAAACTACCTGATTCGAAGAGTGACTAATTCGATTTTACTTTGCTTTGCAGATACTATGTCTAAACGAGGCTCAATGCTTGGTAGTCTTCGACATGCTCGCAAGTCTTCTTATTATGATTCGCGCAGGCGAGAGGGAGATAGAGATTATGATCAGGGACGCCCTGGATACTATGACCAAGGACGTTCCGGATATTCTAGTCATGAGAGATACGATTCAGACAAGGGCCATAGGCGTCGATCGCGATCGCGTACCCCTCCTCCTTACAGAGGTCCCGTACAACATCCCGTTCATGTTCCTCGTGACTCTTCTCGACATGCGCCAGTTTCTCAAGCTTCTAGATCTAAGGTGACGGCACCGATGGCTGCGGAGGAACCTCCTACTGAAATCATGGGGGAAGGAGCAATCAGGCTCGCGCAACTGAAAAGGGAGTTCCCGAATATATGCTTCGACAACTACGTATTCCCCCCGAACTTGAAAAGAATCCCACAGGAGGCCGAGCAGTGGGCGCTTGATTATGTGCACGATTTTTACGCACAGTACAAAGTGTGGTATAGAGCGGCCGAAAAAGCATCGGCCTTGGCCTTCGAAAGAGCAGCCACCATTGAAAAATTGCAAGCCGAGTTAGCACAAAAAGATCGCATCATTCAAGTGCTGAATACTGAGGCTGAATCATCCCGTAAATCTGAAATAGAGGCCACTAAAAAAGCCGATGAAGCCCAGGCAATCATGGATAGGATGAAACGCGAACACTACGCCACGGTTGAGGACATGGGTCATCGAAACACATTGGTTACTGCAGAGAGGGACGCTGCCCTGAAGGAGTTGAATGAGCTTAAGTCAAAATTTGCTGAAATTGCCAAGGAAAGGGATGATGCGAATAGCGCAGCTCAGGAGGCGTGCGAACAAGCTGTGATTCTTCGCACCGAAAGGGATGCTGCGGTGGCGAAAGTTCAAGCGGTCGAGACAGAGGTGGAGGAGAAAGTTCAACGAGCAGAGGCCAGGCTAGAGGCCGATATCGAAGATCTGCTTATAACTTATAACGCCAACGTGTTAAAACACCGAAATTTAGCCTGGCTTCAAGATTATCCCGTTCACCTTCGCAGCGCTTGGGAGCGATTGGTCGAGGAAGAGGGGGAAACGCACTCGGGCGAATCGGTTGACCGATTCGAGCTTGAGAACCGGTTATTAACTGAGGACGAAAAGAAGGTCCTCCACGATGCTATCATTGCTCATGAGAAGGAGATGGTGGGTGGTCATTCCCTGGAAGTTGGAGAGGGATCGGGCGTTGAGCACCATGCGGATGTCATCGAAGTCACCACATCGCCTTTGTCCGTGCCTGCGTCTGCGGTCAGCTTGCCACCTGTTCCTGCTTACGACCCGGAGCGGCCGCACTTATCTCCTATCCATGAGCACACTTCCGAGGTCGTTCAGCCGTCTGTGAGTCAAACTGGAGAAGGTATTTCGAAATTATCTCAAGTGTTTCCTAAATAAAGAGTTTGTTTTGAAGAAGTTACTGATAACTTATCGTTTTTGCCTAGTGACGGAGGTTGCGCCGACAGTCACGGCTCAAGAATCAAGCCAAAAGGTTAAGGCCATCGCCACCGAGACCACTGCTGTAACTGCGGTATCGATCGAGGCGGCACAGGGGAGCGGGTTATCTCTCGAGGAACAGATGGTGAGCGAGCTGCTTGGTGAGCAGGGCGGTTTCTCTACGGACTTACAGTTTATCATCGTTAGCGATCCCCTGCCGACCTCAAGTTCTTCGACGCAAGCTGCGGATGCCCCCAGCCAAGCCCAAGCGACTCGAGAAGAGGAAATTTTGGCTGAAATCAGCGCTGAAATAGAAGCTGCGGGGCACAGTGGTAGCGCCGGTGGCAGCGCGACGGCGCATAGCTCAACACCTGCCAGGACAGTACCATCGGGTGGCACTATCTCAATTTCCGTCACAGACCCAGTCCCCCCTACTCCTCCGGCGGGAAGCCTCCCTGTAGATTCGAGCTCTGAGGGGGACATCGATATCATGCCCCCGGCCGAAGAGTCACCGCCGAAGAGGAGGCACTCAAAAAGAATTTCTGTCGCTAGTGATTCTGATAACGATGAACCACTAATAAGGAAGACGAAGAAGAGGAAGAAGTAGATCGGCTTTACAAGTAGATGTTTTGGTGGATAAGTACTTGTTTTTGTTTTTTATTAGTAAGCCGTGTAAAGATGCAGGTTTGGCTCCTGCTAGTAGGGATTGTTTTTGGGAAAACTCTTTCATATGTAAGCCCTCATTTTTGGTCAGTTGAAATAAACTTTTGTTTCTTTGTTTCAACTCTTGTTTTATTTGTGCTTAAGTACTTGCAATGCCTTGTTTTCGGTCCGGTGTACTTGTGGTGTTTTTACCGTTTAAGTAGAGCTCGTTTCATTTGCCACGCTTGAGAACCTTGGTCACAAGTTGTGATTGATGAATGAGTTGAACTTCGGACGTTGTATTACTTCGGTGAGTGATTGACACTTAGCTTTCGTGCCCCCCAGTCTTGGGGAACAACACTTGTATTTTTGGTAGTCGATTGCACTTGTTGCAAATCTTAAGTACACGTCCGCCTTCCGGGGACTTAGAGTAATTTGAGATCGATAACCCAGTTTGCATTCCAGGAGTTCAAGTGTTATTGATACTTGTAACATGGTTCACGCTCCGGGAACTTGGGGATGGTGTTCACATTCCAACTTGCACTCTACTAACTCGGAGTTAGTATTAACGCTTTAGTTCGCACTACGGGAACTTTGACTTGGCGTTGGTGCTCCAATTCACATGACGGGAGCTTGGATAAAACATGTAAGTTTGGGTTCGTACTTCAGGAACCCGGAATCGACATTTATACCCCAACTCGCACTTCGGGAATATGGAGTTTGCACGGATGCTTCGGTTCGCGCTCCGGGAGCCCGTAACTTATGTTCATACCCCAATTCATGTTTTGGGGATTCGGAGTCCGCATTGATGGGTCGGTTCACGCAGTGGGAACGAATTATTAAATGTTTATACTCCAATTCACGCTGCGGGAAGTTGGAGTCCGTTCGCACTCCTGGAACGAATTGTTAAATGTTTATACTCCAGTTCACGCAGCGGGAAGTTGGAGTCCGTTCGCACTCCGGGAACGAATTGTTAAATGTTTATACTCCAGTTCACGCAGTGGGAAGTTGGAGTTCGTTCGCGCAGTGGGAACGAATTGTGGAATGTTTATACTCCAATTCACGCTGTGGGAAGTTGGAGTCCGTTCGCACTCTGGGAACGAATTATGGAATGTTTATACTCCAATTCACGCTGTGGGAAGTTGGAGTCCGTTCGCACTCTGGGAACGAATTATGGAATGTTTATACTCCAATTCACGCTGTGGGAAGTTGGAGTCCGTTCGCACTCTGGGAACGAATTATGGAATGTTTATACTCCAATTCACGTTGTGGGAAGTTGGAGTCCGTTCGCACTCTGGGAACGAATTATGGAATGTTTATACTCCAATTCACGCTGTGGGAAGTTGGAGTCCGTTCGCACTCTGGGAACGAATTGTTAAATGTTTATACTCCAATTCACGCAGTGGGAAGTTGGAGTCCGTTCGCACTCCGGGAACGAATAGTTAAATGTTTATACTCCAATTCACGCTGCGGGAAGTTGGAGTCCGTTCGCACTCCGGGAACGAATAGTTAAATGTTTATACTCCAATTCACGCAGTGGGAAGTTGGAGTCCGTTCGCACTCCGGGAACGAGTTGTTAAATGTTTATGCTCCAATTCACGCAGTGGGAAGTTGGAGTCCGTTCGCACTCCGGGAACGAATTGTTGAATGGACTGTCGTGTGTTGGTCCGATTCAGCCTTCGATGTGTCGACTTGCCCCCGAGCTGGGGTTTCACTTAGTGAGTGGCCGGTTGTAACGCAGTCACTCGCTATTTGAATAAATTCCATTGTTCGATGGAACTTAGCTCTTCGTGTGTCGTGATTGTTGAATGTTGTATTCGATGAATCACAGCTTTAGCTTGAAGAGATAATGTTTTATTGCTGAAATGAGAAAATATGGCAAAGTCAGTGCCTTATTACAAAATCAAATTTCGGAATGTAAATGAAATTGCAAAATATTCATAGATTGAATGAGCCTGTCATGTGTGACAATGACGAAGATCCTCGTCGTTCCAGGCTCCTGAGAAAGTCGGTCCGCCACTGATGGCGTTTATCACCAATCTCCCGCGAGGACCATCGGAGTCCTCATGCCTCGATTGATCGGGTTCATTAATTTGATTTGACGGACCTGCTTCCCTGGGTTGTGGTGTCCGCACAAATCGATCGAGTCTCCTTTCCCTGATCAGTTTTTCAACAAGATCCTGTAGGTGACGACACTCGTTCGTATCGTGTCCGTAGCCTTCATGGAACCTGCAAAATTTTCCTGTTTGGATTTGTCTCTCTGACGACGGTCTCGGAGCAGGTTTTTCATATTGAATTGTACTACGGGTTTGTAAATACAAGTCCTCCAATGAAGTATTCAAAGGAGTATAACTGTCGAACTTCGGATTTTTGCATTGCGGACCGCTATTTTGATCTTGTTTTTTAATTTGATTCACGCTCTCTCTTCGCCGAGCTTGTTTATTTTTAATGTTCAACTGAACTTTTCCGGAGCTCTCACCGGATTGTTTTATTGCAACATTGCTTTGGGTTCCTCCCACGTTTGATCCTGCGTCAGTTTGCTTCCTAGACTGTTTCGCGTCTTCCCGTCTCAGGAATTGAGCTGCTTTGGCATGGAAACGGTCCAATGACGCAGGTGGTTTTCCAGCTAGCCAATTGCCGAATTCAGAATCGGGGTCGATCCCCTTGGTTAACGCCATAAGGATGGAGTTATCATTTGGATTACTAATCTCCGCACATGCAGTATGGAATCTTTCTAAGTAGTGTCTGAGCGTCTCTCCGGGAGCTTGCGTGACACTGGATAGAGTGTTGACATCTTTCGGCCTTGCGACGTGCATGCGGAATTGCTCAACGAATTTTGTGGCCAGCTGGTCGAATGAGGAGACGGATCGAGGAGGCAATCGGGTGAACCACATGGTGGCGATGCCCCCCAGGGATATGGGGAAACTACGACATTTCACAGCGTCGTCGGCTCTGGCAGCCGTCATCGACCATTCATATTTTAGAATATGTTGATTGGGATCGGAGTTCCCCTCATACATGGGCAGAGTGGGCATTCGGAATCGCCGTGGGGGTTCAGCATTAAGAATGTCGTCCGTAAAGGGAGTGTGACTTCGGGAAACCCCCCAATCGTCGTTTGTGAATCCCTGACTCTCACGAATCATCTGTCGTATCATAGTCGATAGATCCGGCATTTGCACCGGAGTATGGTCACGTTCCATACTTTGGGTTTGAGCCGTATATCGTTGACGGTTCAAATCTCGCCTTCTCGGCTCATAGTCCTCTGGGACGTACGGTTCAGGAGTATGACCGCTTTGACGACGGTTCGGGTCCGACTGATCTCGAGTGTCGACCCCTGGTTCAGCCGCAACGCTAGCGGTGCGGTACTCAGCGGCGTGGTGAGGAATGGCACCCCCTCGGGAGGAGGGTCCGGTTTGGAAGCTGGCTGACGGACCAACTCTTATTTGTCCAACGGTCAATATCGGTTGGTTTCCAGCGGATGGTATACGACCCTCATCTAACCGGGGTCGTGGAGGTCGGTTATGATAATCGGAAGATGAAGAATTTTCGCTAGAAGAGCGATAAGCACGATCTCTCGTGGATCGTTTTCGTTTCTGGCGATCCAGCTGGTTAATTAGCTCAGCGTTGGCGCGTAACTGTTCTTCTAGTTGTCGCCGACTCTGGGTCAGCTCTTGAAGTAACAACTGCAATTCTTGTCGGGTAACCGGACCCGACGGTTCTGAGTGCCCAGCGGCATCTTGATTAGGTGGAGGCAGAGGGGCAGGATTTTGTCTATCCTGTCCTTCTTGATTGACGGCGTTCGAGGTGGTTCTTGTGCTAACCATTTTTACAGTTGAGTTCCTTTCCTTAGACTTTTGCAAATCTGAATAGAACGGAAGGAATCTGAATTTAACAATCTGGATCTCTCTCTTAGATTTATTCAATCCGGTATCGATGACAGATCCAACAAGCAGGAGAAAAGCTGGGTTTTCTCAGTGAAAGCACCAAAGTGTTTGCACCAAAATTGGTCACAACACTCTTCGGGAGTCGTTGAAGAGATAACAATCAATAGTATGAACTGAATATGAAAATTATCTAACAAAAACTCCAATCAACAGTAGAGAAAATGCGTAGACAAGCGATTTATAGTGGTTCGGCGTGTCGCCTACGTCCACTGTGAAGTTTTTTGATGTTTTATTGATTCTCTTTCAATGTTTACAAGTTGTTACAGCGATCAACAGCAAGTTACAACTGGAAATTCGAAATCAATAGTGAAATTATGATGTAGGATGATGGAGATCTTGATCCGGCAGAGTCTCGGCGTCTCAGCGTCAGAACCTCCCTTTTCTGTTGGCCCTGGGGCTCTATTTATAGGTGTAGGCTGCTGGTATCTCGCTGAAAACTCGGGAGACCACTTCTGGCACGTGAGGGGGCCCACGCGTACGGCCTCGGGAAGTTTGGGCCCACTTTGGCATCGGTTCGAACTCCATTCGAACCGATCAAGAATTCATCCAACCGAGGTGAAATTTGGCGTGGACATTCTTCAACATGTATGCAAACATCTGTGAAAGTTTCATTGCATTTGGATCAGTAGGCTAGGAGATATGTTGGGTTCGAAATAGACATCACGGCAGGGCTGTTTGATTCGAACCCATGGTCTCGAAACGATGGTTTCGAACCCAGTGTGGCACGCGACTTCGTGGTGACGTGGAGCGCAAGTTTCGAATCGATCCGGACTTCTCTCCGTGTTGACCGCTTCGACTCCATGTATCTCGGCTATTTCGAACCGATGGAAGACACGTGGGTTGACCCAGTGGGTTCGAACAAGGCAACGCAGGATGGGTTCGAACATGGCTCCGTGATGGTTTCGAACGTGGCTTCTGCGATGGGTTCGAAGATGGCACTGTGATGGGTTCGAACGTAACATGTCGATGGGTTCGAAGCATGCTTGTCTGGTGGTTTCGAAGTTAGGTCGTGGAACATGGATTCGAAACAGCTACTCTCTGATAGATTCGAAGTCCATTGTTATGGACTTGGTAGGTATGGACCTGATGGTTTCGAAACCGAGGCATCGCGAGGGTTTCGAAGATGATGGTTTCGAACAGGAGCGCTCCGATGGATTCGAAGTTGAGGGATTCGAAGGTGATGGTTTCGAACCGTTGACAAATGATGGGTTCGAAACCCGGGCTTTCCCCTTCAAATTGAATTGATCATAACTCGAGCGTATGAACTCGGATTGCCTTGAAATTTGAAATGCTGACTCCTGTAGTCTTTCTTGCCGTGTCCTATCAATTGTGGCTCATTCTGGACTCGGATAAAATTCAGTGATATCCATGGCTAAAGGAAGTACGATCAACCTCTGAGGCGAACTGTCCTTCGTTTTCGATCAATCTTTTGGTATCGCGGCTTTGCCAAAAAGCGGGATAACACTATACGCTTTGTAGAAATTAAAAAAGTAAAAAATCAGAGAATGGAAATTATCTGAGTTACAGATTTTAAAAAAGTAAATGAAGCATGCAATAAATATTTTTTCATTTTTCATCTTATATTCTACCTGTTAGCCCGCCATGCCAACATTAGATGCAGCTTCTAAGATCACGTAGCCCACTTAAATAAATAGTGGAAACATAGGACATTTATGATAATCTAAATCCTAAAATCAACTTAGAGACATGCTTACTATGGTTTGGTAACCGCAATATGCCATTGATGGTCTGAAAGCAATAGAAGAATATTCGGTAGTAATAATGTGATAAGACTGAACTCATTAGAAAGATCTTACTCAACATTACCTACCAAAAATGGCTTCGAGGAGCAAAATAAATAATAACGCTTTGAACTGTGATGTGCTAAGGAGATGGGGAATCGATCTTGACGAACCAGGTTGAAACTCCTCTATGATCGACCGCGGACTTCGCTTGGAATGATGGAAATCCTGTTACCAATCGACTGCAGACCTCGGAGTTCGCTTGGATTGTTCTAGACTTCGCGAACCATGGAATTTTCCTGGATGCGTCAACTCTTATATTTCGTTCATATGGGAAAATAATTCTTAACCATTGACAGCTAAATAAGCCTAAGGAAGATGTAGAGGGGAAGGACATTATTAAAGCTAGGGCGTGAATAAAAAAAGTAGTTTAGGGAATTGGCAGGCATGAAAATAAAAGGGTGCTTACTAAGCGTTACGCTACCAATTTATTTGCTAGATCAAACAAATTAAAAAATACAATAACACTATGAGATAAAGCATTGTCTATTGGCGTTATAAAATTACACTTTTCTTTTAGTTGTTTATGAAATGCTTTAATTAAAAATGATTTTTGAAAACATAATCCTTAGTAATTAGAGTTAAGATCGGGGTATGGGATAATGCTATAGTAACGTATTTGTTTTTGTTATATGCATAAGTATATGCTATATCCCTAAACTCCAATCTTAGTTATGCTATTTGTCTGTATCTCATGAGGTTTGAATGCAGATATGAAAAGAAGAAGAGGCAGAGTTAATGTTGGAGAAGAGAGCACCACTACTAATGGAAATGCCTAACCCAATGCTAGAAGAGGTCCAAGTCAGGCACTAGCTGAAAGTACTTGTGCAGGAGTTCCCCAAATGGACACGGGAGAAATGTATGAGTTCTTTGTAAACATGGTGCAGGCTAGAATTACAGCCAGAGTTGTTGGAAGGTAATGCTTCTAGAAATATTGGCGGAGTAAATCCTGTAGTTTTGGTTGGATATAACTATGCCATGCTGAGTGGAGACTATGTCTGTTTAGGAGGAAAGCCGTTGGCTGGAACAGAAGATGCTGTTAAAGTGGAGGGTTGGTTTTCGAACCATGAAATGATTTTTACAAAAATAGTCTTGAATGATGGAAAGAAGAGAAGGATAGCCTTGAGACAATTGCAAGGATTAGCGCTTCATTGGTGGAACAGTGTGACGGCTCGAGTGCTAGAGGAAGAATTGACTTGGGCTGAATTCAGGAGGAGGATTGACCAGAGGTTCCTGTTTAAGGTGGCCAAGTCGGCGTTATTGAGGAAGTTTATGGATCTTGTCCAAGGACAGATGTCTATGGTCGAGTATGCTGCAAGATTGATGAGCTATCCCGATATGGTTATGCTTTGGTTGACACGGATGCCGGAAGGAATGAGTGATTTGTTAGAGGATTGAGGCCAGAGCTGGGTAAAATGACTATGTCCCATATCCGAGATCCTTCTAATATGGTAGTGGAAATGGCCATCCGTCATGAGGAAATGCTTGTTGTTTCGGCTAGGGAGAAGCCCATTGAATTCCATAGTCCTCAAGGGAAGAAGAAGAGATTCTTCAAGAAGAAGGGCGCTCAGAGAGAAGGTGTTGCCAAGAAAAGGAAAGGGGATATAGTTTGCTACAAGTGCGACAAGAAGGGTCATTATGCTAATGAGTGACGTTCAGGAGATGGAAAGTCGGTTGTGGGGAAGTAGAATGTGCAATGCTATAATTGCAATCAGTTAGGGTATTACAAGAACAAATGCCCTGAAGCTGCCAAGGTCGGAAAAGGAAAGGACTTTGCTTTGGGGCCATCATCTTCTAAACCAACTGCTGTTGAGAAAGGAAAGTATATGATGGAAGGTACAATTTTGATCCATGACATACCAGTTAGGGTATTTTTTGATATCAAAGCATCTCGTTCTTTTATTTCTCGATGTCTGGCAGATAAACTTAACATAGAACCCTCATATCTAGTTACTTCCATAAGGGTTACAAATCCAATAGGAGGTTATGCAACGATTGGGATGAGGTATGACCATTTAGAGTTTCATTTGCTAGTGCATACTTTTGAGTGTTGTTTGCATGTGTTTGACTTTGGGGGATTTAGAATTATCCTTGGATGGATTGGTTAAGTAAATACGAAACTAGGATATTTTGCCACGATAGGAAAGTATCACTTAGTCAACCGGGTTGTAGGGATCAGATAGTTTATACTATAGAGAACCATGGTTGTGAAATGAATGCTTTATTAGGTACTATGGAATTGGAGGATGATTTGCATCGAGTCTTTGTAGTTAGTGAGTTCGTAGATGAGTTTGAGTCGGTAACAAGGTTGCCACCAAACGTGCCATTGAGTTTCAGATTGATTTGGTGCCTAGGGAAGAGCAGGTGAGTAGGCCACCGCGTAGGATCACTCCCACCAAGATGAAAGAGTTGAAGGCGCAATTGGTGGATTTGAAAGGCAAGAGTTTTATCCAGCCAAGTAGTTCACCATGGGGAGCAGCCGTTATATTTGCTAAGAAGCTAGACGGATCGTCGAGACTCTGTGTTGGTTATTGTAAGTTGAATGAGCAAATGATAAAGTATCAACATCCATTGTCGAGAACTGATGATTTGTTCGATCAGTTAAGTGGAGCCAAGAATTCTCTCAGGTGGATTTGGCGACGGGATTTCATCGGCTTAGAGTGGTAGAGGATAGTATTCTTTTGATGGTGTTTAGGATAAGAAATGGATCGTACAAGTGGTTAGTTATGCCATTCGGACTAACTATTGTCTTGGCTTTCTTTGTGGATCTGATGAATAGGATTTTCCGAGAGCACTTGAATAGATTTGTGTTAGTCTTCATAAATGACATTCTGGTATAATCTAAAGATGAGAAGGAGCATGAAGTTCATTTTAGAGTCATGCTTGAAACGTTGAGGAAGCATCAGTTGAAGGCTAAGTTTACGAAATGTCGTTTTTGGAAGAAGGAAGTGAATTTCCTTGGTCATGTCATCTCAGAGAAAGGGCTGTCTGCAGATCCGACAAAGATTAAGGCATTGAATACTTAGAAGAGACCGAAGACGATGACAGAGATTTAGAGCTTTTATGCATTGGTTGGATATTATCGAAGTTTTATCAAGGATTTTTTGCGAATAGCTGCACCAATGACTAAGCTTACGCAAAAATATGTGAAGTTTGTATGGAATGATAACTGTGAGGAAGCATTCCAGACCTTGAAACACTTATTGACCCATGCACCGGTGTTAGTGGTTCCGGAGGGGAATGATAGTTTGGCTATTTATGTATGAGGAACCAGATTGGGTGCTGTGTTGATGCAAAGATGCAAAGTGATTGCTTATGCTTCTAGGTAGCTCAGACCACATGAAGTTAGGTATCCAACAGATGACTTGGAGTTAGTTGCCATTATATTTGCTTTGAAGGTGTGGAGGCATATTTTTTGGGAGTTACTTATCATAAGTCGTTGAAGTACTTGCTGTATCAAAAGGGGCTGAGCATGAGACAACAAAGATGGCTTGATTTTATTCTCTCTTATGATTTTGGAATTAAGTACACACCCGAAAAAGGAAACAAGGTGACAGATGCACTCAATCGAAAACACCAGAATGCGGTATTGGCCATGATTTCTGAGTGGAATGATTGGAAGCATTATTTGCTTGTAGTGTGCAGTTTAGATCCGAGGAAGGTTCTAGTACTGGAAGTGTTGTATTGTCTTGTTTAGAAGTTAGACCGATACTAATTGAGAATATAGCTTCTAAGCAAGAGGAAGATCCAATTTTGGCTAAATGGATCAAAAGATTGAGGGAAGGGACGGAGAGCGATGACCTAAAGGATTTCAGTCTGGACCGAAATGGGTGGCTAAGAAGGAAAATGAGGTTGTGTGTTCCAAATGAAGAAAACATGAGGATGGATGTTTTGGATGAGTGCCATCGTTCAAAGTTCACTTTTCATCCCGGAGGAATGAAGATGTATCAGGATATGAAGAGAAGTTTCTTCTGGGAAGTTATGAAAAGGGGCATTTTTATATTTGTTATGTAGTGCTTGAATTGCCAACATGCAATGGCTGAACACAAGAAGCCTAGTGGATTGCTTCAACTGTTAGAAGTTCCGTTGTAGAAATGAGATTCTATCTTTATGGATTTTATTAATAGGCTGCAAAGATCTAATAGAGGGAATGTAACAATCGTGTTTTTGAATTGCAGTTGAAATAAATATTTAAAATTGAAATTTTAAATTAAAAATTGAAAAAAATATATTGCAAAACCATTTCAAAGTCAGTTTCAAACCTTTTATGGGGTAGCACATTTGAAGTAAATAGCAAAGTTGTGTTATATTTCATTTGCCTTTACGTGTGGGATTAGACCATAGTAAAGCAAAATGTATAAACACTTTGCTGTCACCAATTATGTAAAACAGTTTGGAACAATTTTCGCTATGCTTTCACAATGTTTTTTAAACAAAAGTTTGAAATCACTTTGCTACCATCATCACACTTTGCAGCAATCCCTATCTTTAATACAATTGTGTACTTTCTTTTCAACTGAAGCACGTCTACAATTTAATGCAATTGTACAAAGCCTTGCCAGCACATTTACATTGACTTGCGCAAAAATTTTAAGAAAAGAAAAGTGAAAAGCTACATCAATTTAGTCTTTTGCTCATTTTTTACTCTGTAAACTTATTAATGGCAGCTCCAATTCTTGTTTCTTTGAATCTGGGTTACTAGCTGATTTCGAAACGAATTAAGGTGAGTGAAAAACTCACATATCTAATTTAAAATCTATGCAGCCTGTTTTGATATGCAGTTTTTTTGTTGATTATATTGGTTGAAATTTGTTGTATATGCAGCATAGAGCATTTAAAATTTTGTTAATAAAGGTGCCTGTACTCACCAATTGCAGAAGCATTAAGAACATGTAGACAATATGCGTATTCATGTTCAAATGCCTAACTGCCTATAAATAAGGGTATCACGTAAGTATGTAGAGTTGCATTTTATTTTTTCATTTCAATTTTTTCATTTCATTTTTCAGGTGTACTAAATTTTACGCCAGGTTGCTATAATTTTGTGACTCATTTATGTGTATTCCAATTTTATACGAAAGGTAGAGTCACCATTTTGCATTTTGTTTAATTTGTGTTTAGTTGTCAGGCCATTTACTTCTAGTGCATGTATGTATACATCAACTTCCAGGCCTTGCATTTTTGCCTGTCCACGCGTGCAAAGTTTATTTCCTGCGTGCGTGTAGTTATTCTTTAAAATATGGTCAGGTCATTGTGTTCGTGTATAGTAGTTTTGGTGAAAATTTGTGTTTAGTGTTGGGTGCATGCATGTATAGAGTAATGTGGAGTAGCATTGTGTATAATTTGTGTTTAGTGTTGGGTGCGTGCATGTATAGAGTAATGTGCGTGCATGTACTTCCAGGCCTTGCATTTTTACCAGTCCATGCGTGCAAAGTTTATCTCATGCGTCCGTGTAGTTGAAGTATGCATGTATTGTACCAAAGAAAACTGGTCCAGGTTATATTGTTATTATTTTTTTCACTTTCATTACATGCGTGAGTCCAGGCCATTTTTGTATTCCACTTTGGTGAGTGCAAGTATGTGTTGCACAAAAATTTAGTTCAAACATTATATTTGTTAAGTTGCACGAAAGGGTTGTCCAGGCAAAAAATCGTTTTGTGCAAGTTAGCACGACCCTGGGTAGTTTATATTTTCTATACTTTATACTTGCGTGCATGTCCATGCATATATATATTCAATTAAGTGCAATTATAGTATATGTTAGTGTTTCCCAGGTTAAAAATTTTAATGCATTATTTGTATAAAAAGTTGTAGTACACGTGCATTCATTTAAACGTTTTAAATCGCCTATTTTATTCGAGTGTGCATGTGTATATTGAGGCAGTGCAACATTTTTGATGAAAATATAGTGGTGTAATCCAGTATTTAATTTACGTTGAACCGGTTTTATGTTTTAAGACGTATTTTGTTGCTGTTATCTTTATAACGGAATTTTTACACCGGTATTATATTTTTGAAGCATGTTGTTTTGATAACATTTTTTTGACGAATAAAAATTATTGTTATTTTGACATCAGTAACCGTCAATTTAAAGTGAATTTTTAAACGGTTATCCCGCATCGCTGATTTGGTATTCTTTTTTAGGGTGTTTTGTGAAGAGCAATTTCCTATTCGAAATTTCTGTAGTTGTTGCTATTTTAATCACGTGTTTTAAAAATCGTTTTAAAATAAAATTGTTTTCAAAATTTTTACAGTTTGCGCCTTCAAAAGAATGAGGAAGCGATTCAAACGCTTCAGCAAAATTGAGGACTATGAACCCTTACTTTAACCGATTCGCTTAATTCCGAACTTGTCCGTTTGAGAACGAAAATTTTATTTAATTAAAATACACAATTTTGCACTTTCAAAAAAACGATGAAGAGATTTAAACGATTTAGAAAAAGTGAGGAATATGGAACCATGCTTTTACTAATTGGTTAATTTTGGGCTCGTTAATTGAAATATTTGTTGTGGATTTGTTGTTTGATGATTTTGATGATTTTGTTGGGCTTTCGAGCCACTATGTTGGACCATCGGGTCATATGATGGACCTTCGGGTCAATTACCAGCACTAGACCTTCGGGTCATATATTGAACCTTCGGGTCATTTGTTGGGTGCCAAAAATTATGATGAAAGTACTTGGTAGGCTTCGGCCATATGTTGATGGACGTGCGGCGTAGCTTAGACTCGCCATATGATGCGATCGATCCACTTTTATGTTGATTTTCTAGTTATCTATTTTTAATTTCTAGATTTTGGAACTGCAGTTTTGAATTCAATGTTGAATTTGAAAGTGATTTTGATGGAGTTTAATGAGTTGAATTTGATGGAGTTGAATGAGATTTCTTCATTTAAACTTTGTTGATTATATATGTTGAATAGTCTCATTTGAAACTATGATTATTTTTCTTTGATGTTGTTTATGATGCATTCACATCTAAGTTTAAATTAAACCGATCCGTTTATTATTTTATTTTAAATAATACTCTGGTCAGATCGAGTTATTTCAGGATAATCACTATCTCTGATTCTGTTGCCGCTTTAGCTTTTGAGATTTCACATCATCTTTTGCCTAGTCTTCGAGGTGTACTTTTGGTGTATTGAGTCTCGTCTCGTGTATGTTGATGAAATGTATATGTACATTTAGTTCATGTGAACTATCGATTGTTGTAGCATGTATCTAGACTTATCTTCCGCTATATATCTGATAGTTTTTTTCTGATGTGATTATACTTATCAGTGTGGTTGTTATTATAAGTTGTTCTGCATATTTCTTTAGCCACCGTAGTTTCGTTTTAGATTTATGATAGTATTCAATGAATTTTCTTTTATAAATAAGAATTTAATGTTATAATTGTTGTAAACTTAAGTATGACTGAAAGGCCACTAATTAAATATAATAGAAAAGTTATGAAGAAATGATAATAAACTTAAGTAGATGTTAAGTTATTTATAATAAAAATAAGGAGAAAGATGATATTGTAAATAAATGAAATTAAGTAATGAATGAATGAATGTAATGCAATAATTTTTTTTAATATGATATGAATAAATAAAAATGAATTTATGCAAGTATAAGTGCGAATAAGTGAAATATACACTGAATCAATGGATGGAAATGAAAATTTGCAAGAAATAAATGTAAATTAAAAGGATAAATCATTATATGAATGAGAAGGAAATCAGAAAATAAATGTATGAAATGAAATTAATAAGAATAAACTTGATCTATTGTTTGAAATTGCTATTTGTTTGGTTATGGTTTTTTGGGCAAAGATAACTTAAAATTGTTTGGATGTATGAATAATCTATTCAGTTTCATCTAAGACTGTTGAGTAAATGGTATACTTGATAGTTTATTTTGTCATTCTATGCAATTTAAAAGTGTCTAAGCCTGAACTAAGTATTTGTTTTGGCTGATATGGATGGATAATTGATTGTGTGATTTTTATGATGACTGTATATTAGTTGTAGTGATTGTTGTCTATATTAGTTTGTTTGTTAGTGGTTGAAACAACCTTAACTATTTCATTTTATATAATAATTAACCCTCTTTAGGTTATATAAGTGAAATACAGGTTATGAAAGCAATTGCTACCGCTTTTGATTTCTTAATTAAGCACTGTTTGCCTGACAAATAGGTACGTTCAAGGAATATGGTTTTACTGCGTTATTATATTATTTTCTCATGTTGGAATATATTATTTTTGAAAATATATGTTATATATTATTATATTTGATATTATAATTTTTCTCGAGCCTCTCCTTACAAGGGAGAATCTGCCGAAATTTTTCGTAAATTTTGGACTTAGAAATTCTATGAAATGTTTTCCAAACTTTTGTTAACTTTGAAAATAAAAGATTTAATTGTTTATAAATTTATATATTTTGTCTAAATTATTTTATTTTGTAATTTCATTGTTTATAAATTTAATATTTTGAATAAGATATATTGACTATTTAATTTTTCACTTTTGTATCCTTTTCCTTTTCGGGGACGAAAATTTTTGAGCGGGGGAGAGTGTAACGGCCCGTAATTTTTGAAAATTAAATTTGGTTAATTTAATAAGATTTTTGGTAATTTAATACGGAAAGAAAACAAAAAATCTATAATGTAATAATGAAATCACTAAAATAAAGGTAATAATGTTAATGCAAGTTAATAAAAAACTAATTTTGTGCAAACCCAATTAATTGAAACAATTGTAAGGTCATAATTAATTGTAAATAGTCAATTGGGAAATAAAATTCAAAGTTATATTAATTGACGAGAAAATACATAATAAGCTGTAATTTGGAAAAATCAATAGTGGGTCATTAATTGTAAAAACCGTTGATTGATAATAAAGTATAAATGGGACTAAATTAGGCAAATCATGATAATTATTAATTGGTTACCCATTTATTTAATCTATTGAATTAGATCTAAATCCGTTACAATTAAACGTAATTAAATACTATGTTACTATGAATATAGTCGATGTCTAGAAAATATTAGGGAAATTGGGTATATAGTAATGTTAAACTTACCTATAAGATAATGATTGACTGAATAAAAAGAATGGGAATCAAGATTTATTAATTTAAATTTAATAAATTGGATTAATTGAAATTAATTGAAATTTAATATTTAATTATTACGTTAATAGAAATCAAGATGAAATATGAGAATATTAATGTAATGGATCATGAACCAATGTTAATTTTATCCATTTGATAATAATAGATTGGATAATAGGGTGCAAGTTAAATTAAACGTAATTGTTGGAAATTTAATTTATAATATTTGAATTTACTGTAATTGAATTCAAACAGTGAAATTAGTAAATTTATTAACTTGACATCGGTATCTATGTTTGTTTAGATTTTTGTAATTGTTTAAGAAATAAAAAATAATGAAATTTGTGAAATTTTAAATTTAAACCGAAAAGGTGATTTAATTAACTAAATATTAATTTTATAATGTGGGAATAGGCATTTTGGCCACTGACTCGGATTTTGACGAAACCAGTTTCATCGGATTCATAACGGTGAATTATTGTAGGATTTCAAGTTTCGCAACGATCTGGTTTGTCTTTTGCTCGTACTAACTCGAAATGCAATGAAATCAATCTAATTGAAATCAATTGAAATCAATTTGAAATATCATGATTTTAGCATAACTTTTTCATACGACGAAATTTGGACTTGAAACCTACTCCATTGATTTTAAAATATTTTGAAACATCTATTTTGATATATGGTTTGACCCATTTTCGTTCCAGTGGCAGAACGGGATTTTCGGGTCAATTATCGTTCAAAACCTAAACCTATTGGGCCATTCCTTTCTATTTTGTTCTATATATATATCATTATAAACTCCAGCAGCCTTTCTGTTTCTCACTTTTGTACGTACAGGAACTTCTATCGCTCCTCTTTTTCAATGGCAGACAAACCTTGAATTTCACAACCCCATTTCAATTCAAAATTCAACTCAAAAATTCGAACTCCTTAATACCTACCAAATTCTATATCAATCTGAAGCTCTCGACGAGCGCATCTCAAATCCGTAATTCATTTTCCAATTTGAGTCATCTTTATTCAAAAATCAATAGATTAATCTTGGCCACTCATCAAGGCGAGATCAACTTTGTATGATCGATAAATCGAAGGCACCGGAGCGTGGAGATCGTCGCACGCAGTACATCAGTGTCCTTCGTTTGGGATTTTAACGGCTAGATATCGACGAAAAATTGATCTAAGATTTAAACCTAGGTAGCGGTGTGGCAATTTAGGGTGGCCGGAGGTCATGGGACCGGGACTGGAGGCATAGTAGAGGAGCACGGTCGTGATGGTGGTGGCGGCATAGGCTACGGTGGTCGAAGGCGCTCCCGAGTCATGGTCAAAGTAGCAGTGAACGTCGCTTGCATGGGTTCGTTCGTGATGATGCTGTATGTGGTAATGAGGTGATGTGTACAGCTATGATTTGTTTTCTGTTTATTTACTTTATTATTTAAACTTTGATTTAGAAGGTTCTAACATGAATAAGTTTCGCATTTGAGGTCCGATTCATGCGTGCTTTCTAACATCGGGATCATATTGGAATTTCGGACATTTTGGCGCTTGTTTAAATGACTTCTGAGACTATTGAAATTTTGGGTTTAAATTGGATATAAATTCGATATAAATTCAAAAGGTGAGTGTTTTAACCCACTCCCAACTTCCAAAATTTCCTACGTTTGTTAAATTGATTTATGATGTGATTTGAAATTTATTTATGACTATTTGGCATATTTTGAATCATCATCTTAGTTTATTTGAATTTATTAAGATAAATAGTTATTTAATTTATTATTGAATATAAATTGCCTGTAAATACCCGTTATTTATTATCTGTTTTATATTGATGTCATTAATTGAATTGGATAATGATTTTGGTAAATGTTTGATGAGTGATATTGGATGAATGGATGTTGTACTTTATATTGCTATAAACTGGAAGTTGTTATGGATTTTTATTTCATTTCGAATTGCAGTTTGAAATGATATATAACCGTATATATCTTTTAAATTACGGATTGAAATGATAAATATCCGTATCACTTGACTATAGGATAGAAAATTATATACAAACACCGTGGTCTATATATAAAAATATTTTGAAATGAATTCTATGGTTTTTAAGGAAATATATGGTTCTATATAAATATTATATAAATGTTATTTTATTCTTGATATTGAGCTATGTATAAAGTTGTTTTAATGTAGAATAATCTTAATAATAAGTTTGATTTTATTGAGATAATATGGTTAAGTATTTAAATTATATTTTAATATTAAGTATATAATGATTTAAATAAAATTTAGTTTGGAAGATAAATTTGAAATTTATTTGAAATTGAATTTATTTAATAATTAAATTAAAATAAGTTCAATGTGAAATTTTATGGGTATGATTTTTTATAACTTGGTTTTGAATTAAGGTGGATTAAATGGATATTTCAAGTATAAATAAATTGAAGGAAACATTTAGTTATTTGTAATTTGGGATTTACTTAAATGCTAACGGATTTATTAAGTAAAATATTTCATAACTAAAGAGTAGAAAATTGAATTTGATATGTATATAAGAAATTACCGTACTTAGTTTTGAAATTGTTGAATTTGGAACGGTTTATTCTGGGGATCAAATCTGTTTTTGAAATCGATATAATTTGCAATGGTTTATTTAGAAACTGAATTATATTGAAATTTATGATTTGGGATTTGGTTAAATTTAAATTTATAAATTCGAGTTGGTTTGGAATTGATTTTTGAAATTAAAAAAGCTATTTTATTTTATAAATTATTTATATATTTAAACCATTCAAGTGGTGGAAGTTATGTTTCAAAGTTATGAGTTTCAAGGTAATATTCTAGTGTTTTGATTTCGAAATGTTACAACATTGAAAGTATTATGATTTTAGAAAATGATATATTTGAAATGAAAATGATATTGCATAGATTTGATTTGGAAAAGGCAATGATATTTGGTTTCAAAGTATAAACTATTTTGAAAAGACCGCGGTGTTATAATAATGTTTGGTTGTTGAAGAGACTAGGATCGAAAGTCATCATACTCTTTGCCGACTCCGAAAACCACTTTAACAACCGTGTACGCGGTGGAGATTCCAGAATGAAGTCGGATGGCGGCGGCGTTCCTTTGAGGTATATACGTGGACCCGACTCCCGTGAGCTGGCATAAGGTGGCTAAATTAGGAGCGATTGATAGGCTAAGAAGGTAGTACCTTTTATCGGACACACTCCTTCGATACCATTCTATTACTTGGTGATTGATTTGGGCCCTTTTGATTTTCGGGGTATGGCTTGAGGTGGGCAGTAGTAGCTGCTACGCGTTACCATCGGTCCGAAAGCGTAATTGGTATATCTGCCCTGGCATTGCCTAGTTGTGCCGTGTCGCCTACCCTAGCGCGCCTTGTATGAGTTTGATTTGTGTCGTACCTATGGAGTATCCTTTGGTAGCCTCCCAAATAGGAGGTGTTACGGTACTGTATAGACTGTTGGCACTATTACGTGTTAAGGGAAATATTGGGCCACTCCTTAACGCTATTTAAAAGTAAGTTTACTTTGCTATGGACATTATTATAAAAGAGAAATATTACAACATAGTAAATAGTTTAACGTATCCTTAGGAAATGTAAATCCCGAACATCTCTTAAGTTACTCCACTCACGTTTGGCACTGAATAGGAAATGTCAAATCCCGTAAACATCGCCGACCCCTTTCCACTCATATTTTTCACCATTGATTTAACTTACATAAGATCTTTTAGTTTTGTCTCGAGTGTTTTGCCTTTTCAATTCGCTATGGTTAGTTTCAACATTTAAGGATTCGAAGACTTTATTTCTAGAGGAAGAAGACGAAGATTGCATTACTATTATTTATTTTATTATTCCAGTACATTTATACCGTTCTACTACATTGTTAATTATTACTCTGGTATGTGTAACTCTGATTCTATATTGTATTTGAATAATTAAATGTTTTGCAAATAGCTTCATGAACTGTTATTTGATTATTATATTTTGTCGTTCCGCTGCAGGATTCAGTTTTGTTTTCTTTCTTTCTCCCTTTTTCTGATTTACACCAATAACAATTCACCCTTTTGTATGGTTTGAGTCTAACGTGTGTGGTTTATCGTGGATTTAAAACGTACAAAAAGGCGGGATGTTACAGCCACTATTTGCACTCTCAGGAAGAAGATTAAAGCTAGGATTTAAAAGAAAGAGGATAATCAACTAAATCAACATCAAATCTCACATATATAATCTCAAAGCTAAGATGAATAATTACTACACCCCATTTGCTTTTGGTTTTTAGTTTTAAAACTAAAATCCGAAATGTTTTTACAAGTATACATCATGTTTTAATGATTAAAGTTACATATATTTATTGGTTGGTGAAATATGCATGTTCATACTTGTTTATGATATGTTTAAATGGAAAAACCCTATTTGATGACATCCAAATGCCGGGAGAATTTAAATATAGGTCAAAAATGACTTTTTAGTGATGGGTTTCAATTTTCATAATTTTTCGAATTATGATGGATTTTATATTAATTTTCAAGTGAAGAAAATTGTTTGTCGGATTATAAATTATTTTCGGCTAAAATAATAACTATTTGGGTTCGAAGTTATTATATGTTAGGCAACATAAGAAATAGATTTTCTGGGATTTTTCTACATTTTTACTAAGTGTTTTGATGAATTTATAAAATTATTTAATGTATGAGACATAAATGTTTTATATATTTAATTAAGGAGAAAATGCATTTTATAAAACAAAATAATTTTTAATTTTGAAATTAGTGGCAGCACATTTCTAAAAAATAAGTTAACCAATGAAAATTTGACAAACAAAGGTAGGTTAGTATAAAAGTAATCCTTTTAAGTTAAAAATAATGAAATCATACTTTTAGCATGTTTCAGCCTAGTATAGCAGTAAACCTTCCGACCTAGACCTTCCGATAAGGTTGAAAGGTTCTAATCTCTTGACAAGGTCAAACCAATGCATATGGTATCAAGTTACTTGGTACGTAATGACTTGGGCAGATTTGAAGGGTTCTTAGTCAAAAGGTTGATGGCCAAAGTGGTTGGGGTATGTTAGTATTATAAACCAAAATTTTTCGCCTGCTTTGTTTTCGAATTAGAGCTTTCGACTTGGTTGTTTTTTATCAGGATAAAATGTTTAAAAGAAAGGTTTTAAACCTTTTGGCATAATTGAAAGGTTACAACAGCGACTTTATTTTGAAACTATTCAGCAGAGTCGAAAGGTTACTACTGCTTTATTTAAATGTTCTGTTTCGAAACCTTCCGGCGTAGTCAAAAGGTCACTGCCGCTTTATGTACTAATGTTTTGTTTTGAACCTTTTGATGAGATCGAAGGGTTTACTTTGATTGATTTCGAAAGGTTTACCAGTTTTGAAAACTAGTCACTCCTACATGCATTCGAAACGAAGTTTTCGACTTGGGTGACTTACCCTCGTTTTATAAATTGAACCATAACACAAGGCTTTCGAAAGAGTTGTTCTAAAAGATGCTTTAAAGCTTTCGAGGCGGAAATTTCAACATAGCAGAAGGATTGTTTCCAATGACGCCGAAAGGTTTTAAAAGAAGTATTTCCACCTGTTTTAAATTGAACCCAAAAAGTTTTCGAAAGGTTTTAGCAGGCCAATGCTTTCGAATGGTTTTGTTGGGTCAGACCGAGTATTACTGATTTTCAGGTAAGGACGTTCTGGAGCTAAGGAGACGAGCTGGATGTCAGGAACGTATGTAGAGTATTCCGCTATGTTTTATTGCAGCTTATCTGGACATATAATATTAACTGTGCAGTGTTGTTTAAATATTGAAACTCTGATGTATTAAATGTAAATTTACTGATACAACGTTCTTTGTATAAATGATATTATTTAATATTATATTTTGATCCGCTGCGAATGTGAGAATTTGTGTTTTTTCTTCTGTTTCTTCTTCTGTCTCTTTTCTTCTTTCCTAACTATCTAGAATTTTTGGGTCGTTACATTTGGTCTGATTGTTTTAATAAGGGTTCGGAGGCAAAGCTTTCGAAAGGGTCGAAAGCCAAGCTTTCGATGGAGTCTAAAGGTAACCGTTCGAAGGGGTCGAATGGTTTTTGTTTCTTAATGATTTCGGAAGGTTTTAAATGGAACGGTTTTCAATGGTTTTCCAAGGCAATGTACCAAGTATTTTAAAATAGGATGTCTAAGGAATTATTGCTTTCAAAAGGTTTGAAGTTCAATTGGTTCGAACTATTGAGTTTCAATGGTTTCAAAAGGTTTTGAATTCTAAGGTTTTTGAGGGTACCAATGGAAACAATAAATGAATATGACCTAATTAGGGGTACTAATGGAAATAGCTTAATCATGAGGTTAAAATGATATAAATAGAATCATGGAGCTAACATGATACAAAAAGATTTATGGGGCTAGCATGGATCAAATGGCAAATTCAAATATAACCATGGGGCTAACATGATGCAAATAGATTTATGGGACTAGCATGAATCAAGTGGAAAATTCAAATAAAATGATGGGGCTAACAAGATATAAATAAACTCATGGGGCTAACATGAGACCGCTAAATTCATGGGGCTTACATGAAATAGTTAGATTCAGGAGGCTAGCATGAATCAAGTGGCAAATTTATGGGTTCATGTTATCCTAGGAAACTATGTAATATGAGATGGATAGTCTACATCAACTTAAACAAAATGAAAGTGGAATAGGTTGTCCCTCTTTGATATAATTAAACTCTAATTGGGGATGGGAAAATCCTAATTGTTTTCAAGATGCATATCACCCTAATGTTTTGCAAATATATGTTTTAACCATTATAGATGTAGGGGCACAATATATGGTTTTATGAAAGGTTGTGCGAAAGATATGTCTTAAATGGATGTTAATGAGGGGAAACCTGTTCCGTTGAGCGGCGTGGTCTCACTTGACATGTTTAACCGGGTTGTATAGTATTATTCATACAAGGCTTTTTGTCTGATTGGAAGCTTATATTTTCCGCTTAAACTCTCGGGTGCTCAAAATTAATTTGAGTAGGTTGAGGGATTAAGGTTTTTTTAGGTTTTAGTATGATGATGAATAAGGCTCCCGGAGGCATGCAGGAGGCAAACAGATAGCTATTTAGGATTGTAGTTCTTGATGTATTTCCACTATGATTGTTATGACTATATGACTCTGTTCATCCAAGGGGATATCTTCATATACCGATCTTTGCGTGATTTGTAATGATCATATTTTATCTGTACCTGAGAACGACTTGGGATTATGTGTTGTGAATGTGAAACAATTGGTTTCGAAATATAATGATGTAAAAGTTGTTTTGAAATCTATGTTTTGTTTCATATTCAAGTGCTACTGATATTATTGATATCATTAACATAGTCGTATTTAGTCGCAGGAAGCTAATACCATAGATGACCGCAACATCTATCGCGCTTAGTTATGGGCCACTAGATAAAGGATGTTACACTGGCTATGAAAGCCGATTTGCTTGGCACTAAAATGTAACGTGAGGAAGAATTGCTAGTTGGAGTGACTATAGCACGTGGTTCTGTATATTGCCTAACCTTAAATCATCCTCATGCATAAAAGGCCGGTGTACGAAAATTTCCCATGAATTAGAAAGTTCAAAATCTCCGATGAAGGCTGCTAAGTACCTTAAAAATAAGTATTTCTGTTGGTTTGGAAGCAAATGTTTATATGGTGAAGCAAGGATGTGTTTTCTCTTTAGGTGTCATAGATTTTAGCTACAAAAGAAATATGTCCAAGTTTATTTCAATGATAAATTTCGGTCTTCTTCTTCTGTGTTATGAAATGTATTCCTGTTTATTGTAATGATAGAACTGATTAGAGTCTCTTCTGTGTTGTTTTCTTTTGTGTTGTGAAATGTGTCTCAGTTTATTTTAATGATAACTTTGATTAAAATCTTCTTTTATGTTATTTCTTATGCGTTTAATTTACCTTTTGATCCATATGTTATCATGTTATATTAAAATTTACACATTCAACAATTGAGTCCCACAAATATAATTGTATTTGAAACTCCACCGTATTATTTATGTCTTAACATATGGTTGTTGTAACTATATTTTTATGATTAAAAAAGCGGCATCGCTAAAATTTAACGGTGCCATTGCAATGCATGTTTTGATCACAAAGATGGTGCTGCAATGACAATGTTAAAATTTAAAGCGCCATTGTGACACCATTTTTGTAACATTTTGATGACGCCAAATAGTGACGCTAATTTTTTCAACGAATGTTCCGAAGTCATTATAAATTTTGCATATGCCATAGTGTTGCAAAAAATCGTTAGATAACCAGAGATTTATAGTACTGATAGTGATCAACTAATTGATACATCATTCACATACGTATGGTATGCAACATAAACCACGAACCCTCATGTAGATGCTTCGTGATAGCTTCCTTGAATAGATAGTTTCCCTTAAATCCAATGAATGGTTGAAAATAATCTATGTAGTCCTTTCTCCAAACCATATTCAAATTTCCAAATCTCAATTTTCACCAAAAATGGCCTTTGCATCTCCATGCGTTCAAATTAAGGTACATTTTCCTCATTCATTCAATTCATTCTATCCAAACAACTTGGAATTCTTTTGATAGATCAACTGTAAATACCGTGTTTGCATAATCAACCACTAACTCAATCTAAAATTCCTTTCGTGAATGAAGCCCAATTTTAATCATTCCTTAGTTCCCTAAACCAGTGTAACATCCCTTATTTTGAGGCCCAAAACTAACCGCTATAGTGTAGTCATTTATAGTATTAATTTTTGGTAAAAAAATGTGGTAATGTTAATGGTATCCATAATATCAGAAGCACAAGAATATGAAATATTTTAAACAAAATTCCAAAAAAAATTCTTGTTACATTTCAAATCAGCATTTCGTATTCAATATATGATCCCATTATGTTTCCCAAATTCAGATAAATATAAATATTACAAAACATGCAAAGTGGCAACATATGAAGATGCCACCTTGGATGATCAGATTTACTAAATAGACAGTTATAACATCTGCCATTGCATACAACATTTAGTCACAACGGGATAGATAAATAGCTAATCTCCTATATCGCTAGATCTGCCTCCTACATATCTTTGGATGCTTTATTCGCTACTAAACTGAAAATTTTAACTCTCAGCCTACGCAAATTAAATTTTGAGCACCAGAAAGTTTAAGTTGAAAACATAAAAGTCGAGTCGGACATAAAGCCGGGTGTGAATTATAACATAACATTTTGATTTATCGATATTAATTGAGACCAGACCGCCTAGAGGAATGGTGTTTCCTTACTAATATCATTTAAAAGCATATCTTTTGCAGCCAAACTGTTTATAATAAACAGTATAATAATAACATGTATGCATAAAATATAGGTAATTAGTGGACTATCTGTCCCGCTATCATAGTTTTTCATGCTAACAATAAACCTATAGGTTACTCGGGCGGGCCTACCAGACATAACAAATGTTCTAACATACTTTCGGAGGAAAACTGGACAGTATATCCATAACTTACTACTTCTAGGGTTAACTTATCCTAATGGTTTTGAAGGCTCACCAACAGCCTAACTTTACTCTGTGTATTCCTTTCTATGTGTAGCCTTTTATTTGTCTTACCAGTGACACTCCCCCACTGTTAACCCGCCTTTCAGCAAGGCCGTATGTAGGAGGATTTAACCCAATAGATTTCACAGTTACGGAGGCTAAGATATCATGGATTTCGCTCATGTGGATGGATGGATAATCAATTATAAATAATAATATGAAGCTAGGATTAAACATTGTCGCTGAATAAACAATGCCGGACACTAGTAATATAGGACGTAGTATAGATCGATATGTTTTATCGGTTTGGAAAGTTTTGTTGAAGGGTCTGACATGTTTCATTAAGATGGGATCATTGTAAGATGGAGTAGGATAGCATGGGTCGGTATGTAAGAAGGAATAATGGTCAACATGGAGGGTTCGTCATTGTTTAGTTCTTGAGATGGATAGATGTGCTCCAATATATATGTATAGGAAGGATCGGCATAGCTTGGAGTAGCATAACATGGATTAGCATCGTATGGGTTCGGCATATTGATGGATCGGCATAGGTTTGGATTAGAATAAGTATGGATCGGCATAACGTGGATCTACATCATATGGATCAGCATAACAGGGATTGGTTTAATATGGATCGACAAAGGGAAGGATCAGCATAGCTTGGGGCGGCATGGTAGATGTCGGCATGAAAAGGATCTGCAAGACATGGAGCAGCATAAAAGGGATCAACATGGGAAGGTTCGGCATATCTTCATGGACCAGGAAGGATCGGCATACCTTCCAGGCTACACAAGGAGGGGTCGGTATACTCACGAGGAAGTGATAGATCGACATTTTCTTGGAGGAAGAGGGGTCGACATTGATTTTAATAAAGGAATAACGATCGGTATGACCATGCTGATCGTTATCTTAGAAGAATTGGGCTTACCGATCGTTAAGGTGGGCTCATGTAGTTGAGAAGACCCTATAGCCGAAGTTTCACTTATAAATACAAAAGGCTTGGCTTCACAAAGAGGACCTTCATTTTGCTTCTCTTCATCTTCTACCTAGGGGAAACTCTTCCATTTTTATTCGAGAATCTTGGATTATAACTGTAATCAAATTTCAGTATAATAAAAGGATTCATCTAGAGTCGACGTAGGCCGAAGTTAGCTGAACCACTATAAATCGGGTTTCTTTTACTTGCTTTCATTTTAATTTGATTATTCTTCATACTATATTCTCTACATCGTGTACTATCTGTGATCTGTGACCAGTTATTGGTGATTTCATGTGTAGTTGGGTGTTAGTCATCAATTTTGATGCCAACATTTTGGTACTTTCGCTGAGAAAGCTTGCACTCAAGGATTTGGATGTTAGGATATTGGATATGAAAGATTGGTAACTTGGATTTAGGAAGCAATGGCTACAAAATCAACAAGGAGAGAGTAAACAGAGAGGAGCCATCATGAGGGAAGTCAAGAAGGCTTCCTCACGAGCGAATCAGACCTCAGTCTTCATTACCAGAGACGGGTGGGAAACGATGATGAATGCTATGCATAGAATAATAGAAATGTGGATCATGGAGTTGGAGCAACATGTGCTGAGGAAGTCCAAAATCAGAACTAAGGAGCGGAAGCGAACAGGATGCAGGATGGAGTGGAGCCATCGGGAGGTAGCTCCTGAAAAAATAAGATCGATCAAAAAAATATTAGGCGATCGATCTCGATAGGTCGATGTCGATCGATCCAGAACGGTCGACGTTGATCGATCTAGAATAATCAATCCCGATCGATATACACTCAAGGGCATGCCCTCGGGTCTTGTTAACTTGGATCCTGAATGTATATTTGATGGTATTGTGGATTTTAGCATGGATCAGAACTTGCATGTGCTTTGGAAAGAGGATAATATGAGATTCCCCCCGTAGACTCGGGGGTAGGATGGGAATGATGAACTAAAACCACTCATGGATGTTGGAACAGTTGAAATTGGAATCTAGGACATAGAGCAGAAATTAGCAGGTTAGATATGGATTGGAGCAACTAGGGGAAATCCTGATTAAGGAAAATGAAATGGCATTACTCCCTATGGAATTGGGGGCAGGATTCTGATGGCTTTGTAGGGAACTGAATAGCAGGGATGGAGAAGAAGTAGCCATCATCCACCATAAAACAGAGAGAGCCCGGGTTATGGGCATAGGTCGTCATCTCTTGATTGGGGTGGCATGAACTAATTAACTAATAAGTCACTTGCACACGTACAGGATCGAGGATGATCCCTAGGCATGCTTTGAGATGGCGGTAAACCACCATAACTAATTAACCTTAAAACACTTGGATCCACACAACCACGATAAATAACACAGGTCACTATTATTGCCCCGACCAGAGAGATGGGGCAATAACCGCGAGGTGCGAATCCCTTCACAGGAGAGCGATAGGATGCGTTCGTAGACGGATGAAGTCCTTGACTGGGATCGAGACTGGAGAAGTATACTTTATAGATTAAGTCCTCGACTGGTGATCGAGGCCAGAGTAGGATACCCCACGGATTAAGCCCTCGACCAAAGAGTCGAGGCCTAAGAATAGAACATAGCGGATTGCGGATATGGACTATGCCTGGTAAGGGCTAGGGCACTTTGCCGATGAGCAACGTGATCGGCCTACTCGGATCATCAATTATGGATTGTGTTCGAAAAGGACTCGGAGTGGGCTCGAATTTGGATTAATTGACCCAGAGAGGTCTATGGATTGGGATATGGACCTGGAGTGGTCCTGGATTTGGATAAAGCATCCCGGAGAGATCCATGGACTTGGATTTGGACCCGAAGAGGTCTATGGATTTAGAAATGGACCCGTAGTGGTCCCGTATTTGGATAAACTGACCTGGAGAGACCTATGATTTGAATATGGACCTGAAGTGGTCTCGGATTTGGATATACTGACCTGGAGAGGTCTAGGATTTGGATATGGACCTAGAGTGGTTCCGGATTTTGGTAAAACGATTCAAAGAGATCGTGGATCTTGTTAATGGATTTGGAATGGATTTGGAATTGGATATCGACTCTGAACAGTCATGGATTTCGCTAATGAGCTGGAGAGATCAAGGACCTGCATTGGCAATAGATTGGATCCTAGGTTGGATAACATAATGATCAATGGATTATGGACTTCGGATTTTTGACTTAATGGTAGTTCAAAATAGGCCTTCCTACAGGCATGTTTTAGGGGGTAACGTGTTAACTCGCCTTTCGGCAAGGCCATACGCAGGAAGATTTAACTCAATCAACTTCACAGTTATCAAGGCTGGGATATTATAGATATGGCTTAAATGGATGGATAGATAATCAACTACGGATAATAATATGAAGTCAGGATTTAACATCGTCCATGGATAAACAATGCAGAATGCAAGTAATATAGAACATAGTATGGAACGATATGTTTTATTGGTTTAGGAACTTATGTTGAAGGGTTCGGCATATTTCATAAAGAAGGGATCGGTGTAATATGGAGTAGGAGAGTATGTGTCGGTATGTGAGAAGGAATGACAGTCGACATGGAGGGTCCGACATAGTTTAGTTCTTGAGATGGATATAGGTGCTCCAATTTATATGTAATGGAAAGGATCGACCTAGCTTGGAGTAACATGGCAAGGATTTGCATCGTATGGGTTCTACATAGCGATGGATTGACAAGGATTGGATTAGCATAAGTATGGATCAGCATAAATTAGGTCTACATAATATGGATCGGCATAGAAGGGATTGGTTTAATATGGATCGGCATAGAGAAGGATTGGCATAGCCTGGGGTGGCATAGTAGATGTAACAAACCGATTTTTTTAGGGATACTAAATTGGGTATTAACTAATAAACTGATAATTAATCTGTTAATAATAACAAACAATTAAATATTTATGGAAAAATAATAATAATAAATAAATGAAAACAAAAGAAATTAAAATGGAAATTTAATATTAATAGCGTTGAGAGGAAAGTGAATGGTAACGAATTCATTTACTTATATTTGGCGTTAAAAATTATGCCTTTTTAGTGTAATGAAATTTATTATCCTAAACTATTTGAAAAGTTAAGCATTGAGAATGATATGTTTTTTATGAAAAAATGATAACTAAGTACATGAGATAAAATGCGTTTTATGTATGAAAAGTTTAGATAATTTTTTTATGTTGATTTACAATTAGGTATAAAAGAAAAAAAGAAAAAGTAAATAATAATAATAAATAGTACTAATATTATTTTTATAATGTCATGTAGGAAAGATCTAGAAATTGAATAAAATAATGTTAAGCAAAAGAAAAATCTAGAACAAGGACAAAATACAATGAATATTTTGTATTAAAAAAAATAAACTAAGGGGTTAATTGGGAGAACATTCTAGAGGAGAGGCTTTATAATAAAAACACTATCCCTCTCCTCAATCTCCCCTTTACTGTACGTACAGAGAACAGAAAGCCAAAAAAAGGAGAAAAGCTAAAACCTAATTTCTAATCTTCTCAATCAAATAGAAACCTCACGTTGCAATCAAAGGTTAAAAAGAAAAGATTCCCAATTCTAAGAGTAAGTATCCCTAAATCAATCATATTCTATCTTTTTCAGTGAATAGCTATTTAGGGTTTTTTTATTTGTTAGCAATAGGAGGTGTAAGACAAGCAATCCAAGAGCTAGCTGATTTAGAGCTTGAAGATTGCTATTTAGAGTTTTAGGTGAGCGAAGTTATAACCCTATTTTATTTTTCATTTTTATGTATGCATGCAAATAAAAGTGTGAAATTTTAAATAAAATGATTGCTTCCTCATTTTCTGATTCTGTATTGTTGATGGGAATTGAATAAGAAATGAGGTTTTATGCATAAAATTAAAATGCATGCATGTTGTTTGGTTAATTGCTGCAGAGAAAAGAAAAAAATTGGGAAAAAACTTGCTGTTTGCACTGTGTGGAAGACACTGTGCAGGTGCCGCATTGTAGCACAGCCTTGTGCTGCACTGTGCAGCCGTCTGCACTATAGCGCATGTTAACCTCGTTTTACTCAACGACTCATCTACTTAAGGACTAGACCGACTCATCTACTTAAGGAAGGTACCGACTCAACTGGTAGCGACTCAGTTAGCTGACGAGTTAAGGCTCAAGGCAACTTAGAGGGATAGGACGACTCAAGGGGTTAACGGTTCACAAGGCAGGCCGACTCAGTGCATTACCGACTCATCAAGACTATCGCCTCAGCGACTCAACAAGTCCACGACTCATCATAAGAAACGACTCAAGAGGATTGACGACCTAAGAAGATAAGTCCCTAAGTCGCTTCACCTATATACCGCTACCTGATAAGTCATTAATGAATTAACGACTCATGACTCAGAATGACTCGTCCACGACTTAAAGCCATTGAGTCGTAGTCCAGTGCCACAGTGCCTATGCCAACGAGGATTGACTCGTAAGCGACTCAGGACTTAGCTTAAAATCCAGCAAAGGAATGGGCCATGGAGAAACCAAGGGCTTGGTTCGATGAGTCGGCCACGACCTAATTTGACTCGACCACGAGTCAAGTATGAGTCGAACACGACTCACGACTCAGGGCTGAAAACTCCTATAAATACATGGCCATCTCCAACATTCAAGGGATCTTTTGGCCAATCATTTCAAGCGCCAATACTCTGCAGAATTCTCAACTCACCCGACACTTCAAGTTCGAAAGACATTTCAACTAACTTCAAGGGAAAATCTAATGCCATCTACATGGATTCGAAGAATTCTTCTCTACCAAAGTTCTAGTTGTTTGTCTCGTCATAATTGTAATTGAAGAGTGTTGTAAAGTTGCAATCGGTTTAGCAATAAAGAGAATTAAAGTGGACGTAGGCTTGTCTTGAGCCGAACCACTATAAATTCGTTGTTATTCACTGTTTTTTCTGTGATTTTCTGCTTATACTCTGCTCCCGAATCATCGGGTGGTGCTTTCACAACTACACTTCATACACCGGGGTGTTAGCGTTCAAATTTTAGCGTTAACATTTTTGGTGCTTTCACTGAGAACCGAACTCAGGCAAATCGTCATCATTGCTCCACGAAAGTTTGCTGAAGTAACCTCTCTGAAGACTAGAAGTTTATCCGAAATCATGGCTCCGGGGAGAAAGAGTAGATCTGTTAGATCTGGAAATGCTCAAGAGGGAACCTCCGCTTCCCCAGTACCTAATCAAGCCACTCCACCTGTTGGGGTTACAAAAGCGGAGTTGGATGCTGTAATCTTAGGGCTGAACCAGCAGATAAATGCCCAAAGTGCACAATTGGAAGCTCAGAACGCCCAAAATGCCCTAATTTTGAATAAGTTGAATGACTTGCTTGGGGTAAACCGTCAACCAACAGGTAATGAAAGGAACTTTGCTGGCAACATTCATGAGGATGAAGAAAGAAACATTCCTGAGAGGGCTGCCAGCCCCTTTGAGCAGACATTTCCTGAAATTGGTGGATCTAGAGCTCGAAATGATGAGGAATATCTTTCTGAAATGGTTCGACAAATCATGAAGGAAAGCATGCAAAGGAATGAAGATGAGAAGGAATGGGGTTTTGCTCCAAGTAAAACCCCGTTTACCGAAAGAATTTTAAAGGCTGAGTTCCCAAGGAAGTTCGTCCCTCCAACTATCCCAGCTTACAAAGGAACAAGTGATCCGAACGAATTCTTGTATAAGTATGATTGGCACATGACAGGTGCCAGAGCTTCTGATGAAATAAAGTGCCGATATTTTCCTGTATACCTGGAAGGTGTAGCTCTGCTTTGGTTCACCAAGCTGCCAGTCCACAAGCAAACTTTTGTGATTGTCGACGAATTTTCTGCTTATAATGCTTTCCTTGGCCGTCCAACTCTCGCAGCATTCAAAGTTGTTCTGGCCCCATGGTGCCTCACCATTAAATTTCCCACATATAATGGAGTGGGAGTTATAAAAGGGGATCAAAATGCGGGGCGGGAATGTTATCTAACAGAGATACGAGAAACGAGGAAAAGAGAAATGGGAAAGGATGCGGCAGCCCCAGTCCGCATCAAAGAACCAGCCTTGTAGCAATTACAGGGCGGACCCTGCACTGGCGAGCACAGCGGAGCAAGGAAAGAGATGGATCCTAGAAAAGTCAGTGCAGGGGAGAATAGAGTGGTACCAGTGGAAACGACAATACCAGTACCTGTTGACCCAAAGGACCCAAACAAGGTGTTGAATGTGGGTTCACAACTTAATGTGTCAATTCAGAATATCTTAATATCTTTTTTAAAGGAAAATTTGGATGTTTTTGCTTGGACTCATGCCAATATGTGCGGAATATCCCCAGAAGTTGCAGTACACACTCTAAATATTGATCCAAAATTTACACCTGTGAAGCAGAAAAGGAGAACTCAAGGTCCAGAAAGGTCGGCAGCGTTAAAAGAAGAAGTTGATCGGCTCATGGAGAATAATTTTATCAAAGAATCTACCTATCCGAATTGGGTTTCAAATCCAGTGCTGGTTAAGAAAGCCAACGGAAAATGGAGAGTATGCATCGATTTTTCAGATCTAAACAAGGCCTGCCCCGATCAACTGGTAGACGGAACAGCAGGACACGAATTGTTATCTTTTATGGATGCCTACTCCGGATATAACCAGATCATGATGCATGAGCCAGATCAGGAGGACACGAGCTTTATCACCGACGTTGGTCTTTACTGCTACAGAGTTATGCCCTTCGGGCTGAAGAATGCAGGGGCAACATACCAAAGACTTGTTAATGCTATGTTCAAACCGCAATTGGGCAAGACTATGGAAGTCTACGTCGATGACATGTTAGTAAAGTCTAAGAAAGCAGTGGATCACATAGAACACTTAGCAGACATGTTCGCAGTCCTCCGAAAATAAAGAATGAAGCTCAATCCTTTAAAATGTTCATTTGGAGTGGAATCCGGAAAGTTTTTAGGTTTCATCGTGAGCGCTAGGGGCATTGAGGCTAGTCCAGCTCAAATTGCCGCCTTAAAGGAAGTCAAAGCTCCTAGAACGAAGAAGGAATTGCAAAGTCTCAATGGAAAAGTCGCCGCTTTGAGTCGGTTCATTTCCAAAGCCACAGATAAATGCATCCCATTCTTTGACGCCCTAAAGAAAGGAAAGAAAAAATTCGATTGGACTCCCAAATGCCAAAAAGCCTTTGATGAATTGATTCGCCATATGGAAACGCCTCCAATACTTTCTAGGCCTGGCGATGGCGAGGATCTTCTTATATACTTGGCAGTATCATCTCATGCTTTAAGTGCAGCGCTGATACGAGAAGACAAGAGGATTCAACATCCAGTTTACTATATCAGCAAAAGACTCACTGGGGCAGAGATGAATTACTCTAAGTTGGAAAAACTCGCCTATTGCCTACTAATTGCATCTAGGAAGTTGAGGCAATATTTCCAAGCCCATCCTATCAGAGTCCTCACTGATCAACCTTAAAAACAAGTCCTGTTTCACCCTGAGACTTCGGGCCGTCTTCTAAAGTGGAATATTGAACTCAGTCAATATGACATCACTTATCATCCCCGAAAAGAAATCAACGGACAAGCTTTAGCGGACTTCATCGCAGAATTCACAGATAAGGGTAACAGTGAGGAGGAAACGATCGACGATTCCCCAATCCAATGGAAGTTATATGTCGATGGCGCGAGAAACGACTACTGTTCTGGAGCCGGAGTTGTACTTGAGACCCCTGAAGGTCGATCATTATGCTATGCACTAAGATTGGAATTTCCTTCAACAAACAATGAAGCAGAATACGAAGCCCTTATCGCTGGCTTAAGGATTGCTAAAGAACTAAACATCCCAGCGTTACAAATCTTCAGTGATTCTCGGCTTATTGTATGCCAAGTCAAAAAGGAATTCCAAGCAAAAGGGGGGAATCTGCCCGCCTACTTGTCAAAGGCTTGGGAACTCCTGGGTGATTTCGATCATTTCATGACAAGTCACATTCCTCGAGAAGAAAACATGAAAGCAGATTCTCTCGAAAAGTACTCTAGCACAGGCGAAGCTCAATTTCTGGGGTAACTCCAGTGGAGGTCCTGTCGACTCCGAGCATTGATGAGATGGATATTGATTGGATCATGAGCATGTCTCAAGAGCAAGAATCATGGATGACTCCAATAACAGAATATCTGCTCAATGGCTCTTTACCGGAAAACTCAAAAGAACGAAAGAAGCTACTGAGGAAAGCCTCTCGCTATATAGTCCAGGATGGCCAGTTATACAGACGAGGGTTCTCAACGCCGTTACTTCGATGTGTATCTAGGGAAGAGTAAAAAACAATCCTAGCTGAGGTGCATGGGGGAGAATGTGGTGATCATTTAGGTGGTCAAACTTTAGCGAAAAAGATTCTCCGATACAGATATTTTTGGCCAGAAATTAATCGAGATGCAGCAGACTATTTCCAAAAATGTGACAGATGCCAAAGATTCGCCAAAGTTCCTAGAGCTCCTTCTACTGAACTCACACAGATGGTCAGTCCATGGCCGTTTGCAATATGGGGGATAGACCTTGTAGGACCGTTACCAACTGCCAAATCTGGAATTAAATATGCCATTATTGCTGTAGATTATTTTACTAAGTGGGCAGAGGCCGAACCACTGGCTACTATCACCTCAAAAAAGATGATAAGTTTTGTAACTAAAAGTATCATTTGCAGATACGGTGTGCCTCAAAAAATAATTACAGACAATGGTACTCAGTTCGAAAGTGAAGAATTCCAAGATTTTTGCAAACGGTTCAAAATCCGAAAAAGCTTCTCAGCAGTAGCCCATCCGCAGGCAAACGGGCAAGTGGAAGCAGTAAATAAAATTATCAAGTCAACCATCAAGAAGCAACTTGAAAGAGCAAAAGGTGGTTGGGTCGATAAGCTACCGCTAGCACTATGGGCATACAGAACTACCCACAAAACTGCGACTGGGCATACTCCGTTTTCATTGGCATACGGATCAGAGGCAATGATTCCGGTAGAAACAGAGGTCCCTTCACATAGAAGAATCCATTTAAATCAAGCGGAGAATGAGAAACTACATCTTGAGGCACTAGATCTCCTTGATGAAAAAAGAGAAGAGGCTGAACTCAGAATCGCATCTCATCAGCAAAGGATAGCCAGACATTTCAATTCCAAAGTTCGCCAACGCAGCTTTGAAATTGGAGATCTAGTCCTAAATAGAACTATGACAGCGACAGGTGTGTTTGGGCCGAATTGGGAAGGACCATATGTCATAGGTCAAAAGCTTCTGGACGGCACATTCAAACTCACTACTGTCGAAGGAGATCAAATTCCAAGAGCTTGGAACAACAATCACTTGCGTCCATACTTTACTTGATAACTTTGTTGAAATATTGTAAAAAGAATTATGAATGTATGATTCCTGTAATTGAAAGTGATTGTAAAACTGATGCAAGTGAATAATGAAAGACTATAAAGTGGATGTAGGCCCAAATTCTTGGCCGAACCACTATAAATCTTGTGTTCCTTATTATTATTACATGTTTGCTTTATTTTCGATATGAAAAGTACATTAAATGTATTACTGAAATGTCGATTTAAATTTTTGCAGGCAACGAAAACAAAACTTGCACATTACAAGACCAAGTGATTCTTGTTATCATTCAACAAACAAATTCCAAGTCGCAAAATTCCCGAGCTTAAATCCTAGACAAGAAGTGCTTCAATTGAACAGTCAATGATTTCGCCGAAAACGGGCTTTAGCTAATAAATTGAGAAGTTTGAACAAACAAACATCCAATTAAGAAGCTTATGTCCGTTCTCGTGAACTGGCCTAGCAATGAAATACACTTCTTTGGATTAAACAAGCTACTTGTAAGAGAAGGGGGTGCAAGCTTTAAAAAAAAAAAAGATAGAGGATCACTGAAAAGGCATAAGCAAGTGGACAAGGAACAACTAAAGTCCTCTTCGGAGGCACAACTCTCCGGAGGATAAAGACCTCTAACGAAGCATATGCCGTAAAAAAGATAGTTCTCTACTCAACCAAAAAAATATTGGAGGAGTCATGACCCTCCAACCATGAGAGAATAACTTCCAGGCAATCTTCGGAGGTCCATTTCACCAGGAGTTGAAGTGTTACAACCGCTCTTCGGAATTTCACTTCACCAGAGTTGAAATGTAAAACAAAATAAAAGCCCTCTTCGGAGGCCCATTTCACCAGGAGTTGAAGTGTTACAACCGCTCTTCGGAATTTCACTTCACCAGAGTTGAAATGTAAAACAAAATAAAAGCCCTCTTCGGAGGTCCATTTCACCAGGAGTTGAAGTGTTACAACCGCTCTTCGGAATTTCACTTCACCAGAGTTGAAATGTAAAACAAAATAAAAGCCCTCTTCGGAGGCCCATTTCACCAGGAGTTGAAGTGTTACAACCGCTCTTCGGAATTTCACTTCACCAGAGTTGAAATGTAAAACAAAATAAAAGCCCTCTTCGGAGGCCCATTTCACCAGGAGTTGAAGTGTTACAACCGCTCTTTGGAATTTCACTTCACCAGAGTTGAAATGTAAAACAAAACAAAAGCCCTCTTCGGAGGCCCATTTCACCAGGAGTTGAAGTGTTACAACCGCTCTTCGGAGTTTCACTTCACCAGAGTTGAAATGCAAAACAAAATAAAGTCCTCCTCCCGGAAACACAATCAAGAAGAAAGACCTCTTCGGAAGCCCACGTTTCACCGAGATTGAAATAAAACTTCCAAGTGTTGAAACGTGAAAAGGCTTTCTTCAAAGGCACAACTCTTTGGAGGTACACGTTTCACCAAGATTGAAATAAAACTTCCAAGTGTTGAAACGTGAAAAATCCCTCCTCAGAGGTACAACTTTCTATGTTTCTAAAAAAAAAATCTTCATTAAAAGCACACTTTAACTTTCAAAGGAAGAGTGATTTACCTATTTTGGAAAATAATCTTCCTCAAAAAAAAAAAAAAAAGAAAAGTTAAAGTATCCTTCAGAGGCCCGCTTTACCTCATAGAAGAATTCACTTGGTAAAGTGTGTACATAAGCAAAAGAAAAAAGTGATTTCTTCGAAGGACAAAGCGTAAAAAGTTATATGAAGGGAGTTGTACTCTACGAAAAATTTCTTCAAGAATAAAATAATTATTCTTCAGAAAATAAGAGTGCAAGTCCCCTCAAAGTATAAAATATTGCAGCAAGCTTATGGTATTGGGGCAACATGGTATAGTTATATACAATATGGTATAGCCACATCGGCGAAAGTAATGCTCAAACAACATGCCATAAGCCCGCTGCAATATCATATAAATAAACTTGTGCAAAAATGAATAATAAATGCATTCTCAAATTCAAACAGTAGTCTGTACAAATAAAGGATCATTTTATTCAATTGTATTGCAGATACAAGTTTCAGAATAAAAAGCAGGGGCCGGTACCCGCACAATTCTCGACCAGTACATGCAAAAGACAAGAAGCTGAAAGCTGGAATCTTCATTTCTTCTTACCACCTTTGTACCCTTTACCCGGCCGAATGATTAGCTTTTCAGGTCGGTCTGTAGGCATAAGGGAAGAAGGAGAGGGAGGTGCAACTGGTGCAACTTCCGGTTCCTCTTCATTAGCAATGATTTTCTTCCCCCTCCTCTTCGATGTTCCGTGCTTCTTTCTCCTCTTCGAAGAAGACTCACTCCCTGGAGTAACAAGAGCAGACAAAATTATGTCATCAGAAGGAGTCCGCTCCGGAGATATCTCACCTCCCTCAAGTCCCTCGTCTTTCTGCTCTTGCGAAGCGATAGGGTCATCTAAGCCGTGAAGAGCCTCTATTTGCTCCTCTTGTGACCCGGGCTGTGAAGCAGAAGGAGGAGCCACCTGAAGAGACGGAGGAGGGATAACCGGAGGAAGCGAAGTTTGCACAGCACTTGGTGTTTCAACTGCAGAAGAAGAGAAGTTAAAAATATTAGTATCTCCCCAATAGAAGGGAGATATGGGTTCGTCAAGATTCAAGAAGTAATCGAGAAGCTCATCAAACTTTTGAGGAGCAAGCAAGCAATCCACCTGAATCAGACTAATGTCAAAATTACCTGAAGATATTTGCTTCGTTAGTTCAATCTCATAATTTTGAGCTCCAATATCCTCCAAAGCCTCATCATCAGTACGGGTAATTACCCCGGTTCTTGTAGGAGGCGGGGAATGAGCACTGGAACCTGTGATGTCAACTTCAGGAGAAACTAAAGGACGTTCAGAGGTAGTAGGTGGTAATTCTTTTTCAGAACGTTCCTCTTCCGCCATCCCAGTCCGCACTCTAGCGAGTTGCTCTTTTCCCTTCGCAAGAGCAGCGCGAGTTTCCTCATCTAGGTAGCGCGCCTCAAGCTCTTCCTCGGTATACCCGGCGCCTTTGAACATGTCGAGAGCAGCTTCCCACACTTCAACCAAGGTGATTTCGTATTTAGGACCGAGAAAAGAGAGACTGCCATGCCCTAAGACGCTGTGCAAGTAAAAGTCGAATAGAGTTGAACTGACGTTGGCTTCCATGGCTTGAATAGATTCTTCAGCTGCGATTTTACCAGCCATGGCCTCATCTCGTTCGTTTTCGGTTTTAGCAAGTTGAGCTTTTAACGCTTCAATCTCCATGTCTTGGGCGCTCATTTTACTCCGCAACTAAGCGGCATCAGTGCGGTAATTCTCTACGACCTCTTCTAGCCTCTCAACTTTAGCTTCGGCATCTCTTTGGCCAGCATGTGCATCCCGCACTTGTTTTTGTAGTACCTCTTCTCTTTGAGTGTAAGTGTTAGAAGAGGTGGTAAGATCGTCTTTAAGCTGCTTGACTTCAGCTTCAAGTTTCTCGTTATACTCGGTTATGTTTTTCATCTCGATGTTGTGCTGGTCAAGAATCTTCTGCCATTCCGACTTATCGTTCTCCATAGTTAGCATCGCCTTGATATTGGCCCGATTGACCCTTTGGAGTTCATCAACAAGCTTTTGCCATCCAGACATTCTTTCAATATCGAGTCTGACGGCATCAAGATTTTGATACCTGGCTTCTTTATCAATGGGAACTAAATCAAGATCGAAGCGAACCCCCTTCAAGCATCAATTCGGGAATCGGCTCTGTAGGGTCGGTGGGCCCCTTTCAACACGATATGAAGGCCTATTAAGAAGCGTTTGAATAGCGCTTCCTTCAAGAGCAGGGGATTTGGAAGGAATGTCGATAGAGATGGGAGCGTCAAACTTTTCAGATATTGCAGATGCGTGCTTCTCGCTAGGTTTGGCCCGCTTGCTCGGGTCTTCAACAATGTGGCTCTTCCCCCGACCATCATGTGTTTTACGTTTGTGGGAGTCATCGCCTCTTGAAAAAGACTCATGTCGCACATCTATTCTCTCATGACGTTCTTCATATTCTCTCCTCTCTCTAGCTTTTCGAGCAGCTCTCTGCTCATCGGTTTCTCTGGGACCAGTAAGGTAGCGTTTATAATCATAGTTACCACGCCCTCCATAGCGCTGAAAGTCTTTATAGTAAGAGCCACTGCCGCTACGCCCCTTTGAAGGATCTGAAAGGCAAAAAGACAAGTCTTAAAAGCCTTTAGAGAAAAGAAGTCAAACACAAACAAGTGCTGAAAAATCCTAAGTGTTGTGTAATGTGTAAACTACACGCATCAAGCTACAGACCACTCTGTGGAGTAGAGGTGGTGATAACTTGAGTAGGAGGAGTTGACATTTGTTGTAGAGAAGATGTCGCCTCGATTACAGAAGAGATAGTTTTGGAAACATCATTTTTAAAAAGTTCTTGTGAAGTCACAATTAGGTCGCTCAACCCCTCAAAAACATCATCACCATCATGCTTTTTGGGACTTGCTTTCTCAACTCCTTCGTCAGCGGATCTACCGGAAGGTCGTGGAGGTTCTTCCTCTTCGATAACTGGGGCAAGTGTCAAATTGCTAGACGGCCCCGCAACATCAGTGAGAGTGGGGCACTTCACCAGTAAAGTTTCAGTGGAGGGATCTTTTGGCATAAGCTTTTCAGTCTCCGCTGGAGAATCGGGAACTTCACAAAGCTGAGTGGAACGAGAAGGGTGAAGGAGTCCAAATTGATGTAAAAATTCATCATTTAACAAAAACTTTATACTCCTCTCTTCTGCCGCCACGGCATTCAGTCTTTCAAAAATTTGCTTATAGCATGGATCTCTAGAGGGAGAAGGAAGTGCTAAAACAGAAAAAAAAGAAGCGAAGTTAGCATTTAGCAACTCAGATTTCGAAAAACTCAAGAATGGAGAAATAGAAACAGGAAATCTTACTTCCTACTCTCCAGATGGCATAAAACCCTGGAGGACAGCGAACAAAGAAAAACTGATTTAGAAATCCATGAGCGCTTTCAGGAAGATCAGTGACGAGTTTGCGGTTTCGAGCACTCCTTATAACTACGATAGAGGGATGATCTTTAATTTTTGTGAATGAGCAGAGGTAGCAGATTTCCCCAAAGCTCGGTAATCGGTCCAAGACTCTCCTAAATAGCACACATAACCCCATCAGAATGGCATGGCCGTTGGGGTGCAATTGGAATGGAGAGATAGATAACCGAAGCAGGAACTGCTGAAGGAAGTCATTAAAAGGTGGGATGGCACCGCTCAAGCACATTTGGCGATTGACAGCAATAAAGCCAAGAGGGGGCCTATCTGCAGTATCATTTGGCCCCGGCAGTAAGGCATCAGCTTCGGCAATGCCAAACTGGATGCGCAATTGGTTAAACACCCGCTGATTCAGAGTTGTGGAAGTTCTCTCCGGAGGGTTATCCAATGGGTTAGCTATTGGGAAGACATCTTCAGCCTGGCCCATCGGTTCTTCTTGTTGAGAAGTCATTCTACACAAGCAACTGGATGTTCAAATGCGAAGGTGCACGTTTCCTAAAAGTGTGAAGTGTTGTGCAGAACTAATGAAGATAAACAAGTAAATATAACTAAAGTTAAGCTAGTTGGCAATTGATCAATTACTAAATTTCAGGACTTGTTAATTTAAAGTTTCAGGTATAGTGTTAGTGCAAACCGGTCAATTGCAGTTGACTATTTCAACATTGCTTTAGCACTCTACTTGGATTCGTTGGTTTAAAGTACTTCATTCACACAATCCATTTAAATTAATTATCTTCTATTGACTAATCTGTCATTAGATGTGGGCAATCAATGGCAGTATATTCGTCCCAATCTTCTGTGATTGTTGTATTAAACAGGTTGTATACTTGCAAATTGAAGCAATCTGTAAAACTAAAATATGCAACAAAGTTTAGCAGGTTAAAGCCCAAACACTTCAATATTCAGGCAGTTTATTTCAACAATTCAAGTCAAAGATCGAGTCAGAATTATGCTTCAAAGCAGTACAATGTGATAACTCGTCCACGTTTTAAAGGTTATGAAGCAAGTTAAGCTAGGTTGTTTGTGCTCCAAGACATTAATGCCTTGAGTCACTGGTTCTCTAAGTCGTAAGGCATAGTAATGGGAAAAGATTTTAGTTCGAGGCAGTGTGAAATTCTCCAAGCCTTGTCTCGGCCACGACTCAAGACTTGTGTCGCTAGAATTGGTAGGTCGGTCCAGAGTTAACTCGTGGAGGGTATTGGGTCGTCCAAAATTGCTGAGTCGCATCCGAAGCAACGTTCCATCCTCTTCGGCCAATACGCCTTCCTACTCCTAACCCGTTAGCCATCTAACCCTTAACCCGTTATCATCTATACAACGAAATCCACCACTTTCTCAGTAAAACCTATTATTTCTCTGCACCAACAAATCGCCCAAGACAGATTCGAATCGTCTCAGGTCCATCGTACATCCAACACGTAGCTGAGCTCTCGTAAGCCGCAACAACATAGCTAATGACGATTGGAAATCATTCGCAACTTGGCTCGAGAATGCAACGCAACGCATGACGTTGGATTAGAATCGGAGGATGGGGATTCACGATTTAGCAGCAAACATGGTTGGATAAATATTGAATTCACTTACACAATGTAATAGCAAGGATAAGTCGTCGACTGATTAACTCGAAAACGCCTTCGAAGGTTCGGAGAAGTATTAATGGCAGATGCGACTTAAGAGATAGGTAATGAGAAGAAGGAGGTAAGAGTGACGACTCAAGTCTTTTATAGCTGTGAGCAGCGAAAGTTGAATCGGCACACGAGACAGGATGAGTCGAAGCACACGACCTACGACTTAGGCGTGTGCTTCGAGGGGCAAGTGTTAACCTCATTTTACTCAACGACTCATCTACTTAAGGACTAGACCGACTCATCTACTTAAGGAAGGTACCGACTCAACTGGTAGCGACTCAGTTAGCTGACGAGTTAAGGCTCAAGGCAACTTAGAGGGATAGGACGACTCAAGGGGTTAACAGTTCACAAGGCAGGTCGACTCAGTGCATTACCGACTCATCAAGACTATCGCCTCAGCGACTCAACAAGTCCACGACTCATCATAAGAAACGACTCAAGAGGATTGACGACCTAAGAAGATAAGTCCCTAAATCGCTTCACCTATATACCGCTACCTGATAAGTCGTTAACGACTTAACGACTCATGACTCAGAATGACTCGTCCACGACTTAAAGCCATTGAGTCGTAGTCCATTGCCACAGTGCCTATGCCAACGAGGATTGACTCGTAAGCGACTCAGGACTTAGCTTAAAATCCAGCAAAGGAATGGGCCATGGAGAAACCAAGGGCTTGGTTCGATGAGTCGGCCACGACCTAATTTGACTCGACCACGAGTCAAGTATGAGTCGAACACGACTCACGACTCAGGGCTGAAAACTCCTATAAATACATGGCCATCTCCAAAATTCAAGGGATCTTTTGGCCAATCATTTCAAGCGCCAATACTCTGCAGAATTCTCAACTCACCCGACACTTCAAGTTCGAAAGACATTTCAACTAACTTCAAGGGAAAATCTAACGCCATCTACATGGATTCGAAGAATTCTTCTCTACCAAAGTTCTAGTTGTTTGTCTCGTCATAATTGTAATTGAAGAGTGTTGTAAAGTTGTAATCGGTTTAGCAATAAAGAGAATTAAAGTGGACGTAGGCTTGTCTTGAGCCGAACCACTATAAAATCGTTGTTATTCACTGTTTTTTCTGTGATTTTCTGCTTATACTCTGCTCCCGAATCATCGGGTGGTGCTTTCACAACTACACTTCATACACCGGGGTGTTAGCGTTCAAATTTTAGCGTTAACAGCGCAGCTGCACTTGTGTGCAGCATGCGCCGCTGCACTTGTGTGCAGCAGGAAGCTGTACTGGGGTGCAGCATCGGCTGCACTGCAGTGCAGCGCAGCTCTGCTGCACAGTGCTGTGCTGCACTGCAGCAGCACTACTGCACTATGCGGTGCTGCACTGTGAAGCACGGCTGTGCTGCAGTAGTGTAGCCGGCGGCTGCAACTGCACTGTAGTGCAGCATAGCTGCATTATGAGCAGTTCCAGCCTAATGGAGAAAAAAAATTAATTAAAGAGAAAAAAATTAATTAAAAAAATAATAATAAATAAATAAATAAATAAATAATAAAATTTAGAATTAATAAATTATTTTACAAGAATTATGAGATTATTGGGCGTTATTGCAAAATAGAGATGTAATTTTTTTTCTTTTCTATGGGCAATTATTTTTTAAAAAAGACTTTAATTCCCTTTAAACCATATATTGGTATTTTTGGAGGATTTTGCTATCGTTAATTTTATTCTTAAGAATTGTATTAAAATTATAAACACTTTAAATTCTAATGGCATGTTTTTAAATAATAAAACTTAAAGATCTTCTTGATTTTTGGGTAGGGATAGATTGAATTATTTGTATCAATATGCCAAAACTCCATTTTGGCCGACCTCATTCAGGATCGCTACCTAAATTGGTGGTATATCACTTGCCCTTTTACCACCAAAGGTCAACGGTCTGCTACAATGGGCTAATATTATTTTTGATCGGGATCTTCGATTGGCGGGTCACGGGCCATGATGGATGGAGGCGTGGGGTTCCCAAGTGTAGATCCACGAATGGGTAGCATACTGCCTTTGCCTTAGACCGTCTTGGTTTTCCTGGGTTGATCGCCAGGTGTGTTATGGCGTTATGAGAAGGTTACGGTGCTGATGCTTCCGCGCGCGCTCAAGCTCTACCACTGTGATTTTACAATACTGGCGTCTTTTTATTTGGTATATTTTATGAGTCATGTTACATTTATCCTATATTTTCATAATGCAATTTTCTTTATCTTATGATTTTTTGGAAAATATTAAAGTTGATTTTAAAAACCCAGTAAACTTATTCATTGTTTTACATATGATAATTGGGTTGGTATCGTACTGAATTACATATGATAATTTTGGCCTAAAACCATTGTTTGATTAAATGAATTATTTATGAAATCGAATTTGCATGTTGGTTCATACACATATATGGCTCATTTCGGTTTATACATGCGACGCTTTCTTTTTCTTTTTGTTTATTTAGACAATTATTGTTCATAGATCTTACTTCACTCACACTAGAAATAGTCTGACGCATGTGATTTGTTTTATAATCCTCGGGTCAATCTGAGGATTGTAGTTGCAGGTTAGGTTGCATGGACTATAGCAGCATTCATATTATTTTCCACGTTTTGGGGTTTTGGACTTTAGAGCTTGGACTTAGGAGTAATTGATATATGTATCATGGAATGTATGTTATTATTTATTTTGGGAGTGATATGTACTATGGACTATGTATCGTGGACATTACTATTATGATATGTATTATGCATTATGCTGTTGTTGTGTAGATCTGTACATTCTATTATATTCTGTACTATGTAACCTGGATTTTTTTTTATCTTGTACCATTTCTTTGAACCGAGACTGAGCACGACTGGTAAGTAGAGGAAAAAAAGTCTTAAAATTTCTCGTGCCAATGTTAGTTCAAGGGAATGAGTACAACATTTAGCCCTATCGAGTCCCATTCTCCATGCTTTCTAACAGTAATACTTAATATTGCTCTAGGTTGGCATGGGTATAGGGGTCGGGCGTTACATTTTTGGTATCCGAGCCAGGTTAACAATAGTATAGTATATATTTAGAAAATAAGTTAGCACAAAGTTGTAGAAGACATGTTTATATACCATAAGTGTCACTCCCGTAATATAATAATAGTCATACATACCTAAACCGAAACCCCAAATCTTTAAGCTTTTTAATGTGAGAATTATTTTAATTCTAGCTTAACAACATTTCTCACTATGCAGAGTAGTGAGAAAGATGGCTAGAAGACCTCCCCGTTTGACAATGGAGCATTCTTTGTGGATCTGATGAATAGGATTTTCCGAGAGCACTTGGATAGATTTGTGTTTGTCTTCATAAATGACATTTTGTTATAATCTAAAGATGAGAAGGAGCATGAAGTTCATTTTATAGTCATGCTTGAAACGTTGAGGAAGCACCAGTTGAAGGCTAAGTTTACGAAATGCCATTTTTGGAAGAAGGAAGTGAAGTTCCTTGGTCATGTCATCTCAGAGAAAGGGTTGTCTGTAGATCCAACTAAGATTGCGGCGTTGAATACTTTGAAGAGACCGAAGACGATGACAGAGATTTGGAGCTTTTTTGCATTGGTTGGATATTATCAAGGATTTTTTGCGAATAACTGCACCAATGACTAAGCTTATGCAAAAATATGTGAAGTTTGTATGGATTGATAACTGTGAGGAAGTATTCTAGACCTTGAAACACTTATTGACCCATGCACCAGTGTAAGTGGTTTCGGAGGGGAATGAAAGTTTGGCTGTTTCTGTATGAGGAACCGGATTGAGAGCTGTGTTGATGCAAAGACGCAAAGTGATTTTTATGCTTCTAGATAGCTCAGACCACATGAAGTTAGGTATCCAACAGATGACTTGGAGTTAGTTGCCATTATATTTTCTTTGAAGGTATGGAGGCATATTTTTTGGGAGTTACCGATCATAAGTCATTGAAGTACTTGCTGTAGCAAAAGGATCTGAGCATGAGACAGCAAAGATGGCATGATTTTATTACCGCTTATGATTTCGGAATTGAGTACACACCCGAAAAAGGAAACAAGGTGGCAGATGCACTCAACCGAAAACATCAGAATGCGGTATTGGCCATGATTGCTGAGTGGAATGATTTGGAAGCACTATTTGCTTGTAGTGTGTAGTTTAGATCCGAGGAAGGTTCTAGTACTGGAAGTTTTGTATTGTCTTGTTTAGAAGTTAGACGGATACTGATTGAGAAGATAGCTTCTAAGCAAGAGGAAGATCCAATTTTGGCTGAATGGATCAAAAGGTTGAGAGAAGGAACGAAGAGCGATGACCTAACGGATTTCAGTCTGGACCAAAATGGGTGGTTAAGAAGGAAAAGGAGGTTGTGTGTTCCAAATGTAGAAAACATGAGGATGGATGTTTTGGATGAGTGCATCGTTCAAAGTTCACTATTCATCTAGGAGGAATGAAGATGTATCAGGATATGAAGAGAAGTTTCTTCTGGGAATTTATGAAAAGGGACATTTTTGAATTTGTTATGTAGTGCTTGAATTGCCAACATGCAATGGCTGAACACAAGAAGCCTAGTGGATTGCTTCAACTGTTAGAAGTTCCGTTGTAGAAATAGGATTCTATCTTTATGGATTTTATTAATAGGTTGCAAAGATCTAATAGAGGGAATGTAACAACCGTGTTTTTGAATTGCAGTCGAAATAAATATTTAAAATAGAAATTTTAAATTAAAATTAAAAAAAAAATATTGCAAAACCATTTCAAAGTTAGTTGCATACCTTTTATGGGGTAGCACATTTGAGGTAAATAACAAAGTTGTGTTATATTTCATTTGCCTTTACGTGTGTATATTAGACCATAGTAAAGCAAAATGTATAAACACTTTGCTGTCACCAATTATGTAAAACAGTTTGGAACATTTTTTTCTATGCTGTCACAAAGTTTTTTAAACAAAAGTTTGAAATCACTTTGCTACCATCATCGCACTTTGCAGACATCCCTATCTTTAATACAAGTGTGTACTTTCTTTTCAACTGAAGCACGTCTACAATTTAATTCAATTGTACAAAGCCTTGCCAGCACATTTACATTGACTTGTACAAAAATTTTGAGAAAAGAAAAGTGAAAAGCTGCATCAATTCAATCTTTTGCTCGTTTTTTGCTCTGTAAACTTATTAATGGCAGCTCCAATTTTTGCTTCTTTGAATCTGGGTTATTAGCTGATTTAGAAACGAATTAAGGTGAGTGAAAAATTCACATATCTAACTTAAAATCTATGCCGCCTGTTTTGATATGCAGTTTTTCGTTGTTGATTATATTGGTTGAAATTTGTTGTATATGCAGCATAGAGCATTTAAAATTTTGTTAATAAAGGTGTCTGTACTCACCAATTGCAGTAGCCTTAAGAACATGTAGACAATATGTGTATTCATGTTCAAATTCCTAACTACTTATAAATAAGGGTATCACGTAAGTATGTAGAGTTGCAATTTATATTTGTCATTTAATTTTTCGTGTTTACTAAAATTTATGTTAGTTTGCTATAATTTTGTGACTCATTTATGTGTATTCCTATTTTACATGAAAGGTAGAGTGACCATTTTGCATCGTGTATAATTTGTGTTTAGTGGTCAGGCCATTTACTTCAAGTGCGTGTATGTATAGATCAACTTCCAGGCCTTGCATTTTTTCCTGTCCACGTGTGCAAAGTTTACTTCCTGCGTGCGTGTAGTTATTCTTTAAAATATGGTCAGGTCATTGTGTTCGTGTATAGTAGTTTTGGTGAAAATTTGTGTTTAGTGTTGGTTGCATGCATGTATAGAGTAACGTGGAGTAGCATTGTGTATAATTTGTGTTTAGTGTTGGGTGCGTGCATGTATTGAGTAATGCGCGTGCATGTACTTCTAGGCCTTGCATTTTTACCAGGCCATGCATGCAAAGTTTATCTCATGCGTTCGTGTAGTTGAAGTATGCATGTATTGTACCAAAGAAAACAGGTCCAAGTTATATTATTATTATTATTATTTTCACTTTCATTACATGCGTGAGTCCAGGCTATATTTGTATTCCACTTTGGTGAGTGCAGGTATGTGTTGCATAAAAATTTAGTTCAAACATTATATTTGTTAAGTCGCACGAAAGTGTTGTCCAGGCAAAAAATCATTTTGTGCAAGTTAGCATGACCCTGGGTAGTTTATATTTGGTATAATTTATACTTGTGTGCGTGTCCATGCATATATATATTCAATTGAGTGCAAGTACAGTATATGATAGTGTTGCCTAGATTAAAAATTTTAATGCATTATTTGTATAAAAAGTTGTGGTACACGTGCATTCGTTTAATCATTTTAAATCGCCTATTTTATTCGAGTGTGCATGTGTAAATTGAGGCAGTGCAACATTTTTAATGAAAATATAGTGGTGTAGTCCACTATTTAATTTACGTTGAACCGGTGTTACGTTTTAAGACGTATATTGTTGCTGTTATCTTTATAACGGAATTTTTACACCGGTATTATATTTTTGAAGCGTGTTGTTTTGATGACATTTTATTGACGAATAAAAATTACTGTTATTTGAACTTCGGTAACCGTCAATTTAAAGTGAATTTCTAAGCGGTTTTCCCGCAACGCTGATTTGGTATCCTTTTTTATAGTGTTTTGTGAAACGCAATTTCCTCGTTGAAATTGCTATAGTTGTTGCTGTTTTAATCACGTGTTTTAAAAATCGTTTTAAAATAAAATTGTTTCCAAAAAATTTACAATTTGCGCTTTCAAAAGAATGACGAAGCGATTTAAACGCTTCAGCAAAATTGAGGACTATGAACCCTTTTACCGATTCACTTAATTCCCGACTTGTCCGTTTGAGAACAAAAATTTTATTTCATTAAAATACACAATTTTGCACTTTCAAGAAAACGATGAAGAGATTTAAACGATTTAGCAAAAGTGAGGAATATGGAACCACGCTTTTACTAATTCGGTTAATTCCGGACTCGTTAATTGAAATATTTGATATGGATTTGTTGTTTGATGATTTTGATGATTTTGTTGGGCTTTCGAGCTACTATATTGGACCTTCGGATCATATGATGGACCTTCGGGTCAATTACCAGCACTGGACCTTCGGGTCATATGTTGGACCTTCGGGTCATTTGTTGGGCGCCAAAAATTATGATGACAGTACTTGGTAGGCTTCGGCCATATATTGATGCACGTGTGGCGTAGCTTAGACTCGCCATATGATGGGATCGATCCACTTTATGTTGATTTTCTAGTTATCTATTTTTTGATTTCTAGATTTTGTGAATTGCAGTTTTGAATTTGAAAGTGATTTTGATGGTATGTTGATTATATATGTTGAATAGTCTCATTTGAGACTATGATTATTTTTCTTTGATGTTGTTTATGATACATTCAAATCTAAGTCTAAATTAGAGTGATCTGTTTATTATTTTCTTTTAAATAATACACGGGTCAGACCGAGTTATTTAAGGATAATCACTATCTCTTATTCTGTTGCCGCTTCAGCTTTTAGGATTTCACATCATCTTTTGCCTAGTCTTCGAGGTGTACTTTTGGTGTATTGACTCTCGTCTCATGTATGTTGATGAAATTTATATGTACATTTAGTTCATGTGAACTATCGATTGTTGTAGCATGTATACAGACTTATCTTCCACTACATATCTGATATTTTTGTTTTGATGTGATTATACTTATCAATTTATTTGTTATTATGAGTTGTTCTGAATATTTCTGTAGCCACCGTAGTTTCGTTTTAGATTTGGATTGAAATTTATATCTTTGGGAGTAATCTACACAACTCCTATTGATGAAATCAAGACTCCTCTAACTTACGGATGGTCGCTTCTAACAAGCCTTATTCTTCGCAATAGCAGACGTTATTCCTTATAATAACCTTTGTTATTGTGAGCATAGAGGTGGGGCATCACAGCTTGGTATCAGAGCTGAAATTCAGAACAAATTATAATAGACACAGAACAGAAGCAGAATGGAACATGCGTTACAACTATTCGAGGGTTTTATTCGTGCCTTTCTAATCTATTCTTTCCACCTTAACATGTGGAGTATGTCTAGGAATAAATTTCACATTCCGTAGTATTCCATTTGTTAAATTTCTTATCAATTGTGTGCTATTTAATTAATCCTTTTCTTCTCTTATTCTCTCAGCCTATGGCTGGAAGAGGTAGAGGGAAGCGTTCTTCTGCAGGCCCGTATGGTAGTTCTCATCCAGACGGAGTCTATATGTTAGCTGATCAGTTTATGGAGCTAATTCTGGGTACTCAGCCTTCTGTTGCTACTCCCGCAGCTCCCTCTCACAAGTTTGCCTTCGCCCGCATGTGTAGTGACTATTCCCACCTTGGAGGCAAGCCTTTCAAGGGATCGGAAAGTGTATTGGAGGTTCAGACTTGGTTGCATGCTTGTGAGCGCATATTTTCTTGGATGGATCTTTCTGATCATCATCGCGTTCTCATGGCATCTAGCATGTTTCAAGAGTGTGCGCTTGATTGGTATGAGCTTTTTATTGTGGAAGTTGATGAGTCCTCTGTCTCGTGGATTCAGTTTAAGGAACGATTCGAACTTAAGTTCGTTCCTGAAACAGAAAAGGATAATCTTGCTCGTAGTTTCCTTGAGTTGAAGCAAGGAAAGTCCTCTGTTTCTGATTACGTTGCATCTTTCGAGGCCTTGTCCAAATAAGGAGTTGGGTTCATTAACACTCCACGTAAGAAGAATCTTCGTTTTGTTGATGGTTTGAAGAAGTATTTGAAGAAAGTTCTTTTGCTTCGGTTTAAGCTCTCTTTTGAGGAGCTTGTTGATTCGGCTCTTTGCCTTGAAGCTGTTGAAAAGGAACGTGATAGTTGTGATGAGGTTGAGGTTTCTAAGAACCCCAATAAGAAGAGGTTTCCATTTCATAAGCCTAATTCTTCCAACCAGAAGAAGAAGAAGCAAGCTACCTCTAGTTCTCAGCCTAGTAGTGCACCTTCTATTCAAAGGGCGTGCTATAATTGTGGTACTTTGGATCATTTTCTCCGTAGCTGTTCTAAGCCTCGCATTTGTCGTTATTGCGAGAAAGAGGGTCATTGGGTTTCTGATAGTCCTACTGCTCCTAAGGTTTCTAGATCTAGAAAGCTTAATGTTGCTAAAGCTTCTAGCGATTCTTCTAAACCCAAAGGTATAACTCCTTCTGTTTTGGAAGGTTTTATTTTATTTCGTGGCCGTTCTATTAGAGTTCTTTTCGATACGGGTGCATCACATTCATTCGTGTCGAAGGAGCTGGTTGATGTTATTCCTTTGGATGTTATTACTCTTTGCGACCCTTTGAGGATTGTGAATCCTATTGGTGGATCCGCTACTCTTGGTTTGTTATGAGTTGATGTTGAGATTATTCTATGTGGTTTTTCTTTCATGCGAATCTGCATGTTATGGTTCATCTTGGTTTTGATATGATTTTGGGTATGGATTGGCTCGTCCGTTATGAAGTTCGAACCCTATGTCCAGAAATAACTTTATATCTCCAGCATGCCGATGCTATCGGGAAGTTATCTATTATATTTCGAAGCATGGATCATACTTCGAATGCTCTCATTTCTTCCTTCGAATCGGAGGATGTCGTAGCTAATATTCCGGTTGTTTGTGATTTTTCTGATGTTTTCGAGCCTATTTCTTGTTTGCCGTCGAAGAGGGAAATTGAGTTTCGTATTGATCTTATCTTTGGTGCTCAGCATGTTAGTCGTCCTCCCACAAGGATGTCTGATAAGGAAAATGAGGAACTCAAGCAACAATTATCTGAGTTAGATGCCAAGCATTTTATTCGTTCTAGCTCATCTCCTTGGGGCGCCGCCGTTGTCTTTGTTAAGAAGCCAGATGGTACTCTTAGGCTTTGCACTAATTATCGCAAGCTTAACGAGCTCACTATCAAGAATAGGTATCCATTATCTACGATCGACGACATGTTCGATCAGTTAAGTGGTGCTAAGATCTTCTCCCAACTTGATCTTGCTACTGGTTTTCATCAGTTGTGAGTTGCGGAAGATAGTATTCCTCTTACAGCATTCTGTACTCGTTATGGTTCTTACGAATGGCTTGTTATGCCATTCGGTTTGATGAACGCTCCAACGTATTTTGTTGATCTTATGAATCGGATATTCTGGGAATATCTCGATAAGTTCGTCTTGGTTTTCATTGATGATATTCTTATTTATTCCAAATCTGAAGCCGATCATATTCAGCATTTGGAGATTGTTTTGAGTACTCTTTGTCAGCATCAGCTTTATGCTAAATTCTCTAAGTGTCACTTCTGCGGGAATAAGGTGAAGTTTCACGGTCATATTGTTTCTTCCGATGGCATTTCTGTCGATTCTTCGAAGATCGAATCGATTCAGAGTTGGAAGAGGCCCGAGACCGTTTTTACGATCCATAGTTTTCTTGGACTGGCGGGTTTTATCGCTGGTTTATTAAGGACTTTTCTCGTATTGCTTTACCGCTTACCACTCTTACGAGAAATATTGTTCCTTTTATTTGGTCTGATAAATGTGAGAGTTCTTTCATGAAGTTAAAAGATCTTCTTACTCATGCTCCTATCTTAGTGGTTCCCAAAGGGAATCAGGATCTTGTTGTTTATACTCATGCTAGTGGTTATGGCCTCAGTGCTATTCTCATGTAAAAGGATAGAGTAATTGCCTATGCTTCTAGACAACTAAAGCCTAACGAGATTTGTTATGCTACCGATGATTCGGAGTTAGCCGCTATAGTCTTTGCTATAAAGATTTGGCGACATTATTTAATGGGTGAGCGTTTTATTCTCTTCACTGATCATAAATCTCTGAAGTATCTATTCACTCAGAAGGAACTTAATATGAAGCAACAACGTTGGCTCGAATTTCTTTCTTCATATGATATCGATATTCAGTATACCCCTAGTAAGGGTAATCGAGTTGCTGAAGCGCTTAGTATGGAGGCTCGTCCTAGTTTATTGGATCGTGTTGCCGATGCCCAGGAACAAGCTCCAGATCTTGCTTTTCTTATTCGGAGTTGTAAATCAGAATCCCGAAGTGATGATATGAAGGATTTCGATATGGATGATCATGATTGTATTCGGAAGAAGGGAAGGTTGATCGTGCCTAATGTTTCTAATCTTAGAAATGATATTCTTGAGGACTATCATCGTTCTAATTATACTATCCATCCGGGTAGTAGTAAGATGTATGCTGATATGAAACGCTTATATTTTTGGGAAGGTATGAAGCGTGATATTGCAAGTTATGTAAGTCGTTGCATGACTTGTCAACTTATTAAAGCAGAACACCAGCGTTCTTGTGGTCTTTTGCAGCCTCTTGAGATTCCATTATGGAAATGGGATCAGATTTCTATGGACTTCATTGATGGTCTACCTCGTTCGAGGTCGGACCATACTAGTATTTGGGTGATTGCTGACTGATTGACTAAATCAACATATTTTATTACTATCAAGTCCAATCGGACTGCTCCTTTGTTGGCTAAGCTGTTTATTAAAGAAGTCGTTTGACTTCATGGTGTGCCTAGTTCTATTGTTAGTGACAGAGAACCACTTTTTACTAGTGGTTTCTGGAAGAGCCTTTAGAAATCTTTGGGTACTAAGTTCAATCTCAGTACAGCTTATCTTCCAGAGTCTGACAGTCAGACTAAAAGGGCGAATCAAGTCATAGAAGATCTCCTTCGGGCTTGCATTCTTGATTTGGGTGGTGGTTGGGAAGACCACTTATCTCTTGTTGAATTTTCTTATAACAACGTTTTCAATCCAATATCGGTATAGCTCCTTTCGAAGCTCTTTACGGAAGACCATGCCGATCACCATCTTATCGGTTGGAATCGGGGGAAAAGTTAGTTTTCGGCCGCGATTATATTCGTGAATCTTCTGAGAAGATTGATATCATTAGACAGAGAATGAAAGATGCTCAGAATAGGCATAAATCTTATGCCGATCATCATAGGAAGCCTTTAGAATTGTCTGTTGGCGATCTCGTATTCATTCGTGTTTCTTCGATGAAGGCTGTGGTGCGCTTTAGTAGATCCGGGAAATTAGCTCCTCGATATATTGGACCGTTTCCTATTACGGAACGCATTGGCCCTGTTGCTTATCGTGTATCGCTATCTATTCAGTTTTTGGGAATTCATGACGTATTTCATGTATCCCAGCTTCGTCCATGCCTTCGAGATTTGGATTCTATTATTGATCCTCATATGTTGCAAGATCTTGAGATCTCACCCGACTTGTCTATTGTGCAAAATCCTATTTGTGTGCTAGCTTCAGAGGTTAAACACCTTCGAAAGAAGTCCCGTTTGTGAAAATTCAATGGTCCTCAAACCCCAAAGATTGCACTTGGAAAACCAAAGAATTCATCGAGCGTCCTTATCCGGGTTTTCTCTCCTCTTCGGGTGGGGGTGAGCATTCTTTATTCATTTTTTCTATTTTAAATCTTTGTTGTGATGGATAACTTGTGTTATAAACAATTTCTAGTACGAAAATTTTGGGGACGCAATTTTATAAGGGAGGAGTTTGTAACAACCGTTTTTTGAATTACAGTCGAAATAAATATTTAAAATAGAAATTTTAAATTAAAATTTGAAAAAAAATTGCAAAACCATTTCAAAGTCAGTTGCATACCTCTTATGGGGTAGCACATTTGAAGTAAATAGCAAAGTTGTGTTATATTTCATTCGCATTTATGTGTGGGAATTAGACCATAGTATAGCAAAATGTATAAACACTTTGTTGTCACCAATTATGTAAAACAGGTTGGAACATTTTTTGCTATGCTGTCACAAAGTTTTTCAAACAAAAGTTTGAAATCACTTTGCTACCATCATCACATACTAGTGTATACTTTCTTTTCAACTGAAGCACGTCTACAATTTAATGCAATTGCACAAAGCCTTGCCAGCACATTTCCATTGACTTTTGCAAAAATTTGGAGAAAAGAAAAGTGAAAAGCTGCATCAATTCAATCTTTTGCTCATTTTTTCTCTGTAAACTTATTAATGGCAGCTCCAATTCTTGCTTCTTTGAATCAGGGTTACTAGCTGATTTCGAGACGAATTAAGGTGAGTGAAAAACTCACATATCTAATTTAAAATCTATGCTGCCTGTTTTGATATGCAGTTTTTTTATTGACTATATTGGTTGAAATTTGTTGTATATGCAGCATAGAGCATTTAAAATTTTGTTAATAAAGGTGCCTGTACTCACCAATTGCAGTAGCCTTAAGAACATGTAGACAATATGTGTATTCATGTTCAAATTCCTAACTGCTTATAAATAAGGGTATCACGTAAGTATGTAGAGTTGCATTTTATTTTTGTCACTTCATTTTTCGTGTATACTAAAATTTATGCCGGGTTGCTATAATTTTGTGACTCATTTATGTGCATTCCTACTTTATACGAAAGGTAGATTCACCATTTTGCATTGTGTATAATTTGTGTTTAGTGGTCAGGCCATTTACTTCAAGTGCGTGCATGTATACATCAACTTCCAAGCCTTGCATTTTTGCCTGTCCACGCGTGCAAATTTTATTTCCTGCGTGCGTGTAGTTATTCTTTTAAACATGATCAGGTCATTGTGTTCGTGTATAGTAGTTTTGGTGAAAATTTGTGTTTAGTGTTGGGTGCGTGCATGTATAGAGTAATGTGCGTGCATGTACTTCCAGGCCTTGCATTTTTAACCGTCCATGCGTGCAAAGTTTATCTCATGCGTGCATGTAGTTGAAGTATGCATGTATTGTACCCAAGAAAACAGGTCCAGGTTATATTATTATTATTTTTCACTTTCATTACATACGTGAGTTCAGGCCATTTTTGTATTCCATTTTGGTGAGTGCAAGTATGTATTGCACAAAAATTTAGCTCAAACATTATATTTGTTAAGTTGCATGAAAGGGTTGTCCAGGAAAAAATTCGTTTTGTGCAAGTTAGCATGACCCTGGGTAGTTTATATTTGGTATACTTTACACTTGCATGCGTGTCCCTGCATAAATATATTCAATTGAGTGCAAGTATAGTATATGATAGTGTTGCTTAGGTTAAAATTTTTAATGCATTATTTGTATAAAAAGTTGCAGTACACGTGCATTTGTTTAAGCATTTTAAATTGCCTATTTTATTCAAGTGTGCACGTGTATATTGAGGCAGTGCAACATTTTTTATGAAATATAGTTGTGTAGTCCACTACTTAATTTACTTTGAACCGGTGTTACGTTTTAAGACGTATTTTGTTGTCGTTATCGTTATAACAGAATTTTTACACCGGTATTATGTTTTTGAAGCGTGTTGTTTTGATGACATTTTTTTGACGAATAAAAATTACTGTTATTTCGACTTCAGTAACCATCAATTTAAAGTGAATTTTTAAGCGGTTATCCCGCAATGCTGATTTGGTATCCGTTTTTACGGTGTTTTGTAAAGCGCAATTTCCTCATCGAAATTGCTATAGTTGTTGCTGTTTTAATCACGTGTTTTAAAAATCATTTTAAAATAAAATTGTTTCCAAAAAAATTACAGCTTGCGCTTTCAAAAGAATGAGGAATCGATTTAAATGCTTCAGCAAAATTAAGGACTATGAACCCTTAATTTTACCGAGTTGCTTAATTTCGGACCTGTTCGTTTGAGAAATTTTTTTTTATTTAATTAGAATACACAATAATACACAATTTTGCACTTTCAGGAAAACGATGAAGAGATTTAAACGATTTAGAAAAGGTGAGGAATATGAAACCACGCTTTTACTAATTCGGTTAATTTCAGATTCGTTAATTGAAATATTTGTTGTGTATTTGTTATTTGATGATTTTGTTGGGATTTCGAGCCACTATGTTGGACCTTCGGGTCATATGATGGACCTTCGGGTCAATTACCAGCACTATACCTTCGGGTCATATGTTGGACCTTCGGGTCATTTGTTGGGCCCAAAAATTATGATGACAATACTTGGTAGGCTTCAGCCATATGTTGATGCACGTATTGCATAGCTTAGACTCGCCATATGATGGGATCGATCTACTTTTATGTTGATTTTCTAGTTATCTATTTTTGATTTCTTAATTTTGTGAATTGCAGTTTTGAATTCAATTAGGAATTTGAAAGTGATTTTGATGGAGTTTAATGAGTTGAATTTGATGGAGTTGAATGAGATTTCTTCATTTAAACTATGTTGATTATATACGTTGAATAGTCTCATTTGAGACTATGATTATTTTGCTTTGATGTTGTTTATGATGCATTCACATTTAAGTTTAAATTAAACTGATCTGTTTATTATTTCTTTTAAATAATACTTGGGCCAGACCGAGTTATTTCAAGATAATCACTATCTGTTTCTGTTACCGCTTCAGCTTTTGGGATTTCACATCATCTTTTGCCTAGTCTTCGAGGTGTACTTTTGGTATATTGACTCTCGTCTCATGTATGTTAATGACATGTATATGTACATTTAGTTCATGTGAACTATCGATTGTTATAGCATGTATCCAGACTTATCTTCGGCTATATATCTAATATTTTTGTTCTGATGTGATTATACTTATCAGTGTGGTTGTTATTATGAGTTGTTTTGAATATTTCTTTAGCCACTATAGTTTCGTTTTAGATTTGGATTGAAATTTATATCTTTGGGAGTAATTTACACAACTCCTATCGATGAAATCAGTACTCGTCTAAGGCCTAACTTATGGATGGTCGCTTCTAACAAGCCTTATTCTTCGCTATAGCAGACGTTATTCCTTATAATAACCTTTGTTATTGTGAGCATAGAGGTGGGGCGTTACAGGGAATTAAAGTATATGGGTCATGGTAGATAGACTGACTAAGAGTCCCCATTTCATCCAATTAAAATCAACTAGGACGTCACCTAGTTTGGCAAAATTATTTATGAAGAATGTAGTTATACTGCACAGGATTCCTAGCAGTTGTCAGTGATAGGGATTCTTTGTCTACCAGGGAGTTTTGGAAAAGTCTACGGGAAGCTTTAGGAACCAAGCTCAATATGAGTATCGCTTGTCATCTGCAAATTGGTGGGAAAATGGAAAGAGTAATCAAAATCTTGGAGGATTTGTTAAGAGCTTTTGTATTGGATTTCGAGGGATCATGGGTGGACCGTCTTCATCTGGTCGAGTTCTCGTATAAGAATAGTTATCACTCTATTATTGGGATTGCGCCATTTAAAGCTTTGTATGGAAGACCATGCAAGTCTCCCATACGTTGGTTAGAAATCGGGGATAGATTTGTTCTTGGTCCGGATTTAGTGAAGGAAGCCACATAGAAGATTGAGTTAATCTGAGTAGGATGAAGGAAGCTTAATTTAGGTAGAAAAGTCATGCCGATAGAAGAAGAAAAGAATTGGAATTTTCTGTCGGAGACTGTGTGTTTATCAAGGTTTACCGATGAAGGGTGAGATAAGATTTGGGAAATCAAGAAAGTTAACACCTAAATTCATTGGTCCTTTTTTTATTGTAGAGAGGATCGGGAAACTCGCTCATAGAGTAGAGTTACCAAGTAGTTTGGCTGGAGTCCACAATGTTTTTCATGTTTCTCATCATAGGAAATGTGATGGAGGCACGGAGACCACTATAGCACCTACATTGTTAGAAGATTTAGTAGTAGAATCGGATTTGGCCAAAGTTAGAAAGCCAATTCAGATTGTGGCTAGAGATGAGAAGAAGTTGAGGAACAAGACAGTCAAGTTAGTAAAGGTTCGATGGAGTGATGATGCTAGAGAACAAGACAGTCAAGTTAGGAACTGACAAGGGCAATACAAGAAATATGCAGAGCTTATACCCTAGTCCCGTAGGAGATAGAAACTCACGTTCATCATTTTAGTCAAACTAAAAACACTAAGGCCAGCCACTATAACGATCCGTAATTTTCGATAATTAAATTTTGTTAATTTAATAAGTTTTGGTAATTTAATACAACAAGAAAATAAAAAATCTGTAATTTAATAATGAAATCACTAAAATAAATGTAATAATGTTAATGAAAGTTAATAAATAACTAATTTAGTGCAAACCCAATTAATTGTAACAGTTGTAAGGTCATTATTAATTGTAAATATGAAATTTGGAAATAAAATTCAAAGTTATATTAATTGACGAGAAAATATGTAATAATCTGTAATTTGGAAAAATCAATATTAGGTAATTAATTGTAATAATTGTTGGTTGATAATAAAGTATGAACGGGATTAAATTTGGCAAATAGTGATAATTATTAATTACCCAATTATTTAATCTATTGAATTAGATCTAAATCCATTACAATTAAATGTAATTGAATACTACATTAATACGAATTTAGTTGATGACTGGAAAACATTAGGAAAATTGGATATATAGTAATGTTAAATTTACCCATAAGATAATGATTGACTGAATAAAAAGAATGGGAATCAAGATTTATTAATTTAAATTTAATAAATTGGATTAATTAAAATTAAATGAAATTTAATATTTAATTATTACGTTAAAAGAAATTAAGATGAAATCTGAGAATAGTAATGTAATAGATCATGAACCAATGTTAATTTTCTCTATTTGATAATAATAGATTGGATAATACGATGCAAGTTAAATTAAATGTAATTATTGGAAATTTAATTTATAATATCTCAATTTACTGTAATTGAATTCAAACAATGAAATTAGTAAATTTATTAACTTGACACCAATATCTAAGTTTGTTTAAATTTTTGTAATTGTTTAAGAAATCAAAAATAATGGAATTTGTGAAATTTTAAACTTAAACTGAAAAAGTGATTTAATTAACTAAATATTAATTAATTTAATAATGTGGGAATATCCGTTTTGGCTACTGACCCGGATTTCGGTGAAACCAGTTTCATCGGATCCGTAATGGTAAATTGTTGTAGGCTTTTAGGTTTCGTAACGATCTGGTTTGTCGTTTGATCGTATGAACTCGAAACGCCTTGAAATCAATCTAATTGAAATCAATTGAAATCAATTTGAAATAACTTGATTTTAGCATAACTTCTTCATACGACGGAATTTTGAATAGAAACCTGTTCCATTGATTTTAAAATATTTTAAAACATCTATTTTGATATATTGTTTGACTCATTTTCATTTCGGAGGCAGAACCGGCTTTTTGGGTCAATTATCATTCAAACCACGAACCAATCGGGACCATTCCTTTCTATTTTGTTCCACCTATATATACATCGATATGAACCCTTGCAGCCTTTCTATTTCTCATTTCTGTATGGACAAGAATTTTTGTCGCTCCTCTTTCTCACTGGCAGAAAAACCATGAATTTCACAACCCTTTTTTCAATTCAAAATTCAACTCAAAAATTAAAACTCCTCAACACCTACCAAATTTTATATCAATCTGAAGCTCTCGACGAGCGCATTTCAAATCCGTAGTTCGTTTCCCAATTTGATTCATCTTTTGTTCAGAAATCAATAGATTAATCTCGGCCTCTCGTCAAGGCGAGATCAACTTTGTCCGATCGATAAGTCGGAGGCACCGGAGCATGGAGATCTTCGCACGCTGTACATCGGTGTCATTCATTTGAGATTTTAACGATTAGATCTCAGCGAAAAGTTGATCTAGGGTTTAAACTCTAGGTGGCGGCGCGACAATATAGGGTGGCCGGAGGTCATGGGACCGGCCCTGGAGGTGCAGTAGAGGGCACGGTCGTGATGGTGGTGGTGGCATCGGCTACGGTGGTCGGAGGCGCTCACGAATCATGATCAAAGCAGCGGTCAACATCGCTTGCATAGGTTCGTTCATGATGGTGCTGTACGTGGTGAGGAGGTGATGTGTACGTGTATGATTCGTTTTCTGTTTATTTATTTCATTATTTAAATTTTGATTCAGAACGTTCTAACGTGAGTAAGTTTCGCATACGAGGTCCGATTCACGCGTCGTTTCTTGCGTTGGGATCATACTGGAATTCCGGATGTTTTATTGCTAGTTTGGACGGATCTTGTGGCTAATCAAATTTTGGATTTAAATTCGATTTAAATTCAAAATGTGAGTGTTTTAACCAACTCAAAACTTCTAAAATTTCTTATGTTTGTTAAATTGATTTATGATGTGATTAGAAATTTATTCATGACTATTTGGCATATTTTGAATCACCATCTCAGTTTATTTGAATTTATTAAGATAAAATAGTGATTGAATTTATTATTGAATATAAACTTCCAATAAATACCTGCTATTTATTATTCGTTCTATATTGATGTCATTGATCGAATTGGACAATGATTTGGATAAATGTTTGATGAGTAATATTGGATGAATGGATGTTGTACTTTATATTGTTATAAACTGCAAGTTGTTATGGAATTTTATTTCATTAGGGATTGCAGTTTGAAATGATATATAACCGTATTTATCTTTTAAATTGCGGATTGAAATGATACATATCTGTATCACTTGACCATGGGATAGAAAATTATATACAGACCCGTGGTCTATATATAAAAATATTTTGAAATGATTTCTATGGTTTTGTAAGGAAATATATGGTTTTATATAAATATTAATTTTAGATATTGTTAACTCCGCCTCGGTTTTGACTCAGCGAGTTGAAACGATACCGACCTAAGACTCAAAGAGATGCCGACCTAAGGCTTAACAGGGGTGCCGACCTAAGGCCTAAGGAGTATGCCGACCTAACACTTCAACAAGTATGCCGACCTAATACTTTAAAAAGGCTACCGACTCAACATAGATACCGACCTAACAGTCTAGGGAGATTGCCGACTTAACTGGTTACCGACCTAACTGCCTTAACAGGAATGCCGACCTAAGGCCGAAAAGGGATACCGACTTAAGAGAGGTGCCGACCCAATGCTCTAACAAGTGTACCAACTTAAGACTTAAAGAATGCCGACCCAAGATAGCTACCGACCTAAGCCGCGGCCGACCTATGACCAATGTTATGTCAGTCACGGCCTAAGCAAAGGAAGGTAAGTTCAATGCAGCTACTTGGCACAGTGGCCTCTTAACTCGTACACGATCCAGGACTTACCAGTTGGACCGTGACTTGCGACTTACCAAGTTAACTCGTCCACGACCTAAAGCCACTGAATATAAGCCCGATGCCATATTACTGAGAAGAGGTGGTGTTAACACGGACGCGACCTAGGACTTGTACAAATGAACTCTTGTGAAGCCATGGAGGGGCCAGATGAATCGGCCACGACCTACCTTAGACCGGCCACAACTCACCTTAGACCGGTCACGACTTACGACCTAAGGGGGGGATTTCCCCTATAAATACCAACCTTCCTAAAGCATGAAGGGGACTTTTGGCCGATCTCTTGAAGCGCCAATACTCTGCTGAATTCTCGACTCACTCAACACTTCAAGTACGAAAGACATCTCAACTAACTTCGAGAGGAAATCTAACACAATCTACATGGATTTAAAGAAATCTTCTACATCAAAGTTCTAGTTGTTTGTCTCATCGGAATTGTAATTGAAGATTGTTGTAAAAGTTGTAATCAATTCAGTAATAAAGAGAGTTAAAGTGGACGTAGGCTTACCCTAAGCCGTACCACTATAAAAACTGTTGTTTTTTTTTTTGCTTTTTCTGTGATTTTTCTACTTGTTTGTAATTCCCGTGTATACGGGTGTGCTTTCACTCAACTTAAATCTACACCGGGGTGTTAGCGTCTAATTTTTACGTTAACATTTTTGGTGCTTTCACTGAAAGCCCAAGTCAGGAAACTTCCACCATTGCTCCGCAAAGGATTGTTGAAAGGATTTCTTTTAAAACCAGAAGTTTATTGGAAATAATGGCTCCTGGGAGAAAACGAAGTTCTGTATGATCCGACAATGTTCAAGAGAACACCGCTACCTCTCCTCCTTCAAGTCAAGCAGCTCCAACTGTTGGAGTTACACGAGCAGAATTGGACGCCGTAGTTTTAGGATTGAATCAGTAATTGAATGCTCAGAATGCGCAGTTAGAAGCCCAGAATGCCCAGAATGCCCTGATCTTGAGTAAGTTGAATGATCTACTAGGGGCAAATCGTCAACCGGTTAATAATGATGGGAACCCTACCGCGGGAGTTCAGGATGTTGAAGGGAACATTTCTCAAAGAGCCGCAGACCCTGTAGAAAGGACTCCTCCTCAAGCTGGAGGATCAGGACCGCAGCCGACCCTCCGTGAACGACTGTCAAGTCAGAATCCAGAGAGAGTGGCTGATGTGTGCCCTCCAGAGCCTGTAAATGATGAAGAGTATTTTTCGGGTATGGATCGCCAAATCATGAAGGAAAGTATGCGAAGAGATGAAGACGAGAAAGAGTGGGGTTTTGCTCCAAGCAAGACTCCATTTGCTGAAAAGATCTTGAAGGCAGAGTTCCTAAGGAAATTCGTTCCCCCTACTATTCCGGCTTACAAGGGGACGAGTGACCCTAACGAGTTTCTGTATAAGTACGACTGGCATATGACTGGTGCCAGGGCGTCTGATGAAATTAAATGCCGATACTTCCCGGTTTATCTAGAAGGTGTAGCTCTATTGTGGTTTACAAAGCTGCTAGTCAGGTCCATCGATCAATTCTCCGATTTGACCTGGAAGTTCAAGGAGCAATTTCGATTGTATGCTTCTAAAGCAAAGGATATAATGTCGCTATCAAGTCTAGAGCAAAATCCGGGAGAATCCATCAGGTCATTTTTGAATCGTTTTAACATAGCATTGGCCGAGGTAGATAATGCTGAGCCACGCATGGTCCTAACATACTTGATGAGGGTGATTGACAAATCAAGCGAATTTGGAAAGTGGTTGAAAATGAAAGAGCCAAACTCACTTGACAAATTCTACAAAAAAGCGGATGAATTCATGCGCTTGGAGAGCCTCCAAACACCGGCTAAGGTGGTATCAGCGGAAGCCGGGAACAATGGTGCTGCTTCGAATAAGAAAGAACCTAACACTCAGAAAAGGGAAAATGATGGTGGAAAGAAACAGGGAGACGCTAAGAAAGGTCGTTCTTTCAATTTCACACCCTTGACCGATACCCCGGAAAACATCTATTTTGCAACCAAAGATGATGTCAATTATCCGACACCGCCTAAAATGAGAGTTGCGATTAAGATGGAAAAAAGCGGAAGGTTCTGCCGGTTCCACAACCAGCCCGGCCATGACACCAACGAATGTCGTCAGTTGAAAGATGTAATTGAACAACTCTTGAAGGAAAACAAACTCCAGCAGTATGTGAAAAGGAACATAAATGCCCCAGCTTCGTCAACTTAAGGACAACAAGTTCCCGCTCACCGTCCTGCCTCAAGTGAGAAGGCCGTGGAACATGAATCAGAAAGGCCTGTCATCAATATAATAACTGGAGGACCTCACCCAGCAGGCAAAAGCTGGGGCGAGATGGAAAGGTATGCCCAGGCCTTGAGGCATGTACCAGCTGAAGAGAATGCTTTTATCTTAGAGAATGATGCGCCTTTAAAGCAACAAAAGACTTCCACAGATGATATTGTGTTCAGTGCCAGGGATTCTTTGGGTATTGAAGCTCCGACCATAGATCCTTTGGTCATATCCGCTGGTATTGGGCCAGCAACTGTGAGAAGAGTTCTAGTTGATTGTGGAGCTTCATGCAACATCCTCTTCAAGAAGACCTTCGATCAAATGAAAATTCCAATGGCTGACGTTCAAGCTTCGTTACTTAAGATTGCTGGGTTTGCTGGAGAACCCAAGCAGCCGATTGGGACCATTGATTTGTTTGTAGAGCTCGGAAAGGGACTAAGGAAGGTAGCTCGAAAGCAAACCTTTATAATTGTTGAAGAATTCTCTGCCTATAATGCCTTTTTAGGCCGACCAACTCTTGCTGCGTTTAAAGCCGTTCTTTCCCCATGGTGTCTGACTCTAAAATTCCCCACAGATAACGAGTTGGTGTGATTAAGGGAGACCAAGATGCGGGGCGGGAATGTTACTTTGCAGAGTTGCGAGAATCAAGGAAAGGAGAAATGGGAAAAGGTTCGGCGGCTCCAGTCCGCACCAAGGAACCAACCTTGTAGCAATTACAGGGTGGACCCGGCACTGGCGAATGTAGTGGTGCACGAAGAGAGATGGATCCAAGGAAAGCCAGTGCAGGGGAGAATAGGGTAGTATCGGTAGAGGTAACAGTGCCGGTGCCCGTTGACCCAAAGGACCCAAACAAAGTACTTAATGTGGGTTCGCAGCTTAACACAACAGTTTAGAATGTTCTGATTTCATTTTTGAAGGCTAATTTGGATATATTCGCTTGGACTCATGCTGACATGTACGGAATATCCCCAGAGATTACAGTACATACTCTGAACATTGATCCAAAGTTTACACCTGTGAAACAGAAGAGAAGGACTCAGGGTCCTGAGAGAACGACTGCGTTAAAAGAAGAAGTGGATCGGCTCATGGAGAACGGTTTCATTAGAGAATCTACTTATCCAAATTGGTTATCAAATCCAGTGCTGGTGAAAAAGGCTAATGGAAAGTGGAGAGTATGCATTGATTTTTCAGATCTGAACAAAGCCTTCCCCAAAGACTGTTTCCCACTGCCCAAGATCGATCAGTTGGTGGATGGGATGGCGAGACATGAATTGTTATCTTTTATGGATGCATACTCCGGATATAACCAGATTATGATGCATGAGCCAGATCAAGAGGATACTAGTTTCGTCACAGATGTTGGACTCTACTACTACAAGGTCATGCCTTTCAGACTCAAGAATGCAGGGGCAACCTACCAAAGGCTTGTTAATGCCATGTTTAAACCACAGATTGGCAAGACAATGGAAGTTTATGTTGTTGATATGCTAGTAAAGTCTAAGAGAGCAGTGGACCATATGGATCACCTGGCAGAGATGTTTGCAGTACTCTGAAAGTATAGAATGAAGCTTAACCCCCTGAAATGTTCATTTGGAGTGGAGTCCGGAAAGTTTTTGGGTTTCATTGTGAGCGCTAGGGGCATTGAAGCCAATCCAGCTCAGATCACTGCTCTGAGAGAAGTCAAGGCTCCTAGAACGAAGAAGGAATTGCAAAGTCTCAATGGAAAGGTTGCTGCCTTGAGTCGGTTCATTTCTAAAGCTACTGACAATTGCATTCCATTCTTTGATGCTCTGAAGAAAGGAAGAAAACTCTTTGAGTGGACTCCTGACTGTCAGAAAGTATTTGATGAGTTGATTCGTCATATGGAAGTGCCTCCGATACTTTCAAAGCCTGACAGTGGTGAAGATCTCTTCGTATATTTGGCAATTTCGTCTCATGCTCTCAGTGCAGTGTTGGTACGAGAAGACGCAAGGATTCAATGCCCAGTCTATTATATCAGCAAAAGATTCACTAGGGCAGAGATGAACTATTCAAGATTAGAAAAGCTCGCCTATTGTTTGTTGATCGCATTAAGAAAATTGAGGCCGTATTTCCAAGATCATCCCGTCAAAGTCCTCACTGATCAACCTCTAAAGCAAGTCCTATTCCGTCCTGAGACTTCGGGCCATCTTTTGAAATGGAATATTGAACTCAGCCAATATGACATCACTTACCATCCCCGAAAAGAAATCAATGGACAAGCTTTGGCAGATTTCGTCGCGGAGTGTACGGATAAAGGTGATAGTGAGGAAGAAGTCACTGATAGCATCCCAATCCAATGGAAATTGTATGTCGATGGCGCGAGGAATGATTACTATTCCGGAGCAGGGATTGTCCTTGAAACCCCAGAAGGGCGATCGCTATGTTATGCGCTGAGACTAGAATTCCCTTCGACGAACAATGAAGCTGAATATGAAGCTCTCATCGCTGGTTTAAGGATCGCTAAAGAACTAAACATCAAGGCATTACAGATCTTCAGTGATTCTCAACTTATTGTTTGCCAAGTCAGGAAGGAATTTCAAGCTAAAGGAGGGAATCTACCCGTCTATTTATCAAAAGCCTGGGAGCTACTTCAAGATTTTGATCGTTATTCAATAAACTATATACCCCGTGAAGAGAACATGAAGGCGGATTCTCTCGCAAAGTATTCAAGTACCGGTGAAGATCAACTATTGGGATTAGTTCCCGTCGAAGTCCTGTCAGCTCCAAGCACATATGAAATGGATGTTGATTGGATTATGAATGTATCCCAAGAACAAGAATCATGGGTGACTCCGATACTTGAATATTTACTCAATGGTTCTTTGCCAGAAAGTTCAAAAGAATGATAGAAGCTGATGAGGAAAGCCTCCAGATATACAGTTCAAGATGGTCGTTTGTACAGACGAGGATTTTCAATGCCATTACTCCGATGTGTGACAAAGAAAGAAGCTAAGACAATTCTGACTGAAGTACACGGAGGGGAATGTGGGGATTATACAGGTGGTCAAACTTTAGCAAAGAAAATCCTCCGTTATGGATACTTTTGGCAAGAAATTAATCTGGATGCTGCTGACTGTTCCCGAAAGTGTGATAAATGCCAAAGATTCTCTAAAATTCCTAGAGCACCTTCCACTGAGCTAACACAAATGGTCAGTCCATGGCCGTTTGCTATCTGGGGAATAGATCTCATTGGGCCTTTGCCGACTGCCAAATCGGGGGTTAAATATGCTATCGTTGCTGTTGATTACTTCACTAAATGGGCCGAAGCCGAACCATTGGCTACTATTAGCTCTAAGAAAATGATAAGTTTTGTGACTAAAAATATCATTTGTAGGTATGGTGTGCCTCAGAAGATAATCACAGACAATGGTACTCAGTTTGAAAGTGAGGAATTCCAAGATTTCTGCAAACGATTCAAGATCCGGAAAACCTTCTCAACAGTGGCTCATCTGCAGGCAAACAGGCAAGTGGAAGCAGTAAACAAAATCATCAAATCAACCATCAAAAAGCAGCTGGAAAAAGCAAAAGGTGGTTGGGTCGATAAGTTACCACTTGGACTATGGGCATACAGGACCACTCACAAAACTGCGACTGGGTATACTCCATTTTCATTGACATACGGATCAGAAGCGAGATTCCAGTGGAAACTGAAGTCCCCTCACACAGAAGGATCCATTTTGATCAAAATGAGAATGAAAAATTGCAATTGGAAGCACTTGACCTCCTCGATGAAAGAAGAGAAGAGGCAAGGCTTAGAATTGCAGCTCACCAGCAAAGAATAGCCAGGCACTTCAATTCCGAAGTTCGTCAGCGCAGCTTTGAAGTTGGGGACTTAGTCCTGAAGAGGATCATGACAGCCATAGGTGTGTTTGGACCAAACTGGGAAGGGCCATATGTTATTGGCGCAAAACTTCTTGATGTCACATTCAAACTCACAACTGTCGAAGGGGAACCAATTCCAAGAGCTTGGAACAGCAATCATTTGCGTTCCTATTTTACTTGAAAGCATTGCTGAAATGTTTTAAAAAGAATTACAAATATATGATTCTTGTATTGAAAGCAATTGTAAAGCAAGTGAATAATGAAAAGCTATAAAGTGGATGTAGTCCCAGCTTTTGGCCTAACCACTATAAATCTTGTGTTCTCTACTATTATAAACTGCTTTGTTTTATTTTGACATATAAAATACGTTAATTGTGTTACTAAAATGTCGATTTAATAATGCAGGCCACAAAGACAAAGCTTACCCATCGCAAGACCAAGCGATCTCCGACATCACTCAGCAAGCAAACATCAAACCATTCAAAATTTCCATACTCAAATCCTACAAAAGAAGTGCTTCAAACAAAAGTTAGCAATGTGGATGGAAGTGGACCATTTCTTACTAACTGCAAATGTTTGAACAAACAAACAACCAATTAAATAGCCTGTATCTACCACCACCAACTCGCTTAACTATGAAGTATATTTCTTTGGATAAGCGAAATTGTTGGCAACTAAAAAGTGATGACACTTGCAAAAGACAACGGGGATCGCCAACATGAACAGATGGCAAAGAGACATGGGCGAGCAAGCATCAATCAGCAAAAGACCTCTTCGGAGGCACAAGCCCTCTTCGGAGGTACAACTCTTCGGAGGATAAAGACCTCGAGCGGGCCTAGCCAGAAAAAGAGAGATCTTTCTCGATACAAAGTTGCGGAATGATCGGTCGATACACTCCCGTGAATCCGTCCAACCGAGAGAAAGAAGCTCCAAACTTCCAAGCAAAAGCCCTACTCAGAGGCACACGTTTCACCGAGATTGAAATAAAACTTCCAGGTGTTGAAACGTGAAAAGCCCTCTTCGGAGGCCCATTTCACCACAGCTGAAATGCTAAAAGACCTCGAGCGGGCCAAACCAGAAAAAGAGAGAACATTCTCGATACAAAGTTGCGGAATGGTCGGTCGATACACCCCCATGAATCCGTCCAACCGAGAGAAAGAAACTCCAAACTTCCAGGCAGTAACCCTACTCAGAGGCACACATTTCACCATGATTGGTGATACACTCCCGTGAGACGAAATGTGAAAAGTCCTCTTCGGAGGCCCGCTTCCCAGTGAACAGGGAAAAAATAAAAGCCTCTCCCAAGAGGCAGAAACAAAAAGACCTCTTCCTAGAGGCACAACCAAACAAAAAGACCTCTTCCTAGAGGCAGAAATAAAAAGACCTCCTCCCAGAGGCACAATCGAATAGAAAGACCTCTTCGGAGGCACACGTTTCACCGAGATTGAAATAAAACTTTCAGGTGTTGAAACGTGGAAAGCCCTCCTCGGAGGCACAACTCTTCGGAGGCACACGTTTCACCGAGATTGAAATAAAACTTCCATGTGTTGAAACGTGGAAAGCCCTCCTTGGAGGCACAACTCTTTGGAGGCACACGTTTCATCGAGATTGAAATAAAACTTCCAAGTGTTGAAACGTGAAAAAGCCCTCCTCAGAGGTACAACTTTTCGAAGAAGCATTTCGTCAGAAATGCAAAGCAAAGATCAAAGCCCTCCACCGAGGCACAATATAAAAAAAAGGAAGCCCTCTTCAAAGGCACACTTTAGCTTTCAAAGGAAGATTTGTTCTTCTATTCTTGGAAATACTCTTCCTCAAAAAGAAGTTAAAGTGTCCTTCAGAGGCCCGCTTTACCACATAGAAGAATTCACTTGGTAAAATGTGTGTATGCACAAAAGAAAAAGTGATATCTTCGAAGGATAAAGTGTAAAAAACTCATATGGAGGGAGCTGTACTCTATTTTTAACAAGATAATATTCCTCCATGTATGGAATAATTATTCTCCAGAAAATAAGAGTACAAGTCCCTTCAAAGTATAAAATATTGCAACAAGCTTATGGTATAGGGGCAACATGGTATAGCTACATACAACATGGTATAACTACATTGGTAAAATTACGCTCGAACAACATACCACAAGCTCACTGCAATATCATATAAAGAAACTTGTACAAAAAAGTGAATAGTAAATGCATTCTCAGATACAGACAGAAATTTGTACAAACAAAAAGAATCATTTTATTCAACACTGTCAAAAATTTGTACAGGTACAGGTTTCAAAATTAAAAGAAAAAAAAGAAAAGCGGAGGCCGATACCCGCACAATCTCCGGCCAGTACATGCAAAAAGCAAAAAGTAGAGATAAATCGAAGCAGGACCCCTTACTTCTTCTTGCCACCACCCTTAGAGCCTTCGCCTGACCTAATAGGAAGCTTTTCAGGATGGCTTGGGAGAGTCGGGGATGAAGGAGAAAGGGTTACTACCGTATCAACTGTCGTTTCCTCTTCAGAAACAAGAATGCCTTTCCTTCTCTTCTTGGAAGTGGCACGCTTCCTCCTTCTCCTTGAAGAAGACTCACTTCCCGGAGTTACAAGAGCAGATAATTTTATGTTATCAGAAGTGGTTCGCTCCGGAGACTCATTTCCTTCTCCAAGCCCTTCTTCCCCGTGTTCTTGAGAAGCAATAGGATCATCTAAGCCTTGAAGAGCTTCTATTTGCTCCTCTTGCGACCCGGGTTGAGAGGCGGACGGAGGAGTGACCTGGAGAACCGAAGGAGGAATAATTGGAGGAGGGGAAGCTTGAACAATGCTTGGTGCTTTCTCTACAGAAGAAAAGAAGTTAAAGTCAGTAAAGAGAGGAGATAAAGGATCATTGAGGTTCAGAAAATAGCCGAGAAGCTCATCGAACTCATAAGAAGCAAATGAGAAGTCTACTTGGGCAAGATTAACAGTAGAGTTACCTGGAGAAGTCGGCTTCCTGATATCAACCACATAAGCCTGTGCTTGGCGCTCTCTTCGCCTTCATCTCCACCCTGTATACTTGTGATCTCAGTTGTAACTTTAGCCAGGGATGGAGAATGAGAGCTGGAGCCAATAATGTCGATTTCGGCCGAAGGAGAAGGCTGGACTGGAATAGTTGAATTAGTTTTTCCTAACCGTTCCCCTTCTGCCATTTCAGCCCTTAATTTTGCAAGTTGCTCTTTTCCCTTGGCGAGAGCAGCGCGAGCATCATCATCCAAGTAATGCTCCTCAAGAGCTGATTCGGCATAGCCAGCACCTTTACCGCCAAGCATGTCAAGTGCAGCCTCCCACACTTCAGCCAGTGTAACTTCATATTTGGGGCCTAGAAAGGCGAGACTACCGTGCCCCAAGATGCTGTGCAGGTAGAAGTCAAACAGTGTCAAGATGATGTTAGTCTTCGTTGCCTCATGAGATTCTTCAGCTGCAATTTTACCGGCAACGGCCTCATCACGCTCTCTTTCAGCTTTGGAGAGTTGAAGCTTTAGCATTTGAATCTCCGCCTCTTGGGAGCTGGTTTTCTTCCGAAGCTCTGCAATATCAGCAATATAGCCCTCACTGATTCTTTTTTGCACTTCGAGCCTGTCTTCGGCGTCTCTTTGGCCGGCATGAGCATCTCTCACTTGTTTTAAAAGCACTTCTCCTTTTTGAGTGTAGGAAGTAGAGGAAGTAGCAAGCTCTTGTTTAAGTTCCTCAACTTTCGCTTCAAGCTCTTCATTGTAAGTAGTGATGTTCCTTATTTCGGTATCATGCTGCTCAAGAACCTTCTGCCATTCGGCCTTATCATTCTCCATAGTAAGCATGGCCTCTATATTCGCACGGTTGACCCTTTGAAGCTCGTCAACAAGCTTTTGCCAGTTCGACATCCTTTCAATATCAAGCCTGACGGCATCGAGGTTTCGCAGCATGGCGGGCTTGTCAATAGGGACCAAGTCAAGATCGAACCGCACTCCCTTCAGGCACCAGTGCGGGAACCGGCTTTGCAAGGTAGCCGGGCCTGATCCAACTTGGAATTTAGGCCTGCTGATTATTGTCTGAATGTCTGTCTTCCCGAGAGCAGGAGAGCCAGAAGGAATGTCAAGTGAGACGGTGGCAGTGACCTTTTCAGGAGTTGTAGAAGCATGTCTTTCACCGTGCCGGGCACGCTTGCTTGGGTCCTCAACTATGTGGCTTTTTCCCCGATCATCATGCGACTTTCTCTTGTGAGAATCGTCACCTCTCTGAGAAGAATCATGGTGCTCCTCCCTTTCTTTTCTCTCATAACGCTCTTCTTGAGCCCTTCTCTCCTGAGCCTTTCGAGCGGCTCTCTCTTCATCGGTTTCTCTGTGAACGGGAAGGTAGCGCCTATAATCATATTGACTACGCCTCCCGTAGCGCTGAAAGTCATCATAGTAAGAGCCGCTGCGTCCCATCGGAGAATCTGAAATAAAAAGAGAGACAAGTCTTAAAAGTCTTTAGAGAAAAGAAATGTAACTTTAAAATCTTCAAAGTATAAAGAGTTAGGTGCATGAAAGTGCTGAAAGGTTCTAAGTGTGTGTGATGTGCAAACTACGCGCATCAAACTACGAACCACTCTTTGACTGCGGAGTAATCGTGGGAGTGGTAGTTAACGTCAACTCTTGAGTCGACGGAGCTCGTTGCAAAGAAGAAGTCGCTTCCACTACTGAAGAAGAAACCCTAGTAGTTACAGGGTCGTCTTTAAAGATCTCCTGTGAGGTGGCAAAAAGGTCGCTCAACCCTTCGAAAGTATCGTCCCCACTCTGCCTGACAGGACTTGTCTTCCCGGCTTCTTCGCCAGACTTCTGTGAATGTTGGGGAGATCCCTGAGGCTCTTCTTCCTCAATAACTGATCCAACTTGGAATTTAGGCCTACTGATTATTGTCTGAATGTCTGTCTTCCCGAGAGCAGGAGAGCCAGAAGGAATGTCAAGTGAGACGGGGGCAGTGACCTTTTCAGGAGTTGTAGAATCATGCCTTTCACCGTGCCGGGCACGCTTGCTTGGGTCCTCAACTATGTGGCTTTTTCCCCGATCATCATGCGACTTTCTCTTGTGATAATCGTCACCTCTCTGAGAAGAATCATGGTTCTCCTCCCTTTCTTTTCTCTCATAACGCTCTTCTTGAGCCCTTCTCTCCTGAGCCTTTCGAGCGGCTCTCTCTTCATCGGTTTCTCTGTGAACGGGAAGGTAGCGCCTATAATCATATTGACTACGCCTCCCGTAGCGCTGAAAGTCATCATAGTAAGAGCCGCTGCGTCCCATCGGAGAATCTGAAATAAAAAGAGAGACAAGTCTTAAAAGTCTTTAGAGAAAAGAAATGTAACTTTAAAATCTTCAAAGTATAAAGAGTTAGGTGCATGAAAGTGCTGAAAGGTTCTAAGTGTGTGTGATGTGCAAACTACGCGCATCAAACTACGAACCACTCTTTGACTGCGGAGTAATCGTGGGAGTGGTAGTTAACGTCAACTCTTGAGTCGACGGAGCTCGTTGCAAAGAAGAAGTCGCTTCCACTACTGAAGAAGTAACCCTAGTAGTTACAGGGTCGTCTTTAAAGATCTCCTGTGAGGTGGCAAAAAGGTCGCTCAACCCTTCGAAAGTATCGTCCCCACTCTGCCTGACAGGACTTGTCTTCCCGGCTTCTTCGCCTGACTTCTGTGAATGTTGGGGAGATCCCTGAGGCTCTTCTTCCTCAATAACTGGGGCAAGTGCGAATTTGCCAGATGACCCCGCAACATCGACAGTAGTATAACACTTCACCAGAGAAGCCTCAAAGGCAGGTTCTTTAGGTATGTGTGCGTCAGAAGAAACCGGGGCATCTGATGCTCTAACCGGGGAATCTGGGATCTCATGAGGATGTGTAGAGCGAGAGATGTGTAAAAGCCCGTACTGATGCAAAAATTCATCCTTCAACAAAAACTTTGCACTTCTCTCTCCTACGGCCACGACACTCAGTCTTTCAAAAACTTGCTTATGGATTGGATCTCTTAAAGGAAGAGGAAGTGCTGAAAAGAGCAAATATTGAAATTAACAATTGATAATTCGGATCTCGGAAAAGTTTGGAAATGGAGAAAATAGAAACAGGTAATCTTACTTCCTACTCTCCAGATGGCATAAAACTCTGGGGGGCAACGAGCAAAGAAAAACTGGTTCAAAAATCCATGAATGCTTTCTGTAAGATCAGAAATAAGCTTGCGATTTCTAGCACTTCTCACAATAATGAGGGAAGGATGGTATTTACTCTTTGCAAACGAGCATAAGTAGCGAATTTCTTCAAAACTCGGCAAACGATTAAGAGTTCTCCTAAACAAAACACACAACCCTATCAAAATGGCGTAGCCATTAGGATGAAGTTGGAATGGAGAGATTGTCAACCGAAGGAGAAGGGTTCGGAGGAAGTCGTTGAAAGGAGGAATCGCCCCGCTTAAGCACATTTGACGATTGACTGCAACGAAACCGTGGGGAGGACTGTCGGCATTATCATTTGGCCCGGGAAGTATGGCATCATTTTCAGCAAAACCAAATTGAGTACGTAGCTGAATAAACGCTCTTGGAGTTAGGATAGTCGGAGTTCTCTCTGGAGGATTCTTTATGGGAATAGCTATCGGGAAAGTTTCTTCAGCTTGAGCTACCCCTTCTTCTCCTTGGTGGGATGTCATTCTACACAAACAACTGGATATTCAAACATGAAGGTGCACGTTTCCTAAAGTGTGTGGAGTGTTGTGTAAAATCAATCAAGCAATAAGCAAATGTAACTGGAATAAAAACTAGCAAGTATTTGTCAGTTATAAAGTCCAGGATTCATTGTTTTAATATTCAATTGTAATGTTGATGCAAACAAATCAGTTCAAGTTAGCGATGCTTTGCATTAATACTTCACTTTAGTTGATTGGTTCACAGCATTTCATACAGTGTATTTAAGTTGATTACTTTATGTCGACTGATCTGTCATTTGATGTGGGCAGTCCATGGCAGTATATTCCCCTTGGTTTTTGCGACTGTTGTTTTCAACAGGTTGTTAGCCTATGAGTTAATGTGGTCTATGAAATAAGGCAGCAAAGTTAAAACAATCCAGAATTTAAGCAGTTCAGTACAATAGATCAAGTTAAGAATTCAAATTGGAACTATGCTTTTAAGTGAGAATTCGAGTTGGGCATCCAAGTGTTAAATCGGTTGCGACCCAAGGAATCTCTCGCGAGTTAAGATTAGGTTTCTGGTTCCTTAAAGCGGCAGTTCTTTAGGTCGTGAAGAATAGTAAGGAAGAAGGCTCTGGTTCAAAATGTGGTGTGAAATTCTCCAAGGGTTAACTCGGCTACGGTTCAAGGGATAACTCGGCCATGGTTTAAGGGATAACTCGGCCATGGTTTAGGGTTTAACTCGGCCACAGTTCAAGGTTAAATCGGTAGAAGATTAGATCGGCAGATTTCCCCCAAGGGTTAATTCGGCTACGATTTAAGGGTAAGGGCAGCCAAAGGTTAGGTCAGCCAAAATTACTGGGTCGCGTCCAGGTCAGTATCTCATTCCCCTCAACCTGTTAACCCACTAACCGCTCCATCCACAAAAAACCCTCACTCCATTCACGCTGTCTCATTCATGATATCGGATCATCCACTAAGTCAGTTCAAAATCACCCAAATTCAATGCTTAGCCATCCTAACGCAAATCAAAATCAACTAGCCAGAAGCAGCACACCATCATCTCGTCGATCATTTAGAGCCAAAACCATGCAAACTCGAGCTCACAAACTGCTGGCGCAATGAGGTTCGCAGTAAAGCAGCGCGCAAGAGGTGGGTTCGGTTTGAATAGAATTCGGGAATCGATGACAATAAGGGATCAAGAGAAGAGAAGGTTTTTCTTACGTGATGAACAACAAAGATTATCGGTGATTGTTTGGAATGGAATCGCCTTTTGGAGCTTGAGAAAGTCTTTAATGGCAGAAGCAAGAGAGTAAGTAATGAGAAGAAAGGAGAGAATATGCGACTTATAGTAGAGAGACCTGAAGCGGCGCGTGTGACCAAACTGTTAGGTCGTACACGACCTACCGACCTAAAGAGTGGACGAGTTAGAGGATATCGAAGCACACGACCTAACCAGTAGGCTTATACTTCGAGGGGCAATTGTTAACTCCGCCTCGGTTTTGACTCAGCGACTTGAAACGATACCGACCTAAGACTCAAAGAGATGCCGACCTAAGGCTTAAGAGGGGTGCCGACCTAAGGCCTAAGGAGTATGCCGACCTAACACTTCAACAAGTATGCCGACCTAATCCTTTAAAAAGGCTACCGACTCAACATAGATACCGACCTAACAGTCTAGGGAGATTGCCGACCTAACTGGTTGCCGACCTAACTGCCTTAACAGGAATGCCGACCTAAGGCCGAAAAGGGATACCGACTTAAGAGAGGTGCCGACCCAATGCTCTAACAAGTGTACCAACTTAAGACTTAAAGAATGCCGACCCAAGATAGCTACCGACCTAAGTCGCGGCCGACCTATGACCAATGTTAAGTCGGTCACGGCCTAAGCAAAGGAAGGTAAGTTCAATGCAGCTACTTGGCACAGTGGCCTCTTAACTCGTACACGATCCAGGACATACCAGTTGGACCGTGACTTGCGACTTACCAAGTTAACTCGTCCACGACCTAAAGCCATTGAATATAAGCCCGATGCCATATTACTGAGAAGAGGTGGTGTTGACTCGGACGCGACCTAGTACTTGTACAAATGAACTATTGTGAAGCCATGGAGGGGCCAGATGAATCGGCCACGACCTACCTTAGACCGGCCACAACTCACCTTAGACCGGTCACGACTTACGACCTACGGGGGGATTTCCCCTATAAATACCAACCTACCTCAAGCATGAAGAGGACTTTGGGCCGATCTCTTGAAGCGCCAATACTCTGCTGAATTCTCGACTCACTCAACACTTCAAGTACGAAAGACATCTCAACTAACTTCGAGAGGAAATCTAACACAATCTACATGGATTTTAAGAATTCTTCTACATCAAAGTTCTAGTTGTTTGTCTCATCGGAATTGTAATTGAAGATTCTTGTAAAAGTTGTAATCAATTCAGTAATAAAGAGAGTTAAAGTGGACGTAGGCTTACCCTAAGCCGAACCACTATAAAAATTGTTGTATTTTTTTTGCTTTTTCTGTGATTTCTCTACTTGTTTGTAATTCCCATGTATACGGGTGGTGCTTACACTCAACTTCAATCTACACCGGGGTGTTAGCGTCTGATTTTTACGTTAACAGATATTATATAAATGTTATTTTATTCTTGATATTAAACTATGTATAAAGTTGTTTTAATGTAGAATAAGCTTAATAATAAGTCTGATTTTATTGAGATAATATGGTTAAGTATTCAAATTATATTTTAATATTGAGTTTATAATGATTTAAATAAAATTTAGGTTGGAAGATAAATTTGATATTTATTTGAAATTGAATTTATTTAAGAATTAAATTCAAATAAGTTCGATGTGAAATTTTTAAATATGAAATTTTATGGGTATGATTTTTTATAACTTGATTTTGATTTAAGGTGGATTAAATGGATATTTCGTGTATAAATAAATTGAAGGAAACATTTAGTTATTTGTAATTTGGGATTTATTTAAATGATAACGGATTTATTTAGTAAAATATTTCAAAACTAAATAATAAAAAATTGAATTTGATATGTTTATATGAAATTACCATACTTAGTTTTGAAATTGTTGAAGTTGGAATGGTTTATTCTGGGGATCAAATCTATTTTGAAGTCGACATAATTTGCCACGGTTTATTTAGAAACTGAATTATATTGAAATTTATGATTTGGGATTTGGTTAAATTAAAATTTAGAAATTCGAGTTGGTTTGGAATTGATTTGTGAAATTAAAGAAGCTAATTTATTGTATAAAGTATTTTTAATATTTAAACCATTTAAGAGGCGGAAGTTATGTTTCAAAGTTATGAGTTTCAAGGTAATATTCAGGTGTTTTGATTTCGAAATGTTATAGCTTTGATGGTGTTATGATTTTAGAAAAGGAGATATTTGAAATGAAAATGATATCGCATTGATTTGATATGGAAACGGCAGTGATATTTGGTTTTAAAGTATAAACTATTTTGAAAAGACCGCGGTGTTATAATAACGTTTGATCGTTGAAGAGACCAGGATTGGAAGTTGTCATACTCTCTGCCAACTCCGAAAACCACTTTAACAACCGTGTACGTAGTGGAGATTCGAGAATAAAGTAGGATGGCGGCGGCGTTCCTTTGAGGTATATACGTGGATCCGACTCCCATGAGTTGGCATAAGGCGGCTAAAATAGGAGCGATTGACAGGCTAAGAAGATAGCACCTTTTATAGGACACACTCCATCGATACCATTCTATTACTTTGTGATTGATTTGGGCGCTATTGATTTTGGGGGTGTGGGTCGAGGTGGATGGTAGTAGCTGCTACGTGTTACCACCGGTCCGGAAGCGTAATTGATATATCTACCTTGGCATTACCTAGTTGTGCCATGTCACCTACCCTAGCGCGCCTTATACGAATTTGATTTGTGTCGTACCTATGAAGTATCCTCTGGTAGCATCCCGATCAGGAGGTATTATGGTACTGTATAGACCATTGGCACTGTTACATGTTAAGGGGAATATTGGGTCACTCCTTAACGCTATTTAAAAGTAAGTTTATTTTACTATAGACATTATTATAATAGCGCAATATTACTACATAGTATATAGTTTAACGGATCCTTAGGAGATGTAAATCCCGAACATCTCTTAAGCTACTGCACTCACGTTCGACACTGGATAGGAGATGTCAAATCTGGTAAACATCACTGATGCGTTCCACTCATATTAATTACCATTGATTTAACTTACATAAGATCTTTTGGTTTTGATTCGAGTGTTTTGTCTTTTCAATTCGCTTGGGTCAGTATCAGCATTTCAAGATTCGAAGACTTTATTTCTGGAGGACGAAGACGACGATTGCATTACTATTATTTATTTTATTATTCCATTACATTCATACTGTTCTGCCGCATTGTTATTTATTATTCTCTGGTATGTGTAACTCTGATTCTATATTATATCTGAATAATCAAATGTTTTGCAAATATCTTCATAAACTGTTATTTGATTATAATATTTTGTCGTTCTGCTGCAAGACTCTGCTTTGTTTTTCTTTCTTTCTCCCTTTTTCTTATTTACCCTAATAACAATTCGCCCTTTTGTATGGTTTGAGTCTGACGTGTGTGGTTTATCGTCGATTTAAAACGTACAAAAAGGCAGGATGTTACACCTAGTATCAGAGCTTTGGTTTAGTGATAAACCTTAGCTTTATGGGGTCCGACTCTTTATTAATAGGGTAGTAATACCCAGTGATGAGTCGCTGAGTGCATATATATGAGAGAGCGTATTTGTTAGTGTTGTAAAATGGTTTTGATATTGTGTTAATTTGTTCCATTTTATATTTATAAATTCTGGTTGGTGCATAGGACGCTATTACATCAATAGGGATTTCTAGACACTTAATAGGACAAACCGACACAATATTTGTTTTGAATATAGGTGAATGAAATAATTTTGCCTATTATATTTTCTATATATAAAATAATTTTTTTATAAATGATATATATTTGGTTGTAATATATTGGTTGTTAAGTAATGAAATTTATAAATATTGGATGCGTATAAGATATAAAACAAAATAAATGAAAATTGGAAATTTTAGTGCTTAAGTTCCGGGATTTTCATCTTTCAAAGGATTTTAGAATATAATAATATTTTTTATAAGTATATTCTGATATAAATATTTCAATATAATTTGAAGAACTGCTTTAAAAAAAACTTTGGAAATAAATAAGTTCTGTACTCTCCTCTCTATCGCTTGAAAATAATTTTGGTGATTAGTGCACGCATCATCGACATTTATTTTCGAGTTTCGAAGTGGGAAGGCCACTATAGTAGTTTCACTACAGATTTATTTTGATAGATAAATGTGAATTTCAATTTTTTTATACATAACTGGATATATATATTGTAAGTATATACATTTATCTACTATTTCAAAATGAGTTGAATTTAACCCGGTATTTAGTTCTCAAGTTTCTGTTAATTAATATATTATAGTGAAATGAAATGTAACTAATTAATAATTGGAACGTCTAAAGGAAATTAGAGATTAAATGCTAGGTTATGAATGAAAGTACAAAAAATTTGAAATGTGTAACCTATAAGACAAAAGATAGGATTATTGAACATTAAATTAATTTAAAAAGAATTGAGATAAACTTGTATAATTTTCAATTGCATTCTTTAACATATATATAACTTACCAACTATAAAAAGTTAAAATGTTAAAAGAAAATGCAATGGGAAATTTTACAAGTAAAACTTGAGTAATGAAAGTATTCAATGAATTTGCTTTTATAAATAAGAATTTAATGTTATAATTGTTGTAAACTTAAGTATGACTGAAAGGCCACTAATTAAATAAAACAGAAAAGTTATGAAGAAATGATAATAAACTTAAGTAGATGTTGAAGTTATTTGTAATAAAAATAAGTAGAAAGATGAATACCGTAAATAAATGAAATTAAGTAATGAATGAATGAGTGTAACGTAATAAATTTTTTATACATGATATGAATAAATAAAAATGAATTTATGTAAGTTTAAGTGCGAATAAGTGAAATATACACTTAACCAATGGATGGAAATGAAAATTTGCAAGAAATAAATGTAAATTAAAAGGATAAATCATTATATGAATGAGAAGGAAATCAGACAATAAATGTATGAAATGAAATTAATAAGAATGAACTTGATCTATTGTTCGAAATTGCTGTTTGTTTGGTTTATGGTTTTTTGGTCAAAGATAACTTAAAATTGTTTGGATGTATGAATAATCTATTCATTTTCATCTAAGACCGCTGAGTAAATGGTATACTTAATAGTTTATTTTGTCATTCTATGCAATTTAAAAGTGTCTAATCCTGAATTATCCATTTGTTTTGGCTGATATGGATGGATAATTGATTATGTGATTTTTATGATGACTGTAAGTTAGTTGCAGTGATTGTTGTCTATATTAGTTTGTTTGTTAGTGGTTGAAACAACCTTAACTATTTCATTTTATATAATAATTAACCCTTTTTAGCTTATATAAGTGAAATACAGTTTATGGAAGCAATTGCTGCTGCTTTTGATTTCATAATTAAGTATTATTTGATTGACAAATAGGTACGTTCTAGGATTATGGTTTTATTGCGTTATTATATTATTTCTCGTGTTGGAATATATTATTTTGGAAAATATATGTTATATATTGTTATGTTTGATATTATAATTTCTCTCAAGCCTCTCCTTACAAAGGAGACTCTATCGAAATTTTCCGTTAATTTTGGACTTAGAAATTCTATGAAATGTTTTCCAAACTTTTGTTAACTTTGAAAATAAAAGATTTAATTGTTTATAAATTTATATATATTTTGTCTAAATTATTTTATTTTGTAAATTCATTGTTTATAATTTTAATATTTTGAATAAGATATATTGACTATTTAATTTTTCATTTTCCTATCTTTTTCCTTTTCGGGGATGAAAAGTTGTGAGGGAGAGCGTAATAACCCGTAATTTTTGAAAATTAAATTTTGTTAATTTAATAAGAGTTTTGTTAATTTAATATGGAAATAAAATAAAAAATCTATAATTTAATAATGAAGTAACTAAAATAAAAGTATAATGCAAGTTAATAAATAACTAATTTTGTGCAAACCCAATTAATTGAAAAATTTGTAAGGTAATAATTGATTGTAAATAGTAAATTGGGAAATAAAATTCAAAGTTATATTAATTGACGAGAAAATACGTAATAAGCTGTAATTTGGAAAAATCAATATTAGGTCATTAATTGTAATAACTGTTGATTGATAACAAAGTATGAATGGGACTAAATTAGGCAAATAGTGATAATTATTAATTGGTTACCCATTTATTTAATCTATTGAATTAGATCTAAATCCATTACAATTAAAACGTAATTAAATACTACGTTACTATGAATATAGTTGGTGACTGGAAAGTATTAGGAAAATTGGGTATGTAGTAATGTTAAATTTACCCATAAGATAATGATTGACTGAATAAAAAGAATGGGAATCAAGCTTTATTAATTTAAATTTAATAAATTGGATTAATTGAAATTAAATGAAATTTAATATTTAATTATTACATTAATAGAAATTAAGACGAAATCTATGAATACTAATGTTATAGATCATGAACCAATGTTAATTTTATCCATTTGATAATAATAGATTGGATAATAGGATGCAAGTTAAATTAAACGTAATTGTTGGAAATTTAATTTATAATATCTGAATTTACTGTAATTGAATTCAAACAGTGAAATTAGTAAATTTATTAACTTGACATTGATATCTATGTTTATTTAAATTTTTGTAATTGTTTAAGAAATCAAAAATGATCGAATTTGTGAAATTTTAAATTTAAACGAAAAGGTGATTTAATTAACTAAATATTAATTTAATTTAATAATGTGGGAATAGGCATTTTGGCCACTGACTAGGATTTCGACGAAACCAGTTTCATCGAATTCGTAACGGTGAATTATTATAGGATTTCAAGTTTCATAACGATCTGGTTTGTCTTTTTATCGTACGAACTCGAAACGCATTGAAATCAATCTAATTGAAATCAATTTGAAATAACATGATTTTAGCATAACTTTTTCATACGATGGAATTTGGACTTGAAACTTATTCCATTGATTTTAAAATATTTTGAAACATCTATTTTTATATATGGTTTGACCCATTTTCGTTCCAAAGGTAAAACGGGCTTTTCGGGTCAATTATCTTCAAAATCTAAACCAATCGGGCCATTCCTTTCTATTTTTTCTATATATATATATAATATATATCATTATAAACCCAAGCAGCCTTTCTATTTCTCGTTTTTGTACGTACAGGAATTTCTGTTGCTCCTCTTTCTCAATGGAAGACAAATCTTGAATTTCACAACCCTATTTCAATTCAAAATTCAACTCAAAAATTCGAACTCCTTAATACCTACCAAATTTTTTATCAATCTGAAGCTCTCGACGAGCGCATCTCAAGTCATAATTCATTTTCCAATTTGAGTCATCTTTGTTTAGAAATCAATAGATTAATCTCGACCTCTCATCAAGTCGAGATCAACATTGTCTGATCGATAAATCGAAGGCAGCGGAGCGTGGAGATCGTCGCACGCAGTACATCAGCGTCCTTCGTTTGGGATTTTAACGGCTAGATCTCGGCGAAAAATTAATCTAGGGTTTAAACCCTAGGTAGTGGCGTGGCAATATATAGTGGCCGGAGGTCATGGGACCGGGCCTGGAGGCATAGTAGAGGAGCACGGTCGTGATGGTGGTGATGGCATCGGCTACGGTGGTCGAAGGCACTTGCGAATCGTGGTCAAAGTAGCAGTCAACGTCGCTTGCATGGGTTCGTTCGTGATGGTTCTGTATGCGGGGAGGAGGTGACGTGTACAGCTATGATTTGTTTTCTGTTTATTTACTTTATTATTTAAATTTTGATTTAGAAGGTTCTAACGTGAATAAATTTCGCATATGAGATCCGATTCATGTGCGGTTTCTTGTGTTGGGACCATATTGGAATTTCGAACATTTTGGCGCTTGTTTGAATGAATTCTGAGACTATTGAAATTTTGGGTTCAAATTGGATATAAATTCACATTAAATTCAAAAGGTGAGTGTTTTAACCCACTCCCAACTTCTAAAATTTCTTACGTTTGTTAAATTGATTTATGATGCGATTTGAAATTTATTTATGACTATTTGGCATATTTTGAATCAACATCTTAGTTTATTTGAATTTATTAAGATAAATAGTTATTTAATTTATTATTGAATATAAATTGCCAGTCAATACCTGTTTATTTATTATCTGTTTTATATTGATGTCATTGATTGAATTGGATGATGATTTTGATAAATGTTTGATGAGTGATATTGGTTGAATGGATGTTGTACTTTATATTGTTATAAACTGCAAGTTGTTATGGATTTTTATTTCATTCAGGATTACAGTTTGAAATGATATATAACCGTATTTATCTTTTAAATTACGGATTGAAATGATAAATATCTGTATCACCTGACCATAGGATAAAAATTATATACAAACACCGTGGTCTATATATAAAAATATTTTGAAATGAATTCTATGGTTTTGTAAGGAAATATATGGTTTTATATAAATATTATATAAATGTTATTTTATTCTTGATATTAAGCTATGTATAATTTTTTTTTAATGTAGATATTCTTAATAATAAGTTTGATTTTATTGAGATAATATGGTCAAGTATTTAAATTATATTTTAATATTAAATTGTCTAGTTGCTCCATGTCACCTACCCTAGCGCGCCTTGTACGAGTTTGATTTGTGTCATACCTATGGAGTAACCTGTGGTGGCCTCCCGAACAGGAGGCATTACGGTACTGTATAGACTGTTGGCACTATTACGTGTTAATGGGAATATTGGGCCACTCCTTAAAGCTGTTTAAAAGTAAGTTTACTTTACTATGGACATTATTATAAAAGCGAAATATTACTACATAGCAAATAGTTTAACGGATCCTTAGGAGATGTAAATCCCGAACATCTCTTAAGTTACTGCACTCATGTTTGACACTGAATAGGAAATGTCATATCCCATAAACATCTCCAATGCCATTCCACTCATATTATTTACCATTGATTTAACTTACATAATATCTTTTAGTTCTGTCTCGAGTGTTTTGTCTTTTCAATTCGCTCTGGTCAGTTTGAGCATTTAAGGATTCGAAGACTTTATTTCTGGAGGAAGAAGACGAAGATTGCATTACTATTATTTATTTTATTATACTAGTACATTCATACCGTTCTACTGCATTGTTATTTATTATTCTTTGGTATATGTAACTCTGATTCTATATTGTATTTGAATAATCAAATGTTTTGCAAACAGCTTCATGAACTGTTATTTGATTATTATATTTTGTCGTTTCGCAGCATGATTCAGTTTTGTTCTCTTTCTTTCTCACTTTTTCTTATTTACCCTAATAACAATTCACCCATTTGTATGGTTTGAGTCTGACGTGTGTGGTTTATCGTCGATTTAAAAAGTACAAAAAGGCGGGATGTTGCAGCCACTATTTTCACTCTCAAGAAGAAGATTAAAGCTAGGATTTAAAAGAAAGAGGATAATCAACTAAATCAACATCAAATCTCACATATATAATCTCAAAGCTGAGGTGAATAATTACTACATCCCATTTTCTTTTGTTTTTCAGTTTTAAAACTAAAATCCGAAATGTTTTTACAAATATACGTCATGTTTTGATGATTAAAGTTACATATATTTATTGGTTGGTGAAATATGCATGTTCATACTTGTTTATGATATGTTTAATAGGAAAAACCCAATTTGATGACATCCAATGCCGTGAGAATTTAAATATAGGTCAAAAATGACTTTTTAGTGATGGGTTTCAATTTTCATAATTTTTCGAGTTATGATGGATTTCATATTAATTTTCTAGTGAAGAAAATTATTTGTTGGGTTATAAATTATTTTCGGCTAAAATAATAACTATTTGGGGTTGAAGTTATTACATGTTGGGCAACATACAAAATAGATTTTCTGGGATTTTTCTACATTTTTCGTAAGTGTTTTGATGAATTTATAAAATTACTTAATGTATGAGACATAAATGTTCTATATATTTAATTAAGAAGAAGATGCATTTTATAAAACAAAATAATTTTTAATTTTGAAATTAGTGGCAGTACATTTCTAAAAAATATGTTTACCAATGAAAATTTGACAAACCATGGTAGGTAAGTTTAAAAGTAATCCTTTTAAGTTAAAAATAAAGAAATCACACTTTTAGCATATTTCAGCCTATTACAGCAGTAAACCTTCTGACCTAGACCTTCCGATAAGGTCGAAATGTTCTAAACTCTTGACAAGGTCAAACCAATGCATATGGTATCAAGTTACTTGGTACGTAATGACTTGGGCAGAGTTGAAGGGTTCTTGGTCAAAAGGTTGATGGCCAAAGAGGTTGGGGTATGTTTGTATTATAAACCAAAAGTTTTCGCCTGCTTTGTTTTCGAATTAGAGCTTTCGACTTGATTGTTTTTTATCAGGATAAAATGTTTAAAAAAAAGGTTTTAAAACTTTTTGCATAATTGAAAGGTTACAGCAGCGACTTTATTTTGAAACTATTCGGCAAAGTCGAAAGGTTACTACTGCTTTATGTAAATGTTCTGTTTTGAAACCTTCCGGCGTAGTCGAAAGGTCACTGCGGCTTTATGTACTAATGTTTTGTTTTGAACCTTTTGATGAGGTCGAAGGGTTTACTTTGATTTATTTCGAAAGGTTTACCTGTTTTGAAAACTAGTCACTCCAACATGCATTCGAAAGGAAGCTTTCGACTTGGGCGATTTACCCTCGTTTTATAAATTGAACCATAGCCCAAGGCTTTTGAAAGATTTGTTCTAAAAGATGCTTTAAAGCTTTCGAGGCAGAAATTTCAATATAGCAGAAGGATTGTTTCCAATGAAGTCGAAAGTTTTTAAAAGAAGTATTTCCACCTTTTTTAAATTGAACCCAAAAAGTTTTCGCAAGGTTTTAGCAAGCCAATGCTTTCGAATGGTTTTGTTAACTGATTGTTTTAAAAAGGGTTCGGAGGCAAAGCTTTCGAAGGGGTCGAAAGCCAAGCTTTCGATGGAGTCGAAAGGTAATCGTTCGAAGGGGTCGAATGGTTTTTGTTTCTTAATGTTTTCGGAAGGTTTTAAATGGAAGGATTTTCAAAGGTTTTCCAAGGCAATGTACTAAGTATTTTAAAATAGGATGTCTAAGGATTTATTGCTTTCAAAAGGTTTGAAGTTCAATTGGTACGAAATGTTGAGTTTCAATGGTTTCAAAAGGTTTGAAGTTCAATTGGTACTAAAGGTTGAGTTTTAATGGTTTCAAAAGGTTTTGATTTCTAAGGTTTTTGAGGGTACCAATGGAAATAATAAATGAATATGACCTAATTAGGGATACTAATGGAAATAGGTTAATCATGAGGTTAAAATGATATAAATAGAATCATGGGGCTAACATGATACAAAAAGATTTATGGGGCTAGCATGAATCCAATGGCGAATCCAAATATAACTATGGGGCTAACATGATACAAATAGATTTATAGGACTAGCATGAATTAAGTGGGAAATTCAAATAAAATCATGGGGCTAACATGATATAAATAAACTCATGAGGCTAATATGAGACTACAAAATTCATGGGGCTAACATGAAATAATTAGATTCAGGGGGCCAGCATGAATCAAGTGGCAAATTTATGGGTTCATTTTATCCTAGGAAACTATGTAATGTGAGATGGATAGTCTACATCAACTTAAACAAAATGAAAGTGGAATAGGTTGTCCCTCTTCGATATAATTAAACTCTAATTGGGGATGGGGAAATCCAAATTGTTTTAAAGATGCATATCACCCTAATGTTTTGCAAATATATATTTTAACCATTATAGATGTAGGGGCACAATATATGGTTTTATGAAAGGTTTTGCGAAAGATATGTCTTAAATGGATGTTAGTGAGGGGAAACCCGTTCCGCTGAGTGGCATGGTCTCACTTGACATGTTTAACCGGGATGTACAGTATTATTCACACAAGGCTTTATGTCTGACAGGAAGCTAATGTTTTCCCCTTAAACTCTTGGATGCTCGAAATTAATTTGAGTAGGTTGAGGGATTAAGGTTTTTTTAGGTTTTAGTACGATGACGAATAAGGCTGCTGGAGGCATGCAAGAGGCAAATAGATAGCTATTCAGGATTGTAGTTCTTGATGTACTTCCACTGTGATTGTTATGACTATATGACTCAATTCATCCAAGGGGATATCTTCATATACCAATCTTGGCGTAATTCAAAATAATTATATTTTATATGTACCTGAGAACGACTTGGGATTATGTGTTATGAATGTGAAACAATTGGTTTCGAAATGTAATGATGTAAATGTTGTTTTGAAATCTATGTTTTGTTTCATATTCAAGTGCTACTTATATTATTAATATCATTAACATAGCCGTATTTAGTCGCAGGAAACTAATACTATAGATGACTGCAACATCTATCACGCTTAGTTTTGGGCCACTAGATAGAGGATGTTACACTGGATATGGAAGCCGATTTGTTTGTCACTAAAATGTAACATGAGGAAGAATTGCTAGTTGGAGTGACTATAGCATGTGGTTCTATATATTGCCTAACCTTAAATCATTCTCCTGCATAATAGGCTGGTACGAAAAGTCCCATGAAATAGAAAGTTCAGAATCTCCGACGAAGGCAGCTAAGTACCTTAAAAATAAGTATTTCTGTTGGTTTGGAAGTAAATGTTTATATAGTGAAGCAAGGATGTGTTTTCCCTTTAGGTGTCATTTGTTTAGATTTTAGCTACAAACGAAATACATCCAAGTTTATTTCAATGATAAATTTCGGTATTCTTCTTCTGTGTTATGAAATGTATTCCTGTTTATTTTAATGATAGAATTGATTAGAGTCTCTTCTATGTTGTTTTCTTTTGTGTTGTGAAATGTGTCCCAGTTTATTTTAATGATAACTTTGATTAAAATCTTCTTTTATGTTATTTCTTATGCGTTTAATTTACCTTTTGATCCATGTGTTATCATGTTATATTAAAATTTACACATTCAACAATTGAGTCTCACAAATATAATTGTATTTGAAACTCCACTGTATTATTTTTGTCTTAACGTATGGTTGTTGTAACTATATTTTTATGTTTAGAAAAGTGGCATTGCTTAAATTTAACTGTGCCATTGCAATGCATGTTTTGTATCACAAAGATGGTGCTGCAATGACAATGTTAAAATTTCAAGCGCCATTGTGACACCATTTTTGTAACATTTTGCTGATGCCAAATAGTGACGCTAATTTTTCCAACGAATGTTCCGGCGTCATTATAAATTTTACATATGCCACAGTGATGCAAAAAATCGTTAGATAACCAGAGATTTCTAGTGCCGATAGTGATCAACTAATTGATACATCATTCACATACGTATAGTATGCAACATAAACCATGAACCCACATGTAGATGCTTCATGATAGCTACCTTGAATAGATAGTTTCCCCTAAATCCAATGAATGGTTGAAAATAATCTATGCAGTCCTTTCTCTAAACCATATTCGAACTTCCAAATCTCAATTTTCACCAAAAATGGCCTTTGCATCTCCATGCGTTCAAATCAAGGTACATTTTCCTCATTCATTCAATTCATTCTATCCAAACAACTTGGAATTCTTTTGATAGATCAACTGTTAATACCGTGTTTTCATAATCAAACACTAACTCAATCTAAAATTCCTTTCGTGAAAATGAACCCCAATTTCAATCATTCCTTAGTTCCCCAAACCATTGTAACATCCCCTATTTTGAAACCTGAAACTAACCGCTACAGATGCTGCAGTCATTTATAGTATTAATTTTTGGTGAAAAAATGTGGTAATGTTAATGGTATCCATAATATCAGAAGCACAAGAATATGAAATATTTTAAACAAAATTCCAAAAAAAAATTCTTGTTACATTTCAAATCAACATTTCGTTTTCAATATATGAACCCATTATGTTTCCTAAATTTAGATAAATATAAATATGACAAAACATGCTAAGAGACAAATATGAAGATGCCACCTTGGATGATCAGATTTACAAAATAGACAGTTATAACATCTGCTATGCATACAACATTTAATCACAGCGGAATAAATAAATAGATAATCTCCTATATAGCTAGATCTGCCTCCTACATATCTTTAGATGTTTTATTCGCTACTAAACTGAAAATTTTAACTCTCAACCTACTCAAATCAAATTTTGAGCACCAGAAAGTTTAAGTTGAAAACATAAAATTCGAGCCGGACATAAAGTGTGGTGTGAATTATAACATGACATCTTTATTTATCGATATTAAATGAGACCGCACAGCCTAGAGGAATGGTGTTTCCTTACTAATATCATTTAAAAGCATACTTTTGCAACCATACTGCTTATAATAAACAGTATAATAATAACATGTATGCATACAATATAGGTAATTAGTGGACTATCTGTCCCACTATCATAGTTTTATCATGCTAACAATAAACCTATGGGTTACTCGGGTGGGCCTACCAGACATAACAAATGTTCTAACATACTTTCGGAGGACAACTGGACAGTACATCCATAACTTACTACTTCTAGGGTTAACTTATCCTAATGGTTTTGCAGGCTCACCAACAACCTAACTTTACTCTGTGTATTCCTTTCTATGTGTAACCTTTTATTTATCTTACTAGTGACACTCCCATACTGTTAACCTGCCTTTCAGCAAGGCCGTATGTAGGAGGATTTAACCCAATAGACTTCATGGTTACCATGGCTGAGATATCATGGATTTCGCTCAAATGGATGGATGGATAAGCAATTATAAATAATAATATGAAGCTAGGATTAAACATTGTCGGTGGATAAACAATGTAGGATACAAGTAATATAGGACATAGTATAGATCGATATGTTTTATCGGTTTGGGAAGTTATGTTGAAGGGTCCGACATGTTTCATTAAGATGGGATCGGTGTAATACAGAGTTGGATAGTATAGGTCGGTATGTGAGAAGGAATAGTTGTCAACATGGAGGGTTCGTCATTGTTTAGTTCTTGAGATGGATAGATGTGCTCCAATGTATATGTATAGGAAGGATCGACATAGCTTGGAGTAGCATAACCTGGATTAGCATCGTATAGGTTCGGTATAGTGATGGATCGACATAGGTTTGGATTAGAATAAGTATGGATCGACATAACTTGGATCTACAACATATTGATCGGCATAGCAGGGATTGGTTTAATATGGATCGACAAAGGGAAGGATCGGCATAGCTTGGGGCGGCATGGTAGAGATCGGCATGAAAAGGATCGGCAAGACATAGGGCAGCATAAAAGGGATCAACAGGGAAGGTTCGGCATATCTTCACGGACCAGGAAGGATCGGCATACCTTCCAGGCTACAGAAGGTGGGGTCGGTATACTCATGAGGAAGTGACAGATCGACATTTTCTTGGAGGAAGATGGGTCGGCATTGATTTTAATAAAGGAATAACGATCGGTATGACTATGCCGATCGTTATCTTAGAAGAATTGGGCTTACCGATCGTTATGGTGGGCTTATGTAGTTTAGAAGACCCTGTAGCCGAAGTTTCACCTATAAATACAAAAGGCTTGGCTTCACAAAGAGGACCTTCATTTTGCTTCTCTTCATCTTCTACCTAGGTGAAACCCTTCCATTTTTATTCGGGATTCTTGGATTGTAATTCTAATCAAATTTCAATATAATAAAAGGATTCATCTGGAGTCGACGTAGGCCGGAGTTAGCTGAACCACTATAAATCAGGTCTCTTTTATGTGCTTTCATTTTAATTTTATTATTCTTCATACTATATTCTCTACATCATGTACTATCTCTGATCTGTGACCAGTTATTGGTGCTTTCATGTATAGTTGGGTGTTGGTGGTCAATTTTGATGCCAACATTTTGGTGCTTTCACTGAGAAAGCTTGCACTCAAGGATTTGGAAGTAGGATATTGGATATGAATGCTTGGTAACTTGGAATTAGGAGGCAATGCTAGAAAATCAACAAGGAGATAGTAAACAGAGAGGAGCCATCATGAGGGAAGTCAGGAGGCTTCCTCACGAGATAATCAGACCTTAATCTTCATTACCAGAGACGGGCGAGAAACGATGATGGATGCTATGAATGAAAGGATGCTAAAGAGACAGGAGGAAATAATGCAGAACATACTCCGATAGATTGGACAAGCTAGAGTACAAAACCAAAGAAATGGAGTAGCAGAGAATAATAGAAATGTGGATCATGGAGTTGGAGCAACATGTGCTGAGGAAGCCCAAAATCAGAACTAAGGAGCGGAAGCGAACATGATGCAGGATGGAGTGGAGCCATCGGGGGTAGCTCCTGAACAACTAAGATCGATCGAAAAAATATTAGCCGATCGATCAAGAACGGTCGATGTCGATCGATCCAGAACGGTCGATGCCGATCGATCTAGAATGATCAATCTCGATCGATCTACACTCGAGCACATGCCCTCGGGTCTTGTTAACTTGGTTCCTGAATGTATATTTGATGGTATTATGGATTTTGGCATGGATCAGAACTTGCATGTGCGCTAGAAAGAGGATGAGATTCCCCCGTAGACTCGGGGGCATGATGGGAATGATGATCTGAAACCATCCATGGATGTTGGAACAGTTGAAATTGGAATCTAGGACTTAGAGTAGAAATTAGCAGGTTAGATATGGATTGGAGAAACTGGGGGCAAATCCCAGTTAAGGAAAATGGAATGGCATTACTCCCTATGGAACTGGGGAAGGATTCTGATGGCTTTGTAGGGAACTGAATAGCTAGGATAGAGGAGAAGTAGCCATCGTCCACCATAAATTAGAGCGAGCCCGGGTAATGGGCATAGGTCGTCATCTCTTGATTGGGGTGGCATAAACTAATTAACTAATAAGTCAGTTGCACACGTATGGGATCGAGGATGATCCCTAGGCATGCTTTGAGATGGTGATAAACCACCATAACTAATTAACCTAAAAACACTTGGATCCGCACAACTACGATAAATAACACAGGTCACTATTATGGCCCGACCGGAGAGATGGGGCAATAACCGCGAGGTGCGAATCCCTTCACCGGAGAGCGATAGGATGTGTTCGTAGATGGATGTAGTCCTCGACTGGGATCGAGGCTGGAGAAGGATACCCTATAGATTACGTCCTCGATAGGGGATCGAGGCCAGAGTAGGATACCCCATGGATTAAGCCTTCGACCAAAGAGTCAAGGCCTAAGAATAGAACATAGTGGATCGTGGATATCGACTATGCCTGGTAAGGGGTGGGGCACTTTGCCGCAGAGCAACATGATCGGCCTGCTCGGATCATCGAGTATGGATTGTGCACGAAAAGGACCCGGGGTGGTCTCGAATTTGGATTAGTTGACCCAGAGAGGTCTACGGATTGAGATATGGACCTGGAGTGGTCATGGATTTGGATAAAGCGACCCGGAGAGATCCATGGACTTGGATTTGGACCCGAAGAGGTCTATGGATTTAGAAATGAACCCGTAGTGGTCCCGGATTTGGATAAACTGACCTGGAGAGGCCTATGATTTGGATATGGACCCGAAGTGGTCCCGGATTTGGATAAACTGACCTGGAAAGGTCTAGGGTTTGGATATGGACCTAGAGTGGTTCCAGATTTTGGTAGAACAATTCAAAGAGATCGTGGATTTGGTTAATGGATTTGGAATTGGACATCGACTCTGAATAGTCATGGATTTCGCTAATGTGCTGGAGAGATCAAGGACCTGGATTGGCAACGGATTGGATCCTAGGTTGGATAACATAATGATCAATGGATTATGGACTTTGGATTTTTGACTTAATGGTAGTTCAAAATATGCCTTCCTACTGGCATGTTTTAGGGGGTAAAGTGTTAACTCGCCTTTCGGCAAGGTCGTACGCAAGAGGATTTAACTCAATCAACTTCACAGTTATCAAGGATGGGATATTATAGATTTGGCTTAAATGGATGGATAGATAATCAATTACGGATAATAATATGAAGTCAGGATTTAACATAGTCCATGGATAAACAATGCAGAATACTAGTAATATAGAACATAGTATGGAATGGTATGTTTTATTGGTTTGGGAAGTTATGTTGAAGGGTTCGGCATATTTCATAAAGAAGGGATCGGTGTAATATGGAGTAGGAGAGCATGTGTCGGTATGTGAGAAGGAATGACGGTCGGCATGGAGGGTTTGGCATAGTTTAGTTCTTTGGATGCATATATGTGCTCCAATTTATATGTATAGGAAACGATCGACCTAGCTTGGAGTAACATGGCAAGGATTGACATTGTATGGGTTCTGCATAGAGATGGATTGACATGGATTGGATTAGCATAAGTATGGATCAACATGAATTAGGTCTACATAATATGGATCGGCATAGAAGGGATTGGTTTAATATGGATCGACATATAGAAGGATCGGCATAGCTTAGGGTGGCATAGTAGATGTAACAACCTAATTTTTTCAGGGATACTAAATTGGGAATCAACTAATAAATTGATAATTAATCTGTTAATAATAACAAACAATTAAATATTTATGGAATAATAATAATAATAAGTAAATGAAAACAAAAGAAAATAAAATGGAGATTTAATATTAATAGCGTTGAGAGGAAAGTGAATGGTAACGAATTCATTCACTTTTATTCGGCGTTAAAAATTATGCCTTTTTAGTGGTAATGAAGTTTATTAACCTAAACTATTTGAAAAGTTAAACATTGAGAATGATATGTTGTTTTATGAAAAAATGATAACTAAGTACATGAGATAAAATGCGTTTTATGTATGAAAAGTTTAGATATTTTTCTATGTTGATTTACAATTAGGTATAAAAGAAAAAAGAAAAAGTAAATAATAATAATAATAAATAATAATATTATTTTTATAATGTCATGCAGGAAAGATCTAGAAATTGAATAAAATAATGTTAAGCAAAAGAAAAATCTAGAATAAGGACAAAATAAAATGAATACTTTGTATTAAAAAAAATAAACTAAGGGGTTAATTGGGAGAACATTCTAGAGGAGGAGCTTTATAATAAAAATACTATCCCTCTCCTCAATCTCCCATTTACTCTACGTACAAAGAACAGAAAGCCAAAAAAAGGAGAAAAGCTAAAACCTAATTTCTAATCTTCTCAATCAAATACAAACCTCACGTTGCAATTAAAGGTTAAAAAGAAAAGATTCCCAATTCTAAGAGTAAGTATCCCTAAATCAATCATATTCTATCTTTTTTCAGTGAATACTATTTAGGGTTTTTTTTTGATTTATTAGCAATATGAGGTGTAAGACAAGCAATCCAAGAGCTAGCTGATTTAGAGCTTGAAGATTGCTATTTAGAGTTTTAGGTGAGGGAAGTTATAACCCTATTTTATTTTTCAATTTTATGCATGCATGCAAATAAAAGTGTGAAATTTTGAATAAAATGATTGTTTCCTCATTTCCTTATTATGTATTGTTGATGAGAATTGAATAAGGAATGAGGAATTATGCATAAAATTAAAATGCATGCATATTGTTTGGTTAATTGCTGCAGAGGAAAGAAAAAAAATTTGGGAACAAACTTGCTATTTGCACTGTGTGGAAGACACTGTGTAGGTGCCGCACAGTAGCGCAGCCTTGTGCCGCACTGTGCAGCCGTCTGTACTGTAGCGCAGCTGCACTACTGTGCAGCTCAGCGTCGCATTGTACAGCGCAGTGCCGCTGCACTTGTGTACAACGGGAAGCTGTACTGGGGTGCAGCATCGGCTGCAGTGCAGCGCAGCTCTGCTGCACAGTTCTGTGCTGCACTGTGCAGCCGACGGGTGCACTGTGCAGCCGTCCGACGGTAGCCGCACTGTAGTGCAGCATGGCTGCACTATGAGCAATTCCGGCCTGATGGAGAAAAAATTAATTAAAGAGAAAAAAATTAATTAAAATAATAATAATAAATAAATAAATATTAAATAAATAAAATTTAGAATTAATAAATTATTTTACAAGAATTATGAGATTCTTGGGCGTTATTGCGAAATAGAGATGCAATCATATTTTTTTCTGTAGGCATTTTTTTAAAAAAAAGACTTTAATTCCCTTTAAAATATATATTAATATTTTTGGAGGATTTTGCTATCGTCAATTCTATTCTTAAGAAATGTATTAAAATTATAAACACTTTAAATTCTAATGGAATGTTTTTAAATAATAAAACTTAATGATCTTCTTGATTTTTGGGTAGGGATAGACTGGATTCTTTGTACCAATAGGCCAAAACTCCATCTTGGCCGACCTGATTCAGGATCGCTACCTGAATTAGTGGTATATCACTTGCCCTTTTACCACCAAAGGTCAACGGTCTGCTACAAAGGGCTAATCGTATTTTTGATCGGGATCTCCGATCGGCGGGTCACGGACTATGATGGATGGAGGCGTGGGGGTCCCATGTGTAGATCCGTGAGTGGGTAGCATACAGCCTTTGCCTTAGACCATCTTGGTTATCCTGGGTTGATCCCCAGGTGTATTGTGGCCTTATGAATAGGTTACGGTGCTGATGCTTCCGCGTGCGCTCGAGCTCTACCATTGTGATTTTAGAATACTAGCGTCTGTTTATTTGGTATATTTTATGAGCCATGTTACATTTATCCCATAATTTTCATAATGCAATTTTCTTTATCTTATGAATTTTTTGAAAATATTAAAGTTGATTTTAAAAACCCAGTAAACTTATTCATAGTTTTACATATGATAATTGGGTTAGTATCGTATTGGATTACATACGATATTGTTGGCCTAAAACCATCGTTTGATTAAATGAATTGTTTATGAAACCAAATTTGCATGTTGGTTCACACACACATATATGCCTCATTTCGGTTTATACATGCGACGCTTTCTTTTTCTTTTTTTTGATTGAGACAATTATTGTTCATAGATCTTACTTCACTCACACTAGAAATAGTCTGACCCATGTGATTTGTTTTATAATCCTCGGGTCAGTCTGAGGATTGTAGTTGCAGGTTAGGTTGCATGGACTGTAGCAGCATTCATATTATTTTCCACGTTTTGGGGTTTTGGACTTTACAGCTTGGACTTAGGAGTAGTTGATATATGTATTATGGTATGTATGTTATTATGTATTTTGGGAGTGATATGTACTATGGACTATGTATCGTGGACATTACTATGATGATATGTATTATGCATTATGTTGTTGTTGTGTAGATCTGTACATTCTATTATATTCTATACTATGTAACCTGGAAAAAAAATTATCTTGTACCATTGCTTTGAACCGAGACTGAGCACGACTGTTAAGTAGAGGAAAAAAGTCTTGAAATTTCTCATGCCAGTGTTAGTTCAAGGGAATGAGTACAACATTTAGCCCTATCGAGCCCCATTCTCCGTGCTTTCTGGCAGTAATACTTAATATTGCTCTTGTTGGCATGGTTATAGGGGTCGGGGGTTACATTTTTGGTATCAGAGCCCAGGTTAACAATAGTGTAGAATATATTTAGAAAATAAGTTAGCACAAAGTTGTAGAAGACATGTTTGTATACCATAAGTATCACTCCCGTAATATAATAATAGTCATACATACCTAAACCAAAACCCCAAATCTTTAAGCTTTTTAGTGTGAGAATTATTTTAATTCCCGCTTAACAACAATTCCCACTATGTAGAGTAGTGAGAAAGATGGCTGGAAGGCCTCCCCGTTTGACGATGGAGAAGTGGTTATGTAACAACCCGAAATTTTTGGCAATATATTTCAATTTATATTTAATCTAATTTAAATTAAATACAAGCTTTTCAAATTTATAAACTGATGAGATCTTTGATATTTAACAGTTATATATGCTTTGTAAAGGAAGTTTTGATTTGAAAACTTAAAATAAATTTTTTTAAATGTTTATAACAAGATCTCTCTTATTCAATAAAAATCAAAGATTCGATAGTTTTAATATTTGATAATATAATATGAATATATAATTGTAGTCTTTAAATAATATTGTTTAAAAATTAGGCAAGCATACCAATATTCAGATATAAATATAAAATTTCAGTATGAAACAAAATAAATGGTTATAAACATGAACATTAAAACATAAGTATAAAATATAAATAAAAAATATAAGATGTAACTGAAAATATAAATATACAAGCATAAGTTATAACTAGACTAGAAATATAAAATATAAGTTATAAATTGAAATATAAAAATACAAGTAGGTTATAAATAAATGTTTGAAAATTTAAATCACCAATAGAATAAAATTTAGAAATTATAACTATAATAATCATACATGAACAATACTAATGGAATAAAACTAATATGCTAACAATAACTATAATGGTTTTACCCAAACAGATAAGATAGGTTAGCCTAAGCATCAACCTGTAAAACTCATTTGTACAATACATAATTTTTAACAAAAACCAAAACAAATGAAATGTATGTAAATCTGGAATGCAAAAGAAGACAATTATTTGCAGCCTATACAAGTTTATCTTTATCCTCAAAACAAATTATATACATACGTTCTCCCAAAACAGCCAGGCTACGCTTTAAAAAAATATATAAGCTAAGTAAGAAATGTACAAAGAAACACACGTATACACTCAGCAAGTTCTAAAACCATGTTGTACAAGCTAGTATAATAAAATGTACATAAGTACAAGATGATAAACTGCATAAGACAAATGTAATTAATGTGGCACAACAAAAGCCCTTATCATCCTACAATCTGGAAATAAAATCTCTGGTACAAATAAAAAAATATATTTCAAGTACATTAAAAAATCTCTTGCAACATGTTTTCAGCCTGTATATTCTCCCTATATATATCATCTTATATTTTCAGTTCGTTCATTAAAAAGGAACGTAGAAAAAAAAGAAAACAAAACTGCAACTTGAACTTAATACAACAAACTTGTTTAACATCAACAACCTCAAAGATTGGAGTTTGGAATTCAAAGCTTGAACACTGGGAAACAAGACAGTGTTCATCTGGAAACTGAAACTACTCTCTGTTAAATCATTTTTGGTGAGTAAACTAACTATTTTTAAAACTCAAGTTTGGTAATTAGTTCATATATATCTAGTGTTTGCTAGATATACTGTAATATGAAATTATGAGGAGCTATCTGAAAGTTAAAATGTGGTAATCTTCTGTATTTTTAAAAATTTCCTGAGCAAAGAAGTAAACTTATACATATTTATATATATCATCTTAAGTTCAGAATTTATACTAGGTTGTTTAAACCTTTAATTGCAACATGAAATGAATTTAAAGTACCATAGTAAATTATAAGACTGTGTATACATGTTTTAAGTAAAAGGAAATTTAAAAGCCAAAATTCGAATGTGTCAATTTTTGAATTTGATCACATATCTTGATTACATATACAAAGTTAGGATTTTTAAAACGAAAACAATGATTTTTAATTTAATATTGAAGGTGCAGTTCGAAAATGGGTCAAAAGTGAATTTTCATCAATCTCTGATGATTTAACATAAATTAGATGTTGAAATTATTACTGAAGCTAGCTTTGCGATTGTAGAATTCAGGAAAAATGCAAGAAGATATTTCTATTGTGTATGTTGTTTAGTCAAATTCAAAGTAGGGTTTTGGGTTCTTAAATTTCTTTGTTCTGTAAATTAAAGACTTTATCTCCATGAATTGATCGAGTGTCACAGGGGTTTGGGAGAAGACCGATGAGGGTCTGTACGTGGCGTTGGCGAAGTGGTTTGGCTTCTGGGGATGGATGATGGCAGTAAGTGGTGATTTTCGGTGGTGCGTTCCTATAGGCGGTTCGAGCTAGAGGTGAGATTTTGTTTTTCAGCCAATTCATGGAAAATTGGGTTTTGTTTTCGATTAAGGGGTATTTGGGATTTGTGGGTGGTGATGTGGGTTGCGGGAGGTGAGGCGAACCACCGTGCACGTGCACGGTGGCGATCTGTGCCTGGTTTTGGTGACGAGGGTTGACGCGAGGCGACGCACGAGTATTCTCGGGTTTTCTTCGAGTTTTAAAACCGGGTGCGCGTGAGTTATTGTGTTACTGCAGTTTTAAATTTTTTATACGTAAGCTTAAAAAATAAAGAAGAAGAAGGTATCAGGTAAGAAGAAGAAGAAGAAGAATAGGGGGATGTGACGCAAGAAAGAACAATGAGTCTCGAGCTTTACCCGAGTAAACATTTCGTTTACTTCGGGTTCCAACCTTTTTGTGAAATTAGCTTATAACCTTGGTGTTATTTGTTAAAGGTCTCAATTTAGAAAAATTTAAAAACTAAGTTTTGATTTAAAATTATTGATAGAGTTTACAAATCTAAGATGATTAAATATATTTAAAGTGTAGGTGATTAAAAAGTAATTTAATTCATACTTATAAATTTAATAATAACTTAAAGTTAAATAAAATTGAACTTTATGAAATTGATCATGTGACTAAATCAATTTTAAACTTAAGAAATTTAATTAATTACTTAAAGTTAATTAATAAATGGTAGTTAACATAAGTGATTGATTAAAAATGAATGATTAATTAAATGATAATAAATGATTAATTAAAATAATTTGTGATAGTTAAATAAGAAATTAAATTTTATTAATTAAAAGTAAGTTATTAATTAACAATTAAGATAAATTAATTAACTGAGTAATTAAGTAATAATTAATGAATAAAAGTTAACTAATTAAATGATTAATTTAAGATTAGATGATTAATAAATTGATAATTAATGATTAACTAAGTAATTAATTGATCATTAATAAGTTAATTAATCAGTAATTAATTTATTCTTAAGTAATTAATTAAGTTAAGTTAATCAAACCAGTTTGATATGAATTGATGATTCTTGTTTGATTGGCTATGATATCTGTTCAATGATATTCTGTGATATGTGTGATATATCTGTGATGACTGTATATGATTTATCTGTGATATCTGTTTTGTAAATGCTTAATATTGAATTAAATTGTTAAGAATAAATAGACAACTTGGCCCTTAAAATGGCGTTTGATTTCGATGAGACCGGAATCGGGTATCAATTCGATATTCCAAAAACCACATCGTTTCAAATTAAACGATAGGTCATGACATATCAAGAGGAGATCGAGATGGTGTTTTAGAATGCAGGGGTTATCGTCGTTAAATTTGAGTGTGATTCCAAAACGAGTATAACCAGATAATGCCTTCGGTTTCATTCGAACCCGGAACGAACTTTTATGGATTGAATGCTTCCAGCACATCGTCAGGCCGACGATGAGCATTCTAAGAATAATGTTCTATAAAGGTAATCACAGCCTCAAGCCTCATCAATTGGGAATGGCTAAAAAAGGGGAGATGCAGCAAGGTTAGCTGGGTCATGCCCAAGCAGGACGAGATAACCCCTGTCTAGATGTCCCTTTATTTCGGCTGTGTGAGCAGTTGTTGGCCACAACTTTGGGGTTATCTTGTTCGGGACTGTTCAGAAAGGAATGGTTCCGGCCTTGTGTTGTAGGGGGTCGGTAGTGATTCTCGGTACGGTGATCTAGGTCCCGTACTGTGACGGACGGCACCCCAGTAGCCCTGCCATTGTTGGAAACCCATTTTCCCTACGAGACCCTATGGTTTTCATTTGTATTACCCACTTTTGTGGCTAGTAGCTGGAATTTAATAGATGTAACAATTTCAGCTATTTTCTATTTACTTTAAAACCCTAGACACTATTATAATATCACTGGAGTTCCTATAAAGTGTTTTGGTTAGCGTAAGGTAAAAACTTACCCGTATTTATGTGTGGGGAGTCTTACGTGATACCTTTATTTTCAAATGGTTTTCAAAGTTAAACAATTTTAACCGTTTACTCACACCAGACCCATGTTTGACCCAGAGTTTATATTTTATTTTTCATAACTCTTGGGTACTCAAATTTTTATGAGTAGCCAAGTGATAGGTATTTGCAGTATTGATTTTCTGGAGGAGCTTTGGAGAAGAAGACCAGACGTATGTATCTATCTATATAGTTCCGCTGTGTAGTAGTGTATGATGTATTTTGGATATTTGTATGGGCAGATATGTATATGACAGTTCTGTTGTATGATATTGTATAACTCTGATTTATCTATAACTATGTAATAGTGATGTTATGTATTATATTTTGTTCCATTCCGCTGTGAGATTTTGATGTTGTTATTCTTTCTTTCTATTCTTTTCTATTTCTATCCCTTTCTTTTTTATGATGATACGTCTTTCTGGGGTTAGAAAGGCGGGTCGTCACAGTTGATATTAGAGCGCTAGGTTGAGCGAGTGCCTAGGCTCTTGTGTTATATTTATTTTGAAAGTGCGTATTTGTATTTTTCATATAATTATATATCTACCTAAATTTGTTGAGTTACCTGTCCAGGTGGCCAACGTGAGTTCTGGAAGAAGAGGCAGAGTTAGGGCCAGTACTTCAACAGATAATGGACAGAGTGAAAATGCTAGTGAGGCTGTAAATCCAGTACCGCCTCAAGTTAGTTTTGCAGCTTTATGCAAAGATTTCAACCATCTCGGAGGCCAACCATTCAAAGGTTCAAAATCGATAATTGAAGTTCAAGCCTGGCTAAGCTCTTGTGAGCGCATTTTTAAGAGCCTGAAATTGTCAGATGAGCGTAAGAGAGAAATGGCATCGTGGCAATTGCAAGGTGGTGCAGCAGCCTGGTGGGATGCAACAATTGCAAACATTTCTGAGGATGACATTTCATGGGACAGATTTAAGGAGCTGTTTGAAGAGAAGTTTATGCCAACGGCAGGGAAAACCCAATTGTATCAGGATTTTGTGTATTTGAAGTAGGGCAGCATGTCTGTTTCGGAGTATGAAACCAGATTCAACGAACTCTCTTGCTATGGACCAGGACTCATAGATACTCCCCTCAAAAAGAATGAAAAATTTATGCAAGGATTGAGGCCTGAATTCCATGAAAAATTGACGGTGCTTTTGAAAGCATCTTTTGTCGATTTGATTGATATGGCATTGAGATATGAGAATTTGATGAGTAAGAAATCCGTGGCACCAGTTGCAGCTTCAGGTGGGAATCTCACTAATGCGAATAAGAGGAAGTTCGATACTAAATGGAGAAAACCGAACAAGAAGAAGCCTGGGAACAACAACGGACCCCGCAAATGCTACATTTGTCAGCAGGAAGGACATTTGGAAAATAAATGTCCTAGAAAAGGGTTCCAGTAGCAGCAACAGAAACTGCATCAGAGTGGCCCAGGATCAGCCATGGTTCAGAGATCGTTGTGTTTCAATTGTCATCAGCCTGGTCACATGATCAAGAATTGTCCTCTTTTGCAGAGGGTGCCTCAGAATAAAGTCTTTGCTTTGGAAGCCAGTCCATCTTCTTCTTCGAAAGGCAAAGGAGTATTAGAAGGTACTTTACTTTTAAATGGCAAATATATTAAAGTTTTGTTTGATTCGGGTGCTTCCTTGAGTTTTATTTCTCTGGACTCTGTTGAGAAGTTCTTTCTTACCCCTAGTTCTGTAGACTGTCCTATCTTGGTTTCTAATCCTATAGGAGGGGTGACCAAATTAGATACGTTTTGTAAGGACTTGAAGATCTCTTATCTATCCCACAGTTTTTCTTGTGACCCGTATGTGTTGAATTTTAAGGGATTTGATCTTATTTTGGGAATGGATTGGCTGGATAAGTATAAAGCAGTTTTGAATTGTGATGAAAGAACAGTTTCCTTGGAAAAAGATCTGGGTAGAATTGCCAGAATGTCAGGTGATAATTCTGGAATTCACTTGAGCAGTCTTTTGCATGGAATTGCGACTTCTAAAGAGAGGATTGAAGATATCGATGTGGTTCAAGATTTTGCTGATGTATTTGAAGAAGTTAAGCGTCTGCCACCAAACCGTGAGATAGAATTCCGTATTGATATGATTCCAAGAGCAGTGCCGATGATTCAGCCCAGTAGGAGAATGACTCCTAGGGAGAGAGAGGAGTTGATTAAGCAGACTCAAGATCTTTTAGAAAAGGGTTTGATTAGACCCAGTTTTCTTGTTGGGGCTCTGCGGCAGTGTTTGTAACTAAATCGGATGGATCACTATGGTTTTGTGTGGATTATAGAGAATTGAACAAAGTGACTATCTGTAATAAATATCCTCTTCCTCGCATCAATGATCTTTTTGACCAGTTGCATGGTGCTTCTATCTTTTCTCAACTAGATTTAGCATTAGGTTTCCATCAGTTGAGGGTAGCTGAGGACAGTATTCCCTTGACTGCATTTAGGGGACCGAATTGTTTCTATGAGTGGTTGGTTATGCCTTTCAGGTTAACCAACGCTCCTGCCTACTTTGTTGACCTGATGAACCAAGTCTTTAGGGATGTTTTAAATAAGTTCGTGCTGGTATTCATTGATGATATCTTGGTCTACTCCAAATCTGAAGAAGAGCACATGGAGCATTTGAGGATTGTATTGGAGACTCTGAGGAAGCATGTGTTGAAGGCGAAGTTTTCAAAGTGCCATTTCTAGAAATCAGAAGTTAAATTTTTAGGGCACATTATTTCTGGTGAGGGCATTTCTGTAGACCCAGTGAAGGTTGAAACTATTTTGGAATGGAAGCAGCCGGAGACACCGACGGAAGTTCGCAGTTTTCTGAGATTGGCTGGCTACTACAGGAAATTTATTAAGGATTATTCCAAGATTTCTTCGCATCTGACTAAGCCGACTAGGAAGGAGGCAAAATTCAAATGGACACCCCAGTGTGAAGAAGCTTTTCAGGAGTTGAAGACGAGGCTAACTAGTGCACCGTGCTTGCTATTCCAGATGGGAAGAGCAAATTCGAGGTTTATACCGACGCTTGTATGGTTGGTTTGGGAGCAGTTCTGATGCAGAATGGAAGGGTAATTGCGTATGCTAGTCGGCAATTGAAGCCACACGAGAAGAACTACGATACGCACGATCTAGAACTGTTAGCTATTGTATTTGCTTTGAAGATCTGGAGACATTATCTTTTAGGAGAGAAATTCGAATTGTTCACGGATCACAAACCGTTGAAATATCTTTTCTCTCAAAAAGATCTTAATCTGAGACAGCAGTGGTGGGTCGAATTTCTAGCATCCTATGATTTGAATATTCTATACACTACGGGAAAGGCGAATGTTGTAGTTGATGCTCTCAGTAGGAATGCAGTCCTATCTCTTCTAGAAGTGGTTCCATCTCCTATTGAAAGAATTTCAAGCAAGCAAGAATCTGATAAGATGTTGAGGAGGATCATCAAAAGAGTTAGGAAGGGTCAGTGTCCCAGTTTTGAAATTGATGGCCAAGGAACATTAAGGACTAACGGGAGAATCTGTGTTCCGAATGATAGGGATCTGAGGCAGGAAGTGTTATCAGAGAGTCATCGTTCCAAATTGAATATTCACCCGGGAATTTCAAAGATGTACAAGGACGTTAAGAAGTTTTCTGGTGGCCGAATACGAAGAAGGATGTAGCTAGATTCGTGAATAGTTGTTCTATTTGCCAACAAGTAAAAGGAGATCAACAGAAGTCAGCCGGATTATTGCAACCTTTGGAAATTCTAGATTGGAATTGGGAGATGATTTCGATGGATTTTATCGACGGATTTCCTAGAAACAGGAAAGGAAATGATGGTATATGGGTTATTGTGGATTGTTTAACTAAGAGTGCCCATTTTATACTGGTTAAGGCAACTCGTACTGCAGTTTCTCTGGCTGAACTTTTCTTGAAGGAGATAGTTAGATTGCATGGTGTTCCAGTCAGTATAGTAAGCGATCGTGATCCTATTTTCACTACCAAATTCTGGGAGGCTCTGCAATCAACAATGGAAACAAATTTGAGATTGAGTTTAGCCTATCATCCTCAAACGGACGGACAGACGGAGAGGCTTAATCATATTCTTGAGGATATGCTGCGGGCTTGTGTTTTAGATTTTGGAGGATCGTGGGAAGACCATCTTCATCTAGTGGAATTCCCTTATAATAACAGTTATCAAGCAAGTATTAAGATTGCTCCTTATGAGGCTCTGTATGGAAGACTGTGTAGATCCCCATCCTATTGGATTGAATCGAAAGATCATCTTGTGCTCGGACCCGATTTAATTCGAGAAGCTTCTGCGAAAGTTGAGCTTATCAAGAAAAGGATGAAAGCTGCTCAGGATCGTCAGAAGAAGTATGATGATAGAAGATGAAGACCATTGGAATTCGAGGCCGGAGATCTAGTTTTTGTCAAGGTTTCCCCAATTAAAGGTGCTATAAGATTTGGAAAGACGGGAAAACTTGCTCCAAGATATATTGGACCATTTCTAGTGTTGGAAAGAATTGGAGCTGTAGTATACAGGATTGAATTGCCAAAGCAGATGTCTGGGATTCATAATGTATTTCATGTATCGCATTTGAGGAAATTTGTTCATGATCCATCACTGGTTGTAGAACCAGTAGTTCAAGAAGATTTCGAAGTTGAACCCAACTTGACTGTGGTCGGAAATCCAGTTCGGATTGTGGATGGAGACAAGAAGCAACTCAGGAACATAGTGGAGAAACTCGTCAAGGTGCAGTGGAGTGAGGATCCCATAGATTGTACCTGGGAAAATCCTGATAGTTTTAGAAATGCTTATGCAGATTTATGTCCGGATAACTAGTGATGTTTGTTAGGGTAGACTCTTTGATTGTTTTCTATTGTATGGACGTTATGTATGTTTGGATTGTTGGTATAAAAGCTTTTAAATAATTGTTGTTTTAAATTTCGGGGATGAAATTCTTTTAAGGGGGAGGAATGTAACGACCCGGAATTTTTGGCAATATATTTCAATTTATATTTAATCTAATTTAAATTAAATACAAGCTTTTCAAATTTATAAACTGATGAGATCTTTGATAGTTAGCAGTTATATATGCTTTGTAAAGGAAGTTTTGATTTGAAAAATTAAAATAAAATCTTTTAAATGTTTATAACAAGATCTCTCTTATTCAATAAAAATCAAAGATTCGATATTTTTAATATTTGATAATATAATATGAATATATAATTGTAGTCTTCAAATAATAATGTTTAAAAATTAGGCAACCATACCAATATTCTAATATAAATATAAAATGTCAATATGAAACAAAATAAATGGTTATAAACATGAACATTAAACCAAAAGTATAAAATATAAATATAAAATATAAGATGTAACTAAAAATATAAATATACAAGCATAAGTTATAACTAGACTAGAAATATAAAATATAAGTTATAAATTAAAATATAAAAATACAAGTAGGTTATAAATAAATGTTTGAAAATTTAAATTACCAATACAATAAAATTTAGAAATTATAACTATAATAATCATACATGAACAATGCAAAAGAAATAAAACTAATATGCTAACAATAACTATAATGGTTTTACCTAAATAGATAAGATAGGTTAGCCTAACATGTAAAACTCATTTGTACAATACATAATTTTTAATAAAAACTATAACAAATTAAATGTATGTAAATCTAGTATGCAAAAGAAGACAATTATTTGCAGCCTATTCAAGTTTATCTTTATTCTCAAAACAAACTATATACATACATTCTCCCAAAACATCCAGGCTACACTTTAAAAAAAATATAAGCTAAGTAAGAAATGTACAAAGAAACACACGTATATGCTCAGCAAGTTCTAAAACCAAGTTGTACAAACTTGTATAATAAAATGTACATAAGTACAAGATGATAAATTACACAAGACAAATGTAATTAATGTGGCACAACAAAGGCTCTTATCAGCCTACAATTTGGAAATAAAATCTTTGGTACAAATTAAAAGAAATATTTCAAGTACATAAAAAAATCTCTTGCAACATGTTTTCAGCCTGTATATTCTCCCTATATATATCACCTTATATTTCAGTTCGTTCATTAAAAAGGAACTGAGAAAAAAAAAGAAAACAAAACTGCAACTTGAACTTAATATAACAAACTTGTTGTACCTCAATAACATCAAAGATTGGAGTTTGGAATTCAAAGCTTGAAGACTGGGAAACAAAGACTGTGTTCATCTGGAAACTGAAACCACTCTCTGTTAAATCATTTTTGGTGAGTAAACCAACTATTTTTAAAACTCAAGTTTGGTAATTAGTTTATATATGTCTAGTGTTTGCTAGATATACTGTAATATGAAACTCTGAGGTTCTATCTGAAAGTTAAAATGTGATAATCTTCTATATTTTTTAAAATTTCCTGAGCAAAGAAGTAAACTTATACATATTTATATATATATCATCTTAAGTTTAGAATTTATAATAGGTTGTTTAAACCTTGAATTGCAACATGAAATGAATTTAAAGTATCACAGTAAATTATAAGACTGTGTATACAGGTTTTAAGTAAAAGGAAATTTAAAAGCCAAATTCGAATGTGTCAATTTGTGAATTTGATCACATATCTTGATTACATATACAAAGTTAGGATTTTTAATACGAAAACAATGGTTTTTAATTTAATATTGAAGGTGCAGTTCGAAAATGGGTGAAAAGTGAATTTTCATCAATCTCTGCTGATTTAACATAAATTAGATGTTGAAATTGTTACTGAAGCTACCTTAACGATTGTAGAATTCAGGAAAAATGCAAGAATATTTTTCTATTGTGTATGTTATTTGGTCGAATTCAAAGTAGTGTTTTGGGTTTTTAAATTTCTATGTTCTGTAAATTAAAGATTTCATCTCCATGAATTGATCGAGTGTCACACGGGTTTAGGAGAAAACAGACGAGGGTCTGGACGTGGCGTTGACGAAGTGTTTGGCCTCTGGTGATGGATGATGGAAGTACGTGGTGATTTTCGGTGGTGCGTTCGTGTAGCCGGTCCGAGCTACAGGTGAGATTTTGTTTTCGGCCAACTCGTCGAAATTGGGTTTTGTTTTCGATTAAGAGGGTGATTTGGGATTTGTGGGTGGTGACGTGGGTTGCCGGAGGTGAGGCGAACCACCGTGCACACGCACGGTGGCGATCTATGCCTGGTTTTGGTGACAAGGGTTGATGCGAGACGACGCATGAGTATTCTCGGGTTTTCTTCGAGTTTTAAATCCGGGTGCGCGTGATTTTTTGTGTTACTGCAGTTTTAAATTTTTTATACTTAAGCTAAAAAAATAAAGAAGAAGAAGGTATCAAGTAAGAAGAAGAAGAAGAATGGGGGTAAGTGACGCGAGAAAGAACGATGGAGTCTCGAGCTTTACTCGAGTAAACATTTCGTTTACTTCGGGTTCCAACCTTTTTGTGAAATCAGCTTATAACCTTGGGGTTATTTTGTTAAAGGTTTCAATTTAGAAAAATTTAAAAACTTAGTTTTGATTTAAAATTATTGATAGAGTTTTCAAATCTAAGATGATTAAATTAATTTAAAGTGTAGGTGATTAAAATGTAATTTAATTTATACTTGTAAATTTAATAAATAACTTAAAGTTAAATAAATTTGAACTTTAGGAAATTGATCATGTGACTGAATCAATTTTAAACTTAAGAAATAAAAGTGATCAACTTAAAGTTAATTAATAATGGCAGTTAACTTAAGTGATTAGTTAAAGATCAATGATTAATTAATTGATAATAAATGATTAATTAAAATAATTTGTGATAATTAAATAAGAAATTAAATTTTATTAATTAATTAGTAAGTTATTAATTAACAACTAAGAATCAATTAATTAACTGAGTAATTAAGTAATAATTAATGAATAAAAGTTAACTAATTAAATGATTAATTTAAGATTAGATGATTAATAAATTGATAATTACTGATTAACTAAGTAATTAATTGATCATTAATATGTTAATTAATCAGTAATTAATTTATTCTTAGGTAATTAATTAAGTTAAGTTAATCAAACCAGTTTGATATGAATTGATGATTCTTGTTTGATTGGCTATGATATCTGCTCGACTATATTCTGTGATATGTGTGATATATTCTGTGATATATCTGTGATGACTGTATATGATTTATCTGCGATATCTATTATGTAAATTCTCAATATTGAACTAAACTGTTAAGAATAAATAAACAACTTGGCCCTTAAAACGGCGTTTGGATTTCGATGAGATCGAGATCGGGTATCAATTCGATATTCCAAAAACTACATCGATCCAAATAAACGATAGGTCGTGACATATCAAGAGGAGATCGAGATGGTGTTACAGAATGCAAGGGTTATCGTCGTTAACTCTGAGGGTGATTCCAAAACGTATGAAACGAGATAATGCCTTCAGTTTCGTTCGAACCCGAAACGAACTTGCTTCCAGCACATCGTCATGCAGACGATGAGCATTCTAAGAATAATGTTCTATAAAGGTAATCGCAGCCTCAAGCCTCATCAACCGGGAATGGCTAAAACAGGGGATTTGCAGCAAGGTTAGGTAGGTCATGCCCAAGCAGGACGAGGTATAACCCTGTCTAGATGTCCCTTTATTTCGGCTGTGTGAGCAGTTGTTGGCCACAACTGCGGGGTTATCTTGTTCGGGACTGTTTAGTAAGGAATGGTTCCGGCCTTGTGTTGTAGGGGGTCGGGAGTGATCCTCGGTACGTGATCTAGGCCCCGTATTATGACGGACGGTGCCCAGTAGCCATGCCATTGTTGGAAACCCATTTTCCCTACGAGACCCTATGGTTTTGATTTGTATTACCCACTTTCGTGGCTAGTAGCTGGAATTTGATAGATGCAACAATTTCGGCTATTTTCTATTTATTTGAAAAACCTAGACACTATTATAATATCACTGGATTTCCAATAAAATGTTTTTGTGAGCGTAAGGTAAAAACTTACCCGTATTTATGTGTGGGGAGTCTTACGTGATACCTTTATTTTCAATTGGTTTTCAAAGTTAAACAATTTTAACCGTTTACTCACACCAGACCCATGTCTGACCCGGAGTTTATATTTTGCTTTTCATAAACTCTTGGGTACTCAAATTTTTATGACTAGCCAAGTGATAGGTATTTGGAGTATTGATTTTTTGGAGGAGCTTTGGAGAAGAAGACCAGACGTATGTATCTATCCATATAGTTCCGCTGTGTAGTAGTGTATGCTGTATTTTGGATATAGGAATGGGCAGATATGTATATAACAGTTCTGTTGTATGATGTTGTATAACTCTGATGTATGTATAACTATGTAATAGTTATGTGATGTATTATATTTTTTTCCATTCCGTTGTGAGATTCTGATGTTGTTATTCTTTCTTTCTATTCTTTTCCATTTCTATCCCTTTCTGTTTTACGATGATACGTCTTTCTGGGGTTAGAAAGGCGGGTCGTCAAAGGTTAGAGTTGATGCGGAACATGCCACAAGCGGCACCCGCTCCTAATGCTGCTCCAAGAGTTGATTTCGCTCGTATGTGTAAGGACTTTGTGAGCCTTGGAGGGAAGCCCATTCATGGAAATGAAGGTGTGGTTGGAGTACAGGATTGGTTGAAAACTTGTGAACGATTCTTTGGGCACATGGGGGTGACGGACCGCCAGAAGGTCCAGATTGCTACCAGCTTCCTCCAAGATGGTACATCTGACTAGTTCGATGTGGTTAGTGCGGAGATAGGCGAGGAGGAGCTAACATGGGAAAGATTTAGGGAATAATTCGAGTTAAGGTTCATTCCTAAGGCAGAGAAGGCCATCCTCGCTCGTAAATTTATTGAGCCGAAGTAGAGAGATATGATAGTTCAGGAGTACGTCAATACCTTTAACTCCCTCTCTATGTATGGCCCCGATTTGGGCAACATTCCCTTCAAAAAGAACCAGAAATTTGTAGATGGTCTACGTGGGAAGCTGAACAAACAACTTTTGACTCAGCTTCACTCCACTTTTGATGAGATAGTTGATTTGGCCATGAGGCATAAAGACTTGTGTCGAGTAAGAGATAATGATGCACCGTCGAACCAACAGAGCTTTTTGCGTAAGAGGAAAGCTCCATTCTTCCCTAAGAAGAAGCAGAATCCTGAGAAGAAGCAAAATAAAGGTCAAGCTTCGAGCTCGCAGAAGCAAGATAACAGTGGAGTGAAATGCTACAAGTGTGGAGTAATGAGGCATTTTGCTAATAATTGCCCCCAGAGGCAGTGCAATGTGTAACGACCCACTAATCATACCCCTTGAGTCCACAATATTCTCCATCAATCAATTCAAGATGAACGGAAATACAAATCATTTGGGTTAAAGAAGAAAGAGGTAGAAGAAGAAAATAGAAACAACAACATAATCTTACCATAGCAGCGGAATAAAATATAATAGATAATAAATGATCTTTACACAAAACAAATACATCTGTTTATACATTACATCATCAGAGTACAACATCAGAGTTCAACAACATCAATAACATACAACTGGACAGTCATATAAACTTGTCCTCAAAACTGCATACACAGTGGAACAAAAATCAAGTACGGCAGTACGTATCGCCATCCAGCTCTTCTTCTATGCTCCATAGCATCCTTTCCTGTAATCTATAATACTCGGTCTGACCCGAGCATTATAGTTAAATAATACCCGAGAAAGTCTGGAATACCAGCGTGAGAAATCACACTCTGATTATTAAAGTTTCAAAATCCTTTGAAAACAAAAGCATCTCGTAAGACCATGCCACAAATAAACATGTCGAGTTTTTACCTTACGATAGCTAAAACATTTATTATAAAATCCTCTCATATTATAATAGTGTCTTTATAAAAATACTTATTCAAATAGTAGAAATTGTTACATTAATTAAATTCCAGGTACTAGCCACAGTCGTGGGTAATACAAACAAAACCGTAAAAGGCACATAGGGAGAGTGGATTTCCATCTAATGACGAGGTACCATCTGTCACAGTACGTGGCCTAGATCAACGTACCGAGGATTACTCCCAATCCCTTGTAACACAAGACCGGGACTACCACTTACTGGATAATCCCGAGTAAGGTCACCCCACGATTGGGATCAGCAACCGCACCACTAAGCCGAATAAAAAGGGACATCTAGACAGGGATGACCTTACCCTAATGGGTGCTACCCACCTAGCCTTGTTGCATAACCCTTGATTCTCAGTCATTCCCGATTGATGAGGCTTGAGGCTAAGCATTATCTTTTTAGAACATATCTCTTAGAATGCTCATCGCCCACCTGACGATGTTCTGAAAGCATTCATCCATACAAGTCCGTCCCGGGTTCGAACGGAACCAAATGCACTACTCATACTACATCCATTTTGGAATCATCCTCAGCATTAGAAGCGACTAGCCCTTGCACTTCACTACTCCATCTTCGAATCCAAATTTTTCTTCCTCACGAAAACGTACAAACCGGATCGAAGTGGTTTTCGAGAAATTAACCCTCATCCCGGTCACTTCGAAACAATCATCGCGTGGTCCAATATTGATACTCGGTTATTTAGCTATCAATTAACATTCACAACAACCATCAAACATAAATAATTTTCCCAAATTATTTATTAATCCTCAAAATATCTTCGCATGATATATTTACATTTTCAACCCTTTTGAAAATAGTTTCCAAACCCCACTTTTCTCATGAAATATATTTTCAAATATTTATTTCCACTGAAAACACCAAGCACAAAAACCTTAGATTTTGAAATAATTTAAAACTCTTTATTATAAAATATCCTACAAACTATTTAAATTAAAAATTACTATAATACTTATTCAAAATATATACCTGAAGAATATTTAAAATAAAACTACTTTGTACAATATAAAACTGACTCTCTAACCTTTAAAACATAATACCAAGCCACCTTAAAAAAATTACTGCTATAAATAGATTAAAAGAAAATACTTACTTTAGAATTTAAACATTTAGAAATAATAAATTTTCTAAACATACTTTTTAAACAACTTAAAACTTTTAACTTATATTTTAAAAAAAAATTTGAAAACGTACTTGGCTATCCACGGAAATGCGCTTGTCTTTCACATCTTTTAAAAATAAATCACTATTTATTTTTAAACAAATTTACCCATTCCGTTAATAAATTCCCACCGTGAATTTATTCTTCTAAATATCCATTCGTATATTACTTCACTTTTATAGACCCAGTTTATAAATTTCTTAGCCACATTCTCCTTAAAATTCCAATTTCAAACATTTGAATCAATTTCCATATTGATTTCCAAATTACTCCATTTTGAATTAATTTCCTTTACTTACTCATTTATTTCAAAATCCATTGACTTCATATTTTTATTCCTTAATTATGATTTAAAAATCTTTTTAACTGAAATTACCAATTTTATATTTCCCAAATTTCTTCTTTATCCTTTAAATAAATTTAAACCTTGGATTTTTAAATAAATTCTTTATTCCTTTAAATAATATCACTTAAGCTTAAAATTCATTATTTTTCTGTTTATTCAAAATCGCTTTTTATACTCGGAACTTATTTATTAGGATTTTTTAAAAAAAATCACTTTTTATTCCTTTCTAATTCATTCTTATTTTATTCAAATTCTTTATAATTATTTTACTTAAAAATTCACTCTTTTCTTTTTCTTTCAAAAATCCAATTCTATATATTCTGATAACTTAGTGTACCGAAATATATTCAAGCAAACCATAGCATTCAATATTCCAACTATCAATATAATTAATCACAGAATATCAAATATCATAACACAGAATATTAAACAATCTATATAATTTTGAGAAATCCAGTTGGATCCCTCCTATCTGTTTCCCTACATCCACAGATGTAAGCACAATACCAATTCCACTTCGAGGTGGAATATCGCGGTATATGGGATTAATATAGTATCATCCGCTATTATGCGGCGCATAGAGTCTCATCCTCTATGTAATGCAGGAAATCAATCACTCCAATATATACTACATATATACTACTATATATAATATAGCACATCAAATCAGTTCAAACATCTACCCAATGATTTAAATTTAACCATTTAAACTTAAATAGCAACCAGATGAGTGAGATTAACTCACCTTTGATTAAAAGTTGCATTCCGATCCGAACTGGCTTGTTCTCCATGATTTTTTGACTTTTATAAACATTTACAGCTTTGTTAATATTTGGAATAAACGAGAAATCAATTACCATTTATTTATTTAATTTACTAATGATTTATTTTTAAAGTAATCTTTCTGTAATAAATAATTTTTAGTTACCAAAATAATTAAATAAGTTTATTAAATGAGTTAACCACCATAAGACATTATTTTAAAATAAAATAGTAGATTTAAAATGTATATGTATATCTATTTTATTTTATTTTTGAAAACACATATACTTATAAAAATAAACTATATTAATTAAAAATATAATTCTTTATAAACTTCCAACAATTTAAAATTCCTATTATTTTTATTATTATTTTTTCCCTTCACTATTAATGTCTGATGAACTAAATAAATAAATAATAAATTAAATTAAAGTTTTCACTTAACCTTATATATAAAACATCGAATCAAAAGCAAAACAGCTAATACCTCACTACGCAGATGCAAACCATCTCAATCTCGACTGCCACCCTCTCGTCCTCATGCTCGAGAACGAGCCCTAGTGCTGCTGCCAACCTCTGTACACGCGACGCGAACCCACTCCTTAAACCCAGTCAAATCGACCAGCATCACCGCACTTCAATAGCTAAAGTAGACAACTTCGGCTTGCTTCCAGGCGATTCAAGATTCGCCCAATCGCTCGTCCCTCGATACTCAAAAAGGTCGCGGTTAAAATGGGGATGAAAGTGGTTGGGACAAACATCGGCCTCGCCGCTTCGATTCGAACATGGCTCGTTTAATTTTATGGAACGAACGGATTTTTTTCTTCGTGAATTACAATTTGAGAGGAAAGAAGGGTACGCGATAATTTTATTTCGGCGATTATTTATTTTAACTTGAGCGAATCTGATTTTGGAAATAGCTAGTCCGCCATTTTTTTTCTCTGAATTTGGATTTTTGGGTTTTGAAAGAAGAAGCTTGGTTCTATTTTAAACGAAAAGGGTTGCGTAGATATTAAAAAGAACAGAGGGGGACAGGAAGCGATGGTCGCGTGTAGCAGATGAGCTACAGTGATTTGAATAGAAAGCAAAAGGTTTTGATAGGAATGAATTTCGGCTGAAAGAGATTAGGGTATATAAATGTATAAATATATATATTAATTCGAATTCCAATCGTCTCAGAAAAAATGCAACTCAAAATCTCGACCTCCTATCAAGACATGCTGCTAGGCGTTTATAATATTATACCCCTATTACGAACGCAATGGAAAAGATTTCGAGTCCTGATTCGATCGTATGGTGTAACGAACCGTTTTCTCGTACCCTTTGAATCGATAATAAACCACACATGTCCAACTCAAATTGCACGAAAAGACGGATCATTAAGGGTGATAAAGAAAAGTAGACAGAACAGAATCTCACATGAATGGAATAATATATAATATTGAACAAATATTTTTACAACGGAAAACTTTTAAATACATATATCAGAGTCTAACCTAAATTCAGCTTGGACAGTTATAAAACCTACCCTTACAAATGCTGACAAACATCAAACAAAATACACTAAGCAAAGCGGATAATAGAATATCTCCATACGTCGATGAATATCTCTAGCTCTCCTCTGGAAACTCCAATTGTCTTCGACTATCCTGAAACTACTCGGATCTGACCCGAGTATTGAAAATACCCGGATCAGGCTTGATAAACCAGCGTGAGAAATAGATGACAATGTCATATATCATACTTTTTATAAAGATCCTTTGAAAATAAAGAGTATCTCATAAGACCATGCCCACACATAAACACGGACGGATTTTTACCTTATGATAACTAAAACACTTTTATATCAAAACATTTGATATTATTTCTAATGACATCCTATGAAAACATTTGCAAATAAACGTATTAATCCTAGCCTAAATTGTTACATTGATTAAATTCCAGCATTATAGGTTTACAATCAAGTCCGTAGGTTCTTATTGGAGAATGGATTTCCATACAAATGACCAGGCGGCGCAGGATCTACCTTCCGAATTGGGTACACCTCTAGATGGATATCCCGAGAAACCATCACAAAGCTCCTATACCAACACAAGACCGGCCTACCTCTTAACTAAATGGTACCGAATATGTCATCCCCCGGTCGTTACCGACCTTTAACCGAGCGCTCGTTTTCCATACACCATGTTAATTAACATCCCGAACATCATAGCGGGAAGAAATATATCTAGAAGGGGATGATCATACCCAAATTGGGAATGACCCACTTAGCCTCGCCGCATCTAATCCTACTTTGGTCATTTTCGGTTTGATGAGGCTTGAGGCAAACGATTACCTTTTCACATAGCACATATCACATCTTTGAATGCCACATTGCCATTTCTGTTTAACTACTAATCGCCTTCCAAAAAAATACAACCCTTGAGCTCGTAAGTCTCAAAGAGGGTGTTAAGCTAAGAGAAGTTGCCTTCTCCGCCAACACTGATGTACGTTTGTAAAAAACCGATGTACGTAATCGTTAGAAATGCAATGTCAGACAAACGTCCATACAAGTTGTCCAGGAATAGGACAAACCGAAGGCACTTTCCTCGGCCATTACTAGGCGAGAAGCCCTTGCAATCCGCAAAATCTCCATCACAAGGAGACCACTGCTATATATAACTATATAATGGGTGCGACCCCGAGCAAATCAACAAGCAGTCCTCATGCTATAATGATCCACGGTCTTCAAAAATCATCGTCTTCAACATGTCTTCACGTTCGAACGTATACATTGGTTCGAAGTGGTTTTCGGATAGGAATTAACCAAATCCGATCTCCGGTTCCTTCGAAATCCAATTATCGATAAAAGTGAATACGAGTATATAGGATTTATTAAGTCTCTTTTCACTTAAATTCTTTTCTGATGATTTCGAAATCTCTTTCTTCTAACTTAGGATAATTATAAGTAATTCATTCTTATGCTTTGGAAAATATCTCTAATTTCCTTTTTTAACTTTCAATCAAATCCTTTAACTTTTTAGGCGGGTCAAAAACAATGTTATTTAAGACATCGTTTACGATAAACCCTAAATCAATCTTAACAAACATTTTTGAGTAAATAGGATCGTAGAAATCATTCATTTTGGAGATTACTTAACTTTTGGATTATACCAATCTTCTTTTAATTTGGAAAACTTAACACAGAATCTTTTTTAATTTAAGAGAATCCGGGCTTTCCTTTCGATCTGTTCCACCCCTCGCCTAAGAAAAGAAAACAAAGGCCAGGTAAGTTTAGCGCACTGGTTGCTCCATTCCTAACCTTAGGTAAACACCTTGTTTTATCTTCCCAGATCTCACAGGCGGGACAAATGTACTAGTCGTTTCCGCATACTCAGATTTTTCAACTTTATTTTGGAATTGCTTATGAATATTCCAAATTATCTTTCAAAATGCTTAATTATCCTTTTTAAAACATTCATTATTTATCCTGGGAAACGTCGTTACATTTAAACTCATATTCCAAAAGTTATAGAATTCGCAACAGAAAAGTGTTGCGGAAAATGCTATATAAGCTTATTTGAATTAAACAACTTTTAAACATTCGATAATTCATATTTTCCAATCCAAATCTCTTTTAAATAATTTAAATAGATTTATCAAATTTATTCCATATTTTTTTCCAATTAAAAACATCCATTTAAACAAATTTCCTATTATGGTCACTAAACTGCACTAGCGCGATTTTTTTTGAAAATTGATTTGGACTTATTTCAAAATCTACTTATCAAAACTTTGATTTTCTTTCTTCGTTTAGAAGATAAGGATATAATAGTCCGTAATTTTCTTATCTCGAAGAATTCTGAGCTATATTCCACTCTACATATTCATTTGAACTTTTCAGCGCGAAATCACGAACTACCGATGCGTGACGCGTCTAGTTTTAACTTATTTTTCAATACTTGAAATAATTTATTCACATGCATATGATTTCAAATCTAACATTCACTATTAATATCATAACGGGATATATTATCACAATCCACTTAATTTACTAACTGTAAAATCATCCATATTAACAATCAATTTGGTATGAACATTCATATGTCATAAGGGTGTAAATATGATTTATAACATAATCAAAATATAAATTCAAAAGCAATGAGAATTTCTCACCATAAACCAAAGCGATTAACTTCCTACCAATATTCTAATCAACCAACACTTCACAAATTAATTCCTACTCCATTAAACACTAGCAAACAACACCCTCTCCCATCAAATGGCTTGGCCGAGGCTTGAGATGGAGGTTGGCCGAAAATATAGAGAAGAAGCGGTAGAGCTTTGAACTTGAATTCCCAAGATTTAGATCCGAAAATTAGGTCATCTTCTCTCTTGTTTTTGACTCTCTTACTCACAAAATTTGAAAAACTTATTAGCAGAAAAGTTGTTGCTAATTCTTTTCTATTGAATTTGAAAAAAAGAATCAATTGAGTCCAAGTTGTTTTGAGGGAGGTATGTTCAAAATAAAAGAGCTATTCTCGGATTCACAAAAATAATGCCCGAAAATACACTTCAAAGAATTGAGTTTCAGATATAACAAACCTCAAAACTGGAAAAGTGATCAACATAAAAGTTGTAGCCACTGAAAAAATACATGATTTAAAAAAACTTACAATTTGCTGCGGTTTTGAAGAAGTTATGGTCGAGAGAAGAAGAGGTAAAATGTGGAGAAAAGAGGAGTTTGATTTGAAGAGAATAAATACTGATTTCTTTTGAATATTTTGAAAATATTTTGACATTATTTTTTTTAAATTTTTTATATGAAATGAAAGCCATTAAAGAGAAGAGAAAGAAGATGAAGAAGCTTGAGAAAATAAGAAGAATAAAAATGTGAATGAAATGAGAGAAGGAGGTGGATAATTATAGAAAAAGAAAGAAGTGGTAAATTTACCAAAATAACCTCTTACCAAATTACCAAAATAACCTTACTTCAACCTAAAGTAATCTCCACTTTTTCAATACTTAACATCATCTTTCACATCCTTACTTCATGTCTTAGTCACTTAAAGATTAAGTAAAGAATATCATAATTATGTTGGCTTTGATTTGATATTGATTTGATGTTTACTTTTGACTTTTCTTACTTACTTTTGTTAATTCTTTCTTACTTTTCTTAATGACTTCTAGAAGTTTTCTAATCTTATTTAGCAAAAGTAAACATGTTTAGTGAATTAATTATTACTTACACTATTTGAATATATGTTCCTGTTAACTCCGTTTAGGCAACGAGTCAAGGTCTTGGCCGACTCACGACTTAAGGTTCTTAACGGTTCTGAAGGCAACCGACTCAAGATGCAACCGACTCAACAGGCTACCGACTCAAGAAGCTACCGACTCAGGAAGCAACCGACTCAACAGGCTACCGACTCAAGAAGCTACCGACTCAGGAAGCTACCGACTCAACAAGCTAACGAATTAAAACTTAAGGCGACTTAGAGGAGTGGAGCGACTCAAGGGATTAACGGTGTATGGGATAGACCGACTCAAGTTCTCTAACGACTCAACGACCTAAGGTGTCAAATGACCTAACCGACCTACGACCTATGGTAAGTCGTTCACGACTTAGCTTGAGTCGTCCACGACATAAAGCTACTAGGTAGAAATCCAACACCGCCTCATCTTGGACCACGACCTATTAACTCGTAGACGAGTTAGGACTTGTGCTATATACAGAGGACCGGAGACGCTCTGATACGAAGTCTGGGCTCAATCAGTTGAGTCGCCTACGACATACGACTCATCCTGAGTCGGTCACGACTTACGACTCATCTTGAGTCGGTCACGACTCATGACTTAGCAATTTCAGCCTAGAAATTTGCCTATAAATACATGACCACATCGAACATTGGAGGGACTTTTGGCTGATTCTCTTCAAGCGCCGTTACTCTGCTGCATTCCAAACCAATTCAACACTTAAAACTCTCAAGACACGAAGAACGCTACAAACTTGAGAAAAGATCACACACATCCAACATGGATTTGAAGACTCTAATCTTCATTGAAGTTTAAGCTACTTGTTCCAAGTGACTTGTAATTCAAAGTGTATTGTACTTGGAAAGAATTGTATCAGCTTGTAACGAGATCATCAATAAAATTACTTAAAGTGGACGTAGGCTATACCATTAAGCCGAACCACTATAAAATTGTTGTTGTTTTCTGCTTTTCCGTTATCATCTGCTTGTAATCTGTTCCCGAGTTATCGGGTGGTGCTTTCACAACTATAACTCATACACCGGGGTGTTAGCGTTCAAATTTTAGCGTTAACATTTTTGGCGCTTTCACTGAGAACTGAACTCAGGCGAGTCGCATTCATTGCTTCACAGAGATTTGTAGAGAGAACTTCCTTGAAAACCAGAAGTCTATCCGAGATTATGGCTCCTGGAAGGAAGAGTAGATCTGTCAGATCTGGGAATATTCAAGAGGGAACCTCCGCTTCCCCTATATCGAATCAAGCCACTCCAGCTGTCGGAGTTACAAAGGCAGAGCTGGATGCTACAATTTTAGGGCTGAACCAACAGATCAATGCCCAAAATGCACAACTCGAGGCTCAAAATGCCCAGAATGCCCTAATTCTAAATAGGTTGAACGATCTGCTTGGGGCAAGCCGTCAACCAGCGGGTAATGAGAGGAATTTTGCTGGCAACCTTCATGATGCTGAAGAAAGAAATGCTCCTGAAAGGGCTGCTAGCCCCTTTGAACAAACACTTCCAGAGGTTGGTGGATCTAGAACTCGACATGATGAGGAGTATCTTTCTGGAATGGTCCGACAAATTATGAAAGAGAGTATGCAGAGGGTTGAAGACGAGAAAGAATGGGGTTTCGCCCCAAGTAAGACTCCATTTACTGAGAAAATCTTAAAGGCTGAATTCCCAAGGAAGTTTGTCCCTCCAACCATTCCATCTTATAAGGGGACAAGTGATCCGAATGAATTCCTATACAAATATGATTGGCACAAGACAGGTGCCAGAGCCTCTGATGAAATAAAGTGCCGATATTTCCCTGTGTATCTCGAAGGCGTAGCTCTGCTTTGGTTCACCAAGCTGCCCGTCCGATCTATCGATCAGTTTTCTGACTTGACCCGGAAGTTCAAGGAGCAGTTCAGACTATATGCCTCAAAAGCCAAAGATATCATGTCACTGTCAAGTTTGGAGCAGAGTCCAGGAGAGACTATCAGATCTTTCTTAAACCGCTTTAATATAGCGTTAGCTGAGGTGGACAATGCAGAACCGCGAATGATATTGACTTATCTGATGAAGGGTATTGACAAGTCGAGCGAATTTGGGAAATGGCTAAACATGAAGGAACCAAATTCCCTTGAAAAATTCTATAAAAAAGCAGATGAATTCATACGCTTAGAAAGCCGTCCCGTACCGGTAAAAGCAGTGTTGGAAAAAGCTGAAGATAACACTGTTGCTCCACGTAAGAATGAATCTGTAGGGCAAAAAAGGGAAAATAACAATGGGAAGAAGCAGAGTAATCTGAAAAGGCCCCGATCCTTCAAGCCATCAGAGTATACTCCTTTATCAGATACGCCGGAGCATATCTACTTTGCCATTAAAGATTCTGTTGACTTTCCTAAACCTCCTCCTCTAAGGACCGGAAAAAAAGCTATACAGAGTGGGAAGTTCTGCCGCTTCCATAATCAACCCGGTCACGAGACCGACGAATGCCGCCAGTTGAAAAATCTGATTGAAGAGTTGCTAAGGGAAAACAAACTGCAACAATTTGTGAAAAAGAACAGCAACAATCCTGCTTCATCTAGTCAGGGGCAAACAGGCTCCTACTCAACAGCCTAGGACGATTGAGAAGGCTGCAGGGCATGAATCTGGAAAGCCCATTATTAATGTCATTACAGGAGGACCTCACCCAGCAGGCAGAAGCTGGGGTGAGATGGAAAGGTATACCCGAGCTCTAAAGTATGTACCGACCAAGGAAGATGTATTTGTTTTGGAAGGTGCTACGCCCTTGAAGCAACAAAGAACTTTCGATGATGATATTGTGTTCAGAGCTAGGGATTCCGCAGGTATTGAAGCTCCAACCTTGGATCCTCTAGTCATCTCGGCTGGTATCGGGCCAGCTATTGTCAGAAGAGTTCTCATTGATTGTGGCGCATCCTGCAATATTCTCTTTAAGAGAACATTCGACCAAATGAAGATCCCTATGGCTAATGTGCAAGCCTCATCACAGAAAATTGCTGGTTTCACTGGGGAGCCAAAGCAGCCGGTAGGGACCATTGATTTGTTTGTGGAACTTGGAGAAGGAGAGAGAAAAGTGGTCCGCAAGCAAACTTTTGTGATTGTCGATGAATTTTCTGCTTACAACGCTTTCCTTGGTCGTCCAACTCTGGCAGCGTTCAAAGCTGTTCTTGCCCCGTGGTGCCTCACTATTAAATTCCCTACAGACAATGGAGTAGGAGTTATAAAAGGTGATCAAAATGCTGGGCGAGAGTGCTATCTGACAGAGCTACGAGAAACCAGAAAAAGAGAAATGGGAAAGAATGCGGCAGCCCCAGTCCGCATCAAAGAACCAGCCTTGTAGCAATTACAGGGCGGATCCTGCACTGGCGAGCACAGCGGAGCAAGGAAGGAGATGGACCCTAGAAAAGTCAGTGCAGGGGAAAATAGAGTGGTACCAGTGGAAACGACAATACCAATACCTGTTGACCCAAAGGACCCAAACAAAGTGTTGAATGTGGGTTCACAACTTAATGCGTCAATTCAGAATATTTTGATATCTTTTTTAAAGGCAAATCTGGATGTTTTTGCTTGGACTCATGTCGATATGTGCGGAAAATCCCCAGAAGTTGCAGTGCATGCTCTAAATATTGATCCAAAATTTACACCTGTAAAGCAGAAAAGGAGAACTCAAGGTCCGGAAAGGTCAGCGGCATTAAAAGAAGAAGTTGATCGGCTCATGGAGAATAATTTTATCAAAGAATCTATCCGAATTGGGTTTCAAATCCAGTGCTGGTTAAGAAAGCCAACGGAAAATGGAGAGTATGCATCGATTTTTCAGATCTAAACAAGGCCTGCCCCAAAGACTGCTTCCCATTACCCAGAATCGATCAACTGGTAGACGGAACAGTGGGACACGAATTGTTATCTTTTATGGATGCTTACTCCAGATATAACCAGATCATGATGCATGAGCCAGATCAGAAGGACACGAGCTTTATCACCGACACTGGTCTTTACTGCTACAGAGTTATGCCCTTCGGATTGAAGAATGCAGGGGCAACATACCAAAGACTCGTTAATGCTATGTTCAAACCGCAGCTGGGCAAGACTATGGAAGTCTACGTCGATGACATGTTAGTAAAGTCTAAGAAAGCACTGGATCACATAGAACACGTAGCAGACATGTTCGCTGTCCTCCGAAAATACGGAATGAAGCTCAATCTTTTAAAATGTTCATTTGGAGTGGAATCCGGCAAGTTTTTAGGTTTCATCGTGAGCGCTAGGGGCATTGAGGCCAGTCCAGCTCAAATTACTGCATTGAAAGAAGTCAAAGCTCCTAGAACAAAGAAGGAATTGCAAAGTCTCAATGGAAAAGTTGCCGCCTTAAGTCGGTTCATTTCCAAAGCCACAGATAAATGCATCCCATTCTTTGACGCCCTAAAGAAAGGAAAGAAAAACTTCGATTGGACTCCCGAATGCCAAAAAGCCTTTGATGAATTGATTCGCCATATGGAGACGCCTCCAATACTTTCTAGGCCTAGCGATGGCGAGGATCTTCTTATATACTTGGCAGTATCATCTCATGCTTTAAGTGCAGCGCTGATACGGGAAGACAAAAGGATTCAACATCCAGTTTACTATATCAGCAAAAGACTCACTGGGGCAGAGATGAATTACTCTAAGTTGGAAAAACTCGCCTATTGCTTACTAATTGCGTCTAGGAAGTTGAGGCAATATTTTCAAGCTCATCCTATCAGAGTCCTCACTGATCAACCTTTAAAGCAAGTCCTGTTTCGCCCTGAAACTTCGGGTCGTCTTCTAAAGTGGAATATTGAACTCAGTCAGTATGACATCACTTATCATCCCCGGAAGGCAATCAATGGACAAGCGGTAGCAGATTTCATTGCAGAATTTACAGATAAGGGTAACAGTGAGGAAGAAACGGTCGACAATTCCCCGATCCAGTGGAAGTTATATGTCGATGGTGCGAGAAACGACTACTGTTCTGGAGCCGGAGTTGTACTTGAAACTCCTGAAGGTCGATCATTATGCTATGCACTAAGGTTGGAATTTCCTTCAACAAACAATGAAGCAGAATACGAAGCCCTTATCGCTGGCTTAAGGATTGCTAAAGAATTAAACATCCGAGCGTTACAGATATTCAGTGATTCTCAGCTTATTGTATGCCAAGTCAAAAAGGAATTCCAAGCAAAAGGGGGGAATCTGCCCGCCTACTTGTCAAAGGCTTGGGAACTCCTGGGTGATTTCGATCATTACATGATAAGTCACATTCCTCGAGAAGAAAACATGAAAGCAGATTCTCTCGCAAAGTATTCGAGCACAGGCGAAGCTCAATTTCTGGGGCTAACTCCAGTAGAGGTCCTGTCGACTCCTAGCATTGATGAGATGGACATTGATTGGATCATGAGCATGTATCAAGAACAAGAATCATGGATGACTCCGATAATAGAATATCTGCTCAATGGATCCTTACCAAGGAACTCAAAAGAACGACAAAAGCTACTGAGAAAAGCCTCTCGATACGTAATCCAGGATGGCCGGTTATACAGACGGGGATTCTCAATGCCATTACTTCGATGTGTATCCAGGGAAGAGTCTAAAGCAATCCTAGCAGAGGTACACGGAGTAGAATGTGGTGATCATTCAGGTGGCCAAACATTAGCAAAGAAAATTCTCCGGTACGGATATTTTTGGCCAGAAATTAATCGAGATGCAGCAAAGTATTCCCGAGAATGTGACAGATGTCAAAGATTTGCCAAAATTCCTAGAGCTCCTTCCACTGAACTCACACAGATGGTCAGTCCATGGCCGTTTGCAATATGGGGAATAGACCTTGTAGGACCGTTACCAACTGCCAAATCTGGAATTAAATATGCCATTGTTGCTGTAGATTATTTTACTAAGTGGGCAGAAGCTGAACCACTGGCTACTATCACCTCAAAGAAGATGATAAGTTTTGTGACTAAAAACATCATTTGCAGATACAATGTGCCTCAAAAAATAATTACAGACAATGGAACTCAGTTTGAAAGTGAAGAATTCCAAGATTTTTGCAAGCGATTCAAAATCCGAAAAAGCTTCTCAGCAGTAGCTCATCCGCAGGCAAACGGGCAAGTGGAAGCCGTGAACAAAATTATTAAGTCAACCATCAAGAAGCAACTTGAAAGAGCAAAAGGTGGGTGGGTCGATAAGCTACCACTGGCACTATGGGCATACAGAACCACTCACAAAACTGCGACTGGGCACACCCCGTTTTCATTGGCATACGGGTCAGAGGCAATGATTCCGGTAGAAATAGAAGTCCCTTCACACAAAAGAATCCATTTCAATCAAGCAGAAAACGAAAAGCTACAGCTTGAAGCGCTATAACTCCTTGATGAAAAAAGAGATGAGGCTAATCTCAGAATTGCAGCTCATCAGCAAAGAATAGCCAGACATTTCAATTCCAAAGTTCGCTAACGCAGCTTTGAGATTGGAGACCTAGTCCTGAAGAGAATCATGACAGCGACAGGTGTGTTTGGGCCAAATTGGGAAGGACCATATGTCATAGGTCAAAAGCTTCTTGACGGCACATTCAAACTCACCACTGTTGAAGGAGATCAAATTCCAAGGGCATGGAACAGCAATCATTTGCGTCCATACTTTACTTGAAAATTTTGTTGAAATATTGTAAAAAGAATTATGAATGTATGATTCTTGTAATTGAAGGCAATTGTAAAACTGATGCAAGTAAATAATGAAAGAATATAAAGTGGATGTAGGCCCAATTTCCTCGCCGAACCACTATAAATCTTGTGTTCCTTATTATTATTACATGTTTGCTTTATTTTCGATATAAAAAGTACATAGAATGTATTACTGAAATGTCGATTTGTATTTTTGCAGACAATGGAAGTGAAACTTGCACATAAAAAGACCAAGTGATTCTCGCCAAATTTCAAGTCACAAGAGCCCCGAATTCAAATCCTAGATAGGAAGTACTTCAATTGAACGGCTTATGATTTCGACAGAAACGGGTCTTTGCTAATAAATTGAGATCGTTTGAACAAACAAACATCCAATTAAGAAGCTAGTGCTCGTTCTCACGAAATTGCCTGACAATGAAACACACTTCCTTGGATTAAACAAGTTACTTTTAAAAAAAAAAAAAAAAAAAAAGAGGGGCAGAGGATCATTGAAAAGGCATAAGCAAGTGAACAGAGGAACAACCAAAGCCATCATCGGCAGCACAAGTCCTCTTCGGAGGATAAAGACCTCTAATGGGTCATATGCCACAAAAAAGAAAGTTCTCTACTCAACAAAAAAGATTGGAGGAGTCATGACCCTCCAACCATGAGAGAGTAACTTCCAGGCGATGAAAACCCTCTCTGAGGCACATTTCACCAGGAGTTGAAGTGTTATGACCGCTCTTTGGAATTTCACTTCACCAGAGTTGAAATGCAAACAAAATAAAAGCCCTCTTCGGAGGCCCATTTCACCAGGAGTTGAAGTGTTATGACCGCTCTTCGGAATTCCACTTCACCAGAGTTGAAATGCAAACAAAATAAAAGCCCTCTTCGGAGGCCCATTTCACCAGGAGTTGAAGTGTTATGACCGCTCTTCGGGATTTCACTTCACCAAAGTTGAAATGCAAAACAAAATAAAGACCTTCCTGGAAGCCCATGTTTCACCGAGATTGAAATAAAACTTCCAAGTGTTGAAACATGAAAAGGCTTTCTTCGAAGGCACAACTCTTTGGAGGTACACGTTTCACCAAGATTGAAATAAAACTTCCAAGTGTTGAAACGCGAGAAATCCCTCCTCAGAGGTACAACCCCCTCCTGGGGACACAATTAAAAAGAAAGACCTCTTCAGAAGCCCACGTTTCACCGAGATTGAAATAAAACTTCCAAGTGTTGAAACGTGAAAAGGCTTTCTTCAAAGGCACAACTCTTTGGAGGAACGCGTTTCACCAAGATTGAAATAAAACTTCCAAGTGTTGAAACGTGAAAAAATCTCTCCTCAGAAGCACAAATTTGTATTTTAAAAAAAAAAAGAAGAAAAAATCCTCATCAAGAGCGTACTTTAACTTTCAAAGGAAGAGCGATTTACCAATTCTAAAAAAAAGAGAAGGGGGAAGAAAGTTAAAGTACATTCAGAGGTCCGCTTTACCACATAGAAGAATTCACTTGGCAAAATGTACACATACGCAAAAGGAAAAAGTAATTTCTTCGAAGGACAAAGCGTAGAAACTTATATGAAGGAAGTTGCACTCTACAAAAATCCTCTTCAAAAATGAAGTAATTATTCTTCAGAAAATGAGAGTGCAAGTCCCCTCAAAGTATACGATATTGCAGTAAGCTCATGGTATGGGGGCAACATGGTATAGTTATATACAAAATGGTATAGCTACGTCGGTATAGTACGCTCAAACAACATACCACAAGCTCACCGCAATATCATATAAATAAACTTGTGCAAAAATGAATAATAAATGCATTCTTAAATTCAAACAAAAGTCTGTACAGATAAAGGATCATTTTATTCAATTGCAAATATTGCAGATACAGGTTTCAAAATAAAAAAGCAGGGGCCGGTGCCTGCACAACATCCGACCATTACACAAAAAAGGAATCAAAAAGCCCAACTCTTCATTTCTTCTTGCCGCCTTTAGACCCTTTACCCGGCCGAATGGTTAGCTTTTCAGGTCTTTCAGGTCGGTCTGAAGGCATAAGGGAAGAAGGGGAGGGAGGTGCAACTGGTGCAATTTCCGGTTCCTCTTCAGTGGTGATAATTTTCTTCCCCTTCTCTTCGATGTCCCATGCTTCTTTCTTCTCTTCGAAGAAGACTCACTCCCTGGAGTAACGAGAGCGGACAAAACTACGTCGTCAGAAGGAGTCCGCTCCGGAGAGATCTCGCCTCCTTCAAGTCCCTCATCTTTTTGCTCCTGCGAAGCAATACGGTCATCCAAGCCATGAAGAGCCTCAATTTTCTCCTCTTGTGACCCGGGTTGTGAAGCGGAAGGAGGAGTCACCTGAAGAGATGGAGGAGGAATAACCAGAGAAGGCGAAGTCTGCACAGCACTTGTCGTTTCAACTGCAGAAGAAGAGAAATTGAAAATGTTAGTATCTTCCCAAAAGAAGGGAGATATGGGTTCATCGAGATTCAAGAAGTAATCGAGAAGCTCATCAAATTTTTTTGAGGAATAAGCAGGCAATCCACCTGAATCGGACCAATGTCGAAATTACCTGAAGATGTTGGCTTCGTCAGTTCAATCTCATAATTCTGAGCCCCAATGTCCTCCAAAGCCTCTTCATCAGTAGGGGTAATTACCCCGGTTCTTGTAGGAGGCGGCAAATGAGCACTAGAGCCTGTAATGTCCACTTCGGGAGAAACTAGAGGACGTTCAGAGGTAGTAGGCGGTACTTCTTTTTTAGAACGCTCCTCTTCCACCATCCCGGCCCGCGCTCTGGCAAGCTGCTCTTTTCCCTTGGCAAGAGCGGCGCGGGCTTCATCGTCAAGATAAAAATCCAGCACCTTTACCACCGAGCATATCAAGTGCTGCCTCCCAAACTTCAGCCAGTGTGATTTCATACTTGGGGCCTAGAAAGGCAAGGCTGCCACGTCCCAAAATGCTGTGCAGATAAAAATCGAATAATGTGGAGCTAATATCAGCTTTGGTTGCTTGATGAGCCTCTTCGGCCGCAAGTTTACCAGCAACAGCCTCGTCGCGCTCCTTTTCGGCCATAACAAGTCAAGTTTTTAACAACTCTATCTCCAAGCTTTGAGAGCCGGTCTGTTCTCGCAGTTGTACAGTTTCAGCACGATATTTTTCTATGACCTTTTCCTTGTGTGCAAGCTTATCTTCGACTGCTCTTTGACTGGCATGCGCATCTCGTACTTGTTGCCGAAGCATGCTCTCCTTTTGAGAATGGAAAGTAGATGAAGTAGCTAATTCTTCCTTAAGTTTTTCTGCTTCCGCTTCCAGCTTTTCATTGTAGGAAGCAATACTTCTCATTTCGGCGTCATGCTGTTCGAGAGTCTTCTGCCACTCAGCCTTATCGTCCTCCATTGTTAGCATGGCCTCGAGATTGGCTCGGTTAACCCTCTGAAGTTCGTCGACAAGTTTTTGCCAGTTCGACATTCTTTCAATATCGGTCCTGACAGTATCAAGATTTCGCAGCATAGCCGGTTTGTCGAGAGGAACCAAGTCGAGATCAAATCGAACCCCTCTCAGGCACCACTGAGGAAATCGACCTTGAAGAGTGGGAGGACCTTGCCCGACTTGGTATGCGGGCCGGTTGATGATTGCTTGAATGTCGGAGCGAACAGGAGCAGGAGATTGAGCAGGGACATGTTCAGAAGCTGAAGGAGTTGTTTCTTCAGTAAGTCTAGCCCGCTTGCTAGAAGAATCGTCTATGTGACTCTTTCCTCTCTCATCATGAGCTTTTATCTTTTGGGTATCATCATCTCTGTGGGGAAGATCATGTCTTTCTTGTTCCCTTCGGCGACGTTCTTCATATGCTCGTCTCTCGTCGGCTTTCCTGATGGCCCTCTCTTCATCCGATTCTCTGTAAGAAGGGAGGTAACGCCTGTAATCATACTGGCTACGCCTCCCGTAGCGCTGGAAATCATTAGGAGTTTCCGTCGGAGAATCAGTAATTTCAGTTGGGACTTCACGAGACTGAGTGAAGCGAGAAGGATGAAGAAGCCCATATTGATGTAAAAATCCATCATTTAACAAGAACTTTATACTCCTCTCTTCTGCCGCCACGGCGTTCAATCTCTCAAAAATTTGTTTATAGCATGGATCTCTAGAGGGAGGAGGAAGTGCTAAAACAGGGAAAAGAAACAAAGTTAGCATTCAGCAACTCAAATTTTGAAAAATCCAAGATTGGAGAAATAAAAACAGGAAAATCTTACTTCCTACTCTCCAGATGGCATAAAACCCTGGAGGGCAATGAACAAAGAAATACTGATTTAGAAATCCATGAACGCTATCAGAAAGATCAGTGATGAGTTTTCGGTTTCGAGCACTCCTTATGATTACGATAGAGGGATGATCTTTAATCTTTGTGAATGAGCAAAGGTAGCAGATCTCCTCAAAGCTCGGTAATATGTCCAGAACTTTACTAAAAAGCACACATAACCCCATCAGAATGGCATGGCCATTGGGGTGCAATTGGAATGGAGAGATAGATAATCGAAGCAGGAACTGCCGAAGGAAGTCATTAAAAGGTGGTATGGCACCACTCATGCACATTTGGCGGTTGACAGCAATAAAGCCAGAAGGAGGCCTATCTGCAGTATCATTTGGCCCCGGCAGTAAGGCATCAGCTTCGGCAATGCCAAACTGAGTGAGCAATTGAGTAAGCACCCGCTGATTCAGAGTGGTGGGAGTCCTCTCCGGAGGATTATTCAACAAGTTGGCTACTGGGAAGACATCTTCAGCCTGGCCCATCGGTTCTTCTTGTTAAGATGTCATTCTACACAAGCAACTGGGTGTTCAAATGCGAAGGTGCACGTTTCCTAAAAGTGTGAAGTGTTGTGCAGAACTAATGAAAATAACAAGTAAATATAACTGGAATTAAACTGGTTGACGATTGATCGACTATGGTAATTTCAGAACTTGTTAATTTAGAGTTCAAGCATAATATTAGTGCAGGCTGGTCAGTTTCAATTGATTGTTTCAGTGTTGCTTTAATATTCTACTTGAAATCGATAGCACTTCGTTCATACGATTTGTTTAAGTTAATTATCTGTTATTAACTAATCTGTCATTTGATATGGGCAATCGATGACAGTATATTCGTCCCAATTTTCTGTGAGTGTTGTATTGAACAGGTTGTTAGCTTGCAAGTCAAAATAACCTGTGAATGAATGCAATAAAATTCAACAGTTCAAAGTTAATGCAATGGTCCAAAATTCAAACAGAATTCACGCAAGTCATAACTCGTTAACGGTTCAAGAGTTCTGAGTCGGCAATGCCCTAACTCATAAGTCGTAGAAATAGGAAAATCTCCAAGTCTTATCTCGGCCACGACTCAAGGGTCTTATCTCGGCCACGACTCAAAGGTTTTATCTCGGCCACGACCCAAAGGTTTTATCTCGGCCACGACTCAAGGGTTTTGTCTCGGCCACGACTCAAGGCTTAGGCCGTGGAGCATGTTGAGTCGTATCATGGTTAAATCACAAAGGTCGCCGGATCATACAAGAATAGCCGAGTCAAATCTACGGCAATGTTCGAATCAATCTGACCCATTAACCATCTAACTCCTAACCCATTAACCATCTAATCCATAACCCGATAACCTCGCAATGGTTAACCCCAGTTCCATCACACCACTAGGTCGCCTCAAATCTCGAATCGCTACAAGTAAGATCAAACCGCCTGCCTTTAATCCATCAATGTCCGATGCAATAGTATTCGCAAGGGTCAAGGGGGAAAAACAGAGGCGGAGATCGGCAATCATCAGCAATTGAAAAAAGATGCAAAATCTCTTACACGGTGTGATGCTAAAGCTGATCAAAAATAAATCAGGTTGGAATCGCCTTTGAGAGCTCGAAGATGCGTTAATGGCAGACACGGTTCAAAGGATAAGAAATGAGAAGAAGGAAGTAAGGAGAACGACTCAAGTCTTTTATAGCTTTGAGCAGTGGTAGTTGAATCGGCACACGAGTTTAGATGAGTCGAAGCACACGACCTACGACTTAGGCGTGAACTTCGAGGGGCAAATGTTAACTCCGTTTAGGCAACGAGTCAAGGTCTTGGCCGACTCACGACTTAAGGTTCTTAACGGTTCTGAAGGCAACCGACTCAAGATGCAACCGACTCAACAGGCTACCGACTCAAGAAGCTACCGACTCAGGAAGCAACCGACTCAACAGGCTACCGACTCAAGAAGCTACCGACTCAGGAAGCTACCGACTCAACAAGCTAACGAATTAAAACTTAAGGCCACTTAGAGGAGTGGAGCGACTCAAGGGATTAACGGTGTATGGGATAGACCGACTCAAGTTCTCTAACGACTCAACGACCTAAGGTGTCAAATGACCTAACCGACCTACGACCTATGGTAAGTCGTTCACGACTTAGCTTGAGTCGTCCACGACATAAAGCTACTAGGTAGAAATCCAACGCCGCCTCATCTTGGACCACGACCTATTAACTCGTAGACGAGTTAGGACTTGTGCTATATACAGAGGACCGGAGACGCTCTGATACGAAGTCTGGGCTCAATCAGTTGAGTCGCCTACGACATACGACTCATCCTGAGTCGGTCACGACTTACGACTCATCTTGAGTCGGTCACGACTCATGACTTAGCAATTTCAGCCTAGAAATTTGCCTATAAATACATGACCACATCGAACATTGGAGGGACTTTTGGCTGATTCTCTTCAAGCACCGTTACTCTGCTGCATTCCAAACCAATTCAACACTTAAAGCTCTCAAGACACGAAGAACGCTACAAACTTGAGAAAAGATCACACACATCCAACATGGATTTGAAGACTCTAATCTTCATTGAAGTTTAAGCTACTTGTTCCAAGTGACTTGTAATTCAAAGTGTATTGTACTTGGAAAGAATTGTATCAGCTTGTAACGAGATCGTCAATAAAATTACTTAAAGTGGACGTAGGCTATACCATTAAGCCGAACCACTATAAAATTGTTGTTGTTTTCTGCTTTTCCGTTATCATCTGCTTGTAATCTGTTCCCGAGTTATCGGGTGGTGCTTTCACACTATAACTCATACACCGGGGTGTTAGCGTTCAAATTTTAGCGTTAACACTTCCTATATAAGAAAATAAAGGTGCGATGACGTTGCGACAACTTTTAATCGACAAAACGTCGTTTTTCGACAAAATGTTTTACGGTCACATTTTGACGTTTTAGTTAAACTATTTATTTATGTAAACCAAATTTAAAAATAAATTTGTATAATGCTATTTAAAAATATAAACACTCATAAATTAATTAAGATAATTTATTTAACCATTGAAACTATCTTTTCTAAAATTAGCATTTTGTCACTTTTGTCGATTTAAGTAAATGTTACTTTTTTTGTATATTTCTCTTTTCAAATCCTATCTAATATTATTTGAATCATGTAAACTTACATATTTTATACTTTTTAATACATTAATTATAAGAATAGATAATTATTTATATATACAACATATTTATTTAAGATTTAAACTCCTTTTAAATTTAAATCAAACGAAATCTCTCATTTTCGAAGTAGCGAAATTACGGGTCGTTACATTCTACCCTACTTAAAAACATTTCGTCCTCGAAATAAAATCAAAGACAAAGGAATCTATCCCATACTTATCTCCTCACATAATTTTATTATTTCTATTGATGATAGGAAAGAAGAAGGCCAGTATCATAACAACGCTAAAACAAATGATGCAAACATACATATAGAGATTCCTCATACTAACCTGAGTATCTATCACGTACTTAAGGTTGTATATACATATATCATGTCAAACTTCCATCCTAGTGCGTACTGCACACTTAAGATAATATATACAACAACAAAACAAGACTATACATGCAAAAACAACCAAACTGATACTATATCAACATAAATGAATCCATCCATATAACCCATCCTTTGTCCTGAGCATGTACTATACCTGAGGTTTATATAAATTTACACACATCTAAACATAAGTCCAACCACTATATCTTAATGCCTACTATTCAAGATAACTATCCAACTACTAAGTAGATAGACCCAAAACATCATACTATATGTGATCTTTGATTCAATCTATTATTTGAATCCACAACTTTTCTTTTGAACTAGCATCGATCCCCCGATTTTCTAATGCGTACTTTGATCAGACATTTTGATCACAAACCCTTGCTTTCCTTGCATAGCTCTCAACTATGATAGAAAACTTGTGTACATAATCTTAAACTCTCATCAATGTTCGCCATCAAAAATCGAGTGATAAATCCTTTTTCGGATTGGTGTAAACACCTCAAAGTTCTGTACTCAAATCTTAGATCCAAAATTTTATGTGCCAAAATGATCAACGTTTTAACTTATGTACTTATTCATCTTTACCTAAAACATTTTTTCAAAACTTCTATTAATCCAACTTTATTTCACAACCATTTACCTTTTACTAAATCCATTATTACTTATGCTCATAAATATGACTTAAACTTGTATAATATACCTTTACTTCCTAAGAGTATATATACATATCCCCAATCTTCAAATCGTCATTACTTCAATTAGGGTCTTCAACAAATGTGGAATTCTATTATTCCAAATAAATAAGTTATAAAACTCAATCCTTAGTTTTATTTACCTAAGGTTTCAATTTAACTAAAATTGTTTATCTAATCCATATATTAATAAGACAACTTTACTAAGTGTACTCTTTCTTTTCTTACTGATTTTATGATTAACTTAATTGACTTATTTACCTATCCATCTCCTAAATCAATTTTTTTAATCTTAAATCCATCAAATACCTTATAGTCAAATTGTGAAACTTAATTCACATGGTATTTGTTATTAACTTTTTTTTTCATCCAACAATCAACCTACTAACCATATTATTCAAGACCATCCACTTCTATTCTTACTTCATTTTGAATTATAAATATTACCCTAAATATATCACTAATTCAAATTTTTATATTAGGATGATATTTCTTATATCTCTTATTCCCAAATTTCAAATTAACTTATCTCCTTATAAGTTATAGGACTTATCCTTTCATAATATATTTACCCAAAATTTTCAATTTTGGCTTATCTTTTCTATCTTATTGATAAGAATTTTTTTCTAAGTGTACATTTTCTCTTCACTTTCTCTAATTACACTTCTAGCTTCGGTATTATCAACAAATATCTTGCAGTCAAATTGTGAATTCTACTTCACAAGATATTTGTACTTAGCTTTTAATTCCATCCATTATGATAATCACTTAATCATTATTATTTCTTAATACTAAGTATCTAAGGGTATATGATTAAATTTTTAGATTCTAGCTTTCGACTAATTGGTCTTATATGAAATATCTTATAGTCAAATTTGTGCAATTCTAGTCACAAGATATTCATATTTTAGTTTTACTAAGCTAAATTACAAACAATCCTTAATCTCCAACCAAAAAATAATAATATCCCTTTAATATTTATAATACAAACCCAAGGTAAAATTAATTCATTTACCAACTTCTTTAAATCAAAATCATTTTTAGAAAATCAACGAATACGTGCTCATATATATATATATATATATATATATATATATATATATATATATACTCTCATAACTCATTCTAGGGTGTTACTAACCTTATCTCTAGTGAGTTATTATCCTAGGATATTACTAATCTTATCTTTGATGAGACTTTACCCATAATAGAGCCAAGGTTCTCGCTTAACCTTCGGCTCTGATACCAAATGTAACGAACGGGTTTTTTCGGACAGGCCCCGGTAGGCTTTTCAACCATCCCGCTACCCTTCTGCTTTTCAACATGGGGGCACTCCTGCTTTTTAACATGGAGGTGATTACATGTGGTACCTCGGATCTGCTTTTACGGCAAGTCTCTCGACTATCAACCAACCCTTTCACACTAGGGACATGTAGGGGAAAGAGTCCGAGCTTCGTCACTGTTCACAAAGCGAGAACTCCCTATCATGTTGAACATAACCAAACAAATCCGATCTCTGGTTCCTTCGAAATCCAATTATGGATAAAAGTGAATACGAGTATATAATATTTATTAAGTCTATTTTCACTTAAATTCTTTTCTGATGATTTCGATATCTCTTTCTTTTAACTTAGGATAATTCTAAGTAATTCATTCTTATGATTTGGAAAATATCTCTAATTTCCTTTCTTAACTTTCAATCAAATCTTTTAACTTTTTAGACGGGTCAAAAACAATGTTATTTAAGACATAGTTTACGATAAACCCTAAATCAATCCTAACAAACATTTTTGAGTAAATAGGATCGTAGAAATCGTTCATTTTGGAGATTACTTAACTTTTGGATAATACCAATCTTCTTTTAATTTGGAAAACTTAACACAGAATCTTTTTTAATTTAAGAGCATCCGGGCTTTCCTTTCGATCTGTTCCACCCCTCGCCTAAGAAAACAAAACATAGGCCAGGTAAGTTCAGGGCACTGGTTGATCCATTCCTAACCTTAGTTAAACACCTTGTTTTATCTTCCCAGATCTCACAGGCGGGACAAATGTACTAGTCGTTTCCGCATACTCAGATTTTTCAACTTTATTTTGGAATTGCTTATGAATATTCCAAATTATCTTTCAAAACGCTTAATTATCCTTTTTGAAATATTCATAATTTATCCTGGAAACGTCGTTACATTTACACTCATATTCCAAAAGTTATAGAATTCGCAACAGAAAAGTGCTGCGGAAAATGCTATATAAGCTTATTTGAATTAACAACTTTTAAACATTCGATAATTCATATTTTCGAATCCAAATCTCTTTTAAATATTTAAATAGATTTATCAAATTTATTCCATATTTTTTCCTAATTAAAAACATCCATTTAAACAAATTTCCTGTTACGGTCACTAAACTGCATTAGCGCGATTTTTCTTGTGAATTGATTTGGACTTATTTCAAAATCTACTTATCGAAACTTTTATTTTCTTTCTTTGTCTAGAAGATATGGATATAATAGTCCGGAATTTTCTTATCTCGAAGAATTCCGAGCTGTATTCCACTCTACACATTCATATGAACTTTTCGGCGTGAAATCGCGAACTACCGTTGCGCGACATGTCTAATTTTAACTTATTTTTCAATACTTGGAAATAATTTATTCAAATTGCATTTCAATTTCACTATTCGTCTAAATTTCAATTTCTAATTAATTATCCTTTTCAAATCCGTTTCACTTCAAATTTCAAATTCTCTTTCATTTTACTTTAATTTCACTTCTAAATGAAAAGAGACTTATTTTTCCACAATATCTCATATTACTAAAATATGTTCTTTTTTAGATAAAGGGATTACTTAATCAAAATGAACATATCCAATATTCATATTTATCACTAACATAACATCCATTCAATCCAATCACATGCATATGATTTCAAATCTAACATTCACTATTAATATCATAACGGGATATATTATCACAATCCACTTAATTTACTAACTGTCAAATCATCCATATTAACAATCAATTTGGTATGAACATTCATATGTCATAAGGGTGTAAATATGATTTATAACATAATCAAAATATAAATTCAAAAGCAATGAGAATTTCTCACCATAAACCAAAGCGATTAACTTCCTACCATTATTCTAATCAACCAACACTTCACAAATTAATTCCTACTCCATTAAACACTAGCAAACAACACCCTCTCCCATCAAATGGCTTGGCCGAGGCTTAAGATGGAGGTTAGCCGAAAATATAGAGAAGAAGCGGTAGAGCTTTGAACTTGAATTCCCAAGATTTAGATCCGAAAATTAGGTCATCTTCTCTCTTGTTTTTGACTCTCTTACTCACAAAATTTGAAAAACTTATTAACCGAAAAGTTGTTGCTAATTCTTTTCTATTGAATTTGAAAAAAAGAATCAATTGAGTCCAAGTTGTTTTGAGGGAGATATGTTCAAAATAAAAGAGCTATTCTCGGATTCACAAAAATAAAGCCCGAAAATACACTTCAAAGAATTGAGTTTCAGATATAGCAAACCTCAAAACTAGAAAAGTGGTCAACATAAAAGTTGTAGCCACTGAAAAAATACATGATTTAAAAAAATTACAATTTGCTGCGGTTTTGAAGAAGTTATGGCCGAGAGAAGAAGAGGTAAAATGTGGAGAAAAGAGGAGTTTGATTTGAAGAGAATAAAATAGATTTCTTTTGAATATTTTGAAAATATTTTGACATTATTTTTTTTTAATTTTTTATATGGAATGAAAGCCATTAAAGAGAAGAGGAAGAAGATGAAGAAGCTTGAGAAAATAAGAAGAATAAAAATGTGAATGAAATGAGAGAAGGAGGTGGATATTTATAGAAAAAGAAAGAAGTGGTAAATTTACCAAAATAACCTCTTAACAAATTACCAAAATAACCTTACTTCAACCTAAAGTAATCTCCACTTTTTCAATACTTAACATCATCTTTCAAATCCTTGCTTTATGACTTAGTCACTTAAAGATTAAGTAAAGAATAAAATAATTAGGTCGGCTTTGGTTTGATATTGATTTGATGTTTACTTTTGACTTTTCTTACTTACTTTTGTTAATTCTTACTTACTTTTCTTAATGACTTCTAGAAGTTTTCTAATCTTATTTAGTAAAAGTAAACATGTTTAGTGAATTAATTAATGCTTACACTATTTGAATATATGTTCCTACATAAGAAAATAAAGGTGCGACGAGGTTGAGACAACTTTTAATCGACAAAACGTCGTTTTTCGACAAAATGTTTTACGGTCACATTTTGACATTTTAGTTAAACTATATATTTACGTAAACCAAATTTAAAAATAAATTTGTATAATGCTATTTAAAAATATAAACACTCATAAATTAATTAAGATAATTTATTTGACCATTGAAACTATCTTTTCTAAAATCAGCATTTTGTCACTTTTGTCGATTTAAGTAAATGTTACTATTTTTGTATATTTCTCTTTTCAAATCCTATCTAATATTATTTGAATCGTATAAACTTACATAATTTATACTTTTTAATACATTAACTATAAGAATAGATAATTATTTATATATATAACATATTTATTTAAGATTTAAACTCCTTTTAAATTTAAATCGAACGAAATCTCTCATTTTCGAAGTAGTGAAATTACGGGTCGTTACATATGGAGAAGATAGCTTTTTGGACCAGTAATTATATTTAACTAGTGCGTGGCCCGTGCTTCGCACACAGGCAGTGTTGGTATCTACCTGTAATTGTAGGTTTAGGTGAATGTAGTCCAGTTGTTTGTTGAAGCAGTATATACAAATCATCTGCAGTGCTAGTTCTTAACTCCTGTAGTGTTATGGGCAGTGTGGAGGTAGTTGGAAAATGATGTGAGAAATTGAAATAGTGTTAAAAGTTTGAAGGAGGGATATAGTCAATATTTAGTAATAAGTTTGGCATTTAGGTGTTTAGTGTTTTTGGTTGCAAACAATATGGTAGTTAATACTTTGTGGTAATCCTGAATGTTGTTGAAAATAAGTGTAAGTTATGTGACTGATTGTACATGGATAATTAGATGTTGTGTAAATGATGGTAAAATTCAGAAAAGGCGTTGAGCAAATCGAAACTAAAGTGTGAACAAATTTTGGTGCGTTGTAACCCAGTCAGGATGCACCGAGAAGTAGAGGAAATAGAGAGTGGGATGAACGTTGTGTTTCAATTGTAATTAAAGAAAAGAGTTTAATGCTATCAGTAATAAGTACGTCATCCTCTGTCACTGTATAGTTAGTGTGTGGATGAAGAACAGTTTCCAAATGATGTTCATGTCGCTAATATATAAGTGTGATAAAAACAACATAAAATGATATGATACAGTAAGTGACGAATGGTGCGAAGGTGGACAAAGTGCCAAATTATTTAACACACTTGACTTTCCTACACTTCATAATTGTATCTTATGACGTATTATATGTAAAATAAATAAAAAAATTTGAGTTATTTGAATTCATATTCATTTAATGTTTTGTGAAAACTCATTTTCTACCATGCCATCTAAGAAGGAAGGAATATACGTTTGAAGATGCAGTTTTTTTTTCCGGGTCAAGGATTGTAAAGAGTAAGCTTAAGTGCATCCTTTATTTAAGATTACATCGTGTGTTATACATGTAGTAGATTTATATGCTACTTTATTCCGATAGCCATGTAGACGTACATATGTTGGAGTGATGCGTTTTTCAAGGGGTGAGCTGACAGCTCTTTACTAAAGTAACTTAAAGTAACTTGTTTATCACGTTGACAGTCCTTGTTTGAATTTGCGTAATACGGAGATGTAGTGAGCACGCATGTGTACTGAACGTTGTCACCATCTACCTTATGTACATCATTGTGAGTAAATATGTTATGTACGTTGGTAGTACTAAGAGGAGTGGTGGACAGTTACTGTTCAAATAATACGAAAAAGATTTTTAAAAAAAATTGTACAATATTTTACCTACCACACTATAGTGTACTGTCGTGCATACAAAATGTATGTGCAAGGGCGAACGGAAGAAAAGTGGAATGAATAGGTGATGTTGTGTATAGTTACGCAGTGAAGTAGAAGTTGTTAGTTGAGAAAAGGTGATTTATGCAAAAAAATATGTCTCAAACCATCGCCAGGATTGCAGTGTGCATATGCTTTCAAACTGAAAAGCATGAGATTATTAGTTGTAACATAGAATACGTTTATGAGTTTAAAAATGGGTGGTGTTAAGTAAGTTGCCGCTGGTGGAGAAGAGTGTATGCAGTATTGGAGAATATATATATTAACAGTGGTTAACCGTAAAGGGAAGTGTACATACAGAAAACATAATTGGACAGTGTAAAAGTGCGACATTTATTACACGAAACAGAGCCTAAAAATAAAGTGGTACAAACAGTAGGACACAGGTTCAACCGTACGTAAACAGATGCACTAAGTAAGCAGATATGCCTTTTTTGTCTGTAGTGGAAGGCAGAAATAGATACAGGATGAAATAAAGATGGATAGTTGGAAACATAACACAAAAGAAAGGACTTGGGAAGACAGAGTTCAGATGGTGATGCAGACGTACGATGGTTCGTCATGTAATTGTTCATATGGCTGCCTACTTCTTCCTCTTACTACCAGTCAGTTGTCCACGTTTTCTTTGCCTACCATTAGGAAGTGTGTGACAGTTAGCTTCATTCTCCCGGCTAACGGTGTGCTCTGATATGCTGCCATCGTGTACACAGTCCTCAGCCTCCTAAAGTTAAGGGGAGTTTATATGTTAGTTAGTCTGTATGTTATGTGGAAATAAGGGTAGATTGTGGGTTGGAGTACAGACCTGCTTAACTTTAATTTTCTCTCTGTTCAACAGACCTGATGAAGAAAAGCAAAGTGTTGGTTGGTAAAATGCATGTAAGATATCGTTAGAAGAATGGACATAAGTTGGAGAAATAGTTGCACCAATTTTTGTGACATTGCTGGATTCAGCAGTTAACTGGGTACCATCACCTTCCTTTGTATCCTTTGGTTCCGAAGATCAGGTCGATCAAGCAGAGGGTTGTAAGGTTGGTGAATAAGTTAAATTCTAATCACAGTCAGCGATTTTCCATAATTCATAGTGTCGTACTTTGACGGTTTGAATTCAAACCGAGCTTCTGTACCCATCAAGCTGGTGAATAGTTTAGCAATTACTTCGTCACCGTTGGTCTGCTGAAAAAGAAAAGGTAGTGTTAGGTAGGCTGAGGGAGGAGAGGAAGGATGGGGACAGTGGTTGCGTGCTATGGTTAGACAGTTTGAAGTTAGCACTGTAAATTGATAAAGTAGTGTAGTTGTAACATGTGTACCATTTTGGATATACCCATCATCTCATCGACGCTCCGTTTGAGAAGGTAGGCAGCATCTTTGTCAAAAGCAGTAACAGTCGCAGTACAGGTATGGTCAAAAACTTCCATAGATATCCTATACCTGTGATGATATAACATAGTGTAAGGGAGTTGATATTGAACGATAAACTAACTTATACAGACCTATTAAGTGGAAGGATAATATTGTTATTGCATTTAGAGCAGCTAAAACCGGATGCTTCCTTTGTCACCGTCTTCCTACAAATGGGACACGAACGATAATTCCAGCCTTATGATGTGTTAAACCTCATCAATGTTGCATTTACGACATACTTCTTTGACTACATAGGATGGAGAAAGTGAAAATGTTAATCAAAAAGTAAAGGTAACATAATGATAGAAATATAAGATATTGATTTACGTGGCAGTCATTATATCTTATGTCGTCTAACATATTAGCAATGGTACTTCTAATTTCTGGTTCGTAAGGAGTTGAAGATGTAGGCCATTGACGCTCAATCGATGTAACGGTACTGCCTTCACTGTCAGTGACACTGGAATGTAATACAATTGCAATGAGGGTGAGGATAAATTGCATGCATCAGCAGTAGTCGTTAGAAATTATTTGGAGGTATACCCTGAAAGTAATTTTCTACGTCTGGACAGTCGGTGCTGAAGTATATTTGCGTAGCGTTGGTGGATGAAATGTAAACTCTTCTATAATTATTAATTTGGAGATAAGATTGGTATTCAGCAATGAAATATAAAGGAGTAAAAAAAGTTTACCTTTGAATAGTTTGACTACCATAGATGTGAATATCATCGACGGTGGTTGTTTTTCCGATTCAATAGCGGTCACATCTATGAGGTCCATTTTGTCAGCCCACAGAGTAATAGTTGTATTTTTTAAACTGTGTAAAAGTTGAAGTGGAGAGTGTTAGCGAGCAAATATGTGGACGTAAATGTGATACAGTGATAAATATTAAACCTTCCACTGTAAACAGTAAGCTCTCTTTTAGATGTTTGACATCCGGTCCTTGTTGTCAGTCGGACAACATCAGAAATTCCTCGTAGTACCCCACCAACATCTAGTAAGAAGACGAAAAATGGAGGAATGTTAAAAAAATATGATGAGAGGTGTTAGTGGAAACGGTAGAGTGATAGGATACGGCGTGTAGTAGTACGAAAAGTGAGTGCACCTGTAAGTTGAGCCACCTTATGTATGCGTTGAGCAAGAGTTTCATTATCAACAAAACCAAATTTGTATTTTGGAATATTGTACAGTGTTGGTGGCAGCAGTTTGACTTTGGTGTCAGTACAAAAGATGATCATCAACTCCTCACCTATAGGACGGTACGTATTCTGCGAAGGGTATACGTTGAACGTTTCAATTTCGTATAAGCATTGTTCTTCAAACGTCTGTGAGTATTTGTCTACCAAACTCTTTGGCACCACATCATGCTTTTGGTTGCCCTTCGGTATGGTAAAGTGTGATTCAGTTGCAGCATAGAAGTAAGGGGTAAATAAAATATGCAGATATTAAGTGTGATTGTGAGTTACCTTTATGTCAAGAAGATGAAGATTTGTCGTGTAAATCTCTTTAGCCGCTTTGGAGATTGAATTCCATATCCTAGACAGTCGTACATGTATGCGATCCAAGTTAGGACCCAGTTGCAACTCAGATAGTAGTTGATATTGGTTTGCCATTCTGATATTTGTTGACAGAAATAGAAGAAAGGTTAACAGCAGTGGCTAACAGACTGGTAGTACAATAGGTAGAAATTTGATCACCTGTAGTGTGCTAGGTGGTGTAGAAGGTTCAGTGGCTTAAGGATTTTTATTTTTTTCAGAGAGAGGGAAGTACCAGGGAGCAGTCTATAATGGGAGATAACAAATTGCCGAGGCGTAGGTTGGACAACATATGAACATGATGAGTTATTCGTAGTTTGAAACCTGTTAACTCCCATTTTGAAGCGACCTAAAGTGTAATGCGACCTAGCGACCTATCACTACTTTGCGACCTAGTTACCTAACACTTCGCGACCTAACGACCTAAAGACTTAGCGACCTAACAACTTAAAGCACTTAGCGACCTAGTGGCCTAAGGTGTTCAACGACCTAACAGCTAAAGGTTTTGCGACCTAACACTTAACGACGTAATTTCCTAAAGACTGCGCGACCTAACTCCACAAAGCAGCTCTGCAACCTAAAGACTTAAGCATTGTCACGGCCTACGACCTATGGGTAGCAGCGACCTAACTTGCTAAGAAGACTCAACGACCTACCGAGATAAGAAGACTTAGCAACCTAACGAGTGAACGACTTAGCTTAGGTCGCTACATTGGATGCCTCAGCACTACAAGATCAGCCACTCTCATAGGTCGTCTACGACCTATAACTTGCTAACACTGCTCGCGACCTACGACCTATAATAGGTCGCTCGCGACCTAAGCAAGCGAAGACAAGTTTAAAATGCAACAGATATGGAAGGTTCCTTAGGTCGTCAGCGACCTACAACCTACGACCTAACTTAGGTCGTCCACGACCTAGGACTTGGAAGATAAATCATGTCATGAATCACGCCTATAAATACACGACCACCTCCAACATTCAGGGGGCTTTTTGGATCATTTTCGTCAAGGCATTAAGACTCTACTATCTTCAAGACAATCTACATTTCAACACTTCAAGCATACGCAAGACGCTTAGATCCACTTTACACAAAGATTCGACACATTCAACCATGAATTTGAAGAACTTTGTTGTATTGAAGTTTTCTCTTGCTACTTGTCTTTTGAACGGAATTGAATTGTATTTGAGACAAGTTGCAACAAGTTGTAACCAAATTCAGTAATAAAAAGATTTAAAGTGGACGTAGGCTCGCTCTAAGCCGAACCACTATAAAAACTATTGTCTTTTCTGCTTTTTCTGCGATTTCTCTACTTGTTTGTAGTTCCCGTGTACACGGGTGGTGCTTTCATCCAACTTCAATTGACACCGGGGTTTTTGCGTCCGATTTTCACGTTAACATTTTTGGTGCTTTCACTGAGAACTGAACTCAGGATACTTCCATCATTTCTTCGCAAAGGTCTATTGAAAGGATTTCTTTTAAAACTAGGAGTTTATTGGAAATAATGGCTTCTGGAAGAAGATGAAGTTATGGAAGGTCCGACAATGTTCAAGAGAATACGACTACCTATCTTCCTTCAAGTGAAACAGCTCCAACTGTTGGAGTTACGCGAGCAGAGTTGGACGCCGTAGTTTTAGGACTGAATCGACAGTTGGAAGCCCAGAATGCCCAGAATGCCTTGATTATGGATAGGTTAAACGCCCTGCTTGAGTCAAATCACCAACGTCAGGATAATGAAGCAATCTATGCTGAGGATGCCCCTGACCCCCAAGAGAAGGATATTCCTCAAAGACCAGACAACACCGCTGCAAGGGCACCTTCTCAAGCTGAAGGGTCAAGGCCACAACCAACCTTTCAAACTTCCGAAAGGGCATCTAACTTCTTACAGGCAAAGTCTCAAAACGACGAGGAGTATCTATCAGGGATGGTCCGCTCAATCATGAAAGAATGTATGCGGAGGCATGAGGATGAAAACGATTGGGGATTCGCTCCGAGCAAAACTCCACTCATTGAAAGGATTTTAAAGGCGGAGTTTCCCAGGAAATTTGTACCTCTTACCATCCCAGCCTATCGAGGGACAAGTGACCCTAACCAATTTCTATACAGATACGATTGGCATATGACTGGGGCACGAGCATCGGATGAGATTAAATGCCAATATTTTCCAGTATATTTAGAAGGGGTGGCTTTTCTTTGGTTCACCAAGCTACCAGTTCAATCTATAGATCAATTCTCCGATTTAACCCGAAAGTTTAAAGAACAATTCAGATTGTATGCGTCAAAGGAAAAAGATATAATGTCACTGTCCAGTCTAGAACAAGCACCCGGAGAACCTATCAAGTCTTTTTTGAACCGTTTTAATATAGCTTTAGCTGTGGTAGACAACGCGGAACCTCGAATGATCCTAACATACTTAATGCGGGCCATCGACAAGTCAAGTGAATTCGGGGTGTGGCTCAAAATGAAGGAACCAAACTCACTCGAGAAGTTTTATAAAAAGGCCGACGAGTTCATACGCCTAGAAAACCTCTCGATACCAGTAGAAGCAGTGGTGACCTAAATCAAGAATAACGATGTCATTTCTAACAAGAGAGGATCTGGAAACCAGAAAAGGGAAAGTGATGAAGGAAAGAGGCAGGGAAATAAGAAGAAACTTCGACGTTTTAACCCTTCAGATTTCACCCCCTTAACTGGTACACTGGAAAAAATCTTCTTGGCAACAAAGGATGTTATCAAGTACCCTAAACCACCTGAGATGGGAAGAGGGGCGGTGCAAAATGGGAAATTCTGTCGATTTCACAACCAACCTGGTCATGATACTGATCAATGTCACAAGTTAAAGAGTGTGATTGAAGAATTGCTGAAACAGAATAAACTTCAACAATATGTGAAGAAAGACGGAACTGACCCAACCTCGTCCACTCAGGGGCAACCACGTCTTGCTTATCGGTCCAGCTCAGGCAACAGAACTACAGAGCAGGAATCCGAGAAGCTGTTCATTGACTAACATATGAATCACAAAATCATGGAATAGCATTCATTTACACCCATATTTTACTTAATAGCGTTGCTTAACTTTGTGAAATGATCATGGATGTATAATTCTTGTGTTGTTAACCACTGTAAATTTGATGTGAATCAGTAATAAGCAATTATAAATCTTGTATTCTTTAATGCCGTTAAAATGCCTGTATCATTTCGATATGCAAATATTACTAAAAATATCGATTTAGTATTGCAAGCTATCAAAATAAAGCTTGCTCATCCAACACATCACAAAGCGAAGTGATCCCTACAAATCACGGAGTAAACAAATGACAAGTGACAAATGCTCCGAATTCAAGTATTTCGAAAGAAGTGCAATTTGCAAACGATTAAGGACTCCACCAAAGAGGGCACCTTCCTAATAAGAAGATTCTGAGCCTTTGCTAACCGACCACGATCGTTTGTGTAAACGAACATCTGGCGGAGCAGCTTGCATCTGTCCCATGGATCCACTCAGCGATAAGGCACATTTCTTTAGCAAAAACAAACGAAAGAACGGGACATGTCCTAAGTAATTGTGAGGAATTGCTAAGAAACGCAGGGTATAAAGACATAAGCGCCAACGCTACTTTTTAGAGTCCAAAGTACTCTTTAGAGTCCAAATGCTTTTCTTCGGAGACCCAACGTACTCTTTAGAGTCCAAAGTACTCTTTAGAGTCCAAATGCTTCTCTTCGGAGACCCAACGCTACTCTTCAGAGTCCAATGCTACTCTTTAGAGTCCAACGCTACTCTTCAGAGTCCAATGCTACTCTTTAGATTCCAACGCTACTCTTTAGAGTCCAAAGTACTCTTTAGAGTCCAAATGCTTCTCTTCGGAGACCCATAGCTACTCTTCAGAGTCCAATGCTACTCTTTAGAGTCCAACGCTACTCTTTAGAGTCCAAAGTACTCTTTAGAGTCCAAATGCTTCTCTTCGGAGACCCAACGCTACTCTTCAGAGTCCAATGCTACCCTTTAGAGTCTAACGCTACTCTTCAGAGTCCAATGCTACTCTTTAGAGTCCAACGCTACTCTTTAGAGTCCAAAGTACTCTTTAGAGTCCAAATACTTCTCTTCGGAGACCCAACACTACTCTTCAGAGTCCAATGCTACTCTTTAGAGTCCAACGCTACTCCTCAGAGTCCAATGCTACTCTTTAGAGTCCAAATCAAAGACCTCGAGCGGGCCAAACTAGAAAAAGAGAGATCTTTCTCGATACAAGGTTGCGGACTGATCGGTCGATACACTCCCGTGAATCCGTCTAACCAAGAGAAAGAAACTCCAAACTTCCTGGAAGTAACCCTACTCAGAGGCACACATTTCACCGAGATTGAAATAAAACTTCCAAGTGTTGAAATGTGGAAAGCCCTCTTCGGAGGCCCGCTTCCCAGCGAACAGGGAAAAATAAAAACCTCTTCCCAGAGGCAGAAATGAAAAGACCTCCTCCCCGAGGAACAAGCAAGCAGAAAGACCTCTTCGGAGGCACAAGTTTCACCAAGATTGAAATAAAACTTCCAAGTGTTGGAATGTGAAAAAACCCTCCTCAGAGGTGCAACTTTTCAAAGAAGCAAAAATCAAAAAGCCCTTTACTGTGGCATAAAAAAAAAGGAAGAAGCCATCTTCAAAGGCACACTTTAACTCTCAAAGGAAGAACGATCCACCTATTCTGGAAAATTCTCTTTCTCAAAAAGAAGTTAAAGTACCCTTCAGATACCCGCTTTACCACATAGAAGAATTCACTTGGTAAAATGTGTATATGCACAAAAGAAAAAGTGATATCTTCGAAGGATGAAGCGTAAAAACTTATTTGGAGGGAGTTGTACTCTGCTTTTTAACGAAATAATATTCCTCCAAGTATGGAATAATTATTCTCTAAAAAATAAAAGTACAAGTCCCCTCAAAATATAAAATATTACAACGAGCTTATAGTATAGGGGCAACATGGTATAACTACATCGGTAAAATTACGCTCGAACAGTATACCACAAGCTCACTGCAATATCGTGCAAAGAAACTTGTACAAAAGTGAATAATAAATGCATTCTCAAATACAAACAAGAAGTTTGTACAAATAAAGGATCATTTTATTCAATTCTATTACAATTTCTTACAGATACGAGTTTCGAGATAAAGAAAGCGGGGGCCGGTACACGCATAATCCCCGACCAGTACGTGCAAAAAAAAAACTGGAATCTTCATTTCTTCTTGCCACCTTTGGACCCTTCACCCGGCCGGATGGTTAGCTTTTTGGGTCGATCTTTAGGCATGAGGGAAGAAGGAGAGGGAGGTACAATTGGTTCAACTTCCGGTTCCTCTTCAGTAACAATGATGCTCTTCCTCCTCTTCTTTGATATTCCGCGCTTCTTTTTCCTCTTTGAAGAAGATTCACTTCCTGGAGTAACAAGTTTAGACAAAGTTATGTCATCAGAAGGAGTCCGCTCCGGAGATATCTCACCTCCCTCAAGTCCTTCGTCCTTTTGCTCTTGCGAAGCAGCTGGGTCATCCAAGCCCCGAAGGGCACCTATTATTTCTTCCTGTGATCCCAGATGAGGAGTAGGAGTGATTGGGGGAGGCAGAGCAATAGTAACTGGTGGTGGAGAAGTTTGAATGACGCTCGGCGCTTTCTCTACAAAGGAAAAAGTTAAAAGTGTCAGTATTTCCCGCAAAAAGAGGAGACAATGGCTCGTCGAGATTCAAGAAATAATCCAGAAGCTCGTCAAATCCGTAAGAAACTAGCAAGTTGTCCCCCTGAGCATTATTAGGGTTACCTGGAGAAGTTGGTGGTATCACATCAACTTCGTAGTCTAGGGCTTCAGCACTCTCTTGTGGCTCATCTACGGCTTGTGTAATTTTGGCTCCGGTATCAGCTTTAGTAGGAATCGGTGTATGAGAGCTAGAACCAGCAATGTCAACATCGACTGAAGTTGAAGGAGGGACAAGGGCAGTCAAAGTTGTTTCTTTTTCTTGACGCTCTTCCCCCATCATTTCAACTCGCGATCTAGCAAGTTGCTCCTTCCGTCTAGCAAGAGTTGCACGAGCTTCGAAGTCTAAATAGTGCGCCTCTAGCTCCTCTTCAGTGTACCCGGTGCCTTTAAACATATCAAGCGTGACTTCCCATACTTCAGCTAGAGTAACCTCATATTTGGGACCCAGAAATGCAAGACTGCCACGCCCTAACACACTTTGCAAATAGAATTCAAATAATGTCGAGCCGATGTCAGCTTTGGTAGCTTCATGAGCTTCTTCAGCTGCAATTCTACCAGCAATAGCCTCATCTCGCTCTCTCTCGACTTTAGATAGTTGAGCTTTCAATTTTTCAATTTCCGCAACCTGAAAGCTAGTTTGCCCTTGTAACTGAGTAATATCAGTACGGTAGCCCTCTACAATTTGCTCCAGCCCATCAGCCTTGGCCTTGGCATCCCTTTGCACAGCATAAGCATCCCGCACCTGCTGTTGGAGCACACTCTCCCTTTGAGAATAAGAAGCGGAGGAAGTGGCAAGCTCCTCTTTGAGTTTCCCAACTTCCACTTCAAGTTTTTCATTATAATCGGCAATGCTCCTCATTTCTGCATCATGCTGCTTAAGGATCTTTTGCCATTCGGTTTTGTCATTCTCCATGGTCAGCGTAGCTTCGAGATTGGCCCGATTCACCCTTTGGAGCTCATCAACAAGTTTTTGCCAATTTGACATCCTCTCAATGTCAGTTTTAATGGCATCAAGATTCCGTAATATGGAATTCTTATTTATGGGAACCAGGTCAAGGTCAAAGCGAACTCCTTTTAAGCACCAATTTGGAAATCGACTTTGGAGAGTGGCTGGACCTGGTCCAACTTGGTAAGAAGGCCTCTTAATGATCGCCTGGATATCGGTACAGGAAGGGGCAGGAGACTGAGAAGGAATAGGAGCGGTAATTATTTCAGAAGTTGTAGGCATTGGTTGCTCGCTGACTTTAGCCCGTTTACTTGGGTCATCAGTTATGTGACTCTTCCCTCTGTCATCGTGAGATTTGCGTTTGTGGGAGTCACCCTCTTTGTGGGAAGAATCGTATCGATCATCCGGTCTTCCATAACGTTCCTCATGGGCACGTCTCTCCCCGAGCCTTCCGAGCGGCCCTCTCTTCATCAGTCTCTCTGTGAACAGGAAGATAGCGCTTATAGTCATACTGGTCGCGTCTCCCGTATCGCTGGAATTCATCATAATACGAGCCACCTCGCTTCATTGAAGAACCTGAAATTGGAAAAAACAAAACTTTAGAATTCTTCAAAGTACAAAGAGTCAGAAGCCTAAAAGTGCCAAAGAATTCTAAGTGTGTGTGATGTGCAAACTACGCGCATCAAACTACGAACCACTCTTTAATTGAGGAGTAGTTGTGGGTGTAGCAGTTAGCATCAACTCTTGAGTTGATGGAGTCTGTTGTAGAATAGAAGTCGCTTCAACTACTGAAGAAGAAACTCCGGTAGTGATAGGATCATCTTTAAAGATCTCTTGTGAGGTGGCAAAGAGGTCGCTCAGCCCTTCGAAAGTGTCGTCCCTGCTCTGCTTGACAGGGCTGGTTTTCTCGGCTTCTTCACCGGATTTCTATGAACGTTGGGGAGATCCCTGAGGCTCTTCTTCCTCAATAACCGGGGCAAGTTCGTCAGCTGGCCCAGCAACATCAACATAAGTGGAGCATTTCACTAGTGAAGCCTCGGGAGCAGGTCCTTTTGGTATGGATGTGTCGGTAGGAACTAGGGCATCTGATGCTCTAGCCGGGGAGTCCGGGATTTCATGAGGATGTGTAGAGCGAGAGGTATGCAAAAGTCCGTACTGATGCAAAAATTCGTCTTTCAACAGAAATTGAATGCCTCTCTCCTCAACTGGCACAGCCTTAAGCCTCTCGAAAGTTGGTATATGACCGGAATCCCTAGAAGGAGGAGGAAGCACTGAAAAGTAAAAGGCGAAGTTAACATTTGACAACTCAGGCTATGAAAAGCTCAAAGAAAAACATCAGGAACAAAGATAAATGCTCTTACTTCCTACTCTCCAGGTAGCATAGAATCCCGAAGGACAGCGAACGAAGAAAAATTGGCTTAAGAAACCGTGAGCACTTTCGGGAAGGCCAATTATTAATTTACGGTTCCTAGCGCTTCTCACAAGAATGATGGAAGGGTGATCTTTATTTTTGGCAAATGTGCACAAATAGCAAACTTCATCAAAACTCGGAAGGCGATCAAGCGTCCTTCCGAATAGCACACATAACCCCATCAGAATAGCATAGCCATTGGGGTGCAGCTGGAAGGGGGAGATAGCTAGTCGGAGAAGAAGCCGTTGGAGAAAGTCCTTAAAAGGAGGGATAGCTCCACTCATGCACATTTGACATTAACTGCTACAAAACCAGAAGGTGGTATATCGGCAGTGTCGCTTCTCTCAGGAAGAATGGCATCTGCTTCAGCAATGCCAAACAGAGCGCATAGTTGGCGGAAAACTTTGTATGTTAGTGTGGTTGAAACTCTCTCTGGAGGATTAACCAATGGAGTAGCAATTGGGAAAGTCTCTTCAGCCGGTTCTGTTTCTTCTTGTTGAGAAGTCATTCTATACAAGGAACTAGACATTCAAATAAGAAGGTGCACGTTTCCTAAAAAGTGTGAGGTGTTGTGCAGAACTAACAAAAACAGAAAGTAAACATAACTGAAATTAAACTAGTTGACAATTAGTTGACTATGTGGTTTCAGAACTTGTTAATACAAAACTCAAGTGTAGTGTTAATGCAAACGAATCGGCTTTAACTGGATATTTTAAGTTTTGCTTTAATATCCAGTTGAATTCTTTAGTTCGCAGCATTTCATTCACACAGTTCATTTAAGTTGATTATTCTTTGTCGACTAATCTGTCATTCGATATGGGTAGTCAATGGCAGTATATTCATCCCATTTTCTGCAAATATTGTGTTTGACAGGTTATTAGCATTAGAGATAATCTGCAAAGAAGTACAACAAAATTCAAGTCCAAAGAGTTCAAAGTTCAAACAGTTCAATCAAAGTTGTCTCAGGATTTCACAAGTCCTAGGTCGTCCAGCGACCTAGCATAGGTCGGAACCTTCTTAGGTCGCGCTGTGCAAAGTAAAGGATAAGGCATTTCAAATTCGTCTTAGTGTCAGCTCGGCCGCGACCTAAAGCCTATGTCGCAAGAAAGTTAGGTCGTGCAGTTCTTAGCTCGAGTAACTCTTAGCTCATGCAAAGTCTTAGGTCGCGCGAATATTAGGTCGTTCAGCGACCTAGTGTAGGTCGGAACTATTTCTTAGGTCGCAAGGGTCCTTAGATTGCGAATTATCTTAAGTCGTCAAATTCACTAGGTCGCTAACTTCCTCTCCATGCAATGCTTCACCAGACCTGATAACCCGCTATCAACTACACAGAAATCCATCATCCTCTTCATGAAGTTCATCATCTCCACACATCACCGAATCACTTGAAAAGCGATTCAAAGCATCTCCAATCCATCGTACATTCAATACATTTCCGTGCCTACTCAAACGGCGATCGAAAGTCGATTGCAACGATTCAAAATGTAGCACGATATAAGGAATTGGGTTAAGGTCGGAAAATGGGGATTCGTAATTCAACAATGATTATGGTGGGATGGAGATCGAATTCACTAACGTAATATGTTGGAAAAGGTGAATCGGTGCTTAGCTGGGTTGAATTCGCCTTTGGAAGTTCGAAAATTCGTCAATGAGAGTGGGAAATCGGAGAAGTAAGGTAGAGAGGAAGAAACGACCAAACAGTTTATATGGGGCAAAAAGGAGAATTCAAATAGGCACGCGATTTAGCATATGTTTTAGGTCGCTCACGACCTAGCAGAGTTAGATCGAAGCACACGACCCATGACATAGGCCGGTACTTCGAGAGGCAAGTGTTAACTCCCATTTTGAAGCGACCTAAAATGTAATGCGACCTACCGACCTATCACTACTTTGCAACCTAGTTACCTAACACTTCGCGACCTAACGACCTAAAGACTTAGCGACCTAACAACTTAAAGCACTTAGCGACCTAGTGGCCTAAAGTGTTCAATGACCTAACAGCTAAAGGTTTTGCGACCTAACACTTAACGACGTAATTTCCTAAAGACTGCGCGACCTAACTCCACAAAGCAGCTCTGCGACCTAAAGACTTAAGCATTGTCACGGCCTACGACCTATGGGTAGCAGCGACCTAACTTGCTAAGAAGACTCAGCGACCTACTGAGATAAGAAGACTTAGCGACCTAACGAGTGAACGACTTAGCTTAGGTCGCTACATTGGATGCCTCAGCACTACAAGATCAGCCACTCTCATAGGTCATCTACGACCTATAACTTGCTAACACTGCTCGCGACCTACGACCTATAATAGGTCGCTCGCGACCTAAGAAGGCGAAGACAAGTTTAAAATGCAACAGATATGGAAGGTTCCTTACCTCGTCAGCGACCTACAATCTACGACCTAACTTAGGTCGTCCACGACCTAGGACTTGGAAGATAAATCATGTCATGAATCACGCCTATAAATACACGACCATCTCCAACATTCAAGGGGCTTTTGGGATCATTTTCTTCAAGGCATTAAGACTCTACTATCTTCAAGACAATCTACATTTCAACACTTCAAGCATACGCAAGACGCTTAGATCCACTTCACAAAAAGATTCGACACATTCAACCATGAATTTGAAGAACTTTGTTGTATTGAAGTTTTCTCTAGCTACTTGTCTTTTGAACGGAATTGAATTGTATTTGAGAGAAGTTGTAACAAGTTGTAACCAAATTCAGTAATAAAAAGATTTAAAGTGGATGTAGGCTCGCTCTAAGCCGAACCACTATAAAAACTGTTGTCTTTTCTGCTTTTTCTGCGATTTCTCTACTTGTTTGTAGTTCCCGTGTACACGGGTGGTTCTTTCATCCAACTTCAATTGGCACCGGGGTTTTAGCGTCCGATTTTCACGTTAACAAAACCGAAGACCATTACTGATGCGCAGTGCAGGAAAGTCATTTTTTAACACGTGTACCAACGTTGGGTTCAATCTGTTCATAGTGGTTGTAGTTACGTAAGGAAATGGGTTTGATTGGTTGACTGTGGGGAAATAACTATACATACAGTTGCGAACCAAAAATAAGTACGTGAATTTGAACAGTTTAGTACTTGTTGATAACAGCTGGCTGTGTGTGAAACATTTGGAGTTCATGGATGGATTGCAGGTTTACTGCCTATACACCATATTTGAAGTCAATTATAGTTTTTATTTTGTACGTAGTAATGATATATGAACAGGCGACAGAACAGTGCCGTAGTATTTAATTTCGTACGCACTGATGAAATATGGAACACAACAGTGGGATAAGACGTTCTCGTATTGAAAAGGGGGTAATGTAGTTGATGGTAAGTAAGGATAAAAAGAAGCTAGTATTCGCATGATCACTAAAAATACAGGGAAATAATAGCACAACGTATTGAAATATGCGTATGCAGTTATATTGAACTTAAGATTATCAAAAGGCACAGCTTGAACGTATAAAGCATAGAGAACAGTTAGAAATAAAAATATTACTTCACTCATCTGTATATTAATGCAAAGCGTAATGTAGAAGAAGGCGGTTGTGAATCTGAGTCTTGTTTTTTTTATAGAGTGGAAGTTACTAATTCACACACCATCCACCTGAAGATAACAATATTGTCATACATTATGTTATGCTATCCAATTTGGTGTCAAATAACATAATGATAGAGGACAATTGAACATGAGAATCACTACCAATTCATCTTTCAGTCTATATCAAGGAAGAAGTGTGTGCTTTATTCATAAGAATAATGGGGACAACTGACCAGAAAAATATTGGTACTTAAAATGCTAATTCATCCAATTTACTCATAATAGTACATATATACAGAGGACTCAAGACCATGACAAAATGTTTGAGGTGTGTCCACTGTCCGTACGCCTTCTTCCTGTTACTGTCCGAACTGCTTCCAAAGTTAGCTAGCGTACAATTTCTCCGTCTTCGTTCAGCCTGAGAACATCACGTGCAGCTGTGTTTCAAGAGTTCGGGACCAGCCATGTTTCCGTTTCTGCAGGCAGCAAGTTGTTATTTTTTTGTGCTCTGCAGTTTGGGCACACTGCCAATTCCGTTTCGTTATCAGTGGTCTCTTCTGCACAATTCAGTAAAACTGTACATGGAACAACAAATTCATAAGTTTAAGTTCAAGCTGGACAGAAATTGTCCTATATTATGAAACTATACCTGATTTTGAAATCTGGTCAGACTGTCATTGTCAGTCGATAGATGATGAGGCTGAAGTGATAAAAAAGGTATAATGAACTTGAGCAATTTGCAAGCAAGCCTCGGATGCTCATATCAACAACAACCAAACTGTACCTGTCAGTGAAATGGATCAGTAAACGATAAGAAAAATGATTTGTAAGAACAAATGTCAGTAAGTATGTATAAAAGATCATAAAATTGTCACCCACAGAAGGTTACTGATTATCGACATCTCTTCCAACAGAATTGTCCTTGCTGTATATTCACGTTACACATTTGTTCCTTAGTTACTGTAAATTACTGTTATTCATTGAGGACACAATGAATATTTTGTTTTCCACCTTCACTGTACGTGTGTTTAAATTATAAATTGTAAACAGAACCAGTAAACCTCTGTATTCCTAAAAGAAGTGAAGAAATATCAGTGAGTGTTGAAAATGTCTTATCAAAAAAGAAAGCTAGGAAATATGAAGCAACACTGTTATGTGGTAAATGACGCGAAGAAACAAATTTCAACTCTATTTCTATATGAAAAATGCATGATGAACATGTGTGTATGTGTGTGTTGTATTAGCATTGATTATTAAGTAAAATTTAATCTCTGTGTGTATTCAAGTTAGATTTATTTACTTAACCTTTTCCTTTCCTATACAATATTCATTTGTTTTCCACCTAAGATTCAATTCATGACATGTAAAATTACAACATATAAATAACACTTGAATTTTAAGTAAGATCAAAAAATTATCTTCCTTCATATTTAGGTGATGACTTTATCATATTATAAATAGTAGGTGTTACTTGATTCTCAAAATTGGATGAAATGTCCAATGATAATGATAAATAGTTAGCAATAAGAGTAAAAGTGAATAACAAATAACATTTCTCTTCTGTCTGAATAACAAGCATAAGAGTGTTCCATTTTAAATAACCCATAAATTATCACATCCCTATGGGTTAAGAAGAAATCTAAAGAAGATGACATATAAAATTATATGTAAGAAGTTCAACCATGAAACGAATTTTAAAAACATTGCAATACTTTTAGGATATTTTAAATTTGTACTCCCATATTAAAAACATTCCATTTTACACATAATTCATAAAAAATAAAATATCACATTTGTATGTCATTCAATCTGATGAATTAAATCATATTCATTATCTATATTAAGGAAGAACCTTGTGATATTACAGTTGGTCATAAAAAGATGAAAAATTCAGCAACCTAACTTAATTTTGTGCAACATAGTTTAAAACTTGAAATGTTTATAGATTCTACATAGTAACACAAATATATAGCAAAATACAACCATGTGGAAGGAAATTAATTAATAGTTCTGTGTATGAGAGGTAGGAATATTTAAACACATGTTGTAGTGCAAATTCAATTTTCACAATTCATATAGTAAATCGGTGAATTTTAAATCTAAAATCAAAATAAACATTGCAGTACTTAAGACTGCAGAAATACATAGATCGTGAGGATTCAGTAAGAATTTGTAAGTCTAAGATTCATGAAGAATGAAAGGGTTGACAATTGATTACCAATTTTATATTTTTATTACACTGACAGCGCTGCTTTCCATTTTTTTTAGTACAGAGTAATAGTACGTACTCCTCTAAAGTGGACCTTGACACCATCTACTTTCTAAACATAAGTAGTCAATATATTATGAAGGTCGATAGTACTAACCTGACACATGGAAATTTAATATAGCAATATTATGGGAGAAAATGAAAAGTAATTATGTCTACAACATTTTAGTTACCAAACTATATTCCATTTTAGTGTTTACAAAATATATATGCAGTGGCCAATGGAAGGAATGAGAGTATGGAATGAATGAGATCAGTGAGTCCAAAGTGATGGAATATAGGTAGTATAGGTGACCAAACATAGGTGTTTGATGCTGCTTTTAATATAGACATACATTTACATGGTTTTCAACCTTTGTAATGCGCATGCCTCATGATTTAATTATACTGATAGTGATATTTTCCTAATCCCCAAAATTATTCAACTCTGCTTTGAATAGGTTATGACTGTTTGTAGTTGTAGCACAAAAATGTGTGGCTGTACTTATGAAACTACGTGGTATATGCGAACTTCAATGCAGTGTGTAGTAGTAAATGTGTTTGTCTTTTGAGTTTAATATTTGTAGACCCTCTCAGAAGCAAATTTGCAAGTATTTATATGTGATGTAAACTGGATCGTAAGTTTTGTTGGCAGAGTTAAGTTGGTTTAAAACAAAAAAAATACAGTAAAACTTAATGTTGCATGCAAATACAAAAACTTCCCGTGTAGAGAACACTAAAGCGGAGTATATATATCTGTGTTTAGAGTGCAAACAGGACAGATAATTGGACAGTGTAAGCGTGTGACATTTATTACACGGAACAATGGTTGAAAATAAAGTGGTACGAACAATAGTACACATCCGTAAACGCACATAAACAACTACAGTACGCAAATAGAGATGTCTTTTTGGTGTGTACTGGAAGGCAGAAATAAGTACATGAATAAATAAAGATGGATAGTTCAATACCTCTATCACAACTATTCACAGTTAGATACCTCTATCACAATTTTCTTCATCAAAGTGTATATAAAGCTGCTTACAGTCTTAACATGACAGAAAAGGTTCTCATTTGACAAATGACCTAATGCTACTTATGGTGACCTTTGTTAATGCAGAAGTGCATAAAAATGTTTGGATTAAAAGGGTGAGTTTGAAAAAAGAGTACGCAAATTTTGTAGTTAAGCACATGTTTTGGCATTAGGTTGTTTGCATGAATGTTAACTTATCGAAATAGTTAACGTAAAGTGCACTAACCTATGAAGTACATTGTGTTCACGATAGTATGAAGGATCTGCAGTGTAGTCTTGGCTGTCAAGTGGACTGTCAAATCCAACGGGTAAAATTCTGTTACTGCCGCAGCATGTAGTCGTACATCGTATACCCAACGCCAAGTAGTCTGCATATATAAATGAATTGCAACATCTTCTGTTCCTGTTCAGTGGAAGCGCATCTGTAAATTTGAGAAAGATCAACAACAAAACAGGTAAGACAATGTAGAGTTAATGTTTATAGCACTTTTATTGACAGACAGAATATCTTATGTCATCTACTGCTTGTACTCTAACTGACCTCATATATAATACTATTTGTCAATGAAAAAAAGCCTGTTTGAAATATAGATTTCAACCACAATTAATTTGGAAATATTGTCAGCAAGCAAGGGAATGAGTAACGACATTTTGCATAATTTGAACTAACATATAATTTGAAGTTCAATAAAAAAAATTGTTGAACTGGAACTTTTGTTTGGTTTGCTTTTAGTCCCTACTAAAATGTAAATAGAACGATCAGAATCTCGATGTTTCGGTCAAAACCCCGAACCTTGCATTAACCGTAAACTGTAAAAATATGTTAGTTTAAAATGAACTAACATATTTTACAATAGCCTGAACCAATGTTTGTGATGGTTTTGAATAACTAATGAAAGAATTTACATGCAATTAATTTTGGTCGTCTTACATGTGTAAAGTGGAGTATAACTGGGTTAATATGTGTAAAATGAATTTGCAAATTATATTGAATTGGAGATGGGGAAAAATAGAAATTAAGAGTGGACCAATATGTTAAACTGAAGTATTTTTAATGTAGCACCAACATTTGAAAATTGGGAGAGAAAAGAGCAAAATTTTGTATTGTCATAAAACTGTAAATGCCTTACTGGCATTTCCAATGTGTGAAAGATTGCGTAGTGAAAGCAGCATAAGGGGGGTGTAAGGCTGGCTGAGAAAAACATGAAAATCTTTGTACAGATGGAAGGGAAACATAGAGCTGACGTAAACGTTTGTTATGTTCATCAATTTAAAGTGTGAATAGAGTGTAAAGAAACATGGATGACCAGCTAACTGGCTTCCACAATGTTGCTTTACTACTAATAGTTTCATGTACACACCTCCCATTAGGCCGTAGTAAAAAGCTGTTAAATTCTACACATGTTCACTCATATTTTCATGCATCGTACAGTTATGGAAATGAGAAGGAGGACATATAGAACCGGAGATGTTCGCAGATTGTAATTCATTAAAACAATAACGTCAAGATGAACAATGTGGAGTAAACTATAGGGCACTTAAAGTGGGGTTAAAATAACATGATGATGTGGAAAATAAGTTGCCTACAGAACATGTTTTACTCACATTGGATTTGACTATATGGGTTGGACTGCAATTGACGTTTAGAAGGGAAAATAAAATCTGTTACATTCTATAATCAGACATGCGTACATTGTGGCGAACGTTATCTGTATCATACTGTTGTTTAAAACTGCAATCACTGTATTCGTTACAGCAGAGCAACTTCAAAATAGTTGAAAGTGAGCGAAACCGGTGTGTTACGCATACGCAATCATTTTTATCCGGTTTGTGGATTTAAAATGGTAGTCAAAGCAGTGGAACAAATTGGGGTCAGGCTTGTTAAACTGATAGGGGAGTGAATACAGAAAATTGTCAAAATGCAAGGGCTAACAACTATGCCTCACAAGTCCACATCAACTGACCCTCAGCTTACAGTAGCAAAAACATTTTTATACAGTGTAGTTATGGTAATGTATGGTTGGTGGTTCAAGGATGGTGGCGTCACCGTCCAGTAAATTGGAACATCAGAAACGCATGTGGAGGAAAAGGATAATAGTTGGGTCATGCGAACAGTGAATATCGGGCAATTCACGGACAGATTATTACTAAGCCCCAAAACATAAAAAGGAATATTAAAAAAGTACTGACATAATTCGGAGTGGAAGGTTAGGCCCCCGGCCAATATGTCGACGCAGGCAATCGTAGCCGGGTTGAAGCGGAGGACAGGTACGTAGGCAGATGTGGAGTGAAGCGCGTAGAGTAGGGGAACCGACCGTGGGGAGTTGGGTAAAGGGGCGGTAGAAGAGGCAAAAAGAACAGTAGGGAGAGCGTGGATTTGTGGATCGATGATGGGAAGAGGAGGGGGGAGGTTGAGGAGAGGGGAGAGTGAAAGTGGAGGAAAATGGTAGGCGGGTGCGTGGGTTGAAAACTGAAATGGATTGAGAGGAGTTAGGAGATGGAGAGAGGAACAGTTGGCGGGGAGAAAATGGAAAAGGAAAGGGAGTAGTTCAGAAAGGACACGTGGCGGCAGAAGAGTGACGTGGTTTCTCCTTTCCTATTTAAGTAATAGATTTTTGATAAAGATTTCAGCGCGTTTATCTACCGTACGATCACACAACTACTCCAATCACTACGAAATTGAAATCCCATAATAAAACAATATTACGGATCCAATGGAACTGGTTTCGTCGAATTCCGAGACTGTGCCTTGGAAAGCTATTTTTAAATTCAATTTAAACGATATATTATTAAAACTAAACAAATCACCTTTAAATTAAATTTTAACCATTCTATTATCTTCAGTATCATCATTATAAATTTTATAAGTCTTCAAATTATTTTTAACAGGTTTAAAACTGAAAATTCAATATTTTACCAAAATTCAAATTATTAAATTTAATCGTCGAATTCAAACTGATATTTGAAATCCATGTTAAACTATCTTGCAAATATTTAAAATTAATTAAATATTCCAATTTCAAATGCCTAAAAATTCCGGGTCGTCACATTCCTCCCCCTTTAAAAGAATTTCGTCCCCAAAATTGCTGGTTAGGAAGAATGGTCCAATACCCATTTACTATTTTCCCAAAACCAAACAGTTTTTTACAACAACCAAACAATCGTTATTAAAGACACACTATCCATCTTACTAAGTTTCCTAAATTTTCCATAGTTCCCTAACAACTTTACTTATTCAACCATTCAAATTATGATTCAAAACCAAGTTTTAAATTTTCAAATTTTCTCAAAAAATTTCTAACTCCTTCAATTTTTGAAAAATTTCGCCAGCGTCTCCCTTGCACGGCTTGCTCGCTGCAACTACAAAATGCTTCTACAGGCTCCCAAATTCCAAAAGAAAATAAAAGGCCAAGTGGCTAGATCAAAAACCCAATAAAACTTCATACAGAAATTTAAACACGTACCTTTTTGTCGAGCAATTCAAATTTATCTTCTAGAATTAAAACCAACTTTCCTTTTCCATTATAATACATGTATATCCTACTTAGCAATAATATCCAATCACAACATTCAAAATCATTTTATCAACTTCCTTACAAAATTTTCAATATTCAATCCATTTAAGCCGTATGATGTACATATATTTTTATTAAATCTTCACTCCAATACTTGTTCAATACATTTTCATGACACCCATATTACTTAAGAATTCTACCATTTCTTCTTAAGTTCCATATCAGTATTTTATACGCTTCTTATATCTATTTTCACTTCACCACTTTAGTTTATATCTACTTATATCAAATTGGTTCTCCCATTTCCATATGAATTTAATTTATCTTCAATTCTGAATATTGAATTTTATGTTCCATTTATAACTGACTCATATCATTATTTTAAATTAGTTTCATCCACTAATTTATTTCAATTTCTAATTTGAAATCGTTTTGTCGCTAACAAAAATTTTTCCAAATTTTTTCTAACTCACAAAATTTTCGAAATTTTTTAGGAGAGTCTCCTTTGTAAGGAGGAGCTTTTGCAATTTGACAAGAGATATAAATATATATATACATCGACCCACACGGTCGGAAAAATAAAAATAGTTCACATTTCCTATTTTTATGGCGTAGCCGTACTTTTATTTAGCATTTTTGAGCAAGCGACTTATTATTTTAGCAATTTGCGCACCAAAATCCAGCCAAACGGTCATCCGGTACCTGTACTTACTCAATTTAAATGTGTAAGTGCCATATATAGGAAATTTATTTACATTTTACTCATTTTCAATAGCTAACACATGGATTTCATAACACATGGATTTCATAAGCCATACCTGCCAAACAACACTTAAAAGTAATTAATAAGGTTTCAATCACCAATTCAATTGCTTTCACTCGCTTTCTTACCCTTGCATTCACTTTAAGTGATTTACAACTCACTTGCTTACCTTCATTTCATTTATAATCCCAAAAAAACTCATATTCATATCAGTTGATTCAAAAATTCAATTATATTTGCTCCCACTAATTCATAGAATTTTATTAAATCTTGTTTACATCAAACGACAATCATTTCTACGCAACTTCGATGATACTCACTTAATGGCATATCCATTTTAGTTTTTAACTTCTTCTAATCGATTCCAACTCAATTTCATTTAATTCATTTCCATTTTAACTTACAGTGTATTTTATTTCGTATTTGCATAGGTTCCAATGGAACCCATTTTATCTAGCTCGATACATTCCAAGCTTGTATATTACTAACCATTTCCAAATTAATTCAACCCAAACTTTTATTTAACGGACTTTCACTTTTACTTAAAGCCAAACTTCTACTAACTTTAAACTTATGTTAATTTACTTTCTTCAAATTATCTCAACATCATAACTTAAGCTCACTTCTATTTAATTTGGTTCACATCAAATTCAATTACCCCCCTCTTTATCCATTTTAATTTTAATCCCATTCTTAGTTTGCTAAAATAATATTCAGGTTTATATTTAACTCATTTACACTTGAATTGGATTTATATGCAACCCAAATCATTTCGATTTTAATCCAATTCAATATTTGATTTTTACCCTTCAAAAAATCACTTCACTTAATTTTTTTGAGTTCAATCTATTTTATAATTCAAGTTTTGGATTTTTATTCATTTTCCAAAATACAAAACAACTTTATTTTGGTTTTTTCATTCCACTTCTAAGTTTTATAAGTCACACCTTATTTATATCCATACTTTCATCCATTGCCATCAATCCCATTTACAATTTATTTATTTTTCTCGGGATTATAAATTTAATTTAGCCAAGCATATATTTTTATTCAAACTTTTAACTTTTATAAGCTTCCCTACTTATTTTAATCTAGCTCTTATTAAGTTAAATTTCTGTTCTACACAAATTTCAAACTTATATAAGTTCCCAAATTTATTCTTTAAGCATTTCCAATTTACTTCCAGAGTTTTATGCAATTGCTTAAACGTTCCAAAATATTTTAAACCGACTCCAGAGTTTTCAATAATCACATAAGTATTTCAAAAATCATTTGAAATCAATTATATCCAAAATTCTTTGGTAAATTCAATTATCTCTTTGAATTTTCAAAACCAACCCAGTTTTGCAAACAATTCCAATTCAAAATCTCCAGGCAGCAATCCCTCTCTTGGAACTCGAAAATGAACATCGAGGATGCTGCAGTCATCACCGAAGTTATTTTCTAGCGACCGAAAAGAGTATAATGCTTTTATCTCTTTAAAAACATTTCCAAATATTTTTAATTTCCAATCTCACTAGATTTCAAATCCAATTCAAAAAAATCTCCGAAATGCTACCACTATTACTTCTCTAAAACTTTTGAAAACCATTTCCAAATTCAAAGGAATTTAAATTTCTAAAAATTTCAAATCCCAAATTCTTTCAGAAACATTTTCAATATTTCTCTGGAATTCTATTTCAAAATTATAAATCACATTTATAATTCACATTTACAAATCCCATTTATTTTATTAATTTATTCCTTAATCTTTGGTTTCTATTTCAATTTCTTATTTAATTTTACACATTAATGATAATTATTTAATATTATCATTCCAAGCAACCAAGCATCCATATATAACTATAATAATTTATGGAAAATTATTTCCTTTATATACAAAAATAATTTGGGTAAAATTATTTCATTTATCTTATTTAAAATAACACTGCGTCGATTTATCTTGTTTAAGAGTTTAGAAACCCCTATCGATGACATGACATCCCATATCTCGACCAGAATCCATAAACACTCACCAATAAGTCAACACAATATAAAAACAATTTTATATTCACCAACAAATACGCACTCATATATATTAATACAGTCAAACTCATTCTAGAGTACTACGAACTCTATCCAAATGAGTAATACCACCATAGCCAAGGTTATCACCACCTAAGCTCTGATACCAACTGTAATGACCCGCTAATTCGTACTCCTTGAGTCGACACTATTCTCCATCAATCAACTCAAGATGCACGGAAATAGGAATCATTTGGGTTAAAGAGGAAAGAGGTAGAAGAAGAAAATAGAAAAAACAACAGGATCTTACCATCACAAAGGAATAAAATATAATAGATAATAAATGATCTTTACACAAAACAAAATACATTTTTATACATTACATCATCAAAGTACAACATCAGAGTTCAACAACATCAATGACATACAACTGGACAGTCATATAAACTTGTCCCCAAAACTGCATACACAGCGGAATAAAAATCAAGTAAGGCAGTACGTATCGCCGTCCAGCTCGTCTCCTGAGCTCCACACCATCCTTTCCTATAATCTATAATACTCGTTCTGACCCGAGCATTATAGTTAAATATCACCCGAGTCAGTCTGGAATACCAATTTGAGAAATCACACTCAAATTGATTATTAAAGTTTCAAAATCGTTTGAAACCAAAGCATCTCGTAAGACCACGCCACAAATAAACATGTCGGGTTTTTACCTTATGATAGCTAAAACATTTATTATAAAATCCACTGATATTATAATAATGTCTATATACAAATACTTATTCAAATAGCCGAAATTGTTACATTAATTAAATTCTAGCTACTAGCCACAGTCGTGGGTAACACAAACAAAATTGTAAAAGGCACGTAGGGAGAATGGATTTCCAACTAATGACTAGGCACTGGGGTACCACCTGTCACAGTACGTGGCCTAGATCACCGTACCGAGGATTACTCCCAATCCCCTACAAGACAAGACCGGGACTACCCTTTACTGGATAATCCCGAGAAAGATCACCCCACGGTTGGGATCAGCAACTGCACCACTAAGCTGAATAAAAAGGGACATCTAGACAGGGATGACCTTACCCTAATGGGTGTTACCCACCTAGCCTTGCTGCATAACCCCTGATTTTCAGTTATTCCCGGTTGATGAGGCTTGAGGCTAAGCGTTACCTTTTTAGAACATATCCCTTGGAATTCTCATCGCCCACCTGATGATGTTCTAAAAGCATTCATCCATACAAGTCTGTCCCGGGTTCGAATAGAACCGAAGGCACTACACCTACTACATTCATTTTGGAATCATCCTCGGGATTAGTAGCGACTATTGCACTTCACTACTCCATCTTCGAATCCAAACTCGTCTTCTTCACGAAAACGTACAAACCGGATCGAAGTGGTTTTCGAGAAATTAAACCCGATCCCGGTCTCTTTGAAACGATCATCGCATAGCCCAATATTGATAGTCGGTTATTTAACTATCAATTAACATTCACAATAACCATCAAACATAAATAATTTTCCCAAATTATTTATTAATCCTCAAAATATCTTCCCAAGATATATTTCCATTTTTCAACCCTTTTGAAAACAGTTTCCAAACCACACTTTTCTCGTGAAATAAATTTTCAAATATTTATTTCCATTGAATACACCAAGCACAAAAATCTTAGATTTTAAAATAATTTAAAACTCTTTATTATAAAATATCCTTTAAAACATTTAAATTAAAAATTACTTTAATACTTATTCAAAATATATACCTTAAGAATATTTAAAATAAAACTACTTTGTACAATATAAAATCGACTTTCTAACCTTTAAAACATAATACCAAGCCACCTTTAAATAATTACTGCTACAAATAGATTAAAAGAAAAATATTTACTTTAGAATTTAAACATTTAGAAATAATAAATTTTCTAAACATACTCTTTAAACAACTTAAAACTTTTAACTTATATTTAAAAAGGGGGCATTTCACTAGAAGGAAAAACTTTGCAATCCAATTAGTTTATAGGACACACATCCACATAAATTAATTTCAAGGCCAAAATCAGCAGAATAATTACTTTTAAGGATAAAGTCTGTAGTCCAATTACTTTCAAGGACATAATTTCTTAGGTTTTTAGGCCTTAGAAACTAATTGTTTTGCATTTTGTCCTTAAAAGTAATTATCTCAGTTGTGTGCCCTAGAACTAATTGCACTTGCTAAAGAGGCCCTTGTGGCTAATTTCCACTTTTAAAATTTGCTTCGAAAACATACTTGGCTATCTAGAGAAATATGCTTCTCTTTCACATCTTTTAAAAATAAATCACTATTTGTTTTTTAAAAAATTTACCCATTCCCTAAATAAATTCCCATCATTAATTTATTCTTCTAAATATCCATTGATATATTACTTCACTTTTATAACCCAGTTTATAAATTTCTTAGCCTCATTCTCCTTGAAATTTCAATTTCAAATACTAGAATCAATTTCCATGTTGATTTCCAAATTACTCCATTTTGAAATAATTTCCTTTACTTACTCATTTATTTTAAAATCCATTGACTTTTGATTTTTATTCCTTAATTATGATTTAAAAATCTTTTTAACTGAAATTACCAATTTCATATTTCCCAAATTTATTCTTTATCCTTTAAATAAATTTAAACCTTTGGTTTTTAAATAAATTCTTTATTCCTTTAAATAATATCACTTAAGGTTAAAATTCATTATTTTTCTGTTTATTCAAAATCCCGTTTTCATACTCGGTACTTATTTATTAGGATTTTTAAAAAAAATCACTTTTATTCCTTTCCAATTCATTCTTATTTTTATTCAAATTCTTTATAATTATTTTACTTAAAAATTCACTCTTTTCTTTTCCTTTTTAAAAATCCAATTCTATATATTCTGATAACTCAGTGTACCGAAATACATTCAAGCAAACCATAGCATTCAATATTCCAATTATCAATATAATTCATCACAGATTATCAAATTTTCATTGCACGGAATATTAAACAATCTAAATAATTTTGAGGAATCCAGTTGGATCCCTCCAACCTGTTTCTCTGCATCCACAGATGTTAGCACAATACTAATTCCACTTCGAGGAGAACTATCGTGGTATATGGGATTAATATAGTATCATCCGCTATTATGCCACGCATAGGATCTCATCCTCTATGTAATGCGGGAAATCAATCACTCCAATTTATACAATATATATATACACACTATATATAATATAGCACATCAAATCAGTTCAAACATTCAACCAATTATTTAAATTTAACCATTTAAATTTAAATAGCAAGCAGATGAGTTAGATTAACTCACCTTTGATTAAAATTTGCAATCCGATCTGAACTGGCTTGTTCTCTATGATATTTTGACCTTTGTAAACATTTACGGCTTTTTTAATATTTGGAATAAACGAAAAATCAATTACCATTTATTTAATTAATTTGCTAATGATTTATTTTTAAACTAATCTTTTTGTAATAAATAATTTTTAGTTACCAAAATAATTAAATAGGTTTATTAGATGACTTGACCACCATAAGACATTATTTTAAAATAAAATAGCAGATTTAAAATTTATATGTATGTATATATATTTTATTTTATTTTTGAAAACACATATACTTATAAAATAAACTATATTAATTAAAAATCTAATTCTTTATAAACTTCCAACAATTTAAAATTCCTATTGTTTTTATTATTTATTTATTTTTTCGTTCACTGTTAATGTCTAATGAACTAAATAAATAAACAATAAATTAAATTAAAGTTTTCACTTAACCTTATATTTAAAACATCGTATCAAAAGCAAAACAGCTAATATCTCACTACGCAGATGCGAACCCATCTCAATCTCGACTGTCGCCCTCTCGTCCTCCTGTCGCCCTCTCGTCCTCCTGTCGCCCTCTCGTCCTCCTGCTCGAGAACGATCCCTAATGTTGTTGCCAACCTCTGTACACACAATGCAAATCCACTCCTCAAACCCAATCGAATCGACCAGCATCACCGTGCTTCAATAGCTAAAGTCGACAACTTTGGCTTGCTTCCAGACGATTCAAGATTCGCCCAATCGCTCGTCCCTCGATACTCAAAAAGGTCGCGATTAAAATGGGGATGAAAGTGGCTGGGACAAACATCGGCCTCGCTGCTTTGATTTGAATGCGGCTCATTTAATTTTGAGGAACGAACGGATTTTATTTTTTTCATGAATTACAATTTGAGAGGAAAGAAAGGTATGCGATAATTTTATTCGGCCATTATTTATTTTAACTTGAGCGAATCTTATTTTGGAAATAACTAGTCCGCTATTTTTTCTCTGAAATTGGTTTTTGTGTTTTGAAAGAAGAAGCTCAGTTCAATTTTAAACGAAAAGGTTTGCGTAGATATTAAAAAGAACAGAGGGGACAGGAAGCGATGGTCGCGTGTAGAAGATGAGCTACAGTGATTTGAATAAAAATTAAAAAGTTTTGATAGGAAAGAATTTCGGCAGAAAGAGGTTAGGGTATATAAATATATATTAATTCGAATTCCAATCGTCTCAAAAAAATGCAACTCAAAATCTCGACCTCCTATCGAGACATGCCGCTAGGCGTTTATAATGTTATACCCCTATTATGAACGCAATGGAAAAGATTTTGAGTCCTAATTCGATCGTATGGTGAAGACAGCTTTTTGGACCCGTAATTATATTTAATTTTTGATAAAGATTTCAGCGTGTTTATCTACCGTATGATCACACAACTACTCTAATCACTACAAAATTTGAAATTCGATAATAATGCAATATTACGGATCCAATGGAATTGGTTTCGTCGAATTCTGAGACTATACCTTAGAAAGCTATTTTTAAATTCAATTTAAACGATATATTATTAAAACTGAACATATCACCTTTAAATTAAATTTTAACCATTCTATTATCTTCAATATCATCATTATAAATTTTATAAGTCTTCAAATTATATTTAACAGGTTTAAAACTGAAAATTCAATATTTTACCCAAATTCAAATTATTAAATTCAATATATTCAATCGCCAAATTCAAACTAATATTTGAAATCCAAGTTAAACTATCTTGCAAATATTTAAAATTAATTAAATATTCCAATTTCAAATGCCTAAAAATTCCGGGTCGTCACACTATGAGTGTCACCAGACTGGTCATTTGATGAACAACTGTCCACAGCTTACGAAGAAGAAGCAAGCAGCTAAGCTGAAGGTGATGGAAGGAGATCCAGGCCCGAGTCAGAGGAAGGGAAAACATATGGCGGTTATGGAAGGTACGATTCCTTTTAGAGATACTTTCATTCATATACTCTCGAACACCGGTGCCTCCCATTCGTTCATATCTAAGGAATTAGTTGATAGATATGATTTGGAAGTTATATACCTTGTGACATCTCTAAGGGTCGGGAATCCCATTGGTGGGTCCGCAACACTTGTAATGTTGTGTAAAGGCTTTGAGCTTTCCTTTTGTAGACTCTCTTTTCTCTGTGATTTGCATGTATTTGAGTGCCTTGGCTTTGATATTATCTTGGGGATGGACTGGTTGGATCATTATGGTGCACAACTTTCCTATTCAGACAGAGCTCTTACTTTGACGCATCCATCCTATAAAGGGCTTGTTAATATGACTTTGGATATACCGAGCTCTGATGCTTATGTTTCTTTGTTTTCCATGGAGTCACAAGAGGAAGATGAGATAGCTAGAGTACCAACTGTCAGAGATTTTGGTGATATATTTGAGCCTGTTACAGGCTTACCACCAAAGAGGGCCGTGGAGTTCCGCATAGATCTAATCCCTGGAGCCCAACCAGCCAGTCGACCACCTACTCGTTTGCCTTGAGTTGAGATGGAGGAACTTCGTAAGCAGTTGACTGAATTGGAAGGGAAGCAGTTTATCCGATCTAGTAGCTCTCCTTGGGGAGCTGCTGCTGCATTTTTAAAGAAGGCGGATGGCTCTCTTTGTTTATGCGTTGACTATAGGAAGCTTAATGAGCTGACTATAAAGAATAAGTATCCATTACCTCGTATTGATGATCTTTTTGATCAGTTGAGCGGAGCAAAGGTCTTTTCCCAGTTGGACTTAGCCACCGGATTCCATCAGCAAAGAGTAGCGGATGATAACATTCCTCTTGCTGCTTTCCGCACTCGTTATGGTTCGTACGAATGGCTAGTAATGCCATTTGGGCATATGAATGCTCTTGCGTACTTTGTAGACCTAATGAATAGAATATTCAGAAGCTAACTTGACTAATTTGTCCTGGTCTTTATTGATGACATCCTTTTGTATTCCAAGTCTGAGCAAGACATGAAGAGCATTTGAAGATGGTTTTAGAGACCTTAAGGGAACACAAGCTAAAAGCTAAGTTCTCCAAGTGCCACTTTTGGCAGAAGGAGGTACAGTTTTTGGGCCATAAAGTCTCCTAAGCTTTCTAGCCATGGATCCTTCTAAGATTGAGGCCATACAGAATTGGAAGAGACCTGAATCTATTACCGAGATATGGAGCTTCTTGGAACTAGCTGGTTACTACCGACGTTTTATTAAAGATTTCTCTAAGATTGTGACTCCTTTGATGAGGCTAACGAGGAAAGGAGACAGGTATGAATGGACAGATAAGTGTGAAGAAGCTTTCTCAAAGTTGAAGGAGATGCTCACTAATGCTCCAGTTTTGGTGATTGCAAAGGGTAATTAGGATCTTGTGGTCTATACTGATGCTAGTGGGTCTGGCCTTGGAGCAGTACTGATGCAGAAAGGACGAGTTGTAGCTTATGCATCCAGGCAATTAAGGCCCAATGAGATTCGCTATGTTGTTCATTATTTGGAGCTAGCGGTCGTGGTTTTTGCTTTGAAGTTGTGGCGACACTATCTTATGGGTGAGCAGTTTGTTTTCTATACAGACCATAAGTCCTTGAAATACCTATTTTCCCAGAAGTAACTGAACATGCGCGAACAAAGGCGGTTGGAGTTTTTGGCAGCTTATGATTTTGATTTTCAGTATACTCTTGGGAAAGGAAACCGTGTTGCGGATGCCCTCAGCCGTAAACACCAGGCAGTTATATCGATGATGGTGGCTGAATGTCGTGACCTAGAGGTGTTAGCTTCTAGTGGAATCTATTATAGTATGCCCACTCATAGCTCGAGGAGGATTTTGGCTAGCTTGGTTGTGAGACCACGTCTTATGGACAGGATTTCTCTTGCTTAGAAGGAATATTTAGTTACTTTAGATCGTATTCATCGGTTGAAGAATGGAGAGGAAGCTGATGATCTGAAAGGTTTTGAGATGGATGATCTTGGTTATTTGAGGAAGAAGGGTAGAATCTTCGTACCTAATGTTGTAGGGCATAGACAAGAGGTGATGAACGACTGCAATTGTTCACGATATACTATACAACCTGGTGGCAGCAAGATGTACATGGACATAAAGCGCCTATATTACTTGGAAGGAATGAAGCGTGATATAGGTGAAATATGTTAAGAATTGCATTACTTGCCAATTGGTGAAATGCGAGTACCAGAAGCCTAGCGGTTTTCTTCTGTCCTTGGAGATTCCATTATGGAAATGGGATCAGGTATCATTGGATTTCGTTGATGGCTTGCCTCGATCGAAGCAAGGGCATGATAGCATATGGGTGGTAGTGGATCGTTTGACGAAATGTGCCCATTTTATCCCTGTCAAGGTAAAGAGGAATGCAACTTATTTGGTGAATTTGTATGTGAAGGAAGTTGTTCGTCTCCATGGTATACCTAGCGCTATAGTTTGTGACAGAGATCCATTATTTACTAGTGGATTTTGGAGGAGCTTACAAGCAGCTTTGTGGACGAAGTTGAATATTAGCTCAGCCTATCATCCTCAGTCCGATGGACAAACTGTGCGAGTCAACAAGATATTGGAGGATTTGTTGCGATCCTGTATTCTAAATTTTGGATGGTCCTGGGAGAACCACTTGTACTTGGTAGAGTTTTCATATAATAACGGCCTTCAGTCCAATATAGGAATGACTCCTTTCGAAGCACTGTATGGAAGACCATGTAGATCTCCTGCATGCTGGCTTGAGATTGGAGATAAGTTAGTTCTTGGTCTCAACACTGTACGAGAAGCTTTAGAGAAGGTAGAGATAATTAGGAGGAGGACGAAAGAAGCACAAGACAGACAAAAGTCCTGTGCAGATAAAAGAAGAAAGGACTTGGAGTTCAATGTCGGCGATCATGTGTTCATGAAGATTACTCCTTTAAAGGGGGTAATGAGGTTCAGCAAGACTGGTAAGCTTGCTCCTAGATTTATTGGGCCTTATCCTATTGTGCAGCGGATTGGGAAGCTTTCCTATAGAGTTGCTCTACCTGAACACTTATCGAGTGTGCACAAGGTCTTTCATGTGTTACACTTGAGAAAGTGTTTGAGGGATTCCTAGAAGGTAATAGAGCCAAAGCAGTTGCAGCAGCTTGGGATCGCTCCTAATATGACATATACTCGAGAGCCTATTCGTATCATTGCCTCTGAGATGAAGAAGTTGTGTAGTAAGGTGGTTCCTCTAGTCAAGGTGCAATGGTCGAGCAATCCGAAGGACTGCACCTGGAAAACACAAGAGTCGATGAAGAGGCATTATCCTGAATTATTTGGCGCTCGAGTAAGGTATGTCTTATTTTTTGGAATTTAAATCAACTAATAAATTTACAGTTATCGCCCTTATGTAGAAATTGCGAGGACGCAATTTTTGTAAGGGGGAAGTCTGTAACAACCCGATTTTTTTAGGGATACTAAATTGGGAATCAACTAATAAATTGATAATTAATCTGTTAATAATAACAAACAATTAAATATTTATGGAAATAATAATAAAAAATAAATAAATGAAAACAAAAGAAAATAAAATGGAAATTTAATATTAATAGCGTTGAGAGGAAAGTGAATGGTAACAAATTCATTTGCTTTTATTCGGCGTTAAAAATCATGTCTTTTTAGTGGTAATGAAATTTATTAACCTAAACTATTTGAAAAGTTAAAGATTAAGAATGATATTTTTTATGAAAGAATGATAACTAATTACATAAGATAAAATACATTTTATGTATGAAAAATTTAGATAATTTTTTTATGTTGATTTACAATTAGGTATAAAAAAAAGGAAAAGTAAATAATAATAATAATAATAATAATAAATAAATAATATTATTTTTATAATGTCATGTAGGAAAGATCTAGAAATTGAATAAAATAATGTTAAGAAAAATTAGAAATCTAGAATAAGGTCAAAATAAAATGAATACTTGTATTAAAAAAATAAACTAAGGGGTTAATTGGGAGAACAATCTAGAGGAGGGGGTTTACAATAAAAACACTATCCCACTCCTCAGTCTCCCCTTTACTGTACGTACATAGAACATAAAGCAAAAAAAAGGAGAAAATCTAAAACCTAATTTCTAATCTTCTCAATCAAATACAAACCTCATATTGCAATTAAAGGTTAAAAAGAAAAGATTTCCCATTCTAAGAGTAAGTATCCATAAATCAATCATATTCTATCCTTTTTCAGTGAATAGCTATTTAGGGTTTTTTTGATTTGTTAGCAATAGGAGGTGAAAGACAAGGAATCCAAGGGCTAGCTGATTTAGAGCTTCAAGATTGCTATTTGGAGTTTTAAGTGAGTGAAGTTATAACCCTATTTTATTTTTCATTTTTATGTATGCATGCAAATAAAAGTGTGAAATTTTGAATAAAATGATTGCTTCCTCATTTCTCAATTATGTATTGTTGATGAGAATTGAATAAGAAATGGGGGTTTATGCATAAAATTAAAATGCATGCATATTGTTCGATTAATTGTTGTAGAGGAAAGAAAAATAGGAAAAAATTTGTTATTTGCACTGCGTGAAAGATATTGTGTAGGAGCCGCGCTGCAGCGCAGCCCTGTGCTGCACTGTGCGGCCGTCTGCGCTGCAGCGCCACCGCACTTTAGTGCAGCGCCGACGCACTGTGGTGCAGCGCCACCGCACTTGTATGCAGCAGGAAGATGCACTAGGGTGCAGCTTCGGCTGCACTGTAGTGCAGCGCAGCACTGCAGCACCAGGATTGCAGCACTACAGCTATGTTGTGCTGCACTGCAACTGTGCTGCACTATAGCAGTGCCGTAGCACTACAGCAGTGCAGCCGGCAGCTGCACTGTGTAGCCTATACAGGGCAGCGCTGTAGTGCAACAGGGCTGCACTATGAGCAGTTCCAGACGGATGAAAAAAGATTAATTAAAGAGAAAATAATTTAATTAAAAATAAATAAATAAATAAAAGTAAATAAAATTTGAATTAATAAATTATTTTACAAGAATTATGAGATTATTGGGCGTTATTGCGAAATAGGGATATAATTATATTTTTTCTATGGGCAATTGTTTTTTTAGAAAAGACTTTAATTCCCTTTTAACCATATACTAGTATTTTAGGAGGATTTTGCCATCATTACTTTTATTCTTAAGAAATGTATTAAAATTATAAACACTTTTAATTCTTATGGCATGTTTTTAAATAATAAAACTCAAAGATCTTCTTGATTTTTGGTTCGGGATAGATTGGACTTTGTTGTACCAATAGGCCAAAGCTCCATCTCGGTCGACCTGATTCAGGATCGCTACCTGAATCGATGGTATATCACTTGCCCTTTTACCACCAAAGGTCAACGGTCTGCTACACAGGGCTAATCATATTTTTGATTGGGATCTCCGATCGGCGGGTCACGGATTATGATGGATGGAGGCATGAGGGTCCCACGTGTAGATCCGTGAACGGGTAGCATACGACATTTTCCTTAGACCATCTTGGTTATCCTGGGTTGATCGCCAGGTGTATTATAGCGTTATGAGTAGGTTACGGTGCTGTTGCCTCTGTGCGCGCTCGAGTTCTACCACTGTGATTTTACAATACTAGCGCCTGTTTATTTGGTACATTTTACGAGTCATGTTAAATTTATCCCATAGTTCCCACAATGCAATTTTCTTTATGTTATGATTTTTTGGAAAATATTAAAGTTGATTTTAAAAACCCAGTATCTTTAGAGAATGTGTGTATGAACTTATTCATTGTTTTACATATGGTAATTCGGTTGGTATCGTATTGGATTGCATACGATATTTTTGGCCTAAAACCATTGTTTGATTAAATGAATTGTTTATGAAATCAAATTTGCATGTTGGTTCACACACATATATGCCTCATGTTGGTTTATACATGCGGCGCTTTCTTTTCCTTTTCGTTGATTGAGACAATTATTGTTCATAGTTCACTTACACTAGAAATAGTTTGACCCGTGTGATTTGTTTTATAATCCTCTGGTCACTCTGAGGATTGTAGTTGCAGGTTAGTTTGTGTGGACTGTAGTAGCATTCATATTATTTTCCATGTTTTGGGCTTTTGGACTTTACAACTTAGACTTAGGAGTAGTTAATATATGTATTATGGTATGTATGTTATTATGTATTTTTGGGAGTGATATATACTATGGACTATGTATCGTGGGCATTACTATTATGATATGTATTATGCATTATGATGTTGTTGTGCTGAACTGTACATTCTATTATATTATGTACTATGTAACTTGGAAAAAGAATTTCTCTTGTACCATTTCTTTGAACCAAGACTGAGCACGTATGATACGTAGAGGGAAAAAAGTCTTAAAATTTCTTGTGCCAATGTTAGTTCAAAGGAATGAGTACAATTTTTACCCCTATCGAGTCCCATTCTCCGTGCTTTCTAACAGTAATACTTAGTATTACTCTTGGTTGGCATGGGTATAGGGGCCCGACGTTACAGTAGAGGTCGACTTGAGAAGGATCGGTAAGACATGGAGCAGCATAAAAGGGTTCAGCATGGGAAGGGTCGACATATCTTCACAGACCAGGAAGGATCGGCATACCTTCCAGGCTACACAAGGACAGGTCGGTATACTCATAATGATGGGATTGATCGGCATTTTCATGGAGGAATAGGCGTCGACATTGATTTTAATAGAGGAATAACGATAGGTATGACCATACCAATCGTTATTTCAGACGAAGTAGGCTTGTTGATCGTTATATTGGAACCACGTAGGTGAGATGACCCTGTAGCCGAAGTTTCACCTATAAATACAACAGGCTTGGCTTCCGAAAGAGGACCTTCATACTGCTTCTCTTCATCTTCTACCTAGGGGAAACTGTTCTATTTTTAGTATAATAAAAAGATTATTCTAGAGTGGATGTAGGCCGGAGTAAACTGAACAACTATAAATCGTGTCTCTTTTACTTGCATTCATTTTAATTTGATTATTCTTTATACTATATCTACGATCATATACTATCTGTGATCTATGACCGTATATTGGTGCTTTCATTTATAACTGGGTGTTGGTGGTCAATTTTGACGCCAACAACTACTCACAGAAATTATGGACTTATATTAGCTAGGGTCTACTAGCTAAAGTATAGGGTGCGACCCCATACCAATCCAATCTGGTTTTTTAATTTTGAGTCATTCTTTTAGTTAAATTCTAGGTTAACTACCATATCCATATTTCATAGAAAACAAAAAAGTTGTAAATGATTTAACCCTCGAAATCGTACTTAAATCAAGGGAAACATTAGTATTTTACTTTACTCAAAATACTTATGCCATGATATGCGCTTTATAAAACAATGTTGATGAAACACAAAATCATTAAGGTCTTCGACCCTCTCAAAACATTGAATGTAAGGCCAAAACTATGTTATACCTTTACAATTATAAAACTCGGCGACGTAATTGCCATTAAAAATCTTTACACACTCAAAAGAATGTTGATGTCTTTATTTTAAAATATAGAGGGATAATTTTGAAGTTATAATAACTTCATAATTTATGGTGTTACAACTATAAAAATAAAACTTCGATAACACATAAAACATTTGATATCAATGCCTCATCGACGATATATATTTTAATAGATGTGATGTCGATACCTAAGACAACGGCATGGTTAGAAACATGATAGGTTAAAATTGACGAATAGTTAAAAACGAAAGGGGCTAAGCTTGATGACAAGTTAAAAAGCGACATAGATTAGGCTCGATGACAAGTTAAAATGGAAGTGGCTAAGCTCGAAAACACCTTGGTTGAGTGAGGCAAAAACTTAAAGTCATTAACAAAATATATCAATATCAAGGTTATAAAAGTTGGCAATCCCTTAGTGGCTATATGCCTCTTTGTATAAAATGCGACATGTATAAGCATCGACATGCCGATGTCAAATCCTATCTTTTATCTTTATTACTTCGGCCTTGACGAGTTGCAAACCGAATCCACTTGATGCCAAACTTGTTGACATCATGCGACATTATTTTGTGCTACGTCGACAACACTGGGATGTGGTGAGACGTCGCTTGACATAGCAAATATCGACATGGTAAATTTGTAATTAACTTTAAAACTGCCCAATTATTACAAAAAGCTATCTCTTTTCACCAACGATCTATAATTTGTCAAAACTTCATTAACTATCCAAACCTTATCACATTCTTCGCTAAGAAAACTATCCCATGCCGTAATATTCTATGCTAAATATTTTTACAATTTAATCCATATTATAAACATTTTAATTAAACAAACAAGCCCTTTAAACTGAAAACAATTTATTTATCATTCCTAAACACTTAGGAAAAAACCCCAAAAATCATAATAATTCAATTTACCTATAATCTTTAACATATAAAAATTTCAGGGTCAAAAACTTATTTTAAATATTTTTAATAATTAAAAACCTAAAATTCAACAATTTTTTCTCTTAGAAAAATCATATAAAATCCATACTTGCTAGGAAAATTATTAAATTAAAAACCTACTTCTAAAATGATATTTCTAACATCATATCAAAATCGCAACTCATTTGGGTGTCATATGATAGGTTTTCCAATTCAAACATATCATAGATTTTTGTATTTAAATTCTAAAAATCACCAACAGGCATATAATCACTCAAACTACTAAAACAAGGCATAATACTTGCAAAAGAAACAAATTTACACTTAATACCGGAACATAATAAAAAACATGAGATGTATATTCATTCATCACCTTGATTTTGATGAGAACGATGAGGTTTGGTATACACTTGATTTATTTAAGCTTTCTTTCATCTTTTAGTTTCCTTCTTGTTTTCCCTTTCCTATGGTCAGCCTCTCTCTATGTTTAGTTTTTATGCATTCAAACGAATGAAGGAAATCAAGAAAGAAGGGTTTAAGGGTAGAAATGAAGGCCATTCTTATTTTTCCTTTATCTTTTTCCTCTTTCTTATCCTAACATTTTATTTTTCTAATTGGTTTACCTTTTAAGATACAGCCTAAACTTAGTTACCAATTCTCAATTTTCTTATCCCTTTGCATTATTTTTTCAATTTATCTAATTAAATGTTCTAAATAATGTTAGTCAAAATTAGGGTTATTACATACTCCTATCCTTAGAGAATTTCATCCTTGAAATTATGATAAGGTAAATACATCAATCAAACATAAAGGTAAAACATACCATCAAACAAGCAAGATAAGTGTCTCTAATCAAGCTCTCTTTTTCCTAAGGACAGTCTCTCTCGTCGTCTTTACACTGGACCTTTACTAATATGTTTGTCTTGTTCCTCAATATCCTCCCTTCCTTAGAGACTTTACGAACTAGCTATCTAACTATATAATGTTCGGTTCCACTACTAAGTCTTCTAATGCAATCAAAGTAATATTAGTTTCTGGATCTTAAGCGCACTTCCTTAGATGAGAAATATGGAGAACATTTTCGACCCCTGCCAAACTACTCGGTAACTCTAACCTATGAGTGCGTTTCTTGAACCTTTTTATAGAAGGAAAAGGTCAACAAATCTGGGTTCTAATTTCCCTGACTTCCCAAATCTCACTACACCTTTCTTTAATGATACCTTGTTGAATACATGATCTTCAATCGAGAAATTTAAGTCTTTTCATCTCTTACTTGCTTAACTTCTCTACCTCGACTGTGCTTCCTTCCTTCTAGCCCGAATTATCTCAATCTTCTCTATGGCTTCTTTTATTAAATCTGGACCAAGAACTAATCTATCTCCGGTCTCTGAACAACACATGGGAGATTTACATAGCCTTCTATATAAACTTCTAAAGGTGGCATCCTTGTGCTAGTCTGATAATTTTTGTTATATGAAAGCTTGACTAGGTGCAGATGGTCTTTCCATTGGTTTGTAGATGGTAAGCGGTACTCATCTTGAGCTCGGTACTTAAAACCTCCTATAGACTCTTCCAGAACTCACTATTGAACAAGGAACTCTATCACTTACTACATTACAAGGAATATGTAGTCTAACTGTATTTTTCACGAACAACTTAGCAAAGACTGGTGCCATTCTACTCGGTTTAACGGATATAAAGTGTGTATAGTAACCCAGATACTTTCATTTCCAGTGTTTGAATTTGGAAATTCATATATATAATCCACAGGTATGGAATCCCACTTCCAAACTGGAATATCTAAAGGCTAAAGCAATCCATTTGACTTCTGATGTTCGTATTTTACCCACTGACAGTTCAAGCACTACTTTACCCATAAGCCTACATCCTTCTTCATGCCTTCCAAGGAGAAACTTCTTTTCATATCCTAATACATCTTAGTTCCTCCAAGATAAATAGTAAACTTCGATCAATGACATTCTCTAAGAAATCCCTTCCTTAGATCTTCTATGACGACCCGCCTTTCTACTCACAGAAAGATGTATCATCAAATAAGAAAAGAAAGCGATAGAAATAGAAAAGAATGGAAAGAAAGAATAACAACATCAAAATCTCACAGCGGAACGGAAGAAAATATAATACATCACATAACCATTACATAGTTTTACATATATCATACTTACACAATATCATACACATGACAGTCATATATACATCTATCACTACATACATCTCAAAATACAGCATACATCAACAAACACAATGGAACTAGATAGATATATACATATGTCTGGACTCCTGCTCTGAGCTCCTCCAGAACTCAAAGATCCAAATCCTATCACTTGGCTACTCATAAAAATTCGAGTACCCAAGAGTTTATGAAAAACAGAAATAAACTCCGGGTCAGACATGGGTTTGGTATTAGTAAACGGTTTAAAGTTGTTTAGCTTTGAAAAACATTTGAAATAAAGGTATCACGTAAGACTCCCCACACATAAACACGGGTTAGTTTTTACCTTACGCTAACCAAAACATTTTATAGGAAATCCAGTGATATTATAATAGTGTCTAGGGTTTTCAAGTAAATAGAAAATAGTCGAAATTGTTATATCTATTAAATTCCGGCTACTAGCCACAAAAGTGGATAAAAAAATCAAAACTGTAGGGTCTCGTAGGGAAAATGGATCTCCATCAATAGTAGGGCTACTGGGGTACCACCCGTCACAGTATGGGGCCTAGATCACCGTACCGAGGATCACTCCCGACCCCTTGCAACATAAGACCGGAACCATTCCTTACTGAATAGTCCCAAACAAGATAACCCCACGGTTGTAGCTAGCAACCACACACAGCCGAAATAAAAGGGACATCTAGACATGGGTATATCTCATCCTGCTTGGGCATGACCCACCTAACCTTGCTGCACATCCCCTGTTATAGCCATTCCTGATTGATGAGGCTTGAGGCTGCGATTACCTTTGTGGAACATATCTCTTAGAATGCTCATCGTCCGCCTGACGATGTTCTGAAAGCATTCAATACATCCTAGTTCATTCCGGGTTCGACGAAACCGAAGGCATTATCTCGTTACACTCATTTTGGAATCACCCTCAGAGTCAACGACAATAACTCTTGCATTCTGAAAACACCATCTCAATCTTCATTTGATATTTCACGACCTAACGTTTAATTTGGATCGATGTTGTTTACGGATAATCATAATTGACACCCGATCCCGGTCTCATCGAAATCCAAACGCCATTTTAAAGGTCAAGTTGTTTATAGTTTAAAAAATTTAATTCAATACTTGAATTCACATAGCATTTATCAGAAATAAATCATACACAATCATAATAGATATATCAAGGTATATCACAGAGTATCACAAAATATCACCAAATAAATATCACAAATCAGAGATCCTACTTATATAACATTCATAAGTAAACATCTTTAATTCTTATTGTAATTAATTCAATTTAAATTAATTACATGAGAACTAATCACTTAATTAATTAATTAATTATTTCATTTCACACCATTTAATTAATTACTGCTTAATCAATTTATTTAACCTTAATTACTTAACTAATTACCCTAAATCATTAATTAATAACCTTAATTATTAATTAATAAAACTTAATTACCTATTTATTAACCACTAATTGCTTCATTAATCAATTATTAATCCTTAATTAAATTACTTAATTATTTAACTACTAATCATGCATTAGTTAACTTTAAGTAGTTAATTACAAATTTATTTATCACATAATCATTTGTTAATCCAAACTCTAATTACTATTAAAAAGTAAATCATTCTTAATTGCTTTTTGAAAATAATTAATTAATATTAATTATTCATCTTAATTAACATTTTAAAAAGAAATTTTCTTTAAACTTTGAAAAAAATCAATTTATTACTAACTACAAACTTTAAATCTTAATTAACTTTATACTTAAATTAGTTACTTAATTAAAATAAATAATCAAGAGTTAAAAACACCGTTAAGCATTAATTAAGATAATTAAAACTTTTATTTAAGTTTTTAACTTAAATTTTTTAAACATTTATTAAATTTACAATGCTTAAATCCTGTTGAATCACAAATTGCTTAATTTTTTTTATTTTAATACTGCAGTTTGAAATAAAACCACCCGAGGATTTCTCCTGATTCACTCGAGAAACACACGCGTTTCCCAATAATTTCCCCGAGTCACTCTCCTGCACTCCTTCTTCTTCCCTTTCCTTTTTATTTCCAGTAAGTTTATATTTAAAACTTAAGTAGATTTAAGCATCAGGAAACCTTTTCACGCACTCGGTCTAAAACTCGAAGCTACCACATCATTTTCTCGAGCACGTCTCGAGACACTTGACATCAACGACACAGATACCCATCCCCTCGCCGTACATGTGCACGGCGACGCTACTTAGATCCGGCGACCTCCAACACCATCGGCCAGTCACAGAACCTCCAAATACTAGAAATCCAAATTCAACTCGACCCCAAAAATATCAAATCGAAAAATAGCACTTTTGCTCGAAGCCTATAGCTTAATCCAACAACATAACCACATCTTCACCGCCGCACAGACCACCGGAGTCGCCCAAATTTCATCCACACCACGACAACACACTATCCTTCTATTCTCCAAAGTCTCGTAACACTCGATCGCGTATAGGCGACGTACATGCCTTGTTACAGACATGACCAAAATCTTTGAACAAAACCCTAGAATGCTCTCGTATCTTTAATTTATGAAATGGAAAAATCCTCTGATAATTTTCTCAAAATCAATGATGTTTATACTTGCTTCAATCCAAATTTCAACATTTAAAATTGATTCAATGACTAGAAATTTGTAAAAATGCCACTTTTGTTCAAATTCAAACTGCTCTTCGAATATGAAACTAAAAAGCTTCATTTTTTTTTCAAAATCATAACTTGCAGTGAGAATTCAAGTTATAAACTTGAATCATCTTTTTATAACAATTGAATTTATCAAATTATTATTTGATTTCCTATAAAACAAGTTACAGTGGTATATTTTACAAACATAGTTTTAAATCAGGTTTTAAAAATCTTAATTTAAGTTTAAACATCTTGATTCATTTGAAAACTTAAAGCTTAACAATGTGTTGGTGAGAATAATTTGAGTTCAAACAGAAATACGAATCCTGTAACAAATAACAGAGAACTATAGACCAACCCAAAATTTTATTCAAACTGAAGCATATACAAACTATATTATTAATGAATCATGAACTGTTTTTAATTAACTTAAAACTTTAAAAATTATGTTTACTCACTAGCAAGGGTTGTTGAACAAAGAACACTTCCTATATTAGAAAACTTTAGTTTGGATCTGCTCTGAGTTTTTCATGTTCTTATTTGAACTAAGTGATGTTTTTAATTTTGAAAAGATGAAGATGTTGATTTTCTTATTCTCTAGTTAGCCAAGTTTTACTGGACGAACTAAATAGCAAGATGTATACATAAATATAGAAGAGAACACATGGTTTATAAAGGAAGGCATTAACTGTTCAAGTTGTTTTCTTCTTTTGTTTTGGTTTGCTCAGATTTTTATTACTGAAAAGTAAAGATTTGTAAATATTTTGAATAGACTTATATTTGGCTGAGATGATGGCATTTAATGCCAAGGTTTCTTAATATGTTTTCATAACTATCATTACGTTTGCTGTATATAAATATTTGTATGTAACTATACACTTTGCAGGTAGATATTTAGTCTTTGTATATGAAAACATTTTGTATAAAGAAGTTTGTTTTATTAACTTCTAGCTTGAACTTCAATATACATATTTGTGTCAGGTATTATTTTATACTTTATTCTTACAATTTTAAACCTATGTTGTATGCATACCTTAACTACTTAATCCTTGTTTTCATTTTTATTTTTATTTTAACTATCAATATTTAAATTAGATTCATGTCGCTTACTGACTTATATTTATATTTTATATTGATAGAATTAGGTTTTATTTTAAACATTATCATCCATATATATTTTTATACCGAATGTAAATAAGGTAAATGTTAGCGCCAAAATTGGTCACTAACACCCAAATCCAAGTGAAAGTACCAAACAACAATCACAGTTCACGGGTAGGATGTATGTAGAGGATATTTAATATGAAAAATAACAGAAATTAAAATGAAAGCCGTAAAGACACGGAATTTATAGTGGTTCGGCTAACTCTGGCCTACGTCCACTCCAGTAATTTCTTTTTTATTGCTGTAACAATCTATTACAGTTACAAAGTGATAGGCTAGCCTTAGCCTTAGGGGATAGAAAGTTAGAGAGCAGGAGAGAGAATCAGGGATCCATTTTCTGAACCCCCAAACGCTGTATTTATAGGCAAATCCCGAGTTGTTGGGCCTTTGTGTGATTCAGGCCCACCGAGTTTATGGCCGGTCCACATATGCCGAGCCATGTAATGCCGAGCCATCAATGCCGAGCCGTTCCATGCCGAACGAAGCGTCTGGAGGAAGAATGCCGAACGAAGTCTGATAGAATGATGCCGGGCGAGGCATTTGAGTGATGCATGCCGATCGATGCTGGGGTGAGGTGTGTCGATGTGAAGACCCGCAAATCCGTACTCCTTGAATATACACTAATCTCCATAGATTAATTCAAGATGAACAGAAATACGAATTCTCAATGTTTAAGAAAAAGAAAAACAAAGAAAAAGAGAGAAAAAGATAGAAAAGATAGAGAGAGAAAAGAAAATAGAAAATAGAACAGAAAGAAAACAGCAGAACAATAACAGAATCTCACAATTCGCAGCGGAACAACATATAATAATAAATGAATAATCTTTAAACAAAGAACTGTATCAGTTATTACATTTTATACATTACATTACATCATCATCAGAGTGTACAACAACAACAACATCAAACAGTGCAGCGGAAAAAGAAATTCTATATACTAGTAATACGCCATGCCATCCATCTTGCCTCCAGCAACTCCAGAATATCCTGATAAACCTAACTCTTGACTGCCCGTGTGACAATTGGTGGGCACCCAGAGTTTAGGAAGGAAAACAATAAACTCCAAGTCAGTCATGTGACTGGTGTGAGAACTCAAAACAGTTTATTTATCTTTAAAATCAAAATAGAGGAATATTTTTAAAGTCAATTCGCAATGCTTTTAAAAATGAGACTACCATAAGGCCTCCCGCACACACACACATGCAAACGCAGAATCGGAGGAGATTTCTCCTTATGATAGTCAAAGATGCTTGATATGCATTTAAAAGAACATTTGATATTATTACTAGTGCATAGTGTAGAGAAAAATTCATTTCAAAAGTAGAATATAAATCTTAGCCAACATACGACCATTATCGTATGCCTACTATAACTACCATCCAAACAGTGGGGCGCCACCATAAGTAAATGATAGGTTCTACAACTAATACCGTACAAGTCACGTATTGTTTCTTTGGATTTCCAACGAATGATCAGGCCAAGGAACTTCCCATTGCCACATGGAAACGCCTCTGGATGGACATCCCGAGAACTTAACCAGCTCTCTGCCAACACAAGGCCTGGTTACCTTTATCACTAGGTAACTACTACACGAGTATGCCATCCCCCGGTCCTTTGGGACCTTTCACCGAGCGCTCGTAATCAATTCACACAATCATAAAGTGTTTTCAACATGAGTAAGTATCTGGGCTCCGAACCATGATACCACCCTTTTCCAGAAGGAAATGCACACATCCTAAAGGGCGCTACCCCTCATAACCTTGCCGCATCTTTCCTGTTTTGACCATTCACGGGGTGTGAGGCTCGACGAAGTCACGTCCACAAAAACATACTTTATACAAAAGCCATGCTTTGGGTCAACAAATGATCATAGAAATGATCACCAAGATAGACGATCAAATAAATGATCCTATCACAAATAATCAACACAATGATCATTTACAGCAACACTCAGCATGTCACATTACCAAATTGGGAATATATCGCTAATAACCTTCAACTACATAACCTCTGAGCTCGTACGTCTCAGAGAAGGGTGTTAAGCTAAAAGAATAAATTCTCCGCCACCAACAGAAATATATTTGAAAGAAATCGGCTTTATATCTCAATTTGTAATGTCAGACATACAATCCATACAAGTCTGTTCCCGGATCGAACAAAACCGAAGGCACTTACAAAGAAGTCCTTGCAATCCGGATATTCACAATCCTGATCGGATTTCCCATCACATATGGAGAACTCAATACCGGAGCAACTCGGTGCAGAGTCAATCGACAGGTCATCCTATCGCTCTCGCAAATACCGGGTCTTCAACACCGATCTTCAAATGCAATTCATAACGGCGTATCACATATTTGGAATGGGTTATACGACCCCATGGTCCTTTCCCGGTTAACCCGAATAGTGAGCGCTTATTCAAAAATAAGTGTGGCATTTAAATTCAAACAAATCACATCAATTACCCATTCAAAGGGAAATATTGATAGTCGGTTATTGAACTATCAATGGATATGCACACATCACCAGTTTCCAAATAATTTTCCAAATTATTTATTTTCCAAAATATCTTTACAAGATATATAATTTTCACACTTCAAAAATAAATCAATATTTATTTTTAAACAAATTCCCCTTTCTTTTATAAATTCCATAGTGAATTTATATTTCAAAATATCTATGAATATACGATTTCAATTATTCATTTCAATTTATCTTCAAAAAGATAAATTCTCAAAGTATTCACTTTATATTGGAAAACATTTCCATACTTATTTAATAAGTAATTCACAAATTTTATTTATTTTCAACACTTAGAAAATATTCAATATACTTAAATCGAGATTAAGTATATATTTCATTCTTTAAGGAAATCATTCTCTTAAACATATTTATTTAGGCCAAAATGAATGTTACGTAAAACATCGTTACGACAACCCAAAATCACTAGTATAGGGATTCGAAATTAAAATAGATATATAAATCCCAATACTATACAAAACATTTCCTTTCGGAAATCATTTACTATAACAACAGTGTTATAGTCCACCATTTCCTTCTATTTCTCGAAACGTTTATTTCAACAATCAATGTTGAAATCTATGGTTTCGAATCTTAATATGTTTAAAAACATCATTAGATCGTTTTAATTCTATTTAAAACATCATATCTAAAACAATTTCTTTAACATGTTATTCACTATTCAAAAACTTGAATATACTACGTTAACCAATTTTTCATCCTTTTTATTCTTTTTAATTTAAAGGATTATTCACAGTTCAAAAATGTGAATATAACTCCATTAATAGGTTTCAACAATTTACTTCTTAAAATAAGTCGTTTACGAATTTATAAAACAACGTTTATAAACTCCTTTATTTTTTTATTTTATAACGACTTCCTTTTATAAATTCCTTTATTAACCTATTCAATTCATAACTCAATTATAAAACAAAATTAATATTATAAGTTAAACACCTACAATTTATTTGTTTGCAAAAATCGTTCCTTTGAACTTCATAATTATAAATCTTATAACTTATAAGATTCGTTTATTTATCCAAATCTATTCTTTCAATAGCTTTATAAATTTTATAAACCTACTACTTATAAAATTCCATTTATAACTTCACCGTTTATAATTCTATAAATTTCATTCTTTATGAAATTCATTCACAATTCATTCTAACACTTATAAAACTTGTTTTATAATTCAAATGTTTTAATTTATAAATATAAATTTATAAATCTCTTATATAAATCAATTTATATTATTATTTCAAAACATCTTCAAAGTCCTTTATAATTTCACCATTTTGATTTATAAAATAATTAAATTTTATAAATCCTATATTTCAACTTTTCATAATAAATTCAATTAATCCCGATTTAGATTCTTTTATAAAATCATTAATCCCATATTTTCAAAAATCAACCTTTAACTATATTTCTCAAAAATATCATAATTTTTATAACATTAAATTATAACGTTTATTTATTTGAAATGGATCAATTCCAAAAAAATATTTTATAAAACATATACTTTTCAAAAATCACTTTAAAAATCATTTTTAAAGTTTCAAAATTTGGTCCAATGATGCTACATACCAAATAGTCAATCACGACAACAACGATATCATATATCGATATGATAATCCATCAAATATCAAAATATCTGAAATCAAATAAATACTGTTGAGGAATCCAGTTGGATCCCTCCAACCTGTTTTCCTGCATCCAAAAACATTAGCACAATACCAATTTCGCTCCAGTACGAAATTATCGCGGTATATGGGATTTAAAATATTATCCGCTTAATAACGGCGCAATAGGGTCTCATCCGCTAAACAAATGCGGGAAATCAATAACTCTAATATATACATATGCCAATATATATATATTGCTATTATATATAATACCAATTTCACTGTTTATGAAATATTCGCGGTATATGTTTTTAATAAATAACATCCGTTTACTAACGGCGCATAATGTCTATTTTAACAATCAATAGATATTAATCATCATTCAAACATGCATTCAAGTATTTTAAATCTAACTATTTAAAATAAAATCGAAACTGATTCGATTGAGTGAGAAGTTCTCACCTTGATTTTAATTTCGTTTTAGCGATTTATTTCGAATAAAATTAAACGGACGTTTAATTTTATCCAAAATTCTCACTAACTTCAAACGACTCCAATCCAATTCCATCGCGTAGTGCTCGTCCATACGATTCCAACGCAACTGGTTTCGCGCGTTTTCGACCTCGTATGAAAAAGTTATGTATTTTTAAAGATTCACGAATTTATATACATAAATTTACAACCTTTTATTTTAATTTTTAAACTTGATCAATCCTAGCCGCAAGATCCATCTCCCCTTCATCACAGCCGCACCCTCCTTCTCCCTCTCTCTCGTTCCATCTCCAGTAACTCACGTTCAACAGCCGAACCCACTTGCTTAGATTAGGGTTAAATTTTGCAACCACTTCATCGACTTCTAGCTTGATCAAGATACTCCACGTGAATGCCCCTGGCCACCTCCACACTCGCCCCAAACACCAGAGAGCTCGGCCATCTCCTCCATCAGAAAACGCGTGCGCAAGTTGCCACCATCGGCCCCCTGTAGCTCCCACTACGATGCTCCGTTTTACATCACAACCGTTCACATCGAAGCTCTCATCTCACTCTTTAATTTTGTAGTTGAAAGATTCTTCAATCGATGCTTGGATCGAAAGATTTTTGAGGAGGAAGGGGAGACAATTCTGGCCGTTCATAACATTTGGAGGCAGCTAGGGTTTAGAAAATTAGGTTTTTTTTTTTTTAATTTTATGAAGAGAAGGGTGCTATTTATAGAGTTTTGAACGACACTATTCATCCCAGAAATTCCGAACACCGATTTACGCGTCGAAACTGACGTTCCTAGGGTTTATCCCGCGTTCCGGACACAATGGAACAGGTTTCGAAAGCTAATTCAGACATCTGTGCGAGTTATGGCTATAAACGTTCAATTTAAATTAAACCGATTTAAGCGATTTTCTAGGCGTTTTAATTTGTACCGGACAAACGGTAAATCCAATTGACACGAAATTTGAAACCTTACAATAATATCACATTACGGATCCGATGAAACTAGTTTCGTCGAAATCCGAGACTTTTTGAAAAATGGCTATTTTAACTCGCCAAATTAAAATTAAAAATAAATCGATGCGTTTCGAGCTGCCACGATCAAACGATAACTCCGATTGACACGAAAATTGAAATCCGGTAATAACTAACTATTACGGATCCAATGGAACTGGTCTCGTTCAATTCTGAGACTGTTCAAAAATTGACTATTTTCACTAGTCGATTTAATATTAAAATATTCAATTTTCACAAATTAACTTTTAATTCGATTTTAAAAGTTCTAAAATATCATTCTAACTTCAACATGATAAAATAAAATTTTACAAATCATTTTCAATCATATTTAACCCAATTTTCAATTATTTCCATAATTTCACATATTAAATTATCGATTTAATTATTCAATTAAATCCAATAATTCAAGATAAAATTTATTCGACTTATAATTTCACTTATTAATATTTAAAATCAATTAAATATTAAAATTTTAATTAATAAAAATTCTGGGTCGTTACAGTCGAGCGTACTTTAATGCTGAGTTCAAATGCCGAGTGGAAGATGTCGAGTGAAGGAATGTCGGACGTACTTCAATGCCGAGTACAAATGCCGAGTGGAGGATGCCGAGTGAAGGAATGCCGGACGTACTTCAATGCCGAATATGCCGAACAAACTATCATGTCGAACATAACTAGGTGCCGAACAGATCTAAATGCCGAACACAAGCAAATGCCGAATATACTTAACATGCCGATCATACATAAATACCGGACCTATCTTCATGTCGAACATAGTTAGCATGCCGAGCATAATTAAGTGCCGAGCACATATAAATGCCGGACATATACAAATGCCGAACATACTCTCCTTGCCCAATTTCATAACTGGTCTTTTGCCTAATCAATTTATGCCGAATGATTGCCAATGCCGAACCATATTTCCTAGACCCAAACCATAGTTGATTCATCTTTATCCAATCATGTTTCCATCTCCTAAGCACGTTGCGTCATCCATCCATCCAGTCGACTGAATCCATCGTACACCAGTCTTGGCGAACGTGCAACCGACTATGTTAATCCCGCATGTCCATGGCCTGGTAAAAAGGCGGGTTAGCACTTGCCCCCCAAAACATGCCTTTCTATCTGAAGGTGTGTTTTGAATAGCCTCAAATCTGATATCCAAAGTCCACATCCTTTTTGTAACCAAATCATCAAATCCACGACCTCTCCGGGCTTAATCTTGATTTTGTAGACCTCGCCGGGTCGTGCTATCCTGTTCCAGCCTTGACTTTTTCATCACGGGCTTGTATGTTCTCCGGCCTCGACTCTCCAGTCAAAGACTTTGATATTCACCGGCCTCAGCAAACCGGCTAAGGATTTTGATATTCTCCGGCCTCGACTCTCCGGTCAAGGACTTTTTATATTCTCCGGCCCCGACTCTCCGGTCAAGAGCTTTTTATATTCTCCGGCCTCGACTCTCCGGTCAAGGACTTTTTATATTCTCTGGCCTCGACTCTCCGGTAAAGGACTTTTTATATTCTCTGGCCTCGACTCTCCAGTCAAGGACTTTTTACATTCTGCCCGAGCCCATTTCTTCGCTCTCCGGCGAAGGGACTCGTAACTTGTGACCATTGCCCTGTCTCTCCGGTCGGGGCAGTAATTATAAAACCTGAACTGTTTATTACATTGATCCAAAACCAAATATAAAACCAGAAATCCGTATCAAAAATCAAACATCCAAACCAGAATGGGAAACCAAGAAAGATGAGTTCAATCCAAACTCCAAAACCATACCAAAGAAAAGTAAATGTCCGAAATACGAAAGAGAGAACCAAAGTTTGCAGAAAACTAGAAAGAAAGCAGAATTTCATAGACTCGGGTAGTACGGTTTTCAGCTATCTCAGAGCATGCCTAGGGACCGTCCTCAATCCCGTACGTGTGTAAGTGACCTAGCCGTATTACTTTGAGTTCTATTACTTATTCAAAACCATGAACCTGTTTAGTTGATAGTAAACCGCCGTTGACCAGTCCCAATGCCGCCATTGCTAGAGGTATGTGGTGGCTGCTCTTGCTCCCCTGCCGTAGTTCGATTCCTGACATATTGCTGTAGGTGGCCATTCCTTACATGCTCCTCAATGATATCCCTCAAATGCCTACAGTCGTTTTTGTTGTGCCCATCCAGCTCATGGAATAGGCAATGCTTTCCCGATGTCCGTTCGTATTCTGAAGGCTCTCTCTTTGCTGGCCTTCGGTATTGGAGCCGCCCTCGAGTGTCCAAGTAAATCCTTTCTAGAGTCTCAGTTAAATCTGTGTAAGAAGAAAACTTTGACTCCCTCCGAGGTTTCTTCGAAGTGCCACCATTTCCATTCGTTTTCCTTTTTCCTTTATCATCTTTGCTTAGATCCTCCCTGGATGGAGCTCCACCCCTCACTGCATAAGCTTTAGCCTCTCTCCCTACTCTCTCAGCATTCGCATCCTCCTGTCTCAAGAACCTTTCCGCCTCATGATAGAACTCCCCGAGATCCCTCGGTGGGTCTCGTTCCAATGATATTTTGAAATCCGAGTTATCCGCGATTCCCGAGACGGCTGCCATCAAAACCATTGACGGATCGGGTCGATCCACTAAGGCTACCGCTGCGTTGAATCTGGTTAAGAAGTCCCTGAGCGATTCCCCTTTCCATTGTTTCATAGATGTCAGAGTCATCACGTTCTTGGGTCTAACTATGTGGACCCGAAACTGTCTCATAAACCTCTCAATTAGCTCCGTCCATGCGCCGATAGAACCATTCTCCAGCTGTCTAAACCACATAGCTGCGATATCTGTCAAATACAATGGGAATCATCGAGCCATGACCTCATATGATGCCCCCAGTACCTCCATATGCCTTATGTATTTCGTCAGATGAACCGTTGGATCCACCTTCCCATTATACATTTCCAAATTTGGTAGCTTAAATTCGAGTGGGTTCCTAGCTTGCCTGATAGTAGGAGTAAAGGGACTCCTATTTACATCCTCCAAGTCTCTATTTACCAATCCACCTCTCATAGCCCATCTAACCATCTCCGCTAGTCTGTCGTTGCCCCCAAGATGTAATCCTTGTCCATCGCCTCTGGTCTGCCCCTCGAGTTTATGAGGGAATTCAGGCACATACTCCTCATCTCGCACTCCTGCACTCCTGTTGGTGCCGGGTTGCACAACATCGTCTGGTATCCCTCCATGGGTTGGTCCAACATTCCCTGGTGGTATGCCCCCAAGTTTAGATCCATCTGGATTGATAGCTGTTTGCTGATTAGGTTTTGCCCCCTGCCGAGCTATTCCCTCTACTTGCTGGTTGAGTGCTTCAGATCCAGCTCCACGGATCTGAGCTCCTGCATTTTCTGTTTGTGCAAATTGTCTGAGAAGAGTCTGCGTCATCTCCTCTTGTCTTTTCATCATCGCCTCCATTTCCTCTCTAGTGATGTAAATGGATGCTCCACCTGCTCCATCTCCAGAGGAAGCCTCTTGACTTCCCTCCTGATTGCTCCTTTCTATTACTTGCTTCCTTGCTGATGGTCTAGCCATTGCTCTTTTAAATCCAAGTTTCTAACTCCAAAATTCCGGAGTTCAATTCTCAGTGAAAGCACCAAAATGTTAGCGCCAAAACTGGTCACTAACACCTAAATCCAAGTGAAAGTACCAAACAACAATCACAGTTCACGGGTAGGATGTATGTAGAGGATATTTAATACGAAGAATAACAGAAATTAAAATGAAAGCGGTAAAGACACGGAATTTATAGTGGTTCGGCTAACTCTGGCCTACGTCCACTCCAGTAATTTCTTTTTTATTGCTGTAACAATCTATTACAGTTACAAAGTGATAGGCTAGCCTTAGCCTTGGGGGATAGAAAGTTAGAGAGCAGGAGAGAGAATCGGGGATCCATTTTCTGAACCCCCACATGCTGTATTTATAGGCTAATCCCGAGTTGTTGGGCCTTTGCGTGATTCAGGCCCATCGAGTTTATGGCCGGTCCACATATGCCGAGCCTTGTAATGCCGAGCCATCAATGCGGAGCCGTTCCATGCCGAACGAAGCGTTTGGTGGAAGAATGCCGAACGAAGTCTGATAGAATGATGCCGGGCAAGGCATTCGAGTGATGCATGCCCATCGATGCTGGGGTAAGGTGTGCCGAGCGTACTTTAATGCTGAGTTCAAATGCCGAGTGGAAGATGCCGAGTGAAGGAATGCCGGACGTACTTCAATGCCGAGTACAAATGCCGAGTAGAGGATGCCGAGTGAAGGAATGCCGGACGTACTTCAATGCCGAATATGCCGAACAAACTATCATGCCGAACATAACTAGGTGCCGAACAGATCTAAATGCCGAACACAAGAAAATGCCGAATATACTTAACATGCCGATCATACATAAATACCGGACCTATCATCATGTCGAACATAGTTAGCATGCCGAGCATAATTAAGTGCCGAGCACATATAAATGCCGGACATATACAAATGCCGAACATACTCTCCTTGCCCAATTTCATAACTGGTCTTCTGCCTAATCAATTTATGCCGAATGATTGCCAATGCCGAACCATATTTCCTAGACCCAAACCATAGTTGATTCATCTTTATCCAATCATGTTTCCATCTCCTAAGCACGTTGCGTCGTCCATCCATCCAGTCGACTGAATCCATCGTACACCAGTCTTGGCGAACGTGCAACCGATTATGTTAATCCCGCATGTCCATGGCCTGGTAAAAAGGCGGGTTAACAGTAAAGCATTTTAATTCAATTATAAAGATAGATTTTATTAAAAATATTTTAAGAGATTTTATTTTAAATTTTCAAAATCAAATTTCCCTTTCAAAAATACAAATCTATATAAACAAATGGAAAACATTTTCAAAAATTTATTCATTTTAAAATGATAAGTTTACATTTTATTTAACTGGATTAAATATTTATTAGAATATTAATGCCAAAATCCCGGGTCGTTACATTCCTCCCCCCTTAAAAGAATTTCGTCCACGAAATTTAAAACAAAAGATAGTTCAAAAGCTGTTATTTCAACCATTCAAACATACATATCATTCATTCATTAGCAAACAACCAAACAATCTATCCTAACAAGCATCACTAGCTATCTGGACACAAATCTGGATAAGCTGTCCTAAAACTATCTAGAGTTTCCCAGGTGCAATCTCTAGGATCCTCGCTCCACTATACTATGACAAGCTTCACTGCCTTGCTCCTGAGTTGCCTCTGGTCTTGATCAACAATCCGAACTGGGTTCCTGACCACAGTCAAATATGGCTCGTCCTCCAAATCTTCCTGAACTGCTGGTTCTACAACTAATGATGGATCATGAACAAATTTCCTTAGATGGGATACATGGAATACATTATGAATTCCAGACATCTGTTCTGGCAATTCAATTCTGTAAGCTACTGCTCCAATCCTTTCCAATATCCGAAATGGTCCTATATATCTCGGGGCAAGTTTTCCCGTCTTTTTGAATCTAATAGCTCCTTTAATCGGGGAAACTTTGACAAAAACCAAATCACCAATCTCAAATTCCAATTGTCTCCTTCTCTTATCTGCGTACTTTTTCTGACGGTCTTGAGCAGCTTTCATCCTTTTCTTGATAAACTCAACTTTAGCAGAAGCTTCACGAATCAAATCTGGTCCAAGCATAAGATAATCTTTCGACTCTATCCAAAAGGTTGGGGATCTACACGGTCTTCCATGTACAGCTTCATAAGGAGCCAACTGAATACTTGCTTGATAACTATTATTATAGGAGAATTCTACCAAATGAAGATTATCTTCCCAAGATCCACCAAAATCCAAAACACAAGCTCGCAGCATATCCTCTAGAATTCGGTTCAGCCTCTCCGTCTGTCCATCTGTCTGAGGATGATAGGCTGTACTCAATCTCAAACTTGTTCCCAAAGCTGATTGCAGAGCCTCCCAAAATTTGCTGGTGAAGAAAGGATCACAGTCACTTACTATACTGACAGGAACACCATGCAATCCGACTATCTCCCTCAAGAAAATCTCTGCCAGAGAAACTGCAGTACGAGTTGCCTTAACCGGTATAAAATGGGCACTCTTAGTGAAACGATCCACAATAACCCATATTTCATCGTGTTCTTTCTTGGTTCTTGGCAAGCCGTCGATGAAATCCATCGAAATCATCTCCCATTTCCAATCTGGAATTTCCAGTGGCTGCAATAATCCGGCTGACTTCTGTTGATCTCCTTTAACTTGTTGGCAGATGGCACAACTAATAATGAAAGCAGCTACATCCCTCTTCATGCTCGGCCACTAGAAAGCTCTTCTCATATATTTATACATCTTAGAAATCCCTGGGTGGATATTTAGTCTGGAGTGATGACACTCAACTAAGACTTTTTGCCTCAATCCACCTATATTAGGCACACACAAACAACCATTAATACTCAAAACACCTTGATTGTCCACCTTGAAATCTGAATATCGACCATCCTTGGTTCCAAGAGTCGGTTCCTCAAAAGATCTATCCTCCATTTGCTTACTTATAATTCTTTCTAGGAGAGATGGAACAACTTCCAAAAGAGATAAAACTGCATTCCTGCTAAGAGCATCAACCACAACGTTCGCCTTTCCTGGGGTATACAGAATATCCAAATCATATGATGCCAGAAACTCAACCAATCGCTGCTGCCTCAAATTAAGATCCTTTTAAGAGAAAAGATATTTCAATGGTTTGTGGTCCGTGAATAACTCAAACTTCTCTCCCAAGAGGTAATGCCTCCAGATCTTCAAAGCAAAAACAATGGCTACAACTCAAGAGCGTGCGTAGCGTAGTTCCTTTCATGTGGCATTAATTGCCGACTCGCATACGCAATTACTCTTCCATTCTGCATCAAAACTGCTCCCAAACCAACTATACAAGCATCTGTATAAACTTCAAATTTTCTCTTCCCATCCGGAATAGCAAGCACTAGTGCACTGGTTAGCCTCGTCTTCAACTCTTGAAAAGCTTCTTCACACTGGGATGTCCACTTGAACTTAGCTCTTTTCCTTGTCAACTTGGTCAGATGCGAAGAAATCTTAGAATAGTCCTTGATAAACTTCGTGTAGTAGCAAGCCAAACCCAGAAAACTGCGAACTTCCGTCGGTGTCTTCGGTTGCTTCCATTCCAAAATAGTCTCAACCTTCACTGTATCTACAGAGATACCTTCACCGGAAATAATGTGCCTAAAAAATTTGACTTTTGATTTCCAAAAATGACACTAAGAGAACTTCGCCTTCAAAACATGTCTCCTTAGAGTCTCTAACACTATTCTCAAATGTTGTTTGTGCTCTTCTTCAGACATAGAATAGACCAGAATATCATCGATGAATACTAGAACAAACTTATTCAATACATCTCAAAAGACTCGATTCATCAGAGAAACGAAGTAAGCAGGAGCGTTGGTTAACCCGAAAGGCATAACTAACCATTCATAGAAATAATTCGGTCCCCTAAATGCAGTCAAAGGGATACTGTCCTCAGCTGCCCTTAACTGATGGAAACCTGAAGTTAAATCAAGCTGACAAAGGATAGAAGCTCCATGCAACTGGTCAAAGAGATCATCGATACGAGGAAGAGGATACTTATTACGGATAATCACTTTGTTCAATTCTCTATAATCAACACAGAACTTTAGCGATCCATATGATTTAGTGACAAACACTGCAGCAGAACTCCAACAAGTAAAACTGGGCCTAATCAACCCCTTCTCCAAAAGATCCTGATTCTGCTTAACTAACTCCTCTCTCTGTAGGAGCCATCCTCCTTCAAGGCTGAATCACTGGCACTGCTCCTGGAATCAAATCAATGCGAAACTCTATCTCTCGATGCGGAGGCAAGCACTCAACTTCCTCGAATACATCAGGGAAATCTTGGCCCACATTGATATCTTCAACCTTCTCTTGAGAAGTCTCAACTCCATGTAAAAGACTACTCAACTGTATTCCAAAATTATCACACGACACTCTGGCAATCCTACCCAAATCAGTTTCCAAAGAAACCATTCTCTCATCACAATGCAGAACAACTTTATATTTATCGAGCCAATTCATCGAAGAAATGGATCCACTCTGCTACTTCTGAAATTACCTCAAGAAAAACTACTAACCAGAAAACCTTCTCGACGGCACACAAAACACTTCGAGCTACATTGCTGACTCAAATGCCAAAGACTTCCTATACAAGGCCCTTCGAGAAACTTGGACCTCGAACCAAACAGAAACACCCTACTCAACTTAGCCATAACACCGAAGCAGACACACTTCCTTAACTTGTTCCAAAGAAACATCTTCGAAGACATCCATAATCACTGTGTCTCATCACACAGCTACTACATCCTGAGGTATCAAGATATCATGACTTTGCTTCCTTCCAACTGACAGATCCAAACTCTAGTTCATCCAAACTTACACTTCAATGATGAACTCTGAACCTTAATAGGTTTCCTTCAGATATCGACGAAATCCTTACCCACCCAAAGTTTACTCGAGATGGTAATAGGTCTGCAGTCTCGACAGATACACTTCCAACCTCAAACATTTAAACTCCAACCATTGGTAGTCGTGTTACACACACCACTACCCTATCTACCTTTATAACTTATATTGGAAAACCAGAACAGGTAACCCAACAAATAGATAGAAATAAATAAATATGTATATATATTAAAATTACAAATACGCTCTCTCAAGAAAGAAATCACTCAAGAGCCTAGGTATTCTCAACTTAGTGCTCTGATACCAACTATGACGACCCGCCTTTCTACTCATAGAAAGACGTATCATCAATAAGAAAAGAAAGGGATAGAAATAGAAAAGAATAGAAAGAAAGAATAACAATATCAGAATCTCACAGCGGAACGGAACAAAATATAATACATCACATAACTATTACATAGGTTTACATATCAGAGTTACACAATATCGTACACATGACAGTCATATATACATCTGTCACCACATACATCTCAAAATACAGCGTACATCAACTAACACAGTGGAACTAGATATATACATACATACATCTGGACTCTTGCTCCAAGCTCCTCCAGAACTCAAAGATCCAAAACCTATCACTTGGCTACTCATAAAAATTTGAGTACCCAATAATTTATGAAAAACAGAAATAAACTCCGGGTCAGACATGAGTATGGTATGAGTAAACGGTTTAAAGTTGTTTAACTTAGAAAACATTTGAAAATAAAGGTATCACGTAAGACTCCCCACACATAAACATGGGTAAGTTTTTACCTTATGCTAACCGAAACATTTTATAGGAAATCTAGTGATATTATAATATTGTCTAGGGTCTTCAAGTAAATAGAAAATAGCCGAAATTGTTACAACTATTAAATTCCAGCTACTAGCCAGAAAAGTGGGTAATACAAATGAAAACCGTAGGGTCTCGTAGGGAAAATGGATTTCCATCAATGGCAGGGCTACTGGGGTATCGCTCGTCATAGTACGGGGCCTAGATCACCATACCGAGGATCACTCCCGACCCCCTATAACACAAGGCCGGAACCATTCCTTACTGAACAGTCCCGAACAAGATAACCTCACGGTTGTAGCTAGCAACCGCCCACATAGCCAAAATAAAAGGGACATCTAGACAAGGGTATATCTCGTCCTGCTTGGGCATTACCCACCTAACCTAGCCGCACATCCCTTTTTTACCCATTCCCGGTTGATGAGGCTTGAGGCTGCGATTACCTTTATAGAACATATCTCTTAGAATGCTCATCGTCCGCCTGACGATGTTCTGAAAGCATTCAATCCATACAAGTTCATTCCAGGTTCGAACGAAACCGAAGGTATTATCTCGTTACACTCATTTTGGAATCACCCTTAGAGTCAATGACAATAACTCTTGCATTCTGAAAACACCATCTCGATCTTCATTTGAGATTTCATGACCTAACGTTTAATTTGGATCGATGTGGTTTACGGATAATCAACATTGACACCCGATCCCAGTCTCATCGAAATCCAAACGCCATTTTAAAGGTCAAGTTGTTTTATAGTTTAAACAATTTAATTCAACGCTTGAATTCACATAGCATTTATCATAGATAAATCATACACAATCATCATAGATATATCAAGGCATGTCAAAGAGTATCACAGAATATCACAAAATAAATATCACAAATCAGAGATCCTACTTATATAACATTCATAAGTAAACATCTTTAATTCTTATTGTAATTAATTCAAGTTAAATTAATTACATGAGAATTAATCACTTAATTAATTAATTATCTCATTTCACACCATTATATTAATTACTGCTTAATCAATTTATTTAACCTTAATTACTTAATTAATTACCCTAAATCATTAATTAATAACCTTAATTATTAATTAATAAAACTTAATTACCTATTTATTAACCACTAATTGCTTAATTAATCAATTATTAATCCTTAATTAAATTACTTAATTAGTTAACTACTAATCATACATTAATTAACTTTAAGTAGTTAATTACAAATTTATTTATCACATAATCATTTGTTAATCCAAACTCTAATTACTATTAAAAAGTTAATCATTCTTAATTACTTTCTGAAAATAATTAATTAATATTAATTATTCATCTTAATTAACATTTTAAAAAGAAATTTTCTTTAAACTTTGAAAAAAAATCAATTTATTACTAACTACAAACTTTAAATGTTAATTAACTCTATACGTAAATTAATTACTTAATTAAAATAAATAATCAAGAGTTAAAAACATCGTTGAGCATTAACTAAGATAATTAAAACTTGTATTTAAGTTTTTGACTTAAATTTGTTAAACATTTATTAAATTTACAATGCTTAAATCCTGTTGAAACACAAATTTCTTAACTTCTTTTTTATTTTAATACTGCAGTTTGAAATAAAACTTCCCGAGGACTTCTCCTGATTCACTCGAGAAACACACGCGTTTCCCAACAATTTCACCGAGTCACTCTCCTGTACTCCTTCTTCTTCTCTTTCCTTTCTATTTCCAGTAAGTTTACATTAAAAACTTATGTAGATTTAAGCATCAGGAAACCTTTTCACGCACTCAATCTAAAACTCGAAGCTACCACTTCATTTTCACGAGCACGACTCGAGACACATGACATCAACGACACTGATACCCATCCCCTCGTCGTACACGTGCACGACGACGCCACTTAGCTCCGACGAACTCCAACACAATCGGCCAATCACAAAACCTCCAAATACTCGAAATCCAAATTCGACTCGACCCCAAAAATATCAATTCGAAAAATAGCACTTTTGCTCGAAGCCTGTAGCTTAACCCAACAACATAACCACATCGCCACCGCCACACAGACCACCGAAGTCTCCCAAATTTCGTCCACACCATGACAACACACTATCCTTCCATTCTCCAAAGTCTCGTGACACTCGATCACATATATGCGACGTACATGCCTTGTTATAGACATGACCAAAAATTTAAAAAAAACCCTAGAATGCTCCCGTGTCTTTAATTCATGCAATGGAAAAATCCTCTGATAATTTTCTCAAAATCAATGATGTTTATACTTGCTTCAATCCAAATTTCAACATTTAAAATTTATTCAATCACCAGAAATTTGTAAAAATGCAACTTTTGTTCAAATACAAACAGCTCTTCGAATATGAAACTAAAAATCATCATTTTTGTTTTAAAAATCTTCATTTTTGTTTTAAAAATCATAACTTGCGGTAAAATTCAAGTTATAAACTTGAATTAGCTTTTTATAAAAATTGAATTTATCAAATTATTATTTGATTTCCTGTAAAATAAGTTACAGTGGTATATTTTACAAACATAGTTTTAAATCAGCTTTTAAAAATCTTAATTTAAGTTTAAACATCTTGATTCATTTGAAAACTTAAAGCTTAACAGTGTGTTCGTGAGAATAATTTGAGTTTGAACAGAAATATGAATCTTGTATCAAATAACAGAGAACTACAGAGCAAACCAAAATTTTATCCAAACTGAAGCACATACAAACTATATTATTAATGAATCATGAACTGTTTTTAATTAACATAAAACTTTAAAAATTAGGTTTACTCACTTGCAAGGGTTGTTGAACAAAGAACACTTCCTATATTAGAAAACCGCAGTTTGGATCTGCTCTGGGTTCTTCCTATTCTTGTTTGAATTGAGTGATGATTTTAATTTTGAAAAGATGAAGATGTTGATTTTCTTATTCTCTAGTTAGGCAAGTTTTACTGAAAGAACTAAATAGCAAGATGTATACATATATATAGAAGAGAACACAGGGTGTATAAAGGAATGTATTAACTTGTTAAGTTGTTTTCTTCTTTTGTTTTGGTTCGCTCAGATTTTTATTACTGAAAAGTAAAGAATATTTTGAATAGACTTATATTAGGCTGAGATGATGGCATTTAGTGCCAAGGTTTCTTAATATGTTTACATAATTATTATTATGTTTGCTGTGTATAAATATTTGTATGTAACTATACACTTTGCAGGTAGATATTTGGTCTTTGTATATGAAAATATTTTGTATAAAGATGTTTGTTTTATTAACTTCTAGCTTGAACTTCAATATAAATATTTGTGTCGGGTATTATTTTATACTTTATTCTTACAATTTTTAACCTATGTTGTATGCATACCTTAACTACTTAATCCTTGTTTTCATTTTTAGTTTATTTTAACTATCAATATTTAAATTAGATTCATGTGGTCTACTTACTTATATTTATATTTTATATTGATAGAATTAGATTTTATTTTAAACATTATCATCCATAGATATTTTTATACCAAATGTAAATAATGTAAAGCATTATAATTCAATTATAAAGGTAGATTTTATTATAAGTATTTTAAGAGATTTTGTTTTAAATTTTCAAAATCAAATTTCCCTTTCAAAAATACAAATCTATATAAACAAATGGCAAATATTTCCAAAAGGTTTATTCATTTTAAAATGATAAGTTTACATTTTATTCAATTGGACAAAATTTTTATTAAAATATTAATGCCAAAATCCCGGGTCGTTACATCTTCAATAAGTGGAGCTCAAATACTTCATTTCTTTCTTAACCACCTATTTTGGTCAAGAATGAAATCCTTTACGTCATCAATCTTGGTTCCACTCTTTAACCTTTTAATCTATTTAGCTAGTAACGGATCATCTCCTTGCTTAGAAGCAATACTTTTGGTCATCACCGGCTGAATCAAACATGACAATATAGCGGTTTCCTAACTCGAACTTGTCGTAGATCTTAACTATACACTGCATGTAGTCAAAGCTTCCAAATCTTTCCGCTCATCCATCCTTGCCCACACTGCATTTTGATGCTTTCTACTGAGTGCGTCTGCCACTTGTTTACTTTTCTCGGTGTGTACTAAATTCCAAAGTCATAGGAAATAATAAACTCTAACTATCTTTGCCTTCTCATATTCAATTCCTTTTGAGAGAATAAGTAGCATGACTATTTGTTATCCATAAATAACACGAATCTCTTTCCCAAAAGGTAGAGTCTCCACATTTTCAATGCAAAAACTACTACAGCTAACTTTAGTGGGGTATCTAACCCCATGCAGCCTGAGCTATTTAGAAGCATAGGCAATTACTTTGCCCCTTTGCATTAACATAGCTTCTAATCTAGTTCCATATGCATCCCTATACACTACCTAATCATGATTCCCATCTATAACAACTAAAACTGGCGCATTGGTCAATTAACGTTTTAGCTGCCTCTTCACATTTATCGGTCAATACATATTCTACTTCTCTCCTTGTTGGCTTTGTCATAGGTGTTGTTATCCACGAGAAATCCATAATAAATCTTTGGTAATAGCTAGCTAGTCCACGAAAACAATTTATCTCAATCTCTATCTAAGGTCTCTTCCAATTATTAACTACTTCTATCTTAGGTGGAGCTATTGACAACTCTTTTTATGGACCAAGAAACGTCACCTCCTTCTTCAAAAAATGACACTTTGAAAATTTTGCTTTTAACTGATGTTGTCTTAGTGTTTCAAGCGCTATCTTAAGACAAACTTAATGGTCCCTTTCAACTTACAAATACATCAAAACATCGTCTATGAACACCAACATGAATCTATCCAAATGCTCTCGAATGATCCTATTCATTAAGTCTACAAAGAAGGCTAGTGCATTAGTCAACTTGAATGGCATTACCCACCATTTATATGAACCATAACTATTTTTAAATGTCGTCAAAGGAATACTATCCTCAGCCACTCTTAGTTGATGGAACCTCGTTACCAAATCCAAAAAAGATAATACTTTGGCTCCACTCAACTAATCAAACAATTCGTTAATCCTCGGCAACGGATATTGATTCTTTGTCATCTTCTCATTTTGCTGACAATAATTGATCCACAACTTTAACAATGCACTTGGTTTCTTAAGATACACAATGGTTGCTCCTCATGGCGAAATACTTGATCTGATAAAACATTTCGCTTTCAAATCCACCAATTGCACCTTTAACTTACTCATCTCAGTAGGCATCATTCTACATAACGGTCTACTTACAACTTAAGCTCATGTTACGATATCTACTCAATAGCTCATTTCGGTGGTTGTCCTCTCATCAGTTCAAAGACATCTACGAATTCTCTAACAAAGAAAACTCGATTCAATTCGCCTTCCACCTTATTACACCCACCAAAGCATATACATCAAAACTCATGTCTTTTGTAGAATATGTAATTCGATCACTACTAGTAGGTTGTCTTAGTGATATTTTCCTATCATGGAAAAATATCATTGAATCATATTTACATAACAAGTCCATACCATAAATTATTCTACAGCCTATGAAATCAAACACATGCAAACTGCAAGAAAATATATGACCTAACAATTCAAACTCTAATTGATCACATTTCATCCCAAGAGTTGCATACCCTTCTATTCGAATCGCAACCCTTAACGATGTAACTAGGTATGAGGTTGATGGGATAAGCTTATCTACCAAACAATGAGATATGAAAGAATGTGATGCATCGATATCAAATCTAACTCTAGCAGGTATACCATGAACCAAATGCGTACTTCCCATCACAGCCTTTCCTTTCTCCTTAGTTGTTGCTCTTAAGGTACTGGCTCCAATGAAAATACCTTTCTCTTTTCAGCTTTAGCTGGTTCATTGTGCTAGTTCTTATAATAATAGATCCGGTCATAGTTGAAGCACTTAATGTTCTTCTTTCCTATCACCTTCTTTCCATCTCCAAAATGACATTCTTGTGGAAAATCGTCCTCTTCTGATTCTGCTCACCTTGAGCCTCCACAACTTTGTTATTACTAAAGAAAGCAAGCATCTCTTCATTTCTTAAAGCCATCTTAACAAATATGTCACATGGATCCCTATCATGTGACAAAATTTCCCCAGCAAGCTCGGGTAACGGTCCCCAAATGACTTCTCATTCCTCTTAAGACTATGTCAACTTTTTTATAAACATACCTTGATAACTCATCGAATCTTGTAGCATACTCCAACACATTCATATCTCCTTGTGCCAACTCAATAACCTTTCTCAACAGGGTAGACTTGCCAATTTCTGACAAAAAAATTCCTCGAACTTTCTCCTGAATTCTGCCCAAGTCAATGTTTCTTCAACTACACCAACTGTTGCACTATACCACCAGTACAATATAGCTCATTGTAGTTGTGTAGATGCTAACCTTCTCTTCTGCGCATCATTCATTCGAAGATCGAAGAAAATCCTCTCATAATAAAGCAACCATTTTTTTAGTTCAATTGCATCTTCAATTCCAACAAATGGTTTTCCTCCAAGCCTTGCATAGTCTCTACATAGCTTAAGGATTATGGCAGTTCGATCAAGGTTAATTGAACAAACCCCATTCTGGAAAGATCTTTATATCAATGGGTGCAAAAGATCTACAACACTTCTTTATCCAGGCAGAAGAGTTTATTCAATTAGATAGGATGCACCATGCTAAGAAAGAATTCCACCGAGAATTCAAGGAAGAGAAATGCGATTTTAGGCACCTTAACAAGTGGCCAAGGGAAGTGAAAACCTAAAGGGAAGTCGAAGAAAGAGTTTTAAAATGAATAGTGCAGTCCTGAACAAACCCCTCTCCCACATACAAGCAAAGATAAAAATAAATGAGAATTTTATTGTGCCTCAAAAAGTTTGAAGTGCCCTAGAGCCAAATAAAGGACGAAGTTGTTGCGAGTACTATAAAGCTAATGACATGAAACTGATGAATGTCGTGTCTTGTCACATAAATTCAAGGCCTGGTCAGCTTGGGAATTTTACAGGAGTTCGTCAGAGAAACTTGAAAGACATCTTATTCAAACTAAGAGGAAAACAATTCAGCAACTCCAAAATGCATATTCATCAAATCATGAGGACTCGTGACATTAGTTCAACCATGAACTTTCTCTCTTTCTTTTCATAGCTCTTTGACTTGATACTTAAAATTTGTATTGGGCATTAATCATGTACCGATTAAAATCTTAGTGCATTTACAGGTAAAAACAAAATCAAGAAGAAGCACTCGTCAGAATCCAGAATACTTAAATAAGACAACTCAAAAGCCCGACACAAGGAAATTATCAACAATTCAGTTAACACCTAGATTTTCCTGTAAGAAATGTTGAATCACTGCTCAATTCCAATTTAGGAGAAAACCCATACATACCAAATCTGTTTTTAGCAAGTGATTTCAAAAGGAAACTTCTCAAATTATATCCTTTTAAGAAAATTATTTTCATTCATCCCACGTCCTGGGGGAAACAAATACTTATTTATCTAAAAAGCATATTTGTACAACTAATTTAAGATATTATAGCATTAGTAAATACGCACCAAAAGACTTCAAATTGAGAAATAATAATGTTTTAAAGTTCGCTAAAATAATTGGCAAGGGTAATCCTATTCACATTTTTTCAAGAAAGATTTCGAAAGCGTAAGAAGTTTATTGGAACTCAATCTAGAGAACCCTATTCTCGACTAAAAGGCTGTTGGTTAATGAATCATGACCTCCTAGTCTCCTACTTGAGATTCATATCTCCATTATGAGAACAAAAAGAAAGTTCTTTTAAAAGATTTAAAAAAAACACTCTTTCATAAAAAGGATTCATGAGTACAAACTATTTTTCAAAAGAAACTCTTCAATATAATATAATGGTCTAATTACAAAGTTTTTTCTTTTAAAAGAGACTTCATTTTAATTGGATAAAAATTATTCTCATATATAAATACTCAAGCCTATAATGTTATTCTGTATCACCTCCTAGAGGGAGGCACATAAGCCCACGACGTTATTCTATGGCACCACTTAGAGGGAAGGACATAAGCCTACAATGTTATTCTATAACATCTCCAAGAGGGAGAGGTAGAACCCCTAAGGTCCAAAACCACCTCTTAGGGAATGGGTCAGGATAGTACCCATCAGCGGCCTTCTGAAGGAAGGTCAGCTTAGTATTTATCCCTTTAAGATAAGGGAAGCCTAAAGAGTGGCTCACCAAGGAATGGACTTAGATGTCCAAGCCCAAAGAGCGGCTCACCAAAAAATCGACTAAGATGTCCAAGCCCAAATGGTGGCTTATTAAAGATTTGACTAGGATGTTCAAGCCCGATGGGGGCTCCAAACAAAAGAATAAGGATAAAGGTGTCCACAACTCAATATCAAAGGTTAAACCCAAGAGAATAAAGGGTTATAGAAAGAAATCAATCCATCCACTGGAACAAAGTTGAAATCCTAAAAGAAGGATACATAAGAGATAGTAGGACAAAGACTGTAACGACCCGTGTAAATTCGATGTTTAAAATGGATTTAATTAATAAGATTTAAATTTAAATTTAGAAAGGAATAAAAATCTTATTTATTTATATGAAAGAGAATGCTGAAATTTGATGTATCAAGAGTATTTAAAATTTACAAATTAAATTATATATCGCAATTTATAGTAATAGTGGAAATTGTTGCAATTGATATAAAGTTTGAATAAGTAAATTTAGGCAAGTATTGAATGTATCAATGAAATAAAATATTGATTTATGGAAATTTAATGTAAACGGAGGTAATAACCTAATGCAGGACAATAAATAACGTAATTAGTACAATCCCTTTTTATTTGTAAACGATTGTAAGATGTTAAATTTTTGAAATGTGAAATTTGAAAATAGATTCAAATTGTATGTTAGATAATAAATTGCAATAATTAAAGTTAGTAATTAATGAGTTAAAGGGAATACCAATTTATTCATAAAGTGAATATAAGTGAATGTAACAAAATAAATAGGAAACGCTAATTATTCATAAGTGATGGTTAATGTAAAAGGAATAATTAATTGGATTTAGAATCTTAATTTGTGTGTGTGCATATATTTATAATGGAATATATAAGGGCAAATATAATTATATACAAGTTAATAATTTATAAACTTTAATGAACATTTCCATTTAATAAATTTATTAGGAAATCAAACTCATTTAAGGGTAAATAATTATAATGTGTTGATGATATAAACGTTACTAAAATTTTTTAGTAGTAACGGAAGTGCAAATGGAATGTAACCATGGAAATTTAAGCTAAGAACTGAATGCAAGGAAATAGAGGCAAATAGAAGTCAATTAATGAATGTATATGGGTTGTTAAGTTAATAATAAATAGAAATTGGACAACATCCATATAATATAATGAATTGCAATGTGTGGGCTGGAGATAAAGGGTGAGTAAAAATTGATTTGTTATATTAATTGAATGAAACTCCAATCTGTTGGAATAAGGTAAAAGGTGTACTTGGTAATAAATGTAAAAGAACTTAAATATTGAATTTATTTAATATATAATAAGTGATGTTTGAATAAAACCAATACGATGTAAACAACAAACTTATAAATGTGGGGTTTAGAGTTTTTGACAACAATTATTATGAGCTATATGTATATTCGGTCCATTCAATTTAATTGGTAAATCATTGAAATAAATGTTACGTTTAAATGAATTTAGGTAATAATGGGGAATAACGTAAATAAATTCTTCATTAAATGATGGTTAGTGTATATAAAGAATGGAGGTAAAACTTTATAAATTGATTTGAATCTGAATTTAATGAAAGGAGTAATTGGAATTAAATGTGTTATATGTTTGAAGCTACGAAAATTTTAATTTAGAAAAAAAAGGGTATGCATTTATGTAATGGAGTATGAATCTATTGTTAAGTGTATTTATAAAATGGCAGTTGGGTAAATGAAAGGGTGCAAAAGTAAGTTTGTCAGTATATTGAAGTAATGTATGATAATAGGTTTAATCAAGATAAATGAAGGTTTAACATATAAATATTACGTTAATAGAGATTTAAATAAAATTCAAGAATATTAAAATAATAGATTTTGAACCCAACATGGAATCCATCTACTTAAAATTTATAGATGGAATAAACATTTGATTATTTAATTGAATAGAAATTTTGGGAACGTAATTTGTAATTTTGAATTTAATGAAATTAAGGATTTATATTGAAATTATAAATTTACCTTCTTTAAATTGACATCTAAACGTGTTGAAATTTTGTAAATGATTGAGAAATTTTAAAAGTGACAGAACGGGTCAATTTTAGAATCTAAAAATAAATTTTGATTTTATTTATTTATTTTAAATTTAATTAATATAAAAATAGCCATTTTGGTCACGGACTCGGATTTCGACGAAACTAGTTTCATCGGATCCGTATCAGTGAATTATTGTAGGGTTTCAAGTTCCGTATCGATCGGGCTTGTCGTTTGATCGTACGAACGCGAAATGCATTGAATTCGATTTAATTGAAATCAATTTGAAATGAATTTGAAAATTTTGTTTTCAGCATAACTTCTTCCTACGATCAAATTTGGACGCGAAACTTTTTCCATCGCGTTCAGAATATTTTTAAATACCTATTTGGATATATGGGTTTAACAAATTTTGTTACGGGGTCAGAACGGACTTTTTGGGCCACGTTAGCGTTAGCACGTTTGTTTATCCGATCCATCTGTTCAAATCTCTAACCTATCTATATAAACCCTCTTATAAACCCTAGCCCCATCTATTATCATTTGGTTGTGTGTTCATTTGTTCAACTCTTTCTCTTCCTCAATGGATGCAAATTTCAGATCCAATTCTATTCAAATTTCAAATGAAAATTCAAACATCTCAGAAAAATTCACAAAAATTATATGTCATAGTTCTCGGAGAGCGTAATCTGCTGGTACTGTTCGTTTTTCAAAATGATTTACCATTTAACCAGAAATTGCAAATCAATCTGAGGCCGTTTATAGGCCATTTGCTCGATCAACGGTAGATCTACGTTGATCGCTCGATCCGATGGTGCTGCTGCGAAGAGGGGGCCATGTGCTTCAGATCCATGCGGTTAATTCTATCTATTGGCACCTGGAATGACCTCGTTTTAGGCGAATGTTTGCACGGCGGCGGAAAGGACTCGGCCTCGTTTTGCGTGCGCAGGGTGGGGATAAGGTCGGCTCGACCTGTGTAGAGCAGTGGTGATGGTGGATCGGGTTGTTATCGAGCGATGTGACGACGAAAATTGGTAGTAGGGTATGAAGGTGGAGGCTCTGGTTTGCGCATCGTGCAGGGAAGAGAGGGTTTCTGGAAACGTGAGTGAACTGTGCAGTGACGTGGAATGGTAAGTTTGTGTGAGTTGAAATATGTTCTCTTTTTATTTTATTTTTAAATTGTTTTCAATAGCATAAATCATCATATCTTTCACATACTATATCCGTTTCACGCGCGATTTTTTTTTGTTAGGATCGTATTGAAATTCCGAACTAGATGACGCTGGTTTGGACGAATTCTGAGACGGTCAAATTTTTGGGTTTAAATTGGATTTAAATTCGAATTAAATTCAAAAGGTGAGTGTTTTAACCCACTCACAATTCTAAAAGTTCTTATGTCTGCTAAATTAATTTTAGATATGAGTAGAAATTTATTTATGGCTGTTTGGCATGTTTTATTCGTCGTCTCAGTTAAATCGCATTTACTTAATTTGACTGTTAATTAATTTTATTTATTGCATATAATTTGACAGTTAGAATTTATTTATTTTCATATTTACTACCTGTCATGGTTATATTTATTTTTATTTCATATTAACTGCCAGTTAAATTTACATTTATTTTGCATACAACTGCTAGTTTAACAGTAGTTAAATTTATTATTGAATATAAACTGCTAATTAATACATGTTATTTATTACCTGTACAATTTATATGCTCTATATTGATGTTGTTTAAATTGGATGATGATTGTAATAATTGGTTGATGATTGATATTTGGATGAATGGATGTTGTATTTTATATTGTATAAACTGCAAGTCATCGTGCATTTTCATTTCATTCGGGATTGCGGTTTGAAATGATATACAACCGCATTTTTATTTTAAATTGCGGATTGAAATGATAAACATCCGTATCATTTGACCATAGGGTAGAAAATTTTATACAGGCACCGAGGTGTATATATAAAATTATTTTTGAAATGATTTTCTATGGTTTTCGAAAGCTATATATATGGTTTATGGGATATTGATTTGGTTATTGATAAAGGTTATTTATATATAGTAATTTTCGGTTTTTAAGCTTTGTATAAATTTGATTTGAAGCATAAACTAAAGTTTGATTTTAAGATCAAATACGATTAAGCATTAATTTAAAATTTAATTTCTGCAAGTTCTATTGACATAAATGAGAATAAGGTTGGAAGATGAATACTAAGTTAAATGGGAATTAAATAAAAAGTTAGAATTTCTAAAGGATATGATTTTTATAACTTAAGTTTGTGTATAGTGATTTAAATGAATATTAGGTTGATTTAAATGAATATATAATAAATTGAAAGATTTTCCACTTATGTGAAGTTAAAGATTTTCTTAAATTATATTGAATTCATTAAGTAAATATTTCAAGTCTAAATAATAAGTAATTGAATTAATATATATGGGATTGTCAAATGAATTTGTTTTGAAATGGTGAAATATTTAAAGCTTTGAACATAAGAATTAAAAATGTTATTTGGAAGTTTAAATCGATATTTGGAATTGATTGTGAAGTGTAAAGAAGCTATTTTGTTTTATAAAAGAAATTTAATATTTCACCATTTGAGAGATGGAAATTTGTTTCAAAGTTATGGTTTTCAAGTTAGTATAATTTGGAAGTATTATATTCAAGAGTTTTGATTTCTAAATATTTTACTTTGAAACCACTATGATTTTTGGAAAGAATATATTAGAAAATAAAGATGATATCATATTGTTTTGGGTTTTAAAAGGAAATGATATCATATTCATATGGTTTTGAAATGGATATTATATTCCGGTTTTAAAAGTATAAATTATTTTAAAGGACCGGGATGTTATAATAACGTTTGGTTGTTGAAGAGACCGGGATCAGAAGTTGTCATACTCTCTGCCAACTCCGAAAACCACTTTAACAACCGTGTATGTGGTGGAGATTCCAGAATGAAGTAGGTCGGTGGAGGCGGTTCCTGCAAGGTAAATACGTAGACCCGACTCCCGTGAGTTGGCATAAGGTGGCTAAAACAGAAGCGATTCTCGGGCCAATGAGGTCATTCCTCTGATCGGACACTCCTCTTCGATATTATACTTTGACTTTGGATTGATTCAGTGGCCACTTTTACTTTGATTTTTGGGGGAGTTTGTTTCGAGATGGGCGGTAGCTGCGGCTACGCGTTTCCATCAGCCCGGATAGCAATTGGTTTATCTACCCTGGCATTGCCTAGTTGTGCCTTGTCACCTAACCTATCGCGCCTTGTACGAGTTTGGATTTCTCCCGTAGCCTGTGTGGTATCCTCTGGTGGCTTCCCGATCAGGAGGGACTATGATATTGGATGGACTATTGGGACTATTACATGTTAAGGGCTATATGGGTAACCCCTTAATGCTAAGAAAAAAGAAAGTTTATTTTACAATTAGACACGATTATAATAGCGCAATATACTACATAGTAAATAGTTTAACGGATCCTTAGGAGATGTAAATTCCGAGCATCTCTTGAGTTACTGCACTCATATTTATTTCTGTTAATTTAACTCACATAAGATCTTTTAGTTCTGACTCGAGTATTTTTGTTTTTCAAATTCGCTCGGGTCAGTACGAGCATTTCAGGATTTGAAGACTTTATTTCTTGAGGACGAAGACGAAGATTTCATTATTATTATTATTATATTATGGTCCCACTACACACTGTATTCCACTGCAATTGGTATTTATTGGTATGTGAACTCTGATATTTATTGTATAAAGAAGAATCAAATGTTTTGTAAACAGTTTTATGAACTGTATATTTATTATTATATTTTATCCTTCCGCTGTGAGATTCTATTTAATTTTTTCTCTTCTCTATTTTTCTTATCTACCCCATAACAATCCACCCTTCCACATGATTTGAATTGGCACGTGTGTCTGTTTAAATCGTGCGAAAAGGCGGGATGTTACATCTGGTATCAGAGCCAGCTTTATCGATAACTCTTAGCTTTGTGGGGTTTGACTCTTTACTAATAGGGTAGTAATACCCTGTGGGAGTCGCTGAGTGTATATATATGAGAGAGCGTATTTGTTAGTGTTATAAAATGATTTTAATATTGTGTTAATCTGTTCCGTTTTGTATTTATAAATTCTGGTTGGTGCATGGGACGCTGTGACATCAGTAGGGATTTCTAAACACTTAATAGGACAGACCTACATAATATTTGTTTTAATATGGGTGAATGAAATAATTTTGCCTATTATATTTTCTATATAAAATAAAAAAAATTCAAATGATATCTATATTTGGCTGAAATATATTGGTTGTTAGGAAGTAAAGTGTATAAATAATAATAGAAATAAAATTGAAAAAGAAAATAAATGAAATTCGGAAATTTAGATCTTAAGTTCCGGGGTTTTGAAGTTTCTTTCGAATAAATTTTGGAATATAATAATGTTGTTTATAAGTATCTTCTGATATAAATATTCATTATAATTCGGAAGAATTGTTTTAAAAGAAAATTTTGGAGAAATAAGTTTTCTACTTTCATCTCTGTCGCTGGAAAATAATTTCGATGATGACGGCCGCATCATCGACTTTCATTTTCGAGTTTCGAAGGGAAAAGGCCACTGTAGTGGTTTTACTGCAGATTCATTTTGAAAAATATATTAATTTTGAATTGTTTTAAATATAATTAGAGATATATAAGCTCTACGAATATATTTATCTATTATTTTAAAAAAAATTGAAATTTAACCCGGTATTAAATTCTTAGATTTCCATTAATTAATTGTTTCAATTATTGTAGTGAATTGAATCATAGGTAATTAATAAATTAAAATCTCCAAGGGAAATAAGAGATTTAATGGTAGGGTACAAATAGTATTAAATGGAATTTGGAATTATAACCTACGAAATAAAGAATATTATTATTGAACGTTAAATTAATCATAGGTAATGAGGAAATTTGAGTAACTTTCAAGTACATTCTTTAAAAACATATATAACTTACCAAATATTAAAAGCTGAAATGTTTAATGAGCAAGATAATAGAAATTTGTACAAGTAAAAGTAGATAATGGAAGTATTCAATGAATTTTCTATTATAAATGAGAATTTAATGTTATAAACTTATATTATAATTGAAATTTTACTATGAGTGAATATAAGGTAAGTATGGTAAATAAACGATTATAAACTTAAGTAATTAAAGTGAAAATAAATGAATGTAATATAATAAAGAGAAATTGTAAATTTAAGAAATAGGGTAGAGTTATTTCTGAATATAATTGAAAGAAATAAAATGGAAATAAAATTGAATGAAATAAATGAAAATAAAAGATAAAATTTTATATGAATGAAAAGAATCAAACAACTAATGTATGGAATAAAATTTATAATAAGTTAATTTGATTTGTTGATTGAAATTGTTGTTTGTCGTGGTTGTGGTTGTTGGGCAAGGAAACTTTAATTTTGTTGGGGTGGATGAATAGTCCATTTTATTTAATCTAAGACTGTTGAGTAAATGATGCACTTGATGGTTTATTCTTCATTCCGTACAAATTTAAAGGTTTTGGACCCGAACAACTATTTGTTTGGTTGATGAATGGTTGTTTTGTATTTGTTGTGTAAGCTATTGTTAAAATGGATGGTTGTTGTATTGCTGTGTTGTTAGTGATTGAAACCACTTAATTATTTCACTTTATATAAATTGTTAACCCTTTAGATTTAATAAGTGAAATGCAGGTTATGGAAGCAATTGCTTCTGCTTTTGGTTCAATAAAGTTGCGTAAATTGCCCGACAAATAGGTACGTTTTCAGATTTCGGTTTATAGCGCTATTTTATATATTTTCCCGTGTAGGGATATATATATTATTTTGGAAAATATTTGTATATTTTGTTATATTTAATATTATATTTTCTCCCTAGCCTCTCCGTACAAAGGAGACTCTGCCAAATTTTCCATAAATTTTGAACTTAGAAATATTTTAAAAATGTTTACAAACTTTAACAATTTATGTATAAAGGATTTAATTGGGTATTAATTGGTATATTTTATGATTAATTATTTTATTATGTAAACTTATTTGTTTATAAATTTAAGTAAGAAAGATATATTGTTTCTATTTCTTCTTTTCCCTTCTTTTCCTTTTCGAGGACGAAAAGTTTTGAGTGGGGGAGAGTGTAACGACCCATGTAAATTCGATGTTTAAAATGGATTTAATTAATAAGATTTTAATTTAAATTTAGAAAGGAATAAAAATCTTATTTATTTATATGAAAGAGAATGCTGAAATTTGATGTATCAGGGTAATTAAAATTTACAAATTAAATTATATATTGCAATTTATAGTAATAGTAGAAATTGTTGCAATTGATATAAAGTTTGAATAAGTAAATTTAGGCAAGTATTGAATGTATCAATGAAATGAAATATTTATTTATGGAAATTTAATGTAAACGGAGGTAATAAAGTAATGCAGGACAATAAATAACGTGATTAGTACAATCCCTTTTTATTTGTAAACGATTGTAAGCTGTTAAATTTTTGAAATGTTAAATTTGAAAATAGATTCAAATTGTATGTTAGATAATAAATTGTAATAATAAAGTTAGTAATTAATGGGTTAAAGGGAATACCAATTTATTCATAAAGTGAATATGAGTGAATGTAACAAAATAAATAGGAAACACTAATTATTCATAAGTGATGGTTAATGTAAAAGGAATAATTAATTAGATTTAGAATCTTAATTTGTATGTGTGCATATATTTATAATGGAATATGAAAGGGCAAATATAATTATATCCAAGTTAATAATTTATAAACTTTAATGAACATTTCCATTTAATAAATTTATTACGAAATCAAACTCATTTAAGGGTAAGTAATTATAATGTGTTGATGATATAAACGTTACTAAATTTTTTTAGTAGTAACGAAAGTGCAAATGGAATGTGTTATCCCATTTTTGGACAAAACTGGAATATCAACAAATTGACAAGGAATGATGGAGATCAGTTGGAATCCAGGCTACGATCGATGTCGCCAAAATTTGGTTGAGCTTCGATCGGGACGAAATTGGTTGGAGATGACGATAAGAATTAGGAGAGGCCATGTTTCAAATTTCAGGTTAATCGGAGTTCGTATGAAGGAGATATGATCGATGTAAGGTAGGAAGAACATACTGTTTGAAACCACCTTCCTCTCACCACCGGACCAAGCTCCACCGGTCCAAGGCCTCACCGAACCAACTCCACTTCCCTTCCTAGCCAACCAACCACACTTCCATGTACTACCGAATGAGCTCCACCGAACCACTCTCCACCGAACCATGCCACTACCGGTCCAGCTCCATCTCCATGCTCCTACCGGACCAAATCCCACCGAACCAACACTCTTCCCACGCCTACCGAACCAACCCACGCTCCACACACTACCGGTCCAGTCAACACTCCACTCACCGCCGAACCAAGGAGCTAGCGAACCAACTTTGCCAGGCCAGATTGCATCAGCCCAGGCCCACCAGCAGCTATATACATCCAAGACCTCTGCCCCCAGCCTCACTCTATAAATAGAGGGGCAGGGGTACAACAATGGCAGACAAGTTTGAGAGCTCAAGCACAGATAGAACTTTCAAACAACTTTCGGTGACTTGTAATCAAAGCTTTGTACTTGTAATCTGAAGAGAAAAGGAGAATAACATATAAAGTGGACGTAGGCACGTTCTGGCCGAACCACTATAAATATGTGTGTCTTTTACAATTTGAGAGTTCAATTCTCAATGAAAGCACCAAAAATGTTAACGTGAACTTCTGACGCTAACACCTCGGTGTGTGTAGAAACAGTGTGAAAGCACCACCCGTGAATGCGGGAATCAAGAAATAGCAGTAAGTAACAGAAAATGCAGTAAATGAACACAGAGTTTATAGTGGTTCGGCTTATGATCAAGACTACGTCCACTTCAATCCTTTTATTGCTGAGTGGATTACAACTTACTACAATCTCTTTCAATTACAATTCAATTCCATTCAAAAGACAAGTAGCTAGAGAAAACTTCGATGCAACAAAGTTCTTCGTATCCATGATTGAATGTGTTGAATCTTTGTATGAAGTTTTATCTAAGCGTCTTGCGTGAACTTGAAGTGATGGAGTGTAGCTTGCTTTGAAGATAGTAAAGTTCCAATGCCTTGAAGAAAAATCATTCCGCCCTCCAAAAAAAGTCCCTTGAATGTTGGTGGTGGTCACGTATTTATAGGGGTTTTCCTCCTTAAGTCGTAAGCCGTGCTTGACTCATGGTTAACTCATGGCCGAGTCAAGTTGGGTCGTGGACGACTTAACTGGCTGAGTCCAAGCTTGGTATCAGAGCGCCCTCAGTCTCCTGGATATAGCACAAGTCCTAACTCGTCCGCAAGTTAAGGCCTGGGCCGAATCATCAGCTTAAGGTTCTTACCGACACAGTAAGTCTACGACTCAAGGTAATTCACGACTTAAAGGTAGAAGCGACTCAACAAGCTAGTGAGTTAAAATTCAGGGCGGCTTAAAAGAAGAAGAATGACTCAAGAGGTTAACAGTTCATGAGACATGCCGACTCAACGAGTTACCGACTCAACAAATTGAGGAGTTGCGTGAGTCACAGAATCGTGCAACCTACGACTTACCTTGAGTCGTCAACGACTCAAACAAGCAAATAAGAAACCATGTCCAGTTGACTTGTAACGATCCTAAATTTTGAACAATTTAAATTGTGAATATTTAATTAATTTTGAATATTTGAATGATAATTTAAACTGAATTTCCGATATAACAATGAAATTGGTGATTAAATATTTAAAATTTAATCTATACAAAGCTGAAGAAAAAATTTAAACTTGACTTTGGAGTTGAAATTGAATATTTAATTTGTAATTGAAATTCAAACTAATAACTTAAGAAAATAATTTGGATACAAGAATTATTATTTATGTAAATTTATAAATGGATGGTTAGTTTGAAATGACATTTTTCTTTTCTTTAAAATAAAAAGGAATAAAATTTTAATCAATACGAAATAGATAAATAAATACACATAGTTAAAATTCAAACAACATATTTATAAACTTTGAAAAATATTATGTAACTACATTGGAGAAATTTCAATAACATAATTTAAACAAAACAAAACAAGCAAAGTAATAACAAAACCAATTGGAATTGAAAATGAAGAAAAATAAAAGAAAATTTGTTTAAGGAATTTTGGGCTTTAAATTTAATCTCGGCCCATAGTGTTTCCTTGTTTGGTTGCCGTATTAATCCAAGACCCCATCCCTTTTCCTTCATTTCGAAAACCCTAAACTAAATAACGTAAAAAAAAAAATGGCGGCCGATACCCCCTTCATCATTTCAGCAGATCGAAAAAAAAAAAAAAAGAAAGAAAAAGAAACCTAAATCTAAAAATCAAGCGAGGAAATGATATACGGTGGCTCGTCTTGCGGCTTTGACTTCAAATCGTTCGTCTTCAGTAGCTCGCGGCTGCTCCAATTCGTGATAAGGTGAGTTTCTCCTCACGATTAATCTTCATGCAAGTTTTTAGATTTGTTTGAAGTGAATTCCTTGGTTGCATGCTAGGAATTGTGGGTTATGCATTATCAGTTGCTCGGATAAATTAATCTAAACTGTTGAACCAATAAGTACTTGATTGCATGCTTTGTTTTGGTGGTTTGTGGTTTTCAGTTGCTCGGTTAAATTTGAATTTTAAACTAATAGGAACAGATAACTCACTGCATGTTGGATTGTTGGTTGCTATTCGTTATCACTTGCTCTGATGTTGTGTTTTTGTACTGTTAAGATCAGATTCTACTCAATTTTTGATTTTAAACTAATAAGAATAAATGCTATTTGATATTTGTTTTAAATTGGTAAGAACAGACACTGTTTAAATTTTAATTTAAACTGATAAAAACAAATGCTATGAATAACCTGATGAGAACAGGTGCTTCCAAATGTTTGATTTCAGATTGTTGTTTTGAAAATTTGTTTTTCTTAAAAACTGACTTGAACAGATGCTATAAATTTAAATTTTTTTATTGTTGAGAACAGATGCTATCATTTTAAGAATCTGATGAGAATAGAGGCTATTAAATCTTGACTTGCTTTGTGTTGCTGCATGTGTTGGATCTTGCTTTGTTAATGAATATTTATATGGAAACCTCTGAACCCAAACCTTCTTTGTTTATCCGTGAATCAATCACTTAAGCCTATAATATGTTGTGATGTTTTGGTACCTGAAATTGTTTTTGTTAAGTGATAATGTGTTTGCATGCTTGTTTATGTTGACTGTCCCTCTGTTTTGAAATGCATGTGAGTTTCCAGCTCACGATTAATTTTTATCCAAGTGTTTAAATTTGGTTGGATTGTATGTTTGGTTGCATGCTATGTTTTGGGGTGATTTTGTTATCTTTTGCTCGGCTAATTTAATTTGAAACTGATATGGGTAGATTGGTTACTGCATGTTGGATTTTTGGTTGCTAGTTGCTATCATTTGCTCGATTTGCTTGGATTTTGAACTGATGAGAAACAGATACTATAAATTTTGATTTAAACTGTAAGCACAGATTCTACCCATTTATTTTTTTAAAATTTTTGAACTGTTAGGAGCAGATACTATGGATTTTAATTCTTAAAACTGATGAGAGCAGATGTTATTGGTTTCAATTTTAAACTGGTAAGAACAGACACTAATTGTGATTTGTTTTAAACTGATAACCACTGATGCTTTCAAAAATTTGTTCTTTTTAAATTTATAAAAACAAATGCTATGTGAAATTTGTTTGTTTAAAAAAAAAAATTGATAGGAACAGATGCTATATTTATTTTGTTATTAAATTGATAAGTACAGATGCTACTAAATATCTTGTTTGAAAACTGTTTGCAAACAATTGCATTATGAATTTAAACTTGCATGTTTGTCCCATGCCTGGTAACCATTAGACCATTTATTATTTTGCACTTGAGTCTTTTGGTACTGTTGTTGTATTGGTGTTACATTTGGTCTGCATTGTAGTTGTATTCATATATACTTGCTACTGTTGCATTACTTGCTTCACTTGAGTTTTTTTTGTAACAGTAGTCTACTGTGTTCATGCACTTTGGTTTGTGGCAGTTTGCATGTCAAGTTGCACCCATGCTGTTGCACTTGTAGTTGTACCCCATGCTGTTGCACTTGGGTCTGGTCACTGTTCTCTTGGTTGTTCTAGTCTTCATTTCCATTGTTGTTTGCATCCTGATATATGTTGCATTGCAGTTGATTCATTTGGTCATTTGGTGTCTGCATCCTTATCTGTTGCATACATAAGTTTGGCCACTGTTGTATAATTGCATTTGATCTGCACTTGTGTATATTCTCAGGTTGCACACTGCAACTGCACTTGCATTTGTGACCTTTATTTGCCTGTTGTTTGAATTGTGCATTATTCATGTGTAGCTTGGTCATTTTGATGCACTGCCTTGATTTAGTTTGCCTCTATCTTTATAGTTACAGGTTCTAAACTTGATTTAAAAATTCAAACTATCCACCTAAGTGTTTTTTTTTTAGTTTTTAATCCTTAAACAAAATATGTTGTATGTGAGTAACTCACTTCTAAACTTATTAATAGGTAAAGTTGTTTATGTTTTCTTTTAAAAATTTGATATGAACTTATATGCATATTATTATAAACCTGTAAAACACCTCTGTTTGAATTACAGGCATGGGCATCTAACATAAATTCACCTCTCCTCTATATTTAAGCTTAAACTGAGAATTTTAAAAACTTTTTTTTTAGTACGATTGTTCATACACAATCTGGAAAAATCAAGAAATATAACAGTAAGGTTCTCTGTCCTTCATTGACACTGCGAGCAAACTCATTTATCTACCTATATGTTCTGATTTTATGGTTGACTCTTGAAGTATGATGGATTTGATGATTGCATGTTTGAATTTATACATCTTTATGGGTGTAAATGTATGAGTATGTATCAATGCATATCCCTGTTATGAGTCAGAGTACATCTTCTCTGTGCAACAAAATCTGTGAGTAAATTCCTGCTTTAAAAACAGTTTCTACCTTTTAAAACTAAGCTAATAAGATTTGCAGTGCTTAAAGTTAATTCAATTGCCTTTCAAATAAGAAACTGTAAAACAGTGGTAAATTAAAAAGATAAGAACTGCTCTGTTCTTTCTTTAGTAAGCAACATCACTATATATAGGTCGTTTAAAAATTTATTTGCTGTTTAAATTTTATATGTGCATGTGTTTGGATATAATTGTGACTGGTATTATGCCTGCGTACATATTTGAATGTGCAGATAGGTGATGCAAATTCTACAGACTTGCTACTGTTTTCACTAAGATTCTAAATACAAATCCACATCTTTATGTCTGAATTTTAGTTAGAAATTATTGTATAAACATATGGTGTTGTTTAACATAGATTAAGTTTGTAATTTTATTTCAGAAAAAGTAAAGACTGTTAGTTGTGTAAATCAATAACAGTACACAATAGTTTCTAAAAGTAAAATTATCAGACAACTTTAATTTATTCAATCAAGTTTTAAAGCCTTAATGCATGTTAAACATGGATATTAAAAACATGCTTCAGGTCTTAAAAAGTTTCTGAGGGGTTAGTAAATTTAGTCTGTGCAGTTTTATAAATTTAAAGATGGAATTCAAATTCTTGAATTAGAATTTCAATTGGTTTTTTTTTAAAATGCAAAGTTTAAATGTTAGTTCAGGTGAGCTCTTTTAGTTGCAGTGCTTCATCACTTGATGTCTTTGATTATTTGGTCTGCACTTTATGTTGCAGCTGGTCCTGCAGTTGTTATTGTTTATGCCTTCATGTTTTTGGACATTTCTGAGCCTCTGTCTTGATTGCCTGCTTTTACATTGCTGTTTGTATTGCTTTGTCTGATGTCTTCATGATTCCTTTGTCTGTGCGTTGGCTTTGTTTCGATCTGATAGCCGTGTTTTTGTTTGGTGCACACGTGTGTACTGCAGCCACACGGGATTGATAGATTTTAAATCTGAAGTTGTTAATATGAAAATTTCCAATAGATTTAAATTAGTTCATTTGTTTCATCACCTCTGTTACCATTTATTCAGTTCATTTCAAATTTAATTACTTGAATAAAGATTAATCCTGACTCGAGTGTTTTTGTGTTTTGCATAAACGCTCGGGTCAGACCGAGTATTTTTGCAGCTTAGAGATTTGCTCGCAGCGAAGTTAGAGAGAGAGGGGATTATCGCACTTCACTAAAGTTTAGAAATTTTCTTGTACTTAATAAAATTTGTTTCCGCTGTATAAAATGTAACTTATTGTATTAACTCTGATAATTGTATATAAAAGAAAGTTCATTTATGAAATATATGTTTGTTCTGTGATTCTGTGACTGATTCTGTTTAAATTCTATAAACTAAATAACAATCCGTCATTCTGAACGTTTCTAGTTGGTTTAATTACCGGCTAGAGGCGGTCAGGGCGGCGGGTCGTTACAAAGTGGTATCAGAGCTTTGGTTTGCACAAAGCTTAGTTTATGGCGTTTAATATGAATAGTTACTAGAATCACTTTAAATGAAGTGTTTTCAAATCTAAAGAAGTTTAAAATTGTTTTCTTTAAAATAAAAGGTATTTTGAAAATTAGAATTATTTTTGGAAATTCCCCTCTCTAAATTTAGGTTTGCGACCGTTTCTCTTCGGTGAGGTCTCGTTAGACTTGAGTTTCGATCGTTCAGAAACTCATTATCGAATTTTTGAGAGTTATGGAAAATGAAATGTAAGTCAAGTGGATTAATGAATTGGTTTAGATTGACTTAAATCAAATATTTTGAATATCTCCAAAGTAGTAATTGGAAAATAAAATGATATGTCAATTTGATTATAACCAAGCGGATTATTGAACTATAACTTGGAAATTTAATTTTGAATTCTTTTGAAAAATTGATTTCAAATGTTGTGAAGAACGATTTAGTGAATAAATGGATTATAAGTATTTAACTTATAATATGAAATTTTGGGTATATAACTAAGTTATATGAGCTGAATTGAATCAAATTAATAAAGGAGATTATAAAACGAAGTTTTATAAATAGAAATGGAATTTCTAGAGATGTTTGTAAAATCCGCAAACGACTTATTTTGATAAGTAAATTGTTGTAACTTATTAAAGGAATTATATCTATGGTTTTGAACGGTGAATAAAATATCAAAAGAGATATGAATCTAATGAAAATTCGAAATAGATTTAAATAGATTCAATGATGCATTTGAATTTGAACGGGCATGGAATTAAGTTGAGTGGAAAACTTAGTATTGGGAATTTGAAATCGGTTTAAAACCAATATTTTTGAAGTGTATGTGGAATTCAAACCATGAATTAAGTTGAAGTTGAAAACTTAAATGGGAATGTTTTTGGGAAGAAACATTATGTAAATGAAGATAATTCATTTTGAAATGTGTTAAGAATCGAAAGAATAGATTTCAACACTTGTTGTTGAAATAGACGTTTTCGAGTGGAAAAATGGAAATGGTAGATTATAACATTTGTTGTTATAGTAAATAATTTCAAAAGGGAAATGATTTTGTTTAGTATTGGGATTTACATATCTATTTTTAAATTTGAATCCTTATACTAGTGGTTTTGAGTCGTCGTAACGATGTTTTACGCAACATTCGTTTTGACTCAAATAAAATGTGTTTAAAAGAATGGTTTTTTAAGAATGAATATATACTTGATTTTGGTTTGAAGTATATTGAATATTTTCAAAGTGTTGAAAATAAGTGGATTTGTAAATTGCTTATTATTGAATAAGTATGGGTATGTTTTCCTATATGAAATGAATGGTTTGAAATTTTATCTTTTAAAGATAAATTGAAAATGAATAGGTGAAATCGATTTGAAAATCGTATATTCATAGATAATTTGGAAATGTTTCCGTTTAAGGAAATCGCTTTGAAATTTGTTTTCAAAGATTAAAAGGTGAAGAAATGGTTTGAAATTTGTTTTCAAATGGTTAAGTGTGAAATTATATATCTTGTAAAGATATTATTTTTGGGAAATTTGAACAATTAGTTCAATTTGAAAATTTTCAAATGATTGAAATTTGAACTAAATTGAGTTTAACTTTGTCACCCAAAACAAAGTAAGTTGAACTTTGAATTTTAAATGGATGATTTGGATTGTATGTCTAACGTCGTGAATTGACGACATATCAATTGATCTCTATTAAATATATATCTGTTGGTGGCGGAGAATTTATTCTCTTAGCTTAACACCCTTCTCTGAGACGTACGAGCTCAGAGGTTATATATCGATAGACATCAATTATGTGTTGAGAATTGACGATGTAGCGTGAAATCCAAATCGAGTGTGTGAAGTCGATAATAAATTGGATTGTGAATGTGTATTAGGTTTGATATAACCTTAAAATTCCAAATCGACTTAGAGGAAAATTTTAAATGGTTAGTGAAATGGAAAATTGTGAATCCTCTATTTGTTATGGGTATGAAATGTTGTGGTTTTCATAACGTATATGTGTGAATACGATAAATTCGAAAACCAATTAGTTTGGAAAAGTAATTGTTGTGGAAAACTTATTTAAGTACATGGGTTGTACTAAGTGTGAAGTGAAATATTATATATGTATGTATAATATTATGTTTTCCAAAATTGAGGATATGGAAAGGTACCTTCCATTTATACTGTGTGACTGTGTGATGGTGATGGAACTCGAGATGAGTATCCATTTAAAAATCGTAGCTACGTAGTATTTCCATTAGTTGGATGACCATTTATATTTCCATTAGTTGGATGACCATTTATATTTCCATTAGTTGGATGACCTTTTATATTTCCATTAGTTGGAATGTCCTTTTGGACTGGTATAGTGTGCTAGCGTAATTCGAGGGGCGAGATGCCTATGGTTACAAGCGATTCCACTGGGATAGTGGCGTAACCGCCGAGTATACCGCGATCTAGTTACACTCGGGTGGTAGCGTAATTTGAGGGGCGTGATGCCTACAGTTACAAGCGATTCCACTGGGATAGTGGCGTAACCGCTGTGTAAACTGCAATCTACAAACCAAAGCGTAATTCGAGGGGCGAGATGCCTACGGTCACGAGCGATTCTACTGGGATAGTAGCGTAACCGCCGAGTGAACCGCGATCTTTGGCAACAACCATGGCGTAATTCAAGGGATGAGATATCCACAGTTACAAGCGACTCTACTGGGATAGTAGCGGAACCGCCGAGTAAACTGTGATCCATGGGGGAATGTGCTTTCCATATCCATTTTTTAAAAGAATTTTTAAAAGTATTTTCACTGGGAATTGAAGCAAGTATATTTAGTACTTGGAGATTGTTAGACTTGCGCCTGGCCAGCGTATGCCTAATGTCTTTAAGAACGACAGTAGACTTGTTAAATTTCGAGTTAGCAAGTATTTTCGAACTTTAATAGAAAATCAATTATCTAGAATTAGAATTCGCATAATTCCAACCTAATGAATTAAGGAAGAGGATTTTTGAAGGGTTTTGAAAAATCCACAGCTTTGGAAAAGTTATAATATGTAAAATTTCTTAAATGTAGTGTTTCAAATTTAAAATTTGGGTTTTGTAAATTGAAAATTTTAGTAAAGATTTTTGTGTCTTGATTGTAGAAAATAATAGACAAAAGAGTTAATTAGCAAAGCTAGCGAGATAAAACGAATAGAATGAATCCTATATTCATTCATCTTTAATAAGTGTTGAACTTGATAAAATTGAGTAAAATATAAATATTAGTGAAATTTTAACAATCATTTTTCCTTACTTGTAATTTCGAGACGAAATTCTTTTAAGGAGGGGAGATTGTAACGATCCTAAATTTTGAACAATTTAAATTGTGAATATTTAATTAATTTTGAATATTTGAATGATAATTTAAACTGAATTTCCGATATAACAATGAAATTGGTGATTAAATATTTAAAATTTAATCTATACAAAGCTGAAGAAAAAATTTAAACTTGACTTTGGAGTTGAAATTGAATATTTAATTTGTAATTGAAATTCAAACTAATAACTTAAGAAAATAATTTGGATACAAGAATTATTATTTATGTAAATTTATAAATGGATGGTTAGTTTGAAATGACATTTTTCTTTTCTTTAAAATAAAAAGGAATAAAATTTTAATCAATACGAAATAGATAAATAAATACACATAGTTAAAATTCAAACAACATATTTATAAACTTTGAAAAATATTATGTAACTACATTGGAGAAATTTCAATAACATAATTTAAACAAAACAAAACAAGCAAAGTAATAACAAAACCAATTGGAATTGAAAATGAAGAAAAATAAAAGAAAATTTGTTTAAGGAATTTTGGGCTTTAAATTTAATCTCGGCCCATAGTGTTTCCTTGTTTGGTTGCCGTATTAATCCAAGACCCCATCCCTTTTCCTTCATTTCGAAAACCCTAAACTAAATAACGTAAAAAAAAAAATGGCGGCCGATACCCCCTTCATCATTTCAGCAGATCGAAAAAAAAAAAAAAAAGAAAGAAAAAGAAACCTAAATCTAAAAATCAAGCGAGGAAATGATATACGGTGGCTCGTCTTGCGGCTTTGACTTCAAATCGTTCGTCTTCAGTAGCTCGCGGCTGCTCCAATTCGTGATAAGGTGAGTTTCTCCTCACGATTAATCTTCATGCAAGTTTTTAGATTTGTTTGAAGTGAATTCCTTGGTTGCATGCTAGGAATTGTGGGTTATGCATTATCAGTTGCTCGGATAAATTAATCTAAACTGTTGAACCAATAAGTACTTGATTGCATGCTTTGTTTTGGTGGTTTGTGGTTTTCAGTTGCTCGGTTAAATTTGAATTTTAAACTAATAGGAACAGATAACTCACTGCATGTTGGATTGTTGGTTGCTATTCGTTATCACTTGCTCTGATGTTGTGTTTTTGTACTGTTAAGATCAGATTCTACTCAATTTTTGATTTTAAACTAATAAGAATAAATGCTATTTGATATTTGTTTTAAATTGGTAAGAACAGACACTGTTTAAATTTTAATTTAAACTGATAAAAACAAATGCTATGAATAACCTGATGAGAACAGGTGCTTCCAAATGTTTGATTTCAGATTGTTGTTTTGAAAATTTGTTTTTCTTAAAAACTGACTTGAACAGATGCTATAAATTTAAATTTTTTTACTGTTGAGAACAGATGCTATCATTTTAAGAATCTGATGAGAATAGAGGCTATTAAATCTTGACTTGCTTTGTGTTGCTGCATGTGTTGGATCTTGCTTTGTTAATGAATATTTATATGGAAACCTCTGAACCCAAACCTTCTTTGTTTATCCGTGAATCAATCACTTAAGCCTATAATATGTTGTGATGTTTTGGTACCTGAAATTGTTTTTGTTAAGTGATAATGTGTTTGCATGCTTGTTTATGTTGACTGTCCCTCTGTTTTGAAATGCATGTGAGTTTCCAGCTCACGATTAATTTTTATCCAAGTGTTTAAATTTGGTTGGATTGTATGTTTGGTTGCATGCTATGTTTTGGGGTGATTTTGTTATCTTTTGCTCGGCTAATTTAATTTGAAACTGATATGGGTAGATTGGTTACTGCATGTTGGATTTTTGGTTGCTAGTTGCTATCATTTGCTCGATTTGCTTGGATTTTGAACTGATGAGAAACAGATACTATAAATTTTGATTTAAACTGTAAGCACAGATTCTACCCATTTATTTTTTTAAAATTTTTGAACTGTTAGGAGCAGATACTATGGATTTTAATTCTTAAAACTGATGAGAGCAGATGTTATTGGTTTCAATTTTAAACTGGTAAGAACAGACACTAATTGTGATTTGTTTTAAACTGATAACCACTGATGCTTTCAAAAATTTGTTCTTTTTAAATTTATAAAAACAAATGCTATGTGAAATTTGTTTGTTTAAAAAAAAAAAATTGATAGGAACAGATGCTATATTTATTTTGTTATTAATTTGATAAGTACAGATGCTACTAAATATCTTGTTTGAAAACTGTTTGCAAACAATTGCATTATGAATTTAAACTTGCATGTTTGTCCCATGCCTGGTAACCATTAGACCATTTATTATTTTGCACTTGAGTCTTTTGGTACTATTGTTGTATTGGTGTTACATTTGGTCTGCATTGTAGTTGTATTCATATATACTTGCTACTGTTGCATTACTTGCTTCACTTGAGTTTTTTTTGTAACAGTAGTCTACTGTGTTCATGCACTTTGGTTTGTGGCAGTTTGCATGTCAAGTTGCACCCATGCTGTTGCACTTGTAGTTGTACCCCATGCTGTTGCACTTGGGTCTGGTCACTGTTCTCTTGGTTGTTCTAGTCTTCATTTCCATTGTTGTTTGCATCCTGATATATGTTGCATTGCAGTTGATTCATTTGGTCATTTGGTGTCTGCATCCTTATCTGTTGCATACATAAGTTTGGCCACTGTTGTATAATTGCATTTGATCTGCACTTGTGTATATTCTCAGGTTGCACACTGCAACTGCACTTGCATTTGTGACCTTTATTTGCCTGTTGTTTGAATTGTGCATTATTCATGTGTAGCTTGGTCATTTTGATGCACTGCCTTGATTTAGTTTGCCTCTATCTTTATAGTTACAGGTTCTAAACTTGATTTAAAAATTCAAACTATCCACCTAAGTGTTTTTTTTTTAGTTTTTAATCCTTAAACAAAATATGTTGTATGTGAGTAACTCACTTCTAAACTTATTAATAGGTAAAGTTGTTTATGTTTTCTTTTAAAAATTTGATATGAACTTATATGCATATTATTATAAACCTGTAAAACACCTCTGTTTGAATTACAGGCATGGGCATCTAACATAAATTCACCTCTCCTCTATATTTAAGCTTAAACTGAGAATTTTAAAAACTTTTTTTTTAGTACGATTGTTCATACACAATCTGGAAAAATCAAGAAATATAACAGTAAGGTTCTCTGTCCTTCATTGACACTGCGAGCAAACTCATTTATCTACCTATATGTTCTGATTTTATGGTTGACTCTTGAAGTATGATGGATTTGATGATTGCATGTTTGAATTTATACATCTTTATGGGTGTAAATGTATGAGTATGTATCAATGCATATCCCTGTTATGAGTCAGAGTACATCTTCTCTGTGCAACAAAATCTGTGAGTAAATTCCTGCTTTAAAAACAGTTTCTACCTTTTAAAACTAAGCTAATAAGATTTGCAGTGCTTAAAGTTAATTCAATTGCCTTTCAAATAAGAAACTGTAAAACAGTGGTAAATTAAAAAGATAAGAACTGCTCTGTTCTTTCTTTAGTAAGCAACATCACTATATATAGGTCGTTTAAAAATTTATTTGCTGTTTAAATTTTATATGTGCATGTGTTTGGATATAATTGTGACTGGTATTATGCCTGCGTACATATTTGAATGTGCAGATAGGTGATGCAAATTCTACAGACTTGCTACTGTTTTCACTAAGATTCTAAATACAAATCCACATCTTTATGTCTGAATTTTAGTTAGAAATTATTGTATAAACATATGGTGTTGTTTAACATAGATTAAGTTTGTAATTTTATTTCAGAAAAAGTAAAGACTGTTAGTTGTGTAAATCAATAACAGTACACAATAGTTTCTAAAAGTAAAATTATCAGACAACTTTAATTTATTCAATCAAGTTTTAAAGCCTTAATGCATGTTAAACATGGATATTAAAAACATGCTTCAGGTCTTAAAAAGTTTCTGAGGGGTTAGTAAATTTAGTCTGTGCAGTTTTATAAATTTAAAGATGGAATTCAAATTCTTGAATTAGAATTTCAATTGGTTTTTTTTTAAAATGCAAAGTTTAAATGTTAGTTCAGGTGAGCTCTTTTAGTTGCAGTGCTTCATCACTTGATGTCTTTGATTATTTGGTCTGCACTTTATGTTGCAGCTGGTCCTGCAGTTGTTATTGTTTATGCCTTCATGTTTTTGGACATTTCTGAGCCTCTGTCTTGATTGCCTGCTTTTACATTGCTGTTTGTATTGCTTTGTCTGATGTCTTCATGATTCCTTTGTCTGTGCGTTGGCTTTGTTTCGATCTGATAGCCGTGTTTTTGTTTGGTGCACACGTGTGTACTGCAGCCACACGGGATTGATAGATTTTAAATCTGAAGTTGTTAATATGAAAATTTCCAATAGATTTAAATTAGTTCATTTGTTTCATCACCTCTGTTACCATTTATTCAGTTCATTTCAAATTTAATTACTTGAATAAAGATTAATCCTGACTCGAGTGTTTTTGTGTTTTGCATAAACGCTCGGGTCAGACCGAGTATTTTTGCAGCTTAGAGATTTGCTCGCAGCGAAGTTAGAGAGAGAGGGGATTATCGCACTTCACTAAAGTTTAGAAATTTTCTTGTACTTAATAAAATTTGTTTCCGCTGTATAAAATGTAACTTATTGTATTAACTCTGATAATTGTATATAAAAGAAAGTTCATTTATGAAATATATATTTGTTCTGTGATTCTGTGACTGATTCTGTTTAAATTCTATAAACTAAATAACAATCCGTCATTCTGAACGTTTCTAGTTGGTTTAATTACCGGCTAGAGGCGGTCAGGGCGGCGGGTCGTTACAAAGAAGAAAGAAAAGAAAGAGAAGAGAAAACAGAAAAACAAGTAACAGAACGAGAAACAATAACAGAATCTCACAGTCGCAGCGGAACAACATATAATAGATAAATGAATATTCATTAAAACAAAAGAACTATACATTTTATACATTACATCACATTACATTACATCAATCAGAGTGTACGACAACAACAGCGGAAAGAAATACTATATACAATAGATAATAGACTACGCTATCTGGCTCGCCTCCAGATCTGCACAGCAACTCCCGAATCCAGAATAACCTGATAACCTAACTCTAGACTGCCCGTGTGGAAAATAGTGGGCACCCAGAGTTTAGGAAAGGAACAATAAACTCCAGGTCAGTCATGGGACTGGTGTGAGAACTCAAAACAGTTTATCTTTAAACAAGCAACAAGAAAATTTAAATTTTGAAATCCGCAATGCTTTTGGAAAATGAAACTACCATAAGGCCTCCCGGCACACACACAATGCAAACGCACACATGGGGGAGATTTCTCCTTATGATAGTCAAACATGCTTACTACGAGAAAAATTCTTTGATATTATTACTAGTGCATAGTGGAAAATATTTCGAAAGTATAATATAAATCCTAGCCAGCATAGGTACCATGATACTATGCCTACTATAGCTGCCATGTTAAATGGCAGGTTCTACAACTAAAACCGTACAGGGCGCGTATTGGATGAATGGATTTCCAACAAATGGTCAGGCTAAGGAACTTCCTACTGCCACATGGGATCGCCTCTGGCGGGACGTCCCGAGAACTAACGTTACGGTTAGATCTCTGCCAACACAAGGCCGGGTTACCTCTGTAACTAGGTAACTACTACACGAATATGCCATCCCCCGGTCCTTTGGGACCTTTATCCGAGCGCTCGCAACAACAACACCACACAGTAATAGGTATAGTGTATCAACATGAGTAAGTATCTGGGCTCCATACCATGATACCACCCTTTACCAGAAGGAAATGACATACCCTAAAGGGCGCGACCCTCATAACCTTGCCGCATATTCCTGTTTCGACCATTTCCGGGGAGTGAGGTCCTGACGAAATCTCGTCCACAAAGCTACGCTTTGTGTAACAAAGCCATGCTTCGGGTCCACAGATGACCAAAGCAATAATCACAAAGATAAATGATCAAACAAATGATCATATCACAAATGACCAACCAATGATCATCACACAGCAGCACTCAGCATGCCACATTACCAGATTGGGAAATATCGCTGATAACCTTCAACTACATAACCTCTGAGCTCGTACGTCTCAGAGAAGGGTGTTAAGCTAAGAGAATAAATTCTCCGCCACCAACAGAAATGTATTTGAAAGAAATCTGCTCTATCTCTCAAAATGTAATGTCAGACACGTAACCATACAAGTCTGTTCCGGGTTCGAACAGAACCGAAGGCACTTCCAAAGAAGCCCTTGCAATCCGGGTATTCACAATCCCGATAAAATTTCCCATCACAAAGGAAATCTCCATATCGTAGCTAACGATGCGGAGACAATCGATAGGTCATCCTATCGTTTTCACAAATACCCGGTCTTCAACACCGGTCTTCAAATGCAATCCAAACGACGTATCGCATATTCGGAATGGGATATATGACACAAAGGTCCTCTCCCGGCTAAACCGAATAGCGAGCGCTTATTTTAAAAATAAGTGTGCATTCAATTCCAAACAAACACAATCAATACCATCCAAGGGTAAATATTGATAGTCGGTTATTTAACTATCAATAAAGATGCGCCACATCATCAGATTCCAAATAATTTTTCCAAAATTATTAAGTCCCAAAATATCTTTACAAGATATATATACACAATTTCCAAATAATTGCCCAATTTATTTGCTTTACCAAAACCACTTCACGATAAAATTTTCCACACTTAACCAATTGAAAAACCAATTTTCAATTTACCTTTACCATTTGAAAACCAATTTTCAAATTACATTAACCATTTGCAAACCAATTTCAAATCACCTTAACCATTTGAAAACTAATTTCAAATCACCTTAACCATTTGAAAACTAATTTCAAATCACCTTAACCATTTGAAAACTAATTTCAAATCACCTTAACCATTTGAAAACTAATTTCAAATGGTTGAGGTGTGTGATTTGAAATTTGTTTTCAAATGGTTGAGTTGTGTAATTTGAAATGGGTTTTCAAATGGTTAAGTGTGGAAATTTTATCGTGTAAAGGTGTTTTGGTAAAGCAAATAAATTGGGCAATTATTTGGAAATTGTGTATATATATCTTGTAAAGATATTTTGGGACTTAATAATTTTGGAAAAATTATTTGGAATCTGATGATGTGGCGCATCTTTATTGATAGTTAAATAACCGACTATCAATATTTACCCTTGGATGGTATTGATTGTGTTTGTTTGGAATTGAATGCACACTTATTTTTAAAATAAGCGCTCGCTATTCGGTTTAGCCGGGAGAGGACCTTTGTGTCATATATCCCATTCCGAATATGCGATACGTCGTTTGGATTGCATTTGAAGACCGGTGTTGAAGACCGGGTATTTGTGAAAACGATAGGATGACCTATCGATTGTCTCCGCATCGTTAGCTACGATATGGAGATTTCCTTTGTGATGGGAAATTTTATCGGGATTGTGAATACCCGGATTGCAAGGGCTTCTTTGGAAGTGCCTTCGGTTCTGTTCGAACCCGGAACAGACTTGTATGGTTACGTGTCTGACATTACATTTTGAGAGATAGAGCAGATTTCTTTCAAATACATTTCTGTTGGTGGCGGAGAATTTATTCTCTTAGCTTAACACCCTTCTCTGAGACGTACGAGCTCAGAGGTTATGTAGTTGAAGGTTATCAGCGATATTTCCCAATCTGGTAATGTGGCATGCTGAGTGCTGCTGTGTGATGATCATTGGTTGATCGTTTGGATATGATCATTTGTTTGATCATTTATCTTTGTGATTATTGCTTTGGTCATCTGTGGACCCAAAGCATGGCTTTGTTGCACAAAGCGTAGCTTTGTGGACGAGACTTCGTCAGGACCTCACTCCCCGGAAATGGTCGAAACAGGAATATGCGGCAAGGTTATGAGGGTCGCTCCCTTTAGGGTATGTCATTTCCTTCTGGAAAAGGGTGGTATCATGGTATGGAGCCCAGATATTTACTCATGTGGAAACACTATATCTATTTCTGTGTGGTGTTGTTGGTATCGAGCGCTCGGATAAAGGTCCCAAAGGACCGGGGGATGACATATTCGTGTAGTAGTTACCTAGTTACAGAGGTAACCCGGCCTTGTGTTGGCAGAGATCTAACCGTAACGTTAGTTTCTCGGGACGTCCCGCCAGAGGCGATCCCATGTGGCAGTAGGAAGTTCCTTAGCCTGACCATTTGTTGGAAATCCATTCATCCAATACGCGCCCTGTACGGTTTTAGTTGTAGAACCTGCCATTTAACATGGCAGCTATAGTAGGCATAGTATCATGGTACCTATGCTGGCTAGGATTTATATTATACTTTCGAAATATTTTCCACTATGCACTAGTAATAATATCAAAGAATTTTTCTCGTAGTAAGCATGTTTGACTATCATAAGGAGAAATCTCCCCCATGTGTGCGTTTGCATTGTGTGTGTGCCGGGAGGCCTTATGGTAGTTTCATTTTCCAAAAAGCATTGCGGATTTAAAAATTTAAATTTTCTTGTTGCTTGTTTAAAGATAAACTGTTTTTGAGTTCTCACACCAGTCCCATGACTGACCTGGAGTTTATTGTTCCTTTCCTAAACTCTGGGTGCCCACTATTTTCCACACGGGCAGTCTGGAGTTAGGTTATCAGGTTATTCTGGATTCGGGAGTTGCTGTGCAGATCTGGAGGCGAGCCAGATAGCGTAGTCTATTATATATTGTATATAGTATTTCTTTCCGCTGTTGTTGTCGTACACTCTGATTGATGTAATGTAATGTGATGTAATGTATAAAATGTATAGTTCTTTTGTTTTAATGAATATTCATTTATCTATTATATGTTGTTCCGCTGCGACTGTGAGATTCTGTTATTGTTTCTCGTTCTGTTACTTGTTTTTCTGTTTTCTCTTCTCTTTCTTTTCTTTCTTCTTCTACCTCTTTCTTCTTCTAAAACTCTAACGGTTCGATTTTTCGGCAACGAAAAATCGCGATCGTTACATTTTAAACTGAATTTCGGGACGAAATTCTTTTAAGGAGGGGAGATTGTAACGATCCTAAATTTTGAACAATTTAAATTGTGAATATTTAATTAATTTTGAATATTTGAATGATAATTTAAACTGAATTTCCGATATAACAATGAAATTGGTGATTAAATATTTAAAATTTAATCTATACAAAGCTGAAGAAAAATTTAAACTTGACTTTGGAGTTGAAATTGAATATTTAATTTGTAATTGAAATTCAAACTAATGACTTAAGAAAATAATTTGGATACAAGAATTTTTATTTATGTAAATTAATAAACTGATGGTTAAAATTTTAATAACATTCTTTTCTTTAGCTTAAATAAAAAAAAAATCAATACAAAATAAAATAAACAAATACACTTAGTAAAAAAAAAAAAAAAAAAAAAATTTAACAACATAACTTAAACAAAAATTTACAAAACAAAGTAATGAAAATAATTAGACAAAACAAATTGGATTTAGATAAATAGAAAAAAAAATAAGAGGAAAACTTGTTTATGGTTTGGGCTTTGAAATTTATACCGGCCCACGTTTGAATACTACTGCCTTTATCTTTAACCCGATTCCCCTTTATCTCACTTTACCATTTTCATTTCTAAACCCTAAACGAAATAACGAAACAAAATGGCGGCCTCTCCAATTTTTTGCTCGTCTTCAAATTAGGGCTAGCAATCAAATCTAGGGTTTTGCTTCTTGCGATTCAAAACAAGGGTATGCGATCTAATCTGGGCTTCGACCTTCGTTCAACTTGGCTTATTTCCCTTCGGCTGCTTCGACTTTGTTATGGTGAGTTTCTCCTCACGATTAATCTTCATGCAAGTTTTTAGATTTGTTTTGAAGTGAATGCTTGATTGCATGCTTTGTTTTGGTGGTTTGTGGTTTTCAGTTGCTCGGTTAAAATTGAATTCTAGACCAATAAGAACAGATGGCTCACTGCATGTTGGTTGTTGGTTGTTCTTTTGCTATGAATTGCTCTGTTAATTTGTTATTTAAACTGATGAGGACAAATACTATTGAATTTAATTTTATTTAAACTGTTAAGAACAGAAGCTACTTAAATTTTAATTAAACTGATGAGAATGGATGTTATAAATTGTATTTTTAAATTGATAAACACAGATACTATAATTTTTAATTAAATTGATGAGAGCAGATGCTATATCCAAACTTTGCTCGTTATGTTTGTGGCTGCATGTGTTGGATTTGGCTTTGTTAAATGAATATTTGTACTGCTTTATGTGTATGTTGTTGTTAGAAAATGCTTGAGAATAGGAAATAGTTGTTGATCATCTCCGATCTTGTTCAGAAAACTGTTTTCTTAAGGAAAACCTGTCAAAAATCCTTTTTCTTTTCCCTTTGTCTCTTTTTGTTTCAATGGATTTTGTTTCAGTAAAACAAGATGGATTTTGTTTTAAACTTGTAAAGGAATCAAAGCAAAATGATTTGGATGCTTAAAATATTTGTGTGAATCTACATATACCCCTTTCACTGGCCATTTGCAAAATGAAATACTGCATCTTGTTTTCTGTGAATAACATCTTTTTTTTAACAAAAAAAAAAAATTTAAGTAATTTTAGTTGCTTAGTTTATGCCTGTGATAATCATATTGAAGTGGATGATTGAGATGGAATTTCATGTGAGATGTATGTTTCTGAATGTTTGTTTTCTGTTGAAATTTGTCTTGCTTGATCTTGTTTGTTCTAGCATTCCAAGTGTATATCCAGATCAAAATCATAACCTTAGATCCAAATCTTTGTTAAAGTTAAGATTTAAACAAAGTAAATATACAGTTTTAATTTTTATTAAAAATGGAAAAGAATAAAAGGAATAAGTGAAACTGTAATGTTTTCTCTGAAAACTTAATAATAGAAGAACAACTGCATGTGTGTATAAATTAGACCATCCAGTTTCATTAATTCAAGAGTAAATATTGATTTCTCAAACCAATACTTGAATTAAAGGGTATACTCTGTTATATGCATGTTGCACAGTAATCTTGGTTTGCCTGTTTTAGTTTCCAGATTGTTATTATGTTCAAAAACATGACTTCAGGATAAAATTAATATTAGAGTTTAAGTTTTTTTTAAGCATAGTATGTTATATAAGTTAGAATTTAATCTTATCTAATCTTAAAGAAAAAAATGTGAAACAAGAATAAAACTGTGATGCCTCTGTACAAACAAAATAGGCAACAGAGCAAATATCTGTAAATAGTGTTTGAATGTTTCAGATTTATTTATTTAAGTTTATAAATAAATTACTTGACTAACAACTTGATTTTTAAAATCATAAAAAGAATTCTTAGTTTGCATTCAACTGAATATCTTTGGTTTAGCCTGAAACAAAATTGGGGTTTGGGTCTGCCAATCTAAGGAAATGTAGATGCCTGAGTTTCTTTTGTTGTTGTGATGATGTTTGGTGTCTGTTAACTTGATATAAAAAAAAAAAAATCTATGTACTGCATATCTATATAAATGTGTGAATATGCTTGTGTATGCTTGTGTGTTATGCATGATGTTTGCTGTTTAATTTATTTGCCTGTTCTTAGTTCAAACTTTAGTCTAACCTGTCTGTAGCTCAATCAAGTGTTGCATTTTTGATCTCTTGAGTTGTTTCACTGCCATACTTGTAGCTTCTAAAATGTTTAAACTTCATTAGTTAAAATGTTACTCACCTGAATCTTGATGCAGAGCAGAGAAATGCAACTGAAAAACTAGTGCTTGTCACAGAATTCTTGCATGCATGCTACTTGAATCCAGATTTTAATAAAGAAATGCATGTCTGAAACAGTTTGTATTATGCAGATGTGTTCTGAGTAACTGGACCATGATGTCTCTGTATCTTCTTTCCCACATATAAAAATCTGTTCTAATACCATTAACACATAATATAATATATGTTAGTGTTATCAAGGTTCAAAAAAAAAAATGATTTGTAGAATCAGGAATCATAGTTTAAGATGTTGTTCAAATTAAATAATCAAAATGATTTGAAACTCTCTGGAAACTCAGGGTAACAGGACTAGAATTGCACATGAATGAAATACCAACCACATTAAAACATTGTGGGCATGTTCATGTTTACAGATGCTAGTAATTATGTTTGAACTGTTAGGAACAAATGTTATTGATTTCTTTCAAAATTTAAAATTTTGATAAGAACAGATGCTATGTTATCTTGTTGTTAAATTGGTAAGTGCAGATGCTACTAAAATGTTTTGTTTAACTAAGTAGTTGAGGTGCATAATTGTTTTTGTAATAAAGATATGTCTTGAGTATTGCATGCTTCATGTTGCCCAGTCTTCAATTCCATTTTTGTTTGCCTATAAATTTTCATGTGCATGTTTGTTTGACCATCTCTGTAACCATAAAACATGTAAACATCTCTGTAAGCATTCTTTGTTGTCTGCATCCCATATCCCTAATCATTGTGGCACCTCTGTTCATCTCAGTTGCATGCAACATCCTTACTGCTATGTGGGTTTGCATTTCCTCTGTCCTTTGCATATAAATTTCATTTCATGATTGAATACAAGTAGTACATTTGGATACACTTGGGTACGATTCTCTTGCATGTGTAGATAGTGGTAATTAATCTGTAGATATGAATGCATTAGGATCTGCATGCTCTTGAAAAAAAATGTGAAACAACTGTTCTTTAAAAATCTGGTATTTGATTAAGGAAACTCTGTGCTTTGCTATCTAGTTCTAAAACAAGTAGTTCTGTAAAACTTATGTGCACTGGGAATTTTTATGGACTTGTTCCTCTGTATTTTGGTTGCAGAGCAGAGAAAAAAAAAAGGGAAAATTTAACACTTCTGCATATAAACCATTTTAAACTTAGGATTTGAAACAAATGAGGTTTGTTAAGCTTAAAAATCATAAGCATGGAATCTGTTGAAGCTGGACAGTGTAGCATGGGCTTTGCATATCAGTTTCACAGTGAAATGGAATTTCATGTTAAATTCAAATGTTTAATTTTGTTTGATTTTCTAAATAGAATTTGACCATGTATTTGCATGTGGGGTTGTTTTCTTGTTGGCACTGATTGTTGCTCCCTGTTGTTGCTCTCTGTACTTGTTTCCCCTGCAAGAAGTGCATGTTGCTGCCTGCCCCTTATTCCCTGCCATACTTGTTTCACCTGTTGCTTCCATTTTGGGACTGTTTGATATGTTGTATTTTAGTGCATGCTACTGTCTGCACTTGCTTACTTTTGTGTACATATGTTACATAGTGCATATTACTGTCTGCACTTGGGTATATTTCTGAGTTGCCCACTTTGAATCACTTTATTTGTGGTCTTCTGCTTCCATGGTTGCAGCCTGCTCTTGTGGTCCTTGTTTTGGTTATGTGTAGTGATTTTGTATTTGGGGCTGTTTGGATTTGTTGTGCACTGCATAGTGCCTTGCCTTGTCTGTTTTGGAGTTATGCTTGTATACTTGCAGTGATTTGTCTGACTCGTGCACGTGGGTTGGCGAGGCAGTGCACATGGGTATGAGTACACGTGTGTACTGCAGCCACACATGTGTATAAAAATTTGGAATCGCTAATGCGAAAATCTATAATAGGATTTAACTGATTTATTTGTTCACCATAACTGTAACCATTTATTTCAGTTCATTTCAAATTTAATTACTTGAATAAAGATTAATCCTGACTCGAGTGTTTTTGTGTTTTGCATAAACGCTCGGGTCAGACCGAGTATTTTTACAGCTTGAAGATTTTCAGGCCGCGAAGTTAGAGAGAGGGGGGGAATTAAAGCTTTACTTCAGTTTTCAGCAAATGTTTCTTATACTTTAAAATATAAATTGTTTCCGCTGTATAAATTAAAATGTAATGTATTGTAAACTCTGATATTTGTATGTAAAAGAAAAGTTTGTTTATAAAATATGATTACTATTCTGTGATTCTGTAGCTGATTCTGTTTAAATGTTATAAACTAAATAACAATCCGTTATTTTGAACGTTTCTAGTTGGTTTAATTACCGACTAGAGGCGGTCAAGGCGGCGGGTCGTTACATGACTCGTGCGCGACTCACGACTCACGACTCAGCATGACTCACCTACGATCTAAAACCACTAAGTCGTAGCCCGCTGTCACAATGCTTATGTCAAAGAGAATTGACTCGTGAGCGACTCATGACTTGTAATTCTGAAGAACTGAACCTTTGAGGAACCAAGGGCTTAGTCAGATAAGTCGGCCATGACCTCTTAACTCGTGGACGAGTTAGGACTTGTGCTATATCCATGAGACTGAGGGCGCTCTGATACCAAGCTTGGACTCAGCCAGTTAAGTCATCCACGACCCATCTTGACTCGGCCACGAGTTAACCATGAGTCAAGCACGGCTTACGACTTAAGGAGGAAAACCCCTATAAATACGTGACCACCTCCAACATTCAAGGGACTTTTTTTGGAGGGGGGAATCATTTTTCTTCAAGGCATTGGAACTTTACTATCTTCAAAGCAAGCTACACTCCATCACTTCAAGTTCACGCAAGACGCTTAGATAAAACTTCATACAAAAATTCAACACATTCAATCATGGATTCGAAGAACTTTGTTGCATCGAAGTTTTCTCTAGCTACTTGTCTTTTGAACGGAATTGAATTGTAATTGAAAGAGATTGTAATAAGTTGTAATCCACTCAGCAATAAAAGGATTGAAGTGGACGTAGGCTTGATCATAAGCCGAAGCACTATAAACTCTGTGTTCATTTACTGCATTTTCTGTTACTTACTGCTATTTCTTGATTCCCGCATTCACGGGTGGTGCTTTCACACTGTTTCTACACACACCGAGGTGTTAGCGTCAGAAGTTCACGTTAACATTTTTGGTGCTTTCGCTGAGAACATCGATCTCAGGGTATTTACATCATTTCTTCACCAAACTTTGAGGAAAGTATCTCCGTTAAGACCAGAAGTCTAACAGAAATTATGGCTCCCGGAAGGAAACGTAGATCTTCCAGATTTGATGATGTTCAAGAGAACACCGCCACTCCTCCTCCTTCGAGTCAGACAACTCCAACTGTGGGAGTTACACGAGCGGAATTGGACGCTGTGGTTTTGGGATTGAATCAACAGTTAAATGCCCAGAATGCACAATTAGAGGCTCAGAATGCTCAGAATACCTTGATATTGAATAAGCTAAATGATTTGCTCGAGGCTAATCGTCAGCCAACAAATAAAGAAGGAAACTCTGCTGATAGTGCTCAGGATGTTAGAGGGAATACTTCTCAAAGGGCGGTAAGCCCCGTTGAAAGGCCACTTCCTCAGGATGGAGGATCAGGACCTCAACCGACCCTTCGTGAACGACTGTCAAGGCAGAACTCTGAAAGAATGGCTGACGTTTTCCCCGCAGGGCCTGTGGATGATGAAGAGTATTTTTCAGGGATGGTCCGTCAAATCATGAAAGAAAGTATGCGAAAGGACGAAGATGAGAAAGAGTGGGGCTTTGCTTCAAGCAAAACTCCATTCACCGAGAGGATTCTGAAAGCTGAATTCCCGAGAAAATTTGTTCCGCCCACTATTCCAGCTTACAAAGGAACAAGTGACCCTAACGAATTTCTGTATAAGTATGAATGGCATATGACTGGTGCCAGGGCATCCGATGAGATTAAGTGCCGGTACTTCCCGGTGTATTTGGAAGGAGTAGCTTTACTATGGTTTACCAAGCTGGCAGTTAGATCCATTGATCAGTTCTCGGACTTAACTAAGAAGTTCAAGGAGCAGTTCCGGTTGTACGCCTCTAAAGCAAAGGATATAATGTCATTGTCAAGTCTGGAGCAAAACCCAGGGGAATCCATCAAATCGTTTTTGAATCGATTTAACATAGCTTTGGCCGAGGTTGATAATGCTGAGCCACGCATGGTCTTAACATACTTGATGAGGGCAATTGATAAATCGAGCAAGTTTGGAGAATGGTTGAAAATGAAAGAACCAAATTCACTCGATAAATTCTATAAAAAAGCCGATGAGTTCATGCACTTGGAAAGCCTTCAAGCATCGGCTAAGGTGGCGTCAGCATAAACTAAGAGTGATAGTAACGCTCCAGACAAAAAGGAACCCAATGCTCAGAAAAGGAGGAATGACGGCGCAAAGAAACAAGGGGATGCAAAGAAGGGTCGAGCTTTCAACTTTACACCCTTGACTGATACCTCTGAAAATATCTTCTTTGCAACCAAAGATAATATCAGTTATCCTATGCCACCTAAGATGAGGGTTGGAGGTAAAATGGAGAAAAGTGGAAGATTCTGTCAGTTTCACAATCAGCCTGGTCATGACACTAACGAATGCCGACACTTGAAGGAAGTAATTGAGCGACTGTTGAAAAAGAACAAGCTCCAACAGTATGTTAAAAGGGGTAGGGACACAACAACCTCATCGGCCCAAAGGCAACAAGTCCCCACTCACCATCCAAGCTCGAGTGAGAAGGCCGTAGAGCATGAGTCAGACAGGCCTGTCATTAATGTGATAACGGGAGGTCCTCAACCAGTAGGCAGGAGCTGGGGTGAGATGGAAAGGTATGCTCGTGCACTGAAGCATGCACCCACAGAGGAAAGTGTTTTTGTGTTAGAGGATGCTACGCCATTGAAACAATAGAAAGCTTTCCCTGATGACATCATATTTAGCGCCAGGGACTCTATGGGTATTGAAGCCCCTACGATAGATCCTCGGGTCATTTCTGCCGGTATTGGCCCGGCTACTGTGAGAAGAATTATGGTCGATTGCGGGGCTTCGTGTAAAATTTTCTTCAAGAAAACTTTTGACCAGATGAAGATACCAATGGCTGACGTTCAGGCTTCGTCATTGAAAATTGCTGGCTTCACTGGGGAGCCAAAGCAGCCGATTGGGACTATAGACTTGATTGTAGAGCTTGGATAGGGGGCCGAGAAAGGTAGCTCGAAAGCAGACCTTTATAATTGTTGAATAATTTTCTGCTTATAATGCTTTCTTGGGCCGACCGACCCTGGCTGCATTCAAAGCTGTTCTCGCCCCATGGTGTCTAACTATAAAATTTCCCACTAATAACGGAATTAGGATAATTAAAGGGGATCAGAACGTGGGACGGGAGTGCTATCTTGTAGAGCTACGTGAAACAAAGAAGAGAGAAATCGGAAAAGATGCGCGCCTTCAGTCCGCATCAAAGAACGAACCTTGTAGCAACTACAGGTTGGTCCCTGCACTGGCGAACATAGCAGTGCCCGGAGAGAGATGGATCCAAGAAAAGCTAGTGCAGGGGAGAATAGAGTAGTGCCAGTAGAGGTGACAGTGCCAGTACCTGTTGACTTAAAGGACCCAAACAAGATGCTGAATGTGGGTTCACAACTCAACACTACAGCTCAGAATATTCTGATCTCGTTCTTGAAGGCAAATTTAGATGTATTCGCATGGACTCATGCCGACATGTGCGGAATATCACCAGAGATTGCGGTACACGCTCTGAACATCGATCCAATGTTCACGCCAGTAAAACAGAAAAGAAGAACTCAGGGTCCAGAGAGGTCAGCGGCACTGAAAGAAGAAGTTGACCGACTCATGGAGAATGGTTTAATCAGAGAGTCTGTTTACCCGGATTGGGTCTCAAATCCTGTCCTGGTTTAAAAGGCTAATGGGAAGTGGAGAGTATGCATTGACTTCTCAGATCTGAATAAAGCTTGCCCCAAAGACTGTTTCCCGCTGCCTAGAATTGATCAGTTGGTGGACGGAACGGCGGGACATGAGTTGTAGTCTTTTATGGATGCTTACTCCGGGTACAATCGGATCATGATGCATGAGCCAGATCAGGAGGACATGAGATTTATAACAGATGTTGGTCTTTACTGCTACAAAGTCATGCCCTTCGGACTCAAGAACACGGGGGCAACTTACCAAAGGCTTGTTAACACCATGTTTAAACCGCAGATCGAAAAGACGATGGAAGTCTATGTCGATGATATGTTGGTAAAGTCAAAGAAAGCAGTGGACCACATGGATCACTTGGCGGGAATGTTCACGGTCCTCCGGAGATAGGAATGAAGCTTAACCCGTTGAAGTGTTCATTCGGAGTGGAGTTCGGAAGGTTTTTGGGATTTATTGTGAGCGCTAGGGGCATTGAGGCCAATCCTGCTCAAATCACTGCCTTGAAGGAGGTCAAAGCTCCTAGAACAAAGAAGGAACTGCAGAGTATTAACGGAATAGTTGCTTCTTTGAGCCGATTCATTTCCAAAGCTACTAATAAATACATTCCATTCTTTGACGCTCTAAAGAAAGGAAGAAAAAACTTTGATTGGACTCCCGAGTGCCAGAACGCATTTGATGAGTTGGTTCGTCATATGGAAGTGCCTCCAATGCTCTCAATGCCCGACAATGGTGAAGATCTCTACATATATCTGGCAATATCATCTCACGCTCTGAGTGCAGCATTGGTTCGAGAAGATACAAGAATCTAGCGACCAGTCTATTACAGTAGTAAAAGGTTCACTAGGGCAGAGATGAATTACTCGAAGCTGGAGAAACTCGCCTATTTCCTATTGATTGCATCACGGAAATTGAGGCCGTATTTTCAAGCTCATCCCATCAAAGTCCTCACTGATCAACCTCTGAAGCAAGTCCTGTTTCGCCCTGAGACTTCGGGCCGTCTTTTATAGTGGAATATTGAACTCAGTCAATATGACATCACTTACCATCTCCGAAGAGCTATCAACGGACAAGCTTTAGCAGACTTCATTGCAGAATGCACAAATAAAGGTGATAGTGAGGAAGAGGAAACTAATGACGTCCCGGTAAGATGGAAATTATACGTTGATGGCGCAAGGAATGACTACTGTTCTGGGGCAGGGGTTGTCCTTGAAACCCCTGAAGGACGATCATTATGTTATGCACTGAGGCTGGAATTTCCTTCGACGAATAATGAGGCAGAATATGAAGCTCTCATTGCAGGTTTGAGAATCGCTAAAGAGCTAAATATCAGAATATTACAGATCTTCAGTGACTCTCAGCTTATCGTATGCCAAATCAAGAAGGAATTCCAAGCTAAAGGAGGAAATCTACCCGCTTATTTGTCAAAGGCCTGGGAGCTTCTTGAAGATTTCGATCATTATTCAATAAGCCATATTCCCCGGGAAGAGAATATGAAGGCAAATTCCCTCGCAAAGTATTCAAGTACTGGTGAAGCTCAACTATTGGGATTAGTCCCCATAGAAGTCCTGTCAGCACCAAGTACAAACGAGATGGATGTTGACTGGGTTATGAATGTATCTCAGGAACAAGAATCATGGATGACTCCAATACTGGACTATCTACTTAGAGGTTCTTTGCCATAAAATTCGAGAGAAAGACAGAAGCTTCTAAGGAAAGCCTCCAGATATATAGTCCAAGATGGCCGATTGTACAGGCGGGGTTTTTCAATGCCATTACTCCAATGTGTAACTAAAGATAAAGCCAAGACAATTCTAGCTGAGGTACACGGAGGGGAATGTGGAGATCACACGGGTGGTCAGACATTAGCAAAGAAAATTCTCCGTTATGGATATTTTTGGCCGGAAATTAATCGAGATGCTGCTGCATATTCTCGGAAGTGTGACAAGTGCCAGAGATTCGCCAAAATTCCTAGAGCACCCTCCACTGAGCTAACACAGATGGTCAGTCCGTGGCCATTTGCCATTTGGGGAATGGATCTCATTGGGCCATTACCGACTGCCAAATCAGGGATTAGATATGCTATTGTTGTAGTTGATTATTTTACTAAATGGGCTGAAGCTGAACCTTTGGCTACTATTACCTCTACGAAAATGATAAATTTTGTGACTAAAATATCATTTGCAGGTATGGTGTGCCACAGAAAATAATCACAGACAATGGTACTCAATTTGAAAGCGAGGAATTCTAGGACTTATGCAAACGATTCAAAATCCAGAAGAGTTTTTCAGCAGTGGCTCATCCGCAGGCAAACGGGCAAGTGGAAGCAGTAAACAAAATCATCAAGTCAACCATCAAAAAGCAATTGGAAAAAGCAAAAGGTGGTTGGGTCGATAAGCTACCACTAACACTATGGGCATACAGAACTACTCATAAAACTGCAACTGGGCACACTCCATTCTCATTGGCATATGGATCAGAAGCAATGATTCCAGTAGAGACGAAAGTCCCTTCACATATAAGAATTCACTTCGATCAAGCTGAAAATGAAAAACTTCAACTTGAGGCACTTGACCTCCTTGATGAAAAAAGAGAAGAGGTTAAGCTCAGAGTTGCGTCTCATCAGCAAAAAATAGCCAGGCATTTCAACTCCAAAGTCCGCCATCGCAGCTTTGAAATTGGGGATTTAGTCTTGAAAAGAATTATGACAGCAACAGGAGTGTTCGGGCCAAATTGGGAAGGGCCATATGTCATAGGTAGCAAACTTCTTGATGGCAAATTCAAACTCATAACTGTTGAAGGAGATTCAATCCCGAGAGCCTGGAACAGCAATCACTTGCGTTCATATTTTACTTAAAAGCTTTACTGAAATGTTGTAAAAAGAATTATGAATGTATGATTCTTGTATTGAAAGCTCATGTAAAACCACTGCGAGTGAATAACGAGAACTATAAAGTGGATGTAGGCCCGACTTTTGGCCGAACCACTATAAATCTTGTGTTCTTTACTGTTACAAGTCACTTATTTTATTTCGATAGGTAAAGTACTTCGAATATATTGCTGAAATATCGATTTAAATTCGCAGGCAATTTTTAAAAAAAAAGGCAGACTTACCCATCGCAGTACCAAGCAATTGCAATCCTTGGCATCACTCAAAAGCAAGCAAGCTTTAAGCAGCAAAAGACTCTAGGGCCGAAGTCCTATATAGGAAGTACTTTAAGCAAACAATGGTTCCGCTGGAGTACATTCCTTTGAGAAGTACTTTAAGCAAACCATAGTTCCGCTGGAATACATTCCTTTGGATAAAGCAACCCAATAATAAAATGACGCATGCTTAAAGATGGTACCAAGAGATTACCAATATGGACAATCAGCAAAAAGAAATGGGCAAGCTGACCAGCACCAACAAAAGACCTCTTCGGAGGTCCACGTTTCACCAAGATTGAAATAAAACTTCCAAGTGTTGAAACGTGGAAAAGCCCTCTTCGGAGGCACAACTCTTCGGAGGATAAAGACCCGTGACGGCTCAAGCCGCAAAATGAGAGTTTTCTTCCTCTATGGGTGAGACGATCGGAGGCACCTTCCCTATGGGAAGGCGAGGCGCTTGTTTACTAGCTGAGACAGTTTGTGCAACGAACGTCCAAGTAACTTGTGTTCGCCCTGGGAGTCCATAAGACGACCAGAGGCACCTTCTTCCCCGCGGGGAGGCAAGGCACTTGTTCACTAGTTGAGACAGTTTGCACAACGAACGTCCAAGTAACTTGTGACCGCCCCGTGAATCCATCCAACCATGAGAGAGTAACTCCCAAGCAGTAGCCCCACTCAGAGGCACATGTTTCACCGAGATTGAAATAAAACTTCCAAGTGTTGAAGCGTGAAAAAACCCTCTTCGGAGGCCCATTTCACCAGGAGCTGAAGTGTAAGAGTCACTCTTCGGAGGTCCACTTCACTAGGAGCTGAAATGATAAAAAGACCTCTTCGGAGGCACACGTTTCACCGAGATTGAAATGAAACTTCCAAGTGATGGAACGTGGAAAGCCCTCTTCGGAGGCCCATTTCACCAGGAGTTGAAGTGTAAGAGTCGCTCTTCGGAGGTCCACTTCACCAGGAGCTAAAATGATAAAAAGACCTCTTCGGAAGCCCACGTTTCACCGAGATCGAAATAAAACTTCCAAGTGTTGAAACGTGAAAAGGCTCTCTTCAGAGGCACAACTCTTTGGAGGTACACGTTTCACCAAGATTGAAATAAAACTTCCAAGTGTTGAAACGTGAAAAATCCCTCCTCAGAGGTACAACTTTCTAAAGAAGCATTTCATCAGAAATGCGAAACAAAAAAAAAGAAAAAAAAAAGAAGAAGAAGAAAGTCCTCTTTAAAGCTACACTCTAGCTCTTGAAGGAAGATCGGTTCATCTATATATATTTTTTTTTAAAAAAGATACCCTTCCTACAAAGACAAGAGTGTTCTTCGGAGGCCTGCTCTACTACATAGGAGAATTCACTTTGTAAAAAAAAAAAAATATATGCAAAGAAAAAGTGATATTTCCGAAGGGTAGGGCGTGAGAACTCATACGAACGAGGAGAACTCTATTTTAAGTAGAATAGCATTCCTCTGAGAACGAAATAAGTATTCTCCAAAAAGAGAAAAGAGTACAAGTCCTCTCGAAATTGAAAGTATTGCAACGAGCTTATGGTATGGGGGCAACATGGTATAGCTACATTGGCAAAAGTAACGGTCAAACAACATACCATAAGCCCACTGCAATATTATATAAATAAACTTGTATGAAAATGAAAAATAAATGCATTCTCAAATACAAACAAGAAGTTTGTACAAATAAAGGATCATTTTATTCAATTCTATTACAATTTCTTACAGATACAAGTTTCGAAATAAAGAAAGCAGGGGCCGGTACCCGCACAATCCCCGACCAGTACGTACAAAAAACAAAAAGCTAAAAACTGGAATCTTCATTTCTTCTTGCCACCTTTGGACCCTTCACCCGGCCGGATGGTTAGCTTTTTGGGTCAATCTTTAGGCATGAGGGAAGAAGGAGAGGGAGGTACAACTGGTTCAACTTCCGGTTCCTCTTCAGTAGCAATGATACTCTTCCTCCTCTTCTTTGATATTCCGCACTTCTTTTTCCTCTTTGAAGAAGATTCACTTCCTGGAGTAACAAGTTTAGACAACGTTATGTAATCGGAAGGAGTCCGCTCCGGAGATATCTCACCTCCCTCAAGTCCTTCGTCCTTTTGCTCTTGCGAAGCAGCTGGGTCATCCAAGCCCCGAAGGGCACCTATTATTTCTTCCTGTGATCCCAGATGAGGAGTAGGAGTGATTGGGGGAGGTAGAGGAACAGTAACTGGAGGTGGAGAAGTTTGAATGACGCTCGGCGCTTTCTCTACAAAGGGGAAGTTAAAAGTGTCAGTATTTCCCGCAAAAAGAGGAGACAATGGCTCGTCGAGATTCAAGAAATAATCAAGAAGCTCGTCATACCCGTAAGAAACTGGCAAGTTGTCCCCCTGAGCATTATTAGGGTTACCTGGAGAAGTTGGTGGTATCACTTCAATTTCGTAGTCTAGAGCTTCAGCACTCTCTTGTGGCTCATCTACGGCTTGTGTAATTATGGCTCTGGTATCAGCTTTAGTAGGAATCGGTGCATGAGAGCTAGAACCAGCAATGTCAACATCGACTGAAGTTGAAGGAGGTACAGGGGCAATCAAAGTTGTTTCTTTTTCTTGATGCTCTTCCCCCATCATTTCAACTCGCGATCTAGCAAGTTGCTCCTTCCCTTTAGCAAGAGCTGCGCGAGCTTCGAAGTCTAAATAGTGCGCCTCTAGCTCCTCTTCAGTGTACCCGGTGCCTTTAAACATATCAAGCGCGGCTTCCCATACTTCAGCTAAGGTAACCTCATATTTGGGACCCAGGAATGCAAGACTGCCACGCCCTAACACACTTTGCAAATAGAATTCAAATAATGTCGAGCCGATATCAGCTTTGGTAGCTTCATGAGCTTCTTCAGCTGCAATCCTACCAGCAATAGCCTCATCTCGCTCTCTTTCGACTTTAGATAGTTGAGCTTTCAATTTTTCAATTTCCGCAACCTGAAAGCTAGTTTGCCCTTGTAACTGAGTAATATCAGTACGGTAGCCCTCTACAATTTGCTCCAGCCCATCAGCCTTGGCCTCGGCATCGCTTTGCGCAGCATGAGCATCTCACACCTGCTATTGGAGCACACTCTCCCTTTGAGAATAAGAAGCGGAGGAAGTGGCAAGCTCCTCTTTGAGTTTCCCAACTTCCGCTTCAAGTTTTTCATTATAATCGGCAATGCTCCTCATTTCTGCATCATGCTGCTTAAGGGTCTTTTGCCATTCGGTTTTGTCATTCTCCATGGTCAGCATAGCTTCGAGATTGGCCCGATTCACCCTTTGGAGCTCATCAACAAGTTTTTGCCAATTTGACATCCTCTCAATGTCAGTTTTAACGGCATCAAGGTTCCGTAACATGACATTCTTATCTATGGGGACCAGGTCAAGGTCAAAGCGAACTCCTTTTAAGCACCAATTTGGAAATCTACTTTGGAGAGTGGCTGGACCTGGTCCAACTTGGTAAGAAGGCCTGTTGATGATTGCCTGGATATCAGTACGGGAAGGGGCAGGAGACTGAGAAGGAATAGGAGCAGTAATCTTTTCAGAAGTTGCAGGCATTGGTTGCTCACTGACTTTAGCCCGTTTACTTGGGTCATCAGTTATGTGACTCTTCCCTCTGTCATCATGAGATTTGCGTTTGTGGGAGTCACCCTCTTTGTGGGAAGAATCATATCGGTCATCCGGTCTTCCATAACGTTCTTCATGGGCACATCTCTCCCGAGCCTTCCGAGCGGCCCTCTCTTCATCAGTCTCTCTGTGAACAGGTAGATAGCGCTTATAGTCATACTGGCCGCGTCTCCCGTATCGGTGGAAGTCATCATAATACGAGCCACCTCGCTTCATTGAAGAACCTGAAATTGGAAAAAACACAACTTTAGAATTTTTTGGAAAGTATGAAGAGCCAAGCATATAAGATGTCAAAGAATCCTAGTTGTGTGTGATGTGCAAACTACGCGCGCTGAACTAACGAAGCGCTCTTCGGTTGAGGAAGAGCAACCGATTTCACCGCTGGTGACAGTTCTTGGGATAAAGGAGTCTGTTTAAGGGCGGATGTCGCTTCAACCGCCGGAGATATAACCTTAACACTGGCAGAGTCATCTTTAAAGAGTTCTTGAGAAGAGGTCATTATGTCGCTTAAACTCCCAAAGATGTCATCACCATCGTGCCTAACAAGGCTCCCTCCACTGATTCCTTCCTCAACATGCTCCCCGGTTTGATGAAGGGGCTCCTCTTCTGCAATAATTGGGGCAAGTATAGACTTATCAGACGGCCTCGCAGCATCTTTCGGAGTCGAACATTTCACTAGTGAGGCTTCAATGGTAGTTTCTCCCTGCACAGGCTCTTTAGCAGGAGGCGGGGCATCTGGAGTTTTAGCTGGAGAATCCGGGGCTTCGTGAGGGTGCGTAGAGCGAGAAGTATGTAGAAGCCCATATTGATGTAAAAGTTCATCCCTCAACAAAAACTTTATACTCCTCTCCTCTTTGGCGACGGCACTTAGTCTTTCAAAAATTTGTTTGAGACTTGGATCTTTAGAAGGAGGAGGAAGTGCTGAAAAAGGAAAGAGCGAAATTAGCTCTTAGCAACTCTGATCTCAAAAAAGCTTAGGAATGGAAAAATTAAAGCAGCTAATCTTACTTCCTACTCTCCAAATGGAGTAAAACCCTGGTGGGCAGCGAGCAAAGAAATACTGACTTAAGAATCCATGAGCGCTGTCAGAGAGATCAGTGATGAGTTTGCGATTCCTAGCGCTCCTTATAACTATGATAGAAGGATGATCTTTAATTTTTGTGAAAGAGCATAAGTAACAGATTTCTTCGAAGCTTGGCAAGCGGTCAAGAGTTCTCCTAAACAGAACACACAACCCCATCAAGATAGCATAGCCGTTAGGATGGAGTTGGAACGGAGAAATTGTCGGCCGAAAAAGGAAGGTTCAAAATAAGTCATTGAAGGGGGGAATCGCCCCGCTTCTGCGACAAAACCACGGGGAGGATTGTCAGCAGTATCATTTGGCCCGGGAAAAAGTACTTCATTTTCAGCAAAACCAAAATGTGTGCGCATTTGAATAAATGCTCTCGGGGTAAGGCTAGTCGGAACTCTCTCTGGGGGATTTGCCACGGGAACAGCTACCTGAAAGGTCTCTCTCATTTGAGCTTCCGTTTCTTATTCTCCTTAATGTGAAGCCATTCTACAAAATTAACTGGATGTTCAAACATGAAGGTGCACGTTTCCTAAAAGTGTGAAGTGTTGTGCAGAACTAATAATAATGACAAGTAAATATAACTGAAGTAAAACTAGTCGACAATTGATCGATTACTAAATTTCAGGACTTGTTAATTTAAAAAGTTCAAGTGCAGTATTGGTGCAAACCGGTCGATTTCAATTGACTATCTCAATGTTGCTTTAATACTCTACTTGAATTCGTTGAATTGAAGCACTTCGTTCACACAATCTATTTAAGTTAATTATCTTCTATTAACTAATCTGTCATTGGATGAGGGCAATCAGTGGCAGTATATTCGTTCCAATTTTCTGTGACTTTTGTATTAAGCAGGTTGTAGACTCGCAAATTGAAGCAATCTGTAAAACTAAAATATGCAACAAAGTTTAACAGGTTAAAGTCCTAACAAATCAATATTCAGGCAGTTTATTTCAGCAATTCAAGTTAAAGTTCAAGCCAGGATTATGCTCCGAGACAGTTCGATATATTGACTCGCCCACGATTTAAAGGTTATGAGGCGACTTAGGTCGTTTATGCTATAAGTCGTCAACCCTTTGAGTCGGCAATGCTTAAGTCGTAAGGCATAGAAGGGAGAAAAGATTTCGGTTCAAATTTATGAAAAAATTCTCCAAGTCCTATCTCGGCCACGACTCAAGACTTGTGTCGTGAGGATTAGTAAGCCAGTCCAGAGTTGAGCCGCGAAGGATATCAGGTCGCCCAGAATTATCGAGTCGCATCCGATGCAATGCTCCACTCTGATTGGCCTACTTACCATACAATTCCTAAACCCGTCTACCTTCTAGCTCTTAACCCATGAACAGTCTCTCTCCTATCCCATGAACCTCCTAATTCCTAACCCGATAAACTCTCGATCAACAATCCTAGCTCTATCACACCACTGAATCACTTCGAATCGTGGATCATCGGAGTAGATAACCCTAAGTCCGTTGATGACCAAAACAACTAAGTTCGCAGGGCTCAAAGGGGAAAATCGAAGATGAAGATGGGGTGCGTAGGTTAGTGATGATCAACAATCGGAGGAAAAGCAAGATTGCTTACGCGATGTGATGCTCGAAAGAATCGGAGGTGGATTGAGTTGAAATCGCCTTTGGGAGCTCGGAGAAGTATTAATGGCAGATGCAAATTAGGAGATTGGTAATGAGAAGAAGGAAGTAAGAGTGACGGTTCATGCCTTTTATACCCCAGGGTAGTGAAACATGAGCCGGCACGCGCGAGTCAAGATGAGTCGAAGCACACGACCTACGACTTAGGCGTGTGCTTCGAGGGGCAAATGTTAACCCCGTTTTGTCAACGAGTTAAGGCCTGGGCCGACTCATCAACTTAAGGTTCTTACTGACTCAGTAAGTCTATGACTCAAGGTAATTCACGACTTAAAGGTAGAAGCGACTCAACAAGCTAGCGAGTTAAAATTCAGGGCGGCTTAAAAGAAGAAGAACGACTCAAGAGGTTAACAGTTCATGAGACATGCCGACTCAACGAGTTACCGACTCAACAAATTGAGGAGTTGCGCGAGTCACAGAATCGTGTAACCTACGACTTACCTTGAGTCGTCAATGACTCAAACAAGCAAACAAGAAACCATGTCCAACTGACTCATGCGCGACTCACGACTCACGAGTCAGCATGACTCACCTACGATCTAAAACCACTAAGTCGTAGCCCGCTGTCACAATGCTTATGTCAAAGAGAATTGACTCGTGAGCGACTCACGACTTGTAATTATGAGGAACTGAACCATTGAGAAACCAAGGGCTTAGTCAGATAAGTCGGCCATGACATCTTAACTCGTGGATGAGTTAGGACTTGTGCTATATCCAGGAGACTGAGGGCGCTCTGATACCAAGCTTGGACTCAGCCAGTTAAGTCGTCCACGACCCAACTTGACTCGGCCACGAGTTAACCATGAGTCAAGCACGGCTTACGACTTAAGGAGGAAAACCCCTATAAATACGTGACCACCTCCAACATTCAAGGGACTTTTTTTGGAGGGGGGAATCATTTTTCTTCAAGGCATTGGAACTTTACTATCTTCAAAGCAAGCTACACTCCATCACTTCAAGTTCACGCTAGAGGCTTAGATAAAACTTCATACAAAGATTCAACACATTCAATCATGGATTCGAAGAAGTTTGTTGCATCGAAGTTTTCTCTATTACTTGTCTTTTGAACGGAATTGAATTGTAATTGAAAGAGATTGTAATAAGTTGTAATCCACTCAACAATAAAAGGATTGAAGTGGACATAGGCTTGATCATAAGCCGAACCACTATAAACTCTGTGTTCATTTACTGCATTTTCTGTTACTTATTGCTATTTCTTGATTCCCGCATTCACGGGTGGTGCTTTCACACTGTTTCTACACACACCGAGGTGTTAGCGTCAGAATTTCACGTCAACATCACCCAAATCACTAAAAACAACTTAAAATCAACGGAATCATACGACTTGGAGGTGTTTGTCCATTTCTTGTGCAAACATTTTTGGGTTATTTGCTGAGATCTGTGATTTGTGTTTGAATTTTGCCGAGTCATATTCATACACTGGCGCTTTCACGGTATTCGGGGTTTGTGGCCAATTTTGGCGCAAACACTTTGGTGCTTTCATTGAGAACTGAATTCAAGGAGCGTTTTAATCATTGCCTCGCAAAGATTTGTTGAGAGACTCTCTTTAAGAACCAGAAGTCTATCCGAGATTATGGATCTTGGAAGGAAAACAAGTAGAAGACAGAGACCAGAAAGAAGTCAGCACGAAGGGAGTCAAGGGGCTTCCTCAGGAGAGAACCAAACTTCAGTCTTCATCACAAGGGATGAGATGGAGACAATGATGAAAAGACAAGAGGAGTTGATTCAGAATTTGTTTCAGCAGATTGGGCAACTTGGAGCACAGAATAGAGAAGCGGATGGAGTTCGGAACGGAGCAGGACCATCCGGCATAGCACCTGGATTAGGAGGCACACCCATGGAGAACATAGATCCAATTTCGGAGAGAGAAAGAGAAGCATCTACACAACCTGGGAGCAGCAGAGGAGTGAACGCTCAGTCAAGGGGGCAGATCCAAGAATTCCCTTGTGGACTCGGGGGGCAGGTCGAAAGTAATGAACAAAGATTGCATCTCAGAGACAATGAAAGGTTGGCAGAGATGGTTAGAAAAGCTATGAGAGGCGGTTTGGTAAACAAAGATTTGGAGGATGTTAATAGGAGTCCTTTTTCTCCAGCAATCAGACAAGCTAGGAACCCACCGGATTTCAAGTTACCATCGTTGGACATGTATGACGGGAGAACGGACCCCACGGTTCATCTAACGAAGTATATGAGGCATATGGAAGTGCTAGGGGCATCGTAGGAGGTTATGGCCCGGTGCTTTCCATTGTACTTGGCAGATATCGCAGCATTTTGGTTTAGACAATTGGAGAATGGATCCATCAGAACATGGAATGATTTGATTGAGAGATTTATGTGGCAATTCAGGGTCCACATTACAAGACCCAAGAATGTGATGACTTTGGCAACCCTAAAGCAGAAAACCGGAGAGACTTTGAGGAGTTACCTAACGCGATTCAATGCGGCAGCAGCTTCGGTGGATCGACCAGATCCATCCATGGTTATGATAGCGGATGTGTCCGGGATAGCTGACGGAACAGAGTTCAAAAATTCATTAACTAAGGATCCACCCGTGGATCTAGGAGAATTCTATCATGAGGCGGAAAAGTTTCTGCGATTGGAGGATGCGAACGCCGAAAGAGAAGAAAAAGAAGGAATTGATATTTATGCGATCAAAGGAGGAAATCCCCCAGAGAAAGGCGTGGAAACTAGTAGAGGTAAAAGAAAGACTGAGAATGACGAGGACAGGTCAAAGCGGCAACGGAGGGAGCCGCGATTCACCACTTACACTGAGCTGAATGATTGTCTGGAACGAATTTATCAGGATACCAAGGAGCAGGTTCCGTATCGTAGACCAATGCGAAGGGATCCAACTTCTGACGAAAGAAAATCAGATAAGTTTTGTGAATTCCATGAATTAAACAGTCATAACACTAATGATTGTAGACATTTGAAGGACGAGGTGGAAGGGCATATCAGGAACGGTATGCTCCTTCAGTATGTGAGGAGGTGAACTCCAGCAGTGGAGCCAGAGCGACCACCATCTACATCGGCTAGAGGTGACCCTGGATCGAGGCACCGTTTGATTATCCATTGATTGCTTGATTAAAATAACGATGAACTTGTAAACCTCTCACTAACGCGGTTAAATCATTTACACATGTGAGCGATCGCGCACGATCCATAGGCATGCTCTGAATGACTACCAACCGCGTTATAGTAAGAGTTTGCACTTTGACATCTTCATTCTGCTTTTTACTTTGATTTTGATTTGAACATTTAAATTCTTCCTGTTTGGACATTTCTGCCGTAAGGTTCATATGATTATTGCTTTAACATTTACAATTCTATGAAAAAATTTACTTGTATGCCCGTTGGATCGCGAACGGTCCACGAGCACCTCATGCATGGCAGCGAACTGCCGAAGTCTTTGATTCGGAGACTCCCCCAAACAATAACTCCTGCACTGATAATATTAAGTCCCCCCCGGGCACAGACAATTTGCCTCGAACGGCACCCGACTACGAACAGTCGCAAATTCGCCTCGAACGGCACCCGACTACGAACAGTCGCAAACTCGCCTCGAACGACACTCGACGACGAACAGTCGCAAACTCGCCTCGAATGGCACCCGACCTCGAACAGTCACAACTCGCCTCGAACGGCACCCGACCTCGAACGGTCACAACTCACCTCGAACGGCACCCGACCTCGAACGGTCACAACTCGCCTCGAACGGCATCCGACCTCGAACGGTCACAACTCGCCCTGAACGGCACAACTCACCTCACCTCAAATGACTCGATCACGAACGGTCGTCATTTGAGGTCCGCCACTTGACCGCGCACGGTCGTACTTCACCATAAATGGCTCGATGCCGAACGATCGTCATTTGAAGTTAAGCGCTTGACCATGAACGGTCGCACTTCATCTCAAATATCTCGATCCCGCACGGTCGTCATTTGAGGTCACATAAAACTGAAAATTCCTTTGCAGGACATCAACAGGATATGAACATCCAGCTCATGGCGTTACAAAACACGCCTTCCTATCACAAGGCATGTTTTGGGGGGCAAAGTGTTATCCCATTTTTGGACAAAACTGGAATATCAACAAATTGACAAGGAATGATGGAGATCAGTTGGAATCCAGGCTACGATCGATGTCGCCAAAATTTGGCTGAGCTCCGATCGGGATGAAATTGGTTGGAAATGACGATAAGAATTAGGAGAGGCCATGTTTCAAATTTTAGGTTAATCGGAGTTCGTATGAAGGAGATATGATCGATGTAAGGTAGGAAGAACATACTGTTTGAAACCACCTTCCTCTCACCACCGGACCAAGCTCCACCGGTCCAAGGCCTCACCGAACCAACTCCACTTCCCTTCCTAGCCGAACCAACCACACTTTCATGTACTACCGAATGAGCTCCACCGAGCCACTCTCCACCGAACCATGCCACTACCTGTCCAGCTCCATCGCCATGCTCCTACCGGACCAAATCCCACCGAACCAATACTTTTCCCACGCCTACCGAACCAACCCACGCTCCACACACTACCGGTCCAGTCAGCACTCCACTCACCGCCGAACCAAGGAGCTACCGAACCAACTTTGCCAGGCCAGATTGCATCAGCCCAGGCCCACCAGCAGCTATATACATCCAAGACCTCTGCCCCCAGCCTCACTCTATAAATAGAGGGGCAGGGGTACAACAATGGCAGACAAGTTTGAGAGCTCAAGCACGGATAGAACTTTCAAACAACTTTCAGTGACTTGTAATCAAAGCTTTGTACTTGTAATCTGAAGAGAAAAGGAGAAAACATATAAAGTGGACGTAGGCACGTTCTGGCCGAACCACTATAAATCTGTGTGTCTTTTACAGTTTAGTCCCTGCTTTTTATATATTTGCATAAATCACCCAAATCACTAAAAACAACTTAAAATCAACGGGATCATACGACTTGGAGGTGTTTGTCCATTTCTTGTGCAAACATTTTTGGGTTATTTGCTGAGATCTATGATTTGTGTTTGAATATTGCTGAGTTGTATTCATACACTGGTGCTTTCACGGTATTCGGGGTTTCTGGCCAATTTTGGCGCAAACAGAATGTAACCGTAGAAATTTTAGCTAAGAACTGAATGTAAGGAAACAGAGGCAAATAGAAATCAATCAGTGAATGTATATAGGTTGTTAAGTTAATAATAAATAGAAATTGGACAACATCTATATAATATAATGAATTGCAATGTGTGGGTTGGAAATAAAGGGTGAGTAGAAATTGATTTGTTATATTAATTGAATGAAACTCCATTTTGTTGGAATAAGGTAAAAGGTGTACTTGTAATAAATGTAAAAGAACTTAAATATTGAATTTATTTAATATATAATAAGTGATGTTTGAATAAAACCAATACGATGTATACAACAAACTTATAAATGTGGGATTTAGTGTTTTTGACAACAATTATTATGAGCTATATGTATATTCGGTCCATACGATTTAATTGGTAAATCATTGAAATAAATGTTACGTTTAAATGAATTTAGGTAATAATGGGGAATAACGTAAATAAATTCTTCATTAAATGATGGTTAGTGTATATAAAGAATGGAGGTAAAACTTTATAAATTAATTTGAATCTGAATTTAATGGAAGGAGTAATTGGAATTAAATGTGTTACATGTTTGAAGCTACCAAAATTTTAATTTAGAAAAAAAAGGGTATGCATTTATGTAATGGAGTATGAATCTATTGTTAAGTGTATTTATAAAATGGCAGTTGGGTAAATGAAAGGGTGCATAAGTAAGTTTGTCGGTATATTGAAGTAATGTACGATAATAGGTTTAATCGAAATAAATGAAGGTTTAACATATAAATATTACGTTAATAGAGATTTAAATAAATTTCAAGAATATAAAAATAATAGATTTTGAACCCAACATGGAATCCATCTACTTAAAATTTATAGTTGGAATAAACATTTGATTATTTAATTGAATAGAAATTTTGGGAACGTAATTTGTAATTTTGAATTTAATGAAATTAAGGATTTATATTGAAATTATAAATTTACCTTCTTTAAATTGACATCTAAACGTGTTGAAATTTTGTAAATGATTGAGAATTTTTAAAAGTGATAGAACGGGTCAATTTTAGAATCTAAAAATAAAATTTGATTTTATTTATTTATTTTAAATTTATTTAATTAATATAAAAATAGCCATTTTGGTCACGAACTCGAATTTCGAGGAAACTAGTTTCATCGAATCCGTATCGGTGAATTATTGTAGGGTTTCAAGTTTCGTAGCGATCGGGCTTGTCGTTTGATCGTACGAACGCGAAACGCATTGAAATCGATTTAATTGAAATCAATTTAATTGAAATCAATTTGGAAATTTTGTTTTCATCATAACTTCTTCATACGATCAAATTTGGACGCGAAACTTTTTCTATCGCGTTCAGAATATTTTCAATTACCTATTTGGATATATGGGTTTAACAAATTTCGTTCCGGGGTTAGAACGGGCTTTTTGGGCCACGTTTGCGTTAGCACATTTGTTTATCCGATCCATCTGTTCAAATCTCTAACCTATCTATATAAACCCTGTTATAAACCCTAGCCCCATCTATTATCATTTGGTTGTGCGTTCATTTATTCAACTCTTTCTCTTCCTCAATGGATGCAAATTTCATATCCAATTCTATTCAAAATTCAAATGAAAATTCAAACATCTCAGAAAAATTCATAAAAATTGTATGTTAAAGTTCTTGAACAGCGTAATTTGCTGGTACTGTTCATTTTTTGAAATTATTTAACATTTAACCAGAAATTGCAAATCAATCAGAGGCCGTTCATAGGCCATTTGCTCGATCAACGGTAGATCTACGTTGATCGCTCGATCCGATGGTGCTGCTGCGAAGAGGGGGCCATGTGCTTCAGATCCATGCGGTTAATTCTAGCTATTGGCACCTGGAATGACCTCGTTTTAGGCGAATGTTTGCACGGCGGCGGAAAGGACTCGGCCTCATTTTGCGCGCGTAGGGTGGGGATAAGGTCGGCTCGACCTGTGTAGCGTAGTGGTGATGGTGGATCGGGTTGTTATCGAGTGATGTGACGACAAAAATTGGTAGTAGGGTATGAAGGTGGCGGCTCTGGTTTGCGCATCGTGCAGGGAAGAGAGGGTTTCTTGAAACATGCGTGAACTGTGCAGTGACGTGGAAAGGTAAGTTTGTGTGAGTTGAAATATGTTCTCTTTTTATTTTATTTTTAAATTGTTTTCAATAGCATAAATCGTCATATCTTTCACATACTATATCCGTTTCACGCGCGATTTTTTTTGTACGGATCGTATTAAAATTCCAGACTAGATGACACTGGTTTGGACGAATTCTGAGACGGTCAAATTTTTGGGTTTAAATTGGATTTAAATCCGATTTAAATTCAAAAGGTGAGTGTTTTAACCCACTCACAATTTCTAAAAGTTCTTATGTCTGTTAAATTAATTTTAGATATGAGTAGAAATTTATTTATGGCTGTTTGGCATGTTTTATTCGTCATCTCAGTTAAATCGCATTTACTTGATTTGACTGTTAATTAATTTTATTTATTGCATATAATTTGACAGTTAGAATTTATTTATTTGCATATTTACTGCCTGTTATGGTTATATTTATTTTTATTTCATGTTAACTGCCAGTTAAATTTACATTTATTTTGATACAACTGCTAGTTTAACAGTAGTTAAATTTATTATTGAATATAAACTGTTAATTAATACATGTTATTTATTACCTGTGTAATTTATATGCTCTATATCGATGTTGTTTAAATTGGATGATGATTGTAATAAATGGTCGATGATTGATATTTGGATGAATGGATGTTGTATTTTATATTGTATAAACTGTAAGTCATCGTGCATTTTCATTTCATTCGGGATTATGGTTTGAAATGATATACAACCGCATTTTTATTTTAAATTGCGGATTGAAATGATGAACATCCGTATCATTTGACCATAGGGTAGAAAATTTTATACAGGCACCGAGGTATATATATAAAATTATTTTTGAAATGATTTTCTATGGTTTTGTAAAGCTATTTATATGGTTTATGGGATATTGATTTGGTTATTGATAAAGGTTATTTATATATAGTAATTTTCGGTTTTTAAGCTTTGTATAAATTTGATTTGAAGCATAAAATAAAGTTTGATTTTAAGATCAAATACGATTAAGCATTTATTTAAAATTTAATTTCTGGAAGTTCTATTGACTTAAATGAGAATAAGGTTGGAAGATGAATACTAAGTTAAATTGGAATTAAATAAAAAGTTAGAATTTCTAAAGGATATGATTTTTATAACTTGAGTTTGTGTATAGTGATTTAAATGAATATCAAGTTGATTTAAATGAATATATAATAAATTGAAAGATTTTCCAGTTATGTGAAGTTAAAGGTTTTCTTAAATTATATTGAATTCATTAAGTAAATATTTCAAGTCTAAATAATAAGTAATTGAATTTAATATATATGGGATTGTCAAATGAATTTTTTTGAAATGGTGAAATATTTAAAGCTTTGAAACATAAGAATTAAAAATGGTATTTGGAATTTTAAATCGATATTTGGAATTGATTGTGAAGTGTAAAGAAGCTATTTTGTTTTATAAAAGAAATTTAATATTTGACCATTTGAGAGATGGAATTTTGTTTCAAAGTTATGGTTTTCAAGGTAGTATAATTTGGAAGTATTATATTCAAGAGTTTTGATTTCTAAATATTTTACTTTGAAACCACTATGATTTTTGGGAAGAATATATTGAAAAATAAAGATGATATCGTATTGTTTTGGGTTTTAAAAGGAAATGATATCATATTCATATGGTTTTGAAATGGATATTATAATCTGGTTTTAAAAGTATAAATTATTTTAAAGGACCGCGGTATTATAATAACGTTTGGTTGTTGAAGAGACCGGGATCGGAATTTGTCATACTCCCTACCAACTCTGAAAACCACTTTAACAACCGTGTACGCGGTGGAGATTCCAGAATGAAGTAGGTTGGTGGAGGCGCTTCCTGCAAGGTAAATACGTGGACCCGACTCCCGTGAGTTGGCATAAGATGGCTAAAACAGGAGCGATTCCCGGGCCAATGAGGTCATTCCTCTGATCGGACACTCCTCTTCGATATTATACTTTGACTTTGGATTGATTCAGTTGCCACTTTTACTTTGATTTTTGGTGGAGTTTGTTTCGAGGTGGGAAGCAGCTGCGGCTACGCGTTTCCATCAGCCCGGATAGAAATTGGTATATCTACCCTGGCATTGCCTAGTTGTGCCGTATCACCTTCTGTTTAACCCCTATTTTTGAAGCGACCTAAAACTTACGCGACTCAACGACCTAAAACTTACGCGACTCAACGACCTAAGACTTACGCGACTCAATGACCTTAAAGGTACAAACGACCTAAGGGTGCTCATGACCTAAAAAGTGGGCGACCTAACTATAGAAACGACCTAACGACCTATAGGAAGTTCCAAACTAACAGCTCAATTAGTAAGCGACCTATCAAGCTCAACGATCTAGTTCACGACTTAACAGTTCATAACAGGCTACGACCTAACGAGACAAACAGGCGAACGACCTAGCTATGGAAAGGTTCTAGCGACCTAACTGCCTGCCGACTTAAGGAGTTAGCGACCTAACGACTTAAGTAGTTAGCGACCTAACGACTTAAGGAGTTAGCGACCTAACGACTTAAGTAGTCAGCGATCTAACGACCTCAAGCATATGCGACCTAAGCAATGCCACAGCCTACCGACCTAAGAGCGAAGTGGTCTCAGCGACCTAAATCCCGAACGACTCGTGACCTATGATAGGTCGCACGCGACCTATTAATTTGCTCAGAAGAGAAACAAATGCAGTCAAGATAAGTCGAATCCCACCTCTTAGGTCGCTGCCGACTTAGTGACTTATTCAGGGCAAGTTCTAATACCGCTAATACGAGTGATTCCTTATGTCGTGGCCAACCTATGACCTACGACCTACCTTAGGTCGTGCGCGACCTAAGACTTGGAGATTGAACTTTGCCCAGAACCACTCCTATAAATACAGCCCTAACTCCAACTAGCGGGGGGACTTTTTGGCCGATCACTTCAAGTGCTGATACTCTGCTGAATTCTCGACTCACTCAACACTTCAAGTACTCCAAACACCAAGGACACTACTACGATCTCCAAGGGAAAATCTACATCATTCAACATGAATTCAGAAGATTATTCTCCATCAAAGTTCTGGTTGCTTGTCTCATCAGAATTGTAATTGAAGATTGTTGTAAAGTTGTAACCAAATTCAGTAATAAAGAGAGTTAAAGTGGACGTAGGCTTACCCTAAGCCGAACCACTATAAAAACTGTTGTCTTTTCTGCTTTTTCTGTGATTTCTCTACTTGTTGTTTAGTTCCCGTGTTCACGGGTGGTGCTTTCGCTCAACTTCAATCTACACCGGGGTGTTAGCGTCTGATTTTTACGTTAACATTTTTGGTGCTTTCACTGAGAACCCAACTCAGGAAACTTCCACCATTGCTCCGCAAAGGATTGTTGAAAGGATTTCTTTTAAAACCAGAAGTTTAATGGAAATAATGGCTCCTGGGAGAAAACGAAGTTCTGTAAGATCTGACAATGTTCAAGAGAACACCGCTACCTCTCCTCCTTCAAGTCAAGCAGCTCCAACTGTTGGAGTTACACGAGAAGAATTGGACGCCGTAGTTTTGGGATTGAATCAGCAATTGAATGCTCAGAATGCGCAGTTGGAAGCCCAGAATGCCCAGAATGCCCTGATCTTGAGTAATTTGAATGATCTACTAGGGGCAAACCGTCAACCGGGAAATAATGATGGAAACCCTACTGTGGGAGTTCAGGATGTTGAAGGGAACATTTCTCAAAGACCCGCGGACCCTGTAGAAAGGACTCCTCTTCAAGCTGGGGGATCAGGGCCGCAACCGACCCTCCGTGAACGATTGTCATGGCAGAATTCAGAGAGAGTGGCTGATGTGTGCCCTCCAGAGCCTCTAAATGATGAAGAGTATTTTTCGGGGATGGTTCATCAAATCATGAAGGAAAGTATGCGAAGAGATGAAGATGAGAAAGAGTGGGGATTTGCTCCAAGCAAAACTCCATTCACTTAAAAGACCTTGAAGGCAGAGTTCCCAAGGAAATTCGTTCCCCCTACTATTCCAGCTTACAAGGGGACGAGTGATCCAAACGAGTTTCTGTATAAGTACGACTGGCATATGACTGGTGCCAGGGTGTCTGATAAAATTAAATGTCGATACTTTCCGGTTTATCTAGAAGGTGTAGCTCTATTGTGGTTTACAAAGCTATCGGTCAGGTCGATCGATCAATTCTCCGATTTGACCAGGAAATTCAAGGAGCAATTTCGATTGTATGCTTCTAAAGAAATGGATATAATGTCGCTATCGAGTCTAGAGCAAAATCTGGGAGAATCTATCAGGTTGTTTTTGAATCGCTTTAACATAGCATTGGCTGAGGTAGATAATGCTGAGCCACGCATGGTCCTGACATACTTGGTGAGGGCGATTGACAAATCGAGCGAATTTGGAAAATGGTTGAAAATGAAAGAACCAAACTCGCTCGACAAATTCTACAAAAAAGCGGATGAATTCATGCGCTTGGAGAGCCTTCAAACACCGGCCAAGGGGGTATCAGCAGAAGCCGGGAACAATGGTGCTGCTTCAAATAAGAAAGAACCTAACACTCAGAAAAGGGGAAATGATGGTGGAAAGAAACAGGGAGATTCTAAGAAAGGCCGTTCTTTCAATTTCACACCCTTGACCGATACCCCTGAAAACATCTTCTTTGTGACCACCTAAAATGAGAGTTGCGATTAAGATGGAGAAAAGTGAAAGGTTCTATCGGTTCCACAACCAGCCCGGCCATGACACCAACGAATGCCATCAGTTGAAAGAGGTAATTGAACAACTCTTGAAGGAAAACAAACTCCAACAGTATGTGAAAAGGAACAGAAATGCCCCAGCTTCATCAACTCAAGGACAGCAAGTTCCCGCTCACCGTCCTGGCTCAAGTGAGAAGGCCGTGGAACATGAATCGGAAAGGCCTATCATCAATATAATAACTGGAGGACCTCACCTAGCAGGTAAAAGCTGGGGCGAGATGGAAAGGTATGCCCGGGCCTTGAAGCATGTACCAGCTGAAGAGAATGTTTTTGTTTTAGAGAATGATGCGCCTTTAAAGCAACAAAAGACTTCCATATATGATATTGTGTTCAGTGTCAGGGATTCTTTGGGTATCGAGGCTCCGACCATAGATCCTTTGGTCATATCCGCTGGTATTGGGCCGGCAACTGTGAGAAGAGTTCTAGTTGATTGTGGAGCTTCGTGCAACATCCTCTTCAAGAAGACCATTGATCAAATGAGAATTCCAATGGCTGACGTTCAAGCCTTCACTTAAGATCGTTGGGTTTGCTGGAGAACCCAAACAGCCGATTTGGACCATAGATTTGTTTGTAGAACTCGGAAAGGGACTGAGGAAGGTGGCCCGAAAGCAAACCTTTATAATTGTTGAAGAATTCTCTGCCTACAACGCCTTTTTAGGCCGACCAACTCTTTCTGCATTCAAAGCTGTTCTTGCCCCATGGCGCTTGACTCTAAAATTCCCCACAGATAACGGGGTTGGTGTGATTAAGGGAGACCAAGATGGGGGGCGAGAATGTTATTTTGCAGAATTGCGAGAATCCAGGAAGAGAGAGATGGTAAAAGGTGCGGCGATTCCAGTCCGCATCAAAGAACCAACCTTGTAGCAATTACAGGGTGGACCCTGCACTGGTGAATGTAGTGGGGCACGAAGAGAGATGGATCCAAGGAAAGCCAGTGCAGGGGAGAATAGGGTAGTACCGGTAGAGGTAACAGTGCCGGTGCCCGTTGACCCAAAAGACCCAAACAAAGTACTTAATGTGGGTTCGTAGCTCAACACGACAGTTCATAATGTTCTGATTCCATTTTTGAAGGCTAGTTTGGATGTATTCGCTTGGACTCATGCTGACATGTGCAAAATATCCCCAGAGACTGCAGTACATACTCTGAACATTGATCCAAAGTTTACACCTGTGAAACAGAAGAGAAGGACTCAGGGTCCTGAAAGAACGGCAGCGTTAAAAGAAGAAGTGGATCGGCTCATAGAGAACGGGTTCATTATAAAATCTACTTATCCAAATTGGGTCTCAAATCCAGTGCTGGTTAAGAAAGCTAACGGAAAGTGGAGAGTGTGCATTGATTTTTCAGATCTGAACAAAGCCTGCTGCCCCAAAGACTGTTTCCCGCTGCCCAGGATCGATTAGTTGGTGGATGGCACGACAGGACATGAATTGTTATCTTTTATGGATGCATACTCCGGATATAACTAGATTATGATGCATGAGCCTGATCAAGAGGATACGAGCTTCATCACAGATGTTGGACTCTACTGCTACAAGGTCATGCCTTTTGGACTCAAGAATGCATGGGCAACTTACCAAAGGCTTGTTAATGCCATGTTTAAACCACAGATTGGCAAGACAATGGAAGTTTATGTCGATGATATGCTAGTAAAGTCTAAGAAAGCAGTGGATCATATGGATCACCTGGCAGAGATGTTTGCAGTACTCCGCAAGTACAGAATGAAGCTTAATCCCCTGAAATGTTCATTTGGAGTGGAGTCCGGAAAGTTTTTAGGTTTCATTATGAGCGCTAGGGGCATTGAAGCCAATCCATCTCAAATCACTGCACTGAGAGAGGTCAAGGCTCCTAGAACGAAGAAGGAATTGCAAAGTCTCAATGGAAAGGTTGCTGCTCTGAGTCGGTTCATTTCCAAAGCCACTGACAAATGCATTCCATTCTTTGATGCTCTGAAGAAAGGAAAGAAAAACTTTAAGTGGACTCCTGAATGTCAGAAAGCATTTGATGAGTTGATTCGTCATATGGAAGTGCCTCCGATACTTTCAAAGCCTGATAGTGGTGAAGATCTCTTCATATAATTGGCAATTTCTTCTCATGCTCTCAGTGCAGTGTTGGTACGGGAAGACACAAGGATCCAACGCCCAGTCTATTATATCAGCAAAAGATTCACTGGGACAGAGATGAACTATTCAAGATTGGAAAAGCTCGCCTATTGTTTGTTGATCGCATCAAGAAAATTGAGGACGTATTTCCAAGCTCATCCCATCAAAATCCTCACTGATCAACCTCTAAAGCAAGTCCTATTCCGTCCAGAGACTTCGGGCCGTCTTTTGAAATGGAATATTGGACTTAGTCAATATGACATCACTTACCATCCCCGAAAAGCAATCAATGGACAAGCTTTGGCAGATTTCATTACGGAATGCACGGATAAGGGTGATAGTGAGGAGGAAGCTACTAATAGCGTCCCAATCCAATGGAAATTGTACGTCGATGGCGCAAGGAATGGTTACTGTTCCGGAGCAGGGGTTGTCCTTGAAACCCCAGAGGGGCGATTGCTATGTTATGCGCTGAGACTAGAATTCCCTTCGACAAACAATGAAGCTGAATATGAAGCTCTCATCGCTGGTTTAAGGATCGCTAAAGAACTAAACATCAAGGCATTGCATGTCTTCAGTGATTCTCAACTTATTGTTTGTCAAGTCAAGAAGGAATTTCAAGCTAAAGGAGGGAATTTACCAGCCTATTTGTCAAAAGCCAGGGAGCTCCTTCAAGATTTTGACCGTTATTCAATAAACCATATCCCCCGAGAAGAAAATATGAAGGCGGATTCTCTTGCGAAGTATTCAAGTACTGGTGAAGCTCAACTATTGGGGTTAGCTCCCGTCGAAGTCTTGTCAGCTCCAAGCACAGGTGAAATGGATGTTGATTGGATTATGAATGTATCCCAAGAGCAAAAATCATGGATGACTCTGATACTTGAATATCTACTCAATGGTTCTCTGCCAGAGAATTCAAAAGAACGACAAAAGTTGATGAGGAAAGCCTCCAGATATATAGTTCAAGATGGTCGTTTGTACAGACCAGGATTTTCAATGCCATTACTCCGATGTGTGACAAAGGAAGAAGCTAAGACAATTCTAACTGAAGTACACGGAGGGGAATGTGGAGATCATACAGGTGGTCAAACTTTAGCAAAGAAAATCCTCCGTTATGGATACTTTTGGCCAGAAATTAATCAGGATGCTACTGACTATTCCCGAAAGTGTGATAAATGCCAGAGATTCGCTAAAATTCCTAGAGCACCATCCACTAAGCTAACAAAAATGGTAAGTCCATGGCCGTTTGCCATCTGGGGAATAGATCTCATTGGGCCTTTGCCAACTGCCAAATCAGGGATTAAATATGCTATCGTTGCGGTTGATTATTTTACTAAATGGGCTGAGGCTGAACCATTGGCCACTATTACCTCTAAGAAAATGATAAGTTTTGTGACTAAAAATATCATTTGTAGGTATGGTGTTCCTCAGAAGATAATCACAGACAATGGTACTCAGTTTGAAAGTGAGGAGTTCCAAGATTTTTGCAAACGATTCAAGATCCGAAAAAGCTTCTCAACAGTGCCTCATCCGCAGGAAAACGGGCAAGTGGAAGCAGTAAACAAAATAATCAAATCAACCATCAAAAAGCACCTGGAAAAAGCAAAATGTGGTTGGGTCGACAAGTTACCGCTTGCACTATGGGCATACAGAACCACTCACAAAACTGCGACTGGGCATACTCCATTTTCATTGGCATACGGATCAGAAGCAATGATTCCAGTGGAAACTGAAGTCCCCTCACACAGAAGGATCCATTTTGATCAAAGTGAGAATGAAAAATTGCAACTGGAAGCACTTGACCTCCTCGATGAATGAAGAGAAGAGGCAAGGCTTAGAATTGCAGCTCACCAGCAAAGAATAGCCAAGCACTTCAATTCCAAAGTTCGTCAGCGCAGCTTTGAAGTTGGGGACTTAGTCCTGAAGAGAATTATGACAGCCATAGGTGTGTTTGGGCCAAACTGGGAAGGACCATATGTTATTGGCGCAAAGCTTCTTGATGGCACATTCAAACTCACAACTGTCGAAGGAGAACCAATCCCAAGAGCTTGGAACAACAATCATTTGCGTCCCTATTTTACTTTAAAACATTGCTGAAATGTTGTAAAAGAATTATGAATATATGATTCTGGTATTGAAAGCAATTGCAAAGCAAGTGAATAATGAAAAGCTATAAAGTGGATGTAGGCCCAACTTTTGGCCGAACCACTATAAATCTTGTGTTCTCTAATATTATAAACTACTTTGTTTTATTTCGCCATATAAAATACGTTAACTATGTTACTAAAATATCGATTTAATAATGCAGGCCACAAAGACAAAGCTTACCCATCGCAAGACTAAACGATCTCCGACATCATTCAGCAAGCAAACTCTAAGCCATTCAAAATTTCCATACTCAAATCCTACAAAAGAAGTGCTTCGAACAAAAATTAGCAATGTGGATGGAAGTGGACCATTTCTAACTAACTGCAAATGTTTAAACAAACAAACAACCAGTTAAATAGCCTGTGTCTACCACCACCAACTCGCTTAACTATGAAGTATATTTCTTTGGATAAGGGAAATTATTGGCAACTAAAAAGCGATGACACTTGCACAAGACAATGGGGATCGCCAACATGAATCGATGGCAAAGAGACATGGGCGAGCAAGCATCAACCAGCAAAAGACCTCTTCAGAGGCACAAGCACTCTTCGGAGGCACAACTCTTCGGAGGATAAAGACCTCGAGCGGGCCTAGCCAGAAAAAGAGAGATCTTTCTCTATACAAAGTTGCGGAATGATCGGTCGATGCACTCCCATGAATCCGTCCAACCGAGAGAAAGAAACTCCAAACTTCCAGGCAAAAGCCCTACTCAGAGGCACACGTTTCACCGAGATTGAAATAAAACTTCCAGGTGTTGAAACGTGAAAAGCCCTCTTCGGAGGCCCATTTCACCACAGTTGAAATGATAAAAGACCTGGATCGGGCCAACCAGAAAAAGAGAGATCTTTCTCGATACAAAGTTGCGGAATGATCGGTCGATACACTCCCGTGAATCCATCCAACCGAGAGAAAGAAACTCCAAACTTCCAGGAAGTAACCCTACTCAGAGGCACACATTTCATCATCGGTCAATACACTCCCGTGAAATGAAATGTGAAAAGCCCTCTTCGGAGGCCCGCTTCCCAGCGAACAGGGAAAAATAAAAGCCTCTCCCAAGGGGCAGAAACAAAAAAGACCTCTTCCAGAGGCATAACAAAACAAAAAGACCTCTTCCCAGAGGCAGAAACAAAAAAGACCTCTTCCCAGTGGCAGAAATGAAAAGACCTCCTCCCGGAGGCATAATCGAACAGAAAGACCTCTTCGGAGGCACACGTTTCACCGAGATTGAAATAAAACTTCCAGGTGTTGAAACGTGAAAATGCCCTCCTCGGAGGCACAACTCTTCGGAGGCACACGTTTCACCGAGATTGAAATAAAAATTCCAAGTGTTGAAATGTGAAAAAGCCCTCCTCAGAGGTACAACTTTTCAAAGAAGAAAAAATCAAAAAGCCCTTTACTGTGGCGTAATAAAAAAAAGAGAGAAGCCCTCTTCAAAGGTACACTTTAACTCACAAAGGAAGAATGATTCACCTATTCTGGAAAATACTCTTCCTCCAAAAAAAAAAAGTTAAAGTACCCTTGAGAGGCCCGCTTTACCACATAGAAGAATTCACTTAGTAAAATGTGTATATGCACAAAAGAAAAAGTGATATCTTCGAAGGATGAAGCGTAAAAACTTATATGGAGGGAGTTGTACTCTATTTTTAACGAAATAATATTCCTCCAAGTATGGAATAATTATTCTCCAGAAAATAAAAGTACAAGTCCCCTCAAAGTATAAAATATTGCAACAAACTTATGGTATAGGGGCAACATGGTATAGCTACATACAACATGGTATAACTATATTAGTAAAATTACGCTCGAACAACATACCACAAGCTCGCTGCAATATCATGTAAAGAAACTTGTACGAAAATGAATAGTAAATGCATTCTCAAATACAGACAGAAGTTTGTACAAACGAAAAGAATCATTTTATTCAATACTGTTAAAATTTTGTACAGGTACAGGTTTCAAAATAAAAAGAAAAAAAAGCGGAGGCCGGTACCCGCACAATCTCCGGCCAGTACATGCAAAAAGAAAAAAAGCGATATAAAAAGCACAGGACCAAAGCCATCATTTCTTCTTCCTTCCGCCTTTTGAGCCTGCGCGTGGCCGAATGGTTAACTTCTTAGGCCGGCTTGTAAGAGTAGGAGAGGAAGGCGAAAGGGATACAATAGGTTCTTCTCCCGCTTGTGTCTTGCTAGCAGAAGCCTCCTCCTTCTTCTTAGAAACTCCATGCTTCCCTCTCTTCCTGGAAGAAGACCCACTACCTGGAGAGAAAAGTGCAATTAATGGTTCATCATCGGAACTAGTTGGTTCTGGAGTCTTCTCACTCCCTTCAGTTTCTTCTTCTCTTTGTTGTTGTGAAGCAATGGGATCGTCCAAGTCTTGGAGAGCTTCTATTTGCTCCTCTTGTGATCCTGGTTGCGAGGCAGAAGGAGGAGTGAGCTGAAGAGACGGAGGAGGTATAATTGGAGGAGGGGAAGTTTGAACAATGTTTGATGCTTTCTCTACAGAAGAAAAGAAGTTAAAGTCAGTAAAGAGAAGAGATAAAGGCTCGCTGAGATTCAGGAAATAGTCAAGAAGCTCATCAAGCTCGTAAGAAACAGATGAGCAGTCTACTTGGGCAAGATTAACAGTAGAGTTACCTGGAGAAATCGGTTTCCTGACATCAACCTCATAAGCCTGTGCCTCGGCACTCTCGTCGCCATCATCTCCACCCTGTGTGCTTGTGATCTTGGTGGTAACTTTAGTAGGGGATGGAGAATGAGAACTGGAACCAATAATGTCGATTTCCGCCGATGGAGAAGGCTGGATTGGAATAGTCGAAGTAGTTCTTCCTAACTGTTCCCCTTCTGTCATTTCAGCTCTTAATTTTGCAAGTTGTTCCTTTCCTTTGGCAAGAGCAGCGCGAGCATCATCATCCAAGTAATGCTCCTCAAGAGCTGATTCGGCATAGCCAGCACCTTTACCACCAAGCATGTCAAGTGCAGCCTCCCACACTTCAGCCAATGCAACTTCATATTTGGGGCCTAGGAAGGCAAGACTACCATGCCCCAAGATGTTGTGCAGGTAAAAGTCAAACAGTGTCGAGCTGATGTTGGTCTTCGTTGCCTCATGAGATTCTTCAGCTGCAATTTTACCGGCAACGGCCTCATCGCGCTCTCTTTCAGTCTTGGAAAGTTGAAGCTTTAGCATTTGGATTTCCGCCTCCTGAGAGTTGACTTTCTCCTGTAACTTTGTAACCTCAGCACGATACATTCCCGCTATTTTCTGCACAGCTTCAAGTTGTGCCTCGGCATGTCGCTGAGCTGCGTGAGCATCGTGAACTTGCTTCTGAAGTACTTCTTTTTGAGTATATGTAGTAGAAGAAGTAGCAAGCTCTTGTTTAAGTTCCTCAACTTTCGCCTCAAGCTCCTCATTGTAAGTAGTGATGCTCCTCATTTCGGTATCGTGCTGCTCGAGAACCTTCTGCCATTCGGCCTTATCATTCTCCATGGTGAGCATGGCCTCTATATTCGCACGGTTGACCCTTTGAAGCTCGTCAACAAGCTTTTGCCAGTTCGACATCCTTTCAATATCAAGCCTGACGGCATCGAGATTTCGCAGCATGGCAGGCTTGTCGATAGGGATCAAGTCAAGATCGAACCGCACTCCCTTCAGGCACCAGTGCGGGAACCGGCCTTGCAAGGTAGCCGGGCCTGATCCAACTTGGAATTTAGGCCTGCTGATTATTGTTTGAATGTCTGTCTTACCGAGAGCGGGAGAGCCAGAAGGAATGTCAAGTGAGACGGGGGCAGTGACTTTTACAGGAGTTGTAGAAGTATGCTTCTCACCGTGTCGAGCACGCTTGCTTGGGTCCTCAACCATATGGCTTTTTCCCCGGTCATCATGGGATTTTCTCTTGTGGGAATCGTCACCTTTATGGGAAGAATCATGGTGCTCCTCCCTTTCTTTTCTCTCATAACGCTCTTCTTGAGCCCTTCTCTCCTGAGCCTTTCAAGCGGCTCTCTCTTCATCGGTTTCTCTGTGTTCGATAAGGTAGCTCCTATAATCATATTGACTACGCCTCCCGTAGCGCTGAAAGTCACCATAGTAGGAGCTGCTACGTCCCATCGGAGAATCTGAAATAAAAAAGAAGAGACAAGTCTTAAAAGTCTTCAGAGAGAAGAAGCGTAACTTTAGAATCTTCAAAGTACAGAGAGTTAGAAGTATAAAAGTGCCGAAGGATACTAAGTGTGTGTGATGTGTAAAATACGTACATCAAGCTATGAACCGCTCTTTGATTGCGGAGTAGTCACGGGGGTAGTAGTTAACGTCAACTCTTGAGTCGACGGAGTCTGTTGCAGAGTAGAAGTCGCCTCAATTACTGAAGAAGAAACCTTGGTGGTGACGGGGTCGTCTTTAAAGAGCTCCTGTGAAGTGACAAACAGGTCGCTCAACCCTTCGAAAGTGTCGTCTCCACTCTGTTTGACAGGGCTTGTTTTCCCAGCTTCTTCGTCACCAGACTTCTTTGAATGTGGATGAGATTCCTGAGGCTCTTCTTCTTCAGTGACCGGGGCAAGTTTTCCAGATGACCCTGCGACATCAACAGAAGTGGAGCACTTCACTAGAGAAGCCTCAGAGGCAGGTTCTTTCGGTATGGGTGCATCGGTAGAAACTGGGGCATCCAATGCTTGTGCTGGGGAGTCTGGGACTTCATGAGGGTGTGTAGAGCGAGAGCTATGCAAAAGTCCATACTGATGCAAAAATTCTTCTTTCAACAGAAATTGAATGCTTCTCTCCTCAACTGGCACGGCCATAAGCCTCTCAAAAGTTGGTTTATGACTGGAATCCCTAGAAGGAGGAGGAAGCGCTGAAAAGTAAAAGGCGAAGTTAACATTTGACAACTCAGGCTATGAAAATCTCAGAGAAAAACACAGGAACAAAGATAAATGCTCTTACTTCCTACTCTCCAGGTAGCATAGAATCCCGAAGGACAGCGAACGAAGAAAAATTGACTTAGAAAACCGTGAGCACTTTCGGGAAGGCCGATTATTAGTTTACGGTTCCTAGCGCTTCTCACAAGAATGATGGAGGGATGGTCTTTATTTTTGGCAAACGTGCACAAATAGAAAACTTCATCAAAACTCGAAAGGCGATCCAGCGTCCTTCCGAATAGCACACATAACCCCATCAGAATAGCATAGCCATTGGGGTGCAGCTGGAAGGGGGAGATAGCTAGTCGAAGAAGAAGCCGTTGAAGAAAGTCGTTAAAAGGAGGGATAGCTCCACTCGTGCACATTTGACGATTAACTGCTACAAAACCATGAGGTGGTATATCGGCAGTATCGCTTCTCTCAGGAAGAATGGCATCTGCTTCAGCAATGCCAAACAGAGCGCACAGTTGGCGGAAAACTTTGTATGTTAGTGTGGTTGAAATTCTCTCTGGAGGATTAACCAATGGAGTAGCAATTGGGAAAGTCTCTTCAACCGATTCTATTTCTCCTTGTTGAGAAGTCATTCTATACAAGGAACTAGACATTCCAATAAGAAGGTGCACGTTTCCTAAAAAGTGTGAAGTGTTGTGCAGAACTAACAAAACAGAAAGCAAACATAACTGAAATTAAACTAGTTGACTATTGGTCGACTATGAGATTTCAGGACTTGTTAATATAGAACTCAAGTGTAGTGTTAATGCAAACGAATCGGCTTTAATTGGATATTTTAGTTTTGCTTTAATACTTCACTTGAATTCATTAGTTCGTAGCATTTCATTCACACAGTTCATTTAAGTTGATTATTCTTTGTCGACTAATCTGTCATTCGATGTGGGCGGTCAATGACAGTATATTCGTCCCATTTTTCTGCAAATGTTGTATTTAACAGGTTGACAGCTTTAAAAGTTAAAATAATTTGCAAAGAAGTACAACAAAATTCAAGTTCAAACAATTCAGCCAAGTCTTCTCAGAATTTCACAATTCTTAGGTCGTCAAGCGACCTAGCATAGGTCAGAGTTTCCTTAGGTCGAACTATGCAAGTTAAAAGGTTAAAAGCAATGCAGATTTGTCAAAGTCCTAACTCGGCCGTGACATACAGCCTATGCCGCAAAAAAAGATTAAGTCGTTAATTTGTTAAGTCGTCCTGCTTGGAATTCATGTGCAAATTTGTTAATTCCTAGGTCGTTTGAATCCCAGCGCGACCTAAAAGTTAAGTCGCAGATTTGAAGGATCCTTAGGTCGCGAGAATTAGTTAGGTCGGCCAGTTTTCTTAGGTCGCGAAGGTTTTTAAGTCGCTCAGATCTACTAAAACGCTAACTACCTCTCTATGCAATAGCTCACCATCCCGTTAAACTGTGACCCGATAACCCATTATCACTCACGATGAAATCCATCATCCTCTTCATGAAATTCATCATTCCTACATACCACTGAATCATCCAAGAATCAATTAAAAGCATCTCCGATCCATCATGAATTCAACTCATTGCTGTGCTTTCGTGAATCACAACTAATGGCGATCAAAATCGACCACAACTTGACTCAAACGATGAAACACGATATACAAAATTGTTCTGGGGTTCGGAGATGGAAATTCGTGGTTCGATGATGATCGTGTGATGGATAGAGATCAAGTGTACTTACGCAATATGATAGCAGGGATGAATCGGTGAATGATTAAACTCAAATTCGCCTGGCAGAGCAGGAAATCGGAACAGTTAAATGGAGGAGAAGCAGCGACCTAGCAAATTTATATGGGACAAAAAGGGGAAGACGAATAGGCACGTGACTTAATATAAGTTTTAGGTCGCTCACGACCAAGCTAAGTCAGATCGAAGCACACGACCTATGGCATAGGCCTGTACTTCGAGGGGCAAGTGTTTAACCCCTATTTCTGAAGCGACCTAGAACTTACGCGACTCAACGACCTAAAACTTACGCGACTCAACGACCTAAGACTTACGCGACCCAATGACCTAAAAGGTACTAACGACCTAAGGGTGCTCATGACCTAAAAAGTGGGCGACCTAACTATAGAAACGACCTAACGACCTATAGGAAGTTCCAACCTAACAGCTCAATTAGTAAGCGAACTATCAAGCTCAACGGTCTAGTTCACGACTTAACAGTTCATAACAGGCTACGACCTAACGAGCCAACAGGCGAACGACCTAGATAAGGAAAGGTTCTAGCGACCTAACTGCCTGCCGACCTAAGTGGAAAAATGACCTAACGACTTAAGTAGTTAGCGACCTAACGACTTAAGGAGTCAGCGATCTAACGACTTAAGGAGTTAGCGATGTAACGACTTAAGGAGTCAGCGATCTAACGACCTCAAGCATATGCGACCTAAGCAATGCCACAGCCTACCGACCTAAGAGCGAAGTGGTCTCAGCGACCTAAATCCCGAACGACTCACGACCTATGATAGGTCGCACGCGACCTATTAATTTGCTCAGAAGAGAACCAAATGTAGTCAAGATAAGTCGAATCCCATCTCTTAGGCCGCTGCCGACTTAGTGACTTATTCAGGGCAAGTTCTAATATTGCTAATACGAGTGATTCCTTATGTCGTGGCCGACCTATGACCTATGACCTACCTTAGGTCGTGCGCGACCTAAGACTTGGAGATTGAACTTTGCCCAGAACCACTCCTATAAATACAGCCCTAACTCCAACTAGCGGGAGGACTTTTTGGCCGATCACTTCAAGCGCTGATACTCTGCTGAATTTTCGACTCACTCAACACTTCAAGTACTCCAAACACCAAGGACACTACTACGATCTCCAAGAGAAAATCTACATCATTCAACATGAATTCGGAAGATTATTCTCCATCAAAGTTCTAGTTGCTTGTCTCATCAGAATTGTAATTGAAGATTGTTGTAAAGTTGTAACCAAATTCAGTAATAAAGAGAGTTAAAGTGGACGTAGGCTTACCCTAAGCCGAACCACTATAAAAACTGTTGTCTTTTCTGCTTTTTCTGTGATTTCTCTACTTGTTCTTTAGTTCCCGTGTTCACGGGTGGTGCTTTCGCTCAACTTCAATCTACATCGGGGTGTTAGCGTCTGATTTTTATGTTAATACCTTCCCTATCGCGCCTTGTAGGAGTTTGGATTTCTCCCATAGCCCGTGTGGTATCCTTTGGTGGCTTCCCGATCAGGAGGGACTATGATATTGGATGGAGTATTGGGACTATTACGTGTTAAAAGCTATATGGGTAACCCCTTAATGCTGAGAAAAAAGTAAGTTTATTTTACAATTAGACACTATTATAATAGCGCAATATACTACATAGTAAATAGTTTAACGGATCCTTAGGGGATGTAAATCCCGAGCATCTCTTGAGTTACTGCACTCATATTTATTTCTGTTAATTTAACTCACATAAGATCTTTTAGTAATAACTCGAGTGTTTTTGTTTTTCAAATTCGCTTGGGTCAGTCCGAGCGTTTCAGGATTTGAAGACTTTATTTCTGGAGGACGAAGACGAAGATTTCATTATTATTATTATTATATTATATGGTTCCACTACACACTGTATTCCGCTGCATTGGTATTTATTGGTATGTGAACTCTGATATTTATTGTATAAAGAAGAATCAAATGTTTTGTAAACAGTTTTATGAAATGTATATTTATTATTATATTTTATCCTTCTGATGTGAGATTCTGTTTAGTTTTTTCTCTTCTCTATTTTTCTTATCTACCCCATAACAATCCACCCTTCCGTATGGTTTGAATTGGCACGTGTGTCTGTTTAAATCGTGCGAAAAGGCGGGATGTTACAAAGATGTTCAACACTATAATTAAAAATAGATAAGGGATCTAGAATTATATTCAAAGGAAATAAAATATGAATTAGCATATCCTAGAAGATCTATCACTCGAGAAATAGTTGTTATGTCAAAGGACTAAGAAATCTATGTCCTCATAGATGACAGAGGATAAGAGAAGGGATAAAAGAGATCCCCAGCATGGAATCAAAGACTAAGATATATACAAAAACAAAAGAACTGAATAGACAGCAAAGTATTTCCAATGGTAAAATAAATTACACATAAGGAATAAGACGAATAGACCACTACAGAATACACAAAAACAGAGTAGTCCCTTAGAACAAAAGAGATCCTATAGGTATATAAGGAGCTAGTGTTCCAATTAATCACAAGGTCCTCCAGATGCATATCAACTCCAATATGTCAAAACTTTACTAACCTATAAGTTTAAGAGAGTATTGTTTCGCTTGGTAAATTTATGATTAGATATTGGATGAATTTCCAATAATTTGTTTGCCAGTTTGGATCCTAATAAGGTTTTGTTTAGATACCTAACTTATAGATTTTCAATTCCCTTTCATAAAGATTTCATTTATGATGATTTATGATTGCTACAATTTCCTAATGAATTTTCATGACGGTTTCCTATTGATCGCTTGTTTCACGAGTTCATGATTTCTTGGTTCCCTTTATTGATTTTCCATGATAATTTATGAATTTTCCATTGACCTTCTGGTCTTGAATAAGAATGAACAGATTTCAATTTAGATTTTTGATTCTTGGATTTTCAACTCACCGATTTAATGGAATTTAAGATTCCTTACCGATTTTTATGATGATTGATGAATTTCATATTTCTAGTTTACCTATTGGAATTTGTGGATGATTTTTACTTGGGTTTTGAATTGATGAATTCTAAAATCACTTGATGATTTTCATGATGATTTATGAATATCTATCCTTATTGGGTGTTTGGTAATCCTTCATAAGAATTTTGATTTAATGAATTCCGACATTTCCTTGTGGATCTTTATGGTGATTTGTGAATTTTTCTTTCTCAATGGATTTGGGATAATTTCTTATTGATTTTTTGACAAAGTGAATTTTGAATTTCCTTGTTGGACATAGTAATAGTTCACAAATTAGCTTCTCTATACATCCATGGCATAATTTGGATGGTTTTTTGCCTGTTCTCTTATTTGTTGAGATTCACATTTTTCCTTTGGATTTTGATGAGAGCTTTTGATTTTCCTATTCCTAACTATTTTATTGGATTTTCAAGTCCTTGATTTTTGAAAAAAAATACGATTCCTTAATCATTTTTATCATGATTTGTGAGATCCATATTTCTACTGTCTTTATTGAAGTTTTTGATGAAAACAATTTGTATTTTTGATCGCATGAATTATGAAATTTCCTTGAGGGTTTCCCTAATGATTTATGGATTTTCTATGCTTGATTTTCTCATTGAATTTTGAATGATCCTTTTTCAACTGACCAATTTCGTGGACTTCAAAATTTCTTTATGTATTTTGATTGCAGTTTATGAATTTCACGCCTTCAATTTCCTTATGGGACCTTTGTTGTATTCCTAACTTAATAAATTATATGTCCAACTATTGAATTTTATGATGATTTGTGAACTTTCCATTGAATTTAGAATTTGATTTCAATGCTAATCTTCATGACACCAAATGGAAACATTACTGAACTACTTTCTACTTTTTACTAAATGAGAATTAACAATCAATAGTTTAAGGTTGAAAATGAAGGAAACTTAGAGGGACAAGGAAAAGTCCCCGATGGCATGAAATTGATTTCCACAGGTTGAAAGGTGTAATTCGAGAAAGAAATATCAAGGTTCTATAATAGATTATCTCCAAAGTTTCTTTTATTTGAACCGATATCTGCAAATCTAGTTATATTACTCCACATTCTTAAGGGAGTTTAATTACGGTCAATACAAAGCAAGTTTTCTCGAATTACTACCCTAATGACATCTTGAATATTAGCTGCGTAAATTTGACATTGCTCGTTAGGATTTCATAAGAAAGTCAAAACCTTGATAGAAGTTATAATCTATTTTGCAGGAAGAAAAGAAGAAAGTTCATTGGAGGCTTGTCTTGAAAAACAAAAGCTTCTTTCATTAGGGGGTTAAATGTTATCCATAAAATATTCTCAGGAATAAAAGTATGAAAGAAGGAACACAAAAGCATTGGAAAAGATTAGAAAGAGTCTTGATAGTTAATCATAGCTTCCGACAAGGAGTTTTGGACAAGGTTGAAGGCTATCTTTCAAAGTATATATATACCAAATGACATAAGGCACTCATTTTATGCACGTTGTAGAAGTTTTCCAAGAAATCAAACCCTTTCAAAAGCATATCTAGCCTTACGAAATGATTGGAGCCACTTTCGTCCATTAAGAAAGAGCTAAACACCTATTGATAGAAGGTTACAGTACTCCAGGTCACTCAAGGAAAAAGGAGGTTTGGTTTCAATAACATTGTTACACTAAAAATCAACATTTCGACTAAGACAAAAGGTTTATTGGCAAGTGCAAAGGAAGAGAAACATAGCCCAACCTTTTTGAAAGAGGCGAAGGGATGCAATCAACAAATTTCATTAGCATCAAACCTTTCAAAGGAGTCAAAAGTTTTCGTTTTCAGTATCCAAAGTGTTCTTATCTTTCAAAAGGGAAGAAGAAGTCAAAGCAAGTGTGAGAAAGTACTTTATGATCTTTTCGAAAGCATAGTAAGCCTTTCGAATCGGTTGAAGCACATTCAAGATACCTTTCGACAATGATGAATGGTTTATGAAGAAAGCAGCACTCACAAGTGAACAAAGAATGAAAGACAACCTTTCGACAACATTAAAGAAGAGCAACCTTCCGACAAGGTCGAAAGGTTCATAACAGTATAAAGAAGACAAACCCTTCGATAAAGGCGGAATGATTATGAAGGCAAAAGGGTAACAAACCTTCCGACAAAGGCGGAAGGTTGATAATAGCAAATGAAAAAGCAAACCTTTCGATGAAAATGAAAGGTTTAAGGCGGCATATAAAAGGAAGGCCTTCCGACCTAGTTGAGAGCATGAAGTCGAAAGAAGGGCTGCCTGCATAAATAAATAGGACACAAGGGTCTAGTTTTAGAGGCTGAATTTCTCTCATTCTAGCCTTTTAATTTATTGATTAAAGGATTGAACCCTAGTTGAGTGTGATTAAAGGAAATTTAATAAGGCGAATCTTTTTCTTCAATTAAAATGGAAGTACTTGGCTTTGTTAATTACTTTACTGCTTGTACAAATCTTTATTAGGTTAACCCATATTTGCAGGTTCAACATCATCAGAAGGTTCTTGTCGACAAGGTCGACAATACTCCTGAACAATCGACATATACAACCTTTCGAATTCTTAAACCCTTCATTCTAAACCTTTCGTCAAGTTTAACAATCCATTTGGATTAACATTCACTGAAACCTTCCGAAACTGTTGACTTAAGTGTTATAAACTCTCAACGCAGTTGGATCTACTTAATATAAGTGATCAAACCTTTCATCCAGGTTGGAAGCTACTACCTTCTCACCAAAGTAGTTGATTTCCTACCCTTACTCAATGAAGGCTATCTCCCTAACCTTTTGATAAGATTGACTCCTACCTTTTGAGGACTCAATTAAGGAAAACCTAATCTAATCAAAAGAAAAGCCTGTGTGGAAGACTTCGAGCGAGCTCAATGAATCTGGAAGGTCACATATCCTAGTCTCTAAACCTTTTGGGATCAACGGAAGGTCTGATTCGCATGATACTTATGAGTAAGGATAAAAAAGCAATCCTTAAGGGAATCACACCCTCTGAACTTACCAAACTACTTAGAATAACTTTGGGGTGTTGACAAAAAAATCTTGTTAACATATTCCTTACAGTATAAGGTTTGACATTTCCATTTGTTATGGTGTTTCCTCCACCTAGATTAACTCTTCCATTTCCTACCTCCATATCTTATTTTCCTTTTAAATATGCATTCAAACCATAGTAAGACATAGAAGAATGGTCCAAGAGGGATGGGAGAATAAAGATAAAGAATATATTTATATTTAGCAAATACACTATGCATTATCCCATACCCCAATCTTATTTTCTAATTCATTTGGAGTATGTTTTAAAAAAAATAGGTTTAAATTTCTATTAATTTTTATATAAACCTATGCTTTGATACTAAGTTGTATCATCTCCCATTTTTAGGTCTAAAAATAACCTCTATAGATTCTGTAGTCATCTATAGTATAAATTTCTAGTGTCAAAATGCGGTAATGTTAATGATATCCATAATATCAGAAGCATAAGAATATGAAATATTTTGAACATAATTTCGAAACAACTTTTCTCATTACATTTCAAATTAGAATTTCATATTCAGTACATAATCCTACAACGTTGTCCACATTCTAATAAATATAATTATTGAAGAATGACATATGAAGATGCCCCGTTGAATGATTAGAGTTACTAAATAGATAGTTATAGCTCTACTATTACAAATAACATTCAATCACAACGGAATAGATAAATGTATAATCTCCTATATAGCTAAATCTACCTACTACACGCCTTCAAATGCTTTATTTGCCAAAACCTACTAAACTTTGACTCTCAACGTACTCAAATTAAATTTTGGGCACTCGAGGGTTTAAGGGAAAAACATAAAATTCAAGCCAAAAATAAAGCATGGTGTGAACAATTATATGACATCTCGATTTATCGATATTAAGTAGACAATGCCACCTAGAGTAATGGGTTTCTCCTCACTAATATCCTTGAAAAGCGTATCTTTTGCTATCAAAATCCTGCAACCAAACTGGTTATAATAAAAAATAAAACAATAACATGTTTGCATAAAATATAAGAAATCAATGGACTATCTGTCCCAACATAGTATTTTTATTAGACTGGCTAGAAACCAATAGCTTACTCGGGCTTACCAAATATAATAAATGTTCTAATATTGCTAGATAAAATTTCGATGGTCCGTCTCTAACTTACTACTTCTAAGGACAATTGACTCTGATGATTATATAAGCTCACCAATAACCTAACTCTACTCTATGCATTCCTTTCTCTATGTAACCTTTTTTATTCTTACCCATGGCACTGCCCAACACACTGGAATTTTTTACTTGTCTTAACCCGGGGCTACCTTCTTTTAGGCTCGATGACATGTTAAATAGTGGCATAGATTAAGCTCGATGACAAGTTAAAAAGGCAGGGCCTAAGCTTGAAATCCCCTTGGGTCGAAGAGGTAAAAACTCCGAGTCATTAAAAAATAGATCGATATCGAGGTTTTAAAAGTTGGCGATCCTATAGATCATAAGTAGCTTTATGCCTTTTGTATAGAATGCGGCATGTATAAGCATCGACATGCCGATGTCAAATCTTATCTCTTTATCTTTATTACTACGGCCTCAATGAGGTTCAAGTCCAAACCACTTCATGCCAAACTCATTGACATCATGCAGCATTGTTTTGTGCTACGTTTATATGGCGAGATATCACTCGGCATAGCCAGTATCGACATGGTAAGTTTTGATTAACTTAAGAACTTCCCAACTACTATAAAAAGGTATTACTTTTCACCAACCCTCTATAATTTGTCAAAAACTTATTGGCTGTCAAAACTTAATCACATTCTTTACTTAGAAAAACTGTCGCATGCCATAATTTTCTACTCTAAATATATTTAACCCTTATTATAAACATTTTAATTAAAAAAATAATCCCTTCAGACTTAAACAATTCATTTATCATTTCTAAACTCTTAGGACAAAACCTCAAAAATCATAATAATTCGACTTATCTGTACTCTTTGACGTATAAAAATTTCAGGGCTAATAACTTATTTTAATTACTTTTTAATAATTAAAATCCGAAATTCACCAATTTCTTCACTTAGAAAAACCATATCAAAATCCTTACTTGCTTGGAATTTGTGAATTTAAAAACTCACTTCTAAAATGATATTTCTAACATCATATCAAAATGGCAACTCATTTGGTCGTCATATGATGGATTTTCAGACTCAAAAATACAAAAAAATTGTATTTGAATTCTAAATTCACTAACAGGCGTATAATCACTCTAACTACTAAAACATAGCATGATACTTGCAAAAGAAATTGATTTACACTTAAAACCGATTCATAATAAAAAAAAACATGAGATGTATATTCATCATTCACCTTGATTTGGATGAGAAAGATGAGATTTGGTGTAGATTTAATTTTTTAGCCTTGATTCTTAATCTTTTAGCTTCACTCTAGTTTTCCCTTTGCTATGGTTGGTCGCTCTCTATGTTTAGTTTCTATATATGTAAATGTATGAAGGAAATGAAGATAGAAGGGCTTCAGGGAAAGGAATTGTGATATCCCGAAATTTCAAGGAATTTAAAATGTGATAATCTCTTAATTAATTATTTAAAATTGGTAAAATTTGTTAATTTCAAACAATAATAAATATAATGTGATGTTTTTAAATATAGTTATAAATAGAATTTTTAAATGGAATAATAATTTACAAATTTAAATTGTGTTATTTTATAAATAGATTTTAAATAGACTTGTTATTTTCTAATTTAATAAGTGTTGTTTAAATATATATATATATATATATATATATATATGAGTGTATATTTAAGTTATTTCTAAATAGGATATTTATATACAATTAATAATGTGTTTGTTTGAAATTAATATCTATTTTTATTTCAATTGATTTTAATTAGGATTTTAAATTGACTTTGAATTTGAATTTAAAAATTGAATTTAAAGGAATATATATATATATATATATATCTTAAAATAACAACAATAATATAGTTTGGATTTAAAATATATGGATAATGTTTTTATTTAAAAATATGATTTGTTTTATAATATTCTCTTGAAAGAAATTTATTTATAGAAATTTGGAAAAGTATTTATTTAATAGGAATAAATACAAAAGCTTTTAAATTAGCATTTAAAAATGAGTTTAAAATATTATATATGATTTTTATTTAAATCATAATTGGTTTATATTCTATTTTCTTTAAAGATTGTATTTATATAAAATTTAAAAAGCATTTATAAATTTATAAATGTATTAGTTAATTAGGAATTTAATAAGAAAAGATTTTTAAATCATTTAAAAATATAGTGTTAACTCCTATTTCTGAAGCGACCTAAGACTTATGCGAGTTAACAACCTAAGGGCGCTAACGACCTAACTACAGCAGCGACCTAAGATCACGAAGCACTCCGCGACCTAAGGTATTTAGCGACCTAGTGCTTAGGTTCTTCAGCGACCTATGAAGTGCACCGACCAAACGACCTAAAGTCTCAAGCGACCTAGCGACCTAAAGGTCAGAGCGACCTAAAGGAAGGAGTGACCTAACGAGTTAACAGGCTACGACCTAACAGGCGAGCGACCTAACTATGGAAAGGTTCTAGCGACCTAACTACCCACCAACCTATGTGGAAAAGCGACCTAACGACTTCAAGCATATGCGACCTAAGCCTACCGACCTAAGAGAGAAGTGGTCTCAGCGACCTAAATCCCAGTTGACTCACGACCTATGATAGGTCGCACGCGACCTATTAACTCGCTCAGAAAAGAACTAAATGCAATCAAGATAAGTCAGATCCCATCTCTTAGGTCGCTGCCGACCTAATAACTTATTCAGGGCAAGTTCCAATATAGCTGATACAGGTGATCCCTTATGCCGTTGCCGACCTACGACCTACGACCTACCTTAGGTCGTATGCGACCTAGCACTTGGTGATAGGATTCTGCCCAGAGTATTCCCTATAAATACAGCCCTAACTCCAACTAACAAAGGACTTTTGGCCGATCATTTCAAGCGCCGATACTCTGCTGAATTCTCAACTCATTCAACACTACAAGTACCTCAAATACCAAGGACTCTACTACGATCTTCAAGAGAAAATCTACATCATTCAACATGAATTCGGAAGATTATTTTCCATCAAAGTTTGATCTACTGGTCTAAAGAGTGTTGTAATTGAAGATTGTTGTAAAGTTGTAACCAAATTCAGTAATAAAGAGATTTAAAGTGGACGTAGGCTTACCCTAAGCCGAACCACTATAAAAACTGTTGTCTTTTCTACTTTTTCTGTGATTTCTCTACTTGTTTGTAGTTCCCGTGTACACGGGTGGTGCTTTCACTCAACTTCAATTTACACCGGGTTGTTAGCGTCTGATTCTTACGTTAACATTTTTGTTGCTTTCACTGAGAATTGAACTCGAGAAAACTTCCACTATTGCTCCGCGAAGGATTATTGAAAGGATTTCTTTTAAAACCAGAAGTTTATTGGAAATAATGGCTCCTGGGAGAAAACGAAGTTCTGTAAGATCCGACAATGTTCAAGAGAACACCGCTACCTCTCCTCCTTCAAGTCAAGCAGCTCCAACTGTTGGAGTTACACGGGCAGAACTGGACACCGTAGTTTTGGGATTGAATCAGCAATGAATGCTCAGAATGCGCAGTTGGAAGCCCAGAATGCCCAGAATGCCCAGATCTTGAGTAAGTTGAATGATCTACTTGGGGCAATTCGTCAACCAGATAATAACGATGGGAACCCTACTGCGGGAGTTCAGAATGTTGAAGGTAACACTTCTCAAAGAGCCGCAGACCCTATAGAAAGGACTCCTCTTCAAGCTGGAGGATCAGGGCCGCAGCCGACCCTCCGTGAACGATTGTCAAGGCAGAATTCAGAGAAGGTGGCTGATGTGTGCCCTCCAGGGCCTCTAAATGATGAAGAGTATTTTTCGGGTATGGTTCGTCAAATCATGAAAGAATGTATGCGAAGAGATGAAGACGAGAAAGAGTGGGGATTTGCTCCGAGCAAAACTCCATTTACTGAAAGGATCTTGAAGGCGGAGTTCCCAAGGAAATTCGTTCCTCCTACTATTCCGGCTTACAAGGGGACGAGTGATCCTAACGAGTTTTTGTATAAGTACGACTGGCATATGAATGGTGCCAGGGCGTCTGATGAAATTAAATGCCTATACTTCCCGGTTTATCTAGAAGGCGTAGCTCTTTTATGGTTTACGAAGCTGCCGGTAAGGTCGATCGATCAATTCTCCGATTTTACCAGGAAGTTCAAGGAGCAATTTCGATTGTATGCTTCTAAAGCAAAGGATATAATGTCGCTATCAAGTCCAGAGCAAAATTCGGAAGAATCTATCAGGTCATTTTTGAATCGCTTTAACATAGCATTGGCTGAGGTGGATAATGCTGAGCCATGCATGGTCCTGACATACTTGATGAGGGCAATTGATAAGTCAAGTGAATTTTGAAAATTGTTGAAAATGAAAGAACATAACTCACTTGACAAATTCTACAAGAAAGCAGATGAATTCATGCGCTTGGAGAGCCTCCAAACACCGGCTAAGGTGGTATCAGCGGAAGCCGGGAACAATGGCACTGCTTCGAATAAGAAAGAACCTAACATTCAGAAAAGGGAAAACGATGGTGGGAAGAAACAGGGAGACTCTAAGAGAGGCCTTTCTTACAATTTCACACCCTTGAACGATACCCCTGAAAACATCTTCTTCGCAACCAAAGATGATATCAATTATCTGGCACCACCTAAAATGAGAGTTGCGATTAAGATGGAAAAAAGTGGAAGGTTCTGTCGGTTCCACAACCAGCCTGGCCATGACACCAACGAATGCCGTCAGTTGAAAGAGGTAACTGAACAACTCTTGAAGGAAAACAAACTCCAGCAGTATGTGAAAAGGAACAGAAATGCCCCAGCTTCGTCAACTCAAGGACAACAAGTTCCCGCTCACCGTCCTGCCTCAAGTGAGAAGGCCGTGGAACATGTGTCAGAAAGGCCTGTCATCAATATAATAACTGGAGGACCTCACCCAGCAGGCAAAAGCTGGGGCGAGACGGAAAGGTATGCCCGAGCCTTGAGGCATGTACCAGCTGAAGAGAATGTTTTTGTCTTAGAGAATGATTCGCCTTTAAAGCAACAAAAGACTTCCACAGATGATATCGTGTTCAGTGCCAGGGATTCTTTGGGTATTGAGGCTCCGACCATAGATCCTTTGGTCATATCCGCTGGTATTGGACCGACAACTGTGAGAAGAGTTCTAGTTGATTGTGGAGCTTCATGCAACATCCTCTTCAAGAAGACCTTCGATCAAATGAAAATCCCGATGGCTGACGTTCAAGCTTCATCACTTAAGATCGCTGGGTTTGCTGGAGAACCCAAACAGCCGATTAGGACCATAGATTTGTTTGTAGAACTCGGAAAGGGACTAAGGAAGGTGGCTCGAAAGCAAACCTTTATAATTGTTGAAGAATTCTCTGCCTACAATGCCTTTTTAGGCCGACCAACTCTTGCTGCATTCAAAGCTGTTCTCGCCCCATGGTGCTTGACTCTAAAATTCCCCAAAGATAACGGAGTTTGTGTGATTAAGGGAGACCAAGATGCGGGGTGAGAATGTTATTTTGCAGAATTGCGAGAATCCAGGAAGAGAGAGGTGGGAAAAGGTGCGGCGATTCCAGTCCGCATCAAAGAACCAAACTTATAGCAATTACAAGGTGGACCCTGCACTGGTGAATGTAGTGGGGCATGAAGAGAGATGGATCCAAGGAAAGCCAGTGCAGGAGAGAATAGGGTAGTACCGGTAGAGGTAACAGTGCCGGTGCCCGTTGATCCAAAGGACCCAAACAAAGTTCTTAATGTGGGTTCACAACTCAGTACAACAATTCAGAATGTTCTGATTTCATTTTTGAAGGCTAATTCGGATGTATTCGCTTGGACTCATGCTGACATGTGCGGAATATCCCCAGAGATTGTAGTACACACTCTGAACATTGATCCAAAGTTTACACCTATGAAACAGAAGAGAAGGACTCAGGGTCCTGAAAGAACGGCAGCGTTAAAAGAAGTGGATCGGCTTATGGAGAACGGGTTCATTAGAGAATCTACTTATCCAAATTGGGTCTCAAATCCAGTACTGGTTAAGAAAGCTAACGGAAAGTGGAGAGTGTGCATTGATTTTTCAGATCTGAACAAAGCCTGCCCCAAAGACTGTTTCCCGCTGCCCAGGATCGATCAGTTGGTGGATGGGGCGGCAGGGCATGAATTGTTATCTTTTATGGATGAATACTCCGGATATAACCAGATTATGATGCATGAGCCGGATCAAGAGGATACAAGCTTCATCACAGATGTTGGACTCTACTGCTACAAGGTCATGCCTTTCGGACTCAAGAATGCCGGGGCAACTTACCAGAGGCTTGTTAACGCCATGTTTAAACCACAAATTGGCAAGACAATGGAAGTTTATGTTGATGATATGCTAGTAAAGTCTAAGAAAGCAGTGGACCACATGGATCACTTGGCAGAGATGTTTGCAGTACTCCGAAAGTATAGAATGAAGCTTAATCCCCTGAAATGTTCATTTGGAGTGGAGTCCCGAAAGTTTTTGGGTTTCATTGTGAGCGCTAGGGGCATTGAAGCAAATCCAGCTCAAATTACCGCTCTGAGAGAAGTCGAGGCTCCTAGAACGAAGAAGGAATTGCAAAGTCTCAATGGAAAGGTTGCTGCTCTGAGTCGGTTCATTTCCAAAGCCACTGACAAATGCATTCCATTCTTTGATGCTCTGAAGAAAGGAAAGAAAAACTTTGAGTGGACTCCTGAATGTCAAAAAGCATTTGATGAGTTGATTCGTCATATGGAAGTGCCTCCGATACTTTCAAAGCCAGATTGTGGCGAAGATCTCTTTATATATTTGGCAATTTCGTCTCATGCTCTCAGTGCAGTGTTGGTACGGGAAGACGCAAGGATTCAACGCCCAGTCTATTATATCAGCAAAAGATTCACTGGGGCAGAGATGAACTATTCAAGGTTGGAAAAGCTCGCCTATTGTTTGTTGATTGCATCAAGAAAATTGAGGCCGTATTTCCAAGCTCATCGCATCAAAGTCCTCACTGATCAGCCTCTAAAGCAAGTCCTATTCTGTCCTGAGACTTCAGGCCGTCTTTTGAAATGGAATATTGAACTCAGTCATTATGACATCACATACCTCCCCCGAAAAGCAATCAATGGACAAGCTTTGGCGGATTTCATCGCAGAATGTACGGATAGGGGTGATAGTGAGGAAGAAGTCACTGATAGCGTCCCATTCCAATGGAAATTGTATGTTGATGGCGCAAGAAATGATTACTGTTCCAGAGCAAGGGTTATCCTTGAAACCCCAGAAGGACGATCGCTATGTTATGCGCTGAGACTAGAATTCCCTTCGACAAACAATGAAGCTGGATATGAAGCACTCATCGCCGGTTTAAGGATCGCTAAAGAACTAAACATCAAGGCATTGCAGATCTTCAGTGATCCCCAACTTATTGTTTTCCAAGTCAGGAAGGAATTTCAAGCTAAAGGAGGGAATCAACCCGCCTATTTATCAAAAGCCTGGGAGCTCCTTCAAGATTTTTACCGTTATTCAATAAACCATATCCCCCGAGAAGAAAATATGAAGGCGGATTCTCTCGCGAAGTATTCAAGTACTGGTGAAGCTCAACTATTGGGTTTAGTTCCCGTCGAAGTCTTGTCAGCTCCAAGCACAGATAAAATGGATGTTGATTGGATTATGAATGTATCCCAAGATCAAAAATCATGGATGACTCCGATACTTGAATATCTACTCAATGGTTCTCTGCCAGAAAATTCAAAAGAGAGACAAAAGTTGATGAGGAAAGCCTCCAGATATATAGTTCAAGATGGTCGTCTGTACAGACGAGGATTTTCAATGCCATTACTCCGATGTGTGACAAAGGAAGAAGCTAAGACAATTCTAACTGAAGTACACGGAGGGGAATGTGGGGATCATACAGGTGGTCAAACTTTAGCAAAGAAAATCCTCCGTTATGGGTACTTTTGGCCAGAAATTAATCAGGATGCTGCTGACTATTCCCGAAAGTGTGATAAATGCTAGAGATTCGCTAAAATCCCTAGAGCACCTGCCACTGAGCTAACACAAATGGCCAGTCCATGGCCATTTGCCATCTGGGGAATAGATCTCATTGGGCCTTTGCCGACTGCCAAATCAGGGATTAAATATGCTATCATTGCTGTTGATTATTTTGCTAAATGGGCTGAGGCCGAACCATTGGCCACTATTACCTCTAAGAAAATGATAAGTTTTGTGACTAAAAATATCATTTGCAGGTATGGTGTGCCTCAGAAGATAATCACGGACAATGGTACTCAGTTTGAAAGTGAGGAGTTCCAAGATTTTTGCAAACGATTCAACATCCGAAAAAGCTTCTCAGCATTGGCTCATCCGCAGGCAAACGGGCAAGTGGAAGAAGTAAACAAAATCATCAAATCAACCATCAAAAAGCAGCTGGAAAAAGCAAAAGGTGGTTGGGTCGATAAGTTACCACTTGCACTATGGGCATACAGGACCACTCACAAAACTGTGACTGGGCATACTCCATTTTCATTGGCATATGGATCAGAAGCGATGATTCCAGTGGAAACTGAAGTTCCCTCACACGGAAGGATCCATTTTGATCAAAGTGAGAACGAAAAATTGCAACTGTAAGCACTTAACCTTCTCGATGAAAGAAGAGAAGAGGCAAGGCTTAGAATTGCAGCTCACAAGCAAAGAATAGCCATGCACTTCAATTCCAAAGTTCGTCAGCGCAGCTTTGAAGTTGGAGACTTAGTCCTGAAGAGAATCATGACAACCATATGTGTGTTTGGGCCAAACTGGAAAGGACCATATGTTATAGGCGCAAAGCTTCTTGATGGCACATTCAAACTCACAACCGTCGAAGGAGAACCAATCCCAAGAGCTTGGAACAGCAATCATTTGCGTCCCTATTTTACTTGAAAACGTTGCTGAAATGTTGTAAAAGAATTATAAATATATGATTCTTGTATTGAAAGCAGTTGTAAAGCGAGTGAATAATGAAAAGCTATAAAGTGGATGTAGGCCCAACTTTTGGCCGAACCACTATAAATCCTGTGTTCTCTACTATTATAAACTGCTTTGTTTTATTTCGACATGTAAAATACATTAATTATGTCATTAAAATGTCGATTTAATAATGCAGGTCATAAAAGCAAAGCTTACCCATCGCAAGACCAAGCAATCCCCGACATCACTCAGCAAACAAACACTAAACCATTCAAAATTTCCATACTCAAATCCTACAAAAGAAGTGCTTCAAACAAAAGTTGGCAATGTGGATGGAAGTGGACCATTTCTAACTAACTGCAAATGTTTGAACAAACAAACAGCCAGTTAAATAAACTGTGTCTACCACCACCAACTCACTTAACTATGAAGTATATTTCTTCGGATAAGGGAAATTGTTGGCAGGTAGAAAGTGAAAACACTTGCAAAAAGACAACGGGGATCGCCAACATGAATCAATAGCAAAGAGACATGGGCGAGCAAGCATCAATCAGCAAAAGACCTCTTCAGAGGCACAAGCCCTCTTCGGAGGCACAACTCTTCGGAGGATAAAGACCTCGAGCGGGCCTAGCCAGAAAAAGAGAGATCTTTCTCGATACAAAGTTGCGGAATGATCGGTCGATACACTCCCGTGAATCCGTCCAACCGAGAGAAAGAAACTCCAAACTTCCAGGCAAAATCCCTACTCAGAGGCACACGTTTCACCGAGATTGAAATAAAATTTCCAGGTGTTGAAACGTGAAAAGCCCTCTCCGGAGGTCCATTTCACCATAGTTGAAATGCTAAAAGACCTCGAGCGGGCCAACCAGAAAAAGAGAGATCTTTCTCGATACAAAGTTGCGGAATGATCGGTCGATACACTCCCGTGAATCCGTCCAACCGAGAGAAAGATAGTCCAAACTTCCAGGCAGTAACCCTACTCAGAGGCACACATTTTATCATGATCGGTCGATACACTCCCGTGAAATGAAATGTGAAAAGCCCTCTTCGGAGGCCCGCTTCCCAGCGAACAGGGAAAAATGAAAGCCTCTCCCAAGGGGCAGAAACCAAAAAGACCTCTTCCCAGAGGCACGACAAAACAAAAAGACCTCTTCCCAGAGGCAGAAACAAAAAGACCTTTTCCCAGAGGCAGAAATGAAAAGACCTCCTCCTGGAGGCACAATCGAACAGAAAGAATTCTTTGAAGGCACACGTTTCACCGAGATTGAAATAAAACTTCCGAGTGTTGAAACGTGAAAAAGCCCTCCTCAGAGGTGCAACTTTTCAAAGAAGCAAAAATCAGAAAGCCCTTCACTGTGGTGTAAAAAAAAAAAAAAAAAGAGAAGCCCTCTTCAAAGGCACACTTTAACTCTCAAAGGAAGAATGATTCACCTATTCTGGAAAATACTCTTCCTTCAAAAGAATTTAAAGTACCCTTCAGAGGCCCGCTTTACCACATAGAAGAATTCACTTGGCAAAATGTGTATATGCACAAAAGAAAAAGTGATATCTTCGAAGGATGAAGCGTAAAAACTTATATGAAGGGAGTTGTACTCTATTTTTAACGAAATAATATTCCTCCAAGTATGGAATAATTATTCTCCAGAAAATAAAAGTACAAGTCCCCTCAAAATACAAAATATTGCAACAAGCTTATGGTATAGGGGCAACATGATATAACTATATTGGTAAAATTATGCTCGATCAACATACCACAAGCTCGCTGCAATATCATGTAAAGAAACTTGTACGACAATGAATAATAAATGCATTCTCAGAAACAGACAGAAGTTTGTACAAAGAAAAAGAATCATTTTATTCAACATTGTTAAAATTTTGTACAGGTATAGGTCTCAAAGTAAAAAGAAAAAGAAAAGCGGAGGCCGGTACCCGCACAATCTCCGGCCAATACATGCAAAAAGCAAAAAAAGCGATATAAAAGGCACAGGGCCAAAGCCATCATTTCTTCTTTCTTCCGCCTTTTGAGCCTGAGCCCGGCCGAATGGTTAACTTCTTAGGTCGGCTTGTAAGAGTAGGAGAAGAAGGGGAAAGGGATACAATAGGTTCTTCTCCCGCTTGTGTCTCGCTAGCAGAAGTCTCCTTCTTTTTCTTAGAGACTCCACGCTTCCCTCTCTTCCTGGAAGAAGACCCACTTCCTGGAGAGAAAAGTGTAGTTAATGGTTCATCATCGGAACCAGTTGCTTCTGGAGTCTTCTCACTCCCTTCAGTTTCTTCTCCCATGTTTTCTTGTGAAGCAATGGGATCCTCCAAGTCTTGGAGAGCTTCTATTTGCTCCTCTTGTGATCCTGGCTGCGAGGCAGAAGGAGGAGTGACCTGAAGAGATGGTGGAGGAATAATTGGAGGAGGGAAAGTTTGAACAATGCTTGACGTTTTCTCTACAGAAGAAAAAAATTCAAGTCAGTAAAAAGAGGAGATAAAGGCTCGCTGAGGTTCAGGAAATAGTCAAGAAGCTCATCAAGCTCGTAAGAAACAGATGAGCAGTCTGCTTGGGCAAGATTAACAGTAGGGTTACCTGGAAAAGTCGGTTTCCTGACATCAACCTCATAAGCCTGTGCCTCGGCACTCTCGTCGCCTTCATCTCCACCCTGTATGCTTGTGACCTCGGTGGTAACTTTAGTAGGAGATGGAGAATGAGAACTGGAACCGATAATGTCGATTTCGGCCGAAGGAGAAGGCCGAACTGGAGCAGTTGAGATAGTTTTTTCCGAATGTTCCCCTACCGCCATTTCGGCCCTTAATTTTGCAAGCTGTTCTCTTCCCCTGGCGAGAGCGGCGCGAGCATCTTCATCAAAGTAATGCTCTTCAAGAGCTGATTCGGCATAGCCAGCGCCTTTACCGCCAAGCATATCAAGTGCAGCCGCCCAAACTTCAGCCAGTGTAACTTCATATTTGGGGCCTAGGAAGGCGAGACTACCATGCCCCAAGATGCTGCGGAGGTAAAAGTCAAACAGTGTCGAGCTGATGTTGGTCTTCGTTGCGTCGTGAGATTCTTCAGCTGTAATTTTACCGGCAATGGCCTCATCACGCTCTCTTTCAGCTTTAGAGAGTTGAAGCTTTAGCATTTGAATCTCCGCCTCTTGGGAGCTGGTTTTCTTCCGAAGCTCTGCAATATTAGCAATGTAGCCCTCACTGATTCTTTTTTGCACTTCGAGCCTGTCTTCGGCGTCTCTTTGGCCGGCATGAGCATCGCGAACTTGCTTCTGAAGTACTTCTTCTTTTTGAGTATATGTAGTAGAAGAAGTAGCAAGCTCTTGTTTAAGTTCCTTAACTTTCGCCTCAAGCTCCTCATTGTAAGTAGCGATGCTCCTCATTTCGGTGTCGTGCTGCTCGAGAACCTTCTGCCATTCGGCCTTATCATTCTCCATGGTAAGCATGGCCTCTATATTCGCACGGTTGACCCTTTGAAGCTCATCTACAAGCTTTTGCCAGTTCGACATCCTTTCAATATCAAGCTTGATGGCATCGAGATTCCGTAGCATGGCAGGCTTGTCGATAGGAACCAAGTCAAGATCGAACCGCACTCCCTTCAGGCACCACTGTGGAAACCAGCTTTGCAAAGTGGCTGGGCCCGGTCCAACTTGGAATTTAGGCCTGCTAATTATTGTTTGAATGTCTGTCTTCCCGAGAGCGGGAGAGCCAGAAGGAATGTCAAGTGAGACGGGGGCAGTGACCCTTTCAGGAGTTGTAGAAGTATGCTTCTCACCGTGTCGAGCACGCTTACTTGGTTCCTCAACCATATGACTTTTTCCCCGGTCATCATGGGATTTTCTCTTGTGGGAATCGTCACCTTTATGGGAAGATTCATGGTGCTCCTCCCTTTCTTTCCTCTCGTAACACTCTTCTTGAGCCCTTCTCTCCTGAGCCTTTCGAGCGGCTCTCTCTTCATCGGTTTCTCTGTGGGCGGGAGGGTAGCGCCTATAATCATATTGACTACGCCTCCCGTAGCGCTGAAAGTCGTCATAGTAGGAGCTTCTACGTCCCATCGGAGAATCTGAAATAAAAAAGAAGAGACAAGTCTTAAAAGTTTTCAGAGAAAAGAATTGTAACTTTAGAATCTTCAAAGTACAGAGAGTTAGGAGTATAAAAGTGCCGAAAGATTCTAAGTGTGTGTGATGTGCAAGCTACACGCATCAAACTACAAACTGCTCTTTGATTGCGGAGTAATCGTAGGAGTAGTAGTTAACGTCAACTCTTGAGTCGATGGAGTTTGTTGCAGAGTAGAAGTCGCCTCAACTACTGAAGAAGAAGCCCTGGTGGTGACGGGGTCGTCTTTAAAGAGCTCCTGTGAAGTGACAAACAAGTCGCTCAACCCTTCGAAAGTGTCATCTCCACTCTGTTTGACAGGGCTTGTTTTCCCAGCTTCTTCGTCACTAGACTTCTTCGAATGTGGAGGAGATTCCTGAAGCTCTTTTTCTTCAGTGACCGGGGCAAGTTTTCCAGATGACCCCGCGACATCAACAGAAGTGGAGCACTTCACTAGAGAAGCCTCAGAGGCAGGTTCTTTCGGTATGGGTGCATCGGTAAAAACTGGGGCATCCAGTGCTTGGGTTGGGGAGTCTGGGACTTCATGAGGGTGTGTAGAGCGAGAGGTATGCAGAAGTCCGTATTGATGCAAAAATTCGTCTTTCAACAGAAATTGAATGCTTCTCTCCTCAACTGGCACGACCATAAGTCTCTCAAAAGTTGGTTTATGACTAGAATCCCTAGAAGGAGGAGGAAGCGCTGAAAAGTAAAAGGCGAAGTTAACATTTGACAACTCAGGCTATGAAAAGCTCAGAGAAAAACATCAGGAACAAAGATAAATGCTCTTACTTCCTACTCTCCAGGTAGCATAGAATCCCGGAGCACAGCGAACGAAGAAAAATTGGCTTAGAAAACCGTGAGCACTTTCGGGAAGGCCGATTATTAGTTTACGGTTCCTAGCGCTTCTCACAAGAATGATGGAAGGATGGTCTTTATTTTTGGCAAATGTGCACAAATAGAAAACTTCATCAAAACTCGGACGGCGATCCAGCGTCCTTCCGAATAGCACACATAACCCCATCAGAATAGCATAGCCATTGGGGTGCAGCTGGAAGGGGGAGATAGCTAGTCGGAGAAGAAGCCGTCAAAGAAAGTCGTTAAAAGGAGGGATAGCTCCACTCGTGCACATTTGACGATTAACTGCTACAAAACCAGAAGGTGGTATATGGGCAGTATCGCTTCTCTCAGGAAGAATGGTATCTGCTTCAGCAATGCCAAACAGAGCGCACAGTTGGGGGAAAACTTTGTATGTCGGTGTGGTTGAAATTCTCTCTGGAGGATTAACCAATGGAGTAGCAATTGGGAAAGTCTCTTCAGCCGATTCTGTTTCTCCTTGTTGAGAAGTCATTCTATACAAGGAACTAGACATTCAAATAAGAAGGTGCACGTTTCCTAAAAAGTGTGAAGTGTTGTGCAGAACTAACAAAAAAAGAAAGCAAACATAACTGAAATTAAGCTAGTTGACAATTCGTCAATTATGAGATTTCAGGACTTTTTAATATAAAATTCAAGTGTAGTGTTAATGCAAACGAATCGGCTTTAATTGAATATTTTAGTTTTGCTTTAATACTTCACTTGAATTCTTTAGTTCGCAGCATTTCGTTCACACGGTTCATTTAAGTTGATTATTCTTTGTCGACTAATCTGTCATTCGATGTGGGCGGTCAATGACAGTATATTCGTCCCATTTTTCTGCAAATGTTGTATTTAACAGGTTGACAACTTTAAAAGTTAAAATAATCTGCGAATAAGTATAAGAAAATTCAAGTTCAAACAATTCAGCCAAGTCTTCTCAGAATTTGACAAAGTCTTAGGTCGTCTAGCGACCTAACATAGGTCAGGGCTTCTTTAGGCCGCACTTTGTAAGTTAAAAGGTTCAAGGCAATTTATTAGTCCTAACTCGGCCGCGACCTACAGCCTATGCCGCAAAAAAGATTAGGTCGCTCATTTGTTAAGTCATCCTGCTTGGAATTCCTGTGCAAATTTGTTAAGTCCTAGGTCGTTTAAATCCCAGCGCGACCTAAAAGTTAAGTCGCAGATTCGAAGGATCCTTAGGTCGTGAGAATTTGTTAGGTCGGCCAGGTTTCTTAGGTCACGGAGGTTTTTAAGTCGCTCAGATCTGCTAAATCGCTAGCTTCCTCCTCACGCAATCCATCTCGTCAAACTGCAACCCGATAACCCATTACCAACTGCACATAGAAATTCATCCTCCTCCTCATGAAACTCACCATCCCTTCATACCACCTAATCACTTCAAAAACAATGCAAAACATCCCCGATCCATCATAGATTCAACGCGTCTCCGTGTCTTCCTAAATCAGTCAAATGACAATCAACAGTCGACAATAACAGTCACTCAAAACGAAGCACGACACAAGGAATTGAACTACGATCGGAAAATGGGGATTCATAGTTCAATGGTGATTATGGTGGGATGGAGATCAGATTCACTTACGAGATATAATGGTAAAGATGAATCGGTGACTGAACGAGTTGGATTTGCTTTTGGAAGCTTGAAAAATCGTCAATGGCAGTGGGAGATTGGAACAGTAGAGTGAGGAGGAGTTCACGACCTAGCAAATTTATATGGGACAAAAAGGGGAAGACGAATAGGCACGCGACTGAGTACAAGTCTTAGGTCACTCACGACCTAACTCGGACAGATCGAAGCACACGACCTATGGCATAGGCCTGTGCTTCGAGGGGCAAGTGTTAACTCCAATTTCTTAAGTGACCTAAGACTTACGCGAGTTAACAACCTAAGGGCGCTAACGATCTAACTACAGCAGCGACCTAAGATCACGAAGCACTCCGCGACCAAAGGTAATTAGCGACCTAGTGCTTAGGTTCTTCAGCGACCTATGAAGTGCACCGACCTAACGACCTAAAGTCTCAAGCGACCTAGCGACCTAAAGGCAAGAGCGACCTAAAGGATGGAGTGACCTAACGAGTTAACAGGCTACGACCTAACAGGCGAGCGACCTAACTATGGAACGGTTCTAGCGACCTAACTACCCACCAACCTAAGTGGAAAAGCGACCTAACGACTTCAAGCATATGCGACCTAAGCCTACCGACCTAAGAGAGAAGTGGTCTCAGCGACCTAAATCCCAGTTGACTCACGACCAATGATAGGTCGCACGCGACCTATTAACTCACTCAGAAAAGAACTAAATGCAATCAAGATAAGTCAGATCCCATCTCTTAGGTCGCTGCCGACCTAATAACTTATTCAGGGCAAGTTCCAATATAGCTGATACAGGTGATCCCTTATGTCGTTGCCGACCTACGACCTACGACCTACCTTAGGTCGTATGCGACCTAGCACTTGGTGATAGGATTCTGCCCAGAGTATTCCCTATAAATACAGCCCTAACTCCAACTAGCAAAGGACTTTTGCCCGATCATTTCAAGCGCCGATACTCTGCTGAATTCTCGACTCATTCAACACTTCAAGTACCTCAAACACCAAGGACTCTGCTACGATCTTCAAGAGAAAATCTACGTCATTCAACATGAATTCGGAAGATTATTTTCCATCAAAGTTTGATCTACTGGTCTAAAGAGTGTTGTAATTGAAGATTGTTGTAAAGTTGTAACCAAATTCAGTAATAAAGAGATTTAAAGTGGACGTAGGCTTACCCTAAGCCGAACCACTATAAAAACTGTTGTCTTTTCCGCTTTTTCTATGATTTCTCTACTTGTTTATAGTTCCCGTGTACACGGGTGGTGCTTTCACTCAACTTCAGTTTATACCGGGGTGTTAGCGTATGGTTCTTACGTTAACATATGGTAAATATAAATTATTACAAGTATTAAATTAAGGAAGCTTGAGATAACATGTGTTTGATAATTAAGTATGGTAAAGACAAGTGTCATTACTTGTTTTTATTTTCTTTAAATTTTAATTAAACCAAAATTTAATCTATATAAAACACTTCCACTTTCTTCTTTCATTTCTTTTTCTTATACTTTAAATTCAAGCAAGAATCAAAACCCTGTAATCTTCTTTTATCAATCCTGAAACCTCTTTTATCAAAGCCTGAAAATTCATCTCCTCATACCAAAATACAAGTTTGTAATTCATTTTCTCTTAAACTAATGCAACTCAACCAGAAATGTCATCGGACCTGTAACCATTTTATACCTCAAAGCATTTTCAAAACTCTGTAATTTCTTAAATCCCAGATCTGAAAAACAAATTCAAGTTTAAAAGCATTCCTCAAACCAAAGTTTGAAACCTATAATTCATTCTTCAATTTCAAAATGCAACTTGGAAAACGTTTTCAAGCCCGTAACATCTTCAAATTTCAACCGGAATCAAGTCTTGAATCATCTCGGTCAACAAAGCAATTTTGTTTTCAATCAAAGCTTCAAAAATCCAAGCATTTAAAGCTTTCAACTTCAATACCCTTTAAGTTTCCAGTTTTTCCTGTCTCTGCTTTTTAAAATGGTGAGTAAACATTTTAATTAAAAAAAATATTAAATAATTGTTGTCGTGAAATTCCTGTGATGTTGTTGCTCTGCATGTGTGTTTAACTATGTGTAGCATCTGTATTTACATGATTGTGTTCGGAGTTGCATTGTTCTTCCCTGTTCATGTTACAGGGTTATTAAGTTTGAACAAAATTTCATTTTGCTTTTCCTCTAATTTTATATAGGGTTTGATCTTCAAGCATTAAATGTTTGTCTAGGCCTAAATTTAATATTAAAAATAAATTAAAGTAAAAATATTTAGCAACTTATCTGGAAAATGGGATTTAGTAGAAATCCTTTTATACATGCTAAAATCATTCACTCTAATTTATTGATTCAAGATTATAACTTGAATCCATTTTAAAAGTTAGGATTTTTAAAACAAAAATCAGAATTTTTAACATTCAAATGAATAAGAATTTGGGAAATGTCTGGAATTGGGTTTTTGAGCAAGTTCAGATGGCCATGATGTCTGAGAGGGTCGGGAACTTGGCTTGAGATAGGTGCAGGTATGGGAGTGTGGGAAAAATGGCAAAGAGGGTGATAGTTCACTGTGGCGTCGGTGATATGGCGATCTTGTTTTAAACCCTAGTTTGGACTGAGGTTGAATTTGGGGTCTCTGCATTGTCTCGGAGTGACAGAGTGGCTCATAGCTTTGGGTAATGGCAGCATGGGTTGTTGGCATGGTGTGGCCGGAGTTGTGCAACTTCAATGGTTAGTAACGTGGTTGCGAGACAGATTTTCTGGTGATGTCTGTTTTCTAGTTTTGACAAGGAAAGCTCTAATTTGATTTGAGCTCTGTGCTATGGAATCGATGATTGGAATCGATTGTGGAATCGATTGGTGATTTGCCGGAGGTAGGAAGGTACACTGAAGCGCCGCCGTGGTACTACGCACGTGCATGGCAAAGATTTAAGTGTCTAGTTGTTTTGGGTTGTGGCTCGAAGAAGAGACCGTGTTTTTGAGTTGATAACTCGAGTGGAAACTCGTGTAGCTGGAGTGTTAAACCTGTTAATAGATTAGTTGTTACAGGTTTTTGAAATTTAAAAATTTAAACTAATTTTTGAAAATGGATGAAAAGAAATGGAACTTGAAGTGGCTCGAGTGATACTCGGGTTAAATCTGAAGCAGATAATTAAAGGAAATTTCTAAAAAAAATAAAAGGTTTTTATGAAACAAGTTTTAAATTTAAATAAAGAAAGTTGTAAATTTTTTAAATGAATCTTGTTTTTAAAATTCTATTCTTTATAAAAATAAATGTTTTCTTTAAGATTTTATAAAGAAGTTTGAAAATTTGTTTAATTTAAATTTTTTTAAAGTTATTTTTAAAGTTAAGTAGTGTTAACGGTAAAATTTAAACGCTAACACCCTGGTGTGTAAAGTGTAGTTGTGAAAGCACCACCCTATGATTCGGGAACAGAGTATAAGCAGAAAACCACAGAAAAAGCAGCGAATAACAGCGATTTTATAGTGGTTCGGCTCAATAGTTTGCCTACGTCCACTCTGAATATCTTTATTGATGATTTCGTTACAAGTTGATACAATTCTTCCCAAGTACAATACACTTTGAATTACTAAACACTTTGAACGAGTAGCTTAAACTTCAATGTAAGTGAAAGTCTTCAAATCCATGTCGGATGTATGAGATTCCTTCTTGAAGTTGTTGATAGCGTTCTATGTGTCTTGAAAGCTTTGGGTATCGAGTCGGTTTTGAATGCAGCAGAGTATCGGTGCTTGGAAAGAATGAGCTAAAAGTCCCTTTCTAGTTGGAGCTAGGGTCGTATTTATAGACATTTGTCGGAGTTTGGTCGTAACTCATACACGACTCATGATAAGTCGTAACTCGTAGATGACTCATGGTAGGTAGCGGCCGACCTACTGGGTTTAGGTCATGGCTTGGTCCAAAGTTATGCACCCATTTGAATGAATGATACAAGTTCTGAGTCGTTCCTGAGTTAACCAAATGCGACTTCCTTTATGCTAGCATGAGTCGTACATGATTCATCATAAGTCGTAAGTCTTAGGTCGTGAACGACTTATCTGCAGTTATAAGTCAGCAGCGAATTAAGTGTTGTTGACTCTTCCTTTTAGCGCTTCGATTCGTCACTCCTTTAGTTCGTGGACTTTCTTAAGTCGTAAGTTGTGAGCTGTGGTCGCGCACGAGTTAACTGGTCGTAGCTTCTTGTTCGCTTGCTTGAGTCGCTGACGATTCAAGGTAGGTCGTAAGCATAATTCTTTAACTCGTGCAACTCCTCAATTGTTGAGTCGGTAACTTGCTGAGTCATGAAGTACCTTGAGTCGTGAAGTACCTTGAGTCAGCCAACACCTTTAAGGCATTAAGGTTATAACCTGGTGAGTCGCTGTCCCTCTTGAGTCGTTAAGTCGGCTGTTAACCCTTCAAGGCCGTTGAGTCGGTAACTCCTTAAGGCTGTTGAGTCGGGCTATTCTCTTAAGCCGCTAAGGTTACTAAGTCGTTAGCCTGTTGAGTCATAACTAGGTAGGTCGTTGATTCGGTCCATGTGTTAGGTCCGTAATCAGTTGAGTCGGTAATCATTGTGAGTCGTGAGCCTTTCTTGAGTCGCTTGAGCAGAGGGGTTAACAATTGCCCCTCGAAGTACACGCTCAAGTCATGAGTCGTGTGCTTCGACCCAGTGCCTGAGTCTTAAACGACTCAAAGATACTCATGACTCGTTAGTCCTTCCATCTTCCCCCCTGCATCGTATATAAGCCGTTGAGTTGGTCCTTCCTCCTCACTTCATTGCTTATCTGTTTTATTCGATCCTGCCATTAACGATCCTTCAAGTTTCCAGAGACGCATCCAAGCTAATCAGTCGTCAACTCATCTTTACCTTTTTATTGCGTAAGTGAATTCGCTTTCTGTTCAATCCACGATCGCCATTGACTCACGAATCTGGACTCCCCATTTTCTGACTCCAATTCACTTTTGTGCCGTGTTCCATTGCGAGCCATGTTTTTGATCGATTTGCGACTGCCATCAATCATATTGTTGTTATCGTTCGTGAATCATAGTAGTGCATCATATTCGTCGTAAGCTTGAAGCGATTCGAATTGGTTTTTAGGTGATTTCCGATGATGTGAGGAGAAGATAATGAATTACAGTGTCTCGAATTAGCTGGTCTGTGGGTTTGGAGGAGATGAGAAAGTTCTTAGCGGGTTAATGGGTTAATGGGTTAGAAAGGAGTTAACTGGTTGTGGAGACGACTTAAAATTTTCACGATATAGTTGGTTTTTGGGATTTACCGACTTAGGAAGGCCTTGCAATCTCATCTGTCCATGACCTAATTTTTGGGTCGTGTTGACTTCCTGATGATTTAGGACTTAGGTCGTACGAGCGACTCAACCCTTTAGATCCTTACCACAACTTATCCTTTAGACCGTGAACGATTCAAGCCATAACTCGTGAACGACTCAGCACTTAGGCTATTTTCCATACCGAGTTGCTTCTTGGGGCTTAACCCCTGACCGACTCAAGTAGATGCGACCTAGGCTTTAAGTCGTTGGCGAGTCAGGACTAGTGTGAATTTTGTTCGTGCTCTCAACCGTTGCATGGACTTTGAACTGTTGAACTTTATTGCATTCATTCACAGGTTGCTTTAACTTGCAAGCTAACAATCTATCCAATACAACATTTACAGAAAATTGGGACGAATATACTGCCATCGACTGCCCACGTCAAATGACAGATTAGTTAATAACAGATAATTAATTTAAATAAATTGTGTGAACGAAGTGCTTTCAACTCATCAATTTCAAGTAAAATATTAAAGCAACACTGAAATAGTCAATTGAAACCGACCAGCTTGCACTAATATTATGTTTGAACTTTAGATTAACAAGTTCTGAAATTTTGTAATTGATCAATCGTCGACTATTTTAACTCCAGTTATATTTACTTGCTATTTTTATTAATTTTGCATGACACTTCACACTTTTAGGAAACGTGCACCTTCACATTTGAATATCCAGTTGTTTGTGTAGAATGACTTCTCAAGAAGAAGATACAATGGTTCAGACTGGAGAGGCCACTGTGATTCCTGCTCCTCTGGTCAATCCTCCCGAAAGAGCCTCTTCTACTTTATCGTACAGAGTTTTCCGCCAATTGTGCGCTCAGTTTGGCATTGCTGAATCAGATGCCATTCTTCCCGAGAGAAGTAACACTGCCGACATAGCACCTCCTGGCTTTGTAACGGTCAATCGACAAATGTGCCTGAGTGGGGGCGTTCCTCCTTTCAATGACTTTTTCCAAAAACTTCTTCGTCAATTGGCCATCGCCCCATCCCAACTACACCCCAATGGTTATGCCATTTTAATGGGGTTGTGTGTACTGTTTAGGAGGATGCTTGATCGATTTCCGAGCTTTGACGAAATTTGCTTCCTATGCTCTTTCACCAGGACTAAAGATCACCCCTCCATTACTGTCATGAGGAGTGCTCGAAATTGTAAATTGATCATCGGTCTTCCTGACAGCGCTCATGGGTTTTTGACTCAATTTTTCTATGTCCGTTGCCCCCCGGGGTTTTATGCTGTGTAGAGAGAAGGAAGTAAGATCATCTACCTTTACCTCCTTTGTATTCTGAGTCTTTTGAAGTTCGAATTGCCAAGTGTTAACTTCATCATCATTTCTTTTTTTTTAATTATTATTTCAGCGCTTCCCCCTCCTTGTATAGATCCCAGTCACAAGCCAACTCTTGAGAGGCTTGCAGCAGTACCGGTTGAAGAACGGGATATGAAATTTTTGCTGAACGACGAATTCCTTCACCAGTTCGGACTTCTTCACCCTTTTCGCTCCACACACCCCTGCGAGGTTCCAGACTCCCCACCTAAAGCATCAGATGCCCTGGTTTCTACAGACACATCCATACCAAAAGGACCTGCTCCTGAGGCTTCGCTAGTGAAGTGCTCCACTTCTGTTGATGTTGCGGGGCCATCTGTCGCACTTGCCCCGGTTATTGAGGAAGAAGAGCCCCAGGGATCTCCCCGACTGTCACAGAAATCTGGCGAAGAGGCCGGAAAAACTAGCCTTGCCAAGCAAAGCAGGGACGGTACTTTCGAAAGGCTGAGAGACCTCTTTTCCACCTCGCAATAGATCTTTAAAGATGATCCTATCACAACCGGGGTTTCTTCTTCATTAATTGAAGCGACTTCTACCCTGCAACAGACTCCGTCGACTCAAGAGTTGACGCTAACTATTACACCCACAACCTCTCCTCAATTAAAGAGTGGTTCGTAGTTTGATGCGCGTAGTTTGCACGTCACACACACTTAGAATTTTTTCGGCACATTTTATGCTTCTGACTTTTTGTACTTTGAAGAATTCTAAGATTTAGCTCTTTTTTATTTCAGATCCTCCGATGGGGCGCAGTGGATCCTACTATGATGATTTCCAGCGCTACGGGAGGTGTAGCCAATATGATTACAGGCGTTACCTCCCCTCTTACAGAGAATCTGACGAAGAAAGAGCCGCCCGAAAGGCTCAAGAGAAGAGGGCTTAGGAGGAGAGGGCTCAAAAGGAGCGTTACGAAAGAAGAGAGAGGGAGGAGCGCCACGATTCTTCGCAGAGAGGCGACGATTCCCATATAAGAAAATCCCATGATGACAGAGGAAAAAGTCATATGGTTGAAGATTCGAGCAAGCGAGCCCGGCATGGCGAGAAGCATACCTCTACAACTCCTGAAAAGGTTACTGCCCCTGCCTCGCTTGACATTCCTTCCGGTTCTCCCGCTCTCGGGAAGACAGACATCCAAACAATAATTAGCAGGCCCAAATTCCAAGTCGGACCAGGTCCGGCCACTTTGCAAAGTTGGTTTCCACAGTGGTGTCTGAAGGGAGTAAGGTTTGACCTTGACTTGGTCCCCATTGACAAGTCTGCCATGTTACGAAACCTCGATGCCGTCAAACTTGATATTGAAAGGATGTCAAACTGGCAAAAACTCGTTGATGAGCTCCAAAGGGTTAATCGTGCAAACATAGAGGCCATGCTCACTATGGAAAATGATAAAGCCGAATGGCAAAAGGTTCTTGAGCAACATGACACTGAGATGAGGAGCATTGCTTCTTACAATGAAGAGCTTGGAGCAAAAGTTGAAGAACTGAAAACAAGAGCTAGTTGCTTCCTCTATTTCCTATTCTCAAAAAGAAGAAGTGCTCCTAAAACAAGTGAGAGATGCTCATGCCAGCCAAAGGGATGCCGAAGACAGGCTTGAGGTGCAGAAAAGAATTAGTGAGGGCTATGTTGCTGATATTGAAGAGCTTCGGAAGAAAAACAGCTCCCAAGAGGCGGAGATTCAAATGCTTAAGCTTCAACTTTCTAAAGCTGAAATGGAGCGTGATGAGGCCGTTGCTGGCAAAATTGCAGCTGAAGAATCTCACGAGGCAACGAGGACCAATATCAGCTCAACATTATTTGTTTTCTACCTGCATAGCATCTTGGGGCGCGGTAGCCTCGCCTTTCTAGGCCCCAAGTATGAAATTACTTTGGCGGAAGTTTGGGTGGCTGCACTCGATATGCTTGGCGGTAAAGGCGCTGGCTATGCTGAGTCAGCTCTTGAGGAGCATTATCGTGATGATGATGCTCGCGCCGCCCTCTCCAAGGGGAGAGAACAGCTCGCAAAATTAAGGGCCGAAACAGCAGCGGGAGAATATTCAGGAAAAATCATCTCAACTGCTCCAATTCAACCTTCTCCTTCAGCCGAAATTGACATTACCGGTTCTAGTTTTCATACACCGATTCCTACTAAAGTTGGTACCGAAGCTGCAATCACACATGCTGTAGACGAGCCACAAGGGAGTGCTGAAGCTGTAGACTACGAAATTGATGTGATACCACCAACTTCTCCAGGTAACCCTAATAATGCTCAGGTGGACAACTTGCCAATTATCTACGGATTTGACGAGATTCTTGATTATTTCTTGAATCTCGACGAGCCGTTGTCTCCTCTTTTTGCGGGAAATACTGACACTTTTATCTTTTCCTTTGTAGATAAAGCACCGAGCACCATTCAAACTTTTCCACCTCCAGTTATTGTTCATCTGCCTTCCCCAATCGGTCCTACTCCTCATCTGGGATCACAGGAAGAAATAATAGGTGCCCTTCGGGGCTTGTATGACCCAGCTGCTTCACAAGAGCAAAAAGACGAAGGACTTGAGGGAGGTGAGATATCTCCGGAGCGGACCCCTTCTGATGACATAATTTTGTCTAAACTTGTTACTCCGGGAAGTGAATCTTCTTCAAAGAGAAGAAAGAAGCACGGAACATCAAAGAGAAAGGGGAAGAGCATTATTGCTACCGAAGAAGAACCGGAAGTTGAACCAGCTGCACCTCCCTCTCCTTCTTCCCTCATGCCTATAGATCGACCCGAAAAGCTAACCATTCGGCTGGGTAAAGGGTCCAAAGGTGGCAAGAAGAAATGAAGATTCCAGTTTTTAGCTCTTTATTTTTTGCATGTACTGGTCGAGGATTGTGCGGGTACCGGCCCCCGCTTTCTTTGTTTCGAAACTTGTATCTGCAATATAATTGAAAAAAGTGATCCTTTATTGGTACAAACTCTTGTTTGAATTTGAGAATGCATTTATTATTCATTTTTGTACAAGTTTATTTATATGATATTGCAGTGAGCTTGTGGTATGTTGTTTGAGCGTAATCTTACCAATGTAGTTATACCATGTTGCCCCTATACCATAAGCTCATTCTAATATTTTATCTTATGAGGAACTTGTACTTCTATTTTTTAAAGAATAATTATTCCACATTTGGAGGAATATTATCTCGTTAAAAAAAACAGAGCACAAATAAGTTTTTACGCTTCATCCTTCGAAAATATCACTTTTTATTTCGTGTATATACACATTTTACTGAATGAAATCTTCTATGTGGTAAAGCGGGTATTTGAAAGGTACTTCAACTTCTTTTTGAGGAAGAGAATTTTCTAGAATATGTAATTCATTCTTCCTTTGAAAGTTAAAGTGTGCCTTTGATGAGGATTTTTTTTTTTCACGTTTCAACACCTGGAAGTTTTATTTCAATCTTGGTGAAACGTGTGCCTCCGAAGAGGTCTTTCTGCTTGATTGTGCCTCCGAGAGGAGGTCTTTTCATTTCTTCCTCTGGGAAGAGGTCTTTTTGTCTTATTGTGCCTCTGGGAAGAGGTCTCTTTGAAACGGGCCTCCGAAGAGGGCTTTTATTTTGTTTTACATTTCAACTCTGGTGAAGTGAAACTCCGAAGAGCGGTTGTCGCACTTCAACTCCTGGTGAAATGGGCCTCCGAAGAGGGCTTTTATTTTGTTTTACATTTCAACTCTGGTGAAGTGAAACTCCGAAGAGCGGTTGTCGCACTTCAACTCCTGGTGAAATGGGCCTCCGAAGAGGGCTTTTACTTTGTTTTACATTTCAACTCTGGTGAAGTGAAACTCCGAAGAGCGGTTGTCGCACTTCAACTCCTGGTGAAATGGGCCTCCGAAGAGGGCTTTTATTTTGTTTTACATTTCAACTCTGGTGAAGTGAAACTCCGAAGAGCGGTTGTCGCACTTCAACTCCTGGTGAAATGGGCCTCCGAAGAGGGCTTTTATTTTGTTTTACATTTCAACTCTGGTGAAGTGAAACTCCGAAGAGCGGTTGTCGCACTTCAACTCCTGGTGAAATGGGCCTCCGAAGATTGCTTGGAAGTTACTCTCTCATGGTTGGAGGGTCATGACTCCTCCAATTTTTTTTGTTGAGTAGAGAACTTTCTTTCTTTTTTTTGCGGCATATGCCTCGTTAGAGGTCTTTACCCTCCGAAGAGTTGTGCCTCCGAAGAGGACTTGTGCCTCCGAAGAGGGCTTTAGTTGTTCCTTGTCCACTTGCTTGCGCCTTTTCAGCGATCCTCTATTTTTCTTTTCAAGTTCGTACTCCCTTTTCTTACAAGTAGTTTGTTTAATCCAAAGAAGTGTACTTCATTGCTTGGCCAGTTCGTGAGAACGGGTATAAGCTTCTTAATTGGATGTTTGTTTGTTCAAACTCCTCAATTTATTAGCTAGAGCCCGTTTTTCGGCGAAATCATTGGCCGTTCAATTGAAGCACTTCTTATCTAGGATTTAATTTCGGGAGACTTGGAATTTGTTTGTTGAATGATAACAAGAATCACTTGGTTTTGTAAAGTGCAAGTTTTATTTTCGTTGCCTGCAAAAATTTAAATCGACATTTCAGCAATACATTTAATGTACTTTTCATATCGAAAATAAAGTAAACATGTGATAATAATAAGGAACACAAGATTTATAGTGGTTCGGCCAAGAATTTGGGCCTACATCCACTTTATAGTCTTTCATTATTCACTTGTATCGGTTTTACAATTTCTTTCAATTACAAGAATCATACATTCATAATTCTTTTTACAATATTTCAACAAAGCTATCAAGTAAAGTATGGACGCAAGTGATTGCTGTTCCAAGCCCTTGGAATTTGATCTCCTTCAACAGTAGTGAGTTTGAATGTGCCGTCAAGAAGCTTCTGACCTATGACATATGGTCCTTCCCAATTTGGCCCAAACACACATGTCGCTGTCATAATTCTCTTCAGGACTAGATCTCCAATCTCAAAGCTGCGTTGGCGAACTTTGGAATTGAAATGCCTGGCTATCCTTTGCTGATGAGCTGCGACTCTGAGTTCAGCATCTTCTCTTTTTTCATCACGGAGATCTAGTGCCTCAAGCTGTAGTTTTTCATTCTCCGCTTAATTGAAATGGATTCTTCTATGTGAAGGGACCTCTGTTTCTACCGGAATCATTGCTTCTGACCCGTATGCCAATGAAAACGGAGTACGCCCAATCGCAGTTTTGTGGGTAGTTCTGTATGCCCATAGTGCTAGTGGTAGCTTATCGACCCAACCACCTTTTGCTCTTTCGAGTTGCTTCTTGATGGTTGACTTGATAATTTTGTTTACCGCTTCCACTTGCCCGTTTGCCTGCGGATGAGCTACTGCTGAGAAGCTTTTTCGGATTTTGAATCGTTTGCAAAAATCTTGGAATTCTTCACTTTCGAACTGAGTACCATTGTTTGTGATTGTCTTTTGAGGCACACCATATCTGCAAATGATACTTTTAGTCACAAAACTTATCATCTTTTTAGAGGTGATAGTAGCCAGTGGTTCAGCTTCTGCCCATTTAGTAAAATAGTCTACAGCAACAATGGCATATTTGATTCCAGATTTGGCAGTTGGTAAAGGTCCTATAAGGTCTATCCCCCATATTGCAAACGGCCATGGACTGACCATCTGTGTCAGTTCAGTAGAAGGTGCTCTAGGAATTTTGGGGAATCTTTGGCATCTGTCACATTTTCGGGAATAGTCTGCTGCATCTCGATTAATTTCTGGCCAAAAATATCCGTATCGGAGAATCTTCTTTGCCAAAGTTTGACCACCTAAATGATCACCACATTCTCCCCCATGCACCTCGGCTAGGATTGTTTTGGACTCTTCCCTGGATACACATCGAAGTAACGGCATTGAGAATCCCCGTCTGTATAATTGACCATCCTGGACTATATAGCGAGAAGCTTTCCTCAGTAGCTTCTGTCGTTCTTTTGAATTTTTCGGTAAAGAGCCATTGATCAGGTATTCTGTTATTGGAGTCATCCATGATTCTCGCTCTTGAGACACGCTCATGATCCAATCAATATCCATTTCATCAATGCTTGGAGCCGATAGGACTTCCACTGGAGTCAACCCCAGAGATTGAGCTTCGCCTGAGCTAGAGTACTTTGCGAGAGAATCTGCTTTCGTGTTTTCTTCTCGAGGAATATGGCTTATCGTGTAATGATCGAAGTCACACAGGAGTTCCCAAGCCCTTAATAAGTAGGCAGGCAGATTTCCCCCTTTCCCTTGGAATTCCTTCTTGACTTGGCATACAATAAGCTGAGAATCACTGAAGATCTGTAATGCTCGGATGTTTAGTTCTTTAGCAATTCTCAAGCCAGCGATAAGAGCTTCGTATTCCGCTTCATTGTTTGTTGAAGGAAATTCCAATCTTAGTGCATAGCATAATGACCGACCTTCAGGGGTCTCAAGTACAACTCCGGCCCAAGAACAGTAGTTATTTCTTGCGCCATCAACATATAACTTCCATTGGATTGGGGAATCATCGATCGTTTTCTCCTCACTATTACCCTTATCTGTGAATTCTGCGACGAAATCCGCTAAAGCTTGTCCGTTGATTGCTCTTCGGGGATGATAAGTGATGTCATATTGACTGAGTTCAATGTTCCACTTTAGAAGACGACCCGAAGTCTCAGGGCGAAACAGGACTTGCTTTAAAGGTTGATCAGTGAGAACTCTGATAGGATGAGCTTGGAAATATTGCCTCAACTTCCTTGATGCAATCAGTAGGCAATAGGCGAGTTTTTCCAACTTGGAGTAATTCATCTCTGCCCCAGTGAGTCTTTTGCTGATATAGTAAACCGGATGTTGAACCCTCTTGTCTTCTCGTATCAGCGCTACACTTAAAGCATGAGATGATACTGCCAAGTATATAAGAAGATCCTCGCCATCGCCGGGCCTAGAAAGTATTAGAGGCGTTTCCATATGGCGAATCAATACATCAAAGGCTTTTTGGCATTCGGGAGTCCAATCAAAAAATTTCATTCCTTTCTTTAGAGCGTCAAAGAATGGGATGCATTTATCAGTAGCTTTGGAAATGAACCGACTCAGGACGATGACTTTTCCGTTGAGACTTTGCAATTCCTTCTTCGTTCTAGGTGCTTTGACTTCTTTTAAGGCGGTAATTTGGGCTGGACTAGCTTCAATGCCCCTAGCGCTCATGATGAAACCTAAGAACTTTCCGGACTCCACTCCAAATGAACATTTTAAAGGGTTAAGCTTCATTCCGTACTTTCGGAGGACCGCAAACATGTCTGCTAAGTGTTCCATGTGATCCACTGCTTTCTTAGACTTTACTAACATGTCGTCGACGTAGACTTCCATAGTCTTGCCCAATTACGGTTTGAACATAGCATTAACAAGTCTTTGGTAGGTTGCCCCTGCATTCTTCAGTCCGAAGGGCATAACTCTGTAGCAGTAAAGACCAACATTGGTGATAAAGCTCGTGTCCTCCTGATCTGGCTCATGCATCCTGATCTGGTTATATCCGGAGTAGGCATCCATAAAAGATAACAATTCATGTCCCGATGTTCCATCTACCAGTTGATCAATCCTAGGTAATGGGAAGCAATCTTTGGGGCAGGCCTTGTTTAGATCTGAAAAATCGATGCACACTCTCCATTTTCCGTTGGCTTTCTTAACCAGCACTGGATTTGACACCCAATTCGGATAGGTAGATTCTTTGATAAAGTTATTCTCCATGAGCTGATCAACTTCTTCTTTTAATGCTGCTGACCTTTCTGGACCTTGAGTTCTCCTTTTCTGTTTCACAGGCGTAAATTTTGGATCAATATTCAGAGCGTGTACTGCAACTTCTGGGGATATTCTGCACATATCGGCATGAGTCCAAGCAAAAACATCAAAATTTGCCTTTAAAAAAGATATTAAGATATTCTGAATTGACACATTAAGTTGTGAACCCACATTCAACACCCTGTTTGGGTCCTTTGGGTCAACAGGTACTGGTATTGTCGTTTCCACTGGTACCACTCTATTCTCCCCTGCACTGGCTTTTCTAGGATCCATCTCTTTCCGTGCTCCGTTGTGCTCGCCAGTGTAGGGTCCGCCCAGTAATTGCTACAAAGCTGGTTCTTTGATGTGGACTGGGGTTGCCGCATCCTTTCCCATTTCTCTTTTCCTTGTTTCTCGTAGCTCTGTCAGATAACACTCCCGCCCAGCATTTTGATCCCCTTTTATAACTCCCACTCCATTATCTGTGGGGAATTAAATGGTGAGGCACCATGGGGCCAGAACAGCTTTGAATGCTGCGAGAGTTGGACGGCCAAGGAAAACATTATAAGCAGAAAATTCGTCGACAATCACAAAAGTTTGCTTGCGGACTACTTTTCTTTCTCCCTCTTCAAGTTCTACAAGCAAATCAACGGTTCCTATCGGCTGTTTTGGCTCCCCAGTGAAGCCAGCGATTTTCTACGATGAGGCTTGCACATCAGCCATAGGGATCTTCATTTGGTCGAATGTTTTCTTGAAGAGGATATTGCAGGACGCGCCACAATCAATGAGAACTCTTCTGATAATGGCTGGCCCGATACCAGCCAAGATGACTAAGGGATCCAAGGTAGGAGCTTCAACACCTGTGGAATCCCTGGCTCTGAACACAATATCATCATTGAAAGTTCTTTGTTGTTTCAGGGGCGTAGCATCTTCCAAAACAAAGACATCTTCTTCGGCCGGTGCATATTTCAAAGCCCGGGTGTACCTTTCCATCTCACCCCAGCTCCTGCCTGCTGGGTGAGGTCCTCCCGTAATGACATTGATAACTGGCCTTCCGGATTCATGTCCCGCAGCCTTCTCACTTGTCCTGGGTTGATGAACAGGAGCTCGTTGCCCCTGACTAGACGAAGAAGGATTGCTACTATTCTTTTCCACAAATTGCTGCAGCTTGTTTTCCCTTATCAACTCTTCAATCAAAATTTTCAATTGGCGGCATTCATCGGTATCATGACCGGGTTGATTATGGAAGCGGCAAAACTTCCCGCTTTGCACATCTTTTTTCCCGGTTCTCAGAACGGGAGGTTTAGGATAATCAACAGAATCTTTAGTGGCAAGGTAAATACGCTCCAGCGTATCTGATAAAGGAGTATATTCTGATGGATTGAAGGAACGAGGCTTCTTCAGATTTTTCTGTTTCTTCCCACCGTTATTTTCCCTTTTCTGTCCTACAGATTCATTCTTTCGTGGAGCAGCAGTGTTATCTTCAGCTTTTTCCAATACTGCCTTTACCGGTACAGGACGACTTTCCAGGCGTATGAACTCATCTGCTTTCTTGTAGAATTTTTCAAGGGAATTTGGCTCCTTCATGTTTAGCCATTTTCCAAATTCACTCGACTTGTCAATGGCCCTCATCAGATAAGTCAAGATCATCCGTGGTTCTGCATTGTCTACCTCGGCCGGCGCTATATTAAAGCGATTCAAGAAAGATCTGATAGTTTCCCCTGGATTCTGTTCTAAACTTGACAACGACATGATATCTTTGGCTTTTGAAGCATATAGCCTGAACTGCTCCTTGAATTTTCGGGTTAAGTCGGAGAACTGATCTATAGACCGGATTGGTAGCTTGGTGAACCAAAGCAGAGCTACACCTTCTAGATATACAGGAAAATATCGACACTTTATTTCATCAGAAGATCTGGCACCTGTCATGTGCCAATCATACTTATACAAGAATTCGTTCGGGTCGCTTGTCCCCTTATAAGCTGGAATGGTTGGAGGGACGAACTTCCTTGGAAACTCAGCCTTTAAGATCCTTTCGGTAAATGGGGTTTTACTTGGAGCGAAACCCCATTCTTTCTCGTCTTCATTCCATCGCATGCTCTCTTTCATAATTTGTCTAACCATTTCAGAAAGATAACCCTCATCATTTCGAGCTTTAGATCCACCAACCTCAGGAAGTGTTTGCTCAAAGGGGCTAGCAGCCCTCTCAGGGACGTTCCTTTCTTCAGCATTATGAACGTTGCCAGCAAAGTTCCTTTCATTACCCGTTGGTTGACAGTTTTCTCCAAGCAAATCGTTCAACTTATTCAAAATTAGGGCATTTTGGGCATTCTGAGCCTCCAATTGTGCACTTTGGGCATTTATCTACTGGTTCAGCCCTAAGATTACAGCATCCAACTCTGCTTTTGTAACCCCAACAGGTGGAGTGGTTTGATTAGGTACTGGGGAAGCGGAGGTTCCCTCTTGAACATTTCCAGATCTAACAGATCTACTCCTTCTCCCCGGAGCCATGATTTCAGATAAACTTCTAGTCTTCAGAGAGATTGCTTCAACAAACTTCCGTGGAGCAATGATGATAATTCTCCTGAGTTCAGTTCTCAGTGAAAGCACCAAAAATGTTAACGGTAAAATTTAAACGCTAACACCCCGGTGTGTAAAGTGTAGTTGTGAAAGCACCACCCGATGATTCGGGAACAGAGTATAAGCAGAAAACCACAGAAAAAGCAGCGAATAACACCGATTTTATAGTGGTTCGGCTCAATAGTTTGCCTACGTCCACTCTGAATATCTTTATTGATGATTTCGTTACAAGTTGATATAATTCTTCCCAAGTACAATACACTTTGAATTACTAAACACTTTGAACGAGTAGCTTAAACTTCAATGTAAGAGAAAGTCTTCAAATCCATGTCGGATGTATGAGATTCCTTCTTGAAGTTGTTGATAGCGTTCTATGTGTCCTGAAAGCTTTGGGTATCGAGTCGGTTTTGAATGCAGCAGAGTATCGGTGCTTGGAAAGAATAAGCTAAAAGTCCCTTTCTAGTTGGAGCTAGGGTCATATTTATAGACATTTCTCGGAGTTAGGTCGTAACTCGTACACGACTCATGATAAGTCGTAACTCGTAGATGACTCATGGTAGGTAGCGGCCGACCTACTGGGTTTAGCTCATGGCTTGGTCCAAAGTTATGCACCCATTTGAATGAATGATACAAGTTCTGAGTCGTTCCTGAGTTAACCAAATGCGACTTCCTTTATGCTAGCATGAGTCGTACATGATTCATCATAAGTCGTAAGTCTTAGGCCGTGAACGACTTATCTGCAGTTATAAGTCAGCAGCGACTTAAGTGTTGTCGACTCTTCCTTTTAGCGCTTTGATTCCTCACTCCTTTAGTTCGTGGACTTTCTTAAGTCGTAAGTTGTGAGCTGTGGTCACGCACGAGTTAACTGGTCGTAGCTTCTTGTTCGCTTGCTTGAGTCGCTGACGATTCAAGGTAGGTGGTAAGCACAATTCTTTAACTCGTGCAACTCCTCAATTGTTGAGTCGGTAACTTGCTGAGTCGTGAAGTACCTTGAGTCGTGAAGTACCTTGAGTCATGAAGTACCTTGAGTCGGCCAACACCTTTAAGGCATTAAGGTTATAACCTGGTGAGTCGCTGTCCCTCTTGAGTCGTTAAGTCGGCTGTTAACCCTTCAAGGCCGTTGAGTCGGTAACTCCTTAAGGCTGTTGAGTCGGGCTATTCTCTTAAGCCGTTAACGTTACTAAGTCGTTAGCCTGTTGAGTCGTAACTAGGTAGGTCGTTGATTCGGTCCATGTGTTAAGTCGGTAATCAGTTGAGTCGGTAATCATTGTGAGTCGTGAGCCTTTCTTGAGTCGCTTGAGCAGAGGGGTTAACAAGTAGGAATGAATTTTAAAGACAAGTTTTTGAATTTAAATTGAATAGTTTTAAAACTATTACTTGTTAATGTTTAAAACATTTAAAAGATATTATGTTTTGTTAACCTTAATTTACCAAGTTAAATGAGTATTTTAAAACTTAATTAATGATTTAATTAAGAAAGGTTAATTATTGAGACAAAAGTTTTAATTAAGTAATTAGTAAGATAATGTTTTATCTTAAAGATAATTAAAGTTTAATATCTTGATAGTAATTAAATTAATTAAGGAAATCAAATATGATTAATTAATTTAATTAATAATGATTGCGGATTAATTAAGGAATTAATTAAGAGTAATTAATTGATTTAATTAATTTATTTCAAATTAGTAATTAAGGGTTATAAGTTAATTATTTATAGGTTAATTAATTCATAGTTAAGAATTATTAATTAGATAATTAGAGATTATTAATTAATGATTAAAGATTAATTAATTAAGTAATTAAGGTTAATTAATTAGTAACTAAAAATACTTAATTTGTAATTAAGTTTTATTAATTAGTAATTAGCCTTTATTAATTAGTAATTAAGAAATCATTTATCTATAATTGAAGTTAATTAAGGATTAATTAACTAATATTTAGGGTTAATTAATTGTAATTATAGATTGATTTACTAATTAATTAAAGGATAAATTAATTGGTTATTAAGTTTTATTAATTGTAAATTAAAGATTATAAATTAATAATATTGGATTAATTAATCTGTAATTAGAGATTAATTAATTTATTTGTTTAAGGGGTAATTAAGGGATGAATTACCAAATTGCAATTAATCAAATGATTATGATTAATTAATTGGTGATTAACTATGTATAATATTAATGATTGATTAAGTATGAATACTTAATGAGATTAAATAGTGTAATTACTTAGTGAAGTAATTAACGTATAATTACTGGATGTAATTAATTAAAGGAAATTGCTTTATGGAAAGTAATTAAAGAATAATTGCTTAGTAGAAGTAATTAAGGGTTAATTACTTAGTGTAATTAATTAAAGGATTAATATAATGAATTAAGGAGTTAATTAATTAAGGTAAGTAATTACATGATGGTAATTACTGTTTATGATTAATTAAAGTTGATTAATGGATGTAATTAATTAAGGATTATTAATGAATATAATTAATAAGAGTAATTAAGGATTGATTAATTAAGAATATTTAATCAATAATAAATGATTATAAGGTAATTAATTAATTGTAATTAATTAAGGATTTATATAATTAATTATAATTAATGAAGTAATTAAGGTTAATTACTTAATGGTTTGTAGATGATTAATTTGTGGAATTAACTAAGGGTTAATTACTTAATGTAATTAAAGGATAATTAATCAAAGGTGATTAATTAAGATGATGATTAACTAATTGGTTTGTAATTAATTAATGATTAAGTAAGCAAGATTTATTGTAATGATAGTAATTAATTTAATTTATTTTAAATTAATTAGAGATGAAGTAATTAATTTATTTTATTTTAAATTAATTATAGATGTGTGATTAATAGATCATTGCTTATGGATGGTTGATTGATATTAAATGCCTTGATTGTTTGATATCTCTGATAAGATATGTGTGACATGTGATATGAGATGATTTGGTTGAATGGTGATGATATGAATTATCTATCTTTGTGAATATAGATAATGATTTGAATTGAATTGTTTTAACTTTAACATAATTTGGACCTAAAAGATGGCGTTTTGGATTTCGATGAGACTACGGTTGGGTTTCCAGATTTGGATATTCGAAAACCACATCGATCCAAATTAACGATAGGTCGTGAATCTCAAGTGAAGATGAAGGTTTAGAGTGCAAAGGTTATCATCGTTAACTCTAAGGGTGATTCCAAAATAAGTGTAACGAGTTGGTGCCTTCGGTTTCATTCGAACCCGAAACGATCTCGTATGGATTGAATGCTTTTAGAACATCGTCAGGTGGACGATGAGCATTCTAAGATAGATGCGTTCTATAAAGGTAATCATAGCCTCAAGCCTCATCAACCGAGACTGGCTAAAACAGGAGTGGTCCAGCAAGGCTAAGTGGGTCATGCCCAAGTAGGACGAGATTTACCCCTGTCTAGAGTCCCTTTTTATTCGACTGTGTGGGCGGTTGGTAGCTATAACCGTGGGGTTGTCTTGTTCGGAACTATTCAGTAAGGAATGGTTTCGACTTTGTGTTGAAGGGGATTGGGAGTAATCCTCGGTACGGTGATCTAGGCCCTGTATTGGGACGGGCGGTACCCCAGTAACCCTGCCATTGATGGAAACCCATTCTTCCTACGTGCCCTTACGGTTTTTGTTGTATTACCCACTTTTGTGGCTAGTAGCTGGAATTTAATGAATCTAACAATTTCGGCTATTTTCTATTTATTTGAAAACCTTAGACCCTATTATAATATCATCGGACTTCCTATCAAATGTTTTGGTAAACGTAAGGTAAAAACTTACCCATGTTTATGTGTGGGGAGTCTTACGTGATACATTTTGTTTTCAAAGGTTTTTCAAAGTCAAGCAACTTTAACCTGTTACTCACACAAGACCCATGTCTGACTCGGAGTTTATCTTCTGTTTTTATTAAACCCTTGGGTACCCAAGTTTTTAAGAGTAGCCAAGGGATTCGGGTTAGTTTTAACGAATTGTGGAGGAGCAATGGAGCAGGAGGCTTCAGCATTATAGATATTAATAGTGGCCCGCTGTGTTGGTATCTCTGTATTGTTTTGAGTTGTAATAACTAGACAGGTGTTTATAACTGCCTAGTATGTGATGTATAATCTGTGTAACTCTGATAATGGTTGTATCTGTAACGTTCGAAGATTTACGACTTTCGAAAATCGACATTAGAACGTCCACTGTATCAACTTACGAGCAATCGAAGGCCGAAAAACCGAATTGTTAGGGTTAAAGAAGAAGAGGCAGAAGAAGAAAGAAAGAAGAAGCAACATAAACAATATCGGAATCTCACAATCGCAGCGGAACAACATATAATATATCAATGAATAATCTTTTAAAACAAAGAATCATAACTGTTATTACATTACATCACTTTAAATTACATTATCAGAGTTTACAACAACAAATAGCGGAAAAGAAATACTATATACAAGTGATACGCTATGCCATCCAGCTTCCCCCAGATCTCTACAGCAGCTCCTGAATTCCAGAATGACTTGATAACCTGACTCTAGACTGCCCGTGTGAAAATTGTAGGGCACCCAGAGTTTATAAATGGAAAAATAAACTACAGGTCAGTCATGGGACTGGTGTGAGAACTTAAAACAGTTATCAGGCCTCCCGCCGCACACACAATGCAAACGCTGAATTGGGGGAGATTTCTCCTTATGATAGTCAAATGTGCTTGCTACGCAGAATCATTTGGTTATTATTACTATAAGTGCAAGGTGCAGAAAACATTTCGAAAGTATGATATAAATCTTAGCCAAAATACGACCATTATCGTATGCCTACTGTAGCTACCATGTTCAATAGCAGGTTACCGCCACATTCCATTGCAGGTTATACAACTAAAACCGTATAAGGCTCGTATTGTTTCTTTGGATTTTTCCAACAAATGGTCAGGCCAAGGAACTTCCCATTGCCACATGGGTATGCCTCTAGAAGGACGCCACGAGAACCTAACCGGATCTCTACCAACCCAAGGCCGGATTACCTCTAGCTAGGTAACTACTGATACGAGTATGCCATCCCCCGGTCGTAACCAAACTTTATCCCGGGATTCACCAACAACCACAAAGAAATAAATTTGCAGCAACCACATAGGTTAAGTATTTGGGCTCCATACCATAATACCCCCTCTATCCAGAAGGAAATGAACATACCCTATGGGGGCGCTATCCCCAAATAACCTTGCTACATTCTTCCTATTTTAACCATTACCGGGTTGTGAGGTCCGACGAAGTCTCGTCCACAAAGCTACGCTATTTCATAAAAGCCACACTTTAATCAACAAATGATCAGCAGCACTCAGCATGCCACGTTACCAATTTGGGAATATATTACTGATAACCTTTAACTACATAACCTCTAAGTTCGTACGTCTCAGAGAAGGGTGTTAAGCTAAGAGAATAAATTCCCCGTCACCAACAGAAATGTATTTGAAAGAGATCTTCTTTATATCTCAAAATGTAATGTCAGACATACACTCCATACAAGTCTGTTCTGAGTTCAAATAGAACTGAAGGCACCTCCAAAGAAGCCCTTGCAAATCCGAATATTCACTAATCACGTACGGAATTCCCATCACAAAGGGTGATAAAATCTCTATATCGGGGATCAGCCGATGCAGAGATGTTCGACGGTAATCCTTCCGTTTTCGAAAATATCCGGTCTTCAACACCGGTCTTCAAATGCTATCCACTACGACGTATCACTATTCGAAATGGGATTTATGACCTAAAGGTCCTCTCTCGGATAAATTGAATAACGAGCGCCTATTTTTAAAATAAGTGTAGCATTCAAATTCAAGCAAATCACAACAAATACCCATTTAAAGGTAAATATTGATAGTCGGTTATTTAACTATCAAAGCAAACCAACAAATATTCAGCACCATAACAATCACTAGGCCCTTTTATAAATCTTCCATAAATTAAATAACTTGCCAAATATTCACTTCAATTTATCTTTGAAAATATATATTCTCTAAAACATTTCAATTTCTACATTGGAAAACATTTCCAAATACTTATTTAACAATAAGCAATTCACAAATCTATTTATTTTCAATACTTAGAAAATATTCAATATACTTAAAACACGATTAGGTATATAATTTATTCTTTAAGGAAAACATTCTTTTAAATACATTTATTTGAGTCAAAAGCGAATGTTGCATAAAACATTATTACGACAACCCAAAATCACAAGTATAGTGGTTAGAAATTAAGATAGATATATAAATCCCAATGCTATACTAAAAAAATTTCCTTTCGAAAATCATTTACTATAACAACAGTGTTATAGTCCATCTTTTCCTTATTTCTCGAAAACGCCTATTTCAACAATGAATGTTGAAATCTATGGTTTCGATCCTTAACACATTTTAAAACAACTTCAAATCGTTTTAATTCTATTTAAAAGATCATTTCCTAAAACATTTCTTTAATATGTTATTCACTGTCCAAAATCGTGAATATAAATCGTTTACCAAATTCAACACTTCTACATATTTAATTTAAAGGATTATCCACTGTCCAAAATCGTGGACTTATCTCCTTCAATAAGCTTTCATATTTACTTATCAAATTCAATTGATTTCGGATTTATAAAACAACGTTTATAAATTCACATATACATATATTTCTTAAAACTTTAACTTATAAAATCCCTTAATTAACAAATTCTATTTATATCTCATTTAAATGCCAAAATCCAATTTATAAGTTAATTACTTATAAATCTTTTACTTTACAAAATCTATTCATTTTATAACTTTACAATTTATAAATCTGTAAATTTCATTCACTTATGAAATCAATTTATACTTCATTTTAACACTTATAAAAAATCGTTTTATAATTCCAATATTTTAATTTATAAATATCAATTTTATAAATCTTTTATATAAACCGTTTATCATTCCATATAGTTTCACTTCTTATATATAAGATTATTTCACAATTGTAAATCACATTAATTATAATTCCATATTAATAATTCATTTGCTTATACAATTATTCTTTTAATTAACTTATATATATTCTTACATTTTCAACAACCAAACAATCAATTTATATACTCTTTAATAATTCTGAAAAATTATTTCTTTATATATAAAATATAATAAAGGTAAAATTATTTCATTTACCCAATTTAAGATGATACTATGTCAGTTTATCACGTTTAAGAGTTTAGAAATCCCTATTGATACGGTTGTACTTCCCGCACCGACCAGATTTCATAAACAGCTCAACGTATAAGCAAACACAATGTAAAATATTTTTATATTCACTAATAAATACGCCCTCGTATCTATCATTACACTCACACTCATTCTAGAGTACTGCTGACTCAATCTCTAATGAGTAATTCCCAACTGAGCTAAGGTTATCGCTTAACCAAATGCTCTGATACCAACTGTAACGTTCAGAGATTTTCGACTTCCAAAAATAGACATTAATACATCCACTACATCAACTGCCGAGCAATCGATTCCAATCCAGCTCCAAACGATGCATCCACTACATCCATTTTATTTCGAATAAAATTAAACGCGCGTTTAATTTTACCCAAAATTATCACTAGCTCCAAACGGTTCCAATCCAGGTCCATTGCATAGTATTCACGAATACGATTCCAACGCACTTCGTTTCGTGAGAAACGGACCTCGTATGACAAAGATTCAACGGTTTAAAGTTTATACGATTTTAATATAAAGCAATTTCATTTTTATTTTATTTTTCTTAACCTAGGATCAATCCAGGCTGTTCCTTTTGCTTTGATCTAATTTTTCCGCTCGTGTTCATCTCCATCATCCCGTTCGTTCCCAGGTTATACGAACGCAACTAAAACCCATCGGCCGCCCTCCTTTCACGAATTTTCGCGATCCAATCGAGCACCTAGAAGTCGATCAAAGCATACCACGTCGAAGCCCACCACGCGAGCCACCATTGACTTGATTATCATTGAGCCCAGCCCCCCCTTGATTTTGAAAATCGTGCACGAATGTTACGCGTTCGAACTCATATTGTCATCGATCCGTGGCGAAATTTGCGATCATAGCCGTTGAATATGTAGCTCTCACTATACTTTACAACTTTGCAGTTGAAGTGAAAGCGTAAAAATTCGTAGATTGGAAGAAAAATGAAGAAGAAGAAGACACAATTTCGGCCATTGTTTTTTGAGGCCGGCGGCTAGGGCTTGGAACTCTAATTGCTTTGCAAAAGTGAAAATAGTGAGGCCTTGTATAGAAAATTACGCGACACTATTCACCCGAATTTTTTCCGAACTCCAAACGAAGCGTGCCGCCTGGCGTTTATAATGTTTTACCCCTATTTCGAGCGCAATGGAATATATATCGAAGATCAATTCGATCGTATTTGGAAGATAGGTTTTCAAATCGACTATTTAAATTCAAAATTCACTTAAACCGATTTCTAGGCGTTTTAGCTTGCCCCGGAAAAACCGTAAATCCGATTGACACAAAATTTGAAATCTTACAATAATTTGACCTTACTAATCCGATGAAACTCGTTTCGTCGAAATCCGAGACTGTTTGAAAAATGACTATTTTTACTCGTCAATTAAATATTAAAATATTCAATTTCCACAAATTAACTTTTAATTCAATTTTAAAAGTTCTAACATCATTCTAACTCCAATATGATTTAATAAAACTTTACAAATCAATTTTAATCACATTAAACCCAATTTCCAATTATTTCTGTAATTTCAAGTATTAAATTATCGATTTAATTATCCAATTAAATCTAGATATTCGAAATACAATTTATTCGACTTACAAATTTTACTTGTTATTATTAAAATCAATTAAATATACGAATTTCAAATGACAGAATTATGAGTCATTACATATACTATGAAATACTTATGTAATTAATATAATTTATCTTTTCCACTGTTAAGATTCTGATATTGTTTCTTCTTTCTTCTCTATCTTTTATCTTTTCTATCACTTTCTTTTTTATTAATGATGCGTCATTTTATGGAATGAATGGCTGGTCATCTCATTTGGTATCAGAGCATAGGTTAAGTAAATACCTAGGATCTGGAGTGGTGTCTATCTTGAGTAAGCCTATTTGTAATTTTTGTATGTAACTATATATATCTATTTCTACCTATTTGTCAGATTACTTGTTCGGGTTTTTCCAATATGAATTCTAAAGGTAGATGGGATAGTGATGTGTATAGCACGACTATCAATGGAAGAAGTTCAAGTGTTGAGGTTGGAAGAGTATCTATTGGGACTGTAGACCCAATACCATCTCAAGTGAGCTTTGCAGTATGGTGTAAGAATTTCACCAATCTCTGATGGAAACCTGTTAAGGTTCGGAGTACATCATTGAAGTGTAAGTTGATCGTGCTCATCAGATTTCCATAGTTTGGATCTATCGGTTGAGCAGAATCGTGTGATTGTATCTTGATAACTTCAAGAAGGAGCAACTGCATGGTGAGACGCAGTGACTATTAGATGTTCCCAAAGATGTTTCTTTGGAACAAGTTTAAGGAAGTGTGACGGCATCAGTGCTAAGGCTGGGTTCAGTAGGGTGTTTGTGTTTGGGTTGAAGCCCAAGTTTCTTGAGTAGATATCTGCCCATCTCAAGGCTTTGTGTGGGATTGGTTGATCTGATTTTGAGGATTAAGGATTGAGGAGCTTTGGATAGAAATCTTTGGCATATGTGGCAGTGGTGCAGCTCGGATGTGTTTTATGTGCCAGAAGGAAGATCTTTTGTCTTAGAAATTCCTAGAGGTGGAATTCAGAAGCAAAAGAATGGACCCGTTTCTTCGATGGGTTGGTCGAGGATAAGCTGCTCTGATTTGTAGAGATAGAGAACAGTATCTGTGGATATTGGATTGGATAGGATCGCAAAGTGACTTGCGATAGTTTGAGTGCTCTCTTGAGTTATAGAGTTGTCAGAGTTTTTTCTAAATGTCTTCAGGGAAGTCAGAGATTTAGCCGCATTGGAGATTGAGTTCCATATCGACTTGGTTCATCTAGGTAGAAGGATGTCTCTTAAAGAAAGGATTTGGTGAAGCATCTCAGTATTTCTTGGAACTTCTGAATTTTCCCTTTATGGATCTATTGAACCTTATTTCTGGGATGTGACGTCTAGTCCGTGCTTATGTTCATCGACGGTATTCTGATCTTCTCCAGATCAGAGTTGTGCAGTGGAAGCAAGGTGGAAGCTATTCTAGTGTGGAAGCAACCGGAAGTTGCAGTGTTTGGATTAGAGAGATTCTATAGGATTGTGAGTGCTTCTGTTTTGTCTTTTCCGGATAGGAGAAGAAAGTGAAGTCTACTAATGATTGTGGAATAGAGTTTGTGTTCTTCATTTTGGGTAGATCTCGAGAGGATCATTTTGTTGAATTGTTTTCGATCCAGTTTGTTTCAAGAACCATCAGCGTAGTGTTAACGCTAAAATTTGAACGCTAACACCCTGGTGTATAGGATGTGATTGTGAAAGCACCACCCGTTCGTACGGGAATTAGAAACAAGCAGAAAACTAGCAGAAAAGCAGTAAAAGACACAATATTTATAGTGGTTCAGCTTATAATCAAGCCTACATCCACTTTATCTCCTTTATTACTGATTTGATTACAATTCTTTACAAAACACTTCGATTACAACACATTTTGACGAATAGCTCAAACTTCGATGAAAAGCAATCTCTTAAATTCATGATGAATGATGTAGATCCGTTCTCGGAGTTCGTTGTATTGCTTGAATTCAGAAGTGGCAGGGTGTCGTTCTCTTCAAGAAAGTGATGGCCAAAGTCCTCTCAATGTTATAGGTGGTTGCGTATTTATAGGCTCTGCTCGGAGTTAGGTCGCAACTTTAGACCGGTCTAAAATTGGGTCGTAGGTCAGCTCCGGGTTAGGCTAGGTCGCAGGTTACTTTCCTTTTCTAATGCGAGGTCTCCGGTTTTAGGTTGAAGTCCTAGGTCGGGGCTGAGATAGGTTAAGCTCTAGGTCGTTGCCGAGATAAGTATGAACCACTTTACTTTTAGCATTTAGGTCGGCCATTAGTTCGAGTAAATAGGTCAGCATACATGCTGGGTCGGAACCCCCCTTCTGAGCGTTTTATCGGTACCTCTTCTAACTCGCTAGATCGGTAATCCTTCTAAGGCACTAGATCGGTAGCTGCCTTAGGTCGTAGACCTTGTAAAGTACTAGGTCGGCTTCCATACTAGGTCGGAACTCTCCTTAGGTCGGCATAGTCTCATTAGACCGGCATCCCTTCATGCCTTAGGTCGGTAGCACCTTTAGGTCGGCATCCCATCAGGCCTTAGGTCGGCATTCCATGCTATGTTACTAGGTCGGCACCCGCTTATCTCGTTTAGTCGGTTGACCCTTTAACTCCTTAAGTCGGTGCCACCACTTGAGTCGCCACTTATTGAGTTGTTAGGTTGCTGGCCTCGAATAGAAGATAGGTCGCTTCATTCTTTAAGTCGTATACCGTTTTGGTCGGGGCGCTGCCCCGCACCCCGCCGGGGGCGCTGCCCCCTGGACCCCTGCGACCTGACCGGTCAGGTCGAACACCGTAGGCGGTGGCGGTGGCGTTGCCCCCGCGCCCCCACCTTGGGGGGTTGGCACCCCCCCTGGACCCCCCCCTCCGTAGGGGATCTTATCTGAAAATTCATTTAACAGAACTTGCTTTATTGGGAGGTTAAATCGACCATCCTTCGAGATGAACTATCATTGGCTTCTCGGTCGATTTTTGATGTCACGGCCTTGCTGAAAAAGCTGAGTTAACACGTAGGTTGAGCTGATCGAAAAGGATGAAGGCAACCTAGGATCGTCAGAAGAATTTTGTGGTTAAGAGACGGAGGAATTTGGAATTCGAAGTTGGAGACTTCCATGGTTGTCGAGGTTTTCTCCGGTAAAGGGAGCAATAAGATTGGGTAAGACTGGGAAGTTAGCCCCGTGATCTATTGGATTCTTCTGAGTTTTTGTGATTGTCTTATAAGGGTTGAATTGACAGTTTTGGAACATTGGGATTTAATGTATTTGACGTATCTCAGAGGGAGTACGTTTATGATCCATCACTAGTTTTGGAACCAGTAGTTCTGTGAAGGTTTGATAGTTGAGTCGATCTTGTTTGTGGTCAGATCTCTTGTAGATCTAGATGAGTAGGAGCCCAGTATCTTAGTAATGTATTTAGTTTGAATTTAGTAGAGCGAGTATCCTAGTGTCTGTACCTGGGAAACTATGGATAATATTAGGAAGCTTATCTGGAACTGTGTCCGGATAGCTAGAGTTGTTTGATTGAATAAATTGTTTGTTTGGATGAAATTTTTTGTTCGGTTGTTTGTGTATGGTTGATATGTATGATTTAATTGATTAAAATAAAATAAAAGTTTTTGGATTATCTTTATTTTAAATTTCGAGGACGAAATTCGTTTAAGGGGGAGGAATGTAATATCCCAGAATTTCATGGAATTTAAAATGTGATAATCTCTTAATTAATTATTTAAAGTTGGTAAAATTTGTTAATTTCAAAAAATAATAAATATAATGTGATGTTTTTAAACATAGTTATAAATAGAATTTTTAAATGGAATAATAATTTACAAATTTAAATTGTGTTATTTTATAAATAGATTTTAAATGGACTTTATTTTCTAATTTGATAAGTGTTGTTTAAATATATATGTGTGTGTGTATTTAAGTTATTTTTAAGTAGGATATTTATTTACAATTAGTAATGTGTTTGTTTGAAATTAATATCAATATTTATTTGAATTGATTTTAATTTGGATTTTAAATTAACTTAGAATTTGAATTTAAAAATTGAATTTAAAGGAATATATATCTTGAAATAAAAATAGTAATAATATAGTTTAGATTTAAAATATATGGATAAAGTTTTTATTTAAAAATAAGATTTTTTTTATATTATTCTCTTTAAAGAAATTTATTTATAGAAATTTGGAAAAGTATTCATCTAATAGGAATAAATACAAAAGCTTTTAAATTAGAATTTAAAAATGAGTTTAAAATATTATATATGATTTTTATTTAAATCATAATTGGTTTATATTCTATTTTCTTTAAAGATTGTAGTTATATAAAATTTAGAAAGCATTTATAAATTTATAAATGTATTTTTCAATTAGGAATTTAATAAGACAAGCTTTTTAAATCATTTAAAAATAAAGTAAATATAAATTATTACAAGTGTTAAATTAAGGAAGCTTGAGATAACATGTGTTTGATAATTAGTATGGTAAAGACAAGTGTCATTACTTGTTGCCGTTTTCTTTATATTTTAATTAAACCAAAATTTAATCTATATAAAACACTTCCACTTTCTTCTTTCATTTCGTTTTATTATACATTAAATTCAAGCAAGAATCAAAACCCTGTAATCCTCCTTTTATCAATCTTGAAACCTTGTTTATCAAAGCTTGAAAATTTATCTCCTTAAACCAAAATACAAGTCTATAATTCATCTTCTCTTAAACAAATGCAACTCAACCAGAAATGTCATCAGACATGTGACTATTTTATACCTCAAAGCATTTTCAAAACTCTGTAATATTCTCAATTCCTAGATTTGAAAAACAAATTCAAGTTTAAAAGCATTCCTCAAAACAAAGTTTAAAACCTGTAATTCATTCCCCAATTTCAAAATGCAACCTGGAAAACATTTTCAGGCCTGTAACATCTTCAAATTTCAACCTGGAATCAAGTCTTAAATCATCTCAGTCAACAAAGCAATTTTGTTTTCAATCAAAGCTTCAGGAATCCAAGCATTCAAGGCTTTCAGCTTCAATACCCTTCAAGTTTCCAGTTTTTCCAGTCTCTGCCTTTTAAAATGGGGAGTAAACATTTTAATTAAAAAAATTAAGTAGTTAAATAATTGTTGTTGTGAAATTCCTATGATGTTGTTGCTCTGCATGTGTGTATAATTATGTGTAGCATCTGTATTTACATGATTGTGTTCAGAGGTGCATTGTTCTTCCTTTTTCAAGTTAAAGGGTTATTAAGTTTAAACAAAATTTCATTTTTCTCTTCCTCTGATTTTATATAGGGTTTGATCTTCAAATATTAAATGTTTGCTTAGGCCTAAATTTAATATTAAAAATAAATTTAAGTAAAAATATTTAGCAGCTTATTTGGAAAATGGAATTTAGTAGAAATTCTTTTATACATGCTAAAATCATTCACTCTAATTTATTGATTCAAGATTATAACTTGAATCCATTTTAAAAGTTAGGATTTTTAAAACAAAATTCAGAATTTTTAACATTGAAATGAATGAGAATTTGGGAAATGTCTAGAATTGGGTTTCCGAGCAAGTTCTGATGGCCACGAGGTCTGAGAGGGTCGGGAACTTGGCTGGAGATAGGTGAAGGTATAGGGAGTACTGTAAAAATGGCAAAAAGGGTGATAGTTCACTATGGCGTCGACGGTATAGCGATCTTGTTTTAAACCCTAGTTTGGGTTGAGGTTGAATTTGGGGTCTCTGCATTGTCTCGGAGTGACCGAGTGACTCGTGGCTTTGGGGAATGGAAGCGTGGGTTGTTGGCATGGTACGGTAAGAGTAGCATCAACTTCGATGGTCGGTAACGTGGTTGCGAGACAGATTTTCTGGTGATGTCTGTTTTCCAGTTACGACAGGGAAAGCTCGAATTTGATTTGAGCTCTGTGCTATGGAATCGATGATTGCAATCGATTGTAAAATCGATTGGTAGTTTTCCGAAGGCAGGAAGGTACGTCGAAGCGCCGCCGTGGCACTGTGCACATGCATGGCGAAGATTTGAGTGTCTGGTTAGTTTGGGTTGTGACTCGAAGAAGAGACCGTGATTTTGAGTTGATAACTCGAGTGGAAACTCGACTAGCTGGAGTGTTAAACCTGTTAATAGATTAGTTATTGCAGGTTTTTAAAATTTAAAAATTTAAACTAATTTTTGGAAATGGATGAAAAGAAATGGAACTTGAAGTGGCTCGAGTGATACTCGGTTAAATCTGAAACATATAATTAAAGTAAATTTTTAAAAAGTTTTAAAAGGTTTTTATGAAACAAGTTTTAAATTTAAATAAAGAAAGTTGTAAATTTTTGAAATGAATCTTGTTTTTAAAATTCTTTTCTTTATAAAAATAAATGTTTTCTTTATAATTTTATTAGGAAGTTTGAAATTTTGTTTAATTTAAATTTTGTTAAAGTTATTTTAAAACTTAAGTAGAAATGAACTTTAAAGACTTTTTTTTGAATTTAGATTGAATAGTTTTAAAACTATTACTTGTTAATGTTTAAAACATTTAAAAGATGTTATGTTTTGTTAACCTTAATTTACCAAGTTAAATGAGTATTTTATAACTTAATTAAGGATTTAATTAAGAAAGGTTAATTATCAAGACAAATGTTTTAATTAAGTCATTAGTAAGATAATGTTTTATCTTAAAGACAATTAAAGTTTAATATCTTGATAGTAATTAAATTAATTAAGGAAATTAGATATGATTAATTAATTTAATTAATAATGACTAAGGATTAATTAAGGAATTAATTAAGATTAATTTATTTAGTTAATTTATTTAAAATTAATAATTAAGGGTAACAAGTTAATTAATTAGAGGTTAATTAATTTATAATTAAGAATTATTAATTAGATAATTAGAGATTATTAATTAAGTAATTAAGGTTAATTAATTGGTGTTAACACCTCTCTTATTCATGACTTAGCGACTTATTCGACTCAACGACCTAAGGGAATAAGCGACTTAACTATCCAAGGCATAAACGACTTAACGACTTACAACAGGGCACGACCTAACGACCTAAAGCACAGAGTGGCTCAACATGGCACGACTCAACGACTTAAGGAGCTCCAGCGACCTAGCGACCTAGCATCTCAATGAAGGCAACGACCTAACGAGTTAAGGAAAGAGCAACCTAACGACCTAGCAAGCTTCAGAGTTAAGCCGCATGCGCACTGCCTCTTCCATTTGGTTGCTTACGACCATACAAGCCGAGATAACTCCCGTGCTACACATCCTAAGTCGCTCACAGTATATATCTCGTCCAGGATGGCTCCATTAAGTCTCTAACGACTTATGCTACCTCGAATCGCTCTTAGGTTGCAACTCCCTAGGTTGCAACTCCCTAGGTCGCAACTCCCTAGGTCGCTGACGAACTATGACACCACACGACCTAACTCCGAAACTACCTTATAAATACCCCGCCTACTCCACATTGGGGAGGGAGAGGGGTTTTCTCGAATGCCAAGATTTTGTTGTTTTCACGACTTCTACAACACTTCAAATGCCAAAGACACTTCAAAGAACTTTGGGGAAAAGATCAAGTTCATTCAACATGAATTCAAAGAGCTTTTCTGCATCAAAGTTCTAACTACTTGCCTTAATAGTGTTGTAGTTGAAGAATAATTGTGAAACTTGTAATCAAATCAATAATGGAAGAGATTAAGTGGACGTAGGCTTGACTTTAATCCGAACCACTATAAAAATTGTTGTCCCTTTACTATTTTCTACTAGCTTTTAGTTCCCATACCAACGGGTGGTGATTTCGCTATATCACAAATCACAATGGGGTGTTAGCGTACATTTTTAGCGTTAACATTTTTGGTGCTTTCACTGAGAACCGAACTCAGGGGTGCTCTCATCATTGCTTTACAAAGATTTGTTGAAAGACTCTCCCTAAGAACCAGAAGTCTATCCGAAATTATGGCTCCTAGAAGGAAAAGTAGATCTACTAGATCTCGAGATGCTTATGACAACACCGCCACTTCTCCTGCGTCAAATCAAGCGGCTCCTAGTGTTGGAATCACAAGGGCAGAATTGGACGTTGTAGTGTCTGGGTTGTATCAACAAATGGAAGCCCAGAACACTTTAATGTTGAACAGGTTGAATGCTTTGCTTGGAATTAACCAGCAACCAGAAAATAATGAAGAAACCTTTGCTAAGGATGTTCATGATTCCCAAGGGAAAAGTATCCCTCAAAGGGCAGCTAGCACCGCCAAAGGGGCACCTCCCCAAGCTGAAGGTTCAAGGCCGCAGCCAACTCTTCGTGATCGTTTGTCCAGGCAAACATCCAAAAAAGTAGCTGACGTCTATCCCGCGGGGCCACTAAACGATGAGGAGTACCTCTCGAGAATGATTCGACGAATTATGAAGGAGAGCATGCGAAGGGAGGAAGATGAAAGTGACTGGGGGTTTGCTCCAAGCAAGACTTCTTTTACTGAAAGAATTCTGAAGGCTGAATTTCCAAAGAAGTTTGTTCCCTCCACTATTCTGGCTTATTGGGGGACAACCGATCCTAACCAGTTCTTATACAAGTATGACTGGCATATGACAGGTGCCAGAGCAACAGACGAGATCAAGTGCAGATACCTTCCTATGTACATGGAGGGAGTGGCCTGCTTTGGTTCACGAAGCTGCCAGATCGATCCGTGGATCAGTTCTCCGACCTAACTCAGAATTTCAAAGATCAGTTCAGGTTACATGCTTCAAAGGCCAAGGACATAATGTCACTATCCATCCTCGAACAAAGCCCTAGAGAGTCTATCAAATCTTTCTTAAACCGCTTTAATATAGCCTTGGCCGAAGTTGATAATGTAGAGCCTCGGATGATTCTGACTTACTTGATGCAAGCTATTGACAAATCAAGTGAATTTGGAAAATGGCTAAAGATGAAAGAGCCAAAATCATTTGAGAAGTTATACAAGAAGGCCGATGAATTTTTGCGCTTAGAAAGCCTTCATGTGCCAGCTAAAGTAGTCGTGACTGAAGTAGAGAATAACAATGTTTCTTCTAACAAAAAGGAATCTGGTGGCCAGAAGAGGGAGAATGACGTTGGAAAAAAGTAGAAAGATGCGAAGAAAACTTGCTGCTTTAAACCTTCAGATTTTACTCCCTTAACTGATACTCTAGAAAATATCTTTTTCGCAACCAAGGATGCCGTTGAATACCCTAAACCACCTGAGATGAGGCCTGGGAAAAATGTTGTGCGTAATGGGAGATTCTGTCGGTTCCACAATCAACCTGGCCATGACACTAATGAATGTCGCCATTTAAAGAATTTGATTGAAGAGCTGTTGAGACAGAATAAACTACAACAATATGTGAAGAGAAACAGAAGTGACCCGACCTCATCTACTCACGGGCAACAAGTTCCTGCTCATCAATCTGTCTCAGGCGAGAGGACTGCAGCGTAGGAATCTTAGAGGCCTATCATTATTGTTATCACAGGGGATCCTCACCCAGCAGGCAGAAGTTGGGGTGAGATGGAGAGATATGCTCACGCTTTGAGATATGCCCCGGTGGAAGAAAATGTTTTTGTCTTGGAAGATGTTGCACCATTAAAACAGCAAAGAACTTTTAACGAGACTCTGTTGGTGTTGAGGCTCCCACCATGGATCCTTTGGTGATATCTGAAGGCATCGGACCAGCCATTGCAAGAAGGGTGCTTGTGGACTGCGGTGCCTCTTACAATGTCCACTTCAAAAAGACATTTGATCAGATGAAAATTCCCATGGCTGATGTCCAAGCTTCCTCAAAGAAAATTGTTGGGTTCACTGGAAAACCAAAACAGCCTATTGGGACTATTGACTTATTTGTAGAGCTTGGAGAAGAGGAAAAGAAGGTGATCCAAAAACAAACTTTTGTGATTGTTGATGAGTTCTCCGCTTACAATGCCTTCTTGGGTCGTCCGACTCTTGCCGCATTCAAGGATATTTTCACCCCATGGTGCCTGACTATGAAGTTCCCCACTAATAATGGCGTCGGTGCTGTGAAAGGGGACCAGAATGCCGGGCGAGAATGCTATCTAGTAGAGTTACAGGAGGCAAAGAAGGGAGAAATGGGTAAGGGTGCGGCAGCTCCGCTACGCATCAAAGAGCCCGCCTTGTAGCAATTATGGGGTGGTCCCTGCATTGGTGAGCATAGTGGTGCACGAAAAGAGATTTATCCTAGGAAAACAGTGCAGGGGAGAGTAGAGTGGTGCCGGTGGAAGTGACGGTGCTAATACCTGTTGACCTGAATGATCCAAACAAGGTTTTGAATGTGGGTTCACAACTCGGTGTGACAATTCAGAATATGTTGATATCATTCTTGAAAGCAAACCTAGATGTATTTGCTTGGTTTCATGCCGACATGTGTGGAATATCTCCAGAAATCGCAGTGCATGCTTTGAATATTGATCCAAAATTCACACCCGTAAAGCAGAAAGAAGAACCTAGGGTCCTGAAAGGTCGACAGCATTAAAAGAAGAAGTAGATCGGCTCATGGAAAATGGCTTCATCAGAGAATCCAATTATCCAAATTGGGTTTCTAATCCGGTGTTGGTTAAAAATGTAAATGGAAAGTGGAAAGTACGCATCGACTTTTCAGACTTAAACAAGGCACGTCCCATGGAATATTTCCCGTTACCAAGGATTGATCATTTGGTGGATGGAACAGCCGGGCATGAATTATTGTCTTTTATGGATGCTTACTCAGGATATAACCAAATCATGATGCATGAGCCAGATCAGGAGGATACAAGCTTCATCACTGATGTTGGTCTTTACTTCTATAAAGTCATGCCCTTCGGACTAAAGAACGTGGGGGCTACTTATCAAAGACTTGTTAATGCCATGTTCACACCCTAGATTGGCAAGACTTTGGAAGTATATGTCGATGATATGTTGGTGAAATCGAAGAAGGCAGTAGACCACATGGATCATTTGGCAGAAATGTTCGCGGTTCTTCGAAAGTATGGAATGAAGCTAAATCCTCTGAAATGTTCATTCGGGGTACAGTCTGGAAAATTCTTGGGTTTCATTGTGAGTGCTAGGGGCATCGAAGCTAATCCTGCTCAAATACTGCTTTAAGAGAAGTCAAAGCCCCTAGGACAAAGAAGGAATTGCAAAGCATCAATGGGAAAGTCGTTGCTTTGAGTCGGCTCATTTCCAGGGCCACTGATAAATGCATTCACTTCTTTGACGCTCTGAAGAAAGGAAAGAAAAACTTTGAATGGACTCCCGAATGTCAGAAAGCTTTTGATGAACTGATTCATCACATGGAAACGCCTTCAGTACTTTCTAAGCCCAGCAATGGTGAAGATCTTTTCATATATTTAGCGGATTCATCTCATGCTCTCAGTGCAGCATTGGTACGGGAAGACGCAAAAGTTCAGCGCCCGGTTTATTACATCAGCAAAAGATTCACTGGGGCAAAGGTAAATTACTCAAAGTTGGAAAAGCTTGCCTATTGTCTGTTGATTGCGTCCAGAAAGTTGAGGCCATATTTCGAAGCGCGTCTTATTAAAGTCCTCACTGATCAACCTCTAAAGCAAGTCCTATTTCGCCCTGAAACTTCGGGTCGTCTTCTGAAGTGGAATATTGAACTTAGCTAATACGATATCACCTACCATCCCCGAAGAGCAATCAATGGACAAGCTTTAGCAGGTTTCATTATAGAATACACAGATAAAGGTGACAGTGAGGAAGAGGTGGCTGATGACATCCTGATCCGATGGAAATTATATGCTGATGGTGCAAGAAATGACTATTGTTCAGGAGTTGGGGTTGTGCTTGAAACCCCCAAAGGGCAGTCATTGTGCTATGCATTGAGATTAGAATTTCCTTCGACAAATAATTAAGCAGAATATGAAGCTCTTGTTGCCGACTTGAAGATTGCTAAAGAACTGAACATCAAAGTATTGCAGATCTTCAGCGATTCCCAGCCTATTGTATGCCAAGTCCAGAAAGAGTTTCAAACTAAAGGAGGAAATTTGCTTGCTTACTTGTCAAAGGCCTGGGAGCTTCTCGATGATTTTTATCATTATACAATAAGCCATATTCCCCGAGAAGAGAACATGAAGCAGATTCCCTCGCAAAATATTCAAGCTCTGGCGAAGCTCAATTATTGGGATTGGTCCCTGTGGAAGTCTTGTCAGCTCCAAATAATGATGAGATGGATATTGACTGGATTATGGCTGTATCTCAAGAGCAGAAGTCGTGGATGACCCCGATCAAGGAATATCTACTCAACGGCTCCCTGCCAGAAAACTCAAAAGAGTGCCAGAAGCTGTTAAGAAAAGCCCCGAGATATGTAATTCAAGACGGCCAGTTGTACAGACGAGGATTCTCGATGCCATTACTCCGATGTGTAACCAAGGAAAAGGCTAAGACGATTTTCGCTGAGGTGCACGGAGGAGAGTGTGGGGATCATTTAGGTGGCCAAACTCTAGCAAAGAAAATTCTCCGTTATGGGTATTTTTGGCCAGATATTAATCGAGACGCTGCAAGCTACTCCCGAATGTGTGACAGATGCCAGATATTTGCAAAAATCCCAAGAGCACCTTCCACCGAGCTAACACAGATGGTCAGTCCACGGCCATTCGCCATTTGGGGGTGGATCTAATTGGGCCTTTGCCGATTGCCAAGTCCGGAATCAAATATGCTATTGTTGTTGTTGATTATTTCACTAAATAGGCTGAATCTGAACCATTGGCTACTATTACCTCTAAAAAGATGATAAACTTTGTGGCTAAAAATATCATTTGCAGGTATGGTGTTCCTCAGAAGATAATCACAGACAATGGTACCCAATTCGAAAGCGAAGAATTCTAAGACTTTTGCAGGCGATTCAAGATCCAAAAAAGTTTCTCAGCAGTGGAACATCCACAGGCGAAGGGCAAGTGGAAGCAATGAACAAAATTATCAAATCAACCATCAAAAAAAAGCTGGAAAAGGCAAAAGGTGGTTGGGTCGATAAGCTGCCACTAGCACTTTGGGCATACAGAACTACCCACAAGACTGCGATTGGGCACACTCCATTCTCATTAGCATATGGATCAGGAGCAATGAGTCCAGTGGAAATAGAGGTCCCCTCACATAGGAGAATTCATTTTAACCAAGCTGAAAATGAAAATCTACAACTTGAAGCACTTGACTTACTTGATGAAAGAAGGGAAGAGGCCAAGCTCAGAGTTGCAGCCCATCAGCAAAGGATAGCCGGGCACTTCAATTCTAAAGTTCGCCAATGCAGGTTTGAAATTGGGGATCTAGTCTTGAAAAGGGTCATGACAGCAACAAGAGTGTTTGGGCCAAACTGGGAAGGCCATACGTCATAGGCAAAAAACTTCTTCATGGCACTTTCAAGCTCACAACTATCAAAGGAGATCCAATTTCGAGAGCCTGGAACAACAATCACTTGCGTCCATATTTTACTTAGAAGCTATGATTAAATTTGTAAAATGATTGTGGATGTATCATTCTAAATTTGTAAAAGGGTCACTATAAATCTTGTGTTCTCTACTACTATAAAATGCATGTCTCATTTCGATGTGCAAATATCTTAAATATATTGCTAAAAAGTCGATTTAATATTGCAGGCTATCAAAGAAAAGCTTACCTATTCAACACATCACAAAGCCAAGCGATTCCTACAAATCACTCAACAAACAAATGTCAAGCCATAAAAATTCCAGATTCAATTCCTACATAAGAAGTGGTTCTCACAAACAGTCGGTGATTCCACCAAAGGGGCACCTTCCCAAAGTGAAGGTTCCAGGCCCTTGCTAGTTAATTGTGATCGTTTGTGCAAACAAACATCCAGTTAGGTAGCTTGTGTCTTCCCGGTGGATTCACTTAACAATGAAATACACTTTTCTAAAAAAAAGCAAACAACTTGCAAAAGAAAGGAACATGTACTTGGAAATGACAACGAGGAATCGCTGAGGGGCAGATGGTGAAAAGACATGGGCAAGCAGACAAAAAATAGCCAAAATGAAGTCTTGTCTATCAACAAAAGGTTGGTGGGACCACCGAATGGGGCACCTTCCCAAAGTGAAGGTTCCAGGCCCTCGCTGGTTAATTGTGATCGTTTGCGCAAACAAACATCCAGTTAGGTAGCTTGCGTCTGCTCCGTGGATCCACTTAACTGTGAGATGCAACCATCCAGGCAAACAAAAAGCCCTCTTCGGATGCACACTTCTACTCTCAAGGAAAGATCAATTTCTCCATAATGAGATTATTCTTTCCCAAAAAATTTGAAGTGCCAAAGAAAGCCCTCCAACGAGGCACGCCGAAAAATGAAATGCTTTTCTGAAACAAAAAGGTTGGTGGAACCATCGAAGGGGCACCTTCCCAAAGTGAAGGCACCGGGCCCTTGCTAACAAATTGTGATCATCCGTACAAACGTACATCCAATTAGGTAGCTTGCGTCCGCCCCGTGGATCCATTTAACTGCGAGAAGTAACTTTCAGGCAAACAAAAAATCCCTCTTCGGAGGCACACTTCTACTCTCAAGGGAAGATCAATTTCTCCATAACGAGAACATTCATCCCCAAAAAAGTTAAAGTGCCAAATAAAGCCCTCTAACGAGGCACGCCCAAAAATGAAATGTATCTCTTGAAAAATTCATTGGTGGAATTACCGAAGGGGCACCTTCTCAAAAAGAAGGTTCTAGGCCGCAGCTAACTGCTTGCGATCGTTTGTGCCGATAAAGCAGCTAACGCCTGTCCCGTGGGCCCACTTAGCGATGAGATATAACTTTCTGGCAAACAAATCAAAGCCTTCTTCGTAGGCTAGCTTTACCGCGTAGGAGAATCCCCTCTCAAAAATAAAACTGACCATCTCTGAAAGTTGAAGTGTAAAAACATTTTCTAAAAACAAAAAAAAAGAAAACTTCTCCAATACAAGGCACACTCTACTAGAGCAGAATAGTATTTCCTCAAAATGGAAGAATTATTCTCCAAAGTAAGAGTACAAGTCTTCTCAAAATGGAGAAGATTGTTATGAGTCATGATATGAGGGCAATATAATATAGCTGCATTAATGAAAGCAACGCTCAAGCAACATACCGCGAGCTCACTGCAATATCATACAAAGGAAATAAAGAAACTTGTGTGAAAATAAGGAATAAATGCATTTACAAATACAGACAAAAGATTGTACGAGTAAAAAGAGTCATTGTTTTCCATACTATAAAAGATTTGTATACATGTGCAGATTTCAAAAAGCGTGGGTCGGTACCCGCACAATCTCCGGTCAATACAAGTCTTTAAATACAAGCAAAAAGCAAACAAGCAGAAAAAGAAGGATAAAACCAGACCTATTAATTCTTCTTCCCTCCGCCTTTAGAGCCCTTGCCTGGCCTAATAGTTAACTTCTTGAGTCAGCCTGAACGAGTCGGGAAAGAAGGAGAAAGAGGTGCAATTGGGTCCTCTTCCACTTTCTCATCGCCAGTAGAAGATCCATTCTTCTTCTTCGAAATTCCACGCTTTCCCCTCTTCTTTGAAGAAGATTCGCTGCCCGGAGTGATAACATCAATCAGCTTTGTATCATCAACAGTAAATTTCTCTGGGGTCCTCTCACCCTCCTCAAGTTCTTCAGCTTTCTGCTCTTGTGAAGTGGCCGGGTCATCTAAGCCTTGAAGAGCTCCTATTTTTTCTTCTTGCGACCCTGGTTGAGAAGCATAAGAAGGAGAAACTTGAAGAGGTGGAGGGGCAGCAGCTGGAGGAGGCGAAGCCTGTACAACACTTATTGTTTTCATACAAAATAAGAAAAGTTAAACATCAGTGTTTCTCGCAAAGAGAGCAGATAGTGGCACGTCGAGGCTTAAGTAATAAGCAAGAAGTTCGTTGAGCTCATGTGAAGCAAACGAGTAGTCCACTTGAGCTGGATCAGTATTGAAGTTACCTGGAGAGATTGGCTTTATCATGTCAATTTCAAAATCTTGGGCTTCAGTGTCTTATTGGGCCTCGTCTTCGGCATGAGCAGTTGTAGTTTCGGTCTCGGCTTTGACAGGAGGCGGAGAGTGGGAACTGGAGCCAATAATATCGATGTCAACCGAAGCCGAAGGACAAGTTGGGTCGGCCAAAGGCGCCTTCCCTAGATGCTCTCCTTCCGCCGCTTCGGCTCGTTCCTTGGCAAGTTGTTCTTTCCCTCTGGTAAGGGCGGAATGACCCTTATCATCCAAAAAATAAGCCTCAAAATCCTCCTCAGCGTAGCCAGCGTCTCTAGGCATTTCAACTGCTGCCTCCCATACTTCAGCTAGGGTAACCTCATAATTTGGGCTCAAAAATGAAAGACTGCCACGCCCCAAGACGCTGTGAATATAAAACTCGAATAGAGTGGAGCTGATGTCGGCCTTAGTCGCCTCATGTGATTGTTCAATTGCTGCTTTTTCAGCGATGGCCTCGTCTGGCTCCTTTTCATCCTTAGAAAGCTGGGCCTTTAACATTGTAATCTCCAAATCTGGGGAGTTAGTCTTTTTCCAAAGCTGAGCAGCATAGATGCGGTAGATTTCCACGATTTTCTGCTCCACCTCAAGTTTAGCCTCAGCATCTCGTTGAGCAGCGTGGGCGTCTCTTACTTGCTTTTGAAGAACCTCTTCCTTTTGAGTATAAGAAGTGGAAGAGGTGGTAAGATCATCTTTAAGCTTCTTTATTTCAGCCTCAAGTTTTTCGTTATTGGCGGTGATGCTCTTCATCTCTGTATCATGCTGATCAAGAACTTTCTGCCACTTAGACTTATTGCTTTCCACGGTCAGCATAGCCTGGAGATTTCAACGATTTACTCTTTGAAGTTCATCAACTAGTTTTTGCCTGCCGGACATTCTTTCAATATCAAGCTTGACAGCGTCGAGATTTCTCAACATGGCATGTTTATCAATTGGAACCAAGTCCAGATCAAAACATACTCCTTTCAAACACCAATGTGGAAATCGGCTTTAGAGTGCAGACGGAGGCTTCTCAACTTGATAAGGAGGCCTATTAATGATGGCTTGAATTTCAGTTCTTTTAAGGGAAGGAGAGATAGAAGGGATATCTAGAGAGATAGAAGCAGCGGGCACTTTAGAAATTTCAGATGTAGGCTTTTCGCTAAGCTTGGCTCGCTTGCATGAATATTCAGTTACATGACTCTTCCCCTTATCATCATGAGACTTTCTCTTATGGGAATCGTCATCCCTTTGGTAAGAGTCATGTCAGTCGTCTCTTCTTCCATAACGCCCCTCATAAGCCTGCCATTCGCGAGCTTTCCTAGCTGCTCTTTCCTCATCAGTCCCCCTAGGGGCAGGAAGATAACGCCTGGGGCCATAAGAATCATGCCTCGCATAGTGTTGAAAGTCATCGTAATATGAGCTGCTACGTCCCATGGGGGAACCTGAAAGTGGAGAAGAGAAAAAATTTAATCTTCGAAATAAAGAAGCTAAGTGCGCATAATTTCCAAAAATCCTATGTGTGTGTGTGGCATGTGAACTACGCACGTCAAGCTACAAACCACTCTTCTGCTTAGGATTGATGTTGGCTTTTGCAGCAAGAGTCAACTCTTTGGTTGATGGAATTGATCGCAAAATGGATGTCGCTTCGATTGCTGGAGAAACAAGCTTAGAAGTGGTGGTGTCATCTTTAAAGAGCTCATGGGAAGTCACCATAAGATCGCTCAGTCCTCCAAAGATATCATCACCATCGTGCCCAACGGAATGGGTCTTATTAGCAGTGACCTCTTCAGCATGCTTTACACTCTTCATAACGGAACTTTCTTTCTCAGCCCCCTCATCAATTTCTCCAGTAGCCTTCTGAAATGTTGAGGATATTCCCCTCCTTCAATAAATGGGGGAAGTTTAGATTTGCCAGATAATCCCACACCATCAATGGAACTGGAGCATTTCACTAATGAAGCCTCTACAATAGGTTCCTTCAGTGTGAATTCCTTTGCGGAGGCTGGGGCATCTGACGCTTCTGCTTGAGAACTGAGGGCATCACGGGACTGAATGGATCGAGAAGAGTGCAAGAGTCCGAACTGGTGCAAAAATTCGTCCTTCAGTAGAAACTTAATACTTCTCTCATTGATAGCTACGGCACTCAACCTTTCGAAAGTCGATTTGTGACTAGAATCTTTAGAGGGAGGAGGAAGTGCTGCAAAAGTAAAGAATGAAGTTAGCACTTGACGACTCGAATTTTGAAAGGCTCAGAAATGAAGTGAACGGAGATAGGTAGTCTTACTTCCTACACTCCAGATACCGTAGAATCCCGGAGGGCAACGAACAAAGAAGAACTAGTTTAAAAACCCGTGAGCGCTCTCGGGTAGATCCGTAATCAGCTTGCGGTTTCTAGCACTCCTTACAAGAGTAATGGAAGGGTGATCTTTATTCCTCCTAAATGAACACAAATAGCAGATCTCCTCGAAGCTTTGGAGGCGGTTAAGCGTCCTCCTAAATAGTACGCACAACCCTATCAAAATGGCATAGCCATTAGGGTGCAACTGGAATGGAGAAATAGTTAGTCGAAGGAGGAGTGTTCTAAGAAAATCATTGAAGGGGGGAATAGCTCCATTCAGACACATTTGACGATTGACTGCAATGAAGCCAGGAGGCGGCCTATTGGCAGTGTCATTTACCCCAGGAAGTAGGGCATCCGCTTGAACAATGTCGAGTTGAATACATGGCTGTTGAAAGCACGTTGGTGCAATGTAGTTGAAACTCTTTCCGGAGGATTATCCAAAAAGTCAGCTATTGGGAAAATCTCATCGGCCCGCTCTACTATCTCTTCTCGCACTTGTAGAGAAGTCATTCCACACAAGGAATTGGATATTCAAATATGAAGGTGCACATTTCCTAAAAGCGTGTGAAGTGTTGTGAAAAAGCTACTGAAATAACAAATAAAGCAAAACTTGAAATAATACTAGTTGGCGCATGTCAATTCAGGAAGATTCATGGCTTGTTATTGGATCAAAATTAAGTGTAGTATCAACGCAGATAATATTCAGCAATAAGCAGTTATAACTGTATGAATTTTGCGTTGATGCTTCATTTAAGTCAGTTGATTCACAACATTTCATTTTTAATTAGATTCATATTATTTTACTTAAGTAAAATATTATCTCTTTGACCTAATCCATCACTCGATGTGGGCAGCCGATGTTGAGTATATTCGCCCTAGTTTTCTGCAAATGTTGTATTTAACAGGTTGTTTGCTTAAAAGTTAATACAATCTGTGAAAGAGTGCAACAAGTTCAAGCAGTTCATTCTGGCAGTTCAAATTGGAAATTCAATCAAGTTCTGTCAAATTCTGGCAGTTCATCAGTCATGTTCCTACGAGTTAAAGCTATGCTGCGGGTTAAATTAGGCCGTGTTGATTCTTTAAGTCGTTCTTCTTTAAGTCATGTGCTATTCTGCAAGTTAAGTCGCAAGTCATATGAGTCGCAGTCCCTTATGTCGTTTAGAATTTGGATGTTAAGTCGTTAAGTCATTCACTAAGTTAAGTCGTGTGATACATGTCCAGACTGCTAAGCCCTTGGTCGTTCGAAGCTCCTAAGTCGGGCACTTCCTAACTCTCCTTAACCCGCTAACTCCTCTTCATTCAACAACTCGCCTAACTCGATAACCCATTAGCATCTCCACAATGAAATCCATCATCTCTCCACACCGCCAAATCAGCCAAGACCGATTCAAATCACCTCAGATCCATCATAGATCTGATGCACTGTTGTATTCTCATGAATTACAACGACAACATGTCCAATGACGATCAAAGATCGATCGTAACATGACTCGTGGTAAAATGCGGCACATGAAATCGGATTAGGGTTGGAAAATGGGGGGTTCGTGATTCGGTGACGGTCGTAGTTGGATAATGATCGGATTCACTTACGTAATGTGATGGTGAAGATGATCAACGACTTGTTAGTTTGAATTCATCTTCGAGAGCTCGGAGATTCTTCAATGGCTGGTTAGAGTGTTAGAGCAGGTGAAGAGAAGAAGGAGCGACCTAAGCGGCTTATATACAGGGGCAATGGAACTCGAGTCGGCGCGAATGACCAAGCTCTCTCATAAGTCGCTCACAACTTAGCGACTCAGGATGGCACGAGTTAAGAGGCATCGAAGCACACGACCTAACCCCTAGGCATATACTTCGAGGGGCAAGTGTTAACGCCTCTCTTATTCATGACTTAGCGACTTATTCGACTCAACGACCTAAGGGAATAAGCGACATAACTATCCAAGGCACAAATGACTTAACGGCTTATAGCAGGGCACGACCTAAAGCACAGAGCGGCTCAACATGGCATAATTCAATGACTTAAGGAGCTCCAGCGACCTTGCAACTCAATGAAGGTAACGACCTAATAAGTTAAGAAAAGAGCAACCTAACGACCTAGCAAGCTTCAGAGTTAAGCCGCATGTGCATTGCCTCTTCCATTAGGTTGCTTATGACCTTAGCAAGCTGAGATAACTCTTGTGCTACACATGCTAAGTCGCTCACAGCATATCTCTCGTCCAGGATGGCTCCATTAAGTCGCTAACGACTTATTCTACCTCTGGATCGCTCTTAGGTTGCAACTCCCTAGGTCGCTACTCCCTAGGTCGCTGACGACCTATGACACCACATGACCTAACTCCGAAACTCCCCTATAAATACCCCGCCTACTCCACATTGGGGAGGGAGAGGAATTTTCTCGAACGCTAAGACTTTGTTGTTTTCACGACTTCTACAACACTTCAAATGCCAAAGCCACTTCAAAAAACCTTGGGAAAAGATCAAGTTCATTCAACACGAATTCAAACAGCTTTTCCGCATCAAAGTTCTAAATGTTTGCCTTAATGGTGTTGTAATTGAAGAATAATTGTGTAACTTGTAGTCAAATCAATAATGGAAGAGATTAAGTGGACGTAGGCTAGACTTTGAGCCGAACCACTATAAAATTTTTTGTCTCTTTACTATTTTTTGCTATTTTCTGCTTGCTTTGCTTTCGCTATATCACAACTCACACTGCGTTGTTAGCGTACATTTTTAGCTTTAACAATTGGTAACTAAAAAAGTACTTAATTTGTAATTAAGTTTTATTAATTAGTAATTAGGCTTTATTAATTAATAATTCAGAAATCATTTATCTATAATTAACTTTAATTAAGGATCAATTAACTAATATTTAGGGTTAATTAATTGTAATTAAAGATTAACTAACTAATTAATTAAAGGATTAATTAATTGGTTATTAAGTTTTATTAATTAATAATTAAAGTTTATTAATTAATAATAGTGGATTAATTAATCTATAATTAGAGATTAATTTATTAATTTATTTAAGGGGTAATTAAGGGATGAATTAGCCAATTGTAATTAATCAAATGATTGTGATTAATTAATTGGTTGATTAATTATGGACAATCTTGATGATTGATTAGTACAAATACTTAATGAGATTAACTAGTGTAATTACTTAGTGAAGTAATTAATGTATAATTACTGGATGTAATTAACTAAAGGAAATGGCTTAATGGAAATTAATTAAAGAATAATTACGTAGTAGAAGTAATCAAGGGTTAATTACTTGGTGTAATTAATTAAATGATTAATATAATTAATTAAGGAGTTAATTAATTAATGTAAGCAATTACAGGATGGTAATTACTGTTTATGATTAATTAAAGTTGATTAATGGAAGTAATTAATTAAGGATTATTAATTAATATAATTAATGAAAGTAATTAAGGATTGATTAATTAAGAATAATTAATCAATAATAAATGATTATAAGGTAATTAATTGATTGTGATTAATTAAGGATTAATGTAATTAATTATAATTAATGAATCAATTAAGGTTAATTACTTGATGGTTTGTAGATGATTAATTTATGCAATTAATTAAGGGTTAATTACTTAATGTAATTAAAGGATAATTAATCAAAGGTTATAATTAAGATGATGATTAATTAATTGGTTTGTAACTAATAAATGATTAAGTAAGCAAGGTTTATTGTAACGATAAAAATTAATTTATTTTGAATTAATTAGAGATGAAGTAATTAATTTAATTCATTTTAAATTAATTATAGATGTGTGATTAATAGATCATTGCTTATGGATGGCTGATTGATATTGAATGCCTTGATTGTTTGATATCTCTGATGAGATATGTGTGATATGTGATATGAGATAATTTGGTTGAATGCTGATGATATGAATTACCTATCTGTGTATATGAGAATTATCTATCTATGTGAATATAGATAATGATTTGAATTGAATTGTTTTAACTTTAAAACAATGTGGACCTAAAAAATAGCGTTTTAGATTTCGATGAGACCGTGATTGGGTTTCTAGATTTGGATATCCAAAAACCACATTCATCCAAATTAACGATAGGTCGTGAATCTCAAGTGAAGATGAAGATTCAGAGTGCAAGGGTTATCGTCGTTAACTCTAAGGGTGATTCCAAAATGAGTGTAACGAGATAATGCCTTCGATTTCGTTCGAACCCGGAACGAACTTGTATGGATTGAATGCTTTCAGAACATCATTAGGTGGACGATGAGCATTCTAATATAGATGTGTTCTTTAAAGGTAATCGTAGCCTCCAGCCTCATCAACCGGGAATGGCTAAAATAGGAGAGGTGCAGCAAGGCTAAGTGGGCCTTGCCCAAGTAGGACGAGATTTACCCCAGTCTAGAGTCCCTTTTTATTCGGCTGTGTGGGCGGTTGGTAGCTTCAACCACTGGGTTGTCTTTTTCGGAACCGTTCAGTAAGGAATGGTTCCGGCTTTGTGTTGTAGAGGATGGAAGTAGTCCTCGGTACGGTTATCTAGGCCCCGTACTATGAGAGGCGGTGCCCCAGTAGCCCTGCCATTGATGGGAACCCATTCTTCCTACGTGCCCTTACGGTTTTGATTGTATTACCACTTTTGTGGCTAATAGCTGAAATTTAATGAATGTAACAATTTCGGCAATTTTCTATTTATTTGAAAACCCTAGACCCTATTATAATGTCACTGGATTTCCTATCAAATGTTTTGGTTAGCGTAAGGTAAAAACTTACCCATTTTTATGTGTGGGGGGTCTTACGTGATACCGTTTGTTTTCAATGGTTTTTCAAAGTTAAGCAACGTTAACTTGTTACTCACACCAGACCCATGTCTGACCCGGAGTTTATCTTCTATTTTTCCTAAAATCTTAGGAACTCAAATTTTTACGAGTAGCCAAGGGATTCATGTTAGCTTTAACAAATTGTGGAGGAGCAATGGAGCAGGTGTAACGACCCGGAATTTTTGGTCGCTAGATTTGAATATTTAATTCATTTTAAATGTTGAATATGTATTATAATTTCGTTTTGAAATAAAAAGATTTTGGTTAAATTAATAGAATTGGTTAAATTTCAAATATGGGAATTTAATTGAAAACTTGAATAATAATAATTTAATATTGGAATTGGGATAATTTGTGAATCTGGGTGTAAATAAATATAAAAATAGATTCTAAAATTTATTTTAAGTCTATTTGGATTTGAATTATAATATCTGACTATTGGAAGGAATTAAAAGTCGATAGGTTGAATTTGGAATTTTATATTAATTTAATAATGGAATTTAATAATATAATAATGCAAATAATCAGATTTTGGTTCGAAATGGATCCGAATATTTTGTAATGTGAATATAAATTTTATACGAGTTATAATAGAGTTAATAAAATTTTAAAGGTGGAATTTTAAGTGATTTCGACAATTTTGAAAATCGCTCGAATTTATCGACGAGTTAAAATAGCCTTCCGGGGCACAGTCTCGGAATTCGACAAAACTAGTTCCATTAGATCCGTAATAGTTAGTTATTATCGGATTTTAATTTTTGTAGCAATCAGAGTTGTCGTTTGACCCTGGCAGCTCAAAACGCATAGAATCTATTTTAATCGATTTAATTTAAATTTGATCGTTTATTTTTGTAACTTGCACATATGATCGAATTAGCCTATGAAACATGTTCCATTGTGTTCGAAACGTAGGTAAAACCTTATAATCGCCAGGCGGCACGTGTGATTTAGAGTTCGTTTGCTTAAGCTTGTTATTTGGAAATTTTATTAACAAAATAATATAAATAAACATCTATATTCAAGTTTATCAATTGAAACCCTAGCATTGTTTTCAGCCGCCGCTTATATCGTCTAATGGCCGAAATATCATGATCTTCCTCCTCAATTTTCTCCATATCCAAGCTTTAATTCCAAAAACTTCCAACTGGAAAGTCGACGATCTTTCCGAGCTCTAGAGATCCAACGGTAGAGATGAAGTTCGGTGGGTTGTAGAGGCCCGGAGGAGGCCGAGTTCATGAATGTCACGCACGTTTTCTGTGCGTGGGGGAAGAGGCCGAGCTGGGCGAGTCTTGTGCCGAAGGAAGGTGGCGCGAAGGGCTTCGACTTGGGCTAGGCTGATCGACAATTAATGGAGTGTGGTAGAAGCGGCGTTCAACCCTAAATCGTGATATTGGGTTCGGTTTCTTCAGAGTAGCAAGCGTGAAGAGACGAGAGGGAAGAAAGTGACGGCCTGATTATGTTTTGGTAAAAATAATTAAAAAAAAAAAAAAAATTGTTTTCAAATTTATACTCAAACTTTAAAATTTCATATCTCGTGCCTTTGTTATCAGATTTCGACGAATTTGGCGACGCCGAAATCGTAACGACGCGATCTACGCAGTGGAATAATTCTAGAATCATTCCGAGCAAGTAAAAATTTAGGTTAAATCGAACGCCGTTCGATTTAATTTAAATTTGAACGCTCGTTCTCACTCTCATCTGGATATCAGTAATTTAAATAGCTAATATTTTGGATGTTTGATTGGTTGATTAGCTGAATATGATAATTATTATCAAATTAAATAGATATTTATTTGTTGTGCTAATATCTGTGGATGCAGGGAACAGATTGGAGGGATCCAATTGGATTCCTCACAAATAGAAAATTTATTTATACTCTGATATATATCTAATTGATATTCTATGATAAATTGTTTTAGATCCTATTATGCTATGCTCTATTTATATACTGTGCTAGATTAAATTGAAATTAAATTATGATTGCTCTCTGATTGGGTGAATATAACCTGGGAATTTAAAATAAATAAATAAATTAGGTTTAAAGGAAATTAAAGAAATTCTTAAGTAAAGAATTTAAACGGAATTAAATTCAAGTAATTGGTTGATAATTTGAAGTGTATAAAATTGTGGTTTAAAATGGGGATTGAGAATTGTTAAAAATAATAGCGAGATTTATTTTCAAAGAATGGGAAGTGTGCTTTCTCCTGGAAATTTTATTATGTTTTTAAGAAAAGCTTTCAAATTTTAAATTTACAGTTTAAATATGTATAGAATATTTTAGAAGGAAATATTCTTTCAAATTGTTTAAAGTGTAAGTAAATATTTATTTATGTAATTATGGTAATTAATTATTTTTAAAAAGTAAAGTAGTATTAAGTTTTCAAAAGAAATTATAATATAAATATTTGGTTTAATAACTTTATTTTAAAGGTTAATTTGACTTAAAGTACTTACGAAACCTATATATATTTCCTTAAGTATTATTTCAATTAACTAAATTCTAGAAGCTTTATTTTAAATATTTTAAACATATATTTGGAAGTGATTTCTAGGAAATAGCAATAAAAGGGGCTATTTTTACGGGATGAACGTAAAATTTAATTGGGATAAATCGCGTTGAATAGATAAAAAGAATTCTTTGGGTTGTCCTAAACGGAAGTGTGTTTCCCTGAAAGCCAAGTACGTTTAAGTAGATTTCTAAGTAAAAGATAAAGGTTTTAAATTTTATTTCAAAGGAACGTTTTAAGAAAATTATTATGTAGGTTGCAAAGATTTCAAAAATAAATATTTACTAATATATTAATAAATAGTCAAGGGACAATTGGCATTATGTTTTAAAGGGATATTATTAATATTTACGTTTGTAAAATGGTTATATTATAAAGATAATTAGTTAAAGTTTTATTTGAAACTTGTATAGAATTTCATAGCTTTATTTGAAAATCTAGTATGACTTAACTTTATTTTAAAGATAATAGTTTATATTTTATTAAGCAGTTATATTCAAGATATTTCTAAAGGATATATATTTTTTAAATCAAGTATGTAGGAAGTTTTAATATAAATGTTTAATGTATTTTCAAGAATAAAGTATTTAAATTATTTTAAACCTTAAACATTGGTACTTGGATGTTTTCAGAGGAAGTAAAGATTCGAGATTTTTCTCCATGGAAAGAGTTGGGGTTTGCAAACTATTTCAAAAGGGTTTGAAAAGGAAATTATATCTCGTAAGGATATTTTTGAGGAAATTAATAATTGGGAAGTTATTTACCGTGTGATGGATGTTTGTAAATATTAATTGATAGTTAAATCACCGACTATCAGTATTGGACAAATGCGTTGATCGTTTCGAAAAGATCGGGATCGGGATTAATTTCTCGAAAACCACTTTGATCCGGTTTGTACGTTTTCGTGGGAAGACGAGTTCGGAGTCGAAGATGGAGCAGTGAAGCGCAAGGGCTAGTTGCTACTAATCCTGAGGATATTTCCAAAATGGATGTAGTAGGAGTAGTGCCTTCGGTTCTATTCGAATCCGGGATGGACTTGTATGGATGAATGCTTTCGGAACATCGTCAGGTGGACGATGGGCATTCCAAGGAATATGTTCTAAAAGATAACGCTTAGCCTCAAGCCTCATCAACCGGGAATGACTAAAAATCAGGGGTTATGCAACAAGGCTTGGTGGGCCGCACCCATTTCCGGGTAAGGTCATCCCTGTTTAGATGTCCCTTTTTATTTCGGCTTAATTGTGCAGTTGCTGATTCCAACCATGGAGTGATCTTACTCGGGATTATCCAGTAAGGGATAGTCCGAGCCTTGTGTTGTAGGGGAGTTAGGGTGGCTCCTCGGTACACTGATCTAGACCAGGTACTATGACAGGTGGTACCCCAGTGCCTAGTCATTAGTTGGAAATCCATTCTCCCTACGCGCCTTTTACGAGTTTTATTTGTATTACCCACTTTGTGGCTAGTAGCTGGAAATTTATAGATGTAACAATTTCGGCTATTTTATAAGTATTTGTATATAGACCCTATTATAATATCAGAGGATTTCTATAAAAAGTGTTTTAGCTATCGTAAGGTAAAAATCCAACATGTTTATTTATGGCGTGGTCTTACGAGATGCTTTTATTTTCAAAAAGGATTTTTGAAACTTTAATAATCAATTTGGGTGCATTATTATCAGCTGGTATTCCAGACTGACTCGGGTGTTATTTCATTATAATGCTCGGGTCAGAACGAGTATTATATGTTCAGGACAGGATGCTATGGAGCAGAAGAGGAGCTGGAGTCCGATATGTATTATCCGTACTTGTATGTATATCCGATGCTGTGATCGTTTGAGATTGACAGACTGGTAATTGTTGTTTGTTTGTGACTCTCTGATGATGTAATATATAAACATATATAGTTTCATTTTGTGTAAAGCTCCATTATTAACTATTATATTTATTCCACTACGATGGTTAGATTCTGATATTGGTTAGTTCCTTCTTTCTTCTACCTTCTTTCTTTTTCCTCAATAATCTGTCCTTTTTGGCACTTGATCGTCGACATATCATACTGTGGGGTATTTTTTTCGATTTTCGAGGGTCAAGAAGGGTGGGTCGTCACACTTGGTATCAGAGCTTAGGTTGGCGACAACCTAGGCTTTGGTAGGGAAATTACTCATTAAACAGAGTTAGTAGTACTCTATAATGAGTTGAGTGTATTAATAGATATGAGAGCGTACTTGTTACTGAATATAAAATTGTTTTTATACTGTGTTGACTTAACGGTTGAGTGCTTATGAATTTTGGTCGGTGCAGGAAGTACAACTGTATCGATAGGGGTTTCTAAACTTTTAAACAAGATAAACCGACATGGTATTGTTTTAAAGCGAGTAAATGAAATAATTTTACCCGAAATTATATTTTGGATATAAAAGGAAAAAAAATTCTGAAATTATTATGTATATTTGATTGTTTGGATGTGAATATCTTAATCAAATAAGAATCTAAAATTTGATCTTTTTAACGCAAAAAATATATGCTAACACCCCAGTGTGAGTTATGTTATAGTGAAAGCACCACCAGTTGGTATGGGAACTAAAAGTAAGCAGGGAATAGCAGAAAATAGTAACGAGACGACAATTTTTATAGTGGTTCGGCTCAAAGACAAGCCTACTTCCACTTTATATCTTTTATTATGATCTTTGAGTACACTTTGTTTGTAACATCCCGCCTTTTCGCACACTTTAAACCGACACACGTGCCAATTCAAAGCATACGCAAGGGCGGATTGTTATGGGGTAAATAAGAAAAACAGAGAAGAAATAAAACAAAATAGAATCTTACAGCGGAAGGATAAAATATAATAATAAATATACAGTTCAAAACAGTTTACAAACACTTGATTTGCTTTATACAATAAATATCAGAGTTACACATACCAATACAATCAATGCAGTGGAATAGAAAGAATGTGGTGCAATACTATATATAATAATAATACGACTCCTTCGTCTTCGTCCTTCAAAGCTAAAGTCTTCGATCCTGAAACGCTCGGACTGACCCGAGCGAATTCGAAAAGACAAAAACACTCGAGTCAGAACTAAAAGATCTTATGTGAGTTAAATTAACAGAAATAAATATGAGTGCAGTAACTCAAGAGATGCTCGGGATTTACATCTCCTAAGGATCCGTTAAACTATTTACTATGTAGTATATTGCGCTATTATAATAGTGTCTATTTGTAAAGTAAACTTACTTTTTAATAGCGTTAAGGGGTTACCCATATAGCCCTTAACACAAATAATGCCAATAGTCTATACAGTACCGTAATACCTCCTGATCGGGAAGCTACCAGAGGATACTCCATAGGTACGACACAAATAGAAACTCGTAGTAAAGGCTCGGTATGGTAGGTGACACGGCACAACTAGGCAATGCCAGGGTAGATATACCAATTGCTATCCAGGCTGGTGGAAACGCGTAGCCGCAGTTACCGCCCACCTCGGACAAACTCCCCAAAATCAAAATATAGAAGTGGCCACTGAATCAATCCAAAATCAAAGTATAATATCGAAGAGGAGGGTCCGATCAGAGGAATGACCTCATTGGCCTGAGAATCGCTCCTGTTTTAGCCACCTTATGCCAACTCACGGGAGTCGGGTCCACGTATTTACCTTACTGGAAACGTCGCCACCACCTACTTCATTCTGGAATCTCCACCGCGTACACGGTTAGTCAAAGTGGTTTTCGGTATCGATAGAGAGTATGTCCATATCCGATCCCGGTCTCTTTGCCAACCCATCGTTATTATAACACCGCGGTCATTTAAAAATAGGTTATACTTTAAAAATCAGAATAAACATTTCCATTTTAAAATTATGAATACGATATCATTTTAAAACCCAAAACAATATGATATCCTTTATCCCAAATATAAACCTTTTCAAAAATCCAAATGCTTTAAAATTTATAACGTCTGAAAGCCAAATATCCTTTCAAAGCATAATATTTCGAAATTCATAATTTAAAACCATAACTTTTAAAACTTGAATGGTTTGGATATTCAACGGTATATGAATTAAAAGGTTTAACTTAAATGTTACTTTGTAAAGAAAATAGTTCTCATGGCTTTACAAATACATTTCTTTATTAAAGTCTAAACCAAAATTTATATTATCTCTCTCAAGTTCCAAAACCACTTCAATTTATTTATATATACGTATATCCATTTTGAGTATCAATATTTCAAACTAAAGTTGGATTTTATTCTTTCAACAAATCAATTGTTCTATTAATTAGTCTTGAATATTCATATAAAATCCATAAATAATAAGACTTCAATTTCTAGTAATAAAATATATATATTTTTCCCAATTCAAATTATACTAGAATATTCATTTCAATTTATTTTGGGAAAAATCCAATTATAAATATCATATCTTAAAATTTCCAAACTTAACATTTAAACATATGATATAAATTATTAAACTCCATTTTCTTAATTTTCTTCCATTTTTAATAAATATTTTTATACACCTTTTAATTTCAAAATTTTCAACTTCATATGTATATATATATATGGAAGAAAAATATTTATACAATATAAAATTTAAGATTATTATAAACCGTATTCCATCCAAACCATAGAAATCACATTTAAATAGTTATATATATACCGCGGTGCCTGTATATAATTTTCTATCCTATGGTCAAGTGATACGGATATATATCATTTCAATCCGCAATTTAAAAGATATAAAATTTTGCGGTTATATATCATTTCAAACCACAATCCCGAATGAAATGAAATATGCATGATCATTTGCAATTTAATGATATACAATAAACATCCATTCACCAACATCATCCATCATCCAAATCGCAATCATCAATCAATAACAATATTATATTTGATAATATATAACAGGTAATAACTGGCAATTTTATTCAATTTAAATTTAACGACCATAAATCTAACAGTTTATATTCAGTAATAAATTATATAACTGTTAACTAGCAGTTTCATGCAAACACAAATTCTAACTGTCAATTAATACGCAATAAATAAATTAAATTAACAGTTAAATTCAATAAATGCAATTCAGCAGATATGAATGAAATAAGCATGCCAAATACTCATAAATAAATTCTATTCATTTCTAAAATTTATTTAACAAACATAAAAGCTTCTAGTAGTTGTGAGTGGGTTAAAACACTCACCTTTTGAATTTAAATCGAATTCAAATCCGATTTAAACCCAAAAATTCGACTATCTCCAAATCTGTCCAAACCATTGTCAAAAGATCTGGAATTTAATTTCGATCCTAACAAAAAAAAAATTGCGTGAAACGGAGTCCGTATGTACGAGTTATGATTATTTGAACTAATTGAAATCAAAACTAACAAAAATAAATTAAACAAAAATAAAATACCGTGCCACATGCACTCTTCCCTCGTGAAAAACGCGTATGCTTCTTCTTGATTGCTAACTTTGTTCCGTAATTTTTCTTTTATTTCGATTTACTTTAATTTTCCTCCTTATTATATGAATGTATGCATTTTTAAAAGGTTTGGAAAAAAAAAGATTTGAAAAAGAAGAATTGAAAAAGAAAATGATTAAAATAAAAACTGAAAATGGAAGAGAAAATCTAGATTTGAAAAGAAAGAAGAAGGTTTGAAATAGAAGAAAATTTGAAAAAGAAGTATATTTGAAGAGGAAGGAAAAATTAAAATCGGAGATAATAAGGAGATTTGAAGGGAAAAAAAGGAAAAAAAGAAGAAGATTATAATGGAGGCTGTGGTTTCATTTGCGTCATATCTTATTTATAAGGTTAGAGTTAGGTTTAGGATCAAAGAGATTTGGAAAGAGAGACCGCTATTAATTAGAAATAAATGAAATGACATTTCAGAAAATGAAGTTGGAAAATAAATGGAAAGAAATAAAGTAAATATGAACAAACTTGGTTTTGAAATATAGTAAATATGAACAACCTTTTTAAAAGTAGAAGGTATTAAAACGAGGTAATTATTTATTAGAAAGGGAATGAATGGACTAACTCTATACTGTAAACATACTTTTAGGATTCAAATTTCAAAACAATTGTTTACTTAATGAATTTTGTTAACCCTAAACACACCAAAATTAACTTCATTAACTCAAGTAATATTCTAATTTCTACGCATTCGGGTTTTTGTCTATGCATAATAATTTTTTTTGTAATTACCTTAAAAATGAAAACATTTGATTTGTTTTTCCCAAAATGATCTCTAATTACCATTAAAACACCCTTTTTGTTTACCATAAAACGCGCGTTTTTTTTTATTAAATCTATTAATTGCAATCATCGTTTTCTTTTCTTTTAATTGAAATATTTGAACTACATTAATTGCAATCACACAAAATTAAATTTTAAAACAGACAACTAAATTGCATAAAAAAAATAGAAAAATTATTTATACATAAGAGTAATAAAGAGATTATTTTCCTATTCTTGTAATTAGTTTGTAAGCTAAACACAGTTCAAATAAACATATATTTCTTTCTTTAAAAATCAATCTTTCTATATTTTTATTTAAATTAAATTAAACCTACATTCATAGATGAAACATTCATTTTATTGATGTAAATGTTTTTTTTTTTTTAATCAAAACTTTTCTTATATTTCACAAAACATAAGCTGCTTTTATTTGCACCTATTACAATTAGTATTCTCTCTCCTATTAATTTCAGTTGATTAAGTTTCAAAATGGGCTAAATGAATGTAATGATAAGTAGAACAATTACTTCCTATTAACGTAATATTTAGATGTTAAATTCTCATTTATTTTGCAATATTTCAATTAAATTAATAAATATTGCTCTCTATACTTAAATCTATATTAACAAAACGTTAGCTTTGGATTGGTAGAATTTGATTTACCGAAGTTTACTCACATAATACAAACTATATTAATTTGCCACCTATTAGTCCTTAATTATATTTTTAAGTTCGTTACCTATCCACCTTGATTAAAATTCCATCTATAAAGCAAATTTAGTTAGCCTTAACATTACTACACTAAATCTACAATCAGTTTCAATTAATATAGAATTATATCTTAAATACTTACCATTTATTTATAAATTAGGTTACCTTCCAATAAATTTTATTCCTAAGTATTTGATTGGATTGCCATCTTTACTATGTCTATTATTACTTAGCTTCAAATTCTGCAGTTTCACTTCTTAAATTCACCCTTTGCTATATTATAAATAAAATTTACATTGGTTACATTTCACATAAATGTATCATTTATTTACATTTATTACAAACTTATTTCCAATTCCAACTAAAAATCTAAATAAATGAATAGGCAACCTACCATAAACATTACCGTTACCTTTTTGTCACATACAAAATCTTTTATTACAAAAATCAATTTTTGCATATATTTTCATACTACAAATTCAATTTACTTATGTTCAAATTGTAGCCAAACCTGACTTTTAAATTATTTTATACAAAATTGGGATTTCATTAAGTTTATTAATTATTACCCTTAATTGGCATTTATCACCTTGTATTCTCGTTATCATTTCATAGATATGATTCCCAATTCCTTATTATTGACTTAAATTGGCATTACTAACATTGCATTAAACGTTGTTACTTAAATCTCTACCCAATAGTAACTAATACTCTAAATAAATACGCTTACTCCTTTCGTTATTTATTAGTTATCACAAGAAACGTTAATCATTTCAACAACATTGTAATTTCAAATTACCTACATTGATTGTATACGTTTTCCATTATTATCATTTATTAGAATTCTATTCAACTTTCCATCTTATGCATATAGTTAACCTTTCTATTGATTTTTCCTTTAAAATTTTCAGTTACTTCTTAACTTACAAAAAGGCAATGATTAATTACATTTAATCGCTATAAATTAAATGCATTGGTAACGAACAATATCTGCCACCATTATACAATTTATAACATTTGTAATTTATTCTCTACAACAATTATTACCTATCAATATTATTTCGCCCATAAATACAAACTTGCAATTGTTCTTATTATCATATTCCATTTACTGTTAACAATGTTTATTACATTATATTAGTTTAATATTTTCCTCACATTCCTCATATTCAACCCATATATAGGTAAAATTCTTTTCACCACTTAAAATCATTTGAATTAACTTCGAATTACTATAAGTAGGTTTTTAATTTATTTTTCTTCTAAATTTAATTACAACTTATTAATTCAACCAAATTAAATCCATAAAATCTACGGGTCATTACACTCTCCCCCACTCAAAACTTTTCGTCCCCGAAAAGGAAAAAGAAGGGAGAAGGAAGAATAAAACATTACATCTTATTTCAAATATTAACTTATAAACAATAATTTACTAAATTAATTTCCTTAAATGAGATATGCCCGTTTTATAGTCATTATAACCTTTTATACTTAAATCATTAAAGTTTGGAAAATATTCAACAAAATTCTAAGTCCAAAATTTACGAAAAATTTTGGCAGAGTCTCCTTTGTACGGAGAGATGGAGAAAATATAATATCAAAATATACAAATATATTACATATATTATCAAAATATTATCCCAACATGGGCAAAATTATAAAATAGCGCTTTAAACGTAATCCGAAAACGTACCCATTTGTCGGGCAATACGCTTATTATTAGGGAACCAGAGCAGTAGCAGTGGCTTCCATAGCCTGCATTTCACTTATAAAATCTAAAAGGTTAAATATTTATTTTAAAGTGAACTATTCAAGTGGATTCAATCATTAATCAATCAAACAATTCAACAACCATCAACCTTACAAACAACATGCATACACACACAAAGCAATCATTTAATCCATCAAACAAATAGTTGTTTGGGTTCAAACTTGAAATTTGTATGAAATGAAATTAACTATTAAGTGCATCCTTTACTCAACAGTCTTAGATGGAACAAAGATAGATTATTTATTCATCCAACAACTTCAAGTTCCTTACCCCACAATCATAAATCAAACGATACAATTCAAACCAACAACCAAATTAACTTATTATACATTTATTTCATGCTTCAGTGGTTTGATTTTCTTTCTTTCATTTATGGAGGGATTTCTTTATTTCTTACAATTTTCGTTTTCCATTTATTACAAAATTCATTATATTTGCATTCCAATTTATTGACTAAAGTTTATATCATCTATTTATACTACTTACCTTTACTTATATAGTAAAATTTCCAATTTAACTTAAGTTTATACAATTAATTCTCATTAATAACAGCAAATTTATTGAATACCTTTATTACCTCAAGCTTCACTTGTAAGATTTCCCCTTACATTTTCTTACTAACATTGCAACTTTTATTATATGGTAAGTTATGTATGTTTTAAGAATGTAAGTGAAAATTTACAAGTTTCTTCTCAATTCCTTTAATTAATATATATTTGTTTTATAAATTACAATTCTATTACTTATTTATAGTAACCCTTTTTAATTCCCTTAAATTCTTAACCCTAAAATATCCATTCTTATAAGTAAAGGAATTTACAAATTCTTTAACTAGGGTTTGCAGTCATTTATTTATATTACCTACTTTCCATTATATTTAGCTAGTAGTATTTAATTCATACTTAAGTTAATAACCCTACACATCAATCCTTATTTATTAAAGAATTTCATTTTATTCACTTAAGTTTAAAATCACCTATTTATAATACTTACCTTTAATTTTGGTAAAATTTCAATTATAACTTAAGTTTATACCATTAAATTCTTATTTATAATAGCAATTCATTGAATACTTCATTATTTCCAAAATTTCTACTTGTATAATATTCTATTCCAATCACTTATTTAACATTTCAACTTTTAATATTTGGTAAGTTATATATGTTAAAGAAAATGCAAAAGAGATTATACAAGTTTTATCTCATCCTTTAATTATGTTCATTGTTCAATAAATCTTTACCTTTTCTTATAAGTTAAAATTTTAACTTCCTTTATAACTTAGCATTAAAGTCTCTTATTCTATTTAGGTTTCAATTCTTAATTAAATTCTGTTTCACTGCCATAAATGAAACAATTAATTAATGGAAATTTTAGAAGTAAATACTGGGTTAAATTTCAATAGATAAATATACCTTTATAACTTATATACCTCTAATTATAATTAAAACAATTAAACCTTTAGTTATTTCCAAAACAAATCTGCAGTAGAATTCACTACAGTAGCCTCTCCCCTTCGAAACTCGAAAATGAAAGTCGATGATGCGGCCGCCATCACCGAAATTATTTTCCAGTGACAGAGAGGAAAGTACAAAAATTATTTTCTCCAAAATCTTCTTTAAAACCATTCTTCCGAATTATACTAAATATTTATATAAGAAAATACTTATAAACAAAATTATTATATTTCATAAACCCTTTGAAAGCAAATTTTCAAAAATCCCGGACTGAAGTTCTAAAATTTCCAAATTTCATTGATTCTAATTTCAATCTTATTTTTCCTATTATTTATAAATTTTATTCCTAACAACCAATCTATTGCGACCAAATATAGATATCATTTGAAAATTTTATTTTATATATAGAAAATATAATAGGCAAAGTTATTTCACCTATATTAAAACAATATTATGTCGGTCTGTCCTATTAAGTGTTTAGAAATCCCTATTGATGTCATAGCGTCCCATGCACCAACCAGAATTTATAAATACAAAACGGAACAGATTAACACAATATCAAAATCTTTTTATAACACAAACAAATACGCTCTCTCATATATATACACTCAGCGACTCCCATAGGGTATTACTACCCTATTAACAAAGAGTCAAACCCCACAAAGCTAAGGTTTATCGCTAAAACCAAAGCTCTGATACCAACTGTAACATCCCGCCTTTTCGCACACTTTAAACCGACACACGTGCCAATTCAAAGCATACGCAAGGGCGGATTGTTATGGGGTAAATAAGAAAAACAGAGAAGAAATAAAACAAAATAGAATCTTACAGCGGAAGGATAAAATATAATAATAAATATACAGTTCAAAACAGTTTACAAACACTTGATTTGCTTTATACAATAAATATCAGAGTTACACATACCAATACAATCAATGCAGCGGAATAGAAAGAGTGTGGTTCAATACTATATATAATAATAATACGACTCATTCGTCTTCGTCCTTCAAAGCTAAAGTCTTCGATCCTGAAACGCTCGGACTGACCCGAGCGAATTTGAAAAGACAAAAACACTCGAGTCAGAACTAAAAGATCTTATGTGAGTTAAATTAACAGAAATAAATATGAGTGCAGTAACTCAAGAGATGCTCGGGATTTACATCTCCTAAGGATCCGTTAAACTATTTACTATGTAGTATATTGCGCTATTATAATAGTGTCTATTTGTAAAGTAAACTTACTTTTTAATAGCGTTAAGGGGTTACCCATATAGCCCTTAACACAAATAATGCCAATAGTCTATACAGTACCGTAATACCTCCTGATCGGGAAGCTACCAGAGGATACTCCATAGGTACGACACAAATAGAAACTCGTAGTAAAGGCTCGGTATGGTAGGTGACACGGCACAACTAGGCAATGCCAGGGTAGATATACCAATTGCTATCCAGGCTGGTGGAAACGCGTAGCCGCAGTTACCGGCCACCTCGGACTAACTCCCCAAAATCAAAATATAGAAGTGGCCACTGAATCAATCCAAAATCAAAGTATAATATCGAAGAGGAGGGTCCGATCAGAGGAATGACCTCATTGGCCTGAGAATCGCTCCTGTTTTAGCCACCTTATGCCAACTCACGGGAGTCGGGTCCACGTATTTACCTTACAGGAAACGTCGCCACCACCTACTTCATTCTGGAATCTCCACCGCGTACACGGTTAGTCAAAGTGGTTTTCGGTATCGACAGGGAGTATGTCCATATCCGATCCCGGTCTCTTTGCCAACCCATCGTTATTATAACACCGCGGTCATTTAAAAATAGGTTATACTTTAAAAATCAGAATAAACATTTCCATTTTAAAATTATGAATACGATATCATTTTAAAACCCAAAACAATATGATATCCTTTATCCCAAATATAAACCTTTTCAAAAATCCAAATGCTTTAAAATTTATAACGTCTGAAAGCCAAATATCCTTTCAAAGCATAATATTTCGAAATTCATAATTTAAAACCATAACTTTTAAAACATGAATGGTTTGGATATTCAACGGTATATGAATTAAAAGGTTTAACTTAAATGTTACTTTGTAAAGAAAATAGTTCTCATGGCTTCACAAATACATTTCTTTATTAAAGTCTAAACCAAAATTTATATTATCTCTCTCAAGTTCCAAAACCACTTCAATTTATTTATATATACGTATATCCATTTTGAGTATCAATATTTCAAACTAAAGTTGGATTTTATTCTTTCAACAAATCAATTGTTCTATTAATTAGTCTTGAATATTCATATAAAATCCATAAATAATAAGACTTCAATTTCTAGTAATAAAATATATATATTTTTCCCAATTCAAATTATACTAGAATATTCATTTCAATTTATTTTGGGAAAAATCCAATTATAAATATCATATCTTAAAATTTCCAAACTTAACATTTAAACATATGATATAAATTATTAAACTCCATTTTCTTAATTTTCTTCCATTTTTAATAAATATTTTTATACACCTTTTAATTTCAAAATTTTCAACTTCATATGTATATATATATGGAAGAAAAATATTTATACAATATAAAATTTAAGATTATTATAAACCGTATTCCATCCAAACCATAGAAATCACATTTAAATAGTTATATATATACCGCGGTGCCTGTATATAATTTTCTATCCTATGGTCAAGTGATACGGATATATATCATTTCAATCCGCAATTTAAAAGATATAAAATTTTGCGGTTATATATCATTTCAAACCACAATCCCGAATGAAATGAAATATGCATGATCAATTGCAATTTAATGATATACAATAAACATCCATTCACCAACATCATCCATCATCCAAATCGCAATCATCAATCAATAACAATATTATATTTGATAATATATAACAGGTAATAACTGGCAATTTTATTCAATTTAAATTTAACGACCATAAATCTAACAGTTTATATTCAGTAATAAATTATATAACTGTTAACTAGCAGTTTCATGCAAACACAAATTCTAACTGTCAATTAATACGCAATAAATAAATTAAATTAACAGTTAAATTCAATAAATGCAATTCAGCAGATATGAATGAAATAAGCATGCCAAATACTCATAAATAAATTCTATTCATTTCTAAAATTTATTTAACAAACATAAAAGCTTCTAGTAGTTGTGAGTAGGTTAAAACACTCACCTTTTGAATTTAAATCGAATTCAAATCCGATTTAAACCCAAAAATTCGACTATCTCCAAATCTGTCCAAACCAGTGTCAAAAGATCTGGAATTTAATTTCGATCCTAACAAAAAAAATTGCGTGAAACGGAGTCCGTATGTACGAGTTATGATTATTAGAACCAATTGAAATCAAAATTAACAAAAATAAATTAAACAAAAATAAAATACCGTGCCACATGCACTCTTCCCTCGTGAAAAACGCGTATGCTTCTTCTTGATTGCTAACTTTGTTCCGTAATTTTTCTTTTATTTCGATTTACTTTAATTTTCCTCCTTATTATATGTATGTATGCATTTTTAAAAGGTTTGGAAAAAAAAAGATTTGAAAAAGAAGAATTGAAAAAGAAAATGATTAAAATAAAAACTGAAAATGGAAGAGAAAATCTAGATTTGAAAAGAAAGAAGAAGGTTTGAAATAGAAGAAAATTTGAAAAAGAAGTATATTTGAAGAGGAAGGAAAAATTAAAATCGGAGATAATAAGGAGATTTGAAGGAAAAAAAAGGAAAAAAAAGAAGAAGATTATAATGGAGGCTGTGGTTTCATTTGCGTCATATCTTATTTATAAGGTTAGAGTTAGGTTTAGGATCAAAGAGATTTGGAAAGAGAGACCGCTATTAATTAGAAATAAATGAAATGACGTTTCAGAAAATGAAGTTGGAAAATGAATGGAAAGAAATAAAGTAAATATGAACAAACTTGGTTTTGAAATATAGTAAATATGAACAACCTTTTTAAAAGTAGAAGGTATTAAAAAGAGGTAATTATTTATTAGAAAGAGAATGAATGGACTAACTCTATACTGTAAACATACTTTTAGGATTCAAATTTCAAAACAATTGTTTACTTAATGAATTTTGTTAACCCTAAACACACCAAAATTAACTTCATTAACTTAAGTAATATTCGAATTTCTACGCATTCGGGTTTTTGTCTATGCATAATAATTTTTTTATAATTACCTTAAAAATGAAAACATTTGATTTGTTTTTCCCAAAATGATCTCTAATTACCATTAAAACACCCTTTTTGTTTACCATAAAACGCGCGTTTTTTTTTTATTAAATCTATTAATTGCAATCATCGTTTTCTTTTCTTTTAATTGAAATATTTGAACTACATTAATTGCAATCACACAAAATTAAATTTTAAAACAGACAACTAAATTGCATAAAAAAAAATAGAAAAATTATTTATACATAAGAGTAATAAAGAGATTATTTTCCTATTCTTGTAATTAGTTTGTAAGCTAAACACAGTTCAAATAAACATATATTTCTTTCTTTAAAAATCAATCTTTCTATATTTTTATTTAAATTAAATTAAACCTACATTCATAGATGAAACATTCATTTTATTGATGTAAATGTTTTTTTTTTTTTTTAATCAAAACTTTTCTTATATTTCACAAAACATAAGCTGCTTTTATTTGCACCTATTACAATTAGTATTCTCTCTCTTATTAATTTCAGTTGATTAAGTTTCAAAATGGGCTAAATGAATGTAATGATAAGTAGAATAATTACTTCCTATTAACGTAATATTTAGATGTTAAATTCTCATTTATTTTGCAATACTTCAATTAAATTAATAAATATTGCTCTCTATACTTAAATCTATATTAACAAAACGTTAGCTTTGGATTGGTAGAATTTGATTTACCGAAGTTTACTTACATAATACAAACTATATTAATCTGCCACCTATTAGTTCTTAATTATATTTTTAAGTTCGTTACCTATCCACCTTGATTAAAATTCCATCTGTAAAGCAAATTTAGTTAGCCTTAACATTACTACACTAAATCTACGATCAGTTTCAATTAATATAGAATTATATCTTAAATACTTACCATTTATTTATAAATTAGGTTACCTTCCAATAAATTTTATTCCTAAGTATTTGATTGGATTGCCATCTTTACTATGTCTATTATTACTTAGCTTCAAATTCTGCAGTTTCACTTCTTAAATTCACCCTTTGCTATATTATAAATAAAATTTACATTGGTTACATTTCACATAAATGTATCATTTATTTACATTTATTACAAACTTATTTCCAATTCCAACTAAAAATCTAAATAAATGAATAGGCAACCTACCATAAACATTACCGTTACCTTTTTGTCACATACAAAATCTTTTATTACAAAAATCAATTTTTGCATATATTTTCATACTACAAATTCAATTTACTTATGTTCAAATTGTAGCCAAACCTGACTTTTAAATTATTTTATACAAAATTGGGATTTCATTAAGTTTATTAATTATTACCCTTAATTGGCATTTATCACCTTGTATTCTCGTTATCATTTCATAGGTATGATTCCCAATTCCTTATTCTTGACTTAAATTGGCATTACTAACATTGCATTAAACGTTGTTACTTAAATCTCTACCCAATAGTAACTAATACTCTAAATAAATACGCTTACTCCTTTCGTTATTTATTAGTTATCACAAGAAACGTTAATCATTTCAACAACATTGTAATTTCAAATTACCTACATTGATTGTATACGTTTTCCATTATTATCATTTATTAGAATTCTATTCAACTTTCCATCTTATGCATATAGTTAACCTTTCTATTGATTTTTCCTTCAAAATTTTCAATTACTTCTTAACTTACAAAAAGGCAATGATTAATTACATTTAATCGCTATAAATTAAATGCATTGGTAACGAACAATATCTGTCACCATTATACAATTTATAACATTTGTAATTTATTCTCTACAACAATTATTACCTATCAATATTATTTCGCCCATAAATACAAACTTGCAATTGTTCTTATTATCATATTCCATTTACTGTTAACAATGTTTATTACATTATATTAGTTTAATATTTTCCTCACATTCCTCATATTCAACCCATATATAGGTAAAATTCTTTTCACCACTTAAAAGCATTTGAATTAACTTCGAATTACTATAAGTAGGTTTTTAATTTATTTTTCTTCTAAATTTAATTACAACTTATTAATTCAACCAAATTAAATCCATAAAATCTACGGGTCATTACATTGTTACAACTAGACTTCAAGCACAACAAACTTCAAAGACTTGAAGTTCCAGAATAGAATCGAGTCGGTGAAGAAGTTTGATCCGTTCTCGAATTGATCTCTTAAGTTGTTATGATGTTGTATTACTTGGAGAATGAGTTACTTGAATTTCAAAGTGGCGGAGTATCGTCCTTTTCCCGAAAATACCCTCGCAAATGTGGAGCAGGTGAGGTATTTATAGGAGAAGTTCTAGAGTTAAGTCGGGGTCGTAGGTCGTAGGCCTTGTCATAGGTCATGAGCGACCTAGGGAATTGCGACATAAGGAGTTGCAAGATAAGGAGTTGCGACATAAGAGCTATCTTGAGGCAGCATGAGTCGTTGACGACATAGTGGAGTCATCCTCAACGAGATATACGCTTTGAACGACTTAGTACGTGTAATGCTGGAGCTATCTCGGCTTGTTTAGGTCGCGAGCAACCTAATGGAAGAGATAGTACATGCGGTTTAATCCTGGAGCTCGCTAGGTCGCTTTTCCTTTAACTCGTTAGGTCGCTAGGTCGCTAAGTCACTTCCTTTATTAAGCCATTGTGTTGTAGGAGCCTTTAAGTCGTTAGAGCCCCTTAAGACGTTGAGTCGTGCCATGTTGTGCCGCTTTATGATTTAGGTCGCTCGGTCGTGTCACATTAAGCCGCCTTGCGCTTTTAGTTCGTTAAGTCGCTAGGTCGTTAACTCGGTTGAGCAGCACTTTGCTACAAGTTGTTAGGCCGCTTCAAGTCGCTTATTCTTTAGGTCGTTAGGTCGCGCCTTGGTGTAAGTCCTTAGGTCGCTAAGTCGCTAAAAAGAGGCGTTAACACTTGTCCCTCGAAGTATACGCCTAGGAGTTGGGCCGTGTGCTTCGATACCTCTTAACTCGTGTCGTTCTGAATTGCTAGGTCATGAGCGACTTATGAGAAAGTTAGGTCGTTCGTGTCGATTCGAGTTCCACGACCCCGGTACATAAATAGCTTATGTCGTTCCTTCTTTACTTCATCTTCTCTAACATTCCAACCTGTCATTGACAAATTTCCGAGCTCTCGAAGACGATTTCAAATTACTCAGCCGTCGATCATCTCCACCATCACATTACGTAAGTGAGTTCGATCAATATCCAACAACGTCCATCACCAAATGGCGAATCCCTCATTTTTTGTCCCTACTCTGATTTGAGGTGCCGCGTCTTACCACGAATCATGTTTAATCGATCCCCGATTGTCTTTGGACGCGATGTCGTTGTAATTCTCGAAAACACAGCAGCATATTGGATCCATGATGGATCTGAGGTGATTTGAATCAGTTATGGGTGATTTGGCGGTGTGGAGAGATGACGGATTTCACGGTAGAGATGATAATGGGCTATCAGGTTAACGGCTTTGTGAGTTAGGCGATTTGTTGAGTGGAGAGGAGCTAACGGATTAAGGAGAGATAGGAAATACCCGGCTTAGGATCTTTGAACGACTTAGGGCTTAGTAGTTTGGACATGAATCACACGACCTAACGGCTCAACGACTTAACATCCAAGTTTTGAGCGACATAAGAGGTTGCGACCCAGATGACTTGCGACTTAAATGTTTCGCGACATAACTGTTTCGCGACTTAACTCACCAGAATATCACATGAATTTCAAACAGAACGACTTAGGGAAGCCCGACCTATGTTAGGTCGTTTGGGCATGATTTGGACGACCTAAAGAGTCCCGAGTTAACTTAATTTGTTCCTGCGACTTATGGAATGAACAGAACTTAAATACTTGTAGAATTTGACAGAACTTGATTGAACTTCCAACTTGAGCTGCCATAATGAACTACTTAAACTTGTCGCACTCTTTCACAGAATATTAACTTTTAAGCTAACAACCTGTTAAATACAATATTTGCAGAAAACTAGGGCGAATATACTGCCACTGACTGCCTACATCGAATGACAGATTAGTCGATAAAGAGTAATCAACTTAAAAAAACTATGTGAACGAAGTGCTATGAATTAACAAGTTCAAGTGAAGTATTAAAGCAAAACCAACTTAATCAACTAAATCTAATTTGTTTGCATTAACACTGTACTTGGACTTAAAATAACAAGCCCTGAAACTTTATAATCGACAAATGCCAATTAGTTTAATTCCAGTTATATTTTCTTGTCATTTTATTAGCTTTGCACAACACTTCACACTTTTAGGAAACATGCACCTTCATATTTGAATATCCAGTTCCTCGTGTAGAATGACTTCTCAACAAATGCAAGAAGAGATAATAGAGCGGACTGAAGAGGTCTTTCCAATAGTTGATCCCTTAGAGAATCCTCCAGAAAGAGTTACAACTTCATTGAGCCAACGGGATTTCAGTCAGCTATGTACTCAATTCGGCATCGCTGAAGCCGATGCTCTGCTTCCAGGGGTAAATGACAATGCCTATAGGCCACCTCCTGGATTTGTTGCAGTCAACCGTAAAATGTGCCTGAACGGAGCTATTCCCCCATTCAACGATTTTCTTAGAATACTCCTTCTTCGATTGACGATCTCTCCATTCCAGCTGCACCCTAACGGCTACGCCATTTTGATGGGGTTGTGCGTACTGTTTAGGAGGATGCTTAATCGCCTTCCAAGCTTCGAGGAGATCTATTACTTGTGTTCGTTCGGGAGGAACAAAGATCACCCTTCCATCACCCTTGTAAGGAGTGCGAGAAACCGTAAATTGATTACAGATCTTCCCGAGAGTACTCACGGGTTTTTTAATTAGTTCTTCTTTGTCCGCTGCACCCTGGGATTCAACGGCATCTGGAGAGTAGGAAGTAAGGCTACTTATCTCCGTTCACTTCATTTCTGAGCCTTTCAAAACTCGAGTCATCAAATGTTAACTTCATTCTTTACTTTTGCAGCAATTCCTCCTCCCTCAAAAGATTCTAGCCATAAACCGACTTTTGAAAGATTGAATGCCGTAGCTATTGATGAGAGAAGTATTAAGTTCCTACTGAAGGATGAGTTTTTGCACCAATTCGGACTTTTGCACTCTTCTCGATCCATTCAGCCTCGTGATGCCCCCAGTTCTCAGGTAGAAACGTCAGATGCCCCAGCCTCCATAAAGGAATCCGCACCGAAGGAACCTGTTGTAGAGGCTTCATTAGTGAAATGCTCCAGTTCCATTGACGGTGCAGGATTATCTGGCAAATCTGAACTTCTTCCAGTTATTGAAGAAGAGGAATTCCCTCAACGTTCTGGGAAAGCTACTAGAGAAGCTGATGAGGGAACTGAGAAAGAAAGTCTCGTTATAAAGAGTGCAAAGTGTGTCGAAGAGGGCATGACCCAATCCATTGGGAACGATGGTGACGATGTCTTTGGGGGACTGAGCGACCTTATGGTGACTTCCCAAGAGCTTTTTAAAGATGACACCGTCACCTCTAAGCTCACTTCTCCATCAATCGAAGCAACATCTGTTTTGCAATCAACTCCATCAACCCAAGAGTTGACTCTTGCTGCAAAAGCCGACATCACTCCTAAGCTGAAGAGTGGTTTGTAGCTTGACGCGCGTAGTTCGCACGCCCCACACACTTAGGATTTTTGGCAATTATGTGCACTTAGCTTCTTTATTTCGAAGATTTCTAAACTTTGTCTCTTCTTCACTATCATGTTCTCATATGGGACGCAGCGGTTCGTATTATGACGACTTTCAACGCTATGGGAGGCGTGATTCTTGCGACCACAGGCGTTATCTTCTTGCCCCTAGGGAAAACGATGAGGAAAGAGAAGCAGAAAGGCTCGTGAAAGGCAGGCCTATGTGGAGCGGTATGGTAGAAGAGATGACCTCCATGACTCTCACCAAAGGGATGATGACTCCCATAAAAGAAAGTCTCACGACGACAAAGGGAAGAGTTATGAAGCTAAAGAGTCCAGCAAGCAAGCCAAGCCCAGCGAAAAATCGTCAACTGAAATCTTTAAAGTGCCTGCTACTTCTATTTCTTTAGACATCCCTTCTAGGTCCCCTGCCCTCAAAAGAGCTGAGATTCAAACAATCATTAATAGGCCTCAGTACCAAATTGAGTAGCCTCCGCCTACACTCCAAAGCCAGTTTCCAAATTGGTGTTTAAAAGGAGTATGCTTTGATTTGGACCTGGTTCCCATTGACAAACAAGTTATGCTGAGAAATCTTGATGCTATTAAGCTTGACATTGAAGGAATGTCCGGGTGGCAAAAGCTAGTCGATGAGCATCAAAGAGTGAACCGTCTATATCTCGAAGCTATGCTAACCATGGAAAGTGATAAATCTGAATGGCAAAAAGTTCTTGATCAGCACGACACGGAGATGAAGAACATCACCGCATATAATGAGAAACTCGAGGCTGAAGTCAAGCAACTTAAAGATGACCTTGCTACCTCTTCCACTTCTTATACTCAAAAGGAAGAGGTGCTTCAAAAGCAAGTAAGAGATGCCCATGCTAGTCAACGAGTTGCTGAGGCTAGACTTGAGGCACGGCAGAGAATTGTGGAAAGCTACCGTTGTGATGTTGCTCAGCTGCGGGAAAAGACTAGCTTCCAAGACTTGGAGATTGAAATGTTAAAGGCTCATCTTTCTAAAGTTGAAAAAGAGCGCGACGAGGCAATTGCTGGAAAAGCAGCAGCTGAACAATCTCATGAGGAGATGAAGGCCAACGTCAGTTCCACTTTATTCGAGTTTTACATTCACAGCGTCTTAGGGCATGGCAGTCTCTCATTTTTAGGCCCAAAGTATGAAATTACCCTGGCTGAAGAGTGGGAGGCAGCAGTTGAAATGCTTAAAGGTGCCGGCTATGCTGAGGAGGGTCTTGAGGCTCATTTTTTGGATGATGAGGGTCAAGCCGCCCTTGCCCGAGGGAAAGAACAACTCGCCAAAGAACGAACCGAAGTGGCGGAAGGAGAGCATTTAGGGAAGGCACCTTTGACCGACCCGACTCGTCCTTCGGCTTCGGTTGACGTCGATATTATTGGCTCTAGTTCTCACTCTTCGCCTCCTGCCAAAGCCGAGACTGGAATTACAACTGCTCATGCCAAGGCCTAAGAAGATATCGAAGCTCACGATTTTGAAATTGATGTGATAAAGCCGACTTCTCCAGGTAACGTCAACACTGATCTAGCTCAGGTGGACTACTTTCTTGCTTCACATGAGCTTGATTAACTTCTTGATTATTACTTAAACCTTGACGTGCCACTATCTCCTCTCTTTGCGAGAAATGCTGATGTTACCTTTTCTTCTTCTGTAGTGAAAACAACAAGTGTTGCATAAGCTTCGCCTCCTCCAGCTATTGCTCCTCCATCTCTTCAAGTTACTCCTTCGCTTGCTTCTCAACCGGGGTCACAAGAAGAACAGATAGAAGCTCTTCAAAGCTTGGATGACCCGGCCGCTTCACCAGAACAGAAAGCTAAAGAGCCTGAGGAGGGCGAGAGGACCCCGGAGGAATTCACTACCAATGACACAAAGCTGATTGATCTTATCACTCTGGGTAGTGAGTCATCTTCAAAGAAGAGGGGAAAGCGTGTAATTTCAAAGAAAACGAAGGGCACTTCTGCTGGTGATGAGAAAGCGAAAGAAGACCAATTGCACCTCTCTCTCCTTCTTCCTCGACTCGTTCAGGCCGACTCAAGAAGTTAACCACTAGGCCAGGCGAGGGCTCCAAAGGCGGTGGGAAAAATAAGTAATGGGCATGGATTCATCCTACTTGTTTTTTTTTTTCTTTTACTTGAAGACTTGTATACACTGAAGATTGTGCGGGTACCGTCCCCCGCTTTTTGAAACCTGCACATGTATACTGATTTTTTGTAGTATGGAATAAAGTGATTCTTTTTACTTGTACAATCTTTTGACTGTATTTATGAACGCATTTATTTCTTATTTTCACACAAGTTTTTTTATTTTCTTTGTGTGATATTGCAGTGAGCTCGTGGTATGTTGCTTGAGCATTACTTTTATTAATGCAGCTATATTATATTGCCCTCATATTACGGCTCATTGCAATCTTCTCCATTTTAAGGAGACTTGTACTCTTACTTTGGAGAACATTTTTCCATTTTGAGGAAGTATTATTCTGCTTTAGTAGAGTGTGCTCTGTATTGGAGAAGTCTTTTTTTTTTAGAAAGAGTTTTTACACTTCAACATTCGGAGGTGGTCACTTTTTATTTTTGAGCAGTGGATTCTCCTACTCGATTAAGCGGGCTTCCAAAGAAGGCTTTGATTTGTTTGTGCCTCTGAAGAGGGCTTTTTGTTGTGCCTCTGGAGAGGGCATTTTTGTTTGTCCCTCTGGAGAGGGCTTTTTTGTTTGTGCCTCTGGAGAGGGCTTTTTTGGCACTTCCCCCTTGAGAGGAGAAGTGGGCGTCATAAGAGGGCTTTCTTTTTTCCCTTTACGCGGGGAAGCACGCCTCCGAAGAGTGCTTTCTTTTTTCCCTTTACGCGGGGAAGCGTGCCTCCGCAGAGGGCTTTGGCACTTCAACTTGGTGAAGTCTGCCTCCGAAGAGGGCTTTTACCTCCAAAGAGGGCTTTGGCACTCCCCCCTTGAGAGGAGAAGTGTGCCTCCGAAGAGGGTTTTGGCACTCCCCCCTTGTGAGGAGAAGTGTGCCTATGAAGAGGGCTTTTTGGCACTCCCCCCTTGTGAGGAGAAGTGTGCCTCCGAAGAGGGCGTTTTTGTTGTTCGCCTGGAAAGTTGCATCTCATAGTTAAGTGGATCCACGGAGCAGACGCAAGCTACCTAACTGGATGTTTGTTTGCACAAACGATCGCAATTAACTAGCAAGTGCCTAGAACGTTCACTTTGGGAAGGTGCCACTTCGGTGGTTCCGCCAACCTTTTTGATTGAGGCACAAGATTCCATTTTGGATGTTCTTTGTCTGTTTGCCCATGTCTTTCCACCATCTGCCTCTCAGCGATTCCTCCTTATCGTTTCCAAGTACATTTTCCCTTCCTTTGCAAGTTGTTTGCTTTTTTCTAGAGAAGTGCATTTCACTGTTAAGTGAATCCACGGGGCAGATGCAAGCTACTTGATCGGATGTCCGTTTGCACGAACGATCGCAATCAGTTAGCAAGGGCCTGGAACCTTCACGTTCGGAAGGTGCCCCTTCGGTGGAATCACCAACTGTTTGTGAAAAGCACTTCTTATGTAGGAATTGAATTTGGAATTTTTGTGGCTTGTCATTTGATTGTTGAGTGATTTGTAGGAATTGCTGGGCCTTGTGATGTGTTGAATAGGTAAGCTTTGCTTTGATAGCCTGCATTATTAAATCGACATTTTAGCAATAGGTTTAAGATATGTGCACATCGAAATGAGACAGACATTTTATAGTAATAAAGAACACAAGATTTACAGTAATTCGGCCAAAAATTGGGCCTACATCCACTTTATAGTTCTTATTATTGATTTGCACTAATTTTACAATGGCTTACAATACAAGAATGATACATTCATAATCATTTTACAAATTTAATCATAGCTTCTAAGTAAAATATGGACACAAATGATTGTTGTTCTAGGCTCTTGGAATTGGATCTCCTTCGACAGTTGTGAGCTTGAAAGTGCCATCAAGAAGCTTTTGGCCTACAAAGTACGGCCCTTCCCAGTTTGGCCCAAACACTCCTGTTGCTGTCATGACCCTTTTCAAGACTAGATCCCCAATTTCAAAGCTGCATTGGTGAACTTTGGAATTGAAGTGCCTGGCTATCCTTTGCTGATGGGCTGCAACTCTGAGCTCAGCCTCTTTTCTTCTTTCATCAAGCAAGTCAAGTGCTTCAAGTTGCAGCTTTTCATTTTCAGCTTGGTCGAAATGAATTCTCCTATGTGAGGGAACCTCTATTTCCACTGGAAGCATGGCTTCTGATCCATATGCTAATGAGAACGGAGTGTGCCCAGTCGCTGTCTTGTGGGTAGTTCTATATGCCCATAGTGCTAGTGGCAGCTTATCGACCCAACCACCTTTTGCGTTTTCCAGCTGTTTTTTGATCATCTATTTGACAATTTTGTTCACTGCTTCCACTTGCCTGTTTTCCTGCGGATGAGCCACTGCTGAGAAGCTTTTTTGGATCTTGAATCGCCTACAAAAGTCCTGAAATTCTTCACTTTCGAATTGGGTACCATTGTCTGTCATTATCTTTTGAGGCACACCATACCTACAAATGATATTCTTAGCACAAAGTTTATCATCTTTTTAGTGGTAATAGTAGCCAATGGTTCAGATTCAGCCCATTTAGTGAAATAATCAACGGCAACTGTATATTTGATTCCGGACTTGGCAACCGGCAAAGGCCCAATGAGATCTATCCTCCAAATGGCGAATGGCCATGGATTGACCATCTGTGTTAGCTCGGTGGAAGGTGCTCTTGGGATTTTTGCAAATCTCTGGCATCTGTCACGCTTTCGAGAGTAGCTAGCAGCATCTTGATTAATATCGGGCCAAAAGTATCCATAGCGGAGATTTTTTTTTGCTATAGCTTGACCACCTGAATGATCCCCACACTCTCCTCCATGCACTTCATCTAAAATTGTCTTGGCCTCTTCCTTGGTTACAAATAGAAGTAATGGTATCGAGAATCCTCGTTTATACAACCAGCCGTCTTGAATTACATATCTCGAGGCTTTTCTTAACAGCTTTTGGCGCTCTTTTGAGTTTTCTGGCAGAGAGCCGTTGAGTAGATATTCCTTGATCGGGGTCATCCACGACTCCAGCTCTTGAGATATAGCCATTATCCAGTCAATATCCATCTTATCACTACTTGGAGCTAACAAGACTTCCAAAGGGACCAATCCCAATAATTGAGCTTCGCCAAAGCTTGAATATTTTGCGAGAGAATTTGCCTTCATGTTCTCTTCCCGGCGTATATGGATTATTGTAAATGGTCAAACTCATCAAGAAGCTCCCAGGTCTTTGACAAGTAAGCAGGCAGATTTCCTCCTTTGGTTTGAAACTCTTTCTTGACTTGGCATACAATAAGTTGGGAATCACTGAAGATCTGCAATACTTTGATGTTCAGTTCTTTAGCAATCTTCAGGCCGGTAATAAGAGCTTTATATTCTGCTTCATTATTTGTCGAAGGTAATTCTAATCTCAAAGCATAGCACAATGACCGCCCTTCGGGGGTTTCAAGCACAACTCCAGCTCCGGAACAATAGTCATTTTTTGCACCATCAACACATAATTTCCATCGGATCAGGATGTCATTAGTAATCTCTTCCTCGCTGTCACCTTTATCTGTGTATTCTGCAATGCAGTCCGCTAAAGCTTGTTCATTGATTGCTCTTCGGGGATGGTAGGTGATATTATACTGGCTGAGTTCAATATTCCACTTCAAAAGACGACCCGAAGTTTCAGGGTGAAATAAGACTTACTTTAGAGGCTGATCATTGAGGACCTTAATAGGATGAGCTTGGAAATATGGCCTCAACTTTCTGGATGCAATCAACAGACAATATGAGAGTTTTTTCAGTTTTGAATAATTCATCTCTACCCCAGTGAATCTTTTGCTGATGTAATACACCGGGCGCTGAACTTTTGCGTCTTCCCGTACAAATGCTGCACTGAGAGCGTGAGATGAAACCGCTAAATATATGAAAAAATCTTCACCATTGCTGGGCTTAGAAAGTATTGGAGGCGTTTCCATGTGAAAAATCAGTTCATCAAAAGCTTTGTGACATTCAGAAGTCCATTCAAAGTTTTTCTTTCCTTTCTTCAGAGCGTCAAAGAAGGGAATGCATTTATCAGTGGCCCTGGAAATAAACCGACTCAAAGCAGTGAATTTCCGTTGAGGCTTTGCAATTCCTTCTTCGTCCTAGGGGCTTTGACTTCTCTTAAAGCAGTAATCGAGCAGGATTTTCTTCAATGCCCCTAGCACTCACAATGAAAGCCAAAAATTTTCAGGACTCTACCCCGAATGAGCATTTCAGGGGATTTAGCTTCACCCCATACTTTCGGAGGACTGCGAACATTTCTGCCAAACGATCCATGTGGTCTACTTTCTTCTTCGATTTCACCAACATATCATCAACATATACTTCCATGGTCTTGCCAATCTGGGGCTTGAACATGGCATTGACAAGTCTTCGATAAGTTGCCCCTACGTTCTTCAGTCCGAAGGGCATGACTTTATAGCAATAAAGACCAACATCAGTGATGAAGCTCGTGTCATACTGATCTGGCTCATGCATCATGATTTGATTATATCCTGAGTAAGCATCCATAAAAGACAATAAGTCATGCCCTGCTGTGCCATCGACTAACTGATCAATCCTGGGTAAAGGGAAACAGTCCTTGGGCATGCCTTGTTTAAGTATGAAAAGTCGACGTGTAACCTCCACTTTCCATTTTCTTTTTTAACCAACACCAGATTAGAAACCCAATTCGGATAAGTGGATTCTCTGATGAATCCATTTTCCATGAGCCAATCTACTTCTTCTTTTAATGCTGCTGACCTTTCAGGACCCTGGGTTCTTCTTTTTTGCTTTACGGGTGTCAATTTCGGATCAATATTCAAAGCATGCACTGCGATTTCTGGAGATATTCAATACAAGTCGGCATGACTCCAAGAGAATACATCCAGGCTTGCTTTCAAAAATGATATCAACATATTTTGAAACATCACACCAAGTTGTGAACCCCACATTCAGCACCTTGTTTGGATCTTTCTGGTCAACAGCTATTGGCACCGTCACTTCCACCGGCACCACTCTATTCTCCCCTGCACTGGTTTTTCTGGGATCAATCTCTTTTCGTGCACCACCATGTTCACCAGTGCAGGGTCCACCCTGTAATTGCTACAAGGTAGGCTCTTTGATGCGGAGTGGAACTTCCACACCCTTACCCATTTCTCTCTTCTTCGCCTCTCGCAACTCTGAGAGATAGCATTCTCTCACGGCATTTTGGTCCCCATTCACAACACCGACGCCATTATCAGTGGGGAACTTCATAGTCAGGCACCATGGGGCAAGAATGGCCTTGAACGTAGCAAGAGTTGGTCGACCCAAGAAGGCATTGTAAGCGGAGAATTCATCAACAATCACAAAAGTTTGCTTTCGGACCACCTTCTTCTCCCTTTCTCCAAGTTCTACAAATAGGTCAATAGTCCCAATAGGCTGTTTTGGTTCTCCAGTGAACCCAACAATTTTCTGTGAAGAAGCTTGGAAATCAACCATGGGAATTTTCATTTGATCAAATGTCTTTTTGAAGAGGACATTGCAAGAGGCGCCGCAGTCAACAAGCACCCTTCTTAAAATGGCTGGTCCGATGCCTGCAGATATCACCAAGGGATCCATGGTGGGAGCTTCAACACCAACAGAGTCTCTAGCTCGGAATATGATATCATCGTTAAAAGTTCTCTGATGTTTTAAAGGTGCAACATCTTCCAAGAAAAAACACTTTCTTCCGCCGGGGCATATCTCAAAGCATGAGCATAACTTTCCATCTCACCCCAGCTTCTGCCTGTCGGGTGAGGATCCCCTGTAATCACATTAATGACAGGCCTCTCAGATTCATGCGCTATAGTCCTCTCACCTGAGCCGGATTGATGAGCATGAACTTGTTGCCCCTGACTAGATGAGCTCGGGTCACTTCTGTTCCTCTTCACATATTGTTGCAATTTATTCTGTCTCAGCAGCTCTTCAATCAAATTCTTTAAATGGCGACATTCATTAGTGCATGACCAGGTTGATTGTGGAACCGACAGAATCTCCCATTATACGCAACATTTTTCCTAGGCTTTATCTTAGATGGTTTGGGATATTCAACAGTATCCTTGGTTGCGAAAAAGATATTTTTCGGAGTATCAGTTAAGGGAGTAAAATCTGAAGGACTAAAGTGGCGATCTTTCTTCACATTTTTCTACTTTTTTCCACCGTCATTCTCCCTCTTTTGACCACCAGATTCTTTCCAATTGGAAGCAACAGTGTTATTCTCAATCTCAGCCACAACTACTTTTGCCGGCACAGGAAGGCTTTCTAGGCGCATGAATTCATCGGCCTTTTGTAGAACTTTTCAAGCGAATTTAGCTCTTTCATCTTTAGCCATTTCCTAAATTCACTTGACTTGTCAATGGCTCGCATCAAGTAAGTTAGAATCATCAGAGGCTTTGCATTATGAACTTCAGCCAAGGCTATAGTAAAGCGGTTTAAGAAAGATCTGATAGACTCTTTGGGACTTTTTTCAAGGCTGGAAAGTGACATTATATCCTTGGCCTTCGAAGCATATAACCTGAACTGATATTTGAACTTCCAAGTCAGGTCAGAGAACTTATCTATGGATCGAACTGGCAACTTTGTGAACCAAAGCAGGGCCACGCCCTCCAAGTACACCGGAAAGTATCTGCATTTGATCTCATCCATTGCTCTGGCCTTAGTCATATGTCAGTCATACTTGTACAAGAACTGGTTAGGATCGCTTGTCCCCCAATAAGCTGGAATTGTAGGGGGAACAAACTTTTTTGGAGATTCAGCCTTCAGAATTCTTTCAGTAAAAGGAGTCTTTCTTGGAGCAACCCCTAGTCATTTTCATCTTCCACCCTTTGCATGCTTTCCTTCATAATTTGTCGAATCATTCCCGAGAGGTACTCCTCATTGTTTAGAGTCCACGCGGGATAGACGTCAGCTACTTTTTTGAAAGTTTGCCTGGACAAACATTCACGAAGAGTTGGTTGCGGCTTTGAACCTCCAGCTTGGGGAGGTGCCCCTTTGGCGGTGCCAGCTGCCCTTTGAGGAATACTTTTCCCTTGAGAATTATGAGCGTCTTCAGCAAAGTTTTCTTCATTATTTTCTGGTTGTTGGTTAACTCCAAGCAATGCATTTAACTTGTCCAACATCAAAGTGTTCTGGGCTTCCATTTGTTGATACAACCTAGAAACTGGTGCATCCAATTCGGCCTTTGTAATCCCAACACTAGGAGCCGCCTGATTGGACGTGAGAGAAGTGGCAGTGTTGTCATAAGTGTTTCCAGATCTAATAGATCTACTTTTCCATCCAAGAGCCATGATCTGGGATAGACTTCTGGTTTTTAGAGAGAGTCTTTCAACAAATCTTTGTGAAGCAATGATGAGAGCAGTCCTGAGTTCGATGTTCTTAGTGAAAGCACCAAAAGTGTTAATGCAAAAAATAAATGCTAACACCCCGGTGTGAATTATGTTATAGTGAAAGCATCACGCGTTGGTACGGGAACTAAAAGTAAGTAGAGAATAGCAGAAAATGGTAAAGAGACGGCAATTTTTATAGTGGCTCGGCTCAAAGACAAGTCTGCGTCCACTTTATATCTTTTATTATGATCTTTGAGTACACTTTGTTACAACTATACTTCAAGTACAACAAACTTCAAAGACTTGAAGTTCCAAAGTAGAATCGAGTCGGTGAAGAAGTTTGATCCATTCTCGAATTGATCTCTTAAGTTGTTATGATGGTGTATGACTTGGAGAATGAGTTACTTGAATTTCAAAGTGGCAGAGTATCGGCTTTTTCCCGAAACCGCCCCGCAAATGTGGAGCAGGTGAGGTATTTATAGGAGAAGTTCTGGAGTCAAGTCGTGGGTCGTAGGCCTTGTCAAGGGTCATGAGCGACCTAGGGAATTATGACATAAGGAGTTGCGAGATAAGGAGTTGCGACATAAGAGCTATCCTGAGGCAGCATGAGTCGTTGACGACTTAGTGGAGTCATCTTCAACAAGATATACGCTTTGAACGACTTAGTATGTGTAATGCTGGAGCTATCTTGGCTTGTTTAGGTCGCGAGCGACCTAATGGAAGAGATAGTACATGTGGTTTTACCCTGGAGCTCGCTAGGTCGCTAGGTCGCTTTCCCTTTAACTCGCTAGGTCGTTAGGTCGCTAGGTCGCTTCCTACATTAAGCCATTGTGTTGTAGGAGCCTTTAAGTCGTTAGAGCCCCATAAGCCGTTGAGTCGCGCCATGTTGTGCCGCTTTATGATTTAGGTCGCAAGGTCGTGTCATATTAAGCCGCCTTGCGCTTTTAGTTCATTAGTTCGCCAGGTCATTAACCCGGTTGAGCTGCACTTTGCTTTAAGTTGTTAGGCCGCTTCAAGTCGCTTATTCTTTAGGTCCTTAGGTCGTGCCTTGGCGTAAGTCGTTAGGTCGCTAAGTCGCCAATTCCACATCGCCTAGTATGGGACAGGTGATGCATATATAACCCATTAGGCACCCTCCCCTTACAGGCTAGCTTTTGGTGGTGAGTTCTAGCTAATTGGGCCGTAACAAGTGGTATCAAAGCAGGTCACTACTAAACGAAAGTTTGAGTCATGAGAGGGGCGACCTATAGGCTTGAGCTGATGGGTGAGTGAAGCCGTCCAAATGGAAAAGGGCTACCATCGAATCAGTCAATAGAGGAATAATTTAGGCGGACGTGGATGTCAGACTTTCGAAGTGTGGTGGAATGTAATGTTCCACATCGCCTAGTATGGGATAGGTGATGCATATATAAACCATTAGGCACCCTCCGCTTACAAGCTTGCTTTTGTATACGCTAATACCCCAGTGTGAGTTATATTATAGTGAAAGCACCACCCGTTGGTACGGGAACTAAAAGTAAGCAAAGAATAGCAGAAAATAGTAAAGAGACGATAATTTTTATAGTGGTTCGGCTCAAAGACAAGCCCACGTCCACTTTATATCTTTTATTATGATCTTTGAGTACACTTTGTTACAACTAGATTTCAAGTACAACAAACTTCAAAGACCTAAGCTTCCAAAGTAGAATCAAGTCGGTGAATAAGTTTGATCCATTCTCGAATTGATCTCTTAAGTTATTATGATGTTGTAGGACGTGGAGAACGAGTTTTCTTGAATTTCAAAGTGGCAGAGTGTTGGCTTTTTCGAAAAGAATCCCCCCGCAAATGTGGAGCAGGTGAGGTATTTATAGGAGAAGTTCTGGAGTTAAGTCGTGGGTCGTAGGTCGTAGGCCTTGTCATGGGTCATGAGCGACCTAGGGAATTGCGACATAAGGAGTTGCGAGATAAGGAGTTGCGACATAAGAGCTATCCTGAGGCAGCATGAGTTGTTGACGACTTAGTGGAGTCATCCTCAACGAGATATACGCTTTGAGCGACTTAGTATGTGTAATGCTGGAGCTACCTCGGCTTGTTTAGGTCGCGAGCGACCTAATGGAAGAGATTGAACATGCGGTTTTACCCTGGAGCTCGCTAGGTCGCTAAGTCGCTTTCCCTTTAACTCGTTAGGTCGTTAGGTCGCTAGGTCGCTTCTTTTATTAAGCCATTGTGTTGTAGGAGCCTTTAAGTCGTTAGAGCCCCTTAAGCCGTTGAGTCACGCCATGTTGTGCCGCTTTGTGATTTAGGTCGCTCGGTCGTGTCACATTAAGTCGCCTTGCGCTTTTAGTTCGTTAAGTTGCTAGGTCGTTAACCCGGTTGAGCTGCACTTTGCTTTAAGTTGTTAGGCCGCTTCAAGCCGCTTATTCTTTAGGTTGTTAGGTCGCGCCTTGGTGTAAGCCGTTAGGTCGCTAAGCCGCCAAAAAGAGGTGTTAATAGATCTAAATTATGAAATGGTTATAACCAAGTAGAAATTCTATGAGTGTAAATTATACAAAAGAAGAATAACTAAATTTGAATTAAACCAGAGTTTAAATCCCGAGAATTTTGAAAAGGATTTTAAATGTATTGAAACCAAAATTTGGAAATTTAAATCTTGGGAATGTTTGAAATGTTTTCCAAAGTGTTTGAAGGCAATGACAGAGGATTATTTTTGGAAGTATTTTTGGATGAGAATTATTTTGAATGAATTTGGGGTAGTAAGGAAGCACTGAACTCACTTCAGTCGCTGGAAAATAATCTTGATGATGAATGCCACATCATTAGAATTCATTTTCGAGTTTCTTAAGTGATGTACTGCTACCATGTTGAGTGATTCTGATATTTGTTGGACTTGTTTGAGATACAAGTGATTTTAGAAATTTCAAAAGGGGGAAATTGTTTTGGTACAACCAAGTTGTTTTGGAAATCCGGAGATTTAATTTGGTATACCAAGTAGGTTTGATTTGTTTAACATTTCTAAATGGTTTTGGAATAAAACCAGGCAATTGAATTCTGGAAAATTCTATTTAAATAATGTGTAAAGTTAAAATGAATCAACTATTGGACTTATTTGGTGAAGTTGATATTAATAAAAAGGAAATGAAAATTTAAATCTTGGAATTAAAATTTAATTTTAGTATATGGAAGTGAATAAAATATATTGAAGTGAATAGAACGGTTGAATTTAACTTGGGATAAAATAAATGAATTGGACTTAGAATTAAATTGATTTGGATTAAATCGAAGTGTAAAATAACTTGGTAATTATGGGTCATTGCGTAATAAATTGTACTCATAAGCTAGTAAGTGTTATACTTATAATCTGAAATTGTGGATTTAAAATTTGCAAAGGATTAAGGTGAAAGAAAATTTGTATCCTTAAGAAATCAGTGATACATACATACATACATATATATATATATATATATATATATATATATATATATATATAAATAAAATCTGGAATTATGATTATAAGTTGTAAATGGATTTAAAATGAGCAATATAAACTTTTAAGTAATTAAGTTGGTGAACTTATAAATAGGAAAATGGAATTATAATCACAAATGGAAAATAGTTGAATGGTATGGTGAATACAAACTTAATTTCAAATGGAATGTGAACTGAAATAAGGTGAAGAAAATATAAAATATAAAAGATGCGAATGAACTTAAGTTAGTAAATAACTTTTGAACTTGTATATGGAGAACTAAAATTGGATTGAATTGGATTTAACTTTGATTAAATGGAATTGAGTTAGATTTGGATTGAATTGAAAATTAAAATGTAGTTGTACTATAAATAACATCGAATAGAATTAAGTTCTTATTTAAGTAGTAAAGGAAGTGGAATGAATTTAAGTTGACTAAATAAAATTTAGTTGGACTTGAATTAAATTTGGAAAAGAATTAAATTGAAAGGAAATCTAATTTAGATTAAGTAAGAATGATATTATATGAATAAAATTTTAACCCAACTAAATTCAAAGGATTTGTTTGAGAATGAATTTAGCGTAAGCAAAATTAAATAAAAAGAAGCTTGAAGATAAGTTTAGGGTAAACTAAATTAAATGGAATTTGTATTGGCATGGATGTAATTTTGGTGGTTTTTTATGAAAATTTTGGAAAGAAAAATAAAATCCCAGTTCTAGTATGGGATTTAATTTTGGCAATAAAAAGTTGAGAGTGTGAATGAATAATGGAATTAGATTATAATAGGGATGGTTTGAATTGTAAATAAATTCAAATGAGTGGAATAATTTAAAATGGTCTCATTGTTAATAAAATAAATTTAAAATGGATTGAATAAATAAACAAACTGAATAAAAAAAATATTATAGTTGGGCTTTATAAGGGGTCTCGAATGAAATTTGTTTAGATAATAGAATTGAAATGCAAGTGAAATGAATTTTAATTAATTATTGTGATAAATTAAAGATGTATGAGTTGTAAATATTACAGAATGGGATGATATTAATTTAAACTTAAGTTGAATGATAAATTTGAAGTGAGAAAAGGCTTTGATTTAAAAATTGCAAGGAAATAAGAATATTTGGGATTGTGAAAATTCCGAATGAAATAAAATTAATATAGATTTAAACTGGAATCAATTTTAAATGGTTATAAGCTTAAGTGATGATTATTTGCTTGAATGACATGAAGATTTGCATAAAATTGGTCGTTTTGTTGTATTCGGAATTGAGTGGTTTAAAGAAGCAAAAGAAATTGTTTTTTGAATCAATTGGAAATGGATTGAAATTTTATTAAGTGGTTTCGCACACGAATGAAAATGGATCATAAAAGAAATGCGAATGAATCAAATTGAAAATAAAATTGATTGCCTATCAATTGGAAATGGAATAGGAGTAAATTTATGTAAATAAGGCTTATGAATCTATTTGATATGAATATGAGCTTAACTGGTACAAAGATGAATTGGTCGTTTGAAATACGACTTATATGTAGTAAACTTATATGTAGATATGAACTGTAAATAGTAAACTTGAATGCAAATCATTCAAGTGAAATAAAATGGAGTTGGATTTGTCAGGAAATTTAAAACGGTGATTTAAATCTTTGAAATACTGATGAAATATGGTTAACATTGTTAAATTATGAAGTTTGCTTGGTTAAACTATGAAATTGATATGTTTGGTTAATATTAATGAATGGAATGTTATTAAAATTCTTATATTATTGAAAACTGGTGTGTTTGTTTAAGTAAGTACAGGTACGGGAGGCAGTAGATAGAGTTGGAGTGCGTTTATGCAATATTATTTAGCTGCTTGCTTTTGAAATGCTAATAAAGGTACGCCTACGTAATAAAAATAGGAAATATGAACAGTTTTTGGTTTTTTCGACCGTTTGAGTCGATGTATATATATTTATATATATTGTGATATTGCAAAAGCTCATCCGTACAAGGGAGACTCTGCCAAAAAAATTCAGAAATTTTGGGAGTTAGATATTTTTTAAAATGTTTTGTTAACGACAAATTGATTTTAAATTAAAAATAAAAAAAGGAATTCTGGGATAGGAAATAAAACTAGTAGTTTTGATTCGAAACTAAAGAATTTAGGAAAAGTGAAATTGAGATTTTCACTAAGTAGGTTTTGTTATTGAGTTTGGAGCACTCTTTCTACCTTAGCAAATTTCGAGGACAAAATTTTTATAAGGAGGGAGGAATGTAACGACCCGGAATTTTGGGTCGCTAGATTTGAACATTTAATTCATTTTAAATGTTGAATATGTATTTTAATTTGGTTTTGAAATAAAAAGATTTTGGTTAAATTAATAGAATTGGTTAAATTTCAAATACGGGAATTTAATTGAAAACTTGAATAATAATAATTTAATATTGGAGTTGGAATAATTTGTGAATCTAGGTGTAAATAGATATTAAAATAGATTCTAAAATTTATTTTATGTCTATTTGGATTTGAATTATAATATCTGACTATTGGATGGAATTAAAAGTCGATGTGTTGAATTTGGAATTTTATATTAATTTAATAATGGAATTTAATAATATAATAATGCAAATAATCAGATTTTGGTTCGAAATGGATCCGAATGATTTCTAATGTGAATATAAATTTTATACGAGTTATAATAGAGTGAATAAAATTTTAAAGGTGAAATTTTAAGTGATTTCGACGATTTTGAAAATCGCTCGAATTTTTCGACGAGTTAAAATAGCCTTCCGATGCACAGTCTCGGAATTTGACGAAACTAGTTTCATTGGATCCATAATAGTTAGTTATTGTCGGATTTCAATTTTCGTAGCAACCGGAGTTGTCATTTGACCCTGGCAGCTCAAAACGCATAGAATCTATTTTAATCGATTTAACTTAAAATTTATTAGCCCCGTTAAGACAACGAGTTAAGGCCTGGGACGATTTACGACATAAGATACTTAACGGATCAAGGGAAATCTACGGCTTAGCAAACCTCACGACTTAAGATGCGTAACGATTTAACAAGACAAAGCATGAACGACTTATGAATGGTACGACCTAACAGTTTAACGTGTTAAAGAAATGGCCAACTCAACGACTCAAGGGAGACAGCGACTCAATGGATCAAGGAGGGTACACGACTTAGGGTCTCCACGACCTAACGAGCTAAGGTCCAGACGACTTAAGGAAGTCTACGGCTTAAGAGATGGCACGACTCAAGAAGGAAATAAGTTAACGACCTAAAGCTGTCTATGACTTACGACCTAGCATGAGTCGTAAACGACTTAGGAAAACAAAGCGACTCACATCTCAGAGAAACCCGTGACTTAAAGCCTCTGCGACTTAAGATATGTCATGTCTCAGGGAAAGCTTACGAGTTAAGGAGCTAACGAACTAACGGGATTAAGACCTAAGCGACTTAGGTCTTGTCACGACTTAAGAAAGTCCACGACTTAAAGACGTTACGACCTAAAACCTCAGAGCCAAGATTTAAGTGCTGCCTCACTTTAAACCGTGACCTCTTAACTCGCGAACGAGTTAGGACTTATATCCAGATGAACGAAGAAAAGCTCAGAACCACTTCACTTACCCTACTGCCTGCTGACTCTTGGACCTTGAGTCGAGTGCGACTTACGACTCTACATGAGTCGTGCACGACTCATGACTTGAAAGAAAAATTACTGCCCAGGATCACACCTATAAATACGCAACCACCTCCAACGTTCAAAGGACTTTTGGATCATTTTCTTTGTGACATCAAGGCTCTACTATCTTCAAGACAATCTAAACTCCATCACTTCAAACTCGCGCAAGATTTTATAGACCATACTTCGCATAAAGATTCGACATATCCAATCATGGATTCAAAGAACTCTGTCACGACGAAGTCTTCTCTAGCTACTTGTCTTTTTGAATTGAGTTGGATTGTAATTGAAAGAGATTGTAATAAGTTGTAATCCAGTCAGCAATAAAAAGGATTGAAGTGGACGTAGGCTTGATCATAAGCCGAACCACTATAAAACTGCTGTTGTTTGCTGTTTTTTCTGCAGTTTTCTGCTTATACTCTGTTCCTGAATCATCGGGTGGTGCTTTCACAACTACACTTTACACACCGGGGTGTTAGCGTTCAAATTTTAGCGTTAACATTTTTGGTGCTTTCATTGAGAGTTGAACTCAGGCGAATTATCATCATTGCTCCACGAAAGTTTGTTGAAGTAATCTCTCTGAAGACTAGAAGTTTATCTGAAATCATGGTTCCGGGGAGAAAAATTAGATCTGTTAGATCTGGAAATGTTCAAGAGGGAACCTCCGCTTCCCCAGTACCTAATCAAGCCACTCCACCTGTTGGGGTTACAAAAGCGGAGTTGGATGCTGTAATCTTAGGGCTGAACCAGCAGATAAATGCCCAAAGTGCACAATTGGAGGCTCAGAATGCCCAAAATGCCCTAATTTTGAATAAGTTGAACGATTTGCTTTGGGTAAACCGTCAACCAACGGGTAATGAAAGGAACTTTGCTGGCAACATTCATGAAGCTGAAGAAAGAAACATTCCTGAGAGGGCTGCCAGCCCCTTTGACAGGACATTTCCTGAAGTTGGTGGAGCTAAAGCTCGAAATGATGAGGGGTATCTTTCTGAAATGATTCGACAAATCATGAAAGAAAGCATGCAAAGGAATGAAGACGAGAAGGAATGGGGTTTCGCTCCAAGTAAAACCCCGTTTACCGAAAGGATCTTGAAGGCTGAATTCCCAAGGAAGTTCGTCCCTCCAACTATCCCAGCTTACAAGGGAACAAGTGATCCGAACGAATTCTTGTATAATTATAATTGGCACATGACAGGTGCCAGAGCTTCTGATGAAATAAAGTGTCGATATTTTCCTGTATATTTGGAAGGTGTAGCTCTGCTTTGGTTCACCAAGCTACCAATTCGGTCTATAGATCAGTTTTCTGACCTAACCCGGAAATTTAAGGAGCAGTTCAGACTATATGCTTCAAAAGCCAAAGATATCATGTCATTGTCAAGTTTAGAACAGAATCCAGGGGAAACTATCAGATCTTTCTTGAATCGCTTTAATATAGCGCTGGCCGAGGTAGATAATGTAGAACCACGGATGATCTTGACCTATCTGATGAGGGCCATCGACAAGACGAGCGAATTTGGAAAATGGCTTAACATGAAGGAACCAAATTCCCTTGAAAAATTCTACAAGAAAGCAGATGAGTTCATACGCCTGGAAAGCCGTCCTGTACCGGTAAAGGCAGTATTGGAAAAAGATGAAGATAACATTGCTGCTCCACGCAAGAATGAATCTGTAGGACAGAAAAGGGAAAATAACGATGGGAAGAAACAGAAAAATCTGAAGAAGCCTCGTTCCTTCAAGTCATCAGAATATACCCCTTTATCAGATACGCCAGAGCGCATTTACCTTGCCACTAAAGATTCTGTCGATTATCCTAAACCTCCCGTTTTGAGAACCGGGAAAAAAGCTGTACAAAGCGGGAAGTTTTGCCGCTTCCATAATCAACCCGGTCATGACACCGATGAATGCCGCCAATTGAAAATTTTGATTAAAGAATTGATAAGAGAAAACAAGCTGCAGCAATTTGTGGAAAATAATAGCAAGAATCCCGCTTCGTCTAGTCAGGGGCAACGAGCTCCTGCTCATCAACCCAGGGCAAGTGAGAAGACTGCAGGGCATGAATCCGGAAGGCCTGTTATCAATGTCATTACGGGAGGACCTCACCCAGCAGGCAGGAGCTGGGGTGAGATGGAAAGGTATACCCGAGCTTTGAAGTATGTACCAGCCAAGGAAGATGTCTTTGTTTTGGAAGGTGCTACGCCCCTGAAGCAACAAAGAACTTTCAATGATGATATTGTGTTCAGAGCCAGAGATTCCATAGGTATTGAAGCTCCTACCTTGGATCCCTTAGTCATCTCGGCTGGTATCGGGCCAGCTATTGTCAGAAGTGTTCTCATTGATTGTGGCGCATCCTGCAATATCCTCTTCAAGAAAACATTCGACCAAATGAAGATCCCTATGGCTGATGTGCAAGCCTCATCGCAGAAAATCGCTGGCTTCACTGGGGAGCCAAAACAGCCGATAGGAACCGTTGATTTCCTTGTAGAACTTGGAGAGGGAGAAAGAAAAGTAGTCCGCAAGCAAACTTTTGTGATTGTCGACGAATTTTCTGCTTATAATGCTTTCCTTGGCCGTCCAACTCTCGCAGCATTCAAAGCTGTTCTGGCCCCATGGTGCCTCACCATTAAATTTCCCACAGATAATGGAGTGGGAGTTATAAAAGGGGATCAAAATGCTGGGCGGGAGTGTTATCTGACAGAGCTACGAGAAACAAGGAAAAGGGAAATGGGAAAGGATGCGGCAACCCCAGTCCGCATCAAAGAACCAGCTTTGTAGCAATTACAGGGCGGACCCTGCACTGGAGAGCACAACGGAGCACGGAAAGAGATGGATCCTAGAAAAGCCAGTGCAGGGGAGAATAGAGTGGTACCAGTGGAAATGACAATACCAGTACCTGTTGACCCAAAGGACCCAAACAAGGTGTTGAATGTGGGTTCACAACTTAATGTGTCAATTCAGAATATCTTAATATCTTTTTTAAAGGCAAATTTGGATGTTTTTGCTTGGACTCATGCCGATATGCGCGGAATATCCCCAGAAGTTGCAGTACACACTCTGAATATTGATCCAAAATTTACACCTGTGAAACAGAAAAGGAGGACTCAAGGTCCAGAAAGGTCAGCAGCATTAAAAGAAGAAGTTGATCGGCTCATGGAGAATAACTTTATCAAAGAATCTACCTATCTGAATTGGGTTTCAAATCCAGTGCTGGTTAAGAAAGCCAACGGAAAATGGAGAGTGTGCATCGATTTTTCAGATCTAAACAAGGCCTGCCCCAAAGACTGCTTCCCGTTACCCAGGATCGATCAACTGGTAGACGGAACAGCGGGACACGAATTGTTATCTTTATGGATGCCTACTCCGGATATAACCAGATCATGATGCATGAGCCAGATCAGGAGGACACGAGCTTTATCACCGATGTTGGTCTTTACTGCTACAGAGTTATGCCCTTCGGGCTGAAGAATGCGGGGGCAACCTACCAAAGACTTGTTAATGCTATGTTCAAACCGTAATTGGGCAAGACTATGGAAGTCTACGTCGATGACATGTTAGTAAAGTCTAAGAAAGCAGTGGATCACATAGAACACTTAGCAGACATGTTCGCAGTCCTCCGAAAATACGGAATGAAGCTTAACCCTTTAAAATGTTCATTTGGAGCGGAATCCGAAAAGTTCTTAGGTTTCATCGTGAGCGCAAGGGGCATTGAGGCTAGTCCAGCTCAGATTACCGCCTTAAAGGAAGTCAAAGCTCCTAGAACGAAGAAGGAATTGCAGAGTCTCAATGGAAAAGTCGCCGCCTTGAGTCGGTTCATTTCCAAAGCCACTGATAAATGCATCCCATTCTTTGACGCCCTAAAGAAAGGAAAGAAAAACTTTGATTGGACTCCCGAATGCCAAAAAGCCTTTGATGAATTGATTCACCACATGGAAACGCCTCCAATACTTTCTAGTCCTGGCGATTGTGAGGATCTTCTTATATACTTGGCAGTATCATCTCATGCTTTAAGTGCAGCGCTGATACGAGAAGACAAGAGGATTCAACATCCAATTTACTATATCAGCAAAAGACTCACTGGGGCAGTGACGAATTACTCCAAGTTGGAAAAACTCGCCTATTGCCTACTGATTGCATCAAGGAAGTTGAGGCAATATTTCCAAGCTCATCCTATCAGAATCCTCACTGATCAACCTTTAAAGCAAGTCCTGTTTCGTCCTGAGACTTCGGGTCATCTTCTAAAGTGGAACATTGAACTCAGTCAATATGACATCACTTATCATCCCCGAAAAGCAATCAACGGACAAGCTTTAGCGGATTTCATCGCAGAATTCACAGATAAGGGTAACAGTGAGGAGGAAACGATCGATGATTCCCCAACCCAATGGAAGTTATATGTTGATGGCACGAGAAATGACTACTGTTCTGGAGCCGGAGTTGTACTTGAGACCCCTGAAGGTCGGTCATTATGCTATGCACTGAGATTGGAATTTCCTTCAACAAACAATGAAGCAGAATACGAGGCTCTTATCGCTGGCTTAAGAATTGCTAAAGAACTAAGCATCCGAGCATTACAGATCTTCAGTGATTCTCAGCTTATTGTATGCCAAGTCAAGAAGGAATTCCAAGCGAAAGGGGGAAATCTGCCCACCTACTTGTTAAAGGCTTGGGAACTCCTGGGTGATTTTGATCATTACATGATAAGTCATATTCCTCGAGAAGAAAACACGAAAGCAGATTCTCTCGCAAAGTACTCGAGCACAGGCGAAGCTCAATTTCTGGGGTTGACTCCAGTGGAAGTCCTATCGGCTCCAAGCATTGATGAAATGGATATTGATTTGATCATGAGCGTGTCTCAAGAGCGAGAATCATGGATGACTCCAATAACAGAATACCTGATCAATGGCTCTTTACCGGAAAATTCAAAAGAACGACAGAAGCTACTGAGGAAAGCTTCTCGCTATATAGTCCAGGATGGTCAATTATACAGACGGGGATTCTCAATGCCGTTACTTCGATGTGTATCCAGGGAAGAGTCCAAAACAATCCTAGCTGAGGTGCATGGGGGAGAATGTGGTGATCATTTAGGTGGTCAAACTTTGGCAAAGAAGATTCTCCGATACGGATATTTTTGGCCAGAAATTAATCGAGATGCAGCAGACTATTCCCGAAAATGTGACAGATGCCAAAGATTCTCCAAAATTCCTAGAGCACCTTCTACTGAACTCACACAGATGGTCAGTCCATGGCCGTTTGCAATATGGGGGATGGACCTTGTAGGACCGTTACCAACTGCCAAATCTGGAATTAAATATGCCATTGTGGCTGTAGATTATTTTACTAAATGGGCAGAAGCTGAACCACTGGCTACTATCACCTCTAAAAAGATGATAAGTTTTGTGACTAAAAATATCATTAGCAGGTATGGTGTGCCTCAAAAGATAATTACAGACAATGGTACTCAGTTCGAAAGTGAAGAATTCCAAGATTTTTGCAAACGATTCAGAATCCGAAAAAGCTTCTCAGCAGTAGCTCATCCGCAGGAAAACGGACAGGTGGAAGCAGTAAATAAAATTATCAAGTCAACCATCAAGAAGCAACTTGAAAGAGAAAACGGTGGTTGGGTCGATAAGCTACCGCTAGCACTATGGGCATACAGAACTACCCACAAGACTGCGACTGGGCATACTCCGTTTTCATTGGCATACGGATCAGAGGCAATGATTCCGGTAGAAACAGAGGTCCCTTCACATAGAAGAATCCATTTCAATCAAGCGGAGAATGAAAAACTACAGCTTGAGGCACTAGATCTCCTTGATGAAAAAAGAGAAGAGGCTGAGCTCAGAATCGCATCTCATCAGCAAAGGATAGCCAGACATTTCAATTCCAAAGTTCGCCAACGCAGCTTTAAGATTGGAGATCTAGTCCTAAAGAGAATTATGACAGCGACAGGTGTGTTTGGGCCAAATTGGGAAGGACCATATGTCATAGGTCAGAAGCTTCTTGACGGCACATTCAAACTCATTACTGTCGAAGGAGATCAAATTCCAAGAGCTTGGAACATCAATCACTTGCGCCCATAATTTACTTGATAGCTTTGTTGAAATATTGTAAAAAGAATTATGAATGTATGATTCCTGTGATTGAAAGCGATTGTAAAACCGATGCAAGTGAATAATGAAAGACTATAAAGTGGATGTAGGCCCAAATTCTTGGCCGAACCACTATAAATCTTGTGTTTCTTATAATTATTACATGTTTGCTTTATTTTCGATATGAAAAGTACATTAAATGTATTGCTGAAATGTTGATTTGAATTTTTGCAGACAACAAAAATAAAACTTGCACATTACAAGATCAAGTGATTCTGATTATCATTCAGCAAACAAATTTCGAGTCACAAAAGCACAAAAGTCCCGAATTCAAATCCTAGATAGGCAGTGCTTCAATTGAACGGCCAATGATTTCGCCGGAAACGGGCCATTGCTCGTAAATTGAGATCGTTTGAACAAACAAACATCCAATTAAGAAGCTTATGCTCGTTTTCGTGAACTTGCCTAACAATGAAGTACGCTTCCTTGGATTAAACAAACTACTTGTAAGAGAAGGGAGTGCAAGCTTGAAAAGAAAAAAATAGAGAATCGCTGAAAAGGCATAAGCAAGTGGACAAGGAACAACTAAAGCCCTCTTCGGAGGCACGAGTCCTCTTCAGAGGCACAATTCTTCGAAGGATAAAGACCTCTAACGAGGCATATGCCGCAAAAAAAGAAAGTTCTCTACTCAACCAAAAAAGATTGGAGAAGTCATGACCCTCCAACCATGAGAGAGTAACTTCCAGGCAATCCTCGGAGGCACATTTCACCAGGAGTTGAAGTGTAACAGCCGCTCTTCGGAGTTTCACTTCACTAGAGTTGAAATGTAAAAAAAAATAAAAGACCTCTTCGGAGGCCTATTTCACCAGGAGTTGAAGTGCAACAGCCGCTCTTCGGAGTTTCACTTCACCGGAGTTGAAATGAAAAACAAAATAAAAGCCCTCTTCGGAGGCCCATTTCGCCAGGAGTTGAAGTGTAACCGCCGCTCTTCGGAGTTTCACTTCACCAGAGTTGAAATGCAAAACAAAATAAATGCCCTCTTCGGAGGCCCGTTTCGAAAAGACCTCTTCCCAAAGGCACAATAAGACAGAAAGACCTCTTCCTAGAGGCAGAAATGAAAATACCTTCTCCCGAAGGCACAATCAAGCAGAAAGACCGCTTTGGAGGCACACGTTTCACCAAGATTGAAATAAAACTTCCAGGTGTTGAAGCGTGAAAAAGTCTTCCCCGAAGGTGCAATTTTTTAAAGAAACAAAAATCAAGAAGCCCTTTATTATGGCAAGTAAAAAAAAATAAAAAAAAAATCCCCATCAAAAGCACACTTTAACTTTCAAAGGAAGAATGAATTACTTATTCTAGAAAATTCTCTTCCTCAAAAAGAAGTTGAAGTACCTTGCAGATACCCGCTTTACCACATCGATGATTTCATTCAGTAAAATGTGTATATGCACAAAATAAAAAGTGATATCTTCGAAGGATGAAGCGTAGAAACTTATTTGTGCTCTATTTTTTAATGAAATAATATTCCTCCAAATGTGGAATAATTATTCTCTAAAGAATAAAAGCACAAGTTCCTCATAAAATAAAATATTACAATGGGCTTATGGTATAGGGGCAGCATGGCATAACTACATCGGTAAAATTGCGCTCGAACAATATTTACCACAAGCTCACTGCAATATAGTACAAAGAAACTTGTACAAAAATGAATAGTAGATGCATTCTCAGATACAGACAGAAGTTTGTACAAAGAAAAAGAATCATTTTATTCAACACTATTTTATATACCGGTACAGGTTCCAAAGTAAAAAGCAAAAGAAAAGCGATATGAAAGCCACAGAACCAGAGCCATCATTTCTTCTTCCGCCCACCCTTTGAGCCCGCACCTGGCCGAATGACCAACTTTTAGGCCGGCTTGTAAGGGTAGGGGATGAAGGAGAAAGGGGCTCGATCGGACTTTCTTTCGTCTCTTCTTCGCCAGTTAAAGATCCCTTCTTCTTCTTCTTCTTCTTGGAAACTCCCTGCTTTCCTCTCTTCTTGGAGGAAGACCCACTCCCTGGAGAAAGAAGTTTGGATAACGGTTCAGCATCGGAGCCAGTTGGTTCTGGAGTCCTCTCGCTTCCTGCAGTTTCTTCTCCTTTCGGATCTTGAGAAGCAACGGGATCATCTAAGCCGTGAAGAGCTTCTATTTGCTCCTCTTGTGACCCGGGTTGCGAGGCAGAAGGAGGAGTGACCTTAAGAGGCGGGGAAGGATTAATTGGAGGAGGAGAAGCCTGAACAATGCCCGACGTTTTCTCTGTAGAAGGAAAAAAGTTCAAGTCAGTAAAGAGCGGAGATAAAGGTTCGCTGAGATTCAAGAAGTGGTCAAAAAGCTCATCAAGTTCGTAAGAAGCAGATGAGCAATGTACTTGGGCAAGATTGTCAGTAGGGTTACCTGCAGAAGTCGGTTCCCTGACGTCAACTTCGTAAGCCTGTGCCTCGGCACTCTCGCCGCCTTCATCTCCACCTTGTATGCTTGTGATATCAGTGGTAACTTTAGTAGGAGATGGAGAATGAGAACTAGAACCGATAATGTCAATTTCGGCTGAAGGAGAAGGTTGAATTGGAGCAGTTGAGATGATTTTTCCTGAATATTCTCCTGCCGCTGTTTCGGCCCTTAATTTTGCAAGCTGTTCTCTCCCCCTAGCGAGAGCGGCACGAGCATCATCATCAAGATAGTGCTCCTCAAGAGCTGACTCAGCATAGCCAGCGCCGCTACCACCGAGCATATCGAGTGCGGCCTCCCAAACTTCAGCCAGTGTAATTTCATACTTGGGGCCTAGAAAGGCGAGGCTACCGCGCCCCAAGATGCTATGTAGATAGAAATCAAATAATGTTGAGCTGATGTTGGCCCTCGTTGCCTCGTGAGATTCTTCAGCTGCAATTTTGCTGGCAACGGCCTCATCACGCTCCATTTCAGCTTTAGAAAGTTGAAGCTTAAGCATTTGAATCTCCGCCTCTTGGGAGCTGTTCTTCTTTCGAAACACTTCAATATCAGCGACATAGCCCTCACTAATTCTTTTCCGCACTTCAAGCCTGTCTTCGGCATCCCTTTGGCTGGCATGAGCATCTCTCACTTGTTTTAGGAGCACTTCTTCTTTTTGAGAATAGGAAGTAGAGGAAGCAGCAAGCTCTTGTTTCAATTCTTCAACTTTTGCTTCAAGCTCTTCATTATAAGAAGCAATGCTCCTCATCTCAGTGTCGTGTTGCTCAAGAACTTTTTGCCACTCGGCTTTATCGTTTTCCATAGTGAGCATGGCCTCTATGTTCGCACGATTAACCCTTTGGAGCTCGTCAACAAGTTTTTGCCAGTTCGACATCCTCTCAATATCAAGCTTGACGGCATCGAGGTTTCGTAACATAGCATACTTGTCAATGGGGACCAAGTCAAGATCAAACCTTACTCCCTTCAGACACCACTGTGGAAACCAACTCTGCAAAGTGGCTGGACCCGGTCTGACTTGGAATTTGGGCCTACTAATTATTGTTTGGATGTCTGTCTTCCCGAGAGCAGGAGAGCCGGAAGGAATATCAAGCGAGGCAGGGGCAGTAACCTTTTCAGGAGTTGTAGAGGTGTGCTTCTCACCATGTCGGGCTCGCTTGCTCGAATCTTCAACCATATGACTTTTTCCTCTGTCATCATGGGATTTTCTTTTATGGGAATCGTCACCTCTCAGCGAAGAATCGTGGCGCTCTTCCCTCTCTCTTCTTTCATAACGCTCCTCTTGAGCCCTCTTTTCTTGAGCCTTTCGAGCGGCTCTTTCTTCATCAGATTCTCTGTAAGAGGGGAGGTAACTCCTGTAATCATACTGGCTACGCCTCCCGTAGCGCTGGAAATCATCATAGTAGGATCCGCTGCGCCCCATCGGAGGATCTGAAATAAAAAAGAGCTAAATCTTAGAATTCTTCAAAGTACAAAAAGTCAGAAGCATAAAAGTGCCAAAGAAAAAAATTCTAAGTGTGTGTGGCGTGCAAACTACGCGCATCAAACTACGAACCACTCTTTAATTGAGGAGTGGTTGTGGGTGTAATAGTTAGCGTCAACTCTTGAGTTGACGGAGTCTGTTGCAGGACAGAAGTCGCTTCAACTACTGAAGAAGAAACCCCGGTAGTGATAGGATCATCTTTAAGGATCTCTTGCGAGGTGGCAAAGATGTCGCTCAACCCTTCGAAAGTATCGTCCCTGCTCTGCTTAGCAATGCTAGTTTTTTCGGCTTCTTCGCCAGATTTCTGTGACAGTCGGGGAGATCCTTGGGGCTCTTCTTCCTCAGTAACCGGGGCAAGTTCGACAGATGGCCCCGCAACATCAACAGAAGTGGAGCACTTCACTAGCGAAGCCTCAGGAGTAGGTCCTTTTGGTATGGATGTGTCTGTAGAAACCAGGGCATCTGATGCTTTAGGTGGGGAGTCTGGAACCTCGCAGGGGTGTGTGGACCGAGAAGGGTGAAGAAGTCCGAATTGGTGAAGGAATTCGTCGTTCAGCAAAAATTTCATATCCAGCTCTTCAACCGGAACAGCTACAAGCCTCTCAAGAGTTGGCTTGTGACTGGGATCTTTACAAGGAGGGGGGAGCGCTGAAATAAAAAAAAATGATGATGAAGTTAACACTTGGCAATTTGAAATTCAAAAAATAGAAGAGCAAAAGGTAGATGCTCCTACTTCCTTCTCTTCACACAACATAAAACCCCGGGGGGCAACGGACATAGAAAAATTGAGTCAAAAACCCATGAGCGCTGTCTGGAAGACCGATGATCAATTTACGATTTCGAGCACTTCTCACGACAGTAATAGAGGGGTGATCTTTAGTCCTGGTGAAAGAGCATAGGAAGCAAATCTCGTCAAAGCTTGGGAATCGATCAAGCATCCTCCTGAATAGTACACACAACCCCATTAAAATGGCATAACCATTGGGGTGTAATTGGGATGGGGCGATGGCCAATTGACGAAGAAGTTGTTGGAGAAAATCATTGAAAGGAGGAACACCCCCACTCAGGCACATTTGTCGATTGACCGTTACAAAGCCAGGGGGTGCTATGTCAGCAGTGTTACTTCTCTCGGGAAGAATGGCATCTGATTCAGCAATGCCGAACTGAGCGCACAATTGGCGAAAAACTCTGTACGATAAAGTAGAAGAGGCTCTTTCGGGAGGATTGACTAGTGGAGCCAAAATAACAGTTGCCTCTCCAGTCTGAACCGTTGTATCTTCTTCCTGAGACGTCATTCTACACAAGCAACTGGATATTCAATTGTGAAGGTGCACGTTTCCTAAAAGTGTGAAGTGTCGTGCAAAACTAATAAAAATAGCAAGTAAATATAACTGGAATTAAACTAGTCGATGATTGATTGATTACAAAATTTCAGAACTTGTTAATATAAAGTTCAAGCATAATATTAGTGCAGGCTGGTCAGTTTCAATTGACTATTTCAGTGTTGCTTTAATATTTTACTTGAAATTGATGAAAGCACTTCGTTCACTCAATTTATTTGAGTTAATCATCTGTTATTAACTAATCTGTCATTTGACGTGGGCAGTCGATGGCAGTATATTTGTCCCATTTTTCTGCAAGTGTTGTGTTCAACAGGTTGATAGCATTAAAGTTAGAATAATCTATAAATAAACGCAACAAAGTTCGAGCAGTATATTCTGGCAATTCAAATTGGAAGTACAATCAAGTTTTGTCGACATCTTGAAGTTTACAAATTTTTGTTCAAGCCATTTAGTCACAGTCCAAAAATCCATTAAACCCTAAGTCGTTCATAACCTAACAGAGGTATGAAATTTGCTTAGGAAACAATTCGGCAGTAAAAGATTGTCCATGTGCTGAGTCGTCCACGACCTAAGGGATAAGTCATCCACGACCTAAAGGTTAAGTCGCCCATGACTTAAAGATTTCCTGCAAGTTAAGTCGTTGGCTCCTTAAAATCATTGGTCCTATAAGTCGTAAAGCATGGTAAGGAGGAAGGGATTCGGTTCAAAGAAATGGGAATTTCTCTAAGTCCTAGATCGGCCGCAACTCAAAGCTCATGTCGTATCTCGTTAAGTCGCGGAAGGTTATAACTTGCCCAAAAATGTTGGGTCGTATCCAATTTAGTATCTCACTTCACCCAATCGACAGACCCCCCATCCAATCAGAAACTCCTCATCCTCTTGACCCGTTAGCCCAATAACCTCTCAATCAACAACAACCCCAGTTCTGCCACACCACCGAATCGCCACAAATCACGAGTCGTCTTAAGTCAAATCAAACAAACTTTGAGTTCTTCGATGACCAATGCAACAATACTCGCACGGTTAAAGGGGGGAATCAGAGACGGAAGACAGAGCTCAAGAATTGACAATGATGATCAGCAATTAGAAAATGGGAAAATTGCTTACGTGATGTGAAGCTAAAGGTGGTTGAAAGAGAATCAAGCCAGGATCGCCGCAGGAAGCTCGGAGATATGCTAATGGCGGATACGACTTAGGAGATTGATAATAAGCAGAAAGAAATAAGAGAAAAGATTCAAGTCTTTTATACACCAAGATAGCGGAAATTGAAGCGGCACAAGCGAGTTAAGGTAAGTCGAAGCACACGACCTACGACTTAGGCGTGTGCTTCGAGGGGCAAATGTTAACCCCATTAAGACAACGAGTTAAGGCCTGGGACGATTTACGACATAAGATACTTAACGGATCAAGGGAAATCTATGGCTTAGCAAACCTCACAACTTAAGATGCGTAACGATTTAACAAGACAAAGCATGAACGACTTATGAATGGTACGACCTAACAGTTTAACGTGTTAAAGAAATGGCCAACTCAACGACTCAAGGGAGACAGCGACTCAATGGATCAAGGAGGTACACGATTTAGGGTCTCCACGACCTAACGAGCTAAGGTCCAGACGACTTAAGGAAGTCTACGGCTTAAGAGATGGCACGACTCAAGAAGGAAATAAGTTAACGACCTAAAGCTGTCTATGACATACGACCTAGCATGAGTCGTAAACGACTTAGGAAAACAAAGCGACTCACATCCCAGAGAAACCCGCGACTTAAAGCCTCTGCGACTTAAGATATGTCATGTCTCAGGGAAAGCTTACGAGTTAAGGAGCTAACGACCTAACAAGATTAAGATCTAAGCGACTTAGGTCTTGTCACGACTTAAGAAAGTCCACGACTTAAAGACGTTATGACCTAAAACCTCAGAGCCAAGATTTAAGTGTTGCCTCACTTTAAACCGTGACCTCTTAACTCGCAAACGAGTTAGGACTTATATCCAGATGAACGAAGAAAAGCTCAGAACCACTTCACTTACCCCACTGCCTGCTGACTCTTGGACCTTGAGTCGAGTGCGACTTACGACTCTACATGAGTCGTGCACGACTCATGACTTGAAAGAAAAATTACTGCCCAGGATCACACCTATAAATATGCAACCATCTCCAACGTTCAAAGGACTTTTGGATCATTCTCTTCGTGACATCAAGGCTCTACTATCTTCAAGAGAATCTAAACTCCATCACTTCAAACTCACGCAAGATTTTTTAGACCATACTTCGCATAAAGATTCGACATATCCAATCATGGATTCAAAGAACTCTGTCACGACGAAGTCTTCTCTAGCTACTTGTCTTTTTGAATTGAATTGGATTGTAATTGAAAGAGATTGTAATAAGTTGTAATCCAGTCAGCAATAAAAAGGATTGAAGTGGACGTAGGCTTGATCATAAGCCGAACCACTATAAAACTGCTGTTGTTTACTGTTTTTTCTGCAGTTTTCTGCTTATACTCTGTTCCCGAATCATCGGGTGGTGCTTTCACAACTACACTTTACACACCGGGGTGTTAGCGTTCAAATTTTAGCGTTAACAAAATTGATCGTTTATTTCCGTAACTCGCGCATATGATCGAATTAGCCTCCGGAACATGTTCCATTGTGTTCGGAACGTAGGTAAAACCTTATAATCGCCAAGCGGCATGTGTGATTTGGAGTTCGTTTGTTTAAGCTTGTTATTTGGAAGTTTTATTAATAAAATAATATAAATAAACGTTTATATTCACGTTTATCAAAGGAAACCCTAGCATTGTTTTCGGCCGCCACTTATATCGTTTAATGGCCGAAACATCATGATCTTCCTCCTTAATTTTCTCCACATCCAAGCTTTAATTCCAAAAACATCCAACTGGAAAGTCGACGAGCTCTCCGAGCTCTAAAGATCCAACGGTAGAGATGCAGTTCGGTGGGGTGTAGAGGCCTGGATGGGGCAACGTTCGTGAACGTCACACACGTTTTCTGCATGCGGGGGGAGAGGCCGAGCTGGGCGAGTCTTGGGCTGAAGAAAGGTGGCGCTAAGGGCTTCAACGTGGGCTAGGCTGATCGACAATTAATGGAGTATGGTAGAAGCGGCGTTCAACCCTAAATCGTGATATTGGGTTCGGTTTCTTCAGAAAAGCGCGCGTGAAGATGACGAGAGGGAAGAAAGTGATGGGCTGATTATGTTTTGGTAAAAATAATTAAAAAAAAAATTGTTTTCAAATTTATACTCAAACTTTAAAAAATCATATCTCGTGCGTTTCTTATTAGATTTCGATGAATTTGGCGACGCCAGAATCGCAACGACACGATCTACGCAGTGGAGCAATTCTGGAATCGTCCGAGCAAGTAAAAGTTTAGGTTAAATCGAGCATCGCTCGATTTAATTTAAATTTGAACGCTCGTCGAAAACCCAAAGTGAGTTATTCTCACACACATCTGGATACCAGTAATTTAAATTGCTAATATTTAGATATTTGATTGGTTGATTAGCTGAATATGATAATTATTATCAAATTAAATATATATTTATTTGTTGTGCTAATATATGTGGATGCAGTGAATAGGTTGGAGGGATCCAACTGGATTCCTCACAAATAAAAATTTTTACTTATATTCTGATATATATCTCATTGATATACCGTGATAAATTATTTTAGATCCTGTTATGCTATGCTCTATTTATATACAGTGTTAGATTAAATTGAAATTAAATTGTGATTGTGCTCTGATAGGGTGAATACAACCTGGGAATTTATTAAATTGGATTTAAAGGAAATTAGAGAAATTCTTAAGTAAAGAATTTAAAAGGAATTAAATTCAAGTAATTGGTTGATAATTTGAAGTGTTTAAAATTATGGTTTAAAAGGGGATTAAGAATTGTTAAAAATAATAGCGAGATTTATTTGCTATTATTTTTAAAGAATGGGAAGTATGTTTTCTCCTGGAAATTTTATTATGTTTTTAAGAAAAGATTTCAAATTTTAAATTTGCAGTTTAAATATGTTTAGAATATTTCAGAAGGAAATAGTGTTTTAAATTGTCTAAAGTGTATGTAAATATTTATTTATGTAATTATGGTAATTAATTATTTTTGAAAAGTAAAGTAGTATTAAGTTTTCAAAAAAAATTATAATATAAATATTTGATTTAATAAATTTATTTTAAAGGTTAATATAGTACTTAGGAAACCTCGATATGTTTCCTTAAGTATTATTTCAATTAAATAAAATCTAGAAGCTTTATTTTAAATATTTTAAACATATATTTGGAAGTTATTTCCAGGAAATAGTAATGTGTTTAACAATAAAAGGAGCTATTTTTACGGGATGAACGTAAAATTAAACTGGGATAAATCGTGTTGAATTGATAAAAAGAATTCTTTAGGTTATCCTAAACGGAAGTGTATTTCCCTGAAAGCCAAGTACGTTTAAGTAGATTTCTAAGTAAAAGATAAAGGTTTTAAATTTGATTTCAAAGGAATGTTTTAAGAAAATTCTTATGTAGGTTGCAAAGATTTCAAAAGTAAATATTTACTAAAGTAGTTATAGTAATAATTAGGTAAGGGTCAATTGGCATTATGTTTTAAAGGGATATTATTAATATTTATGTTTGTAAAATGGTTATGATTCAAAGATAATTAGTTAAAGTTTTATTTGAAACTTGTATAGAATTTCATAGCTTTATTTAGAAATCTAGTATGACTTAACTTTATTTTAAAGATAATAGTTTATATTTTATTAAGTAGTTTTATTCAAGATATTTCTAAAGGATATATATTTTTTAAATCAAGTATATATGAAGTTTTAATATAAATGTTTAATGTATTTTCAAGAATAAAGTATTTAAATTATTTTAAACCTTAAACATTGGTACTTGGATGTTTTCAGAGGAAGTAAAGATTCGAGATTTTTCTCCATGGAAAGATTTGGGGTTTGCAAACTGTTTCAAAAGGGTTTGAAAAGGAAATTATATCTTGCAAGGATATTTTTGAGGAAATAAATAATTGGGCAATTATTTATTGTGTGATGGATATTTGTAAATGTTAATTGATAGTTAAATCACCGACTATGAATATTGGACAAATGAGTTGATCGTTTCGAAGAGACAGGGATCGAGATTAATTTCTCGATAACCACTTCGATCCGGTCTGTACGTTTTCGTGGGAAGACGAGTTCGAAGTTGAAGATGGAGCGGTGAAGTGCAAGGGCTAGTCGCTACTAACCCTGAGGATATTTTCAAAATGGATGTAGTAGGAGTAGTGCCTTCGGTTCCGTTCGAATCCGGGACGGACTTTTATGGATGAATGCTTTCGGAACATCGTCAGGTGGACGATGGGCATTCTAAGGGATATGTTCTAAAAGGTAACTCTTAGCCTCAAGCCTCATCAACCGGGAATGACTAAAAATCAGGGGTTATGCAGCAAGGCTTAGTGGGCATCACCAATTTCCGGGTAAGGCCATCCCTGTCTAGATGTCCCTTTTTATTTGGGCTTAGTGGTGCGGTTGTTGATCCCAACTGTGGGGTGATCTTACTCGGGATTATCTAGTAAGGGATAGTCCGGGCCTTATGTTGCAGGGGAGTTAGGGTGGCTCCTCGATACACTGATCTAGATCAAGTACTGTGACAGGTGGTACCCCAGTGCGTAGTTATTAGTTGGAAATCCATTCTCCCTACGCGCCTTTTTCGAGTTTTGTTTGTATTACCCACTTTATGGCTAGTAGCTGGAAATTTATAGATTTAACAATTTCGGCTATTTTATAAGTATTTGTAGGATTTCTATAAAAAGTGTTTTAACTATCGTAAGGTAAAAACCCGACATGTTTATTTGTGGCGTGGCCTTACGTGATGCTTCTATTTTCAAAAAGGATTTTTGAAACTTTAATAATCAATTTGGGTGCATTATTATCAGCTGGTATTCCAGACTGACTCGGGTGTTATTTCATTATAATGCTCGGGTCAGACCGAGTATTATATATTCAGGACAGGATGCTATGGAGCAGAAGAGGAGCTGGAGTCCGAGACGTATTATCCGTACTTGTATATATATCCGCTGCTGTGATCGTTTGAGATTGACAGACTGGTAATTGTTGTTTGTTTGTGATTCTCTGACGATGTAATATATAAACAGATATAGTTTACATTTTGTGTACAGCTCCATTATTGACTATTATATTTATTCCACTGCGGTGGTTAGATTCTGATATTGTTTAGTTCCTTCTTTCTTTTTCCTCAATAATCTGTCTTTTTCGGCACTTGTTCGTTGGCATATCATACTATGGGGTATTTTTTGTCGACTTTCATGGGTCGATAAGGGCGGGTCATTACAGCAGGAGGCTTCAGCGTTATAGAAATTAATAGTGGTCAGTTGTGTTGGTATCTCTGTATTGTTTTGAGTTGTAATAACTAGACAGGTGTATATAACTGCTATGTGATGTATAATCTGTGTAACTCTGATAATGGTTGTATACTATGTAATACTTATGTTATTAATATAATTTATCCATTCCACTATTGAGATTCTAATGTTGTTTCTTCTTTCTTCTCTATCTTTTCTCTTTTCTATCCCTTTCTTTCTTATTAATGATGTGTCTGTGGAATGAATGGCGGGTCGTCTCAGGAATGGAGGCTTTTCCTACTTTTCCCTTATCATTTTCCTCCTTCTTTTCCTAACCTTTTATTTTTCTAATTGGTTTATTAGCTAAGGAAAATCCTAAATCTAGTTATAAACCTCATTTTTTGTTATCCCTTTATGTTACTTTATTTAATTTACCTAATAAAATTTTCAAAACAATATTTGTCAAAATTAGAGTCATTACAACCGTTCTTATCCATACAACTTAACTTACTTTCTTTTGCAATCCCAATAATACAAACTCTTATTGTAGCGGCCTAGAAATTCGAACACTTCATCTTCGAGTATCGAAACATTCTAAAATATAGTTAACTATTATAAATGGGATTTTATAACCTTATTAAAAATTAATTAATTAATAATGATAAGAAACTTATTTTTGAATTTTTTTACAAAAATATATTCTTCAAAGAAAAGCTAATATTGTGACCGAAAATCTGTTTATCGGTAAACGGCTTTTTGATCGATATAAGTTGTTCAAACTCTTTTGCACTTGTATAGTGTTCAAATGAACACATTAGCAACTAACTAACACACACTTATTTTCATTAAGCAATGGAAGGTTTCAAAAGGTTCTAAGTGGATAAGAGTTATTACGATGTAAGGGTATAAGGGTCTTTTCTTAATGAAGTGAGAAAAAGGAGAAGTGATGGAAGGTGAGCCTTCCAAGACATGGTTGGAGGTTTTGAGAACAAGGCTAAAAACAGCATTCTTGAGCCTACACAAGGAGAGTTATAAACTTTTATAATATTCACAAATTCACAAAACAAAATGTAGGCTACTTTATTGTCATCTCTAAATTTTTAAAGAATATTTTTTATAAAACAACTAGTTAACTCAAACTTTGCAACAAGCCTTAGGACAACATTATAACACCTTCTACCTGGTTTGTTTTGGAAGAAGATAAGCCACACTCACATTATACAAGAAGGCTGCGACTAAAGGAGTGTGGAGGAGGCAAAAGGAAAGTGAAAGCAAGGAGATGTAGGAAGGAAAGGTGGTTGCAAGGATGAGGTTAGGCTTGGGTGCTTGGATCTTGGTTTTTTATTTGCTTAAAGGTGAGTTAACAAACCTCTTTGGATGAAAATATAGTACACATATGTCTGGGTTAGATTGTGTTTAAGTTATTTATATTGATAGTGACATATGTTGAAATATTGGTTCTTGTTCTTGCTTTGAAAACAAGTGGCATATGTAATTCATATATGGACTTGACCGGACTAAAAAAACTTGAATTAGCTTGTATGACATATGGCATAACCTTGAAACAAAGAACATAGGTTATAGATAGACTTCGTTTTAGATTGGACTTGAATTCATAAGTGCACTTATAGCGATTATTGCTATGGATGCACTTTAGGATTATCTTATTTTGGCAATTTCTATGGTACTTTATAGAGAGATCCTCAGAGGTTTTTCATCATATTTATAATATTTTATATGTATGTTTGTAGTAATAAAATTTTTGGATGATAAAAGTTTAAGTATGATTTTGAAAAGTGGGTAAAACTTCATTTGTGCAAAACTGTTCTGTTTAGCCTTTATTTTTTAGACGTTAAAGTTCTGAAAAGATATTTAAATTTAAGTATTTTGTTTCATTATTTTTACAAGTCTTTACCAGCAATTATTAGAGTATTTTAAAAGTATTTGGAAATTTTTATGAATTTTAAAGAATTAGTTATGAATTTTTAGAGAAGTGGTTTTTACAAGGAAAACTTGTTTTTCCAAATTTTAAAGATTTTATTAACCTTTTATTTTCAAGTCATATTATGAGTAAATGTTTTAAAACCTATTTCAAGGTTAATAAAGTACTTTAAAAGTATTTTTAATTATACATATATTTTTGGGAAATGTGTTGACTATTTTATATCTTATGTAATAAATATCTTCTAAAATGGTTCATTTAATATCTAGTTTTATAAATAAATTGCTATAAATATGTTATCATTTGAAAAAGGATTTTTAAATTATAAACAAAAGCTTTAGAAGGGCTTAGAATTTTCTTAGTGGCTGAATGGTTTTTTTATTTAAAATTACTTGTTTGAAAATTAATTAACTATGCTTAACACTAAAAGGAGACGAAATAGGCTTATCCATTTGTGAGAGTTATGATTAATATTCGAGTAGGGATATGAGCAATAGACCTTTAATCTACCGGCTTTCCTCTTGACCAAGGAATAGTTAAGGGGAGAATGTCAAAAACATGTTAACCGTGTTGATTTCTTACTTTTTTATAGAAATGATTAATAATATACTTAGCACAAAAAGCCGACGAGGTAGACTTATATATTTTTGAGATTCAATAATGAAGTGTCAAGGCATGGCTTTGATATGTAACTAGTGCTCTAACTTAGCTAGCTTCAATCTTGGATGAGGAATAGTTAAATTGAAATGTCAGAAATGAGTTAAATATATGAATATTGATTTATTTAAGCAATTGTTTGACTAGATAGTCGATTAGCCGATATCGAACTTGACAAAATATAACTTGAGGATTATCAAAAGGCTTCGCAATTTCATATCAATCAGAACACATGGGGAGGAGCATTGGTATGAAGCGTCTTTAGCTTCGCTTACTTCAAAGAGAACCAATATTGAGTTAACCAGAAATTCATCTATTGGTTTTGGAGCATCTGGTGAGTGGAAAATTTGTACTTATATGGGATGACTCGAATTTGTAACCACTTCAAAACCTTATACACAATATATGTTCTGGAAACATCAAGTGAAATTCTATAGAGTTGAACTATATATCCGAAGGTTAAGTTCAAGGGATAGGTCAATGTTAACATTTCAAACGATGCCATCGTATGAGACGTCTATCTTATGCGGAATTCCAAGAAAGAGGACACCGTTACCCTTCGTCAGAGGACTTATGCAGGAATCTATGTTGAAATTCAAAATCCTTAGAGATTCTTGAATCCATGTGGCAATTTGCGATCTGTTTAAGATAAAGGAATCTATTTGGGGATTCGTGTGCTGCTCCGGTGATGAAGACTCGTGTGAAAGATGTTAAACATGGCCTCGGCAATGGAAATAACTAAAACTAGAGTAGAATGCACAATCTTAGGTTTAGCGTATCGATGAGTATATGTAACGACACAGAATTTTAATCATTTAAAATTAGAATATTTAATTGATTTTAAATATTAAAAATTAATTTTTATAAGTTAAACAGCTGGGATTTCAAATGTAACGAATTATTTGATTGTTAAATTGTTGAATTTGATATTTGGAATTGTTTGGATAATTGAATCCTAAATTTAATATGAATAAAAACTATTACGAAAAGTCAATTTAAATTCTATTTAAATAAAATAAAGATAGTAAACTTTTAATTTGATTATAAGTGTTTTAAATTGATTTAGAAATTACTCTTTTTAATTAACATTTAAAAATAGCTTTTTGGGTCAATGTCTTAGATTTCAATGAAACCAGTTTCATCAGATCCGTACTGGTGAATTATTATATGCTATTGAATTTCGTGGCGACCGGACGTCTTGTTTGGTCGGGCGAAATCGAAACATGTAGTGATTATTTAAAGGAATTTAAATTAAATTAATTTGATTTTGAAAAGCTATCTTCTGAATATAATGGAATTGGGTCCCGATGTATATTCTATTATGTTCAAAATAGGGGTATAAGATATAGAACGCCAGGCGGAACACTTTGTTTAGAGTTCAAAATTTTCGTGGATGAATAAAGCTGCGAAAATTTTCTATATAAGGCCCTCAACCTTCCCTTATTTGCAAACCCTAGCTTGTAATTTTTTTTAGCCGCCATTAAAATAAAACCATCCAATGGTCCATATTGGTCGAAGCCTCTAGTGCCAAATTAACCAACGACTTCAACTAGGAAAACATAGAGAGTGTCGATATGAAGCTGATTTAGTTGGATTGTCGAACGACGAACTGAGTTGGTGGCAAAGTGCCTCCATTTGAAGCAGAAAATATGGTTCGGTCACCATTTTTGCCATGCGCGCGTGGAGTAGGCGAGGGTAATGCAGCAGTTGAGGCAGCACGGGAGGACTTGGTCGGTGGCGCGTTCGTCGTAGTGGCACGATTTGGAAACGAAACAAAAAAAACGCGCGCGAGCCTGTTACAAGAATGAGCGAGTAGAGGGAAGACAAGAAGAAGTGTGAAAGGTTTAAATTAGTTCAAAATTTTATTTATTAAGTTAAATACATTTTAATCGTCGATAACATTTAAAAAATCATAAATTTCTCGTACGGGGTCGGTTTTTTCAGCTCTTTCATTTCTTCACAAAATAAAACGGGTTTATAAGTCATAGCCTCGTATCCTTTCTCTACAAAATTAGCTTAAAATAGGTGAACTCTAGTAGACATGGATGTGAGAAATATTAGTGGAATATAACAACATGATGATGGCATTAACAAAAGTCTCTACATCAAATGGTTGCAAATCATCGGTCCCTTCACCAATTCCCTTAAATTTTATTAGGATACCCAATCTTCTACTACGCTAACTTGTAACTAAATAATATGTGGTTCAAAAATAATAAATAGATGATTAGAATTAGAATGCAACACAACCTCATTTAGCAAAGCCATCCATTTTGGTTAATATCAGTCCAGTAATTCCAACAACCTTATCAAAATAACAGTACATAAATGCAAATTTTAAATTCAAACCATTAATCTTCATATATAATATTTCATGCAGCTAATCTCTTAAACAAAATTGAGCAGATTCATCAATGTTGCATTATGCTATGAAGTTCTAAGTATAGGCCTGTATCAAAACATACCGAACACAGATGTTAATCCTATGTATTTAAATCCATAATAAACCAATGGAAATTTTTTGAAATTTCCATAAAGATAGAATTGGGGGGAGGTATACACATGTATTTTATCTTACCTAAATTTATCCATGTAATAACAAACTATTTCCCACAACATACACTATAGTAGCATGTACAAAGCGATTATATGTTTTGAGCATGCCACCACGAAATACACAAGAAGCCAATTTTGAACCAGTTGAATGAGTTCAATTCTAGCCATAAATAACTTGATTGGAAGTCAACGGTCTAAATCAGGAGGTTGACGTTAGAAACTGGGTACTATATTTCATTATATTGTCATATCTACATACTAAATTTTCTTTTGCTTTCTATGTTATATATTTTATCATCACTTGAAGACCACAATCGTAATTTAGGAAAAAACTAAAATCCAGACCAATAATTTTGACCATAATATATCTGTAAACGATTTGTTTATCTTGAAAATAAGATACCTCGAATAGATGCAGATGACCTACATCCTAGGCTTGATCAATATCAAAATTTTGATCCAGAACTATTGACTCTTTGATAAGAAATATTCTTCTTAAGTCATTTGTATTTTGTGGTTCCAATATAAAATCTGAAGTAGCATCTCCTGCACAGCCTGCTTTTGGAGACAAAACTATGTCCAATTTAAGTGGTAAAAATATTGTGCTTATATCAGAAAGTTAATACTGACCGGTACTATTGGTGCTACCTTGCTTGGCAGGTTATGATTATTCCATTGACCTTCTAAACTCCTCATCCATTTGCATAGCCTTTACCATTGAAAAAATGATTCTATCTAGTACTATTGGTGCTGTCTTGCTTGGCAGGTTTTGATGGCTTCATTAATCACACTGTGAGAGTAAGAGATGAGTGGAGGGAGTTGATTGCTGTCTATAGTACTTAGATTATCAAATCAAAATGCAATTCATAATTTAAAATTCACAGAACAAAAAAAATTAACATTACAAGGCAATAAAAGTGCAATTCAAACTAAAGGGCAAACATGAATCAAACAACAATCAATTTGATTAGGATAATAAAATCAAGTCGATTGGCATAAACAATAACTGAATTATAAAATGTAATTTGAATTTGTGATTTATCTAGATCTTAGTTTCTTTACTAGGAGCGCTAATTCGATTCCATGGACAGAATAGATGCAGTACCGGAGGAGAAACCTATGAAAGGGAGGACCTAAATTGTGAAAAGGAAGAACTAGATTGGTGACTCGGATCAAAGAAGAGGGTAGGGGAGTAGTGTTCGTTAGAGAGGAAGACGAGGTGTAGTGTTGATCGTTAAGTTTTGTAGAAAGTAATTAGGATGTTTGAGAGCGAAAAAATAATTGGGAGAAAGCGGAAAAGTAATTAGGGCGTTCAGATCATTCCCAATGATAGGGCTGCTAGGGATTGATTCGAGGCAATCGACCTCCAAAGCAATCAATATCGAGAAGAAAGCACACAACTTGTGCTTCCCCTTAGCTGGCCAAAATAAGGCCGGCTAAAGGGATAAGGTATGGATTGCAATCCACACCCGTTGGATTGCAATCGACAACGAGGTGTGGATTGCACCGTCCACTTAGCCGGCCTTATTTTGGTCGGCTAAGGGTACAGAGCACTGCCAGCCATAAATTAGCCTGCTGTGCTCATTTCTTCCCATTCCTTCTTCCTCCTTTCTCCTTCCGCTCGTCATTTCTTCTGTCGCTCGCAAACATCCGCTTTCCAGAAAAATGAGAAGAGCCTTCCAGAGACTTCGAGGTAGCAGCAGTCGCGGCGTAGGAAATGTTCCACTGTGCGTGAAAAATGCGCCTGCATAAGGTAGCGCACCCCGCACCACCCACGTTCGTTAAAGGGCGAGGAAGCATGGTGGTTAGACGAAGACGTGTAGGGAAAAATACAAGAGCTGCAGTTTTCGACCCTACATCGACCAAAATTTGGGTTCGGACAAAAATTTGGTCAATTTCTGGATACTGCCAAACGAAAAAGTACACGTTAGCACATATTCTGATAGTTCCGTAAGTTAACTACCTCTACCTTTTCTTATTAGTTCAAATTGTACAATGAAAATTGAATACGCAAAATGTTTTAACTTAGGCTCATCGTGAGCGCATAAGTGGATCTTGGGTTAGCGTAATACGGCTTTATAGGATTATCCGAGATTACGATACCGATGGCATTATACATGCTTTGCAATGAGACATAGGATTTGTAGACTTTCTGAGTACGTAATTACACAATTACTATTTATTTAATTATTGATGTCTAGGGTTTAAGTAATGCTAAATTGCTTTAATAGGTATCGATAATTTATTAAATTTGGATGTTTGGTTATGCGATGCTTTAGCCGCATGTTGGTGGAAGACCATCATACCTTTCATTTTAGTTATGCAGAGCTGGGTATTACACCATTAGACGTTACTATGTTGACCGGTATCGGCATTGGTCGGGGGGAGACCTTATCTTATGATGAGGAATACCGGCATTTTCATCGTTTATCTAGTGTTATTCCACATTTTGATTTGCATGACGGACTGTCATCCAAACTGTAGCTTAGAATCTCTTACATTAGGCAAGCAATATTGGAATTGATATATGTACATAGGTTTCATAACCGCTTAGAGATAGCTCGACATCTATTTTGTACATGATGGGGAACCTATTCTTTACAAATGCATCGAACACCATTTCGGCCGATTATGTAGCAGCTATAGCGGAGTTGTCATTTAATAGTTTGGTCGCATATGACTAGGGGACTCCAATATTAGCGTATTTGTATCACTCTCTGGATCATCAATGTGTTGTTAGGGGTAGATCCTTGTCCATTACATTGTTTTGGGAGGTTTTACAGTACTAGTACTATGAGTACTTTCATAACATGACTTATCCTACTTTGGACTCCACATAACCCCTTTTCTTTCCCCGAGTTAGAGCAGGGGCACGAATAATCGCAGAATGGTGCAAGGAGGGGAGGCACGCCGTATTTTTGTAGTGGCCCGAAATTAGATCGAGTTATGTACCACACGAGAGAGCTTTTTTGGCATCCGTACGATGGATCACCTTTTATGACCGACCCCATTGCAGTGCATGCTGGTTTCCTATCTACGAGACATTTTCCACTAGGTTCAGCGCCAGCCAGCCTAGGATGCTACTGGTTCCTCGGTAGGTGTAGTTGGAGACAGACCTTAGATGATGATTTCGTTCCCGATGGTCCATATCCGGATACTCCGTTTTTGAGGGTTTATGATAGCGCTGCATTATATCAGTATGCAGGAAAGTGGTGTTCCGCAAATTACTTCATTGTAATGAATGTAGATTATGTATCCTTTTGGCATCGCTTTTACACTCCATCTCATATGGAAACATTTGTTCATGATGCATCTCTTGATTTGGTTGGGCCCTCAGGCATACGTAGTTTTGTTGCCCCTTCTATTTTTCCCGATCTTCCACAAAGTACTCAAGTATATCATGCTCCACAACCCTCCAAGGTAGGAGGTTATGGTTGGATAGTAGGTGTTCCGACAATATCTGTGGTTGATAGATATGTTGATATTCCTTGGCCAGAGATTTCCCAGTATCAAGATCCAGTAGCAATTTCGTATGAGATTTTCTTTCAGATGTAGTTGGGACTCCACCAGGTCATGTACGTCGAGCATCGACATAGTGTATATGAATTAACTGCTCGTATTAAGAAGCTTACTATAGCTGATAAGAAGCGATATCATCCTACAGCTAGAGTAGCTGACGACGACGATGATGATGATGGTTGTGTAGCCAATCTTTTTGACGATCGGTATTAGTGTTATGAGCCTTGGTGTTAGCATGTACTATTGTACTATCATTGTTATATATTATGTAGCAGAGTTTGTACGATTGTATTTCAGTGGTTTATATGCAGTAGTAGTTGTTGTATATGAGTATTATCATTGTTATGTATTGTGTATCAGAGTTTGTATGATTGTATTATCGGTGATTTGTATGTAGTTGCATTGGTTGTATATGATTATTATCATTGTTATGTACTCTGTAGTAGAGTTTGTATGACATATAGGTGGTTTGTATGTGGTAGTTGTGGTTGCGATTGAGTATTATTATTGTTATGTATTGTGTATCAGCTGTGGATTTAATATTTTGCTTGCATATGTGTAAATCACTACTTGAAAGAACAAACATGTATGTGTTTATTCTTTCAAACCTTTGTGGATGATTGAAACGTGTGTGATCACAAGACACTTGATTCATGAGACGTAGATCATGAACTTTCTATATAAGGCAGCTTTCTATATTGAAAATTCACAACAACTTCATTTATTCTCACCTTCTTAAGTAAGCTTGAATGTCGAATTAAAACTAAACGCTGGTGATTATTTTGTTCTAATCAAGTCTTACATAGAAACTGACCGTAGACACGTGGAAGAGGAGAAAGAGCAAGGTTTTTGGACCATTCTAAACGAGACTTTTAATAGTCATCCTAATTGCAGATTAATTCGAAGGATTTTGAAAACTCGCAGCATTTTTGTAACATTTACAAGGGCATGTCGACGATACAGACAAGTTATAAATGCGGTAAAAGAAGAAGATTTATTTCAGCTAACACGAGCCACATACAATTCCTGTTATTCGTGGGATTATCACGTTGATTTTGTACGTACAATCTATGGTTTAGATATATTAGAAAATTTGAATGAAATATGGGTTGGTTAAGTATGTTTGTTAAGTTTATTACCTTCTGTTTGTTGTTTCGACAATCAATAATTTAAATGTAATTTCAAATTCCAGTAAATTTTTCATTCTCATAACCTACTCCACACTTAACATAATAATCATATATAAACAGTTGGAAATCATCAACAACAACACATAACTTAAGAAAAGAACAAATAACATCTTTCACTGAAATCAAACAGGACAATTAACCAAAGAAACCACGAGAATAACATATTAAAAGAACTATAAAGCAAACATGACAACAGATGATTAAAAAATTGCCTTCAACCACCAAATAAGTTAATTGAACCCAACGTCCTTTGAATCATCTGAATTTGTTTTTCAAGTTCATTGGCATAAACTACTACACGATGAGGAAGATGATCGTCTAGCCATTACCAAAGGCCACAAGCATCGGGAGAACTGCGGCATTTATAATGACGGCGACTAATATCTGTTCCGTTAGGCACAACAGCGTATAGAACAGAAACCCCATAATTATAGTATATCTCATTAGAGTTAACCTCTTTATTTGTTTGGGGTAGTTGGTGTCGTATTCCATTTCTTTGAGCTCTATTTCTGTTATGGCTACACCGATCTTGTCTTTGACGTCGTCCATTGTCTAGCAAAATGCGCTCTGCACTTGCATCTCATGCTCTCTTACATCAACGTTATGTCTCTCCTCCATTTCAATATACCACTCGGTCGGTGGTTGCAGGGATGAGGTATTCGATGGGCTATTGTGCTCTAAAGAATCTTCGTATGAATATGATGCAGCGCAAACTACAAAATCACAAGACTTAGGTCGCTCACGACCTAAGGAAGAAGTTTTAGGTCGCTCATGACCAAATGAAAAAGCTTTAGGTTGTTCACGACCTAATGGAGTGAAGGGTAACGAGCTAGGTAACGTAGATGGCACAGTGGAAGCCAATGAAGGTCGCTCGCGACCTAACCGGGAACCAGAGGGGGAAGTTGTACTGAGTTCGCGATCTAACGAGCTTGCGAGTCACGACCTAAAAGAGCCACGACCTAGCGACTTACAAGTTAACAAGAAAACTAAGCAAGCCAAACTATTATTGTCATTGCCAGCGACCTACGACCTAGTTAGGTCGCATAAAATGTCCTGTTGTTAAGACAAGATAGGTCGTCCACGACCTTATCAAGCTACGACCTATGTTAGGTCGCTCAATGTTATGCCGCATCCCATCTCCTTATGTCGTTCAGAGATTCAGTCGCTCAGGCAGTGTGTCGCTGAAGCCTTTCTGGAGCCGAGCTACTTTAAGTCGTAGGTCGTGTAATTTTGTTTATACTGTGTTGTACTTAGGTCGTGTTAAGTCTTGTCATTTTTAAGTCGTTAAGACGTGTTATTTTAAGTCGTGTATCATTTGTGTGTTGTAACTGTTAAGTCGTGGGGTTGTATAGGTCGTAACCCGTGTGTTTTTAGGTCGTTTGGGTCTGTTAAGTCGCCTGATGTTGAGTCGTTCGTTGATAGGTCATGGCCGACCTATGCTAAGTCGCGCAGATGAGTCGTGTACATATTGTAAGCCTATAAATAGGCATGGACGGGTCGGTTGTAAAAAGGGGGTTATTTTTTTGGAATAAAATTCTTGTTTGTTAGCTTTGTGCTTTCATTAAATCGGTAGTTGAGTGTGAACTCCTATCTCCACCTTCGACATTCGTGTGCGCTCGAATCTTCGATCGTTGAAGCTCATTCGCGGAATCAAGTGCGCTTGATCAACGCTCGAAGAATTGTAAATCTCTTTTCACGGTGTCGTGCGCGACCAACGTGTCAGAGATAGCTTGAATTCGGTATCTTCGGATCAACGAATTTGGGCATTTCGGTATTTCTCAATCCACCGATTGCTACTTTCACAGATTCATTAGTTTTTCGTATATCCGCTACGTCAGTTTAGTATCAGAGCTAGAATTAGCCAATCATAGCTAAACCGAGTCTTGGAGCCGAGTTTGAAGTTTGAGTTGAGAAGTATTCAAGCCGAGAGTTTGAAGTTGAAGTTCATCTTGTTGAAGTTTTGAGCCATGCATTTTTTTTTTGAAGTTGAAGCCGAGATAAGTGAAGAGGCCGTGCATTGTTATTCAAATTTGGACTGAAATTTTTGAAGACTGTTTGATTTGTCGAAGTATTTGTGATTGTGTAATCGTGCCGCCAAGAAGAGCTAACCGCCATCAAAATATTGAAGCATTGTATAGAAGAGAATAGGCCGATCAAATGGAACAACGCATGCATGAAAAGTTTGATGAAGGAATTGGTCGATTAGAAAGAATGATGTTTGAAATGAATCAAAGTAGAAGAAGAGTTTCACCTGAATCGAGCCATGGGGGAAATAGAATTTCACCACATTCAGACCGAGAGAGGAGAGAAAGTCAAGATCATAGAAGTGCTGATAATCGTAGTAGGAATGTTGATGATCGTGGTAGGAGGAATGAAGATCGAAGGGATGTTGGTGGTAGAAGTGGAAGTGGTAGAGATGTTGGTGGACATGATCGACAACGATGTACATCAGATTTTGATGAAGAGTTGGATGGTGATAAAGGGAGTGTTCATTACCGAGATCGAGAGCAAGGACGACGTCAGTATCAGGAAATAGATGATGATCGACGTTGGGAATCGGGGATGAAGATGGAAATTCCAGAATTCAAAGGTGGAATGGGTGCGGAATAATTCTTGGACTGGTTGTCTAATGTTGAAGAAATCTTTAATTTTAAGGAGGTTCCGGAAAATCATCGAGTGAAGTTGGTTGCTACTAGGTTGAGAGTAAGAGCTATGTCGTGGTGGCAGCAAACTAAACGTACACGAGAACGGATGGGAAAGTCGAAGATTGTTGCTTGGGATAAGATGAAGAAGCTAATGAAAGCTACATTTTTACCTTACAATTATCAATCACTTATGTATCAGAGGTTGCAGAATCTGAGGCAAGGGACAAAGACTGTTAGTGATTATGCTGACGAATTTTATCAACTGATTGCTCGAAATGACATTATGGAGACAGAGGAACAGCTGACTGCTAGGTTTATTGGAGGGTTGAGAATGCAGATACAGGATATGGTGAATATGTTTGATCCTAGATCTGTTGTAGAAGCACATCAGAAAGCGTTGGCTTGGGGGAAGCAGGGAAGACGTGGATGTGGTGTGTTTACAAGTTCCAATATTCAAAACAAAGGTGCTAGTGGGAATTCCAATGTTTCAAAAGCTGTCAGTAAACCAGTTGTGAATTAAGTAGCGAAGGCGAAGGTCAACAATAGTTTCAAATGTTACAATTGCGAAGAAGTGGGCCACAAGAGTAATGAATGTCCGAAGCCGAAGAAACGAACTATGATTGCTGAAGTTGAAGGTGAGGATGTTGGGGAAGGTTATTCTAGTCCAGTTGAGGAGGATGAACATGATATTGCGTCAGGAGATGAAGGATGTAATCTTATGATGAGGAGATCTTGTTTGATACCGAAGCAGGAAGAAGAGGCTAGTTGGTTGAGGAGTAACATCTTTCAGTCAACTTGCACTATTCCGGGAAAAGTTTGTAAATTTGTGATTGACGGGGGAAGTTGTGACAATATCATTTCTACTGAAGCTGTGAGGAAGTTGAATTTGAAGACGGAGAAGCATCCGAATCCTTACAAGTTAGCGTGGTTGAGAAAGGGAGGAGAGGTGAAGGTGGACAGGCGAGTTCATGTTCCATTTTCTATTGGGAAGAAATATAAAGATGAAATTTGGTGTGATGTTGTGGAAATGGATGTTTGTCACTTGCTTTTGGGAAGACCATGGCAGTATGATCGAGCAGTACAGCATGACGGTCGGACCAATAGCTACAGTTCTATGTTTGAAGGTGTTAAGATTATTTTAGTTCCTAAGAAGAGACAGCAAGGAGAAAGCAAATCAGAAGAGATTGAGGAGCTGAAGACTCTGTTGACTTTGAAAGAATTTGTCGAAGAAGTAGAGGAGAGTCCAGAGGTATTTTGTTGATTGGACGTGAAACGACTGAATTTGTTGAAATCCCAGAGGAAGTAAAGCCAATATTGGAAGAATTCAGTGATGTGTTTCCTGAAGAGTTGCCAACGGAATTGCCACCGTTGAGGGATATTCAACATCAAATTGATCTTGTGCCAGGGGCAGTATTACCACACAGACCACATTACAGGATGAGTCCTTAGGAGCATGAGGAACTGAGAAGGCAGGTGGAGTAGTTATTAGAACAGGGGCGTGTTCAGGAGAGCTTGAGTCCTTGTGTAGTGCCAGCTTTATTGGTGCCAAAGAAGGATGGTTCGTGGAGGATGTGTACGAACAGTCGGGCTCTAAACAAGATCACTGTGAGATACAGGTTTCTTATGCCAAGGTTCGATGATTTGATTGATCAGTTGAGTGGGGCTGTTGTGTTTTCAAAGATTGACTTGAAGAGTGGATACCATCAGATTCGTATAAGACCGTGTGATGAGTGGAAGACTTCTTTTAAAACTAGAGAAGGTCTATACGAATGGCTGGTTTTGCCGTTTGGTTTATCAAATGCACTGAGTACTTTGATGAGAGTGATGAACCAGGTTTTCAGGCCATTCATTGGGAAGTTTGTAGTAGTTTACTTTGATGATATTTTGATCTATAGTGGGAGTATGGAAGAACATGTCCAGCATTTGCGTGAAGTACTGTTGATTCTACGACATGAGAAATTTTATGCTGCAATAAAGAAGTGTGTGTTTATGACACCCAGTGTTTTGTTTTTGTGATATGTTCTATCGAAGGAAGGCATTCAAGTGGATGAGAGTAAAGTGGAAGCCGTCAGGAGTTGGCCACAGCCCAAGACAATTACTGAAGTAAGGAGCTTTCATGGGTTGGTATCTTTTTATCGAAGATTCATTCCACATTTTAGCAGTGTGATGGCACCTGTAACCGATTGTATGAAGGGAAAGAAGTTTGCATGGTCAGAGGAAGCAGGGGTTGCTTTTGAGAAGATCAAGACACTATTGACGTCAGCACCAATACTAGTTTTGCCGGATTTTCAGTTATTGTTTGAGCTACATACTGATGCATCTAAAGTTGGGATTGGAGGAGTATTGCGTCAGAGTGGAAGGCCAGTTGCTTATTTCAGTAAGAAGTTATCTGGAGCCAAGTTGAGATACAACACTTATGACGTTGAGTTTTACGCAATTGTTCAAGCAGTGAAGCACTGGAGACGTTATCTGTTTCAGAAGGAATTTGTTCTTTATACGAATCATGAAGCTTTGAAGCATTTGCAAGGGCAGGACAAGATTTCAGCGAGGCACGCTTCATGGATCGCTTATTTGCAGCAGTTTACTTTTGTTGTGAAACACAAGTCAGGAGTGATGAATCGTGTCGCTGATGCTTTGATCAGGAGGAATCATTTGTTGACAACAATGAAGGTTGAGGTGACAGGGTTTGAATTATTACCAGAGCTGATTGAAGAAGATCCTTACTTTATGAAATTTGTTGAAAATGTCAAGGAGGGGAGTGCTGATGAATTTGTGTTGGTGGATGGTTTCCTGTTTAAAGGAAATCAATTATGCGTACCAGATAGCAGCTTGAGAATGAAGATTATCAAGTAGTTGCATGAGGAAGGACATGTAGGACGGGATCGTACGTTGCATTTGATTTCTCAATCTTACTTTTGGCCGTCAATGAGGAAAGAGGTTGAATGGTTTGTGGAGAGATGTCATGTTTGTCAAGTCTCGAAAGGGACAGCTACAAATGCTGGATTATATATGCCGTTACCTGTACCGACTAAACCTTGGGTTGAGGTGAGCATGGACTTAGTTTTGGGTTTGCCTAGAACTCAAAGGGGTAACGATTCATTTATGTGGTGGTTGACCGATTTTCGAAGATGGGACATTTTGTTGCTTGTATGAGATGGCAGATGCAGTTCATGTGGCACAGATGTTCTTCAAAGAGATCTATCTTCTACATGGTTTACCAGAATCTATAGTTTCAGAATGGGATACCAGATTTCTGAGTCATTTTTGGCTGAGTTTGTGGAAGATGGTCGGAACGAAGCTGAAATTTAGTAGCGCTTATCATCCGCAAACAGATGGGCAGACGGAGGTTGTGAACAGATCGTTGGGAAATTTATTGCGATGTCTTGTGAAAGATAATCTGAAGAGCTGGGATGTGAAATTATGTCAGGCAGAGTTTTCTCATAATCATGCAGTGAATCCTAGTACAGGTTTCAGTCCATTTCAGATTGTATATTCAAGCTTGCCGAAGGGACCGTTGGATTTGACGATAGTGCCACAACCGAAGGGGACAGTTAAACGAGCTGTTGATTTTTTGGATGGTTTGACAGAATGCCATAAAATCGTTCAGGAACGATTGGAAAAGTCGAATAAGAAGTATAAACGATCTGCGGATTTGAAGCGACGAAGTGTTGAATTTAAGGAAGGTGATTTGGTTTATGCAGTATTGACATAAGACCGTTTTTCGGTGGGAACATATAATAAACTTAAAGCTCGAAAGATTGGTCCTGTAAAGATTGTGAAAAGAATCAATGAAAACGCGTATAAATTGGAGCTTCGGAGGATGTGTATACTTCTGATGTTTTCAACGTCAAATACTTAATTCCGTATCATGAAAGTGAACTTGTAGTTGAAGAAGATAGTTAAAATTCGAGGACGAATTTTTGTCGACCGGGGGAGGATGATGCAGCGCAAGCTACAAAATCACAAGACTTAGGTCGCTCATGACCTAAGGAAGAAGTTTTAGGTCGCTCACGACCAAATGAAGAAGCTTTAGGTTGTTCACGACCTAACGGAGTGAAGGGTAAAGAGTTAGGGAACGTAGATGGCACAGTGGAAGCCAATGAAGGTCGCTCGCGACCTAACCGGGAACCAGAGGGGGAAGTTGTACTGAGTTCGCGATCTAACGAGCTTGCGAGTCAGGACCTAAAAGAGCCACGACCTAGCGACTTACAAGTTAACAAGAAAACTAAGTAAGCCAAACTATTATTGTCATTGCCAGCGACCTACGACCTAGTTAGGTTGCATAAAATGTACTGTTGTTAAGACAAGATAGGTCGTCCACGACCTTACCAAGCTACGACCTATGTTAGGTCGCTCAATGTTATGCCGCATCCCATCTCCTTATGTCGTTCAGAGCTTCAGTCGCTCAGGCCGTGTGTCGCTGAAGCCTTTCTGGAGCCGAGCTACTTTAAGTCGTAGGTCATGTAATTTTGTTTGTACTGTGTTGTACTTAGGTCGTGTTAAGTCTTGTCATTTTTAAGTCGCTAAGACGTGTTATTTTAAGTCGTGTATCGTTTGTGTATTGTAACTGTTAAGTCACGGGGTTGTATAGGTCGTAACCCCTGTGTTTTTAGGTCGTTTTGGTCTGTTAAGTCGCCTGTCTCTGATGTTGAGTCGTTCGTTGATAGGTCATGGCTGACCTATGCTAAGTCGCGCAGATGAGTCGTGTACATATTGTAAGCCTATTAATAGGCATGGATGGGTCAGTTGTAAAAAGGGGGTTATTTTTTTGGAATAAAATTCTTGTTTGTTAGCTTTGTGCTTTCATTAAATTGGTAGTTGAGTGTGAGCTCCTATCTCCACCTTCGACATTCGAGTGCGCTCGAATCTTCGATCGTTGAAGCCAATTCGCAGAATCAAGTGCGCTTGATCAACGCTCGAAGAATTGTAGATCTCTTTTCACGGTACCATGTGCGATCAACGTGTCAGAGATAGCTAGAATTCGGTATATTCGAATCAACGAATTTGGGCATTTCAGTATTTCTCAATCCACTGATTGCTACTTTCACAGATTCATTGGTTTTTCGTATATCCGTTGCGTCAGAATAGGAGGATGGCAATGAAATATGGTCATAGTCTACCATTTTTATAAACTAAAGCTATGATAATATTGAAGTGAAGATCAGTAAGTGAACTGATATTTATATACCAGATAATGGTGACAAGAACATCTGTTTATGACATGACTAGACCTTGAAGAGAAGCATGACAAACGTTTGTGACAAGACATGACCTTCTAACCACTGCAACTTTAATCATCAAGAGCATATTCAAGCAGTACGATAGATGGACCGTCTACTCTATCTCTATTTGTGACTTGACAAGTCCTCTGGACCACCATAGCTTTGATCATCAAGAGCATCTTCAAGCAGTATGATAAATGGACCCATCTTCTCTATCTCTATTTGTGACAAGACCATACCTTCTGACCACCATAACTTTAGTTATAAAGAGCATCTTCAAGCAGCATTAGAGGTAGGACCATCTCCTCTATGACCGTTTGTGACTTGACCAAGCCCCTTGACCAGCGTAGCTTTAATGATCAAGAGCATCTTCAAGCGGTATGAAATGTGGACCCGTCTGCTCTATGTCACAGATATTTGAATTTAATATTACTTTATCTAAAATAATGAAATGGTTTTAAAATTGAATTTTGAATCCAAAATGGTTTGAAAATATAATTGGGTTAAATAGTTTGATTTGGATTTGAATTCAAGATTTGAAGTTGAGTTCTATGAATATATGTTATGATTTTGGAAATTATGGTTTGGAAAGGTTATACAAGTTATATAATGTATATGGATTTTAAACCATTTTTGAAGTATTTTAAAAAAATTATTTTGGGAATTTAAATTTAACCCAAGTTTATACTTTAAGGGATATAACTTATGCATATTTGATCGAATTTTTCTGAAATGAAAACCCTTTTTTTCAAATAATAATAGCTTTTATATAAACAAAGGATTTCCAATTTGTGTTGAAAGGATTTCAAGTTTGAAATGCAAATAGTTTTGAAAGCTATGAATGAATCTTTGATAAAGATTTGTGAATTTTGTTTTCAAATTTAAGGGGATCTTAAAGGTGTATCTTTTGTATAAAAGATTTGAAATGGGAATAGTTTTAAAAGCAATGAATGAATTTTTGATAAATATTGGTGAACTTTGTTTTCAACTTTAAGCAGATCTTAAAGGTGAATCTTTTGTGTAAATGATTTGAAATGGGAATAGTTTTGAAATCTATGAATGAATCTTTTGCGTGACGCCCCACCTCTATATGCACGCCAGCCAAGGACACTACGGTGTAATGCCATCAACTAGCATGGAGAATAAGGTTGTTGAGGAGCGACCATCTGTATAATCGCTTTGTGCGAGTACCGATATGCCAGATAAAATATAACTTGTATTCTTTTCAAGAGGAAATCCGACGTACCGACACAAACTCCAAGCTACTACACAGTGGCTATAATGTCTTCGGAAACAAATATAGAAATAAGCATAACACAAATCAGTCACAGATAATTCATATCACAAAGGCGGAAATAGACATGAATATATATAACACACAAAAGTGTTCATCAGAGCAGTGGTCTAAAAGATCCACAATGACACAAAAGAATAGCAACATGTGTTGTACAAAAGAATAAGTACACAACTATGAGTCTATATTTCAAATGTATACAACCAAAAACTACCAATCTAAGTAGTTAGCCAAAAGTTAGTACAATAATCCCTGGTGAGAAGTTAAGCAGAAGCACCTGTAACATCTCGGTCTGAACCGAGTATTATTTAATAAGAAAATAATAAACGGATCAGTCTAGCTATAAATATCAGATGAGGTGATATAGAATAAAAGATATGGCATAAGCGTATAATAACCATAATGGCATACTACTATAAGTATGTAATTGAAAATGAACATGAGATTAATCAATATCACAAGAATCTTCTCAAAGATCCAAAAAGGGTTTCATACCCAAAACTTGTATTCACAACAAGTCAATGACACACGAATTCACCAATGCACAAAAATTGATAAAACTTATCAATGAAAATCACGAAAATTGGTGAAGCATAAATTCCAGAAATCAACACACGAAATCCAGAAATCACAAAAAAGGGGGGAAGGCCTATCACAAATGGGAGCATAAAGCTCACCAACACGTGTATCACAAACGGAACGCTAATTCCATGGTTGCTAACCATCACAAATTGAGCCGAAGCTCCACAAACGGCCCGAAGACCATGGGTTGCTACCCCACCAATTTGAGTCGAAACTCCACAAAACGGGGTTTAGTCTCCCTCGCAGACAAAGAGACATCGCACATTGCCAGTCTAAATCACAAAAATGATCGTCGTTGATCATCAAGAAAGTGTCAATTACACTAAGTTAGTAAATATATGAATTTAGCTTCATGTCCCATAACCACTAGCTTAAATTAAATATTTACGAACAAACTGTAGATCTTCACTAGGAAATTGTCACAAAAAGGCTCAATCGAACAAGTCCAAGAATTAACCGATGAAGCAAATGCAAGCGTTTCATACCACTTATTTTTCTAAGCCGTTTAATTCGATTTCTCATCCGAGTGAAGTAAAGGCTCATATATACTAATAGATTGGAAAACGGTTTAAGAAAAGAGCTTAGTAATAAAATAGTTTTGAAATCGCTTCGATGAAAGAATTTTGATATCTACTACTAGTATTGGAACCTTTATATTTTTAAAGTGACAAATCACAAAAATGATTGTAAAACAATCAATCACCGAAATTCACATTCGAAAACGTGAATAAAATCCAAAGAAATCGATATCAAATCCATCAAAATGGATATTTCAAAAGTTCCCAAAGAAAATGTCATCAAAGTCGATAATAAATGATAACAACAAAAGGGAAACAACACGAATCGATTAAAGTTGGAAATTCAACAAAATAAGCAATATAGGCAAAATTGGCAAATAGGAGCAGGTCGGTCAACCAGACTCCCTGAGTTGGTTGACCGAACCAAAGATGGAAGTGCTCGGGTAGCAGGTCGGTCGACCGGACCCTGACCTCGGTCGACCGGAGCCTGTAACCTGCACTACCAAAGCAGAGGCAGGAAGTGCTCGAGTAGCAGGTCGGTCGACCGGACCCTGAGCTTGGCCGACTGGAGCCTGTTGCCAGCACTCCCATGCCTATCTAATAAATGCCATTCCCTTCCCAATTGCTATCGGTCGAGCAATGACGCTAAGGGTTTGCGCCAATCGACTACCCGGCTTTAGAAGCTCTTCGGTTCATCACCAAAAACATGATCAAGACATCAAAGCTATGATTTTTAAAGAATTGAACCCAAAACACAAAAAATTGGAATATTCACCAAATCAATCCAAACCAAAAGCAATTGTACAAGAATAAGCATTAGGAATTCATACCTAACAATCGAAGATAGTTATAGACTAAGATGTGTGATAAAAATCTCACCTTTTCACAAAAACAATGAAGAAGAAGCTTGAAAGCAAAGAGAGAATCAACCACTCTTCAACACAACCCAAACGAGCTTGAATCTATGCTCAAAAAGAAGAATATTCCCAAAGTTAGGTTTACGAATTTCTGCAATTGATAAGAGAATGAGTTGGAGAAGAAGAAGAGGCTTACCAAAGTTTCTTCTATTAGTTTGGAGCTAGAGCATGATTTGCAAAAGAAAACTAGGGCTTGAGTTTCAATTTTCCATTCCACTCTCCATTGTTATAAAAGCTTGAGTATTAACAAAATAGAAAGGAAGTAAGTGAAGAGGAGAGGGTTGGGACTGAGTTAATAAGTGGGGTTATAGGGCACAGCCCAAACCAAAACCCTAAGTGAAAAGTGGCAAAATTCCACTAACTCCAAACATATCAATGTTTATACTAAAAAAGATCGCAAACGGCGTTTTGAACTCAGTGGAAGTGGTCCCGAGTCCTAATTCGACCGTATGCAAAAAGTAGCTTTTCAGACTAAATTCCAAGCATCGATAAAAAAATTAAATAAAAAATTTAAATATAAAATCGATAAATATGCGGGTTTTTACACTTTGTGAAAGATTGGTGAACCTTGTTTCAAAATGAAGTGGATTTTAAAGGTAAATCTTTTGTTTAAAATGATTAAAAGGGTGAATCTTTTGTTTAAAGATTAAAGTGGAAATTTGTTTAAACCATTTAAAAGAAAGGTTTTGGGCAATAAGTTGTGACTTAACTAAGATCCCATACATCCATATGTTTTATTAAGCGCTCATTATTCGGTTTAGCCGGGAGAGGACTTTATGTCATATAACCCATTCCGAATAATGATACGACGAAATAGATAGAATTTGAAGACCGGTGGTGAAGACCAGGTATTTTCGAAAACGAAAGGATAACCCGTAGAATGTCTCTGCACTGAGTCGCACGTATAGAGATCTCCATATGTGATGGGAAGTCTGATCAGGATTGTGAATACTCGGATTACAAGGGCTTCTTTTGAAGTGCCTTCGGTTTTGTTCGAACCTGGAACAGACTTATATGGATGTTTGTCTGAGATTACACTTTGAGATGTAAAACTGGTTTCTATCAAATACATTTCTGTTTGGTGGTGGAGAATTTATTCTCTTGGCTTAACACGCTTCTCTGAGATGTATGAGCTCAGAGGTTATATAGTTGATGGTTATTAGTGATACATTCCCAATTTGGTAACGTGGCACACGAAGTGCTACTAATCATTTGTTGATCAAAGCATGGCTTTTGTGAAAAGCGTAGCTTTGTGGACGTGACCTCGTCGGACCTCACAACCTGGAAATGGTCGAAACAGAAAAGATGCGGCAAGATTATGAGGGTTGCGCCCTTTAGGGTATGTCCATTTCCTTTTGGAAAAAGATGGTATCATGGTACGGAGCCTAGATATTTAACCTATGTGGTTGCTGCAAATTTATTACTTTGTGGTTGTTGGTGTTGAAGATCCTCGGATAAAGGTCGGTAATGACCAGGGGATGGCATATTCGTGTAGTAGTTACCTAGTTACAGATGCAACCCGGCCTTGTGTTGGCAGAGATCCGGTTAGGTTCTCAGGGCGTCCCTCCAGAGGCATACCCATGTGTCCCAGGATGTTCCTTAGCCTGACCATTTGTTGGAAATCCAAAGAAACAATATGCGTCCTGTACGGTTTTAGTTGTATAACCTGCCTTTTACTTACGGTGGTGACCTGTTGTTTAATCGGTAGCTATAGTAGGCATAGTACAAAATGTGTATGCTGGCTAAGATTAATATTATACTTTCGAATTGTTTTCTGCGCTATGCACTAACAATAATATCAAAAGGATTTTGCTTATCAAGCATGTTTGACTATCATAAGAAGAAATCTCCTCCAATTGTGGGTTTGCATTGTGTGTGTGGCGGGAGGCCTTATGGTAGTTTCATTTTCCAAAAGGAATTGTGGATTCCTTTTAAATTCTTTTTCTTGTTTTGTTTAAAAAATAAACTATTTTTGTTTACTCACACCAGTCGCATGACTGACTTGGAGTTTATTGTTCCCTCTCTAAACTCTGGGCGCCCACAATTTTCCACACGAGCAGCCTAGAGTCCGATTTTCAGATAACCAGCTAGTAGATGTAGCAATTGGAAATCTTCTTCAGTCTTTGGTCTTTGAAGGCTTTGGATTTGGCGATCGCATTTGTTTCACTTCAACATTCCGTTATCTAGTTTTCTTCATTACAACGATGATGGTGGTTCGAGCTTTTGGTTTGTGAGTTGTTTGCCAAGGAGCTTTGGAGCTTTGGATTGGAGATGTAGTTTGTGGATTCACTCCATTTTGAAACTCATGTTGGAGTTATTTCTTCCGTTGTTGTCTTGTATCTCTGATATATTTTGATGTTCATTTGTGTCAGATGTTGTATATAAATTATTCATTTTCTTCCGCTGTGTTGTTGTACTTAATGTGTTATAAGCTCCGGCGAACCAAATTCGAGGTTTGAATCTACGACATTCGAATACGGGTAATGTATTTGGGTGTCGATTTTCGAAGGTCGAGTCAGGATCGTTATAAGTAATTTTTGAAAGCTATGAATGAATCTTTGTGAAAGATTGGTGAACCTTGTTTCAAAATGTAGTGGATTTTAAAGGTAAATCTTTTGTTTAAAAGTATTAAAATGGTGAATCTTTTGTTTAAAAGATTAAAAGTGGAAATTTGTTTAAACCGTTTAGAGGAAAGGTTTTGGGTGATAAGTTGTGACTTAACTAAGATCCCATATGTCCATATGTTTTTAAAATTAAGCCCTCATTATTCGGTTTAGCCGGCAGAGGACTTTGTGTCATATAACACATTATGAATAATGATACGATGAAATAGATAGCATTTGAAGACCGGTGGTGAAGACCCGTATTTTCGAGAACGAAAGGATAACCCGTCGAATGTCTTTGCACTGAGTCGCGCCGATATAGAGATCTCAATATGTGATGGGGAGTCCGATCGGGATTGTGAATACCTGGATTGTAAGGGCTTCTTTTGTAGTGCCTTCAGTTCTGTTCGAACCCAGAAAAGATTTGTATGGATGTGTGATTGACATTACACTTTGAGGTGTAAAATTGGTTTCTATCAACTACATTTCTACTTGGTGGCAGAGAATTTATTCTCTTAGCTTAACACCCTTCTTTGAGACGTATGAGCTCAAAGGTTATGTAGTTGATGGTTACTAGTAATACATTCCCAATTTGGTAATGTTGCAAACGAAGTGCTGCTGATCATTTGTTGATCAAAGCATGGCTTTTCTGAAAAGCATAGCTTTGTGAACGTGACCTCATCAGACCTCACAACCCAAAAATGGTCGAAACAGGAAAGATGTCGCAACGTTGTGAGGGTCACGCCCTTTAGGATATGTCCATTTCCTTCATGAAGAAGGTGGTATCATGGTATGGAGCCTAGATATTTACCCTATGTGGTTGCTGTAAAGTTATTACTTTGAGGTTTTGGTGTTGAGGATTCTCGAATAATGGTCAGTAATGACAGGGGATGGCATACTCTTGTACTAGTTACAGAGGTAACTCGGCCTTGTGTTGGCAGAGATCCGGTTGGGTTCTCGAGGCGTCCCTCCAGAGGCGTACCCATGTGGCCTGTAACGACCCTGAATTTCTATCATTTGAAATTCATATATTTAATTGATTTTAAATATTAATAAGTAAAATTTGTAAGTCAAAAAATTTTTATTTTGAATATCTAGATTAATTGGATAATTAAATCGATAATTTAATATGTGAAATTACAGAAATAATTGGAAATTGGGTTTAATGTGATAAAAATTGATTTATAAAGTTGTAGTAAATCATATTGGAGTTAGAATGATGTTATCGAACTTTTAAAATTGAATTAAAAGTTAATTTGTAGAAATTGAATATTTTAATATTTAATTGACGAGTAAAAATAGCCATTTTTCAAACAAACTCGGATTTCGATGAAACTAGTTTCATCGGATCCGTAATGTTATATTATTGTATGGTTTCAAATTTCATGTCAATCAGACTTACGGTTTGTCCGGGGCAAGCTAAAACGCGTAGAAATCGATTCGAGTGAATTTTGAATTTAAATAGTCGATTCAAAAACTTATCTTTCAAATTTGATCGAATTGGCTCCCGATATATATTCCACTGCGTTCGGAATGGGGGTAAAACATTATAAATGCCAGGCGGCACGCTTCGTTTGGAGTTTGGAAAAATTTCGGGTGAATAGTGTTTGAGAATTTTCTATAAAAGGCCACCAACTTTCACAATTTACACTCAAATCCTAATTCCAACCCTAGCCGCCAGTTATAATATCAATAGCAGAAAATTTCAACTTTTCTTCCTCCGATTTCTTCAAATCCACACTTCAATTCAAGAAACTATCAACTACAATGTTGTAGAGCACTTTGCAAACTACGAATTCAACGGCTGTGATCGAAAACGGAGCTGCGAATTGATGGCAAATCTCATTTAAACGTACGTCGTTCATGCTCGAAAACCAAGGCTTAGCCATGACCGAGTTTTGCCGTGCTTTGGACGTTGATGGAGTCGGCTACGAGGGTGTTCGATCGTCTTCAAACTGCAGTGGTTGGTCACGAAAATTCATGAATGCATGGCGGCTATAGGTTCTTTGTCGCGTTCGTTACCTGGAGATGGAAGAAAGGGGGGGTGCGGCCTGGATCTAAAGTGGGTATAAAATAAATAAGAAAATTTGTAAATTATTTATATTTAAATTCGTTTAAACTTTAAACTATCGTAACTTCTTCGTATGAGGACGAAAAATGACGAAACGAATTGTGTTGGCTTCGTATTGACGAGCACTACGCAATGGAGCTGGATTGGAGCCGATTGAAGCTAGTGAATATTTTGGTTAAAATTAAACGCATGTTTAATTTTATTCGGAATAAAACACTGTAACGGTTATTGGAAACAAGGTGAGAACTTCTCACTCAATCGAAATAGTTTCGATTTAAATTTTAAATAGTTAGATTTAAAATTTCTTGATTATGTGTTTGGATGATAAATTATTATCTATTGTTTTGAAATAGACCCTATACGCCGTATATTAAGCGGATGTTATTTATTAAACACATATACCGCGATATTCCACCTTGAAGTGGAATTGGTATTATATATGTAATTGGAGTTGATTTTCCCGCATTATATAGCGGATGAGACCCTATTGCGCCGCATAATAGCGGATAATATTATATAAACCCATGTACCTCGATATTTCGTCTTGAAACGGATTGGTATTGTGCTAACATCTGCGGATGCAGGGAAACAGGTTGGAGGGATCCAACTGGATTCCTCAACCGTATTGATTTATTTACAGATATTGTGATATATTCTGTTATCATATTGTATATGATGTTTTAGATGCCGTGATTGTTATATTTAGTGTTGTTGCAGCATTGGGCCTATTTTGGAAAATTAAAAGTGTTAAATTGATGATTTTCATATTTTAAAAATGATTTTAAAGCAATTTTTGAAAGTATACATTTTATTAAATTTTGGAATTGATTTGTTTTAAAATATAAACATTTTAATTTTTATGTTATAAAAATTATGATCTTGAGAAATATAGTTGAAATGTGATTTTTTAAATATGGAGTTAATAATTTTATAAAATAGTTTAAATTGAGATTTTTGAAGTTATTATAAACGGTTTATATAAAAGATTTATAAAATTGATATTTATAAATGGAAAATATTGGAATTGTAAAACGAATTTCTATAAGTGTTAAAATGAAGTATAAACGGATTTCATAAGTGAATGAAATTTATAGATTTATAAATTGTGAAGTTATGAAATGAATAGATTTTGTAAAATAAAAGAATTTATAGGTAATTAAATTATAAATTAGTTTTTGGCATTTAAATGAGATATAAATGGAATGTTAATTAAGTGATTTTATAAGTTGAAGTTGTTATAAAATATAAATGGAATTTATAAACGTTGTTTTATAAATCCGAGATCGACTTATTTTGATAAGTCAATTATTTTAGATTATGAAAGGAGAGTATCCACGATTTTGGACAGTGGATAATCCTTTAAAATAAATTGTGTAGAAATGATGAATATGTTTAACGAAGTATATTCACGATTTTGGATAGTGAATGATATAAAAAAATGTTTTAGGAAGTGATCTTTTAAATAGAATTAAAACGATTTGAAGTTGTTTTAAAATGTGTTAAGTATCGAAACCATAGATTTCAATATTCATTGTTGAAATAGAAGTTTTCGAGAAATAAGGAAATGGTGGACTATAACATTGTTGTTATAGTAAATGATTTCGAATGGAAATGTTTTATATAGTATTGGGATTTATATATATCTATCTAAATGTCAAATCCCTATACTAGTGATTTTGGGTTGTCATAACGATGTTACGCAACATTCGTTTTGACTCAAATAAATGTGTTTAAGAGAATGTTTTTCCTTAAAGGAATAAAATATATAGTTAATCGTGTTTTAAGTGTATTGAATATTTTCTAAGTATCGAAAATAAATAGATTTGTGAATTGCTTATTGTTAAATAAGTATTTGGAAATGTTTTCCCATGTAGGAATTGAAATGGTTTAGAGAATATATCATTTTAAAGATAAATTGAAGTGAATATCTGGCAAGTTATTTAATTTATGGAAGATTAATAAAAAGGGCCTAGTGATTGTTTTGGTGTTGGATATTTGTTTGTTGGCCTTGGTAGTTAAATAACCGACTATCAATATTTACCTTTAAATAGGTATTTGTTGTGATTTGCTTGAATTTGAATGCTACACTTATTTTAAAAATAAGCGCTCGTTATTCGGTTTAGCCGGGAGAGGACTTTTGGGTCATAAATCCCATTTCGAATAGTGATATGTCATAATGGATAGCATTTGAAGACCAGTGTTGAAGACCAGGTATTTTCGAAAATGGAAGGATTACCGTCGAATGTCTCTGCATCAGCTGATCTTCGATATAGAGATTTTATCACCCTTTGTGATGGGAATTCCGGTCGTGATTAGTGAATATCTGGATTTCAAGGGCTTCTTTGGAAGTGCCTTCGGTTTCGTTCGATCCAGGAACGGACTTGTATGGATGTATGTCTGACGTTACAATTTGACATGTAAAGCTGATTTCTATCAAATACATTTTGGTTGGTGGCGGAGAATTTATTCTCTTAGCTTAACACCCTTCCCTGAGACATACGATCTCAGAGGTTATGTAGTTGATGGTTACTAGTGATATATTCGTAAATTGGTAATGTGGCATACGAAGTGCTGTTGAGCATTTGTTGATCAAAGCGTGGCTTTTGTATAAAGCATAGCTTTGTGGACGAGACTTCGTCGGACCTCACACCCCGGTAATGGTCAAAACAAGAAAGATGCAGCAAGGTTATTAGGGGATAGTGCCCCCTTAGTGTATGTCATTCCTTCTGGATAGAGGTGGTATTATGGTATGGAGCCCTGATACTTAACCTATGTTGTTGCTGCAAACTTATTATTTTGTGGTTGTTGGTGAATCCCGGGATTTAAGTCGGTTACGACCGGGGGATGGCATACTCGTGTCAGTTGTTACCCAGCTAGGGGTAACCCAGCCTTGTGTTGGCACAGATCTGGATAGGTTCTCGGGGCGTCTTTCCAGAGGCGTACCCATGTAGCAATGGCAAGTTCCTTGGCCTGACCATTTGTTGGAAAATCCAAAGAAGCAATACGAACCTTGTACAGTTTTAGTTGTATAACCTGCCATGGTGTGACGACCCGACTTTCTACACCCAGAAAATCGCGTTATCTTGAAGAAAGAAAGGGATAGAAGAAGAAAAGAAAGAGAAAGAAGAAACAGAACAACATCAGAGAACTCACAGCGGAACGAATAAAATATAATATATCTCATAAAATATTACATAGTATCTCATTACATCAGAGTACACAACTTAAACAACTGATAATAGACAGTTATAAACTTCTGTCTAACTATACAACTCAAGAACAACAGATACAGATACAAACAAACACAGCGGAACCAATATATAACTACACGTCGAAGCCTCCTGCTCCATATCTCCTCCAGAATTCGTCAAGCTAACCTGATCCACTTGACTACCCATACATAATATGAGTACCCAAGAGTTTAATAAAACAGAAAATAAACACTCGGGTCAGACAGGGGTCTGGTGTGAGTAAATGGTTTAAAATTGCTTAACTTTAGAAAACCTTTGAAAAGAAAAGGTATCACGTAAGACTTCCCACACATAAACATGGAAAAGTTTTTACCTTACGCTAACCAAAACATTTGATAGGAAATCCAGTGATATTATAATAGTGTCTAGGGTTTTCAAGTAAAAAAGAAATAGCCGAAATTGTTACATTCATTAAATTCCAGCTACTAGCCACAAAAGTGGGTAATACAATCAAAACCGTAGGGTCTCGTAGGGAAAATGGGTTTCCATCAATGGCAGGGCTACTGGGGTACAGTCCGTCACAGTACGTGGCCTAGGTCAACGTACCGAGGAGTACTCCCACTCCCCTGCAACACATGGCCGGAACCATCCCTTACTGGACAGTCTCGAACAAGACAACCCCGTAGTTGGCCGCGACCCAACTGCCCGCATAGCCGAATAAAAAGGGACTTCTAGACAGGGGAAAATCTTGCTCTCTAGTGGGAGCTACCCACGAAGCCTTGCGGCACCTCCCCTGTTTTAGCCATTCCCGGTTAATGAGGCTTGAGGTTACGATTACCTTTATAAGACACATTATCATAGAATGCTCATCATCCACCTGACGATGTGTTGAAAGCATTCAATCCATACAAGTTCGTTCCGGGTTCGAACGAAACCGAAGGCACTATCTCGTTGCACTCATTATTGGAATCACCCTCAGAGTCAACGACCATAGTCCTTGCACTCTAATTCGCCATCTCGAATCTATAAGCACTATTCCGTCAAACTCATTATGGAATCACCCAAAGAGTTATACTGACGTATAGCCCTTACACCTCGAGTCTTCACTTGCTCCACTTGGATTAACGACCTAACATTTAATTGCAATCGGTGTGGTTTTCGGATTCCAAATATGGAAATCCGATCCCAGTCTCACCGAAACCAAACGCCATTTTAATGTCCAAGTTGTACTTAAGGGTTTAAACAGTTTAACTTATATTTCAGGATGATATGTAAATAGATAGATGAATCATATTATTACGAGAGATAATTCATATCAATATCCATCTACACAAAGCAGCATATCACATAACAAAGATATCCAATATCAACCAATATCAATCAATATCAAACATCCAATGTCAACCAATCATACAATATCAATTTCCAAATATTGATCATCCAATATCAATCAATTATCCAATATTAATCAATCAATCCATATTAATCAAACATCCAAACAGAATTGATTATTCCTTAATTAATTGGATTACCATAATCCTTCTACATTAATTAATATTCCGAATAGAATAAATTAATCATCTCTAATGATTTTCCTTAATTAATCTTCCTTGATTAATTATCTTTAATTACATTCAAGTAATTATCCGATTCATATTCGGTAATTAACCTTTTAATTACTATCATTAATTACAATAATTAATGATCATTCATTAATTAATTAACTATAATTAATTACATTAATCCTTAATTAACTACAATTAATTAATCACATTTAAATTAATTACTTAAATTAATCAATCTTGATTAATATTAATTAATGATCCTCATTAATTCATTTTAATTAATTAAATAATTAACTTATAATTAATCAACTAATTAATCATAATTAGTAATTAATAATTTGTAACTACTTAACTAAATTAATTAACTTCTCAATTAATTAATTTCTAATTTAATTATAATAATGCTTGATTAATTAATTAAATTAATTAATCTTTAATTACTTCATTAAGTAATTATTAAACAATTTAAATTAACAATTAATCCTTAATTAAATTACTTTATTAATTAATTATATTTTAATTAATCACACTTAATAATTAATCTCAAATTAATCACATTTATTAATCAATCACATTAATTAATTAACTAAAATAAATTAAGTAATTAACTCTTAATTACATACATAAGTAATTATCTCTAATTACTTTCATTAATAAACCTTAATTAATCTCTTAATTAATTATTTAACAAATAATTAATCACATCATTAAATAATTCTTCATTCTTTAATTAATTAATTACTCCATAATTAATTAATTTCAAAACAATTATATAAATTAATTCTTTAATTGATATTATTAAGTGATTAATCAATAATCACTTCAACTAATTACTCCATGAGTAATTACTATTAATTACTTCCATAAGTAATTAACTTCCTTAATTACATTCAATTATTAATCATTAATTACTCATTTAGTAATTACCCTTAATTAATTCATAATTAAGTTATTATTAAAATTAAATAAGTAATTAACTAATTATTTAAAATTAATTAAACAATTAATTAATTAACTTCTAATATTTCAAAATCCTTAATTAATTAAGAAAAACAGTAATCTTAATTGAACTTTTCTTATTAACAATCAAATTTAATATTCAAATTAAAGATAAATTAACCTTATTTATCTTGTAATGAATTAAATTAAATTTTAACATCTTAAACCAGTTATCCTATTTGGTTTTCAAAATCATAATGATAATCTTATTAAAAAATAGGAAATTTAAAAACAAATTTCAAAATTTCAATACTTTAAAACATTCAAATTAATCTTATTTATTTCAAATATAAATTTGAAATCTTAAGATTGAATCATTACTTAACTTTTGATTCAATATTTAAATTCAAAATACCCTATTTAAATTGAAATCCAAAATGTAATTAAATTACTTTCAATATGAAATCCCTTTAAATAAATTTAAATTGAAATAAATTATATAATTTCAACTTATACTTTATAAATTTGATTATCATTAAATTTTTGAAAAACAAGTTTAGAGTTTTCATTTTATTTCCTTTATAAAACTATTATCAAACAACACCCTAGGAAAAACCCGAAGCAAACAATCCATCAACCCGAGTTAACCTCGAAGCAAACGCAAACCAACCTAACTTCGAGTTACCCTCGAGTCTCACGCGAGTTCCCACCCGAGAAAATTCCATTTCCCCCAAACCAAACTTTCCCAGATCAATGTCATGTACCCAACACCCATGTGCACGTCTCCCACTACCTCCGGCTACCGTGGGCAACCGCGATCATTCTCCGCAGTCACAAACTCTGTCGCGAGCGCTTAGGTGAACCTAGATCCACCCATCAATACACGAGTCGAAATTTCGAACTCGAGCTCGAAATACTGCAGATGACTCAAACCAAAAACTCTTCGTCGTTGAAGAACTCACCACCATCGTCTTCAGAAACTCCTCCTGAGCATCACTACAACACCACGCCTCTATTCCCAAGTCGCGGTCAAACCCGATCCCATATCCACATTACGAAATCTTCGGCTACCCAGACAAACAAAGGAACAATGCTAAACCCTACTAATCAAGTTTCTAAAATCTGTGTTACATAATAAATTTGCTTAGTATTTTTCTAGTGTTAAGTATCGATTAACACAGCTTGGATTCAAATTTCAAAGCCTATAAATCACTCAGTTACATGAATTAGACAAACCCCCAAATTCACTCAAACCCAAATTTCTCAATGAATACTCATCTAAAAATCACAATTTACATATCATAATTCATGATTTCCTACCAAGATTACATGCATGTAGTCCAAATTTTAATTAAGGTTGTTAATTTTTAAAAAATATCTTAGTTTTACTGCAAATCTTTTATTTATACTTACCTGTTATCTTAAAAATCATAGAAATATTTTTGTGATCTTCATTACACATTTTCAAGCAAACTTCATTCATATATTCAAAGCTAATATGGACCATTTTGGGAAATTTTGATTTTTAAAAACCAAGGTCACAGTTTTCTTCAAACAGAGAAGAACATCAATATATACAGTCAAATATTCACATATATAAATGTAAGAATAAATTCAAAAAACAAAACTGAGTGATTTTCATGCAATACAAATATCAATTCAAAGATTTAACATGCATTCAAGTTTAAACCACTTTAAAACTGTTTTTAAATAATTTACTCACCTGATTTATAAGGAGAGCAGAGAACATCATTTCCCAGGCTTGAATTATAATCCAGAAAATGCATTTGCTTGCTGTTTAAGTTGAATGCATGCTTACAGATTGTTATTAAAACTTGTTGAAGAATTTCAATTTGACATGTAGTTTGATTGCAGATTGAGGATGAAGTTAGAAATGCAGATTTGAAGTTGAATTTGCAGGTTGATAATTCTTTTGCTTCGCAGAAGAATTTTGCTTTTAATTACAGGTTCGAATTGCCTTTGGTTTAGATTTCAGATTTTAGAAAGTAAATTTTCTGGTTTTAGTTAGGAAAAACAAACAAAGAAAAGTGTTATGTTTTTATTAAAATTAAAGAAAGTGAATTTTCTTAAAAAAAAGAGACACTTGTCACTTTATTACTTAATTAACTTACATGTGTTTATTAAGGAAGTTAACATGCTTAAACATGTTTGAATAATTTTAATTAGTTTTTCTCTTAATTTTAAATGTTAACATAAACTAACATATTTAATTCACTTTATTAATTAATACTTACATGTGAATATAAATTTATCCTTTTAAAGAAAGTTTTAGAAAACTAATTATGATATAAATGAATCTTTGTACTTGTGTTTTAAAAATCTAATACATATATACATATACATTAATAACCATTTAAAATTAAACACTTTAAAGAAATAAAACAAAACTTTATTTAATTCCTTTTTATAAACTAGCATATTAAAAATAAACAATTATCTTATATTTTAAAAACAAATGAATTAATCTAAATTAACTTTTGAAGATATAAATTTAAACAAAGCTTTAAATTACAATATTTATTCATACATTATAAAATTATTAATGAATTAAAATTAAATTTCAAAACAATATCAAACTATAACATATACATACATATATGTTACAATTTGAAAGTTTATCTTTAAATTTGAAACAAAAGATCTCCTATTCATAATATATATCAAATGTATATATTATAAATAGAATAAAAATTTGATTAGCTTTTGAAAAACCATTCTTTTTAACATTTTAAATTGCTAAAAATATATTAATTCCAATTATCAGATTAAATATTTATTAACCATAAAATAATAAATTTATCAATTTAAATTAAAATTATAAGGAAAATTGTCAAACCAGCTAAATTATTAACACAGATTATTAAATTGTTATTGCCCAAAAATTTCGGATCGTTACAATCCTCCACCCTTAAAAGAATTTCGTCCCCGAAATTTAAAAGCAAAGGTAATTTAATAATCCAGTACAGAATTTAATTTCAAACAGCAAAGCATTCCTAACAACCAGTTACTAACATCCATAGAAATCACATAAACAAACAAACTTAACTAATTATTCTGACCCTAATCATAATAAATCACTAATACTATCTCGAGTTTCCCAAGTATAAATCACCGGGAGACTCGCTCTATAAAAGCCAACAAACTAACTACACAAACAAAATTCAGAACTCCACTCATCTCAAGATCCAAAATCTGAACAGAAATCAGACTACTCCCAAATCCAGCTCAACATCCAATTCCAACTGAACTATAGACTCAACAACCAATCAATGAATCATACACGTATTCCCTCAGAGATACGTGTTACAAAACGAATTCCAGCTATCCAAACTGGCAATTCAATCTCATCCTATCAAAACATAGATAAGAAATCTTCAAATGCCTCAGCAGTAACCAACCAATCTTATCCAATATCTGTTCTCTTAACCAGAGAATTTTAACAACACTGAAGACTCCAACTTCAAATTCCAAAACTTCTTATCTCATATCTGTAACTCAACAGACAATCCTAGGCTGCCAATCTCTTCCTGATCAGCTCCATCTATGCTGATACTTCCAGAAACAACTAGACCAAAGCAAAGTAGTCTATGGATCCTATTCAACAGAAAAGTCTTCCAAAATCCATCGAAATCCAGAACTCAAGCTCTACTACTCAAGCAATAGCAAACTGAACTTGCTTCTTTCCTTGCACAGCAGCTACCTCGCTCCCGCTGCACAACTCTGATTCTAAAATAGATAAGAATATCTGTTGATGAACACGAGTAAAACTTATCCAATATATCCGGGAAGATTTTTTTCATCAAATCCATAAAACTATGAGTGACACATCAGACTTGGTCACACATCCTCAAACAGAATCCTATTCAAAAAGCTATATTAGTCCAATTCCAATTCCAAAAATAATTCTGAGCTGCTATACCAACTCTCCATACTCCAAGAACCATCCAACTTCCAGGCTAACCACCAAAATTTGCTTCTGGAACCAAAACAATAGGGAACTCAACTCCAGATGCAGACCACCTTCTGATTACCTCAGCAGCTCCTATTCACATGAGAATCCTCAGCTCCAACAAAAGATTGCTTAGATAAATTCCCAAACTAATCGCAAGTCACTTTTGCGATCCTACCTAGTTCGGATTCCAAATAAAATTGTCCCCTCTTTACCCATTTAGAACAGCCTTAAGCTTTACCAAACCAGGTTAACCCTTCAAGAAAACTTCACTACCTTCAGCCCGGACTGTTGAAAGAGAACCACAAAGATTTCTGAACCACCAGAGAAACAACCAACATTGCTGCTTCCAAACTCTACCTCGATGATACTGCGAAGCTAAAAGATCTCCTTGACAGCACATTGAACACTTCGAGTTGCACTGCTACCGCAGCTAACCAAAGACTTCAAATCCAAAGGCTTCTCCATAACCAAAACCTTTAACAAACCCCACAACGGACCTTCGAGATGCAGACAACTCTTCAAGAAACTCGAGCTCCAAACCAAGCATCCATATCTCGCTTCCCTTAAGGAATAACAATGAGACCATGCCGAAGCAAAACAACTCATAGACCTTAGTCTCATATTCCAAACAGCCAAACTCCTTACTAAAGATCCAAACAACTTCTACACAGACGGGTCTTCCCTGCAGCAGGTAAAGATTGCTCCTCAACCACTTCTAAAACTGCTTCAAGAGAAAACACCTTCAGAAAATATCCATGGATACTGCATCTCATCACGTAGTTACCGAGATATCATTACTTATTTCTGCACTTCCAACAGATCCAAACTCAAGAAAAATTCGCTTACCCTAGCGAAATCCAAACTTACACTTCAAAGACAAACTCCAAATCTTTAAAAAGATTTCTGTCGGATATCAGAGAAATCGGTAACTCCAAACTACAAATCTTATTCAAGACGGTATTAGGTCTACAGTCTCGACCAAAAACTTCCAACCTCAACAAATGGAACCTCTTCCATCAGTGGTAGTCGTGTTACACACACAAACCACTGCTCCATTTAAAAACTTATGTTGGAAAATCCGTACAGATAACCCAACCTATTAGGTAGACATATATATACAAATATATAGTTATATATAAAAATTACAAGTACGCTCTCTCAAGAAAGACACTACTACAGAGCTTAGGTATTCACTCAACCTAACGCTCCCTAAAGAAAGACATACTTCAGAGCCTAATGCTCTGATACCAAGTGTGACGACCCGACTTTCTACTCCCAGAAAATCGCGTCATCTTGAAGAAAGAAAGGGATAGAAGAAGAAAAGAAAGAGAAAGAAGAAACAGAACAACATCAGAGAACTCACAGCGGAACGAATAAAATATAATATATCTCATAAAATATTACATAGTATCTCATTACATCAGAGTACACAACTTAAACAACTGATAATAGACAGTTATAAACTTCTGTCTAACTATACAACTCAAGAACAACAGATACAGATACAAACAAACACAGCGGAACCAATATATAACTACACGTCGAAGCCTCCTGCTCCATATCTCCTCCAGAATTCGTCAAGCTAACCTGATCCACTTGACTACACATACATAATATGAGTACCCAAGAGTTTAATAAAACAGAAAATAAACACTCGGGTCAGACAGGGGTCTGGTGTGAGTAGACGGTTTAAAATTGCTTAACTTTAGAAAACCTTTGAAAAGAAAAGGTATCACGTAAGACTTCCCACACATAAACATGGAAAAGTTTTTACCTTACGCTAACCAAAACATTTGATAGGAAATCCAGTGATATTATAATAGTGTCTAGGGTTTTCAAGTAAAAAAGAAATAGCCGAAATTGTTATATTCATTAAATTCCAGCTACTAGCCACAAAAGTGGGTAATACAATCAAAACCGTAGGGTCTCGTAGGGAAAATGGGTTTCCATCAATCGCAGGGCTACTGGGGTACAGTCCGTCACAGTACGTGGCCTTGGTCAACGTACCGAGGAGTACTCCCACTCCCCTGCAACACATGGCCGGAACCATCCCTTACTGGACAGTCCCGAACAAGACAACCCCGTAGCTGGCCGCGACCCAACTGCCCGCACAGCCGAATAAAAAGGGACTTCTAGACAGGGGAAAATCTTGCTCTTCAGTGGGAGCTACCCACGAAGCCTTGCGGCACCTCCCCTATTTTAGCCATTCCCGGTTGATGAGGCTTGAGGTTACGATTACCTTTATAAGACACATTATCATAGAATGCTCATTGTCCACCTGACGATGTGTTGAAAGCATTCAATCCATACAAGTTCGTTCCGGGTTCGAACGAAACCGAAGGCACTATCTCGTTGCACTCATTATTCGAATCACCCTCAGAGTCAACGACCATAGCCCTTGCACTCTAATTCGCCATCTCGAATCTATAAGCACTATTCCGTCAAACTCATTACGGAATCACCCACAGAGGTATACTGACGTATAGCCCTTACACCTCGAGTCTTCACTTGCTCCACTTGGATTAACGACCTAACGTTTAATTGCAATCGGTGTGGTTTTCGGATTCCAAATATGGAAATCCGATCCCGGTCTCACCGAAACCAAACGCCATTTTAATGTCCAAGTTGTACTTAAGGGTTTAAACAGTTTAACTTATATTTCAGGATGATATGTAAATAGATAGATGAATCATATTATTACGAGAGATAATTCATATCAATATCCATCTACACAAAGCAGCATATCACATAACAAAGATATCCAATATCAACCAATATCAATCAATATCAAACATCCAATGTCAACCAATCATACAATATCAATTTCCAAATGTTGATCATCCAATATCAATCAATTATCCAATATTAATCAATCAATCCATATTAATCAAACATCCAAACAGAATTGATTATTCCTTAATTAATTGGATTACCATAATCCTTCTACATTAATTAATATTCCGAATAGAATAAATTAATCATCTCTAATGATTTTCCTTAATTAATCTTCCTTGATTAATTATCTTTAATTACATTCAATTAATTATCCGATTCATATTCGGTAATTAACCTTTTAATTACTATCATTAATTACAACAATTAATGATCATTCATTAATTAATTAACTATAATTAATTACATTAATCCTTAATTAACTACAATTAATTAATCACATTTAAATTAATTACTTAAATTAATCAACCTTGATTAATATTAATTAATGATCCTCATTAATTCATTTTACTTAATTAAATAATTAACTTATAATTAATCAACTAATTAATCATAATTAGTAATTAATAATTTGTAACTACTTAACTAAATTAATTAACTTCTCAATTAATTAATTTCTAATTTAATTATAATAATGCTTGATTAATTAATTAAATTAATTAATCTTTAATTACTTCATTAAGTAATTATTAAACAATTTAAATTAACAATTAATCCTTAATTAAATTACTTTATTAATTAATTATATTTTAATTAATCACACTTAGTAATTAATCTCAAATTAATCACATTTATTAATCAATCACATTAATTAATTAACTAAAATAAATTAAGTAATTAACTCTTAATTACATACATAAGTAATTATCTCTAATTACTTTCATTAATAAACCTTAATTAATCTCTTAATTAATTATTTAACAAATAATTAATCACATCATTAAATAATTCTTCATTCTTTAATTAATTAATTACTCCATAATTAATTAATTTCAAAACAATTATATAAATCAATTCTTTGATTGATATTATTAAGTGATTAATCAATAATCACTTCAACTAATTACTCCATGAGTAATTACTATTAATTACTTCCATAAGTAATTAACTTCCTTAATTACATTCAATTATTAATCATTAATTACTCATTTAGTAATTACGCTTAATTAATTCATAATTAAGTTATTATTAAAATTAAATAAGTAATTAACTAATTATTTAAAATTAATTAAACAATTAATTAATTAACTTCTAATATTTCAAAATCCTTAATTAATTTAGAAAAACATTAATCTTAATTCAACTTTCCTTATTAATAATCAAATTTAATATTCAAATTAAAGATAAATTAACCTTATTTATCTTGTAATGAATTAAATTAAATTTTAACATCTTAAACCAGTTATCCTATTTGGTTTTCAAAATCATAATGATAATCTTATTTAAAAATAGGAAATTTAAAAACGAATTTCAAAATTTCAATACTTTAAAACATTCAAATTAATCTTATTTATTTCAAATATAAATTTGAAATCTTAAGATTGAATCATTACTTAGCTTTTGATTTAATATTTAAATTCAAAATACCCTTTATAAATTGAAATCGAAAATGTAATTAAACTACTTTCAATATGAAATCCCTTTAAATAAATTGAAATTGAAATAAATTATATAATTTCAACTTATACTTTATAAATTTGATTATCATTAAATTTTTGAACAACAAGTTTAGAGTTTTCATTTTATTTCCTTTATAAAACTATTATCAGACAGCACCCTAGGAAAAACCCGAAGCAAACCATCCATCAACCCGAGTTAACCCCGAAGCAAACCCAAACCAACCTGACTTCGAGTTACCCCCGAGTCTCACGCGAGTTCCCACCCGAGAAAATTCCATTTTCCCCAAACCAAACTTTCCCAGATCAATGTCATGTACACAACACCCATGTGCACGTCTCCCACTACCTCCGGCCAACGTGGGCAACCGCAATCATTCTCCACAGTCACAAACTCTATCGCGAGCCCCTAGGTGAACCCAGATCCACCCATCAATACACGAGTCAAAATTTCGAACTCGAGCTCGAAATACTGCAGATGAATCAAACCAAAAACTCTTCGCCGTTGATGAACTCGCCGCCATCATCTTCAGAAACTCCTCTAGAGCATCACTACAACCCCACGCCTCTATTCCTAAGTCGCGGTCAAACCTGATCCCATATCCACATCACGAAATCTTCTGCTACGCAGACAAACAAAGGAACAATGCTAAACCCTACTAATCAAGTTTCTAAAATCTGTGTTACAAAATAAATTTGCTCAGCATTTTTCTAGTGTTAAGTATCGATTAACACAGCTTGGATTCAAATTTCAAAGCCTATAAATCACTCAGCTACATGAATTAGACAAAAACCCCCCAAATTCACTCAAACCCAAATTTCTCAATGAATACTCATCTAAAAATCACAATTTACATATCATAATTCATGATTTCCTACCAAGATTACATGCATGTAATCCAAATTTTTAATTAATGTTGTTAATTTTTAACCAATATCTTAGTTTTACTGCAAAACTTTTATTTATACTTACCTGTTATCTTAAAAATCATAGAAATATTTTTGTGATCTTCATTACACATTTTCAAGCAAACTTCATTCATATATTCAAAGCTAATATGGACCATTTTGGGAAATTTTGATTTTTAAAAACCAAGGTCATAGTTTTCTTCAAACAGAGAAGAACATCAATATATACAGTCATATATTCACATATATAAATGTAAGAATAAATTCAATAAGCAAAACTGAGTGATTTTCATGCAATACAAATATCAATTCAAAGATTTAACATGCATTTAAGTTTAAACCACTTTAAAACTGTTTTTTAAATAATTTACTCACCTGATTTATAAGGAGAGCAGAGAACTTCATTTCCCAGGCTTGAACTATAATCCAGAAAATGCATTTGCTTGCTGTTTAAGTTGAATGATGCTTGCAGATTGTTATTAAAATTTGCTGAAGAATTTCATTTTGACATGCAGTTTGATTGCAGATTGAAGATGAAGTTAGAAATGCAGATTTGTAGTTGAATTTGCAGGTTGATAATTCTTTTGCTTCGCAGAAGAATTTTGCTTTTAATTACAGGTTTGAATTGCCTTTGGTTTAGATTTCAGATTTTAGAAAGTAAATTTTCTGGTTTTAGTTAGGAAAAACAAACAAAGAAAAGTGTTATGTTTTTATTAAAATTAAAGAAAGTGATTTTTTTTAAAAAAAAGAGACACTTGTCACTTTATTACTTAATTAACTTACATGTGTTTATTAAGGAAGTTAACATGTTTACACATGTTTGAATAATTTTAATTAGTTTTTCTCTTAATTTTAAATGTTAACATAAACTAACATATTTAATTCACTTTATTAATTAATACTTACGTGTGAATATAAATTTAATTCTTTTAAAGAAAATTTTAGAAAACTAATTATGATATAAATGAATCTTTGTACTTGTGTTTTAAAAATCTAATACATATATACATATACATTAATAACCATTTAAAATTAAACACTTTAAAGAAATAAAACAAAACTTTATTTAAATCCTTTTTATAAACTAGCATATTAAAAATAAACAATTATCTTATATTTTAAAAACAAATGAATTAATCTAAATTAACTTTTGAAGATATAAATTTAAACAAAGCTTTAAATTACAATATTTATTCATACATTATAAAATTATTAAATTAAATTTCAAAACAATATCAAACTATAACATATACATACATATACGTTACAATTTGAAAGTTTATCTTTAAATTTGAAACAAAAGATCTCCTATTCATAATATATATCAAATGTATATATTATAAATAGAATAAAAATTTGATTAGCTTTTGAAAAACAATTCTTATCAACATTTTAAATTGCTAAAAAGATATTAATTCCAATTATCAGATTAAATATTTATTAACCATAAAAGAATAAATTTATCAATTTAAATTAAAATTATAAAGAAAATTATCAAACCAGCTAAATTATTAACACAGATTATTAAATTGTTATTGCCCAAAAATTCCGGGTCGTTACACATGGAATGTGGCAGTAACCTGCTATTGAACATGGTAGCTATAGTAGGCATACGATAATGGTCGTATGTTGGCTAAGATTTATATTATACTTTCGAAAGGTTTTCCAGTTTGCACTTATAGTAATAATATCAAATAAATCTTTCTACGTATCAAGCATGTTCGACTATCATAAGGAGAAATCTCCTCCGATTTTGCGTTTGCATTGTGTGTGTGTGCGGGAGGCCTTATGGCAGTTCCATTTTCAAAAACATTACGGATCTATTTTAAAAATATTTCTTTGTTTCTTTTTATAGAATAACTGTTTTAAGTTCTCACACCATTCCCATGACTGACCTGGAATTTATTGTTTCCTTCCTAAACTCTGGGTGCCCACCAATTTTAACATGGGCAGTCTAGAGTTAGGTTATCAGGTCATTTTGGAATTCAGGAGTTGCTGTAGAGATTTGGAGGCAAGCTGGATGACATGGCGTATCAATTAATATATAGTATTTCTTTTCTGCTGTTTGTTGCTGTAAACTCTGATAATGTAATATGATGTAATGTAATAATTGATATGATTCTTTGTTTAAAAGATTATTCATTTATCTATTATATTTGTTCCGCTGCGATTGTGAGATTCTGATATTGTTATGTTGCTTTTCTTTCTTTCTTCTTCCATCTTCTACCTCTTCTTTAACCCTAACTGTACGGTTTTTCGGCATTCGATTGCTCGGCAGTTGATACAGTGAACGTATTAATGTTGACTTTCGTGAGTCGAAGAATTGTGACTTTTACATGGCCCAGGAAGTTCCTTAGCCTGACCATTTGTTGGAAATCCAAAGAAACAATACACGCCCTATAAGATTTTAGTTGCATAACCTGCCATTTACTTACGGTGGCGACCTGTCGTTTAATTGGTGGCTCTAGTAGCCATAGTACGAAATGTGTATGCTAGCTAAGATTAATATTATACTTTCGAAAGGTTTTTTGAACTATGCACTAATATAATATCAAAAGGATTTTGCGTATCAAGCAAGTTTGACAATCATAAGGAGAAATCTCCTCTAATTGTCCATTTGCATTGTGTTTGTGGAGGGAGGCCTTATGGTAGTTTCGTTTTCCAAAAAGCATTGCGGATTTCCTTTTAAAATATTTTTGTTTATTTTGTTTCAAAAATAAACTGTTTTTTCTCACACCAGTCTTATGATTGACCTGGAGTTTATTGTTCCCTTTCTAAACTCTGAGGGCCCACAATTTTCCACACGGGCAGCATAGAGTCAGATTTTCAGATAATCAGCTAGTAGGTGTAGCAATTGGAAATCTTCTTTAGTCTTTGGTCTTTGAAGCCTTTGGATTTGGCGATCGCATTTTTTTCACTTCAACATTTCGTTACCTAGTTTGCTTCATTACAACGATGATGGTGTTTCGAGCTTTGGATTTGTGAGTTGTTTGCCAAGGAGATTTGGAGCTTTGGATTAGAGATGTAGTTTGTGGATTCATTCCCTTTTGAAGATCATGTTGGAGTTATTTCTTCCGCTATTGTCTTGTATCTCCGATATATGTTGATGTTCATTTGTGTCAGATGTTGTATATAAATTATTCATTTTCTTCCACTGTGTTATTGTACTTAATGTGTTATAAGCTTCGGCGAACCAGATACGACATTTGGATCTGCAACATTCAAATACGGGTAATGTATTTGGGTGTCGATGTTCGAAGGTCGAGTCAGGATCATTATAAGTGGTATCAGAGCTGAAGGTTGAGTAAGAACTTTAGCTCAAGATTACAACACATTAGGTGACTCATTAGAGATAGGGTTACAAATACCCTAGAATGAGTATCCCTAGGATATCTGTCCAAATGCCTCAGTAAATTCTCATACTATCCACTGATAATGAGTATGAGTGCAAGAAGAGGACGATGTAGGGGATAGGGAAGTACCAATATAAATGGTCAATACCCTGCAATAACGGAAACAACTTTTTCTATCAATCTCTTTTGATCATCATCCGATATCAATTCTTTGTTGGCTACGTGGTAGCTACAAGAAGAAGCTTGGGTTTGATGGTAGCCCTGCGAATCGTTGTAGGAAGATTTCTAATTCATATTCTCTTCATCAATTTTCTATCAGCTTTTCGTTTTAAACTTTAATAAATTTGAAATTTTATTTGAAATGAATTGGTTAACAAAATAAGAAGTTCAATTGTACCCGTTTGTCCATTCTTTTGGGGTCCAGATATATTCTACAAGTGGTTAGTTACCCTTCGGACTAACTAGTGCCCCTGCATATTTTGTAGACCAGATGACCTGAATATTTCGTAAAGTGTTGAATGAGTTTATTGATATTCTTATTTGGTGTGATAACCCGGATTTCTAGACATCTGCAATTGATATAATAATTGGGTAAATAAATAGAAATACTGAATTATAGATTGAACAAATGAATCTGATCAAATAAATATTTGTATTTGTATTTGAGTTGTGTGTATATATATAGATTTTAAATAGAATTATTATATACAAATTGAATTTGTGTTGATCTAATTTATACTTATATTTGAGTTGATTTCAAATTGGATTTTAAATTAAATTTAAATTTGAATTTGGATTAGAATTTGCGATTTAAAAGATAGATATTTTAAAATATTTTGGGTTTAGAAAAATATTATACATGATTTTTATTAGTATAAGATTAGTTTTATATCATTAACATTAAAGGATATATTAAACTTGTATAGTTATTTTTGAGTGTACAATTGAGATATAATTTCTTTGAAATATATACCGATTAATAAAAGGATAGTCTAAATATTTATACACTTAAGATGTTTATCTTTAACATGAAGCTAAATAAAAATGTAATATTAAAATAGTATAGATATAGATTAAAAACAAATGGAATTACAAGTGTTAAAAAATTTAAACACAAATTAACAAGTTAAATTGATTATGGCATGCTAATGAAACTTGTAAGCCAACTGAACAACTATAATTTATTTTCTTTTTATTTAAAATAAATTTATTAAGCTCTATCCCTCTCTTTTCATATTTTTTTCCCTGCTCTGTTTATTCTCAAAATAAAGAGAACAAAGCTTGAAACCTAAAACCAGAAAACATATTCAAAGAAAACTCAATAATAATCCAAACCTGGTGATCAATTGAATCAATCAAGCTTCAGTATAACAGTCAAGTTTAGAAAGAAAAAAAGCAACAAAATTCAAGAGTCAGATTCCAGTTAAATACAACTTTTAGATCAAGATCAACTATCCTTAATTATTTCTCTGATTAATCAAACAACAAAGCAAGTAGAGATCAGATTCAAATAAGTACAAATTGGAAAACCAGATGATTAATGTTGCTGATCAACAGCCCAAGATCAAAATCATTTCAATCAACAGTTCCAGGATATAAGTTGAGTAAACAAACCCTAAGAAAACTTAAATTAGTTAAATCTTGACTTCTTATGATAAAGCTTAAGTATAATTGTGTAAAACCTTAGATTTAATCTAAAAAATAAATTTTTTCTATTATTTGTTAAATGATGAAATGTTTGTGCATTCCAGTATTGAAAACTTCCTTATCTCATTATCTAGTTGATGATTTTGGATGCTATAAACTAGGGAAGTGTTTAATTTTGGGTATAGTCTATGTTAAAAATAGTTTGGGTGTAAACCATGTTGTGTAGTTCAGCAGAGTTCCAAATTACAGTGATTAAGCAGATTTTAGTGAAAAATTGATATGTTTAAATCATGAATTCGAGCACGCAATCTGATTTCTTATGTAGAAATATGAATTTTAGAAGTAAGATTATAATTTCTTATGCACTATAGCTCGAGAAATTGTGGAATGTCCTATTTATGTTCAAAAAATTATTCTCGTCGACTTCGTCCATGATAGGAGTTGCGGCCTATTCTAGGTGGTGCTGTTAATCATCGGGGTGAGTTCGACCGTGGAGGAATTTTCACTAGAGGCTTTGTTTGAGAGAGCAAGTTGTTTTTAGGGTTTAAGGTGGTGTCGTCTCGGGTGAAGTCGCGATGGTTTCGCGACATGATAGAGTGACCGGAGTTCAAGACAATTTTGCTGGGAGGTAGTCACATCGATGAGCGATCGACGGTGATAGGCCGCATGCATGTTAGGGGTCGATCGACGCTGTGGTGGTCGAATTGCGGGATAGGATTGTTTTTTTTCTGGGTTTAAGAAGTAATGGAATTTGATCGATTTTTGAACAAGCAAGTTGCTGGCTTGGGTGACGAGGCGATCGTGGTCGAGAAGTGGGAGGAAGTTTGTCGACATTGGTGCGATGGCTGATTGACGGATGGTAAGGGTGTACACGGACACATGTGTCGCCATACACAATGGGTATAGGCAGTGCGATCGTTCTATTTTTGCGAGGTGTGAATTTTTGGGAGGGCTTGCGATGTGGGATCGAGTGGTTCGTAAGTTGGGTCGATGCTGGATGGTGTAGTGGGGTCGTTTGATTTGGGTAATGCTCGAAATCAGGTTGGAGCTGGTGATGATGAGTCTGGAAGAGAGGGAAATGTTTTTCGTGTAGTTGTTTTGTTGGGCTTCGGCCCGTTAAAATTTAAGTAAATGAGACTTTAAAGTAATACAAAGTTTAAATCCTTACAAGCAGGTGAATAAAGAAATTGTTTTAAAGCATAATAAATAATGAGATTAAAAAGTTAATTAAGAAATGAAACGATTTAACTCATTAATTGAACTAATGGTTTTAAATTAATAGATTAATGATATTAAATTATAAGATGTTTTAAATAGGATTTTGATTGATCATTAACCAATTTATTAAGATAAATAGATTATCTTAGAATTGCTTTATAATTAAAGATTGAATTAATTAAGTAATTAAGGGATAATGGTTGATGGATCTATTATAATTAAGGTTAATTAATGAATGTAAATAGAGGTTAATTGCTTAAAGGAAGTGATTAAGGATTAATTACTTAGTATAATTAATTAAAGGATTGATTAATTAAGGAAATTAATAAAGGGTTAGTTAATTAGTGAAGATGATTAATTAGAGGATAATTAATCAATGTAAGTAATTATATAATAATTAATTCGAGTAATTAATTATGGATCAATGTGAATGGGTAAAGTTAATTAATTTGTGTAATTAATTAAATTAAAGTGGTTAATACTAGTTAATTAATTAAGTTTAATTAATTAAAGGTAATCATTTGATGTTGGGTTAAGTATAATTACTTAAGGTAATTATTGAGGTATAATTACTTAGTGAATTAATTAGTGGATAATTACTGGATGTATTTAATTAAAATAAATTACGTAATGGGAAGTAATTAAAGGATAATTACTTGTGGATGAAATTAAGTGATAATTAATCAGTGTAATTAAAGGATTAATTAATAATTAATCAAGGAGTTGGTTTAATTGATGGAGAAATTAAGGAAAGTTAATTTCTGATTGTGATTAATCAAGGCTGATTAATGAATGTAATTAAGTTAAAGATTAATTATTAAATGTAATTAGAAGAATAATTAATCAATGAAGGTAATTAAAGGTTAATTACTGTGAATGGTAAAGAATAATTAATTTGTGTTATTAATTGATGGTTAATTACTTAATGTAATTAAAGGATAATTAATCTAGGGTGATTAATTAAAATGATGATTAATTGATTGGTTTGTGATTAATTATTGTTAAATAAGCAAGATTAAAAGTGACTAAAGAAATTGATTTTATTTAATTAGGAATGGGTAACTAATTAATCTTGCTTATAAATGATTGGTTGATATTTCTGATATGAAATGTTTGTCTTGAATAGTGATTATGTGTTTATCTGACGTTGATGAATTTTTGTGTAAAAAAGTGACATCTTATGATTAAAGGTTGAATTGTGTCTCACTTGAATAGTGTGGGTTGAGATGGCATTGAATTCGAAGAAACCGGTGTCGGGTGTTTGTAAATAACCGAAACCACTTCGATTTATAACCTATAATAATTTTGTACAGATATGTGGAATCAATAGGCTGAAGTGGAATAATTTAAGTGAATTGGACCATTTAATCTAAGTTTTGGTACTTAGAAATTGATATGTGAAATAAGTGATGTCTATAACAACTTGTGAAGTTGTAAATTGATACAAGTTACCCGGGTATATATAAGTTGTATGTTTTTGTGCTCCCTGTTAGATGGGTTTACTCACGTTGTTTTTCAACCTAACTCGGGTGTTACTTTGATGTAATGCTCGGGTCAGACCGAGTATTACAGATTTTCATTTAAGGACGTTCTGGAGCTCAGGAGGCGAGCTGGATGACCGGAACGTATGGAGTATTTCAGCTGTGATATATAGTTGTATATCTAGGACATGTTGTTTTAAACTGTCTAGTGTTGTGTAAATGTTGTAACTCTGATGTATAAAAATGTAAATGTACTGACACAGTTCTTCTTTGTAAAACTGTTATTTTATTTGATATTATATTTTATCCCGTGCGAATGTGAGATGTTGGGTTTTTGTTCTTCTTTTTCTTCTATCTCTTTTCTTCTTTTTCTAACTATCTGGAGTTTTTGGGATCGAAAATTCCGGGCCGTTACATTTGATATCACAGCGAGGTTAAGCATGAATCTTGGCTCTGGTGGGATTACTCATCAAGGATAGGGTCAATGGTACCCTAGAATGAGTTGAGTGTATATATATATATATATGAGAGCGTACCTGTTATTTTCTTATATAAAGATTTTAATAAGTGGTAATATAGATACAACCAAATTGAAATTATATAAAGATAAGTTTGAAATGGATTCAAACTAAAATGAAAATCTCTTGAATTTGGGAAGGAGCTTTAGAATAAGATAATAATGAATTGGTTTCCAGATATGATAATCTTGGGTATTATCATAAATAGTTATTGTGTTTAATAATGATATGTGTATTAATAAGTAAGCAAAATGAAATTTTTAGGGAAGTAAAACATTTAGGTAAGTATGACTTATTAATTGGAATTGAAGGTGATCTAAATTTGAAATTTTAAAACTGGGTCCAGATTTTGAAAATTGTTTCTAGGTGATAAAGAAATAATAAATAATGTTATTTAATGTATTTGAACGAAGCGTCATGTTTCAAACAAGAGTTGTTTGAAAATTTTAAAGGAATTTGTTTTGAGTTGAACACCAGGGATGGTTAAAAATTAAAGTAATTTGGTGTGTAAAGGGAATAAATTTGGAATAAGCTCGAAGGTTGAGTTTTGAATTTCCCTTGGAATGTGATGTGAAACCTTAAGTGATATAAGTCTTTGAACTTATAAGTAAGAAAGAATATTGACAGAAATTTGAAATGGAAGTTCAAATTGAATTTTGTTGACTGGAGTAAATTGAATTGAATTTAACTTAGTAAAGGTTAATTAAGTTAATAAGCAATCTGAATTGGAAAGTTCAAGATAAAATTGGGATTTAACTTGGGAAGTTAAATGGTTGTTTTGAATTGAAAATTTGTGTGATCTTAAAATGGGTTTGAGATCTGGAAATTGAAAATGGATGGATGTTTTAAGATAATTTGGATAATATTATCCTATTAATAACCTTTAAACTGTGAATTGAATTTGTTTAAAGAAATGGGTTATGGTAATATATCTATTATTAAGATAAAATAGAATCATTTTGGACTTAAGATTTGAATTTTTAAGATAAAACTTCAAAGGTTTGGTTTCAAAATTGAAATTTGGTGATAAACTGAATTTCAAAGATTTAGTTGTTAAAAAGGATTTCAATTATTATTTGAACTTTGAAATGGGTTAAAAATGGAACTTGGATTGAGAATTAAATGGTTTAAAGTTGATTTGATTTAAAGGATTAAATCAACATTTCAAAATTTAACTCGAATTTATATAATTCGGGATGGTTTAAATTTGAAATTTGAATTAAATTAGTTCAAATTGAATTTGAAATTTAAATTAATTGGAATTGTGATCGAAAATGGATAAGTTTAAAAATTCAAATGGAAAATTTGAAATGGATTAATTTGAAATAAAATTAAAGTTGAATGAGTTCAAATTCAAATGGGAATCGGTATTAATTTCAAACTGGAATTGATATGAATTGTAATTGGTTCAATTTGAAATTTATTTGAAATAATTTGAAATTGTGATTAAAATTGAATAAGTAAATTCAAATGGAATTTGAATTGAATTTTGAAATAAATCAAGATTAATTCAACTTGAATTGGGGTTAAATCAATTTCAATGGAAATTGAAGTTATTTAAATTAGAATTGAGCCAATTTAAAATGAATTGATGGGATTGGAGATTAGGAATTGAACAGTTTGACTCTGGACTATTTTCAAAATAAATTGTTTTAATATAAATCTATTCTTTTCAAACTATTTACTATACAACTTTTCTTTTTAAACCTAAAACTATCTTATACTTGTTTTACAATTATTTTTGGAACTATTTAACAATTTTTCAACTGTTTTATAAGCTAATTTCAACTGTTTTAGAATTCTATAGGTCGGTGCTCCCCTTAGATCGCAGAGCTCTGTAAGTCGGTGCTTCCCTTAGGTCGCAGATACTTTTAGGTCACTTGATGAGTTAAGTTGCTGTGCCATTCCTGTAGTTAGGTCGCTCCATGTCTTTAGGTTTTAGGTCGCTAATGAAGAGAAATTAACATTTGCCCCTCGAAGTACGTGCCTAGGTCGTAGGTCGCGTGCTTCGACCTGACTTAGCTAGGTCGTGAGCGACCTAACACTTGTGCCAATACGCGTGCCTATTTGTTTTCCCATATTTGCCTCATATAAAACTGTTAGGTCGCTACTTCTTCCTCATTCCATTGCTCTAACCTCCTACTGCCATTAACGATTCTCTGAGCTTCCAAAGGCGAATTCGACCCATCCAGTCACCGATTCATTTTCATCATTACGTCTCGTAAGTGAACCTGGTCTTCATCCCATCATAATCGCCGTTGAATCATGAATTCTCACTTTCTGACCTTAGCTCAACTCCATGTATCACGCTTTATTTCGAGTGATTGTTGCGATCGATTTTTCGGTCGTTATTTGGTTGATTTAGGAAGTCATGGCAATGCGTTGAATTTATGATGGATTGAGGATTTTTTGGTTAGTTTTTGGAATGATCTGGTGGTATGAAGAGATGGTAAATTTCATGGAGAGGACGATGAATCTCTTCGGGTAGTTGATGGCGGGTTATTGGGTCTGGTGCAGAGAGGAAGTTAGGCGACCTAACGAATTTGAGTGACAAAAAATGCTTCACGACCTTAGGGCCCTTGAGACCTAAAGAACATTTTCGACCTACGTTAGGTCGCTGAACGACCTAAAACTTGTACGACCTAATTTCTGCAGCATAGGTTTTTAGGTCGCAGCCGAGTTAGAACTTGATAAATTTGCATTGCTCTAGACCCCTTTAATTTGCACAGTGCGACCTAAAAGAGCTCTGACCTATACTAGGTCGTTGGTCGACCTAGGACTTGCGAAATTTTTGAGAGAATTTGATTGAACTGCTTGGACTTGAATCATTTGAAATTCATTACATTCCTTTGCAAATTTCCCTAACTTTTAATCTAACAACCTGTTTAAACATAACATTTGCAGAAAAATGGGACGAATATACTATCATTGACCGCCCACATCGAATGACAGATTAGTCGATAAAGAATAATCAACTTAAATGAACTGTGTGAGTGAAATGCTGTGAATCAACCGACTCAAATGAAGTGTTAAAGCAAAGCTAAAATTTTGTTTGAATTAACACTGCGCTTGAGTTTTAAATTAACAAGTCCTGAAATCTCACAATCGATCAGTTGTCAATTAGTTTAATTTCAGTTATTTCGCTTGTTATTTTTATTAGTTTCGCACAACACTTCACACTTTTAGGAAACGTGCACCTTCACACCTGAACATCCAGTTACTCATGTAGAATGACGTCTCAACCAGAAGAGATGATAGAACACGTCGAAGGGGCTTTCCCGGTTGCTATTCCACTAGAGAACCCTCCGGAAAGAACTCCTACCCTTCTGAAACAGCGGGTGCTTAACCAATTATGCATTCAATTTGGCATTGCCGAGGCAGAAGTTTTACTCCCTGGACCAAATGATTTCGCTGATAGACCACCTTCCGGTTTTGTTGCCATTAATCGCCAAATGTGCTTAAGTGGAGCAATTCCTCCCTTTAATGAATTTCTTCAACAAATCCTTCTTCGACTGACGATCTCTCATTTCCAACTGCATCCCAATGGCTATGCCATCTTGATGGGATTGTGCGTTCTGTTCAGGAGAACTCTTGACCGTCTTCCGAGTTTTGAGGAAATCTATTACCTGTGCACTTTTGCGAAGAACAAGGACCACCCTTCGATTGTACTTGTAAGAGGTGCGAGGAACCGTAAACTAATTTTGGATTTGCCGGAGAGTGCACATGGTTTTTTGAATCAATTCTTCTATATTCGTTGCCCCGCAGGATTTTACGCAGACTGGAGAATAGGAAGTGAGATCTTTTTTTTCCCTTCTTTCTTCAATTCCATTCTAAGTTTTTCATGGTTCGTATTGCTAGATGCTGATTCCATTCCTTATTTTTACAGCACTTCCTCCTCCTTCTAGAGATTCCAGTCATAAACCAGTCTTTGAAAGGCTAAGCATTGTGGCTGCTGAAGAGAGGAGCGCAAAATTTCTATTGACAGATGAACTCCTTCATCGATTTGGGCTTTTACATTCTTCTCGTTCTACTCAACTTCATGAAGTTCCGACTGAAGTTCCCGATTCTCCGGTGAAAATTCCTGATGCCCCGGTCTCTACTAAAGAACACATGCAGGGAGGAACTTCTATAGAAACTTCACTAGTAAAGTGTTCAATTCCGAAAGATGTTGCGGGGCCGTCTGACAAGTCTATACTTGCCCCAGTTATCGAAGAGGAAGAACCTCCACGATCTTCTGAAAAATCTACTAAAGAAGGAGTCAAGAAAGCAAGTCCCAAAAAACATGATGGTGATGATGTTTTCGAGGGGTTGAGTGATTTAATTGTGACTTCTCAAGAACTTTTCAAAGATGATGTTTCCAAAACTATCTCTTCTGTAATCGAGGCGACATCTTCTCTACAACAAATGTCAACTCCTTCTACTCAAGTTATCACTACCTCTACTCCACAGAGTGGTTTGTAACTCGATGCGTGTAGTTTACACGTTACACGACACTTAGGATTTTTCATCACTTCTACGCACTTATCTTCTTGTACTTTAAAGATTTCTAAAGCTTATTATTTTTATTCCAGATTCTCCTATGGGGCGCAGCGGCTCGTACTATGATGATTTCCAGCGCTACGGGAGGCGTAGCCAGTATGATTATAGGCGTTACCTCCCTTCTTATAGAGAATCCGATGAAGAGAGGGCCATCAGGAAAGCAGACGAGAGACGAGCATATGAAGAACGTCACCGAAGAGAACAAGAAAGACATGACCTTCCTCACAGAGATGATGATACCCAAAAAAGAAAGACTCACGATGAGAGAGGTAAGGGTCACATGGACGATTCTTCTAGCAAGCGGGCTAAACTTACTGAAGAAACAATGCCGACCGTTTCTCAAAATGTTCCTGCTGAATCTCCTACCCCGTACGTTCCGACATTCAAACAATTATCAACCGGCCCGCATACCAAGTTGGGCAAGGTCCTCCCACTCTTCAAAGTCGATTCCCTCAGTGGTGCCTGAGAGGGGTTCGATTTGATCTCGATTTGGTTCCTCTCGACAAATCGGCTATGCTGCGAAATCTTGATTCTGTCAGGACCGATATTAAAAGAATGTCGAACTGGCAAAAACTTGTCGACGAGCTTCAGAGGGTTAACCGAGCCAATCTCGAGGCCATGCTCACAATGGAGAACGATAAGGCTGAGTGGCAGAAGACTCTCGAACAGCATGACGCCGAAATGAGAAGTATTGCTTCCTATAATGAAAAGCTGGAAGCGGAAGTAGAAAAGCTTAAGGAAGAATTAGCTACTTCATCTACTTTCCATTCTTAAAAGGAGAGCATGCTTCAGCAACAAGTACGAGATGCGCATGCCAGTCAAAGGGCAGTCGAAGATAAGCTTACACACCAGGAGAAGGTCATAGAAGAATATCGCGCTGAAACTTTACAGCTGCGAGAATAGGCCGGCTCTCAAAGCTTGGAGATAGAGATGCTAAAAGCTCGACTTGCTATGGCCGAAAAGGAGCGTGACGAGGCTGTTGCTGGTAAACTTGCGGCCGAAGAGGCCCATCAAGCAACCAAAGCTGACATTAGCTCCACATTATTTGATTTCTATCTGCATAGCATTTTGGGGCGTGGCAGCCTTGCCTTTCTAGGCCCTAAATACGAAATTACATTAGCTGAAGTCTGGGAGGCAGCACTTGATATGCTAGGTGGTAAAGGTGCTGGCTACGCTGAGACAGCTCTTGAAGAGCATTATCTCGATGATGATGCCCACGCCGCTCTTGCCAAGGAAAAGAGCAACTCGCCAAGGTACGGGCCGGAATGGCGGAAGGAGAACGCTCTGAGAAAGAAATACCACCTACCACTTCTGAACGTCCTTTAGTTTCTCCCGAAGTGGACATTACAGGCTCTAGTGCTCATTCGCTGCCTCCTATAAGAACCGGGGTAATCACCTCTACCGATAATGAGGCTTTGGAGGATATCGGGGCTCAGAATTATGAGATTGAGCTAACGAAGCAAACATCTTCAGGTAATTTTGATATTGGTCCGATTCAGGTGGATCGCTTGCTTACTCCTCAAAAGTTTGATGAGCTTCTCGATTACTTCTTGAATCTCGACGAACCCATATCTCCCTTCTTTCGGGGAGATACTAATATTTTTAATTTCTCTTCTTCTGCAGTTGAAACACCAAGTGTTGTGCAGACTTCACTTCCTCCGGTTATCCCTCCTCCGTCTCTTCAGGTGACTCCTCCTTCTGCTTCACAACCCGGGTCACAAGAGGAACAGATTGAGGCTCTTCACGGCTTGGATGACCCTATCGCTTCGCAAGAGCAGAAGGACGAGGGACTTGAAGGAGGCGAGATCTCTCCGGAGCGGACTCCCTCTGATGACGTAGTTTTGTCCGCTCTTGTTACTCCAGGGAGTGAGTCTTCTTCGAAGAGAAGAAAGAAGCACGGAACATCGAAGAGGAGGGGGAAGAAAATCATCACTACTGAAGACGAACCGGAAGTTGCACCGGTTGCACCTCCCTCTCCTTCTTCCCTTATGCCTATAGATAGACCTGAAAAACTAATCATTCGGCCAGGCAAAGGGTCCAAAGGTGGAAAGAAGAAGTGAAGAGTCGGACTTCGGGCTTTTTGACTCCTTTTTTGTGTAATGGTCGGATGTTGTGCAGGCACCGGCCCTGCTTTTTTTTTTAATTTTGAAACCTGTATCTGCAATTGAATAAAATGATCCTTTATTTGCACAGACTCTTGTTTGAATTTGAGAATGCATTTATTATTTATTTTTGCAAAAGTTTATTTATATGATATTGCGGTGAGCTTGTGGTATGTTGTTTGAGCATACTTTACCGATGTAGCCATACCATTTTGTATGTAACTATACCATGTTGCCCCCATACCATAAGTTTGCTGCAATATTTTATACTTTGAGGGGACTCGCACTCTTATTTTCTGAAGAATAATTACTTCATTCTTGAAGAAATTTTTTGTAGAGTACAACTTCCTTCATATAAGTTTTTACGCTTTGTCCTTCGAAGAAATCACTTTTTTCTTTTGCTTAAGTACGCATTTTGCCAAGTGAATTCTTCTATGTGGTAAAGCAGGCCTCTGAAGAGTACTTTAACTTTCTTCCTCTTTTTTTTTTTTGAGGAAGGTTATTTTCTAGAACAGGTAAATCACTCTTCCTTTGAAAGTTAAAGTATACCCTTGATGAGGATATATAATAACAAATTTTTTTTTTTTGAAATAGAAATTTGTACTTCTGAGGAGGGATTTTTCACGTTTCAACACTTGGAAGTTTTATTTCAATCTTGGTGAAACGTGTACCTCCAAAGAATTGTGCCTTCGAAGAAAGCCTTTTCACGTTTCAACACTTGGAAGTTTTATTTCAATCTCGGTGAAACGTGGGCTTCCGAAGAAGTCTTTCATTTTGATTGTGTCCCCGGGAGGGGGTTGTACCTCTGAGGAGGGATTTTCCACGTTTCAACACTTGGAAGTTTTATTTCAATCTTGGCGAAACGTGTACCTCCAAAGAGTTGTGCCTTTGGAAAAAGCCTTTTCACGTTTCAACACTTGGAAGTTTTATTTCAATCTCGGTGAAACGTGGGCTTCCAGAAAGGTCTTTATTTTGTTTTGCATTTCAACTTTGGTGAAGTGAAATTCCGAAGAGCGGTTGTTACACTTCAACTCCTAGTGAAATGGGCCTCCGAAGAGGGCTTTTATTTGTTTACATTTCAACTCTGGTGAAGTGAAATTACGAAGAGCGGTTGTTACACTTCAACTCCTGGTGAAATGGGCCTCCGAAGAGGGCTTTTATTTTGTTTACATTTCAACTATGGTGAAGTGAAATTCCGAAGAGCGGTTGTTACACTTCAACTCCTGGTGAAATGGGCCTCCGAAGTGGGCTTTTATTTTGTTTACATTTCAACTCTGGTGAAGTGAAATTCCGAAGAGCGGTTGTTACACTTCAACTCCTGGTGAAATGTGCCTCAGAGAGGGTTTTCATCGCCTGGAAGTTACTCTCTCATGGTTGGAGGGTCATGACTCCTCCAATCTTTTTTGTTGAGTAGAGAACTTTCTTTTTTGTGGCGTATGACCCATTAGAGGTCTTTATTCTCCGAATAGTTGTGCCTCCGAAGAGGATTTGTGCTGCCGATGATGGCTTTGGTTGTTCCCTTGTCTACTTGCTTGTGCCTTTTCAGTGATCCCCCCCTTTTTTTTTAAGTGACTTTTTTAATCCAAGGAAATGTACTTCATTGTCAGGCAAGTTCGTGAGAACGAGCATCAGCTTCTTAATTGGATGTTTGTTTGTTCAAACAATCTCAATTTATTAGCAAAGGCTCGTTTCTGTCGAAATCATAGGCCGTTCAATTGAAGTACTTCCTATCTAGGATTTGAATTTGGAGCTTTTGTAACTTGAAATTTGGCGAGAATCACTAGGTCTTATTATGTGCAAGTTTCACTTCCATTGTCTGCAAAAATTTGAATCGACATTTCAGCAATACATTCTATGTGCTTTTTATATCGAAAATAAAGCAAACATGTAATAATAATAAGGAACACAAGATTTATAGTGGTTCGGCCAGGAAACTGGGCCTACATCCACTTTATATTTTTTCATTATTTACTTGCATCAGTTTTACAATTGCCTTCAATTACAAGAATCATATATTCACAATTCTTTTTACAATATTTCGACAAAATTTTCAAGTAAAGTATGGACGCAAATGATTGTCGTTCCATGCCCTTGGAATTTGATCTCCTTCAACAGTAGTGAGTTTGAATGTGCCGTCAAGAAGCTTCTGACCTATGACATATGGTCCTTCCCAATTTGGCCCAAACACACCTGTCGCTGTCATAATTCTCTTCAGGACTAGGTCTCCAATCTCAAAGCTGCGTTGGCGAACTTTGGAATTGAAATGTCTGGCTATCCTTTGCTGATGAGCTGCAATTCTGAGATTAGCCTCATCTCTTTTTTCATCAAGGAGATCTAGCGCTTCAAGCTGTAGCTTTTCGTTTTCTGTTTGATTGAAATGGATTCTTCTGTGTGAAGGAACCTCTATTTCTACCGGAATCATTGCCTCTGACCCGTATGCCAATGAAAACGGGGTGTGCCCAGTCGCAGTTTTGTGAGTGGTTCTGTATGCCCATAGTGCTAGTGGTAGCTTATCAACCCAACCACCTTTTGCTCTTTCAAGTTGCTTCTTGATGGTTGACTTAATAATTTTGTTCACGGCTTCCACTTGCCCGTTTGCCTGCGGATGAGCTACTACTGAAAAGCTTTTCCGGATCTTGAATTGCTTGCAAAAATCTTGGAATTCTTCACTTTCAAACTGAGTACCGTTGTCTGTAATTATTTTTTGAGGCACACCGTATCTGCAAATGATGTTTTTAGTCACAAAACTTATCATCTTCTTTGAGGTGATAGTAGCCAGTGGTTCAGCTTCTGCCCACTTAGTAAAATAATCTACAGCAACAATGGCATATTTATTTCCAGATTTGGCAGTTGGTAACGGTCCTACAAGGTCTATTCCCCATATTGCAAACGGCCATGGACTGACCATCTGTGTGAGTTCAGTGGAAGGAGCTCTAGGAATTTTGGCGAATCTTTGACATCTGTCACATTTTCGGGAATACTCTGCCGCATCTCGATTAATTTCTTGCCAAAAATATCCGTATCGGAGAATTTTCTTTGCTAATGTTTGGCCACCTGAATGATCACCACATTATCCTCCGTGTACCTCCGCTAGGATTGCTTTGGACTCTTCCCTGGATACACATCGAAGTAATGGCATTGAGAATCCCCGTCTGTACAATCGGCCATCCTGGATTATATATCGAGAGGCTTTTCTCAGTAGCTTTTGTCGTTCTTTTGAGTTCCCTGGTAAAGATCCATTGAGCAGATATTCTGTTATCGGAGTCATCCATGATTCTTGCTCTTGAGACATGCTCATGATCCAATCAATATCCATCTTATCAATGCTAGGAGTCGACAGGACCTCCACTGGAGTTAATCCCAGAAATTGGGCTTCGCCTGTGCTAGAATACTTTGCGAGAGAATCTGCTTTCATGTTTTCTTCTCGAGGAATGTGACTTATCATGTAATGATCGAAATCACCCAGGAGCTCCCAAGCCTTTGACAAGTAGGCGGGCAGATTCCCCCCTTTTGCTTGGAATTCCCTTCTGACTTGGCATACAATAAGCTGAGAATTGCTGAATATCTATAACGCTCGGATGTTTAATTCTTTAGCAATCCTTAAGCCAGCGATAAGGGCTTCGTATTCTGCTTCATTGTTTGTTGAAGGAAATTCCAATCTTAGTGCATAGCATAATGATCGGCCTTCAGGGGTCTCAAGTACAACTCCGGCTCCAGAACAGTAGTCGTTTCTCGCACCATCGACATATAACTTCCATTGGATTGGGGAATCGTCGACTGTTTCCTCCTCACTGTTACCCTTATCTGTGAATTCTGCAATGAAATCTGCTAAAGCTTGTCCATTGATTGCTTTTCGGGGATGATAAGTGATGTCATACTGACTGAGTTCAATATTCCACTTTAAAAGACGACCCGAAGTCTCAGGGCGAAACAGGACTTGCTTCAAAGGTTGATCAGTGAGGACTCTGATAGGATGAGCTTGAAAATATTGCCTCAACTTCCTAGATGCAATTAGTAGGCAATAGGCGAGTTTTTCCAACATAGAGTAATTCATCTCTGCCCCAGTGAGTCTTTTGCTGATATAGTAAACTGGATGTTGAATCCTTTTGTCTTCTCGTATCAGCGCTGCACTTAAAGCATGAGATGATACTGCCAAGTATATAAGAAGATCCTCACCATCGCCAGGCCTAGAAAGTATTGGAGGCGTTTCCATATGGCGAATCAATTCATCAAAGGCTTTTTGGCATTCTGGAGTCCAATCGAAGTTTTTCTTTCCTTTCTTTAAGGCGTCAAAGAATGGGATGCATTTATCTGTGGCTTTGGAAATGAACCGACTCAAGGCGGCGACTTTTCCATTGAGACTTTGCAATTCCTTCTTTGTTCTAGGAGCTTTGACTTCTTTCAATGCAGTAATTTGAGCTGGACTGGCCTCAATGCCCCTAGCGCTCACGATGAAGCCTAAAAACTTACCGGATTCCACTCCAAATGAACATTTTAAAGGATTGAGCTTCATTCTGTATTTCCGAAGGACTGCGAACATGTCTGCTAAGTGTTCTATGTGATCCACTTCTTTCTTAGACTTTACTAACATGTCATCGACGTAGACTTCCATAGTCTTGCTCAGTTGCGGTTTGAACATAGCATTAACGAGTCTTTGGTATGTTGCCCCTGCATTCTTCAACCCGAAGGGCATTACTCTGTAGCAGTAAAGACCAGTGTCGGTGATAAAGCTCGTATCCTCCTGATCCGGCTCATGCATCATGATCTGGTTATATCCGGAGTAAGCATCCATAAAAGATAACAATTCGTGTCCCGCTGTTCCGTCTACCAATTGGTCGATTCTGGGTAATGGGAAGCAGTCTTTGGGGCAGGCCTTGTTTAGATCTGAAAAATCGATGCACTCTCTCCATTTTCCGTTGGCTTTCTTAACTAGCACTGGATTTGAAACCCAATTCGGATAGGTAGATTCCTTGATAAAATTATTCTCCATTAGTCGATCAACTTCTTCTTTTAATGCTGCTGACCTTTCTGGACCTTGAGTTCTCCTCTTTTGTTTCACAGGTGTAAATTTTGGATCAATATTTAGAGCATGCACTGCAACTTCTGGGGATATTCCGCACATATCGGCATGAGTCCAAGCAAAAACATCCAGATTTGCCTTTAAAAAGGATATTAAGATATTCTGAATTGACACATTAAGTTGTGAACCCACATTCAACACCTTGTTTGGGTCCTTTGGGTCAACAGGTATTGGTATTGTCGTTTCCAATGGTAGCACTCTATTTTCCCCTGCACTGACTTTTCTAGGGTCCATCTCTTTCCTTGCTCCGCTGTGCTCGCCAGTGCAGGGTCCGCCCTATAATTGCTACAAGGCTGGTTCTTTGATGCGGACTGGGGCTGCCGCATTCTTTCCCATTTCTCTTTTTATGGTTTCTCGTAGCTCTGTTAGATAACACTCTCGCCCAGCATTTTGATCCCCTTTTATAACTCCTACTCCATTGTCTGTAGGGAATTTAATGGTGAGGCACCACGGGGAAAGAACAGCTTTGAACGCTGCCAGAGTTGGACGACCAAGGAAAGCATTGTAAGCAGAAAATTCATCGACAATCACAAAAGTTTGCTTGCGGACCATTTTTCTCTCTCCTTCTCCAAGTTCCACAAACAAATCAATGGTTCCTACCGGCTGTTTTGGCTCCCCAGTGAAGCCAGCAATTTTATGCGATGAAGCTTGCACATCATCCATAGGGATCTTCATTTGGTCGAATGTTTTCTTGAAGAGGATATTGCAGGATGCGCCACAATCAATGAGAACTCTTCTGACAATAGCTGGCCCGATACCAGCCGAGATGACTAAGGGATCCAAGGTAGGAGCTTTAATACCTGCAGAATCCCTAGCTTTGAATACAATATCATCATCAAGAGTTCTTTGTTACTTCAAGGGCGTAGCACCTTCCAAAACGAATACATCTTCCTCGGTCGGTACATACTTTAAAGCTCGGGTATATCTTTCCATCTCACCCCAGCTTCTGCCCGCTGGGTGAGGTCCTCCTGTAATGACATTGATAATGGGCCTTCCAGATTCATGCCCTGAAGCCTTCTCAATCGTCCTAGGCTGATGAGTAGGAGCCTGTTGCCCCTGACTAGATGAAGTAGGATTGTTGCTATTCTTTTTCACAAATTGTTGTAGTTTGTTTTCCCTTAGCAACTCTTCAATCATATTTTTCAGCTGACGGCATTCGTCGGTCTCGTGACCGGGTTGATTATGGAAGCGGTAGAACTTCCCACTCTGTATAGCCTTTTTCCCGGTCCTTAGAGGAGGAGGTTTAGGAAAGTCGATAGAATCTTTGGTGGCAAGGTAGATACGCTCCGGCGTATCTGATAAAGGAGTATACTCTGATGGCTTGAAAGATCGAGGCTTCTTCAGATTACTCTGCCTCTTCGCATTGTTATTTTCCCTTTTTTGCCCTACAGATTCATTCTTGCGTGGAGCAACAGTGTTATCTTCAGCTTTTTCCAACACTGCCTTTACCGGTACGGGACAGCTTTCTAAGCGTATGAATTCATCTGCTTTTTTATAGAATTTTTCAAGGGAATTTGGTTCCTTCATGTTTAGCCATTTCCCGAATTCGCTCAACTTGTCAATACCCTTCATCAGATAAGTCAATATCATTCGCGGTTCAGCATTGTCCACCTCAGCTAGCGCTATATTAAAGAGGTTTAAGAAAGATTTGATAGTCTCCCCTGGATTCTGCTCCAAACTTGACAGTGACATGATATCCTTGGCTTTTGATGCGTATAGTTTGAACTGCTCCTTGAACTTCCGGGTTAAGTCAGAAAATTGATCGATAGATCGGATTGGAAGTTTGGTGAACCAAAGCAGAGCTACACCTTTGAGATACACAGGAAAATATCGGCACTTTATTTCATCAGAGGCTCTGGCACCCGTCATGTGCCAATCATACTTGTATAAGAATTCGTTCGGATCACTCGTCCCCCTGTAAGCTGGAATGGTTGGTGGGACAAACTTCCTTGGGAATTCAGCCTTTAAGATTTTCTCAGTAAAAGGAGTTTTACTTGGGGCGAAACCCCATTCTTTCTCGTCTTCAACCCTCTGCATACTCTCTTTCATAATTTGTCGGACCATTCCAGAAAGATACTCCTCATCATGTCGAGTTCTAGATCCACCAACCTCTGGAAGTGTTTGTTCAAAGGGGCTAGCAGCCCTTTCAGGAGCATTTCTTTCTTCAGCATCACGAATGTTGCCAGCAAAATTCCTTTCATTATCTGTCGGTTGGCGGTTTGCCCCAAGCAAATCGTTCAACCTATTCAGAATTAGGGCATTCTGGGCATTCTGAGCCTCGAATTGTGCATTTTGGGCATTTATCTGTTGGTTCAGCCCTAAGATTGCAGCATCCAGTTCTGCCTTTGTAACTCCGACAGCTGGAGTGGCTTGATTCGATATAGGGGAAGCGGAGGTTCCCTCTTGAATATTCCCAGATCTGACAGATCTACTTTTCCTTCCAGGAGCCATAATCTCGGATAGACTTCTGGTTTTCAAGGAAATTCTCTCTACAAACCTTTGTGAAGCAATGATTTCCTGAGTTCAATTCTCAGTGAAAGCACCAAAAATGTTAACGCTAAAATTTGAACGCTAACACCCCGGTGTATGAAGTAAGATCGTGAAAGCACCACCCGATAGCTCGGGAACAGATTATAAGCAGATAGTAGTAGAAAACAGTAAACAACAGCAGTTTTATAGTGGTTCGGCTTAAGAGATAGCCTACGTCCACTTTGAATATCTTTATTGATGATTTGATTACAAGTCAATGCAGTTACACTTTGATTACAACACACTTTGAGTTTCAAATGACTTAGAACAAGTAGCCTAAACTTCAACGTCGATCCAAATCTTTGAACACATGTTTGACATGTTTGATTTCTTCGTGAAGTTCCTTGAAGGTGTTGAAGTAGTTCAGAATGCAGCAGAGTAACGGCGCTTGAAATGAATGAGCCAAAAGGTCCTTCTCTAGTTGGAACTAGGGTTGCATTTATAGGCATTTCTCGGAGTTAGGTCGTAAGTCGTGACCGACCTAAGTTAGGTCGTAGGTCGTGACTGACCTAAGATGCACTGGCTTCTCTTTCACAAGAACATGCATGCTGGTTTGCACAAGTCCTAGGTCGTGAGCGACCTATCCCCCTGCGGCACAGTATAGGTCACTTCTTTACTCAGGCATTTAGGTCGTTAGCGACCTATCCTAGGTCGCGTGTACTTTTCTCATAGTTATAACTGGAGTCTTTTAGATCACGACTCTCCTTAGGTCGCGAAGTGTTCCTAGGTCGCGGAGTTTCATAGGTCGAGACCGTTTTTAGGTCGCATTCACTCTTAGGTCGCCCTACTTCTTAGGTCGCGGCTTTCTGTTAGGTCGCGAAGCTTGATAGGTCGCGGCCTCCTTTAGGTCGCGAAACATATTTAGGTCGTTCCATCCCTTAAGTTGTAAGGTCGCTCTGGCTCATAGGTCGCTAAGTCGGTGAAACTTTAGGTCGCTAGGTCACATTATCCTTTAGGTCGTGGCCTTCCTTAGGTCTAAGCACCCAGTTAGGTCTTTGAGTGCTATAGGTCACAGAATTCTATAGGTCGGTGCTTCCCTTAGGTCGCAGAGCTCTGTAAGTCGGTGCTTCCCTTAGGTCGTAGATACTTTTAGGTCACTTGATGAGTTAAGTTGCTATGCCATTCCTGTAGTTAGGTCGCTCCATGTCTTTAGGTTTTAGGTCGCTAATGAAGAGGAATTAACAATATGAATATTCAAGACTAATTAATAGAACAATTGATTTGTTGAAAGCATAAAATCCGACTTTAGTTTGAAATATTGATACTCAAAATGGATATACGTATATATAAATAAATTGAAGTGGTTTTGGAACTTGAGATAGATAATATAAATTTTGGTTTAGACTTTAATAAAGAAATGTATTTGTAAAGCCATGAGAACTATTTTCTTTACAAAGTAACATTTAAGTTAAACCATTTAATTCATACACCGTTGAATGTCCAAACCATTCAAGTTTTTAGAAGTTATGGTTTTAAATTATGATTCAAAATATTATGCTTTGAAATATTTGATTTTCAGACGTTATGAAGTTAAAGCATTATGATTTTGGAAAAGAATTATATTTGGGATAAGTGATAAAATATGGTTTTGGGTTTTGAAATGATATCGTATTCATGGTTATGAAATGGAATGTTTATTCTGATTTTTAAAGTATAACCTATTTTTAAATGACCGCGGTGTTATAATAACGATGGGTTGGCAAAGAGACCGGGATCGGATATGGACATACTCTCTGTCGATACCGAAAACCACTTTGACTAACCGTGTACGCGGTGGAGATTCCAGAATGAAGTAGGTGGTGGCGACGTTTCCTGTAAGGTAAATACGTGGACCCGACTCCCGTGAGTTGGCATAAGGTGGCTAAAACAGGAGCGATTCTCAGGCCAATGAGGTCATTCCTCTGATCGGACCCTCCTCTTCGATATTATACTTTGATTTTGGATTGATTCAGTGGCCACTTCTATATTTTGATTTTGGGGAGTTAGTCCGAGGTGGGCGGTAACTGCGGCTACGCGTTTCCACCAGCTTGGATAGCAATTGGTATATCTACCCTGGCATTGCCTAGTTGTGCCGTGTCACCTACCAAACCGAGCCTTTACTACGAGTTTCTATTTGTGTCGTACCTATGGAGTATCCTCTGGTAGCTTCCCGATCAGGAGGTATTACGGTACTGTATAGACTATTGGCATTATTTGTGTTAAGGGCTATATGGGTAACCCCTTAATGCTATTAAAAAGTAAGTTTATTTTATAAATAGACACTATTATAATAGCGCAATATACTACATAGTAAATAGTTTAACGGATCCTTAGGAGATGTAAATCCCGAACATCTCTTGAGTTACTGTACTCATATTTATTTCTGTTAATTTAACTCACATAAGATCTTTTAGTCTGACTCGAGTGTTTTTGTCTTTTCAAATTCGCTCGGGTCAGTCCGAGCATTTCAGGATCGAAGATTTTAGCTTTGGAGGACGAAGACGAAGAATCCGTATTATATTATTTATAGTATTGCACCACACTCTAAATTTCCGCTGCATTGATTGTATTGGTATGTGTAACTCTGATATTCATTGTATAAGTAAAATAAATATTTTGTAAACAGTTATCATGAACTGTATATTGATTATTATATTTTATCCTTCCGCTGTGAGATTCTATTTTGTTTTATTTCTTCTCTGTTTTTTCTTATTTACCCCATAACAATCCGCCCTTGCGTATGCTTTGAATTGGAACGTGTGTCGATTTAAAGTGTGCGAAAAGGCGGGATGTTACAGTTGGTATCAGAGCATTGGTTTAGCGATAAACTTGGCTTTGTGGGGTTTGACTCTTTGTTAATAGGGTAGTAATACCCTATGGGAGTCGCTGAGTGTGTATATATATGAGAGAGCGTATTTGTTAGTATTAATAAAAGATTTTGATATTGTGTTAATCTGTTCCGCTTTGTATTTATAAATTCTGGTTGATGCATGGGACGCTATGTCATCAATAGGGATTTCTAAACACTTAATAGGACAGACCGACATAATATCCGTTTGAATATAAGTGAATGAAATAACTTTGCCTATTATATTTTCTATATATAAAAATATTTTTATAAAGATATATTTTGGTTGCTATAGTTGGGTGTTAGGTAGTAAAAATATTTGTAATGAATTAAAGCTAAGTTGAATTTTAATAAATCAAATTGGAGATTTTAGAACTTAAGTTCGGGATTTTAAAATTTTGCTTTCAAAGGATTTATGAAATATAATGCTTTGGTTTATAAGTATTTTCTTCTATAAATATTTCATTTTAATTCAGAAGAATTGTTTTAAAGAAGATTTTGGAGAAAATAAATTTTGTACTTTCCTCTCTGTCGCTGGAAAATAATTTCGGTGATGGCGGCCGCATCATCGACTTTCATTTTCAAGTTTCGAATGGGAAAGACCACTGTAGTAAATTCTACTGCAGATTTATTTTGAAAATATCTAAAATTTTAATTTTTACGAATATAATTGAGATATAAAAGTAGTAAGAAATTATTTATTATTTTTTTAAGATAATTTGAAATTTGACCCGGTATTTAATTCTTAAATTTCCATTAATTAATGGTTTAAATTATTTTAGTGAAATAAAAGGTAAGTAATTAATGAAGTGAAACCTCTAATTTAGAGAATTAATGCTAAGTTATAAAGGAAGTTAAAATTTTAACTTATAAGAGAGGTAAAGATTTATTGAACAATGAATGAATTAAAAGAATTTTGATAAACTTGTATAAGTTCAATTGCATTTTTCTTTAACATATATATAACTTACCAAATATAAAAAGTTGAAATGTTAAATGAGAGATTGGAATTGAATATTTTACAAGTAGGAATTTTGGGAAATAATGAAGGATTCAATGAATTGCTATTATAAATAAGAATATAATGGTATAAACTTAAGTTATAATTTGAATTGTTCCATAATTTAAGATAAGTATTATTAATAGGTGATTTTAAACTTAAGTAAATAAAATGAAATTCTTTAACAAATAAGGATTGATGTGTAGGGTTATAAACTTAAGTGTGATTTAAATGCTACTAGTTTAATATAAGTGGAAGTGGGAAATTAAATTGTTACTACTATTAAATATAATAGAAACGTCAACATTTAATAAATGAATGAAATTAAAGGTAAGTTGAAATTTTAATTTATAAAACGAATATATATTTGATGAACCACTAATTAATTAAAGGAATTGAGAAGAAACTTGTATAAATTTCCACTTATATTCTTAAAACATATATAACTTACCATATAAGAAAAGTGCAAAGTTAGTAAGAAAATGTAAGGGAAATTCTAACAAGTGAAGAGTAAGGTAATGAAAGTAATCAATGAATTTGTTGTGATAAAATGAGAATTAAATTGTATAAACTTAAGTTAAATTGGAAATTCTACTATATAAGTAAAGGTAAGATTATAAATAGATGATATAAACTTAAGTAAATAAAATAGGATACCAATATAATGAATTTTGTAATAAATGGAAAATGAAATTTGTAGGAAATGAAGAAATCCCTCCATAAATGAAAAAAAAAAGAAAACCAAACAACTAAAGCATGAATTAAATGTATAATAAGTTAATTTGGTTGTTGGTTTGAATTGTATTGTTTGATTTATGGTTGTTGGGTAAGGAATTCGAAGTTTTAGATGAATAAATAATCTATCTTTGTTCCGTCTAAGACTGTTGAGTAAAGGATGCACTTGATAGTTATTTTCATTCCATACAAATTTCAAGTTCTGGACCCGAATAACTATTTGTTTGATGAATTAAATGGTTGCTTTGTCTTGTGTAGGTATGCTGTTTGTAAGGTTGATGGTTGTTGTTTTGTTTGGTTGTTTAATGGTTGAAACCACTTAAATATTTCACTTTATATAAATTTGTATATTTTAGCTAAATTAACTAATTGTAAATTTAAAATATTGATTTCGAAATTCTTCTTTTCCCTTCTTTTCCTTTTCGGGGACGAAAAGTTTTGAGTGGGGGAGAGTGTAACGACCCGTAAATTTCGACAATTAAATTTTTAATTAAAAAGGATTTTGAAATTTAAATTTTGTAGAAAAGGGAAATATATATATATATATAAAGGAGGTAAATTAATACTAGATGAACGCTAAATGAAAATTTATAGCAACGATAATTAAAAATCTTAATTATTGTTAAATTTAATAGAAATCTAATGATTGAGATAATGAAAGATTTATACCCTTGTGTGAGTTGCATAAATAAAGGAGAATTAAATTTATAATTAATAATGAATTGTAGAAACGGTTATTTAACTTAATTGTTGAAAGGTTAGGTGAAATATCAATAAAGGAATAGTGTAATTTGTTGCACTTGAATAAAATATAAAATAAAGAATTAAAGACAAAAATTTAAATTACCTATGTATTACTAAATTGGTAAAACGGTAACTGTATAAGAATTAAGATAGTAATACAAATGGCAGTTGCTGGACAACCAATTTAATGCAATTTCAAAAGTGATTGAGACGACTGTTGGGTTTTAATGGAGTGTAAATAAATAGTGAAAAACATTATAATATCTTAATTTAAATATGATTGTTTAATTAATACTAAAAGAATAAAATTGAAATAGTATTTAATGTAATAATAACTATAATAAATTGCAATTGTATAATGGAAGTAAATTGTTAATAAATGGATGTAAATATTAACTAATTGATGGAAATAAAATATAAATGAATGTTTGGATAAGATCATAAGTAAATGCAATTAGGTAGCATGTATTGGAAATAAAGTTCATTTAAATATTGAGAAATTTTAATGTTGTTATTAAGAAAAACGTTACTTTAGTAATTTTTAATATAGTAACGGGTGTGCGAACGCGAATTAATGGAAACGTAAAACTTATTTTAAGTGAGTATTTGAGTGTAGACTTATGAAATAGATTAATGACAATAAATTTTTGTACGTTATTTATTCTATTAGTTTGTTAAGTTTTATTTTGATCAATTTCAATTAATGCACTAAATTATTGCAGTTAGTGTGGAATATTGCTAAGTGAATAAATAAGATGTAACCTAGATAAATTTCCATTCATAATATGATGATTAATGTGATATAAAGAATGAAACCAAAATGGAATGAATTAATTGAGGTTCTAACTTTATTTATGCGTAAAGTTAACAAAATTTCCAATAAAATTTAGATACGGTAAGTTATGCAAATAAAAGATGAAATTTTGGAAAATATTTATGTATTGGAATATAAAAGAAATGTTAATTAGGTAGTTGAGTAATAATTGATTTATTTTGAGTTGTAATCCAATAAAACCAAATTTATTAGAATTTACTGCAATTAATTGGATTAATTGCAGTAACCTTTGGAAATTGGAACTTAGTAAAAATAATCTGGATTGGATTTCAAATAAATAGGTTAGGGTGAGTAACTGAATTACATACTATGAATAAGTAAACCAGGAAGATTAAATTTAATTAATATAAAATAGTTGGTTTATTGCAAATAAAAGATTATGTAAATATTTAGTTAGGTGGAATTAAAGATAATTACATAATAAGGTATGAATCCACTGCTAATTTTATTTATGGAAATGAAAAGAGTACCAAAAACAAGCTTTGTCAGTATATTTAAGTTTAATGTATAATAATAAGTTAATGGTAATAAAAGAAGTTTAAGCATCTGTTAATAGAGAGTTGAGTTTAAATCTAAGAATATTAAGAAGTAGATTTTTGAATACAACATTTGATCCATCCACTTAAAATGTATAGATAGGATAATCGCTGATTTTTGATTTAAGTAGTGCAAACGGAGATTTATCTATTTATTGGAATTGGAATTTATAAGTGTATAAATAGGAAATAAGTGAAATTTATTTTAAATACTCATAAATGAAGATTTAGATGAAGGTGAGAATGGTAATGCTTTAAATAGTAGAGACGTACACAAATCAATGTAGGTAATTAGAAATAAAATGTTGTCGAAACGATAAAACGTTTCTTGTGAAAAATGGATGACATAACGAAAAAGGGTAATGTATTCACTTGAATATAAATTGAAACTTATTTAAGGTATTAATTACAATGGATAGAGATTTTGGGTAACATTGTAAATGATATGTAAGTAATGCAAATGTATGTCAATAGTAAGGGATTAGGATGAATTAAAAATTTGTAACATAGGAATTACCTGCCTATTTGTTAATAAAAATTTGAATGGTTAGTAAGTGATAATAGAATAAGTGTACATTAGTGGAATTGAGGTAACGTTGGTTTTAATGTTGACAAAATAAATGGGTATAGTAAAGTTTAAGTGAAATTGTAAGTATGTATAGGGGAATGAATTATTGCAGGGAAATATTTGGTAACCATTGCAATAAATGTAAATTTGTGTGCATTAATATGAAATTTAGTAATAGGTGTGAATAACTTAAATTTCTTCATAGGATAAAGAATGATGGAAATAACGTTTAATTAATATATCGGGATTTAATTGATCATAAAAGGTTGATTGCAAATCAAATGAAAAATGCTTAAATGGGAATTAAGTTATTTATTCATTTGGATTTAAAGCATGATTGAAATTTTTGGAAGCTGAATAAAACGTTTTATGTTGATTGAAATTTAAGTTGGAAGTAATTAAGATAAATAAAATATGTATAATATGGAATTCAAATATACATAGAAATGTGGATTTTAGTATGTAAACGTAATCTATTGAGAATGGATAGAAATTTAATCTGTAATTATTACAGTAATTTAGAATTTAGTTGAAATTTGAAATTTATCTACGTATTTGGAAATTTATGGAATTGTGAATATATATATGGAAATTAAAATGAAGCATCTAATTATACATGTGTGAATACGCTTAAAATGCAATGTAAATGTTGAGAAAGAAATAATTTAATCCGTAACGTGTATAATTAATATCCTTTTGGGACCACTTCTGTTTGTACGTTAAAATTCGTGCACACCTATCCTGTTGCGATCTATCTATAAATATGCTGTGATAAACCCTAGCCTCCTTTCTATTGTCAATTGGCTGTACATTCATTTTTCTTCATCTCTTTCTTTTCCTCAATGGTTACAAAACCTAATCTATCTACAATTCAAATTTTCTAATAAAATTCAAACTCTCCACAAAAATTCCAGAAAATTTATGATAAAGTTCTCGAGACACGTAATCTGCTGGTACAATTCGTTTTCTGTTTTGGATATTCGTTTGACCAGAAAAAAATTCGACGATGTGCTGTAGCTTTTAGCTGACGTGGCCATTGAAGTTAAGTGGGTTTTGTTTTATTTTATTTTATTTTATTTTATTTTTATTTTTGTTTTCAAACCGTTTAAAATGAATATTTTTTTCATACGTTCTCCGATTCACGCGAAATTTCTTTTGTTAGGATCGTAATTTAATTCCAGATCCATTGACGCTGGTTTGGACAAATTCTGAGACCGTCGAATTTTTGGGTTTAAATCGGATTTAAATTCGATTTAAATTCAAAAGGTGAGTGTTTTAACCCACTCACAACTACTAGAAGCTTTTATGTTTGTTAAATTAATTTTAGAAATGAATAGAAATTTATTTATGAGTATTTGGCATGTTTATTTCACTCATATTTGTTGAAATGCATTTATTAAATTTAACTGTTAATTTAATTCATTTATTGCGTATAAATTTACAGTTAAAATTTATTTGTTTGTATATGAACTGCTAGTTAACAGTTATATAATTTATTTCTGAATATAGACTGTAGATTAATAGCTGTTAAATTTAATTTGAATAAAATTGCCAGTATTACCTGTTATGTAGTACCAAAAATAATATTATTATTGATTGATATTGATTGATGATTGCGATTTGGATGATGGATGATGTTGATGAATGGATGTTTATTGGATATCATTAAATTGCAAATTATCATGCATATTTCATTTCATTCGGGATTGTGGTTTGAAATGATATATAACCGCAAATTTTTATATCTTTTAAATTGCGGATTGAAATGATAAATATCCGTATCACTTGACCATAGGATAGAAAATTTTATACAGGCACCGCGGTCTATAACTATTTTTATGTGATTTCTATGGTTTGGATGGAATACGGTTTATAATAATCTTAAATTTTATATTGTATAAATATTTTTCTTCCATATATATATACATATGAAGTTGAAAATTTTGAAATTAAAAGGTGTATAAAAATCTTTATTAAAAATGGAAGAAAATTAAGTAAATGGAGTTTAATAATTTATATCATATGTTTAAATGTTAAGTTTGGAAATTTTAAGATATGATATTTATAATTGGATTTTTCCCAAAATAAATTGAAATGAATATTCTAGTATAATTTGAATTGGGAAAAATATATATATTTTATTACTAGAAATTGAAGTCTTATTATTTATGGATTTTATATGAATATTCAAGACTAATTAATAGAACAATTGATTTGTTGAAAGCATAAAATCCGACTTTAGTTTGAAATATTGATACTCAAAATGGATATACGTATATATAAATAAATTGAAGTGGTTTTGGAACTTGAGAGAGATAAAATAAATTTTGGTTTAGACTTTAATAAAGAAATGTATTTGTAAAGCCATGAGAACTATTTTCTTTACAAAGTAACATTTAAGTTAAACCATTTAATTCATACACCGTTGAATGTCCAAACCATTCAAATTTTTAGAAGTTATGGTTTTAAATTATGATTTTCAAAATATTATGCTTTGAAATATTTGATTTTCAGACGTTATGAAGTTAAAGCATTATGATTTTGGAAAAGAATTATATTTGGGATAAGTGATAAAATATGGTTTTGGGTTTTGAAATGATATCGTATTCATGGTTATGAAATGGAATGTTTATTCTGATTTTTAAAGTATAACCTATTTTTAAATGACCGCGGTGTTATAATAACGATGGGTTGGCAAAGAGACCGGGATCGGATATGGACATACTCTCTGTCGATACCGAAAACCACTTTGACTAACCGTGTACGCGGTGGAGATTCCAGAATGAAGTAGGTGGTGGCGACGTTTCCTGTAAGGTAAATACGTGGACCCGACTCCCGTGAGTTGGCATAAGGTGGCTAAAACAGGAGCGATTCTCAGGCCAATGAGGTCATTCCTCTGATCGGACCCTCCTCTTCGATATTATACTTTGATTTTGGATTGATTCAGTGGCCACTTCTATATTTTGATTTTGGGGAGTTAGTCCGAGGTGGGCGGTAACTGCGGCTACGCGTTTCCACCAGCCTGGATAGCAATTGGTATATCTACCCTGGCATTGCCTAGTTGTGCCGTGTCACCTACCATACCGAGCCTTTACTACGAGTTTCTATTTGTGTCGTACCTATGGAGTATCCTCTGGTAGCTTCCCGATCAGGAGGTATTACGGTACTGTATAGACTATTGGCATTATTTGTGTTAAGGGCTATATGGGTAACCCCTTAACGCTATGAAAAATAAGTTTATTTTATAAATAGACACTATTATAATAGCGCAATATACTACATAGTAAATAGTTTAACGGATCCTTAGGAGATGTAAATCCCGAACATCTCTTGAGTTACTGTACTCATATTTATTTCTGTTAATTTAACTCACATAAGATCTTTTAGTCTGACTCGAGTGTTTTTGTCTTTTCAAATTCGCTCGGGTCAGTCCGAGCGTTTCAGGATCGAAGATTTTAGCTTTGGAGGACGAAGACGAAGAATCCGTATTATATTATTTATAGTATTGCACCACACTCTAAATTTCCGCTGCATTGATTGTATTGGTATGTGTAACTCTGATATTCATTGTATAAGTAAAATAAATATTTTGTAAACAGTTATCATGAACTGTATATTGATTATTATATTTTATCCTTCCGCTGTGAGATTCTATTTTGTTTTATTTCTTCTCTGTTTTTTCTTATTTACCCCATAACAATCCGCCCTTGCGTATGCTTTGAATTGGCACGTGTGTCGGTTTAAAGTGTGCGAAAAGGCGGGATGTTACAATAATGGTTGATGGATCTATTTACAATTAAGGTTAATTAATGAATCTAATTAGAGGTTAATTGCTTAAAGGAAGTGATTAAGGATTAATTACTCAGTATAATCAATTAAAGGATTGATTAATTATGGAAATTAATAAAAGGGTTAGTCGATTAGTGAAGATGATTAATTAGAGGATAATTAATCAATGTAAGTAATTATAGAATAATTAATTCGAGTAATTAATTATGGATCAATGTAATCAATGTGTATGTGTAAGGTTAATTAACTTATGTAATTAATTAAGTTAAAGTGGTTAATACCGGTTAATTAATTACGTTTAATTAATTAAAGGTAATCATTTGATGTTGGGTTAAGTATAATTACTAAAGTAATTAATGAGGTATAATTACTTAGTGAAGTAATTAGTGGATAATTACTGGATGTAATTAATTAAAGGAAATTACTTGATGAGAAGTAATTAAAGGATAATTACTTGGTGGAAGAAATTAATTGATAATTACTTAGTGTAATTAAAGGATTAATTAATAATTAACCAAGGAGTTGGTTTATTTGATGGAGAAACTAAGGAAAGTTAATTTCTGATTGTGATTAATCAAGGCTGATTAATGAATGTAATTAAGTTAAAGATTAATTATTAAAAGTAATTAGAAGAATAATTAATCAATGAAGGTAATTAAAGGTTAATTACTGTGAATGGTTAAGAATAATTAATTTGTAACGAACGGGATTTTGGACTGACGAAGGTCGACATCAATACGTCCACTGTATCAACTGCTGAGCAATCAAAGGCCGTAAAACCGAGCCGTTAGGGTTAAAGAAGAAGAAAAAGAAAGAAGAAGAAAGAAAGAAAAAAACAAAAGAACAATATCAGAATCTCACAATCGCAGCAGAACAACATATAATAGATAAATGAATATCTTTAAAACAAAGAACTATATCAGTTATTAAATTACATCATATTACATTACATTATGAGAGTTTACAACAACAAGCAGCGGAAAAGAAATACTATATACTAGATGATACGCCAAGCAATCCAGCTTGCTCCTGATCTCCACAGCAACTTCTGAATTCCAGAATGACCCGATAACCTAACTCTAGACTGCTCGTGTGAAAATTGGTGGGCACCCAGAGTTTAGGAAGGAAACAATGAACTCCAGGTCAGTCATGGGACTGGTGTGAGAACTTAAAACTGTTTATCTTTAAAAATAAACAAAGAAATATTTTAAAATAGATTCGCAATGCTTTTAGAAAATGTAACTACCATAAGGCCTCCCGCCACACACACAATGCAAACGCAGAACTTGGAGGAGATTTCTCCTTATGATAGACAAAGATGCTTGATACGAATATTTCTTTTCAATATTATTATTATAAGTGCAAAATGTGGAAAACATTTCGAAAGTACAATATTAATCTTAGCCATCATAGGTAGCATTATAGTATGCTTACTATAGCTACCATATTAGATGGCAGGTTCTACAACTAAAACCGTACAAGACTCGTATTGTTTCTTTGGATTTCCAACAAATGGTCAGGCCAAGGAACTTCCCATTGCCAAATGGGTACGCCTCTGGAAAGACGCACCGAGAACCTAACCGGATCTCTGCCAACACAAGGCCGGTTTACCCCTAGCTGGGTATCAACTGACACGAGTATGTCATCTCCCGGTCGTAACCGACCTAAATCCCGGGATTAACCAACAAACACAAAATAATAAGGTTGCAGCAACAACATAGGTTAAGTATCTGGGCTCCATACCATGATACCACCTCTATCCAGAAGGAATGACATACACTAAGGGGGCGCTATCCGCTAATAACCTTGATGCATCTTTCCTGTTTTGACCATTTCCGGGGTGTGAGGTCCGACGAATTCTCATCCACAAAGCTACGCTTTTCATAAAAGCCACGCTTTGATCAACAAATGATCAGCAGCACTCAGTGTGCCACTTTACCAAATTGGGAATATTAACAATCAATTACATAACCTCTGAGCTCGTACATCTCAGAGAAGGGTGTTAAGATAAGAGAATAAATTCTCCGCCACCAACAGAAATATATTTGATGGAAACCAGCTTTACATCTCAAATTGTAACGTCAGACATACGTCCATACAAGTCCGTTCCGGGATCGAACGGAACCGAAGGTACTTCCAAAGAAGCCCTTGCAATCCGGATATTCACTAATCACGTCCGGAATTCCCATCACAAAGGGTCATAAAATCTCTATGTCGGAGATCAGCCGATGTAGAGACATTCGACGGTAATCCTTTCGTTTTCGAAAATATCCAGTCTTCAACGCCGGTCTTCAACGCCGGTCTTCAAATGCTATCTATTTCGACATATCTCTATTAGGAATGGGATTTATGACCCAAAGATCCTCTCCCGGTTAAACCGAATAATGAGCGCTTATTTTAAAATAAGTGTAGCATTCAATTTCTAGCAATTCACAACAAATACCAATTTAAAGGTAAATATTGATAGTCGGTTATTTAACTATCAATATATATGCACAATCATCACCAAATTCCAAATAATTTCCCAAATTATTTAATTTCCAAAAATATCTATTCAAGATATATTTTCCACACATGAAAATAAATCAATGTTTATTTTCAAATAAATTTTCTTTTCCTTTACAAATTCCATGTGAATTTAAATTTCCAAATATCCATTAATATACGATTCTCAAATCGACCTCAAATATTCACTTTCAATTTATCTTGAAAAGATATAATCTCTAACCATTTCACTTCATGTTGGAAAACATTTCCGTACTTATTTAATAATAAGTAATTCACAAATCTATTTATTTTCAACATTTGGAAAATATTCAATATACTTAGAATCACAATTAAGTATATATTTTGTTCGTCAAGGAAAACATTCTCTTAAACACATTTATTTGAGTCAAAACGAATGTTGCGTAAAACATCGTTACGACAACCCAAAATCACTAGCATAGGGATTCGTAATTAAAATAGATATATGAATCCCAATACTATATAAAACATTTTCTTTCGGAAATCATTTACTATAACAACAGTGTTATAGTCCACCATTTCCTTATCTCTCAAAACGCCTATTTCAACAATGAATGTTGAAATCAATGGTTTCGATCCTTAACACATTTTGAAACAACTTCAAATCATTTTAATTCTATTTAAAATATCACTTCCCCAAAACATTTCTTTCATATATTATTCACTGTCCAAAATCGTGAATATAAATCGTTTGTCAAATTCAACATTTCTACATATTTTAATTTAAAGGATTATACATTAATCCAAAATCGTGGATAATCTCCTTTAATAGTCTATAATAATTGACTTATCAAAATAAGTCGATTTCGGATTTATAAAACAACGTTTATAAATTCACATTCATATATTTTATAAAACTTCAACTTATAAAATATCTTAATTATAAAATTCTATTTAAATCTCCTTTAAATGCCAAAATCCACTTCAGAAGTTAATTACTTATAAATCTTTTATTTTGCAAAATCTATTTATTTTATAACTTCAAAATTTATAAATCTATAAATTTCTTTCACTTACGAATATACTTCATTTTAACGCTTATAAAAACTCGTTTTATAATTCCAATATTTTTAATTTTATAAATATCAATTTTATAAATCTTTTATATAAACCATTTACAATAATTTCAAAAATATCAATTTAAACTATTTTATAAAATTCATTAACTCCATATTTCAAAAATCAATTTTAAACTATATTTCTCAAAAATCATAATTTTTATAACATTAAAATTATAACGTTTATCTATTTAAAATGAATCAATTCCAAATTTCAATAAAACGTATACTTTCAAAAAATCACTTTAAAACCCCTTTTCAATTCAAAATCGTTACTTTAACATTTTTAAAACTCCAAAAATAGGCCAAATGTTGCAACAGCACTAAATATAACAACCACATCATTCAAACGTCATATATCAATATGATAACAGAATATATCGCAAATATCTATGAATAAATCAATACTATTGAGGAATCCAGTTGGATCCCTCCAACCTGTTTCACTGCATCCATAGATGTTAGCATAATACCAATCCCGTATCAATACGGGATATCGCGGTACATAGGTTTATATAATATTATCCGCTATTATGAGGCGCAATAGGGTCTCATCCGCTATATAATGCGGGAAAATCAACTCCAAGTACATATATAATACCAATTCCACTTCAAGATGGAATATCGCGGTATATGTGTTTAATAAATAACATCCGCTTAATATACGGCGTATATGGTCTATTTCAAAACAATAGATAATAATTTATCATCCAAACATACAATCAAATAATTTTAAATCTAACTATTTATAATTTAAATCGAAATAATTTCGAATTAGTGAGGAGTTCCCACCTTGCTTCAAATAATAGTTGCAGTGTTTTATTTGAATAAAATTAAACGCGCGTTTAATTTTACCTAAAATTTACACTAGCCCAAATCAACTCCAATCCAGCTCCATCGCGTAGTATTCGACAATACGAAGCTAACGCAATTCGTTTTGTCATTTTTCGACCTCGTACGAAGAACTTACGATACGAATTTAAATACAAATAATTTACAAATTTCTTATTTATTTTATACCCACTTTAGATCAGGCCATCCATTTCAAAACCCTAGATCTAGGCCGTCCCCTCCTTCTTCTCCCCCTCCAGGTTATCACGCTCAAAACCGAACCCATGTCGCCGATCTTCCATCAATTATTGCTTCACGTACCATCACTTCTAGGTCGATCGAACAACACCGCCACGATGCTTGCCATGGCCACCACCATCGGTCAAAATAGAGTGAAGCTCGACGCCCTCTAGGCCTTGGAATTCGTGCACAAATGCGAGACGTTTAAACCCAATTTGTCTCCAATCCGTAGCTCCATTTTCGATCACCACCGTTGAGATTGAAGATCTTGACGTGCTCTACGTTATTGTAGCTGAAAGTTTCTCGAATTGAAGTGTGGATTTTAAGAAATCAGGGGGAGAAAAGTTGAAATTTTCGGCCATTGATATTATAACTAGCGGTTAGGGTTAGAATTAGGGTTTGAGTGTAAATTGTGAAAGTTGGTGGCCTTTTATAGAAAATTCTCAAACACTATTCACCCGAAATTTTTCCGAACTCCTAACGAAGCGTGCCGCCTGGCGTTTATAATGTTTTACCCCTATGCTGAACGCAATGGAATATATATCTGGAGCCGATTCAATCAAATTTGAAAGATAAGTTTTTGAATCGACTAATTTAAAATTTAAAATTCACTCAAACCGATTTCTACGCGTTTTAGCTTGCCTCGGACAAACCGTAAGTCTGATTGACACGAAATATGAAATCTTACAATAATTTAACATTACGGATCCGATGAAACTAGTTTCGTCAAAATATGAGACTGTTTGAAAAATGGCTATTTTTAACTCGTCAATTAAATATTAAAATATTCAATTTCCACAAATTAACTTTTAAATCGATTTTAAAAGTTCTATAACATCGTTCTAACTCCAGTATGATTTAATACAACTTTACAAATCAATTTTAATCACATTAAACCCAATTTTCAATTATTTCTGAAATTTCAAATATTAAATTATCGATTTAATTACCCAATTAAATCTAGATATTCGAAATAGAATTTATTCGACTTACAAATTTTACTTGTTTATATTTAAAATCAATTAAATATACGAATTTCAAACGACAGAAATTCTGGGTCATTTCAAACTTCCCCCTTAAAAGAATTTCGTCCTCGAAATTACCAAGTAAGAAAAAGTTACAGAATCCTTTAACTTTTCAAAACCATTTGTTCAAATTGAATTTCAAATTCACTTAAATGTTTAACTTTCCCAAAATCCATAGTTAAACTTCTTACAGAAACTTCACTAAGTTCTCAAATCATGTTTAGTTATCTTTTCAAACCAACTATATCGTTTAACTTTTCACTCCCAAAATCAAAGTTATAGTTTTCAAACAATTTCCAATTTTCCTAAAATATTCTAACGCCTTAAATTTTCAGAAAATTTTTCAGCGTCTCCTTTGCGCGGCTCGATCCCAAAAATAATGGCAATATATATCACAAATATACATCTCATCAAAGTAATGAGGCATCCCGTAGGAAAAAAAGTGTAAAAGTACGATATGTAATCCGAGATATGTACCTTATATACTATTAGCGAGCTTATACGGCTAATATAGCATGAAAGCGAGCTCCAAATGCGAAGCAAGCACAATCCACACCTACTAAACACTCAACAACAATGAGAAACATGTATATATGAAAGTAATATACCACATATATCACTACAACAACTACATATGCCAATATTGCAAATGCAACAAAAGCAATAAATGCAATCATCAACCAACTATCATTCAACTAACATCCATAACCAAATCAATACACTTTCACTTCGCCTTAATATTCAATGAATTGGTTTTCCAATTTAATCACATTTTATTTATTAACATTGGACTTTACTAACATTCATTTATTCATATTCAATTAGTTTATATTCACTAATTCATATTCAAGTTGGTTCACTTCCAAATTAAATCATATTGCATAGCTTTCCATTTATCAATTTAATTTCGTTAACACTTAATGAGTTATATACAATCAACTAACAATCATATAACAGCCAAATCATGACCAACACAACCAAATTTATTAAATTTACATTCAATTTGGTTTAACACTTTTAATTCCATTTGGTTGATATTAAATTGACTTTTCTTTCAATTATTCAATTTTTCTTTTTCCAACTTCATTAGCTTCTAATGAATTAAACACTTACATTCATTATTCCATATCAATTCATTTACACTCAATTGATTTATATTCAATTCATTCATTAATTCAATTGCTAATTCATTTAACAAATAAGGTTGAATTTCATTTACATAACTCAAGCTCACATCCATTTAATTCACTTTATTATTTTACTTCGATACCAAAATCAACCTCATTCAACATTACTTAAGTTATATTCCATCTCAAACATCATTTGTTTAACTTAACTTAAATTTCCCCTTATAAATCTAATTCAGATTCCAATTCTAAAGTAAATTCCATTTACTTTTACCCAAGTCAAATTTCATCACTTATTCAAATTCATATCTCGTTTTGCTTATATGCAACAATTATAACTTGGATTTTAATTTCAAATTTTTTTATCACAATAAAACTTCAATTTTCAATTTACTATGGTAGCAAATCCATCACACAGAAACTCGATAATGATATCGATGCTGCTGTAGTCATCACCCTTACTATTTCCCAGCAATAGTAGTGAATCTAGTGCTTTAAATTCTTTCAAAAAAAATTCTTTTGATTCATAAATCACATTTACAAATCTTTTACTTATATAATTTCAATATTTTCTCTTTACTTATATAAGATCATTTCACAATTGTAAATCATATTAATTATAATTCCATACTGATAATTCTTCACTTATACAATTTATTCTTTTACAATTGTTTTTATTTAGATTATCTAAACATCCTTTAATTAACTTATATATATTCTTATATTTTCAACAACCCAATAGTCAATTTATATACACTTCAATAATTTCTGAAAAATTTATTCCTTTATATATAAAATATAATCAGGGTAAAATTATTTCATTTACCCAATTTCAAAATGATACTATGTCGACTTGCCTCGTTTAAGAGTTTAGAAACCCCTATCGATAATATAGCATCCCACATACCTACCAGAATTCACAAACAGCTCAACGGATAAGCAAACACAATATAAAACACTTTTATATTCACTAACAAATATGCGCTCGTATCTATGATTGCACTCAACTCATTTTAGAGTACTAATGACTCTATCTCTAATGAGCAATATCCAACAGAGCTAAGGTTACCTCTTAACCAAATGCTCTAATATCAGATGTAACGAACGGGATTTTCGACTCACGAAGGTCGACATCAATACATCCACTGTATCAACTGCCGAGCAATCGAAGGCCGGAAAACCGAACCGTTAGGGTTCAAGAAGAAAAAAAGATAGAAGAAGAAAGAAAGAAAAAACAACAGAACAATATCGAAATCTCACAATCGCAGCGGAACAACATATAATAGATAAATGAATATCTTTAAAACAATGAACTATATCAGTTATTACATTACATCACATTACATTACATCATCTGAGTTTACAACAACAAACAGCGGAAAAGAAATACTATATACTAGTTGATACGCCAAGCCATCCAGCTTGCTCCTAATCTCCACAGCAACTCCTGAATTCCAGAATGACCTGATAACCTAACTGTAGACTACAAGTGTGAAAATTGGTGGGCACCCAGAGTTTAGGAAGGAAACAATAAACTCCAGGTCAGTCATGGGACTGGTGTAGAACTTAAAACAGATTATCTTTAAAAATAAACAAAGAAATATTTTAAAATAGATTTGCAATGCTTTTAGAAAATGTAACTACCATAAGTCCTCCCGCCACACACACAATGCAATCGCAGAACTTGGAGGAGATTTCTCCTTATGATAGTCAAAGATGCTTGATACGCAAATTTCTTTTCAATATTATTATTATAAGTGAAAATGTGGAAAACATTTCGAAAGTACAATATTAATCTTAGCCAGCATAGGTACCATTATTGATGCAGCGCACTATGATTGTGTTAGGACATTTGGCTTGATTCGTTCTCGACCTAGGCTTAGCGAGTTAAGAGAGAAGTGAGATGCAACGCTACATGCCAACGACCTATGCTTTGAGTCGCGTAACGAGTTATGACGTAACAAGCTAACTCTAGCAAGTATGCCGCGTAGCAGCGTAACAAAGATGAAATGCAGCGACCTTACGAGTTAAGTCTTAAGTCGCGTGAAGCGGTTAGGTCGCTCAGATGCTTATGTCGTTTCCAGAAGATCGCAGCCGTGTTTCGTTAAGTTGCTCCTGAAGTTAATGTTTTCTTAAGTCGTTGATCTTTAGGTCGCTTCAGTTGTTAAGTCGTATGTTGTTATTGTTGAGTCGCATAATGTTGAGTCGCTCGGGTGCTATTGTAACTTGAATTTGTTAGGTCGTAAAGGACTTGTATTGTGTTGTGCCTTGTGTTGTTGGGTTGTTTGTATATGTTGTAAATATGCCGTTTGTTATGTCGCGTCTGTTAGATCGTTAACGACCTGAGTTAGGTCGTAGGTCACATGTGTTAGCTCGTGGGTCTGTTAGGTCGTGCTTCTTAGGTTGCCGTCCTGTGTTGTAAAACTCTATAAATAGCGAGGTTGTGTCATTTGTAAGGTTGGTTGATTTTGTATAAACTTTTGTTTGAGTGCTTTGTGCCTCTTAAAAATTGGAAGTTGAGTGTTATCTCATTTCTCCATTTTCGGTTATTCGAGTGCGCTTGTATCAACGGGTTTGAAGCCGATTCATGGAATCTCGTGCGTGAGATCAAAGTAGAAGAATCGTAGATCTTTTAACATGGTATCGTGCACGATCAACGTGTTAGAGATAGCTAGAATCCGGTATCTCTTGAGATCAACGGATTTGGGCACTTGGGTATTTTCAATCCATCGATTCAACTTTTCACTTTTTTATCTATTTTTTGGTATTCCCGCTGCGTCAAATTGGTATCAAAGCTAGACTTAGCCAATCATAGCTAAACCGAGCCTATTGGGCGTCGAGTTGAAGTGTTGGAGTTCAAGGCCGAGAGTCATAGAAGTTCCAACCGAGCCGAGCTAAGTGCAGGCCGAGTGAAGTTAGGTTGAAGATTATTGTAAGTTCAACATGTCGCCGCGACGTGCTAACCGTTTTCAAAATGTTGAAGATGTGTATAGAAGACAAGAAGCTGAGCAAATGGAACAACGTATTGATGAAAAGTTTGATGAAGGTATTGGGAAGTTAGAGAAATTGATGAATGACATGAATCAAAGTCAAAGGAGAAGGTCACCAATCTCGAACCATGGAGGAAACAGGGTTTCGCTATCGGTTTCGGAAGCGAGGAGGGTGTCACCACAATCCCATCAAGATCGAAGAGAATCATCAGTTTCTATGAGGCAAGAACATCATGATTATCGAGGTGAAGAGAGAAGAACTTATCATGGATTTGACGATGATCTGTGTCGTGATGCCGAAAGACATAGTAGAAGAGATATGCGTGATCGTGGGAATGTTGATGGTCGAGATCGATACCGAAGTACATTTGATTATGAAGAAGATGGTGATAGAGGCAACGTTCATTATCGAGATCGAGACCAAGTACGAAATCAATATCGGGATATAGAAGATGATCGTAAATGCGAGTCGGGGATGAAAACAGAGATTCCAGAATTCAAAGGAGGAATGATTGTGGAAGAATTTTTGGATTGGTTATCAAATGTTTAAGAAATTTTTGACTTTTAGGAAGTACCCGAGCATCTTAGAGTTAAGTTGATTGCTACACGATTGAGAGGAAGAGCTATGGCATGGTGGCAACAAACTAAACTTACACGGGAAAGAATGGGAAAGTCGAAGATTGTTTCATGGGAGAAGATGAAGAAGTTGATGAAAGCTACTTTCTTACCTTATAATTATCAGTCCCTTATGTATCAACGCTTATGGAATTTGAGACAAGGAATAAAGTCGGTAAATAATTATGTAGATGAGTTTTACCAACTGATTACCAGAAATGATATCATGGAGACAGAGGAACAATTGACGGCAAGATTTGTTGGAGGATTGAGAATGTAGATTCAGGAAATGGTGAATATGTTTGATCCAAGATCCGTTGCTGAAGCACACCAGAAGGCTCTAGCTTGGGAGAGGCAAGGTATAAGAGGAGGTGGTGTGTTTACAAATTCCAACAATCAAGTGAAAGGGGCTAGTGGCAATACTAATGTTTCCAAGGCTGTTAGTAAACCGGTTGTCAATGAAGTTGCTAAGACCAAGGTCAACAACAATTTCAAGTGCTACAACTGTCAGGAATTTGGTCATAAGAGCAATGAATGTCTGAAGCCTAAGAAGCGAGCGATGGTTGCTGAGGTTGAGGATGAGGATGCAGAAGTAGAATGTTCCAATTCACCACAAGTTGAGGAGGAAGAAGACTTATTATCAGGGGACGAAGGATGTAATTTGATGATGAGTAGATCTTTCTTGACGCCAAAACAGGAAGAGGAGACTAGCTTGTTGAGGAGTAACATTTTTCAATCAATGTGCACTATTTTGGGTAGGGTTTGCATGTTTGTTATCGATGCAGGAAGTTGTGATAATACAATCTCTTCAGAAGCTGTAAGGAAGTTAGCATTAAAAACAAAGAAGCGTCCCAAACCTTACAAATTAGCGTGGTTGAGAAAAGGTGGGGGAAGTGAGGATTAGTCGAAGAGCTTGTGTAACTTTTTCCATTGGAAAAAAGTATAAGGAAGAAATTTGGTGTGACGTGGTAGATATGGATGAATGTCATTTGTTGTTGGCAGACCAAGGCAATACGATAGAGCTGTGCTGTTATCCCAATTTTTGGACAAAACTGGAATATCCATGTTGAGCGCGTTTCCACCTCGAAGAAGCAGCCAGCAAGCGTATACAAGTTGAAGATTTCATTCATAACCCAAGTGCAAAAGCTCATTCGATATTAAGAAGTTTTAAGGTTTCATTCGGCATAGCCCATTCGGCCATAAGAAGCAAGGCCTCATTCGGCACTCGGAGCACGTAGGTTCATCCGGCGTTCCCAGCAACAATGTACATTCGGTATTCATCCATTCGGTAGTATGAAGCAAAGCTCATTCGGCATCCACAACCAAAGGCATCATTCGGCAGATCCATTCGGTGATACCCCACGCCGAACCAAGCCTCCCTACCACCGAATCACCATCTCCATATCCCTTCCCATCGAATTAGCTACAACCGAAACACCATCTCCATGCACTACCGAGCCAAACACACCTCTCATCAACCACCGGACCAATCCTTCTCAAGCCATCACCGAACCACACTCCTCTATGCAATACCGAATGACCTTCCAAAATACCTACCACCGGTCCACTCCATCACCGGACCAACCTTCATACCGAACCAGAGTTGCCAGTCCAGATTGCTTCAGCCCAAGCCCCCCAGCAGCAATATACATCCAAGACCCCTGCCCCCTACCTCACTCTATAAATAGAGGGGCAGGGGTACAACAATGGCAGACAAGTTTGAGAGCTCAAGCCTGGAAGGAACTCTCAAACAACTTTAGATACTTGTAATCAAAGCTTTGTACTTGTAATCTGAAGAGAAAAAGGAGAATAACATATAAAGTGGACGTAGGCACGTTCTGGCCGAACCACTATAAATCTGTGTGTCTTTTACAGTTTAGTCCCTGCTTTTCATGTATTTGCATAAATCACCCAAATCACTAAGAACAACATAAAATCAATCAACTCATACGACTTTGGGTGTTTGCGGCCATTTTTTACGCAAACATTTTGGTGCTTTCATTGAGAGGAACCAGCTTCCACTACATCGGATAGAAGTTGAAATTGAAAATCTAAGAGTTCAGATCTAAGAGTTATGACGAGACAAACAAGTAGAAGGCAAAGGCCAGAGAGAAGTGAACACCAAGGAAGTCAAGAGGCTTCCTCAGGAGGGAATCAAGCATCGATCTTCATCACTAGGGATGAGATGGAGGCCATGATGAGAAGACAAGAAGAGATGATCCAGAACTTACTTCAGCAAATTGGGCAAATTGGAGCACAAATCCAAGGAGCAACTGGAGATCAGAACGGAGCAGGACCATCTGGCGCAGCACCAGAGCTAGGGGGCACTCACGCAGAGCATGTTGATCCAACCCCGGGAGGAGAGATGGGGGCATCCGAGCCACCTGGTAGCAATAGAGGAATGAACGTTCAGCCAGGGAGGCATACACATGGAAACTCCCGTGGACTCGGGGGGCATGTCGAAGGCAGTGAACGAGAACTACAGCTTGGAGACAATGACAGATTAGCAGAGATGGTTAGAAGAGCTATGAGAGGCGGTTTAGTAAACAGAGACTTGGAAGATGTAAACAGGAGTCCTTTTTCTTCTACGATTAGGATGGCTAGGAACCCACCAGAATTCAAGCTACCATCATTAGACATGTACAACGGAAAAACGGACCCCACGGTCCATCTAACGAAGTATATGAGACATATGGAAGTGCTGGGGGCATCAGAGGAGGTTATGGCCCGGTGCTTTCCACTGTATTTGACGGACATTGCAGCGTTATGGTTTAGACAACTGGAGAGCGGCTCCATAGGAACGTGGGCAGATTTAACTGAGAAATTCATGAGACAATTCAGGGTTCATATTGCGAGACCCAAGAATGTGATGACCTTGGCAACCTTGAAACAGAAAACTGGAGAGACTTTGAGGAGCTTTCTAACGCGATTTAATGCGGCGGCAGCATCAGTGGATCGACCAGATCCATCTATGGTCATGATAGCGGCTGTATCTGGAATAGCTGGCAATACAGAGTTCAAGAATTCATTAACCAAGGACCCGCCTATGAATCTGGGAGAATTCTATCATGAGGCTGAAAAGTTTCTACGTTTGGAAGATGCTAGTGCAGAAAGAGAGGAAGAAGATGACGTTTACACAATCAAGAGCGGAAACCTACGTGGAAAGGGTGCGGAGACTAGCAAAGGAAAAAGAAAGGCTGAGGATAATGATGACAGGACAAAGTGGCTACGAAGAGAGCCACGATTCACCACCTATGCAGAGCTGAATGAGAATTTGGAACGGATTTATCAGGATACCAAGGGGCAGGTTCCGTATCGTAGACCAATGCGAAGGGATCCAACCTCTGACGAAAGAAAATCAGATAAGTTTTGTGTATTTCATGAATTGAATGGTCATAACACTAATGATTGTAGGCATTTGAAGGACGAGGTGGAAGGGCATATCAGGAACGGTATGCTCCGTCAGTATGTGAGGAGGCGAACTCTAGCAGTGGAGCCAGAGCAACCGCCCTCTACGTCAGCTAGAGGTGCCCCTGGATCAGGGCACCATTTGATTATCCATTGATTGCTTGATTAAAATAACGATGAACAAGTTGTAAGCTTCCACTAAAGCAATTAAATCATTTACACATGTACGAGATCGCGAACGATCTCCAGGCATGCTCTGAATGATCATTGGCTGCTTCGAAGTGGGAACTTACACTTTGACATCCTTGCTTTGCTTTTGTTTTGATTTGAACATCTGAATTCTTCCTGTTTGGACATTTCTGCTGTAAGGTACTATTGCTTTAACATTTACAATTCTATGAAAAAATTATTTACTTGTATGCCCGTTGGATCGCGAACGGTCCACGAGCACCTATTGCATGGCAACGAACTGCCGAAGTCTTTGATTCGAAAAATTCCCCCAAACAATGACTCCAACACTGATAATATTAAGTCCCCCCCGGGCACACTCATTCGCCTCGAACGGCACCCGACTTCGAACAGTCACAATTCGCCTCGAACGGCACCCGACTTCGAACAGTCACAATTCGCCTCGAACGGCACCCGACTTCGAACAGTCACAACTCGCCTCGAACGGCACCCGATCGCGAACGATCACAACTCGCCTCGAACGGCACAACTCGCCTCGAACGGCACAACTCGCCTCGAACGGCACAACTCGCCTTACCTCAAATGGCTCGATCGCGAACGGTCGTCATTTGAGGTCCGCCACATGATCACTGACTGTTACACCTTACCTCAAATGGCTTGATCGCGAACGGTCGTCATTTGAGGATCACCACTTGACCGCACACTGTCGCACCTTACCTCGAATGACTTGATCAGGAACGATCGTCATTTGAAGTTAGGCGCTTGACCCTGAACGGTCACATTTCATCACAAATAGCTCGGTCTCGAACGATCGACGTGTGGACTTACAGGCTCGACCGCGCACTGTCGCCTTGACCTCGAATGACTCGATCCCGAACGGTCGTCATTTGAAGTTGAGCGCTTGACCTTGAACGGTCACATTTCACCGCAGATGACTCGATCCCGAACGATCGACACATGGATTTACGCGCTTGACCGCGCAGGGTCGCACTTTCCCTCGAATGACTCGATCGCGAACGGTCGTCATTTGAAGTTAGGCGCTTGACCATGAACGGCCGCGCTTCATCCCGAATAGCTCGATCCCGAACGGTCGTCATTTGGGGCCATATAAACTATCAAATTCTTTACAGGTTGATGACAGGATATGAACATCCAGCTCATGGCATTACAAAACACGCCTTCCTACCGCAAGGCATATTTTGGGGGGCAAAGTGTTATCCCAATTTTTGGACAAAACTGGAATATCCATGTTGAGCGCGTTTCCACCTCGAAGAAGCAGCCAGCAAGCGTATACAAGTTGAAGATTTCATTCATAACCCAAGTGCAAAAGCTCATTCGATATTAAGAAGTTTTAAGGTTTCATTCGGCATAGCCCATTCGGCCATAAGAAGCAAGGCCTCATTCGGCACTCGGAGCACGTAGGTTCATCCGGCGTTCCCAGCAACAATGTACATTCGGTATTCATCCATTCGGTAGTATGAAGCAAAGCTCATTCGGCATCCACAACCAAAGGCATCATTCGACAGATCCATTCGGTGATACCCCACGCCGAACCAAGCCTCCCTACCACCGAATCACCATCTCCATATCCCTTCCCATCGAATTAGCTACAACCGAAACACCATCTCCATGCACTACCGAGCCAAACACACCTCTCATCAACCACCGGACCAATCCTTCTCAAGCCATCACCGAACCACACTCCTCTATGCAATACCGAATGACCTTCCAAAATACCTACCACCGGTCCACTCCATCACCGGACCAACCTTCATACCGAACCAGAGTTGCCAGTCCAGATTGCTTCAGCCCAAGCCCCCCAGCAGCAATATACATCCAAGACCCCTGCCCCCTACCTCACTCTATAAATAGAGGGGCAGGGGTACAACAATGGCAGACAAGTTTGAGAGCTCAAGCCTGGAAGGAACTCTCAAACAACTTTAGATACTTGTAATCAAAGCTTTGTACTTGTAATCTAAAGAGAAAAAGGAGAATAACATATAAAGTGGACGTAGGCACGTTCTGGCCGAACCACTATAAATCTGTGTGTCTTTTACAGTTTAGTCCCTGCTTTTCATGTATTTGCATAAATCACCCAAATCACTAAGAACAACATAAAATCAATCAACTCATACGACTTTGGGTGTTTGCGGCCATTTTTTACGCAAACATGTGCAACACGATGGAAGGACTAACTGCTACAGTTTCATGTTCGAGGGCATTAGAATCACCTTAGTTCCTAAAAAAGCAACAATAAAGTGAAAGCAAGTTGGAGGAAATCGAGGAACTAAAGACTCTGTTATCTTTGAAGGAGTTTGTCAAGGAAGTAGAGGATGATCCTGAAGTATTTCTATTGATTGGACGTGAGAGTAGTGAAACAGTTGAAATTCCTAAAGAAGTCAAGCCAGTGTTGAAGGAGTTTGAAGATGTATTTCCTAAAGAATTGCCGAAAGAGTTACCGCCGTTGAGAGACATACAACATCAAATTGATCTTGTTCCGGGAGCAGTGTTACCACATAGACCACATTATAGAATGAGTCCAAAGGAGCACGAGGAGTTGAGAAGGCAGGTGAAAGAGTTGCTTGAACACGGGCGCGTACAAGAAAGTTTAAGTCCTTGTGCAGTACCAACATTGTTAGTGCTGAAGAAGGATGGAACTTGGAGAATGTGTACAGATAGTCGAGCACTAAACAAGATTACAGGGAGGTACAGTTTTTCGATGCCAAGAATGGATGACTTGTTAGACCAGTTGAATGGAGATTCTATTTTTTCAAAGATTGAACTGAAGAGTGGGTATCATCAGATTCGAATTCGACCAGGGGATGAATGGAAGACCGCATTCAAGACATGGGAAGGATTGTATGAGTGGCTGGTCATGCTGTTTTGGTCTTTCGAATGCACCTAGTACTTTTATGCGAGTGATCAATCAGATCTTTCAACAGTTTATTGGAAAGTACGTGGTGGTATATTTTGATGATATATTGATATACAGTGGAAGCACAGAAGAACATCTACAGCACTTGCGGGAAGTGTTGATGATACTTCGTCAGGAGCAATTTTACGCGACGACCAAGAAGTGCATGTTCATGCCACACAGTGTTTTGTTTTTGGGGCATGTGTTGTCCAAGGTAGGTATCCATGTGGACCAAGGTAAAGTTGAAGCGATCAAGGATTGGCCACAATCCAGGACTATAACTGAAGTGAGAAGTTTTCATGGGTTAGCATCATTCTACTGAAGGTTTATTCCACATTTCAGTAGCGTGATGGCGCCAATGACAGATTGTATGAAAGGGAAGCAGTTTATGTGGACTGAAGATGATGATTCTGCTTTCCAACAGATCAAGACACTTTTGATTACAGCACCGATTCTTATATACCCGAATTTTCAGTTGCTTTTTGAGCTAGATACTAATGCGTCTAAGATTGGAATTGGTGGAGTATTAAGTCAGAGGGGTCGTCCAATTGCTTATTTTAGCGAGAAACTTTCTGGAGCCAAGACAAGATACAACACCTATGACTGGGAGTTTTATGCTATTGTCCAAGCCATAAAGCACTGGAGACACTACTTGTTTTATAAGGAGTTTGTGTTGTACACTGATCATGAAGCCTTGAAACATTTGCAGGGACAGGATAAGATTGCAGCCAGACATGCGTCATGGATCACATACTTGCAACAGTTTACATTTGTTGTAAAGCATAAGTCGGGAGTTACAAATTGGGGGGCAGACGCATTGAGCAGAAGAAATCATTTGTTGACTATGATGAGAGTTGAAGTGACGGGTTTGATGTACTTCCAGAATTGTTTGTTGAGGATTCTCACTTTGCTAAAATTGTAGATGAAGTCGAGAAAGGGTAAACGGATGAGTATGTGTTGGTAGATGGTTATCTAATCAAAGGGAATCAGTTATGCATACCAGAATGCAGTTTGCGAATGAAGATTGTGAAAGAATTGCATGAAGAAGGACCTGTGGGAAGAGATCGTACTTTGCAGTTGATTTCTCAGTCATATTTTTGGCCTTCCATGAGGAAAGAAGTTGAAAGATTTGTGCAGAGATGTCACATATGTCAAGTTTCCAAAGGGACAGCTACGAATGCAGGATTGTATATGCCATTGCCCGTGCCTACTAGACCATGGGTTGATATTAGCATGGATTTGTTTTGGGTTTGCCAAGAACTCAACGAGGAAACGATTCTATGTATGTTGTGGTGGATAGATTTTCAAAGATGGCACATTTCATAGCTTGTAAAAAGACCACCGATGCAGTCCGTATTGCTCAATTATTCTTTAAAGAGGTTTATCGACTACATGGGCTACCTGATACCATTGTCTCTGACCGGGATACTCGATTTCTAAGTCATTTTTGGTTGAGTCTCTGGAAGATGGTTGGGACTAAGCTGAATTTTAGTAGCGCATATAATCCATAAACGGATGAGCAAACGGAAGTGGTAAACAGATCGTTGGGAAACTTGTTGAGATGTCTTGCGAAGGATAATTTGAAGAGCTAGGATGTGAAGTTGTGTCAGGAAGAATTCGCACTTAATCATGCTGTTAATCGAAGTACTGGATTTAGTCCATTTCAAGTAGTATATTCAGCAATTCCAAAAGGACCGTCGGATTTGTTGATAGTTCCACGTCAGAAAGGGGTTGTTAAACGAGCTTGTGATTTTGTGAACGAGTTGTAGGAGTGTCACAGAATTGTTTATGAAAGATTGCTTAAGTCAAATGAGAAGTATAAGCAACTGGCGGATAAGATGCGAAGGAGTGTGGACTTCAAAGAAGGTGTTTTTGTTTACACAGTATTGACGAAAGATCGTTTTCCAGTTGGAATTTACAACAAATTGAAGGCTCGAAAGATTGGTCCAGTAGAAATCCTGAAGAAGATCAATGATAATGCTTATCAGCCAAGGTTGCGGATCATGTCCATATTGCCGACGTTTTTAACGTCAAACACTTGATTCCGTATCATGAGGATAATCGTCTTGAAGAAGAGGAAAGTTTGAATTCGTGGTTGAATTCTTGTCAACCGGGGGAGGATGATGCAGCGCACTATGATTATGTTAGGTCGTTTGGCTTGAGTCATTCTCGACCTAGGCTTAGCGAGCTATGGAATAGCGAGTTTAGAGAGAAGGGAGATGCAACGTTGCATGCCAGCGACCTATGCTTTGAGTCGCGTAACGAGTTACGACCTAACGAGCTAACTCTAGCAAGTATGCCGCGCAGCAACGTAACAAGATGAAACGCAGCGACCTAACGAGTTAAGTCTTAAGTCGTGTGAAGGGGTTAGGTCGCTCAGATGCTTATGTCGTTTCCAGAAGATCGTAGCCGTGTTTCCTTAAGTCGCTCCTGAAGTTATGTCGCGAAGTTGTTTTCTTAAGTCGCTGATCTTTAGGTCGCTTCAGTTGTTTAGTCGTATGCTTTTATTGTTGATTCGCATAATGTTGAGTCGCTTGGGGTGCTGTTGTAACTTGAATTTGTTAGGTCGTAAAGGACTTGTATTGTGTTGTGCCTTGTGTTGTTGGGCCGTTTGTATATGTTGTAAATATGCTGTTTGTTATGTCGCATCTGTTAGATCGTTAACGACCTGAGTTAGGTCGTAGATCGCATGTGTTAGCTCGTGGGTCTGTTAGGTCGTGCTTGTTAGGTCGTCGACCTGTGTTATAAATCTTTATAAATAACGGGGTTGTGTCATTTGTAAGGTTGGTTGATTTTGAATAAACTTTTGTTTGAGTGCTTTATGCCTCTTAAAAATTGGAAGTTGAGTGTTATCTCCTTTCTCCATTTTCGGTTATTCGAGTGCGCTCGAATCAACGGATTTGAAGCCGATTCATGGAATCTCGTGCGCGAGATCAACGTAGAAGAATCGTAGATCTTTTAACATGGTATCGTGCGCGATCAACGTGTTGGAGATAGCTAGAATCCGGTATCTCTTGAGATCAAAGGATTTGGGCACTTGGGTATTTTCAATCCATCGATTCAACTTTTCACCGTTTCATCCATTTTTTGGTATTCCCGCTGCGTCAATTATAGTATGCTTACTATAGCTACCATATTAGATGGCAGGTTCTACAACTAAAACCGTACAAGGCTCGTATTTTTTCTTTGGATTTCCAACAAATGGTCAGGCCAAGGAACTTTCCATTGCCACATGGGTACGCCTCTGGAAAGACGCCCAAAGAACCTAACCGGATCTCTGCCAACACAAGGCCGGGTTACCCTTAGCTGGGTAACAACTGACACGAGTATGCCATCCCCCGGTCGTAACCGACCTAAATCCCGGGATTCACCAATAACCACAAAATAATAAGGTTGCAGCAACAACATAGGTTAAGTATCTGGACCCCATACCATGATGCCACCTCTATCCAGAAGGAATGACATACACTAAGGGGGCGCTATCCCCTAATAACCTTGCTGCATCTTTCCTATTTTGACCATTTTCGGGGTGTGAAGTCCAATGAAGTCTCATCCACAAAGCTACACTTTTCATTAAAGCCACGCTTTGATCAACAAATGATCAGCAGCACTCAGCATGCCACGTTACCAAATTGAGAATATATCACTAGTAACCATCAACTACATAACTTCTAAGCTCGTACGTCTCAGAGAAGGATGTTAAGCTAAGAGAATAAATTCTCCGCCCACCAACAGAAATATATTTGATGGAAACCAGCTTTACATCTCAAATTGTAACGTCAGACCAACATCCATACAAGTTCGTTCCGGGATTGAACGGAACCAAAGGCACTTTAAAAGAATCCCTTGCAATCCGGACATTCACTAATCACGTCCGGAATTCCCATCACAAAGGGTGATAAAATCTCTATATCGAAGATCTACCGATGTAGAGACATTCGACGGTAATCCTTCCATTTTCGAAAATATCCGGTCTTCAACACCGGTTGTTAACGCTTAAAATTTAACGCTAACACCCCGATGTATGTAGAGATTAAGTGAAAGCACCACCCGTGAATACGGGAATTAGAAACAAATAGAAAAGTCACAGAGAAAGCAGTAAAAGACAACAGTTTTATAGTGGTTCGGCTTCAGGTTAAGCCTACGTCCACTTTAATCTTCTTTATTGTTGAATCAATTACAACTTTACAACAATCTTCGATTACAACACTGATGGGACAAATAACTAGAACTCCGATGTAGAAGAAGTCTTTGAATCCATGTCGGTTGTGTTAAATTTCCTCTTGAAGTTTGTCGAGATGCTTTTCGTGTTTGAAGTGCCGAGTGAGTCGAGAATTCAGCAGAGTATCGGCGTTCCAGAAATGAGCCAAAAAGATCCCCTTTTAGTTGGAGTAGGCAGGGTATTTATAGGAGAGTTTGGCATTAGGTCGTAGGTCGCAAGCGACCTTGGATAGGTCGTAGGTCGTCTGCGACGTAGTGGGAGTGGCTTACGGCTTAAATATGGTACACCTGATTATTCTGGATAAACTAACAAGTGATGGGTCGTGAGCGGCATAGGAAGCTCCTTTGGTATGTTTAGGTCATGAGTGGCTTAGGAATAGGTCGTGACACCTTAGCTCGCTGCAGAACTTCTTCCCTGTTAGGTCGCTCCCCTTATTAACTCACTAGGTCGTTCAACCCTTACATCGTTGAGCTTCTTGGCTTGTTAGGTCGCGGTGCTCTTCAACTGACACTATGTCACTCCATTGGGTCGCAATGCATCTGAACTCTTTTTAGGTCGCTAAGTCCATTATTTCATTAGGTCGCTGTGTTGTAGGAGCCCTTAGGTCGTAATCCCTTTAGGTCGTTAAGACCACTCCATTCTTAGGTCGCTCTATCTTCATTTAGTTACTAGGTCGCTGCCGCTTTAACTCTTTTGGTCGTAGCCTGTTATAGATTGTTAAGTCGCGAGCCTTAGATCGCTAGGTCATTGAGCTCGGTAGGTCGCTGACTAGTTGAGTTGCTACTTTCTCTAGATCGCAGGGTCGTAGATGGAAGAGGGTTAACACTTGCCCCTCGAAGTGTACGCCTAAGAGTTAGGTCGTGTGCTTCGATATCATTAACCCGTGCTAGCTTAGGTCGTTAAGTCATGGGCGACTTATGAAAGAGTTAGGTCGTTCGTGCTGATTCGTGTTCCTCCACCCCTGTATATAAGCTGCCGAGATCACCCCTTCTTCTCTTTACCTGCCCTAACACCCTAACCCACTTTCAAAAGATTTCCAAGCTTTCGAAGAAGAATTTGAATCAATCAGCCGCCAATCATCTCCTCAATCTCACTACGTAAGTGAATTCGACCATTATTCAACCACGATCACCATCGAATTGTGAATCCCCTAATTTTCGACCCTATCCCGATTTTGCATGTCGCATTTTGCCGTGGATCATGTTACGATTAAATTTTGATCATTATTAGACGCATTGTCGTTGTGATTCACGAGAGTACAACAGTACATTGGGTTCGTGATGGATCTGAGGCGATTTGAATTGGTTTTGGATGATCTGGTGGTGTGGAGAGATGGTGGATTTTATTGTAGAGAGGCTAACAGGTTATTGGGTTAACGGGTTAGGCGATTTGTTGAGAGGAGAAGAGTTAGCGAGTTAAAGAGAGTTAGGTCGTGCTCGACTTAGGAGCCTCGAATGACCTAGGACTTTAGCGGTTTGAGACATGAATTGCTTGACCGAATCGGCTCAATGGTTTAACTGTTTTGCGACTTAACTGGTCAAAATATCACATGGATTCCAAACAGAACGACTTAAGGAAGTCCGACCTATGATAGGTTGCTGGAATAACGTGAAGTTAAAAGTAGAGCGACCTTATAAACTAACGACCTAACTTTCTACGATGTAAGCTTTAGGTCGTGGCCAAGGTAGGACTTTAACAATTTTGCGTCATTCTGACCTGAAGCTTTACTCTCTTATATTCATCATGACTTAAAGAACTAACGACCTAAGTTAACTCGCAACATAGCTTTTAGGTCGTGGACGAGCTAACACTTAGTTAAATAATGCTTTGCCTGTCTTGAAGCATAATTTCAACTTGAATCCTCAACTTGAATTGCCGGAATAAACTGCCTAAACTTGGAATTGTTTGAACTTTGAACTGTCTGGACTTTGCTGCACTTTTTTACAGATTATATTTACTTGTAAGCTAACAACATGCTGAACACAACATTTGCAGAAAACTAGGGCGAATATACTGCCATTGACTGCCCATATCGAATGACAGATTAGTCGATAAAAGATAATCAACTTAAAGAAATTATATGAAATGCTATGAATTAACAAACTCAAGTGAAGTATTAAAGCAATGCTGAATTAATCAACCAGAACTGATTTTGTCTGCATTAATACTGCACTTGTGTTTGGACTTAAAACAACAAACCCAGAAACTTTGTAATTACCAAATGCCTGTTAGTTTAATTTCAGTTATACTTGCTTGTCGTTTTATTAGTTTTGCACAACACTTCACACATTTACGAAATGTGCACCTTCATATTTGAATATCCAGTTCCTTGTATAGAATGTCTTCTCAAGAAGAGATAGTAGAGCAATCTGAAGGAGTCTTCCCGATAGCCATTCTATTGGATAATCCTCTGGAAAGAACTCCAACTACCCTGAGTCAGCGGGCATTCAACCAATTACTTAATCAATTTGGGATTACCGAAGCGGATGCTATACTTCCTAGGCCAAATGATACTGCTGACAGGCCACCTCTCGGTTTTGTCGCCGTTAATCGCCAGATGTGTCTATGTGGTGCCATTCCTCCTTTCAATGAATTTCTTCAACAACTCCTTCTCTGACTAACCATCTCTCCCTTTCAACTGCATCCCAATGGTTACGTCATTCTGATGGGATTGTGCGTTCTATTCAGGAGGACACTTAACCAACTTCCGAGCTTCGAAGAAATTTTCTACTTATGCACATTCGCAAAGAATAAAGACCACCACTCCATCATACTCGTGAGAAGTTCCAGAAACCGTAAACTTATCACTGATCTTTCCAAAAGTGCTCACGGTTTTCTGAATCAATTCTTCTCCGTTCGCTGCCCCCCAAGGTTTTATGCTATCTGGAGAACAGGAAGTAAGATTGCTCATCCCCGCTTTTTTCCATTTAAGCTTTTCGAGATCCGAATTGCTAAGTGCTAACTTCATTCTTTTCTTTTACAGCACTTCCTCCTCCCTCTAGAAATCACTGTCACAAGACGTCTTTTGATAGATTAATTGTCGTGTCGATTGAGGAAAGAAGTATTAAGTTTTTGTTGAAAGATGAACTTCTGCACCAATACGGGCTTTTGCACCCTTCTCGTTCTACCCAAACTCATGAAGTCCCTGATTCTCCAGTAGAAACATTGGATGCCCCAGTTCTCGTTGGGGAACTTACACCGAAAGTACATACTATTGAGGCTTCCTTGGTAAAGTGTTCTAGTTCAATTGATGTTGTGGGGTCATCCGGCAAACGTGCACTTGCCCCGGTCATCAAACAAGAGGAGCCTCCCCAACAACCCGGGAAATCTGGTGACGAAGGAGCTGAGAGAACAAGTCCCGCTAGGCACAGCGGTGATGATACTTTTGAGGAGTTGAGCGACCTGATGATTACTTCACAGGAGCTTTTTAAAGATGATCCTATCACTGCTAGAGTTACCTCTCCAGCAGTTGAAGCGACATCCGTCCTGCAACAAACTCCATCAGCCCAAGAGTTGACACTGGCTGTAAAATCCATCATCACCCCCCAACCATGGAGTGGTTCGTAGTTTGACGCGCGTAGTTTGCACGTTACACACACTTAGGACCTTTCAGCACTTATATGCATTCAACTTCCTTGTTTTGAAGATTTCTGAGTTTATATTATTTTTTATTTTCAGATTCTCCAATGGGACGAAGCGGCTCCTACTATGATGATTTCTAGCGTTATGGGAGGTGCGGCTCTTACGACCCCCAAGAGGTATCTTCCTGCCTCCTGGGAAACTAACGAAGAAAGAGTTGCGAGGAAGGCTCGTGAAAAGCGTGCTTATGAAGCACGCCACGGGAGACAGGATGAACGACATGATTCTTCTTAGAGAGAGGATGATTCCCACAAGCGAAAATCTCATGATGACAAGGGAAAAAGCCATGTCACTGAGGACCCGAGTAAACGGGCCAAACTTGGTGAAAAACTGACATTTGAGCTCTCTGAAAAGCCCGTTGCTCCCGTCTCTTTAGAAATTCCTTTCGGCTCTCCTCCCCTTCCAAGAACCGATATTCAAACAATCATAAGTAGGCCCCCAATCAAGTTGGACAGGGTCCGGCTACTCTTCATAGCCGATTTCTGCACTGGTGCTTAAAGGGAGTACGCTTCGATCTTGACTTGGTCCCGATTGATAAGCAAGCCATGTTGCGAAATCTTGATGCCGTCAAACTCGATATCAAGAGAATGTCTGGCTGGCAGAAACTCATCTACGTGCTTCAAAGAGTGAATCGTGCAAACCTTGAAGCCATGCTGACTATGGAAAATGACAAATCTAAGTGGCGGAAAACACTCGGTCAGCATGATGCCGAAATGAAGAGTATTGCCGCTTATAATGAAAACTTGAAGGGGAAGTTGAAAAATTTAAGGAAGAGCTCGTCACTTGTTCCACTTCCTATTCTCAGAGAGAAGAAGTGCTTCAAAAACAAGTGAGAGATGCTCACGCGGCACAGAGAGATGCTAAAGCAAATTTGAAGCACAGCAACAAGTTATGGACAGCTACCGAGCCGATGTTGCTCATCTACAAGAAAAGAAAAACTCCCAGAACTTGGAAATTGAACTGCTAAAAACTCGACTTTCTAAAGCTGAAAAAGTGCGCGATGAAGCTATTGCCAACAAAACTGCAGCCGAAGAATCTCATTTGGCAACTAAAGCCAATGTCAGCTGCACTTTATTCGAGATTTACATCCATAGTGCTCTGAGGCGCGGTAGCCTTAATTTTTTGGGACAGGAGTGTGAAATTACTTTGGCCAAAGTGTGGAAGGCCATACTTGATATGCTTGGAGGAGCCGGATATGCCGAAGTAGATTTAATGGCGCACTATCTAGATGATGATGCATGTGCCACTCTTGCCAGGGGAAAGGAGCAACTTGCCAGAGAGAGCCGGAATGGAAGAAGGAGAACATTTAGGGAAGAAAATCTCAACCAACCCAGTTCTACCTTCAGTTTCGGCCGACATCGATATTGCTGGCTCCTGTTCCCATTCTCCACCTCCTGCTCAAGATGTTGTTGGAAGTGCCATCGCCCGCACTGGAGATGAGGTCCAAGAAAGTACTGACGCACAAGCTTTTGAAGTTGAAATAATAAAACCAAATTCTCCAGGTAACCTCAGTGTCGATCTCGCTCAAGTGGACTGCTTGTTCGCTTCGACCGAGTTCGATGAGCTTCTTGCTTATTTCTTAAGTGTCGATGAGCCATCATCCCCTCTTTTTATGAGGAATACCGACTTTAACTTTTCTTCTCCTGTTGAGAAAGCACCAAGTATTGTTCAAATTTCCCCTCCTCTAGCTGTCCCCACTCCATCTCCTCAGATTACTCCTCCTTCTATCTCTCAACCGGGGTCGCAAGAAGAGTAGATAGAAGCTCTTCAAGACTTGGACGATCCTGTTGCTTCTCAGGAAGAAAAGGCCGAAGAACCTGAAGAAGGGGAGAGAACTCCGGAGCAGACTGCTTCTGATGACATAAAATTGTTCGCTCTTTTCACTCCGACCAGTGAGTCTTCTTATGAGAAAAGGGAGAAACGCGGGGTCTCAAAGAAAAAAAGAAAGCTTCTGCCAGTGAAGAAAAACCAGAAGAGAGTCCAATTGCACCCCTTCCTCTTTCTTCCCCAAATCTCACAAGCCGGCCCAAAAAGTTGATCCTCCGGCAAGGTGAAAGCGCGAAAGGTGGCAGGAAGAAGAAGTGATGGGTTTTGGACTTATGCTTTTCGCCTCTCTTTTTTTTGCTTTTTTTTGCATGTATATATAAAGACTTGTGTTGACCGGATATTGTGCGGGTATCAATCCCTGCCTTGTTTTGTTTTGAAACATGCACATGTATAAAAATTTTATAGCATGGAATAAAATGATTCTTTTACTTGCACAAACCTCTGTCTGTATTTGAGAATGCATTTTTTCTTCTTTTTCATACAAGTTTCTTTATTTTTTCTGTGTGATGTTGCAGTAAACCTATGGTATCTTGCTTGAGCATTGTTTTTATTTTTGCAACCATATTATATTGCCCCCATACCATGGTTTATTGCAATCTCTTTCACATTGGCAAAATTTTGGAGAACAACTCTTCTGCTTCGAGAACACTTGTACTCTTTCTTTAGAGAACAACTTTTCCATTTAAAGGAGATTTGCATCTGTACTTTATAGGATAATATTTCCGTTTTAAGGAAATATTTTTCTGATTTAGTAGAATGCGCCTCGTATTGGAGAAGTCTTCTCTTTTTTTTGTTGCGAAGTTTTTACACTTCACTTTTGGAGAAAGTCACTTTTATTTTGGCAAGTGAATTTTCCTTCGTGGTAAAGTAGGCCTCCAAAAAAGGGCTTCGACCTGTTTGTACCTCCGAAGAGGGCTTTTGTTCGATTGTGCCTTTGGGAAGATGATTTTTTTGTTTGATTGTGCCTCTGGGAAGAGGGCTTTTTTGTGTGTGCCTCTGAGGAGAGGGCTTTTTTTGTTTCTGCCTTTGGGGAGAGGCTTTTATTTTTTCCCTGTCCGCTGGGAAGTGGGACTCCGAAGAGGGCTTTTCACATTTCGACTCGTGTGAAGTTTTATTTCAGATCGCGGTGAAATGTGTGCCTCCGAAGAGGTCTTTTAGCATTTCAACTATGGTGAAATGGGCCTCCGAAGAGGGCTTTTCATATTCCAGCACTTGTGAAGTTTTATCTCAGATCTCGGTGGAATGCGTGCCTCCAAAGAGGTCTTTTCACCTTTCAACTCATGTGAAGTTTTATTTCAGATCTCGGTGAAATGTGTGCCTCCGAGTAGGGCTTTTGCGTGGAAGTTTCCTTCTCTCGGTTGGATGGATTCACGAGGCGGACACAAGTTACTTGGATTGTTTGTTTGCACAAACGTTCTCAGCTAGTTAACGAGTGTCCTGTGCCAACGGTCATTCCACAACTTTTTGTTGAGAAAGAGAACTTTCTTTTTCTGGCAAGTACCATTAGAGGTCTTTATCCTTCGAAGAGTTGTGCCTCCGAAGAGGGTTTATGCCTCCGAGGAGGTCTTTTGCTGTTTGCTGCCTACTCGCCCATGTCTTTTCTCCATTTGCTCATATCAGCGGTTCCCTTTTATCATTTCCAAGCGCACATTCCTTTCTTTTGCAAGTAGCTTATTCTATCCAAAGAAGTGTACTTCATTGTTAAATGAGTTCGCAGGGGCAGACACAGGCTAATTAATCGAATGTTTGTTTGCACAAATGATCACAATTATTTAGGAAGGGTCTACCTCTGGCGGAACCACTAACTGTTTGCTTGAAGCACTTCTTATATAGGATTTGAGTCTGGAATTTTTGTGGCTAGACATTTATTTGTTGAGTGATGTCAGGGATCGCTTCTTATGATAGGTAAGCTTTGTTTTAATGGCCTGCAATTTTAAATCGACATTTTAGCAATACAATTGAAGTACTTTATATATCGAAATAAAACAACCAGTTTATAATAGTAGAGAACACAAGATTTATAGTGGTTCGGCCAAGAACTAGGCCTACATCCACTTATAGTTCTTATTATTCACTTGCACTGTCTTTACAATGGCTTTCAATACAAGAATCATACATTCATAATTCTTTTTACAAATTTAAGCAAAGGTTTTAAGTAAAATATGGACGCAAGTGATTGCTGTTCCATGCTCTTGGAACTGGATCTCCATCGACAGTTGTCAGTTTGAAAGTGCCATCAAAAAGTATTTTTCCTACGACATATGGCACTTCCCAGTTTGGCGCAAACACTCCTGTTGCTGCCATAACCCTTTTCAAGACTAGATCTGCAATCTCAAAGCTGCGTTGGCGAACTTTGGAATTGAAATGCCTAGCAATTCTTTGTTGATGGGCTGCAATTCTGAGTTGAGCCTCTTCCCTTTTTTCATCAAGGAAGTCAAGTGCTTCAAGTTGCAACTCTTCGTTTTCAGCTTGGTTGAAATGAATTCTTCTAGGTGAAGGGACTTCTATTTCCACCGGAATCATTGCTTCTGATCCATATGCTAATGAAAATGGAGTGTGCCCGGTTGCAGTTTTGTGGGCAGTTCTATATGCCCATAGTGCTAGTGGAAGCTTATCGACCCAACCACCTTTCGCTTTTTCCAGCTGTTTTTTGATGGTTGATTTGATAGTATTGTTTACTGCTTCCACTTGTCTGTTTGCCTGCGGATGAGCCACAGTTGAGCAGCTTTTCTGGATCTTGAATCGCTTGCAAAAATCTTGGAACTCTTCACTTTCGAATTGGGTTCCATTGTCTGTGATTATCTTTTGAGGCACACCATACCTACAAATGATATTCTTAGTTTCAAAGTTTATCATCTTTTTAAAGGTAATAGTAGCTAATGGTTCAGATTCAGCCCATTTAGTAAAATAATCAACGGCAACAATAGCATATCTGATTCCGGTTTTGGCGGTTGGCATAGGCCCGATGAGATCTATTCCCCAAATAGCAAATGGCCACGGACTGACCATCTGTGTTATCTCGTTGGAAGGTGCTCTTGGGATTTTTGCAAATCTCTAGCATCGGTCACATTTTCGGGCATAGCTTGCAGCATCATGATTAATATCTGGCCAAAATACCCATAACGGAGAATTTTCTTTGCTAGAGTTTGACCACCTGAATGGTCCCCACACTCTCCTCCGTGTACTTCAGCTAGAATTGTCTTACCTTCTTCCTTGGTCATACATCGGAGTAATGGCATTGAGAATCCTCGCCTATACAATCGGCCACCTTGAATTATATATCTAGAGGCTTTTCTTAGCAACTTCTATCGTTCTTTTGAATTTTCTGGTAGAGAACCGTTGAGCAGATATTCCATTATCGGAGTCATCCACGATTCTTGCTCCTGAGATATAGTCATGATCCAGTCAATATCCATCTCATCAGTGCTTGGAGCTGACAAAACTTCTACGGGAACTAATCCCAATAATTGAGCTTCACCAGTGCTTGCGTACTTTGCGAGAGAATCAGCCTTCAAGTTCTCTTCCCGGGGTATATGATTTATCGTATATAGGTCAACATCATCAAGAAGTTCCCAAGCTCTTGATAAGTAAGCGGGCAGATTTCCTCCTTTAGTTTGAAACTCTTTCTTGACTTGACATACAATAAGCTGTGAATCACTGAAGATCTGCAACACTTTGACATTCAATTCTTTAGCAATTCTCAAGCCGGCAATAAGAGCTTCATATTTTGCTTCATTGTTTGTCGAAGGGAATTCCAATCCCAATGCATAGCACAATGACCGCCCTTCAGGGGTTTCAAGCACAACTCCATCTCCGGGACAGTAATCTTTTCTTGCACCATCAACATATAATTTCCATCGAATTGGGGGATTATCAGTCACTTCTTCCTCACTATCACCTTTATCTGTACATTCTACGATGAAATCTGCCAAAGCTTGTCCAATTATTGCTCTCCGGGGGTGATAAGTGATGCCGTATAGGCTGAGTTCAATATTCCATTTCAGAAGACGACCCGATGTCTCAGGACGAAACAGGACTTGCTTTAGAGATTGATCGGTGAGGACTTTGATAGGATGAGCTTGGAAATATGGCCTCGGCTTTCTTGATGCAATCAGTAGACAATAGGCGAGCTTTTCCAATTTTGAATAATTCATGTCTTCCCTGGTGAATCTCTTGCTGATATAATAGACCGGGCGCTGAATTTTTGCGTCTTCCCGTACCAATGCTGCACTAAGAGCATAAGATGAAATTGCCAAATATACGAAAAGATCCTTACCATCGTCGGGCTTAGAAAGTATTAGAGGCGTTTCCATATGACGAATCAATTCATCGAAAGCTTTCTGGCATTCTGGAGTCCAATCAAAATTCTTCCTTCCTTTCTTCAGTGCATCAAAGAATGGAATGCATTTATCAGTAGCTTTAGAAATGAATCGACTCAAGGCAGCGACTCTTCCATTAAGACTTTGCAATTCCTTCTTCAATCTAGGAGCTTTGACTTCATTCAAGGCAGCAATTTGAGTAGGATTAGCTTCAATGCCCCTAGCACTCACAATAAAACCCAAGAACTTTCCGGACTCCACCCCAAACGAACATTTCAAAGGATTAAGCTTCATTCCGTACTTTCGGAGGATTGCAAACATTTCGGCCAAGTGGTCCGTATGGTCTACCGCTTTCTTTGACTTCACCAACATATCGTCAACATAAACTTCCATAGTTTTGCCAATCCGCGGTTTGAACATAGCATTGACGAGTCTTTGGTAAGTTACCCCTGCATTCTTAAGTCCGAAGGGCATGACTCTATAGCAGTAGAGACCAACATCGGTGATGAAGCTTGTGTCTTCCTGATCCGGCTCATGCATCATAATCTGGTTGTATCCGGAGTAAGCATCCATGAAAGATAACAATTCATGCCCGCTGTTCCATCCACCAACTGATCTACCCTGGGTAACGGGAAGCAGTCTTTGGGGCAGACTTTATTTAAATCTAAGAAATCAATGCAAACTCTCCATTTCCCATTAGCTTTCTTAACCAGTACTGGATTTGAAACCCAATTCAGATAAGTAGACTCCCTGATAAAATCATTCTCCATAAGCCGGTCTACCTCTTCTTTCAACGCTGCTGACCTTTCAGGACCCTGGGTTCTTCTTTTCCGTTTTACCGGTGTAAACTTTGGATCAATATTCAGAGTATGTACTGGAATTTCTGGGGATATTCCGCACATATCAGCATGAGTCCAAGCGAATACATCCATATTTGCTTTCAAGAATGATATTAAGGAATTTCAAACCGTCACATTAAGTTGCGAGCACACATTCACTACTTTGTTCGGATCTTTCGGGTCAAAAGGTACTGGCACCGTTACTTCCACTGGCACCACTCTATTCTCCCCTGCACTATCTTTTCTGGGGTCCATTTCTCTTCATGCCCCGCTATGCTCGCCAGTGCAGGGGCCACCCTGTAATTGCTACAAGGTTGGTTCTTTGATGCGGACTGGGGCTGCCGCATCTTTTCCCATCTCTCTCTTCCTCGCTTCATGCAACTCTATTAGATAACATTCTCGCCCAGCATTCTGATCCCCTTTAATAACTCCAATGCCATTATTCGTGGGAAATTTCATAGTGAGGCACCACGGGGCGAGAATTGCGTTAAAAGCCGCAAGAGTTGGTCGGCCTAGGTAGGCGTTGTAGGCAGAAAATTCATCAACAAAAGACTATTTCCGAACCACCTTTTTCTGCCCCTCTCCAAGCTCCACGAAAAAGTTGATAGTTTCAATGGACTGCTTCGGTTCCCCAGTAAACCCAACGATCTTCCGAGATGAAGCTTAAACGTCAGCCAACGGAATTTTCATTTGGTCAAACGTCTTTCTGAAGAGAATATTGCAAGAAGCTCCGCAATATACAAGCACTCTTCTCACAATAGCTGGCCCAATGCCTGTAGAGATGACCAAGGGATCCATGGTTGGAGCTTCAATACCCATAGAGTCCCTGACTTTGAACACAATATCATCATTGAAAGTTTTCTGCTGCTTCAAAGGTGCTTCATTTTCTAGCACAAAAACACTCTTTTCTGCTGGTACATACTTCAAGGCACGGGCATACCTTTCCTGCTCGCCCCAGCTTCTGCCTGCTGGGTGAGGACCTCCTGTAATCACATTGATAACAGGGCTTTCCGATTCATGCACGGTATTCCTCTCACCCGAGCCAGATGGATGAGCAGGAAGTTGCTGGCCCTTAGTAGATGAGATTGGGTCATTTCTACCTCTCTTAACATATTGCTGCAACTTGTTCTCTCTCAGTAGTTCTTCAATTATACTTTTCATATGGTGATATTCGTTGGTATCATGACCGGGTTGATTATGAAACCGACAGAATCTCCCACCCTGAGCGGCTTTTTTGCTAACTCTCATCTCAGGCGGTTTAGGATATTCTACTGCATCTTTGGTAGCAAAAAAGATATTCTCCGGAGTGTTAGTCAAAGGAGTGAAATCTAAAGGTTTTAAGAAGCGAGGTTTCTTGATATCCTTCTGTTTCTTCCCACCATTGTTTTCCCTTTTCTGACTTTCGGATTCCCTTTTGGTAAGAGCGGTAGTAATATTCTTAACCTCTGTCAATGCTACTTTAACTGGTGCTCGAAGACTTTCCAAGTGCATGAATTCATCAGCCTTCTTATAGAATTTCTCAAGCGAATTCGGTTCTTTCATCTTCAGCCACTTCCCAAATTCGCTTGATTTGTCGATTGCCCTCATCAGGTATGTCAAGACCATCCGTGGCTCCGCATTGTCTACTTCAGGCAAAGCTATGTTGAAGCGGTTCAAGAAAGACCTGATAGATTCCCCAGGATTCTGTTCCAAGCTTGACAGTGACATAACATTCTTTGCCTTTGAAGCATACAACCTGAATTGCTCTTTAAACTTTCGAGTCAAATCGGCGAACTGGTCTATGGATCGGACCGAAAGCTTTGTGAACCAGAGCAGAGCCACACCTTCCAAATATACCGGAAAGTAACGGCATTTGATCACATCAGATGCTCTAGCACCAATCATGTGCCAATCATACTTATACAGGAATTGATTAGGATCGCTTGTTCCCTTATAAGCCGGGATGGTAGGAGGAACAAACTTCCTTGGGAATTCCGCCTTTAGAATCCTTTCAGTGAACGGAGTTTTGCTCGGTGCGAATCCCCGTTCCCTCGCATCTTCATCCCTCTGCATGCTTTCTTTCATGATTTGTCGCACCATGCCCGAAAGATATTCCTCATCATTTAAAGGTTCTGTAGGATAGACTTCGTCCATTTTCTCGGAAGTTTGTCGGGACAAACGTTCGCGGAGAGTTGGCTGTGGTCTCGATCCTCCAGGTTAAGGAGGTGTTTCTTTGGCGGGGCTAGCTGCTCTTTGAGGAATATTCCTCTCTTCAGGGTTATGAACATCATCTGCAAGGTTTTCTTCATTACTCACCAGTTGACGGTTAGATCCGAGCAATGCATTTAACCTTTCAAGCATCAAAGCATTCTGGGCTTCCATCTGTTGGTATAACCCAGATACTGCAGCATCTAACTCCGCTCGTGTAATTCCGGCACTTGGTGCTGCTTGACTTGACAAAGGAGAAGTGGCAGTATTCTCATGGACATTACTAGGTCTTGTAGATCCACGCTTTCTTCCAGGAGCCATTATCTCTGATAGACTTCTGGTTTTTAGAGAGATTCTTTCAACAAATTTTTGAGAAGCAATGACGAAGATAGCCTGAGTTAGGTTCTCAGTGAAAGCACCAAAAATGTTAACACTTAAAATTGAACGCTAACACCCCGATGTATGTAGAGATTAAGTGAAAGCACCACCCGTGAATACGGGAATTAGAAACAAATAGAAAAGTCACAGAGAAAGCAGTAAAAGACAACAGTTTTATAGTGGTTCGGTTTCAGGTTAAGCCTACGTCCACTTTAATCTTCTTTATTGCCGAATCAATTACAACTTTACAACAATCTTCGATTACAACACTGATGGGACAAATAACTAGAACTCCGATGTAGAAGAAGTCTTTGAATCCATGTCGGTTGTGTTAGATTTCCTCTTGAAGTTTGTCGAGATGCCTTTCGTGTTTGAAGTGTCGAGTGAGTCGAGAATTCAGCAGAGTATTGGCGTTCCATAAATGAGCCAAAAAGATCCCCTTTTAGTTGGAGAAGGCGGGTTATTTATAGGAGAGTTCGGCGTTTGGTTGTAGGTCGCAAGCGACCTTGGATAGGTCATAGGTCGTCCGCGACCTAGTGGGAGTGGCTTACGGCTTAAATATAGTGCACCTGATTATTCTGGATAAACTAACAAGTCATAGGTCGTGAGCGGCATAGGAAGCTACTTTGGTATGTTTAGGTCATGAGCGGTTTAGGAATAGGTCGTCACACCTTAGCTCGCTGCAGAACTTCTTCCCTGTTAGGTCGCTCCCCTTATTAACTCGCTAGGTCGTTCAACCCTTAGGTCGCCGAGCTTCTTGGCTTGTTAGGTCGCGGTGCTCTTCAACTGACACTATATCACTCCATTGGGTCGCAAGGCATTTGAACTCTTTTTAGGTCGCTATGTCCATTATTTCATTAGGTCACTATGTTGTAGGAGCCCTTAGGTCGTAAGATCTTTAGGTCGTTAAGACCACTCCATTCTTAGGTCATTGAGCTCGGTAGGTCGCTGACTAGTTATAGATTGTTAAGTCGCGAGCCTTAGGTCGCTAGGTCATTGAGCTCGGTAGGTCGCTGACTAGTTGAGTCGCAACTTTCTCTAGATCACACGGTCGTAGGTTGAAGAGGGTTAACACCGGTCTTCAAATGCTATCCATTTCGACATATCTCTATTCGGAATGGGCTTTATGGCTCGAAGGTCCTCTACCGGCTAAACCGGATAACGAGCGCTTATTTTAAAATAAGTGTAGCATTCAATTTCAAGCAATTCACAACAAATACCCATTTAAAGGTAAATATTGATAGTCGGTTATTTAACTATCAATAGATATGCACAATCATCACCAAATTCCAAATAATTTCCCAAATTATTTAATTTCCAAAAATATCTGTTCAAGGTATATTTTCCACACTTGAAAATAAATCAATGTTAGTTTCAAACAAATTTCCCATTCCTTTATAAATTCCATGTGAATTTAAATTTCCAAATATCCATTAATATACGATTCTCAAATCGATCTCAAATATTCACTTTCAATTTATCTTTAAAAGATATAATCTCTAAGCATTTCACTACATATTCAAAAACATTTCCGTACTTATTTAATAATAAGTGATTCACAAATCTATTTATTTTCAACATTTGGAAAATATTCAATATACTTAAAATCACAATTAAGTATATATTTTATTCTTTACGGAAAACATTCTCTTAAACACATTTATTTTAGTCAAAACGAATGTTGCGTAAAACATCGTTACGACAACCAAAAATTACTAGCATAGGGATTCGTAATTAAAATAGATATATGAATCCCAATACTATATAAAACATTTCCTTTCGGAAATCATTTACTATAACAGCAGTGTTATAGTCCACCGTTTCCTTATCTCTCGAAAACGTCTATTTCAACAATGAATGTTGAAATCAATGGTTTCAATCCTTAACACATTTTAAAACAATTTCAAATCGTTTTAATTCTATTTAAAATATCACTTCCCCAAAACATTTCTGTAATATATTATTCACTGTCCAAAATCGTGAATATAAATCGTTTGTCAAATTCAACATTTCTACATATTTTAATTTAAAGGATTATCCACTGTCCAAAATCGTGGATAATCTCCTTTAATAGTCTATAATAATCGACTTATCAAAATAAGTCGATTTCGGGTTTATAAAACAACTTTATAAATTCACATTTATATTTTATAAAAACTTCAACTTATAAAATCTTTTAATTAACAAATTCTATTTAAATCTCCTTTAAATGCAAAAGTCCACTTTAGAAGTTAATTACTTATAAATCTTTTATTTTGCAAAATGTATTTATTTTATGTTATTTCCTTTTTGAATGGCGACTCAACTACTCAAGGGAAACAAGCGACCTAACGAGTTAAAGGATCAGCGACCTAACGAGTTAAAGGACTCAACGAACTAACGAGTTAAAGGACTCAGCGGCCTAACGACCTAAAGGGATCAGCGGCCTAATGACCTAAAGGGATCAGCAACCTAACGAGTTAAAGGACTCAGACCTAACGACCTAAAAGGATCAGCGACCTAACGAGTTAAAAGGTCCAGCGACCTAGCAAGTTAAAACAGAGTAAAGCCACTTGCATATAGGGCGCTCCCAACCTTAGGTTGCTACCTCTTCTAAGTCGCTCCATATAAGTCGCCTTCCACTCCCATAGGTCGCTATGACCTACCAGTAAAAGCAGTTGATCAAGCACAACCATTTTAAGTCATAGCATGCGTCTCTTAGGACGCTCACGACCTACGACCTAACCTTATGTCGCCCACGACCTACGACCTACTTCCAGATTTTAACTATAAATACCCTGCCTACTTCACCTGGAAGAGGACTTTCGGATCATTTCTGGAATGCCAATACTTTGTTGTTTTCTCGACTCCTTCAACACTTCAAACACCGAAGACGCTTCAACGAACTTTGAGAAAGATCTAACTCATTCAACATGAATTCAAAGAGCTTTTTACATTGAAGTTCTAGCTACTCGTCTTAATTGTGTTGTAATTGAGGAATCATTGAAAAAGTTGTAATCAAATCAGCAATAAAAGATATTAATTGGATGTAGGCTTGACTTTAAGCCGAACCACTATAAAAATTGTTGTATCTTTACTATTTCTCTGCTATTTTTCGCTTATTTTCAGTTCCTGTACCAACGGGTGGTGCTTTCACTATACTGCAACTTATACCGGGGTGTTAGCGTACAGTTTTAGCGTTAACATTTTTTAGTGCTTTCACTGAGAGATCGAACTTAGGGTGCTCTCATCATTGCTCCGCAAAAATTTGTTGAAAGACTCTCTCTAAGGACCAGAATTCTATCCGAGATTATGGCTCCTGGAAGAAAAGGTAGATCTGCCAGATCTGGAAGTGCTTATGACAACACCGCTACTTCTCGCGCATCGAATCAAGCGGCTCCTAGTGTTGGAGTCACAAGGGCGAAGTTGGATGCTCTAGTGTCTGGGTTGTACCAACTGATGGAAGCCTAGAATTCTTTGATGTTGGACAGGATAAATGCTTTGCTTGGAGTTAATCGTCAACCAGAAAACAATGAAGAAACCTTTGTTGAAGATGTTCAGGATCCCCAAGGAAAAAGTATTCCTCAAAGGCAGCTGGCACCGCCGAAGGGCCACCTCCCCAAGCCGGAGGTTCAAGGCCGCAGTCAAATCTTTGTGAATGTTTGCCCAGGAAAACTTCCGAGAAAGTTGCTGACTTCTGTCCCTCGCGGCTACTAAACGATGAGGAGTACCTCTCGGGAATGATCTGAAAAATTATGGATGAAAGCATGTAGAGGAAGGAATATGAAAATGAATGGGGGTTTCCGCCAAGCAAGATTCCTTTTACTGAAAGGATCTAAAGGCTGAATTTCCAAAGAAGTTTGTTCCTCCATTATTCCAGCTTACCGGGGGACGAGCGATCCTAATCATTTCTTATACAAGTATGACTGGCATCTGACAGGGGCCAGGGCAACAGATGAGATCAAGTGTAGAAACTTTCCGGTGCACTTGGAAGGAGTGGCCCTGCTTTCGTTCACAAAGCTGCCAGTCCGATACATAGATCAGTTCTCCGACCTGACTCGGAAGTTCAAAGATCAGTTTAGGTTATATGCTACGAAGGCCAAGGATATAATGTCACTTTCCAGCCTTGAACAAAACCCTGGAGAGTCTATTAGATCTTTCTTGAGCCGCTTTAACATAGCCTTGGCCGAGGTTGATAATGCAGAGTGTTAACTCCTCTTTTCCACGACTTAGCGACCTAAAGTGTAGAGCAGTTTAATGTGGTACCAACTTAACATAGACACGACCTAACAACCTGAAGGTCCAGTGACCAAATGGATCAAATGGTCCAGCGACCTAACCATTTGAAGAGCTTAGCGACCTAACGAGCTAAGAAGCTTAGCGACCTAAAGAGTTAAGAGGTCTTGCGACCTAACGAGCTAAGAAACCCACCACCTAGTGACCCAATGAAGCAACGACCTAACAACCTAAAGGGGTCAGCGACCTAGCGAGTTATCACTGAATAGAGCCGCTTGCTTATAGGCCGCTCCCAACCTTAAGTCGCCAACCATTCTTCCCTAGGTCGCTCACGACCTAAACAGACCAAGGCAACTTCTTTATGCCGCTACTCCTTATGCCGTAGTTTCTTAGGTCGACACTCCCTCTCCTGCTATTCCTTAGGTCACCCACGACCTATAGCATGGTCGACCTAACCCCTAGGTCGCCCATGACCTATAGCACGGTCGACCTAACCCTTAGGTCGCTCACGACCTACGACCTAACTCTAGAATTTTCCTATATATACCTTGCCTACTCCACCGAAGAAGGGACTTTTGGCTCATTTCTAGAACGCCTATACTCTGCTATTTTCTCGACTCATCTGACACTTCAAACACCAAAGACACCTCTATGGAATTCAACTGAGATCGAACACATTCAATATTAATTCTAAGAGCTCTTATACATTGAAGTTCTAGTTATTTTGTCTTGATTGTGTTGTAATCGAAGATCATTGTAAAAGTTGTAATCGAATCAGCAATAAAGAGGATTAAAGTGGATGTAGGCTTGACATTAAGCCGAACCACTATAAAAAACTGTTGTCTCTTTACTTGATTTTCTGTTATCTTCTGCTTATCTTTAGTGCCCGTACCAACGGGTGGTGATTGCAGATCTTTACTACATACACCGGGGTGTTAGCGTTCAATTTTAACGTTAACATTTTTGGTGCTTTCACTGAGAACACCGAACTCAGGGTGTTTTCATCATTGCTTCGCAAAAGTTCGTGGAAAGAATCTCTCTCAAAACCAGAAGTCTATCAGAGATCATGGCTTCTCGAAGAAAGCGCAGATCTACTAGACCCGGTGATGCCCATGAAAATACTACCACTTCTCCTTCGTTAAGTCAAGCAGCTCCAAGTGTTGGAATTACACGGGTAGATTTGGATGCTGTAGTGTCTGGGTTATATCAGCAAATGAAGCCCAGAACACTTTAATGCTTGATAGGTTGAATGCTTTGCTCGAAGTTAACCGTCAACCAGTGAATAATGAAGAAAACTTTGCTGATGATGTTCGTAATCCTGAAGAGAGGAATATTCCTCAAAAGACAGCTAGCCTCGCTGAAGAGGCGCCTCCCCATGCTGGAGGATCAAGGCCACAGCCGACTCTCCGCGAACGTTTGTCCAAGCAAACTTCCGAGATAATGGCTGAAGTTTGTCCCGCAGATCCTCTGAACGATGAGGAATATCTCTCAGGAATGGTTCGACGGATTATGAAAGAAAGTATGCAAAGGGAAGAAGATGAAAAAGAATGTGGGTTTGCTCCAAGAAAAACTCTGTTCACCGAAAGGATTCTGAAGGCGGAATTCCCAAGGAAGTTTGTTCCCCCTACCATTCCGGCTTATAAGGGAACAAGCGACCCTAACCAATTCCTATATAAGTATGACTGGCACATGACTGGTGCTAGAACATCAGATGAGATCAAATGCATGTACTTTCCGGTATACTTGGAAGGAGTGGCTCTACTCTGGTTTACAAAGCTACCCGTCCGATCTGTAGACCAGTTCTCCGATTTAACTCGGAAGTTTAAAGAACAATTCAGGCTGTATGCTTCAAAGGCGAAGGATATAATGTCATTGTCCAGCCTGGAACAGAATCCCGGAGAATTTATTAGATCTTTCTTAAACCGCTTCAACATAGCCTTGGCTGAAGTTGACAATGCAGAGCCACGAATGGTTCTGACATGCTTAATGAGGGCTATCGATAAATCGAATGAGTTTGGGATATGGTTGAAGATGAAGGAACCAAACTCTCTTGAGAAATTCTACAAGAAAGCTTACGAGTTCATGCGCTTGGAAAGCCTTCCTATGCCGATGAAAGTGGTATTGACGGAGGTTAAGAATAACGCTGCTACTCCTACCAAAAAGGAATCCGAAAGTCAGAAGAGGGAGAATAACGGTGGTAAGAAGCAGAAGGACGTGAAGAAACCTCGCTTCTTAAAACCTTCAGATTTCACTCCTTTAACTGATACTCCGGAGAATATCTTTTTCGCTACCAAAGATGTCGTGTAATATCCTAAACCGCCTGAGTTGAAAGTTAGGAAAAAGGCTGTTCAAAGTGGGAGATTTTGTCGGTTTCATAATCTACCCGGTCATGATACTAACGAATGTCGCCATATGAAAAGTTTGATTGAAGAACTGTTGAGAGTGAAAAAGCTGCAGCAATATGTTAAGAGAAATAGGAACAACCCAACTTCATCTACTTAGGGCCAGCAACTTCCTGCTCATCCATCTGGCTCGGGTGAGAGGACTACCGCGCATGAATCATAGAGGCCTGTTATTAATGTAATCACGGGAGGTCCTCACCCGGCAGGCAGAAGCAGGGGCGAGATGGAAAGATATGCTCGTGCTTTGAAATATGCCTCAGCAGAAGAAAATGTTTTTGTGTTGGAAGACACTGCACCTTTGAAGCAGCAAAGAACTTTTAATGATGACATTGTGTTCAGGGCCAGGGACTCTGTGGGTGTTGAAGCTCCTACCATGGATCCATTAGTCATCTCTACGGGTATCAGACCTGCTATTTTAAGAAGGGTGCTCGTTGACTGCGGCGCCTCTTGCAATATGCTCTTCAAAAAGACATTCGATCAAATGGAGATTCCTACTATGGTGCCTTACTATGAAGTTCCCCATGGATAATGGCGTCGGTGTTATTAAAGGGAATCAGAATGCTGGGCGAGAATGTTATCTTATAGAGTTGCGTGAAGCAAGGAAGAGAGAGATGGGAAAGGATGTGGCAGCTCCACTCCGCATCAAAGAACCAACCTTGTAGCAATTATAGGGTGGACCCTGCACTGGCGAGCATAGTAATGCATGAAAAAAAATGGATCCCAGAAAAGCCAGTACAGGGCAGAATAGAGTGGTGCTAGTGGAAGTAACAGTGCCAGTACCTGTTGACCCGAAAGATCCAAACAAGGTGCTGAATGTGGGTTCTCAACTTAGTATGACGGTTCAAAATATTTTGATATCATTCTTGAAAGAAAATTTGGATGTATTCGCTTGGAGTCTAGCTGATATGTGTGGGATATCCCTAGAAATCATGGTACACACTCTGAATATTGATCCGAAATTTACACCTGTGAAGCAGAAAAGAAGAACCCAGGGTCCAGAAAGGTCAGCAGCATTAAAAGAAGAAGTAGATCAGCTCATGTAGAATGGTTTCATCAGGGAGTCCACTTATCCAAATTGGGTTCCTAATCCGGTGCTGGTTAAAAAAGCAAATGGAAAGTGGGGAGTATGCATCGATTTTTCAGATTTAAACAAAGCCTACCCCAAAGACTGCTTCCCGTTACCAAGAATTGATCAGTTGGTGGATGGAACAACTGGGCATGAATTGTTGTCTTTTATGGATGCTTACTCAGGATATAACCAAATCATGATGCATGCGCCAGATCAGGAGGGCACGAGCTTCATCACTGATGTCGGTCTTTATTGCTACAGAGTCATGCCCTTTGGACTGAAGAATGCGGGGTCAACTTACCAAAGACTTGTTAATGCTATGTTCAAGCCACAGATTGGAAAAACTATGGAAGTTTACGTTGATGATATGATATGTTGGTGAAATCAAAGAAGGCAGTGGACCATATGGATCACTTGGCAGAAATGTTCGTAGTCCTCCGGAAGTATGGAATGAAGCTTAATCCTTTGAAATGTTCATTCGGGGTAGAGTCCGGGAAATTTTTAGGTTTCATTGTGAGTGCTAGGGGCATTGAAGCTAAACCTGCTCAAATTACTGCTCTGAGAGAAGTCAAAGCCCCTAAGACAAAGAAGGAATTGCAGAGCCTCAATGGGAAAGTTGCTGCTTTGAGTCAGTTTATTTCCAAGGCCACGGATAAATGCGTTCCATTCTTTGACGCTCTGAAGAAAGGAAAGAAAAACTTTAAGTGGACTCCGGAATGTCAGAAAGCTTTCTATGAACTAATTTGTCACATGGAAGTGCCTCCAATACTTTCTAAGCCCGGCAATGGTGAAGATCTTTTCATATATTTAGCAGTTTCGTCTCATGCTCTCAGTGCGGCATTAGTACGGGAAGATGCAATAGTTCAGCGTCCGGTCTACTACATCAGCAAAAGATTTACTAAGGCAGAGATGAATTATTCAAAGCTAGAAAAGCTTGCCTATTGCCTACTGATAGCTCCAGAAAGTTGAGGCCATATTTTCAAGCTCATCCTATCAAAGTCCTCACTCACCAGCCTCTAAAGCAAGTCCTATTTCGCCATGAGTCTTTGAGTCGTCTTCTGAAGTGGAACATTGAACTCAGCCAATTTGATATCACTTACCATCCCCAAAGAGCAATTAATGGACAAGCTTTAGCAGATTTCATTATAGAATACACAGATAAAGGTGACAGCGAGGAAGAAGTTACTGATGACATCCCGACCCGATGGAAATTATATGTTGATGGCGCAAGAAACGACTGTTGTTCTGGAGCCGGGGTCGTGCTTGAAACCCCCCAAAGGGCGATCATTATGCAATGTATTGAGATTGGAATTTCCTTCGACAAATAATGAAGCAGAATATGAAGCTCTGATTGCCATCTTGAAGATTGCTAAAGAACTGAATATCAAAGTGTTGCAGATCTTCAGTGATTCCAAGCTTATTGTATGCTAAGTCAAGAAAGAGTTTCAGAATAAAGAAGGAAATCTGCCTGCTTACTTGTCAAGGGCCTGGGGACTTCTCGATGATTTCGATCATTATACGATAATTCATATACCCCGGGAAGAGAACATGAAGGCAGATTCTCTCGCAAAGTATTCAAGCACTGGCGAAGCTCAATTACTGGGATTGGTTCCTGTAGAAGTCTTATCAGCCCCAAGTATTGATGAAATGGAGATTGAATGGATCATGACTGTTTCTCAAGAGCAGGAGTCGTGGATGACTCAAATAAAGGAATATTTACTTAACGGATCCCTTAAAGGAGCGTCAGAAGCTGTTAAGGAAAGCCTCAAGATACGTAATGCAAGACGGTCGGTTGTACAGACGGGGATTTTCAATGCCATTACTCCGACGTGTAACCAAGGAAGAGGCAAAGACAATTTTAGCTGAAGTGCACGGAGGAGAGTGTGGGCATCATTCAGGTGGTCAAACTCTAGCAAAGAAAATTCTCTGCTATGGGTATTTTTGGCCAGACATTAATCGTGATGCTGCTAGCTGTGCCCGAAAGTGTGGCCGATGCCAGAGATTTGCAAAAATCCCAATAGCATCTTCCACCGAGCTAACGCAGACATCAGTCCATGGCCATTCGCTATTTGGGGAATAGATCTCATCGGGCCTTTGCCAACTGCCAAGTCCAGAATCAGATATGCTATTGTTGCTGTTGATTATTTCACTACATGGGCTGAATCTGAACCATTAGCCACTATTACCTCTAAAAAGACGATAAACTTTGTGACTAACAATATCATTTGCAGGTATGGTGTGCCTCAAAAGATAATCACAGACAATGGTACCCAATTCGAAAGCGAAGAGTTCCAGGATTTTTGCAAGCGATTCAAGATCCAAAAAAGCTTCTCGACAGTGGCTCATCTGCAGGCAAACAGTCAAGTGGGAGCAGTAAACAAAATTATCAAGTAAACCATCAAAAAACAGTTGGAAAAGGCAAAAGGTGGTTGGGTCGATAAGCTGCCACTAGCACTATGGGCATACAGAACTACCCACAAAACTGCAACTGGGCACACTTCATTCTCATTAGTATATGGATCGGAAGGAATGATTCCAGTGGAAATAGAGGTTCCCTCACACAGAAGTATTCATTTCAACTAAGCTGAAAATGAAAAGTTGCAACTTGAAGCAATTGACTTTCTTGATGAAAGAAGGGAAGAGGCACAGCTCAGAATTGCAGCGCATTAGCAAAAGATTACCAGGCACTTCAATTCCCAAGTTCGCAAACGCAACTTTGAGATTGGGGATCTAGTCTTGAATAGGATCATGACAGCAAAAGGAGTGTGCACCAAACTGGGAAGGGCCGTATGTCATAGGCAAAAAACTTCTTGATGACACTTTCAAACTGACAAGTGTCAAAGGGGAACCAATTCCAAGAGCTTGGAACAACAATCACTTGCGTCCATATTTTACTTAAAAGCTTTGCTTAAATTTGTAAAATGATTATGGATGTATGATTCTTCTATTACCAGCTATTGTAAAACTAGTGCAAATGAATAATAAGAACTATAAAGTGGATGTAGGCCTAGTTCTTGGCCGAACCACTATAAATCTTGTGTTCACTACTATTATAAAATGTATGTTTTGTCTCAATGTGTAAATTCTTTAAATGTATTGCTAAAATGTCGATTTAACATTGCAGGCCCTTAAAACAAAGCTTACCCATCACAAGGCCAAGCGATTCCTGAAATCATCAATAAACAAATGTCAATCCACAAAAATTACATATTCCAAATCCTATATAAGGAGTGCTTCATGCAAACAGTTAGTGATTCCGTCGGACTCACCTAACAATGAAGTACACTTCTTTGGATAAGACAAACTACTTGAAAAAGAAAGGAACATGTGCTTGGAAATGATAATAGGGAATCGCTGATGAGAAAATGACAAACAGACAAGGGCTAGCAGACAGAAAATAGCCAAAAAGGAGTCCTGCCTCTCAACAAAAAGGTTAGTGGAACCAATGGAGGGCCACCTTCCTAAAGCGAAGGCACTAGGCCCTTGCTAGCTGATTGCGATCGTTTGTGCAAACGAACATCCGGTTGGAAAGCTTGCGTCCGCCCCGTGGATCCACTTAACCATGAGACGCAACCTTCGTGGCAAGCCAACCACCCCAACGACCTCTTCGGAGGCAAAAGACCTCTAAGGAGGCACAAGCCCTCTTCGAAAGCACAACTCTTCGGAGGATAAAGACCTCTAACGAGGCATGTCAAAAAAAGAAAGTTCTCTTCTCAACCAAAAAAGATTGGTGGAATCACCGAGGGCCCTTGTTAACTAGTCGCGATCGTTTGTGCAAATGAACGTCCAATTAAGTAACTTGCGTCCGCCCCGTGAATCCATTCAACCATGAGAAAGTAACTTCCAGGCAATCAAATAAAGATCTCTTCGGAGGCACAAGACCTCTCCCGAGGCACACAAGCCCTCTTTAGAAGCACTCTCCTTCACCAAGGGCATACCTGCCCTCTTTGAAGGCAGAAGACCTCTCCCGAGGCACCACAAGACCTCTTCGGATGCACAAGACCACTTCGGAAGCACATCCCAAGAAAAGCACTTTCAAGTGAACGAAACAAAAAGCCCTCCAACGAGGCACAACAAAAACAAAAGAATAAAAAAAGGAAGATGGCCCTCTTCGGAGGCACACTGCATCTCTCAAGGGAAGATCAATTTCCCCATCTTGAAAATATTCTTCCCAATAAGTTGTAGTGACAATTCAAAGCCTTCTTTGGAAACTTGCTTCACCGCGTAGGAGAATCCACTTGTCAAAAAAATAAAAGTGACTATCTCCTCTTGGGGCAGGAAAATCGTTTGTCCCATTGGGGGCAGGAAAATAACAGCAGTGTTATAGTCCACCATTTCCTTATCTCTCGAAAACGTCTATTTCAACAATGAATGTTGAAATCAATGGTTTCAATCCTTAACACATTTTAAAACAACTTCAAATCGTTTTAATTCTATTTAAAATATCACTTCCCCAGAACATTTCTGTAATATATTATTCACTGTCCAAAATCCTGAATATAAATCGTTTGTCAAATTCAACATTTCTACATATTTTAATTTAAAGGATTATCCACTGTCCAAAATTGTGGATAATCTCCTTTAATAGTCTATAATAATCGACTTATCAAAATAAGTCGATTTCGGGTTTATAAAACAACGTTTATAAATTCACATTCATATATTTTATGAAAACTTCAACTTATAAAATCTTTTAATTAACAAATTCTATTTAAATCTCCTTTAAACGCAAAAATCCACTTTAGAAGTTAATTACTTATAAATCTTTTATTTTGCAAAATGTATTTATTTTACGTTATTTCCTTTTTGAATGGCGACTCAACTACTCAAGGGAAGCAAGCGACCCAACGAGTTAAAGGATCAGCGACCTAACGAGTTAAAGGACTCAGCGAACTAACGAGTTAAAGGACTCAGCGGCCTAACGACCTAAAGGGATCAGCGGCCTAATGACCTTAAGGGATCAGCAAAATAACGAGTTAAAGGACTCAGAACTAAGGACCTAAAAGGATCAGTGACCTAACCAGTTAAAAGGTCCAGCGACCTAGCGAGTTAAAACAGAGTAAAGCCACTTGCATATAGTTCGCTCCCAACCTTAGGTCGCTACCTCTTCTAAGTCGCTCATTATAAGTCGCCTTCCACTCCCATAGGTCGCTACTACCTACCACCAAAAGCAGTTGATCAAGCACAACAATTTTAAGTCATAGCCTGTGTCTCTTAGGTCGCTCACCACTTACGACCTAACCTTATGTCGCCCACGACCTACGACCTACTTCCAGATTTTAACTATAAATACCCTGCCTACTTCACCTGGAAGAGGACTTTTGGATTATTTCTGGAATGCCAATACTTTGTTGTTTTCTCGACTCCTTCAATACTTCAAACACCAAAGACGCTTCAACGAACTTTGAGAAAGATCTAACTCATTCAACATGAATTCGAAGAGCTTTTCTACATTGAAATTCTAGCTACTCGTCTTAATTGTGTTGTAATTGAGGAATCATTGAAAAAGTTGTAATCAAATGAGCAATAAAAGAGATTAAGTGGATGTAGGCTTGACTTTAAGCCGAACCACTATAAAAATTGTTGTATCTTTACTATTTCTCTGCTATTTTTCGCTTATTTTCAGTTCCTGTACCAACGGGTGGTGCTTTCACTATACTACAACTTATACTGGGGTGTTAGCGTACATTTTTAGCGTTAACAATTTTTAGTGCTTTCACTGAGAGATCGAACTCAGGGTGCTCTCATCATTGCTCCGCAAAAATTTGTTGAAAGACTCTCTCAAAGGACCGGAATTCTATCCGAGATTATGGCTCCTGGAAGAAAAGGTAGATCTGCCAGATCTGGAAGTGCTTATGACAACACCGCTACTTCTCGCGCATCGAATCAAGCGGCTCCTAGTGTTGGAGTCACAAGGGCGAAGTTGGATGCTGCAGTGTCTGGGTTGTACCAACTGATGGAAGCCTAGAATACTTTGATGTTGGAAAGGATAAATGCTTTGCTTGGAGTTAATCGTCAACCAGAAAACAACGAAGAAACCTTTGTTGAAGATGTTCAGGATCCCCAAGGAAAAAGTATTCCTCAAAGGCAGCTGGCACCGCCGAAGGGCCACCTCTCCAAGCCGGAGGTTCAGGGCCGCAACCAAATCTTTGTGAACGTTTGCCCAGGCAAACTACCGAGAAAGTAGCTGACGTCTGTCCCTCGGGGCCACTAAACGATGAGGAGTACCTCTCGGGAATGATCCGAAAAATTATGGATCAAAGCATGCAGAGGAAGGAAGATGAAAATGAATGGGGGTTTGCTCCAAGTAAGATTCCTTTTACTGAAAGGATCTAAAGGCTGAATTTCCCAAGAAGTTTGTTCCCTCTATTATTCCAGCTTACCGGGGGACAAGCGATCCTAATCAATTCTTATACAAGTATGACTGGCATATGACTGGGGCCAGGGCAACAGATGAGATCAAGTGTAGATACTTTCTGGTGCACTTAGAAGGAGTGGCCCTGCTTTGGTTCACAAATCTGCCAGTCCGATCCATAGATCAGTTCTCCGACCTGACTCGGAAGTTCAAAGATCAGTTTAGATTATATGCTATGAAGGCCAAGGATATAATGTCACTTTCCAGCCTTGAACAAAACCCTGGAGAGTCTATCAGATCTTTCTTGAACCGCTTTAACATAGCCTTGGCCGAGATTGATAATACAGAGTGTTAACTCCTCTTTTCCATGACTTAGCGACCTAAAGCGTAGAGCAGTTTAATGTGGTACCAACTTAACATAGACATGACCTAACAACCTAAAGGTCCAGTGACCTAATGGATCAAATGGTCCAGCGACCTAACCAACTGAAGAGCTTAGAGACCTAATGAGCTAAGAAGCTTAGCGACCTAAAGAGTTAAGAGGTCTTGCGACCTAACGAGCTAAGAAACCCATGACCTAGTGACTCAATGAAGAAACGACCTAACAACCTAAAGGGGTCAACGACCTAGCGAGTTATCACTGAATAGAGCCGCTTTCTTATAGGCCGCTCCCAACCTTAAGTCGCCAACCATTCTTCCCTAGGTCGCTCACGACCTAAACAGACCAAGGCAACTTCTTTATGCCGCTACTCCTTATGCCGTAGTTTCTTAGGTCGACACTCCCTCTCCTGCTATTCCTTAGGTCACCCACGACCTATAGCATGGTCGACCTAACCCCTAGGTCGCCCACGACCTAGAGCACGGTCGACCTAACCCTTAGGTCGCTCACGACCTACGACCTAACTCCAGAATTTTCCTATATATACCTTGCCTACTCCACCGAAGAAGGGACTTTTGGCTCATTTCTGGAACGCCTATACTCTGCTATTTTCTCGACTCATCTGACACTTCAAACACCAAAGACACCTCTACGGAATTCAAGAGAGATCGAACACATTCAACATGAATTCGAAGAGCTCTTATACATTGAAGTTCTAGTTATTTTGTCTTGATTGTGTTGTAATCGAAGATCATTATAAAAGTTGTAATCGAATCAGCAATAAAGAGGATTAAAGTGGATGTGGGCTTGACATTTAGCCGAACCACTATAAAAACTGTTGTCTCTTTACTTGATTTTCTGTTATCTTCTGCTTATCTTTAGTGCCCGTACCAACGGGTGGTGATTTCACATCTTTACTACGTACACCGGGGTGTTAGCGTTCAATTTTAACGTTAACATTTTTGGTGCTTTCACTGAGAACATCGAACTCAGGGTGTTTTCATCATTGCTTCGCAAAAGTTCGTGGAAAGAATCTCTCTCAAAACCAGAAGTCTATCAGAGATCATGGCTCCTCGAAGAAAGCGCAGATCTACTAGACCCGGTGATGCCCATGAAAATACTGCCACTTCTCCTTCGTTTAGTCAAGCAGCTCCAAGTGCTGGAATTACACGGGTAGAGTTGGATGATGTAGTGTCTGGGTTATATCAGCAAATGAAGCCCAGAACACTTTAATGCTTGATAGGTTGAATGCTTTGCTCAAAGTTAACCGTCAACCAGTGAATAATGAAGAAAACTTTGCTGATGATGTTCGTAATCCTGAAGAGAGGAATATTCCTCAAAAGACAGCTAGCCTCGCTGAAGAGGCGCCTCCCCATGCTGGAGGATCAAGGCCACAGCCGACTCTCCGCGAACGTTTGTCCAGACAAACTTCCGAGATAATGGATGAAGTCTGTCCCGCAGAGCCTCTGAATGATGAGGAATATCTCTCAGGAATGGTTCGATGGATTATGAAAGAAAGTATGCAAAGGGAAGAAGATGAAAAAGAATGTGGGTTTGCTCCAAGCAAAACTCTGTTCACCGAAAGGATTCTGAAGGCGGAATTCCCAAGGAAGTTTGTTCCCCATACCATTCCGGCTTATAAGGGAACAAGCAACCCTAACCAATTCCTATATAAGTATGACTGGTGCTAGAGCATCGGATAAGATCAAATGCCGGTACTTTCCGGTATACTTGGAAGGAGTGGCTCTACTCTGGTTTACAAAGCTACCGGTCCGATCTGTAGACCAGTTCTCCGATTTAACTCGGAAGTTTAAAGAAAAATTCAGGTTGTATGCTTCATAGGCGAAGGATATAATGTCATTATCCAACCTGGAACAGAATCCCGGAGAATCTATTAGATCTTCCTTAAACCGCTTCAACATCGCCTTGGCTGAAGTCGACAATGCAGAGCCACGAATGGTTTTTACATACTTAATGAGGGCAATCGATAAATCGAATGAGTTTGGGAAATGGTTGAAAATGAAGGAACCAAACTCTCTTGAGAAATTCTACAAGAAAGCTGACGAGTTCATGCGCTTGGAAAGCCTTCCTATGCCGACGAAAGTGGTATTGACGGAGGTTAAGAATAACGCTGCTACTCATACCAAAAAGGAATCCGAAAGTCAGAAGAGGGAGAATAACGGTGGTAAGAAGCAGAAGGATGTGAAGAAACCTCGCTTCTTAAAACCTTCAGATTTCACTCCTTTAACTGATACTCCGGAGAATATCTTTTTCGCTACCAAAGATGCCATAAAATATCCTAAACCGCCTGAGTTGAAGGTTAGGAAAAAGGCTGTTCAAAGTGGGAGATTTTGTCGGTTTCATAATCAACCCGGTCCTGATACTAACGAATGTCGCCATATGAAAAGTTTGATTGAAGAACTGTTGAGAGTGAAAAAGCTACAGCAATATGTTAAGAGAAATAGGAACAACCCAACTTCATCTACTGAGGGCCAGCAACTTTCTGCTCATCCATCTGGCTCGGGAGAGAGGACTACCGCGCATGAATCAAAGAGGCCTGTTATTAATGTAATCACGGGAGGTCCTCACCCGGCAGGCAGAAGCAGGGGCGAGATGGAAAGATATGCTCGTGCTTTGAAATATGCCTCAGCAGAAGAAAATGTTTTTGTGTTGGAAGACACTGCAACTTTGAAGCAGCAATGAACTTTTAGTGATGACATTGTGTTTAGGGACAGGGACTCTATGGGTGTTGAAGCTCCTACCATGGATCCCTTAGTCATCTCTACGGGTATTAGACCTGCTATTGTAAGAAGGGTGCTCGTTGACTGCGGCGCCTCTTGCAATATTCTCTTCAAAAAGACACTCGATCAAATAAAGATTCCTATGGTTGATGTTCAACCTTCATCGCAGAAGATTGCTGGGTTCACTGGGGAAACAAAGCTGCCAAGTAGAACTATTGATTTATTTGTTGAACTTGGAGAGGGGCAGAAAAAGGTCGTTTGAAAACAGACTTTTGTGATTGTTGATGGATTTTCTGCTTACAATGCCTTCCTAGGCCGGCCAACTCTTGCAGCATTCAAGGCAATTCTCGCCCCGTGGCGCCTTACTATGAAGTTCCCCATGGATAATGGCGTCAGTGTTATTAAAGGGGATCAGAATGCTGGGCGAGAATGTTATTTTATAGAGTTGCGTGAAGCAAGGAAGAGAGAGATGGGAAAGGATGCGGCAGCTCCACTCCGCATCAAAGAACCAACCTTATAGCAATTATAGGGTGGATCCTACACTGGCGAGCATAGTAATGCATGAAAAGAAATGGATCCCAGAAAAGCCAGTACAGGGGAGAATAGAGTGGTGCCAGTGGAAGTAACGGTGGCAGTACCGGTTGACCCGAAAGATCCAAACAAGGTGCTAAATGTGGGTTCTGAACTTATTATGACGGTTCAAAATATTTTGATATCATTCTTGAAAGCAAATCTGGATGTATTCGCTTGGAGTCATGCTGATATGTGTGGGATATCCCCAGAAATCGCGGTACACACTCTGAATATTGATCCGAAATTTACACCTGTGAAGCAGAAAGGAAGAGCCCAGGGTCCAGAAAGGTCAGCAGCATTAAAAGAAGAAGTAGGTCGGCTCATGTAGAATGGTTTCATCAGGGAGTCCACTTATCCAAATTGGGTTTCTAATCCGGTGCTGGTTAAAAAAGCAAATGGAAAGTGGGGAGTATGCATCGATTTTTCAGATTTAAACAAAGCCTACCCCAAAGACTGCTTCCCGTTACCAAGAATTGATCGGTTGGTGGATGGAACAGCCGGGCATGAATTTTTGTCTTTTATGGATGCTTACTCAGGATATAACCAAATCATGATGCATGCGCCAGATCAGGAGGGCACGAGCTTCATCACTGATGTCGGTCTTTACTTCTACAGAGTCATGCCCTTGGGACTGAAGAATGCGGGGTCAACTTACCAAAGACTTGTTAATGCTATGTTCAAGCCACAGATTGGAAAAACTATGGAAGTTAACGTTGATGATATGTTGGTGAAATCAAAGAATGCAGTGGACCATATGGATCACTTGGCAGAAATGTTCGCAGTCCTCCGGAAGTATGAAATGAAGCTTAATCCTTTGAAATGTTCATTCGGGGTAGAGTCCAGGAAATTTTTAGGTTTAATTGTGAGTGCTAGGGGAATTGAAGCTAATCCTGCTCAAATTACTGCTCTGAGAGAAGTCAAAGTCCCTAAGACAAAGAAGGAATTGCAGAGCCTCAATGGGAAAGTTGCTGCTTTGAGTCGGTTTATTTCCAAGGCCATGGATAAATGCATTCCATTCTTTGACGCTCTGAAGAAAGGAAAGAAAAACTTTAAGTGGACTACGGAATGTCAGAAAGCTTTCGATGAACTAATTTGTCACATGGAGGTGCCTCCAATACTTTCTAAGCCCGGCAATGGTGAAGATCTTTTCATATATTTAGCAGTTTCGTCTCATGCTCTCAGTGCAGCATTAGTACGGGAAGATGCAATAGTTCAGCGTCTGGTCTACTACATCAGCAAAAGATTTACTAAGGCAGAGATGAATTATTCAAAGCTAGAAAAGCTCTCCTATTGCCTACTGATAGCTTCCAGAAAGTTGAGGCCATATTTTCAAGCTCATCCTATCAAAGTCCTCACTGTCCAGCCTCTAAAGCAAGTCTTATTTCGCCCTGAGACTTCGAGTCGTCTTCTGAAGTGGAACATTGAACTCAGCCAATATGATATCACTTACCATCCCCAAAGAGAAATTAATGGACAAGCTTTAGCAGATTTCATTATAGAATACACAGATAAAGGTGACAGCGAGGAAGAAGTTACTGATGACATCCAGACCCGATGGAAATTATATGTTGATGGCGCAAGAAACGACTGTTGTTCTGGAGCCGGGGTCGTGCTTGAAACCCCCAAAGGGAGATCATTATGCTATGTATTGAGATTGGAATTTCCTTCGGCAAATAATGAAGCAGAATATGAAGCTCTTATTGCCATCTTGATGATTGCTAAAGAACTGAATAACAAAGTGTTGCAGATCTTCAGCGATTCCAAGCTTATTGTATGCCAAGTCAAGAAAGAGTTTCAGACTAAAGAAGGAAATCTGCCTGCTTACTTGTCAAGGGCCTGGGGACTTCTCGATGATTTCGATCATTATACAATAAGTCATATACCCCGGGAAGAGAACATGAAGGCAGATTCTCTCGCAAATTATTCAAGCACTGGCGAAGCTCAATTACTGGGATTGGTTCCTGTAGAAGTCTTATCAGCCCCAAGTATTGATGAAATGGAGATTGAATGGATCATGACTGTTTCTCAAGAGCAGGAGTCGTGGATGACTCAAATAAAGGAATATTTACTTAACGGATCCCTTAAAGGAGCGTCAGAAGCTGTTAAGGAAAGCCTCAAGATACGTAATGCAAGACGGTCGGTTGTACAGACGGGGATTCTCAATGCCATTACTCCGACGTGTAACCAAGGAAGAGGCAAAGACAATTTTAGCTGAAGTGCACGGAGGAGAGTGTGGGCATCATTCAGGTGGTCAAACTCTAGCAAAGAAAATTCTCTGCTATGGGTATTTTTGGCCAGACATTAATCGTGATGCTGCTAGCTGTGCCCGAAAGTGTGGCCGATGCCAGAGATTTGCAAAAATCCCAATAGCATCTTCCACCGAGCTAACGCAGACATCAGTCCATGGCCATTTGCTATTTGGGTAATAGATCTCATCGGGCCTTTGCCAACTGCCAAGTCCAGAATCAGATATGCTATTGTTGCTGTTGATTATTTCACTACATGGGCTGAATCTGAACCATTAGCCACTATTACCTCTAAAAAGACGATAAACTTTGTGACGAACAATATCATTTGCAGGTATGGTGTGCCTCAAAAGATAATCACAGACAATGGTACCCAATTCGAAAGCGAAGAGTTCCAGGATTTTTCAAGATCCAAAAAAGCTTCTCGACAGTGGCTCATCTGCAGGCAAACAGTCAAGTGGAAGCAGTAAACAAAATTATCAAGTAAACCATCAAAAAACAGTTGGAAAAGGCAAAAGGTGGTTGGGTCGATAAGCTGCCACTAGCACTATGGGCATACAGAACTACCCACAAAACTGCAACTGGGCACACTTCGTTCTCATTAGTATATGGATCGGAAGGAATGATTCCAGTGGAAATAGAGGTTCCCTCACACAGAAGTATTCATTTCAACTAAGCTGAAAATGAAAAGTTGCAACTTGAAGCACTTGACTTTCTTGATGAAAGAAGGGAAGAGGCACAGCTCAGAATTGCAACGCATTAGCAAAAGATTACCAGGCACTTCAATTCCCAAGTTCGCAAATGCAGCTTTGAGATTGGGGATCTAGTCTTGAAAAGGATCATGACAGCAACAGGAGTGTTTGCGCCAAACTGGGAAGGGTCGTATGTCATAGGCTAAAAACTTCTTGATGGCACTTTCAAACTGACAAGTGTTGAAGGGGATCCAATTCCAAGAGCTTGGAACAGCAATCACTTGCGTCCATATTTTACTTAAAACTTTGCTTAAATTTGTAAAATGATTATGGATGTATGATTCTTCTATTGCCAGCTATTGTAAAACTAGTGCAAATGAATAATAAGAACTATAAAGTGGATGTAGGCCCAGTTCTTGGCCGAACCACTATAAATCTTGTGTTCTCTACTATTATAAAATGTATGTTTTGTCTCGATGTGTAAATACTTTAAATGTATTGCTAAAATGTCGATTTAACATTGCAGGCCCTTAAAACAAAGCTTACCCATCACAAGGCCAAGCGATTCCTGAAATCACTCAATAAACAAATGTCAAGCCATAAAAATTCCAAATTCCAAATCCTATATAAGGAGTGCTTCATGCAAACAGTTAGTGATTCTGTCGGACTCACCTAACAATGAAGTACACTTCTTTGGATAAGAAAAACTACTTGAAAAAGAAAGGAACATGTGCTTGGAAATGATAACAGGGAATCGCTGATGAGCAAATGACAAACAGACAAGGGCTAGCAGACAGAAAATAGCCAAAAAGGAGTCCTGCCTCTCAACAAAAAGGTTAGTGGAACCACCGGAGGGCCACCTTCCAAAAGCGAAGGCACCAGGCCCTTGCTAGCTAATTGCGATCGTTTGTGCAAACGAACTTCCGGTTGGAAAGCTTGCGTCCGCCCCATGGATCCACTTAACCGTGAGACGCAACCTTCATGGCAAGCCAACCACCCCAACGACCTCTTCGGTGGCAAAAGACCTCTCAGGAGGCACAAGCCCTCTTCGAAGGCACAACTCTTCGTAGGATAAAGACCTCTAACGAGGCACGCCGAAAAAAGAAAGTTCTCTTCTCAACCAAAAAAGATTGGTGGAATCACCGAGGGCCCTTGTTAACTAGTCGCGATCGTTTGTGCAAATGAACGTCCAATTAAGTAACTTGCGTCCTCCCCGTGAATCCATTCAACCATGAGAAAGTAACTTCCAGGCAATCCAATAAAGATCTCTTCGGAGGCACAAGACCTCTCCCGAGGTACCACAAGCCCTCTTCAGAAGCACTCGCCTTCACCATAGGCACACCTTCCCTCTTCGAAGGCAGAAGACCTCTCCCGAGGCACCACAAGACCTCTTCGGATGCACAAGACATCTTTGGAGGCACAAGACCTCTTCGGAAGCACATCCCAAGAAAAGCACTTTCAAGTGAACGAAACAAAAAGCCCTCCAACGAGGCACAACAAAAATAAAAGAATAAAAAAAAAAGGAAGAAGGCCCTCTTCGGAGGCACATTGCATCTCTCAAGTGAAGATCAATTTCCACATCTTGAAAATATTCTTCCCAATAAGTTGTAGTGACAATTCAAAGCCTTCTTTGGAAACTCGCTTCACCGCGTAGGAGAATCCACTTGTCAAAAAAAATAAAAGTGACAATCTCCGAAAGTGAAGTGTAAAAACTTTTTCAAACAAAAGAGAGAGAAGACTTCTCCAATACAAGGCACACTCTACTAAAGCAGAGTAACATTTCCTCAAAATGGAAAAATTATTCTCTAAAGAAAGAGTGCAAGCCTTCTCAAAATGGGAAAATTATTCTCTATAAAAAGAGTACAAGCCTTCTCGAAACAGAAGAATTGTTCTCCAACTTAAGAGTACAAGTCTTCTCGAAACACAAGAATTGTTCTTCAACTTAAGAGTACAAGTCTTCTCGAAACAGAAGAATTGTTCTCCAACTTAAGAGTACAAGTCTTCTTGAAGCAGAAGAACCGTTCTCCAAAGTTTTACCAAATGAAAGAAACTGCAATAAGCCGTGGTATGGGGGCAATACAATACAATATAGCTACATTAATAAAAGCAACGCTCAAACAACATACCACAAACTTATTGCAATATCACATTGAAGAAACTTGTGCGAAAATAAGGAATAAACGCATTCACAAATAGAGTCAAAAGATTGTACAAATAAAAAGAATCATTTTATTCCATACTATAAAAAATTTATATATGCATAGGTTTCAAAAGAGCGGGGACCGGTGCCCGCACAAATTGCGATCAATACAAGCCTTTATGTACAAACAAAAAGCAAAATAAGAAGGGTAGAGCGAGACTCGTTATTTCTTCTTCCCGCCACCTTTAGAGCCCTCACCTGGCCTAATGGTTAACTTTGAGAGCCGGCCTGGACGAGTCGGGGAAGAAGGAGATAGAGATGCAGCTGGGTCAACTTCCGCCTTCTCTTCGCTAACAGAAGTGCTTTTCATTCTCTTCTTCGAAGTTATACGCTTTCCCTTCTTCCTTGAAGAAGACTCGCTGGCCGGACTAATAGGTGCAGACAGCTTTGTGTCATCATGAAATTGCTCCGGAGTCTTTTCGCCTTCTTCAAGTTCCTTAGCCTTTTGCTCTTGCAAAGCAGCCGGGTCATCCAAGCCTTGAAGAGCTTCTATTAATTCTTCTTGCGACCCCGGTTGAGAAGCAGAAGGAGGAGTAATTTGAAGAGACGGAGGTGGAACAGCTGGAAGAGGAGAAGTCTGCGTGGCACTTGGCGTTTTCACCACAGAAGAAGAGAAGTTAAAATCAGTATTCCCCACAAAAAGAGGAGACAGTGGCGCATCAAGACTTAAATAATAATCAAAAAGTTCATCAAGCTCATGAGAGAGCGAACAAGCAGTACACTTGAGCTAAATCAACGTTGAAGTTACCTGGAGAAGTTGGCTTTATCACGTCAACTTCAAAGCCTTATGCTTCGGCACTTTCTTGAGCCTCATCTCCAGTATAAGCAGTTACAATTTCTATGTCAGCTTTGGCAGGAGGCGAGGAATGGGAACTGGAGCCAATGATATCAATGTCGGCCGAAATCGAAGGAAGAGTCGGGCCGGTCGAATGCGTCTTCCCTAAAGATTCTCCTTCCGGTGTTCCGGCTCGCTCTTTAGCAAGTTGCTCCTTCTCCTTGCCAAGGGCGGCACATGCATCATCATCCAGATAGTGTGCCTCAAGATCTGCTTCAGCCAAGCATATCAAGTTCGGCTTCCCACACTTCGGCCAAGGTAATCTCGTATTTTGGGCCCAAAAACGAAAGGCTACCGCGCCCCAAGACACTATGTATATAGAACTCGAATAAGGTAGAGTTGATGTTGGCTTTGGTTGCTTCATGAGATTCTTCGGCTGCTGCTTTGCCAATGATAGCTTCATCACGCTCTTTTTCAACTTCAGAAAGTTGAGCTCTTATCATTTCAATCTCCAAGTTCTGGGAGCTGGTTTTTTCTTGCAACTGAGCAACAATAGTTTGGTAGCTTTCTACAACTTTCTGTTGTGCTTCGAATTTAGCTTCAGCGTCTCTTTGCCCAGCATGAGCATCTCTCACCTATTTTTGAAGTACTTCTTCCTTTTGAGTATAGGAAGTGGAAGAAGTGGCAAACTCTTCTTTGAGTTCTTCAATTTCCGCTTCAAGCTTCTCATTCTAAGCGGTGATGTTTTTCATCTCTGCATTATGCTGGTCGAGAGTTTTCTTCCACTCGGACTTATCACTCTCCATGGTTAACATAGCCTCAAGATTCAAGCAATTCACCCTTTGAAGCTCGTCAACTAGTTTTTGCCATCCAGGCATTCTCTCAATGTCAAGCTTAACAGCGTCGAGATTACTTAGCATGGCTTGCTTGTCAATAGGAATCAAGTCCAAGTCGAAGCGCACTCCTTTTAAACACCAGTGTGGAAACCAGCTTTGAAGTGCAGGCGGGGCATTCTGAAATTGATAAGGAGGCCTGTTGATGATCGTTTGAATATCAGCTCCTTGAAGGGCAGGAGAGGTGGAAGGGATTTCCAAAGAGATGGGAGCAGCGGGCTTTTCAGAAATTGCAGGCGCCGGCCTTTCGCTAAGCTTGGCCCGCTTACTTTGTTCTTCAGCGATATGACTTTTCCCTTTGTCATCATGAGATTTTCTTTTGTGGGAATCATCGTCTCTTTGGGAAGAATCATGTCATTCATCCCTTCTCCCATAGCGCTCCTCATAAGCCCACCTCTCGTGAGCTTTCTTGCAGCCCTTTCTTCATCGGTCTCCCTAGAGGTAGGAAGATACCTCTTTGGATCATAAGAATCGCGTCTATAACGCTGAAAGTCATCATAGTATGAGCTCCTACGTCTCATTGGAAAACCTGAAACTGAAGAAGAGACAAGTTAAGAAATCTTCAAAGCAAAGAAGTTAAGTGCACAAAGCTGCTAAAATCCTAAGTGTGTGTGGCGTATGAACTACGCGCGTCAAGCTACAAACCACTCTTCGGCTTAAGAGTTATCTCTTGGGTTGATGGAGTTGTTTGCAAAACTGATGTCACTTCAACTGCTGGAGAAGCAAGTTTAGAAGCGGTAGTATCATCTTTGAAGAGCTCACGTGAAGTAACCACCAAGTCGCTCAACCCCTCAAAAATGTCGTCACTATCATGCCTAGCGGGACTCTTTCTCTCAGCTCCTTCATCAGCAGTCTTCCCGAAGTGTTGATGAGGTTCCTCTTCTTCGATAACCGGGGGAAGTACAAATTTGCCGGATGACCCCGCAACGTCAACGGAAGTAGAACACTTCACCAATGAAGCTTCAGCAGTAGGTTCCTTCGGTGTAGGTTCTTCGACGGAAATTGGGGCATCTGGATTCTCTGCTTGAGAACCAGGGGCATCATGAAACTGGGTAGATCGGGAAGAATGAAAAAGTCCGAACTGATGCAAAAGTTCGTCCTTCAGCAGAAATTTGATGCTTCTCTCCTCAACCGCCACAGAACTTAGTCTTTCAAAAGTCGGCTTATGGTTGGAATCTTTAGAAAGAGGAAGAAGTGCTGTAAAAGTAAAGAATGAAGTTAGCACTTAACAACTCAGATTTTGGAAAGCTCAGAAAAGGAAAGAACAGAGATAGGCAAGCTTACTTCCTACTCTCCAAATGCTGTAGAATCTTGGGGGCAATGGACGAAGAAAAATTGGTTCAGAAACCCGTGGGCGCTTTCAGGAAGATCGATGATCAATTTACGGTTCCTTGCTCTTCTCACATGTATTATAGAAGGATGATCTTTATTCTTCGCAAATGTGAATAAATCACAAATTTCTTCAAAGCTTGGTAGACGATTGAGTGTCCTCCTAAACAGTACACACAGTCCCATCAAGATGGCATAGCCATTGGGGTCTAACTGGAATGGAGAGATAGTTAATCGGAGAAGGAGCTGTCGAAGGAAATCGTTAAAGGGAGGAATGGCTCCACTCAAGCACATCTGACAATTAACTGCGACGAAACCAAAAGGTGGCCTATCTGCAGTATCATTTACCGTAGGAAGCAAAGCGTCTGCCTCAGCAATACCAAACTGAATACATAATTGGTTGAACACCCGTTGATTCAGAGTAGTTGGAGTTCTTTCTGGGGGATCATCCAAGGGGCTAGCTGTTAGGAAGACTTCTTCAGCTTGTCCTACTATCTCTTCTTGATAAGTCATTCTACACAAGGAACTGGATATTCAAAAATAAAGGTGCACGTTTCCTAAATGTGTGGAGTGTTGTGCAAAACTAATAGAATGACAAGCAAATATAACTGGAATTAAATTAATAAGCATTTGTCGATTATAAAATTTCAGGGCTTGTTATTTTAGGTCCAAGTACAGGTGCAGTGTTAATGCAAGCAAATCAGCTTTAGTTGATTAAATTTTGCTTTGCTTTAATGCTTCACTCGAATTTGTTGATTCATAGCACTTCATTCATATAATTTCTTTAAGTTGATTATTCTTTATCGACTAATCTGTCATTCGATGTGGGCAGTCAGTGGCAGTATATTCACCCTAGTTTTCTGCAAATGTTGTATTTAACAGGTTGTTAGCTTTAAAGGTTAATATAATCTATGACAAAGCAAGCAGTTCATTTTGGCTGTTCAAGTTGGAAATTTATTCAAGTTATGTCAAATTTTACAAGTGTTCAAGTCCTGTTCTCTTCTTAGGTCGCAAGAATGACTTAATTTAACACAGGGTTCTTTAGGTCATCCAGATCATGCCCAAACGACCTAACATAGGTCGGGTTTCCTTAAGTCGCTCTGCTTTAAGCCTTATGTTACTCCAGCAAGTTAAGTCGCAAGCAAGATAGGTCGCGAGCAAGTTAAGTCGCAAGCAAGATAGGTCACGAGCAAGTTAAGTCACAAGTAATTAGGTCGTGCGATTCACATTCAAACCGATAAGCCTAAGGTCGTCCGAAGCTCCTAAACCGGTCATTTACTAACTTTCTTTAACCCATTCGCTCCTCTCCACTCAGCAAATCGCCTAACTCACAAACCCGATAACCCATTATCATCTCTACCGTTAAATCCACCGTCTTACCCCACCGCCAAATCACCTCGGATCCATCATGGATCCAAAATGCTGCTGCGTTTTCGAGAATTACTATGACATCGCGACCAAAGGCAGTCAAGGATCGATTGTAACACGATTCGTGGTGAAACGCGGCATACAAAATTGGATTAGGACGGCAAATGGGGGAATTTGTGATTCGATGGTGATCGTGGATTGGATAATGAGTGGATCCACTTACGTGATGTGATGATGTAGATGATCGGCGTACGATAAGTTTGAGCTCGTCTTTGAAAGATCAGAGGCCCTTCAATGGCAGTTTTGAGAATTGGGGCAAGTAAAGAGAAGAAGTGTTATGCGACCTATATAAAGAGGCATAGGAATTTGAATCAGCACACACGACCTAACTCCTTCATTAGGTCGTTCACGACCTAACGACACGGCAAGGCACGAGTAAGGAGTATCGAAGCACACGACCTAGCCTCTAGGCATATACTTCGAGGGGCAAGTGTTAACTCCTCTTTTCCATGACTTAGCAACCTAAAGCGTAGAGCAGTTTAATGCGGCACCAACTTAACATAGACGCGACCTAACGACCTAAAGATCCAGTGACCTAATGAATCAAATGGTCCAGCGACCTAACGACCTAACCAGTTGAAGAGCTTAGAAACCTAACGAGCTAAGAAGCTTAGCGACCTAAAGAGTTAAGAGATCTTACGACCTAACGAGCTAAGAAACCCACGACCTAGTGACACAATGATGCAACGACCTAACAACCTAAAGGGGTCAGTGACCTAGCGAGTTATCACAGAATAGAGCTGCTTGCTTATAGGCCACTCCCAACCTTAAGTCGCCAACCATTCTCCCCTAGGTCGCTCACGACCTAAAAAGGCCAAGGCAACTTCTTTATGCCGCTACCACTTATGCCGTAGTTCCTTAGGTCGCCACCCCCTCTCCTGCTATTCCTTGGGTCGCCCACGCATATAGCATGGTCGACCTAACCCCTAGGTCGCCCACGACTTATAGCATGGTCGACCTAACCCCTAGGTCACTCACGACCTACGACCTAACTCTAGAATTTCCCTACTCCACCGAAGAATGGACTTTTGGCTCATTTCTAGAACGGCTATACTCTGTTGTTTTCTCGACTCATCTGACACTTCAAACACCGAAGACACTTCTACGGACTTCAAGAGAGATCGAACACATTCAACATGAATTCGAAGAGCTCTTATACATCGAATTTCAAGTTACTTGTCTTGGTTGTGTTGTAATCGAAGATCATTGTAAAAGTTGTAATCGAATCAGCAATAAAGAGGATTAAAGTGGATGTAGGCTTGACATTAAGCCAAACCACTATAAAAACTGTTGTCTCTTTACTTGATTTTCTGTTATCTTCTGCTTATCTTTAGTTCCCGTACCAATGGGTGGTGCTTTCACATCTTTACTACTTATACCGGGGTGTTAGCGTTCAATTTTAACGTTAACACAGAGCCTCGAATGATTCGGACCTACTTAATGCGAGCTATTGATAAATCAAGTGAATTTGGGAAATGGCTGAAGATGAAAGACCCAAATTCGCTTGAAGAGTTCTACAAAAAGGCTGATGAATTCATGCGACTAGAAAGCCTTCTTATGTCGGCAAAAGTAGTTGTGACTGAGGTTGAGAATAACACTGTTGCTTCTAACAGGAAAGAATCTCATGGCCAGCAGAGGGAGAATAACGGCGGAAAAAAGCAGAAAGATGCGAAGAAAGCTCGCCACTTTAGACCTTCAGATTTCACTCCCTTAACTGATACTCGAGAAAATATCTTCTTTGCAACCAAGGATACTGTTGAATATCCCAAACCCCCTAAGATAAAGCCTGGGAAAGATGCCGTGCATAATGGGAGATTCCGTCGTTTTCACAATCAACCTGGCCATGACACTAACGAATGACGTCATTTAAAGAATTTGATTGAAGAGCTGCTACAACAGAATAAATTGCAACAATATGTAAAGAGAAACAGAAGTTACCCGAGCTCATCTACTCAGGGGCAGCAAGTTCCTGCTCATCATTCTGGCTCAAGTGAGAGGGCTACAACACATGAATCTGAGAGGCCTATCATTAATGTTATCACAGGGGGTCCTCACCCAGCATGTAGAAGTTGGGGTGAGATGGAAAGATATGCTCGTGCTTTGAGATATGCTCCAGCTGAATAAAGTGTTTATTTCTTGGAAGATGCTGCACCTCTAAAACAGGAAAAAACTTTCAACGGTGACATTATATTCCTGGGTAGAGGCTCTACTGGGGTGGAGGCTCCCACCATCGATCCTTTGGTGATATCTGCTGGCATCGGACCAGCCATTGTGAGAAGGGTGCTTGTGGACTGCGGCGCCTCTTGCAATGTCCTCTTCAAAAAGACATTCGATCAGATGAAAATTTCCATAGCTGATGTCCAAGCTTCCTCTCAGAAAATTGTTGGGTTCACTGGAGAACCAAAACAACCCGTTGGGACTATTGACCTATTTGTAGAACTTGGAGAAGGGGAAAAGAAGGTGGTCCAAAAGCAAACTTTTGTGATTGTTGATGAATTCTCTACTTATATGCCTTCTTGGGCCGACCAGCTCTTGCCGCATTTAAGGCCATTCTCGCCCCCTGGTTCCTGACTATGAAATTCCCCACTGATAATGGAGTTGGTTGTGAAGGGGGGCCAAAATGCCGGGCGAGAATGCTATCTCACAGAGCTACGAGAGGCGAAGAAAAGAGAGATGGGTAAGGGTGCGGCAGCTCCGCTCCACATCAAAGAGCCCACCTTGTAGCAATTACAGGGTGGACCTTGCACTGGTGAACATAGTGGTGCGCAAAAAGAGATTGATCCTAGAAAAGCGAGTGCAGGGGAAAATAGAGTGGTGCCGGTGGAAGTGACGGTGCCAATACCTGTTGACCTGAAAGATCCAAACAAGTTGCTTAATGTGGGTTCACAACTCGGTGTAACGGTTCAGAATATGTTGATATCATTCTTGAAAGAAAACCTGGATGTATTCGCTTGGAGTTATGCCGACATGTGTGGAATATCTCCAGAAATCGCGGTGAATGCTTTGAATATTGATCCAAAATTCACACCCGTCAAGCAGAAGAGAAGAACCCAGGGTCCTGAAAGGTCGGCATCATTAAAAGAAGAAGTAGATCGGCTCATGGAAAATAGCTTTATGAGAGAATCCACTTATCCAAATTGGGTTTCTAATCCGGTGTTGGTTAAAAAAGCAAATGGAAAGTGGAGAGTATGCATCAACTTTTCAGACTTGAACAAAACATGCGCCAAAGACTGTTTCCCCTTACCCTAGATTGATCAGTTCGTGGATGGAACAGCCGGGCATGAACTATTGTCTTTTATGGATGCTTACTCAGGATATAACCAAATCATGATGCATGAGCCAGATCAGGAGGACACGAGCTTCATCACTGATGTTGGTCTTTACTTCTATAAAGTCATGCCTTTCGGACTGAAGAACACAGGGGCAACTTATCAAACACTTGTCAATGCCATGTTCAAGCCCCAAATTGGCAAGACTATGGAGGTCTATGTTGATGATATGTTGGTGAAATCAAAGAAGGCAGTAGACCACATGGATCAATTGGCAGAAATGTTCGCAGTCCTCCGAAAGTATGGGATGAAGCTAAATCCTCGGAAATGCTCATTCGGGGTAGAGTCTGGAAAATTTTTGGGTTTCATTGTGAGTGCTAGGGGCATTGAAGCCAATCCTGCTTAGATTACTGCTTTAAGAGAAGCCAAAGCCCCTAGGACAAAGAAGGAATTGCAAAGCCTCAACGGGAAAGTCGTTGCTTTGAGTCGGTTTATTTCCAGGGCCATTGATAAATGCATTCCCTTCTTTGACGCTCTGAAGAAAGGAAAGAAAAACTTTGAATGGACTCCTGAATGTCAGAAAGCTTTCGATGAACTGACTCGTCACATGGAAACGCCTCTAGCACTTTCTAAGCTCAGCAATGGTGAAGATCTTTTCATATATTTAGCAATTTCATCTCATGCTCTCGGTGCACCATTGGTACGAGAAGACACAAAAGTTCAGCGTCCGGTTTATTACACCAACAAAAGATTCACTGGGGATGAGATGAATTATTCAAAGCCGGAAAATCTCGTCTATTGTCTGTTGATTGCATCTAGAAAGTTGAGGCTATATTTCCAAGCTCATCCTATTAAAGTCCTCACTGATCAACCTCTAAAGCAAGTCCTATTTCGCCCTGAAACTTCGGGTCGCCTTCTAAAGTGGAACATTGAACTCAGCCAGTATGATAACACCTACCATCCCCGAAGAGCAATCAATGGACAAGCTTTAGCTGATTTCACTGCAGAATACACAGATAAAGGTGACAGTGAGGAAGAGGTGACTAATGACATCCCGATCCAATGGAAATTATACGTTGATGGTGCAAGAAATGATTGTTGTTTCGGAGCTGAGGTTGTGCTTCAAACCCCCGAAGGGCGATCATTGTGTTATAAATTGAGACTAGAATTTACTTCGACAGATAATGAAGCAGAATATGAAGCTCTTATCGCCGGATTGAAGATTGCTAAAGAGCAGAACATCAGAGCATTACAGATCTTCAGTGATTCCCAGCTTATTGTGTGCCAAGTCAAGAAAGAGTTTCAAACTAAAGGTGGAAATCTTCCTGCTTACTTATTAAAGGCCTGGGAGCTTCTTAATGATTTTGATCATTATACAATAAGCCACATACCCCGGGAAGAGAACATGAAGGCAGTTTCTCTCGCAAAATATTCAAGCTCTGGCGAAGCCTAATTATTGGGATTGGTCCCTGTAGAAGTCTTGTCAGCCCTAAGTATTGATGAGATGGAGATTGACTGGATTATGACTGTTTCTCAAGAGAAGGAGTCATGGATGACCCCGATCAAGGAGTATCTACTCAACGGATCCCTTCTAGAAAAATCGAAAGAGTGCCAGAAACTATTAAGAAAAGCCTCGAGATATGTAATTCAAAACAGTCGGTTGTACAAACGGGGATTCTCGATGCCATTGCTCCGATGTGTAACCAAACAAGAAGCTAAGACAATTTTAGCTGAAGTGCACGGAGGAGAGTGTGGGGATCATTCAGGTGGTCAGATTCTAGTAAAGAAAATTCTCCGCTATGGGTATTTTTGGCCAGATATTAATCGAGATGCTGCTAGCTACTTCCAAAAGTGTGACAGATGCCAGAGATTTGCAAAAATCCCAAGAGCACCTTGCACCGAGCTAACACGGATGGTCAGTCCATGCCCATTTGCCATTTGAGGGATAGATCTCATCGGGCCTTTGCCAACTGCCAAGTCCGGAATCAGATATGCTATTGTTGCTGTTGATTATTTCACTAAATGGGCTGAATCTGAACCGCTAGCTACTATTACCTCTAAAAAGATGATAAACTTTGTGACTAAGAATATCATTTGCAGGTATGGTGTGCCTCAAAAGATAATCATAGACAGTGGTACCCAATTCGAAAGCGAAGAGTTCCAGGACTTTTGCAAGCGATTCAAGATCCAAAAAAGCTTCTCAGCAGTGGCTCATCCGCAGGAAAATGGGCAAGTGGAAGCAGCGAACAAAATTATCAAATCAACCATTACAAACAGCTGGAAAAAGAGAAAGGTGTTTGGGTCGATAAGCTGCAACTAGCACTATGGACATACAGAACTACTCACAAAACTGCGACCAGGCACACTCCATTCTCATTGGCATATGGATTAGAAGCAATGATTCCGGTGGAAATAGAGGTCCCCTACACAGGAGAATTTATTTCAACCAAGCTGAAAATGAAAAGCTGCAACTTGAAGCACTTGATTTGCTTGATGAAAGAAGGAAAGAAGCTAAGCTCAGAATTGCAGCCCATCAGCAAAGAATAGTCAGGCACTTCAATTCTAAAGTTCGCCAACGCAGCTTTGAAATTGGGGATCTAGTCTTGAAAAGGGTCATGACAGCAACAGGAATGTTTGGGCCAAACTGGAAAGGACCGTATGTCATAGGCAAAAAACTTCTCGATGGCATTTTCAAGCTCACAACTGTCGAAGGAGATCCAATTCCGAGAGCCTGGAACAGTAATCACTTGCGTCCATATTTTACTTAGAAGCTATGCTTAAATTTGTAAAATGATTATGGATGTATCATTCTTGTATTATAAACTACTGTAAAACTAGTGTAAATCAATAAAAAGAACTATAAATTGGATGTAGGTCCAATTCTTGGTCGAACCACTATAAATCTTGTGTTCTTTATTACTATAAAATGCTTGTCTCATTTCGATGTGCATGTATCTTAAATATATTGCTAAAATGTCGATTTAACAATGCAGGCTATCAAAGCGAAGCTTACATATTCAACACATCACAAGGCCAAGCGATACCTACAAATCACTTAACAAGCAAATGTCAAGCCGCAAAAATTCCACATTCAATTCCTACATCAAAAGTGCTTCTCACAAATAGTTGGTGATTCCACCGGAAGGGCACCTTCCCTACGTGAAGGTTCCAGGCCCTTGCTAACTGATTGCGATCGTTTGTGCAAACGGACATCCGGTCAAGTAGCTTGCGTCTGCCCCGTGGATTCACTTAACAATGAAATGCACTTCTCTGGAAAAAACAAACAACTTGCAAAGGAAGGGAACATGTGCTTGGAAACGATATCGAGGAATCGCTGAGAGGCAGATGGTGGAAAGACGTGGGCAAGAAGACAAAGAACAGCCAGAAAGGAATCTTGTGCCTCTACCAAAAAAGGTAGTGGAACCACCGGAGGGTCACCTTTCCAACATGAATGTTCTAGGCCCTTGCTAACTGATTGCGATCGTTTGTGCAAACAAACATCCAATTAGGTAGCTTGCGTTTGCCCCGTGGATCCACTTAACTGTGAGATGCAACCTTCCAGGCAAACACCAAAGCCCTCTTCGGAGGCACACTTCACCAAATTGGAGTGCCAAAGCTCTCTCCGGAGGCAAAAGCCCTCTTCGGAGGCAAAGCCCTCTTTAGAGGCACACTTCACCAAGTTAGAGTGCCAAAGCCCTCTTCGGAGGCAAAAGCCCTCTTCGGAGACACGCTTCACCAAGTTGGATTGCAAAAGCCCTCTTCGGAGGCACGCTTCCCCGCGTAAAGGGAAAAAATAAAGCCCTCTTCGGAGGCACGCTTCCCCGTGTACAAGGAAAAAACAAAAAGCCCTCTTCGGAGGCATGCTTCCCCGCGTAGAGGGAAAAAACAAAAAGCCCTCTCCAGAGGCACAAACAAAAGCCCTCTCCATAGGCACAAACAAAAAGCCCTCTTCGGTGGCACAAACAAATCAAAGCCCTCTTTGGAGGCACAAACAAAAAGCCCTTTTCGGAGGCCCACTTCACCGCGTAGGGAATCCACTTGTCCAAAATAAAAGTGACCATCTCCGAAAGCGAAGTGTAACAACTTTTTCAAACAAAAAAGAAAGAAAACTTCTCCAATACAAAGCACACTCTACTAGAGTAGAATAATATTTCCACAAAATGGAAGAAGTATTCTTCAAAGTAAGAGTACAAATCTTCTCAAAGTGGAAGAACTGTTCTCCAAAGTAAGAGTACAAGTTTTCTCAAAATGGAGAAGATTGCAATAAGCCGTGGTATGGGGGCAATATAATATATCTGCATTAATAAAAGCGACGCTCAAGCAACATATCACGAGCTCACTTCAATATCATACAAGGAAAATAAAGAAACTTGTGTGATAAAAATGAATAAATGCATTTATAAGTACAGACAAAAGTTTGTATAAGTAAAAAGAACCATTTTATTCCATACTATAAAAAATCCGTATACATGTGCAGGTTTCAAAAAGCGTGGGCCAGTACCCGCACAATCTCCGGTCAATACAAGCAAAAAGCAAAAAAGCAAAACAAGAAGGATAAAGTCGGACCCATCACTTCTTCTTCCCTCCACCTTTGGAGCCTTCGCCAGGCCTAATGGTTAACTTCTTAAGTCGGCTTGAACGGGTCGGGGAAAGAGGAGGAAGAGGTGCAATTGGGTCCTCTTCTGCTTTCTCATCGCCAGCAGAAGTCTCTTTCCTTTTCTTCGAAACTCCACGCTTGCCCCTCTTCTTTGAAGAAGATTCGATGCCCAGAGCAATAAGATCAATCAACTTTGTATCGTCGGCAGTGAATTCTTCCGGGGTCCTCTCACCCTCTTCAAGCCCTTCAGTTTTATGCTCTTGCGAAGCGGCCGGGTCATCCAAGCCTTGAAGAGCTTCTATCTATTCTTCTTGAGACCCCGGTTGAGAAGCAAAGGAAGGAGTAACTTGAAAAGATGAAGGAACAATAGTTGAAGGAGGCGAAGCTTATGCAGTACTTGTTGTTTTCACTATAGAAGAAGAAGAATTAAACATCAGTAATCCTCGTAAAAAGAGGAGATAGTGGCATGCCGAGGTTTAGGTAATAATCAAGAAGTTCATCAAACTCAGGTGAAGCAAACAAGTAGTCCACTTGAGCTAGATCAGTGTTGAAGTTACCTGGAGGAGTTGGCTTTATCACGTCGATTTCAAAATCGTGGTCTTCGATGTTTTCCTGGGACTCGGTGTGGGCAGTTGTAATCTCAGTCTCGGCTTTGGCAGGTGGCGGAGAGTAAGAACTAGACCAATAATATCGACATCAACCGAAGCCAGAGGATGAGTCGGATCGGTCAAAGGTACCTTCCCTAAATGCTCTACTCTCGCCGCTTCGGCTCGTTCTTTGGCGAGTTGTTCTTTTCCTCTGGCAAGGGCGGCTTGACCTTCATCGTCCAAAAAATGAGCCACAAGACCCTCCTAAGCGTAGCCGGCACCTTTAAGCATTTCAACTGTCGCCTCCCACACTTCAGTTCGAGTAATTTCATACTTTGGGCCCAAAAATGAGAGACTGCCATGCCCCAAGACGATGTGAATGTAAAACTCAAATAAAGTAGAACTGACGTTGGCCTTCGTCTCCTCATGAGACAGTTCAGCTGTTGCTTTTCCAGCAATGGCCTAGTCGCGCTCTTTTTCAACTTTAGAAAGCTAAGCTTTTAACATTTCAATCTCCATGTCTTGGGAACTAGTCTTTTTCCACAACTGAGCAACATCAGTGCGGTAGCTTTCCACAATTTTCTGTTGTGCCTCAAGTCTAGCCCCAGCATCTCATTGACTAGCATGGGCATCTCTTACTTGCTTTTGAAGCTCCTCTTCCTTTTGAGTATAAGAAGTGGAAGAGGTAGCAAGGTCATTTTTAAGTTGGTTGACTTCAGCCTCGAGTTTCTCATTATATGCGGTGATGTTCTTCATCTCCATGTCGTGCTGATCAAGAACTTTTTGCCATTCAGATTTGTCACTTTCCATGGTTAGCATAGCTTCGAGACTTAAACGGTTCATTCTTTGAAGATCATCGACTATCTTTTGCCACCCGGACATTCTTTCAATGTCAAGCCTAACAACATCAAGATTTCTTAGCATAGCCTGTTTGTCAATGGGGACCAAGTCCAAATCAAATCGTACTCCTTTTAAACACAAGTTTGGAAACCGGCTTTGGAGTGCAGGAGGAGCATTCTTAACTTGATACGTAGACACGTTGATGATTGTTTGAATCTCAGCTCTTTTGAGGGCAGGGGAGCTATAAGGGATGTCCAAAGAAATAGAAGTAGCGGGCACTGTAGAGATTTCGCTGAAGTTCTTTCGCTAGGCTTCACCCGCTTGTTGGACTCTTCAGCTTCATAAGTCCTCCCCTTGTCGTCGTGAGACTTTCTTTTATGGGAGTCATCATCCCTTTGGTGAGAGTCATGGCGGTCATCCCTTCTTCCATACCGCTCCTCATAAGCCTGCCTCTCGCGAGCTTTTCGGGCAACTCTTTCCTCATCGGTTTCTCTGGGGGCAGGAAAATAACGCCTGGGGTCATAAGAATCGTGCCTCCCATAGCGTTGAAAGTCGTCGTAGTACAAACCACTGCGTCCCATTGGAGAACCTGAAAATGAAGAAGAGACAAGTTTAGAAATCTTCGAAATAAAGAAGCTAAGTACACATAATTGCCAAAATCCTAAGTGTGTGTGGCGTGTGAACTACGCATGTCAAGCTACAAACCACTCTTCAGCTTAGGAGTCAATTCTTGGATTGATAGAGTTGACCGCAAAATAGACGTTGCTTCGATTGACGGAGAAGTGAGCTTAGAGGTGATGGTGTCGCCTTTAAAAAGCTTTTGGGAAGTCACCATAAGATCACTCGGTCCCCCAAAGACATCATCACCATCATGCCCAATGGAATGAGTCATGCCCTCCTCGACACACTTTGCACTCTTTATAACGAGACTTTCTTTCTCAATTCCAGCTTCTCCATTAGCTTTCCCAGAACGTTTAGGAAGTTCCTCTTCTTCAATAACTGGGAGAAGTTTAGATTTTCCAGATAATCCCTCACCGTCAATGGAACTTGAGCATTTCACTAACGAAGCCCCAGCAACAGATTCCTTCGGTGCGGATTCCTTCACGGAGACTGGGGCATCTGACACTGCTGCCTGAGAACTAGGGGCATCATGGGACAGAATAGATCGGGATGAGTGCAAAAGTTCGAATTGGTGCAAAAACTCATCCTTCAGTAGAAATTTAATACTTCTCTCCTCAGCAGCTACAGCACTCAATCTATCAAAAGTCGGTTTATGGCTAGAATCTCTTGATGGAGGAGGAATTGCTGCAAAAGTAAAGAATGAAGTTAACACTTGGTGACTCGAGTTTTTAAAGGCTCAGAAATCAAGTAAATGGAGATAAGTAGTCTTACTTCCTACTCTCCAGATGCAGTAGAATCCCGGGGGGCAGCGAACAAAGAAGAACTGATTCAAAAATTCGTGGGCTCTTTAAGGAAGATCAGTAATCAGTTTACTGTTTCTTGCGCGCCTCACAAGTGTAATTGAAGGATGATCTTTGTTCTTCGCAAATGTGCACAAATAGAAAATCTCCTCAAAGCTCGGAAGACGGTTGAGCGTCCACCTGAATAGTACGCACAATCCCATCAAAATGGCGTAACCGTTGGGGTGCAGCTGGAATGGAGAGATAGTCAATCGAAGGACGAGTACTCTAAGAAAATCATTGAATGGAGGGATAGCTCCATTCAAGTATTTGACGGTTGACGGTAACGAAGCCAGGAGGTGGCCTATCGGCAGTGTCGTTACCCCTGGAATCAAAGCATCCGTTTCAGCGATGCCGAATTGAGTACATAGCTGATTGAAAGCCCGTTGGCTCAATGAAGTTGTAACTCTTTCTGGAGGATTCTCTAAGGGATCAGCTATTGGAAAGACCTCTTCGGCCTGCTCTATTATCTCTTCTTTCATTCGTTGAGAAGTCATTCTACACAAGGAACTGGATATTCGAATATGAAGGTGCACGTTTCCTAAATGTGTGAAGTGTTGTGCAAAACTAATAAAATGACAAGCAGATATAACTGGACCTAAATTAATTGGCATTTGTCGATTATAAAGTTTCAGAACTTGTTAATTTAAGTCCAAGTACAATGTTGATGAAAACAGATCAGCTTTTGTTGATTGTTTTAGCTTTTGCTTTAATACTTCACTTGGATAGTTGATTCAAAGCACTTCATCTTTAATCGAATTCATATTATTTTACCTAAGTAAAATGTTGTCTCTTTGATCTAATACATCACTCGATGTGGGCAGTCGATGACGAGTATATCCATCCTATTTTTTGCAAATGTTGTATTTGACAGGTTGTTAGCTTAAAAGTTAATTCAATCTGTGGGAAAATGCAACATGTTCAAGCAGTTTATCCTGGGCAGTTTAAATTGAAAATTCAATTAAGTGTTGTCCAATTTTACAAGTGATCGAGTTCAAAAGGCTTAGCATAGATCGAAGCTTCCTTAAGTCGCTCCGTGCGAGTCATGGAGTTTATTATTCGTGCTTCAACGAGTTAAAATTATGCTACAGGCTATGGCATAAGGCTTTAAGTCAAGACAAAGCATATTTGTTTAAGTGTTAGCTCGTTCGAATACACCAGCGACCTAAAGGTTATGACGTAAGAAGTTAAGTCGCCTAGATCGCAGTGCGACCCAATAATAGGTCGTTAAGAGGGTTAGCCCGTCCAAAGAAGTATTGCTATGCAAGTTAAGTCGCAAGTTCGAAAGTCGTTCAGCTTCCTTTAAGTCGCAAGGCTCTTAGGTCGTTCGATTCATTAGGTCGCTCTGGAAGTAGCTCGGAAATACCAAACTTTTGCCCATCAAAAAAACCTAAAGCCTGCTCTCCACTCACACGTTGCCACGCGTCCACCGTCCTTGCATCACCAGTAGCACCACGGCTTAACCTAGAATCCACTAACCCATTAAACAAATATCCCTTCGTCTCTTCCAAGCACCTAAAGCCTCATCGCCTCTTCCGAATTCCAAGAACATCGTTAAACTCCACAAATTCAAAACACTCGCCAAATAACTCCATGAGATCCTAAGCTGATTCATTGTTAAGGAAATTACCACCGGTTCGACGGTAAACAGAGGGTAAATCAGAGTATAATCTTACAATAAGGTAACAGAAATTGTGTAAAACCAATCATGGGAGAATCGATGGGAGATAGGACGGACAGATGATCGATTTAACTAAATTCGCTGTTTGGAATGACGATCGAAAGCAACGAGGAATGGAATTTTGCTTTGAAGTTCTTGAGCTTAAGTACGGCAATGGTGGCCAAGTGTAAGAAATAAAGTGAATAGGACGAAGCAGTTTAACAGCTTACATAGGAGAAAGAGGAGAAGACGAATAGGCACGCGAGTTAACGAGCTACTTGAGTCGCTCACGACCTAGCAGAGTTAGATCGAAGCACACGACCTATGACCAAGGCATGTACTTCGAGGGGCAAGTGTTAATTCCTTTCTGAATGCCGACTCAACTACTCAAGGGAAGCAAGCGACGTAACGAGTTAAAGGATCAGCGACCTAACGAGTTAAAGGACTCAGCGACCTAACGAGTTAAAGGACTCAATGACCAAACGAGTTAAAGGACTCAGCGGCCTAACGACCTAAAGGGACCAGCGACCTAACGAGTTAAAGGACTCAGCGACCTAATGACCTAAAGGGATCAGCGACCTAACGAGTTAAAAGGTCCAGCGACCTAGCGAGTTAAAACAGAGTAAAGTCACTTGCATATAGGTCGTTCCCAACCTTAGGTCGCTACCACTTCTAAGTCGCTCCATATAAGTCGCCTTCCACTCCCATAAGTCGCTACGACCTACCAGCAAAAGCAGTTGATCAAGCATAACCATTTTAAGTCATAGCCTGTGTCTCTTAGGTCGCTCACGACCTACGACCTAACCTTATGTCGCCCACGACCTACGACCTACTTCCAGATTTTCACTATAAATACCCTGCCTACTTCACCTGGAAGAGGACTTTTGGATCATTTCTAGAACGCTAATACTTTGTTGTTTTCTCGACTCCTTCAACACTTCAAACACCGAAGACGCTTCAACAAACTTTGAGGAAGATCTAACTCATTCAACATGAATTCAAAGAGCTTTTCGACATTGAAGTTCTAGCTACTCGTCTTAAATGTGTTGTAATTGAGGAATCATTGAAAAAGTTGTAATCGAATCAGCAATAAAAGAGATTAAGTGGACGTAGGCTTGACTTTAAGCCGAACCACTATAAAAACTATTGTCTCTTTACTATTTCTCTGCTATTTTCCGCTTATTTTCAGTTCCTGTACCAACTGGTGGTGCTTTCACTATACTACAACTTACACCGGGGTGTTAGCGTACATTTTTAGCGTTAACATTTTATAACTTCAAAAATTGTAAATCTATAAATTTCCTTCACTTATGAAATCCATTTATACTTCATTTTAACGCTTATTAAAACTTGTTTTATAATTCCAATATTTTTAATTTTATAAATATCAATTTTATAAATCTTTTATATAAACCGTTTATAATAATTTAAAAAATATCAATTTAAATTATTTTATAAAATTCATTAACTCCATATTTCAAAAATCAATTTTCAACTATATTTCTCAAAAATCATAATTTTTATAACATTAAAATTATAACGTTTATTTATTTAAAATGAATCAATTCCAAATTTCAATAAAACATATTCTTTCAAAAATTCACTTTAAAACCCTTTATAAATTCAAAATCGTTACTTTAACATTTTTAAAACTCCAAAAACAGGCCAAATGTTGCAACAGCACTAAATATAACAACCACGGCATCCAAACGTCATATATCAATATGATAAAAGAATATATCGCAAATATCTTTAAATAAATCAATACTATTGAGGAATCCAGTTGGATCCCTCCAACCTGTTTCACTGCATCCATATATGTTAGAACAATACCAGTCCCGTATCAATACGGGATATCACGGTACATAGGTTTATATAATATTATCCGCTATTGTGCGGCGCAATACGGTCTCATCCGCTATATAATGTAGGAAAATCAACTCCAAGTACATATATAATACCAATTCCACTTCAAGATGGAATATCATGGTATATGTGTTTAATAAATAACATCCGCTTAATATACGGCGTATAGGGTCTATTTCAAAACAATAGATAATAATTTATCACCCAAACATACAATCAAGCAATTTTAAATCTAACTATTTAAAATTTAAATTGAAACGATTTCGATTGAGTGAGGAGTTCTCACCTTGCTTCAAATAATAGTTTCAGTGTTTTATTTCGAATAAAATTAAATGCGCGTTTAATTTTACCCTAAATTCACACTATCCCAAATCAACTCCAATCCAGCTCCATCGTGTAGTATTCGATAATACGAAGCCAACGCAATTCGTTTCGTCATTTTTCGACCTCGTACGAAGAAGTTACGATAGTTTAAAGTTTAAACGAATTTAAATATAAATAATTTACAAATTTTCTTATTTATTTTATACCCTCTTCAGATCCAGGCCATCCATTTAAAAACCCTAGATCTAGGCCGTCCCCTCCTTCTTCTCCCCCTCCAGGTTATCACGTTCAAAACCGAACCCACACTGCCGATCTTCCTTCAATTATTGCTCCACGTACCATCACTTCTAGGTCGATCGAACACCACCGCCACGATGCTTGCCACGGCCACCACCATCGGTCAAAATAGAGTGAGGCTCGGCGCCCTTTAGGCCTTGGAATTCGTGCACGAACGCGAGACATTTAAACCCAATTTGTCGCCAATCCGTGGCTCCATTTTCGATCACCACCGTTGAGATTGAAGATCTTGACGTGTTCTACGTTATTGTAGTTGAAAGTTTCTCGAATTGAAGTGTGGATTTGAAGAAATCAGTGGAAGAAAATTTGAAATTTTTGTCCATTGATATTATAACTGGCGGCAAGGGTTAGAATTAGGGTTTGAGTGTAAATTGTGAAAGTTGGTGGCCTTTTATAGAAAATTCTCAAACACTATTCACCCGAAATTTTTCCGAACTCCTAGCGAAGCATGCCGCCTGGTGTTTATAATGTTTTACCCCTATTCCGAACGCAATGGAATATGTATCGAGAGCTAATTCGATCAAATTTGAAAGATAAATTTTTGAATCAACTAATTTTAAACTTAAAATTCACTCAAACCGATTTCTACGCGTTTTAGCTTGCCACGGACAAACCGTAAGTCTGATTGGCACAAAATTTGAAATCTTACAATAATTTAACATTACGGATCCGATGAAACTGGTTGTGTCAAAATCCGAGACTGTTTGAAAAATGGCTATTTTTAACTCGTCAATTAAATATTAAAATATTCAATTTCCACGAATTAACTTTTAATTCGTTTTTAAAAGTTCTATAACATTGTTCTAACTCTAATATGATTTAATACAACTTTACAAATCAGTTTTAATCACATTAAACCCAACTTCCAATTATTTTTGAAATTTCAAATATTAAATTATCGATTTAATTATCTAATTAAATCTAGATATTCGAAATAGAATTTATTTGACTTACAAATTTTACTTGTTTATATTTAAAATCAGTTAAATATACGAATTTCGAATGGCAGAAATTCTGGGTCATTACATAATTTGTGTTGTTAATTAAGGGTTAATTACTTAATGTAATTAAAGGATAAATAATCTAGGGTGATTAATTAAGATGATGATTAATTAATTGGTTTGTGATTAATTATTGTTAAATAAGAAAGATTAAAAGTGATTAAAGAAACTGATTTGATTTAGTTAGGAATGGTGACTAATTAATCTTGCTTATAAATAATTGGTTGATATTTCTGATATGAAATGTTTGAGACATGATATGTTTGCCTTGAATAGTGATTATGTGGTTATCTGACGATGATGAATTGTTGTGTAAAAGAGTGACATCTTATGATTAAAGGTTGAATTGTGTCTCACTTGAATAGTGTGGGTTAAGATGGCATTGAATTCGAAGAGACCGGGGTCGGGTATTTGTAAATAACCAAAACCACTTCGATTTATAATCTATTATAATTCTGTACAGATTTGTTATGTGGAATTAATAGGCTGAAATGGAATGATTTAAGTGAATTGGACCATTTAATCTAAGTTTTGGTACTTAGAAATTGATATGTGAAATAAGTGATGTCTATAATAACTTGTGAAGTTGTAAATTGATATAAGTTACCCGGGTTTATATAAGTTGTATGTTTTTGTGTTCCCTGTTAGATGAATTTACTCACGCTGGTTTCCAGCCTGACTTGGGTGTTACTTTGATGTAATACTCGGATCAGACTGAGTATTACAGATTTTAGGTAAGGACGTTCTGGAGCTCAGGAGGCGAGCTGGATGGTAGGAACGTATGGAGTGTTTCCGCTATGATATATAGTTGTATATCTAGGACATGTTGTTTTAAACTGTCCAGTGTTGTGTAAATGTTTTAACTCTAATGTATAAAAATGTAAATGTACTGATACAGTTCTTATTTGTAAAACTATTATTTTATTTGATATTATATTTTATCCCCTGCGAATGTGAGATGTTGGTGTTTCTTTTCTTCTTTTTCTAGCTATATGGAGTTTTCGGGATCGAAAAATCTAGGTCGTTACATTTGGTAAGCCAAATATAGAATAAATATTTCAGCTTGAATTAGAAAGTTATTTCTCTATCTTTGTGTGTCCATCTATTCTTTGTTTGCCTCCATGTCTAGCAAATTTCGAGGATGAAATTTTCTTACTGGGAGAATCTGTTACATTCCGGTTTTTGAATCAAATATAAATTGGTAATTAATTTAATTTTTGGATTAAATTGTGAATTAATTTGGAATTTTCAAATTAAATAAGAATATTTGTTTTTTATATAATACATACATTATAAACGGAATCTGGATTTTGAAATTCAAAAATAAATATTTTAAAAATAAATTGGATTTGAAAATACAATGTTTAAAATTAATAAAATTTGTTTTCTAATTATAATATAATTATTTGGAAGTTATATTTTGAAATTAATATAATAATTTTCTAAAAGTGAAATTTGAACATTTTCAACACAAGTATTATTTATATAAATTTAAGTATAATAACTTAAGTTTAATTTTAAATTTATACATAACTAAATGTAATTTGTATGTATATATACATTTAAAAATATAATAAACTAAGTTTGAAATAGTATTGGTTATAAAGATTAGAACAATTTATTTTAAAAATATAGTTTGTAAATATACAAAATATAAATAAGAAAACATACAACATGTTTTATAAATTAGAATAAAGTAGGGGTTTAAAATATAAATTACAAATTAAATGAAACAAGGGTTTAAAACATAAAATGGATATTTATAACATTTGTAAACCATGTAAATTGAAAATCAACAAGTGTAAATTAGGTGATATGCAAACATAAACAAGTGGCAAAATAAATCTTTCTTTCAATTTGAATTTATAAACATTTTGTTTAGAGAAGAAAGCCTAACTATTCATTTTCAGATCAAAGCTAGAACTTTTCTCTTCATCTTCATATTCCTTTCATTCATTTCTAATAAAAATCAAACCTGAGAAAATATAACCAAAACAAAATCAAACCTGGAAATGGAAAATCAAAAACAAAGAAAACCAAAAAAAAATTCAAAACTTCATAAACCTGGAAAGAAGATTCTAGTTCAAAAACAAAAGCATCAACCTGATTCAAAACAAAAGATTATTTCAAAGATCAATTCCCGGTCATTTTAAACTGAAGCTCAAATCAAAAGTATTCCAAGATCTCAAACCTGATAAAGAACAAGCCAGATCAATTCAGCTAAATTAAGCAACTAATCCAGGATTAGGTCAAAGTACATCAAGTTCAGATCAAAGCACATCAAGGTTCAACATCAAAAAATCCAGATCAAATATCAACTCAATTTCCAAATTACATTTCCAGGTTCACTTTTCTCTGTTCATACTTCCAGGCGAGCAAACTCTTAAACCTATATATATATATATATATATATATATATATATACACATGTTGGTTTGCATGTGATGATCTGTTAACGTGTGATAGAAATTATGCTTGCATGTATATGGATTCCTTGATATATGAATGTGTTTTGGTGTGCATGTTTGATATGTTTATGTTCATCTCTATTTACAGTTACAGATTTTAAAAATTAAATCGAAATTCCTAATCTCCTTATCTATTCACTGATAGGCTTTAGTTTTCAAACCAAATATGTTCGTTTAAACATAGATTAAGGTTTTAAAAAAATATTTAAGTAAATTAAGTTTGAAATTTTCTGGAAATTTAAAAAGAACGGTGGAAATCCAAAACCATGTAAATTTCAATCATCAAAATCCTTTATTTTATTTATATAATCTGAATCCCCATTTGAAAACATGATTTTCAAAAGATAAATCACAATTTTTAGTTTGGGATCGATAGAGTAATTTAAGGTTGGTCAGATTTTAGTTTTTGGGCAATTTCTGGCGATGGGTGCGTGGTGAGGCCTCGGGATCGCCACTGAAGGAGGTCAGGGTGAAGGGGGGCTCGGAAAAAATGGCTGTTGGTTTCCTTAGCCATCGTGGGGGCAGCGATAGGTCAGAGTAGGGTTTAAAATCTAAAATTGGTCGAGTCGGAATATTTGGCTGCTGCATTATCTCTGGTGATTCGGGGATCATCTTACGTGAGGGAAAGGCAGCATGGAAGACTAGCGAAGATGTAGCCGGAGGTTCAAAAGTTATGGTGGTCGGCGTCGGCAGTTCGAGTGAGTTGCAGGCGATGGTTAGTTCTAGGCTTGTTCATTTTTGCTCGATACTGATTTTGGTTTTGTGTTGGACTTTGGGTGGTCGAAATCGAATGGGTAGATCATTATCAACTCAGCGGCGGTAGCATGGGTATCGGAGCATCACCGTTGTTCTGTGCATGTGCATAGGTGTTTGGTGGTGTCAGTGAAGTTGTGTTCATGGAGGTGGTGAAGCATACTCGGGTGTGACTCGGGGAAACGTTGGAGATGTCTCGGGTTAGTCTCGTGTAGGCTCATGTGTGTTTACTATTTTCTGGTTTTAAAGTTTTAAACTTAAGTTTAAATTAAAGTTTAAAAAAAAGTGGTGGGTTTTTCGGGTCAGGACTCGAGAGTTTGACGGGTTGAACCCCAAGCAAGGTTTTAAATGGTTTTTAAATTTTATAAAAGCAAGTTTTAAATTTAAATTTAATCTAGTTTAAACTATTATATGATAAATGTTTTAAATTATTTAATTGAAGGAAGTTATAATTTGTTTAACTTAAATTTGGTAAGTTAAATGCTTAAGTTACTTTTAAAATTAAATTAAATGATTTAATTAAGTAGTTAGTGATAAAAGATAAATGTTTTAAATAATGTTAATGATAATTAAGTAATTAATAAAGATAATGATTTATCTTAAAAGTTAATCAAGATTTTAATGTTTTAAGATTAATTAAATTAATAAGGTGATTAAAGAGTAATTAATTAATTAAATTAATTAATGATTAAGAGTTAATTAAAATTAATAATTAAGGGTTATAACTTAATTAATTAGTGGTTAACTAATTTATAATTAAGGATTATTAATTAGATAATTAAAGATTATTAATTGATGCTTAGAATTATGAATTAATGATGAAAGGTTGATTAATCAAGTGATTAAACAATAATTAATTAAAGGATAATTAATTTATGTATTTAATTAATTAAGATAATTTATTATTAAAAATAATTACTTAATTAAAAGTAATTACTTGATGATTAAAGTTGATTAATCAAGTGGTAAAAGAATAATTACGCAATGTAATTAATTTTTGATTTATTAAAATAAGTGATTAGTTTTAATCACTTTTTGTAGTTAATTAAGGATAATTAATTATAGAATAATTAAATAATTAAGGATTAATTATTTAATGATTGAAGGTTGATTATTTAATGATTAAAGGTTGATTTAATTAGTAATTAAAGGTTAATTAATTTATTACTAAAGGGTAATTAATAAATGATTAAAGGATAACTAATCAAAATAATTTGCAATTAATTAATGTTAATTAACCAAGACTAATAATTTATTCATAAGTGATTAATATGATTAAATTAATCAGATGATTAATTGATCTTGTTTATAAATGCTTGGATTGAATTGAATGCTTTGAATGAATCTTTGATAAAGATTGGTAAACTTTGTTTTCAAATTTAAGAGGATCTTAAAGTTGTATCTTTTGTATAAAAGATTTGAAATGGGAATAGTTTTAAAAGCTACGAATGAATCTTTGATAAAGGTTGGTGAACTTTGTTTTCAAATTTAAGAGGATCTTAAAGGTGTATCTTTTGTATAAAAGATTTGAAATGGGAATACTTTTGAAAGCTATGAATGAATCTTTGTGAAAGATTGGTGAACCTTGTTTCAAAATGAAGTGGATTTTAAAGGAAAATCTTTTGTTTAAATAGATTAAAAAGGTGAATCTTTTGTTTAAAGGATTAAAGTGGAAATTTGTTTAGACCATTTAAAGGATAGGTTTTGGGTAATAAGTTATGACTTAACTAAGACCCCATATATCCATATGTTTTTAAAATAAAGCGCTCATTATTCGGTTTAGCTAGGAGAGGACTTTATGTCATATAACCCATTCAGAATAATGATACGACAAAATGGATGGCATTTGAAGACCGGTGGTGAAGACCGTGTATTTTCAAGAACGAAAGGATATCCCGTCGTCTCCATTTGTGATGGGGAGTCCGATCGGGATTGTGAATACCCAGATTGCAAAGGCTTCTTTCGAAGTGCCTTCGGTTCTGTTCGAACCCGAAATAGACTTGTATGGATGTGTGTCTGACATTACACTTTGAGATGTAAAACTGGTTTCTATCAAATACATTTCTGTTTGGTGGCGGAGAATTTATTCTCTTAGCGTAACACCCTTCTCTAAGACGTACGAGATCGGAGGTTATGTATTTGATGGTTACTAGTGATACATTACCAATTTGGTAATGTGGCATACGAAGTTCTGCTGATCATTTGTTGATTAGAGCATGGCTTTTGTGAAAAGCGTAGCTTTGTGGACGTGACCTCGTCGGACCTCACTGTAACGACCCAGAACTTCTGTCATTTGAAATTCGTATATTTAATTAATTTTAAATATTCACAAATGAATATTATAAGCTAAGTGAATTAAATTTCGAATATCTAGATTTAATTGGATAATTCAATCGATAATTTTATATTTGAAATTACAGAAATAATTGGAAATTGGGTTTAATGTGATTTAATTTGATTTGTAAAGTTGTATTAAATCATATTGGAGTTAGAATGATGTTATCGAACTTTTAAAAGTTAATTAAAAGTTAATTTGTGGAAATTGAATATTTTAATATTTAATTGACGAGTTGCCCATTTTTCAAACAGTCTCTGATTTCGACGAAACCAATTTCATCGGATCCGTTATGTTATATTATTGAATGGTTTCAAATTTCATGTCAATCGGACTTACGGTTTGTCCGGGGCAAGCTAAAACGTATAGAAATCGATTCGAGTGAATTTTGAATTTAAATAGTCGATTCAAAAACTGAATTGGCTCCCGATATATATTCCATTGCGTTCATAATGGGGGTAAAACATTATAAACGGCAGGCGGCACGCTTCGTTTGGAGTTCGGAAAAAATTCGAGTGAATAGTGTTTCGTCAATTTTCTGTAAAGGACCTCAACACTCACAATTTACACTCAACCCAAATTCTAAAACCTAGCCGCCACTCAAAAATCAATGGCCGAAAATCACCATTCTTTCTCCCTTATTTTCTTCCAATCCACACAATATTAAGCTACGGCCTCAACTAGAAGGTTGTAGTGCTCGATGAGACGAGTAAATCCACACGGCTAAGATCGAATATCGTCGAACTCAGGTACAGATTTTGGCCCGCGTTCGTGATAGATTGCACGCGTTTTTCTAAAGCAGGGGATGGCCGAGCTTCACCTTGTTCATGGTGGAGATGGAGTCGAGCACAAGCTTTCTGGTGGTGGTCGTTGATCGTTGCATAGTCATCGATAAATGGATGAAGATGGCAGCTACTTAGGTTGTTTCATGCACGCTAATTACTGGGGGGGGAAGAAGGAGCATGTGCGGCAGAGATCAAGGCAATAGAACGTGCGGCTCTGATAGAATCTGGGTATAAAAATATATAAGAAATCGAAATTAATTTGTATTATAATGTGTACGAACTTTAAAAATGTATAACTTTGAGATACGAGGTCGAAAAAGCACGAAACGAATTGCGTTGGGTTCGTTTTGTCGAGCACTACACAATGTAGCTGGTTTGGAGTCGTTTGGAGCTAGTGATAATTTCGGGTAAAATTAAACGCACGTTTAATTTTATTCGAAATAAAACGCTACAACTATTATCGGAAACTCAAGGTGAGAACTTCTCACTCAATCGAATTGTTTCGATTTAAATTTTAAATAGTTAGATTTAAAATTGCTTGATAGTTGCTTGGATGATAAATTATTATCTGTTGTTTTAAATAGACCATATACGCCGTATATTAAGCAGATGTTATTTATTAAAAACATATACCGCGATATTCCATCTTGATGTGGAATTGGTATTATATACGTACTTGGTGTTGATTTTCCCGCATTATATAGCTGATGAGACCCTATTGCACCGCATAATAGCTGATAATATTTTATGAATCCCATATACCACGATATTCCGTATTGACACGGAATTGGTATTGTGATAACATCTATGAATGCAGGGAAACGGGTTGGAGGGATCCAACTGGATTACTCACCCGTATTGATTTATTTACAGATATTGTGATATATTCTGTTATCATATGATATATGAGGTTTTGGATGCCGTAATTGTTATATTTAGTGATGTTAAAGCATTAGGCCTATTTTGGAAAATTTAAAAGGATTCTTAAAGTGATTTTTGAAAGAATACGTTTTATTAAAAAATTTGGAATTAATTCATTTTAAATAAATAAACGTTATAATTTTATTGTTATAAAATTTATGATTTTTGAGAAATATAGTTAAAATGTGATTTTTGAAATATGGAGTTAATGAATTTTATAAAATAGTTTAAATTGAGATTTTTGAATTTATTATAAAAGCTTTATATAAAAGATCTATAAAATTGATATTTATAAATTAAAATATTGGAATTATAAAAAAACGAGTTTTTATAAGCGTTAAAAATGAAGTATAAATGGATTTTATAAGTGAACGAAATTTATAGATCTATAAATTGTGAAGTTATAAAATGAATAGATTGTGTAAAATAAAAGAATTATAAGTAATTAACTTATAAATTGGATTTTGGCGTGAAAATGGGATATTGATAGAATTTGTTAATAAAGTGATTTTATAAGTTGAAGGTGTTATAAAATATAGATGGAATTTATAAACGTTGTTTTATAAATCCGAAAAGGACTTATTTTGATAGGTTAAATTTTTTTAGCTTATTAAAGGAAGCAAATCCACGATTTTGGACAGTGGATAATTCTTTAAATAAAATGTGCAGAAATGTTAAATTTGGTTAACGAAGCATATTCACGATTTTGGATGGTGAATAATATATTAAAGAAATGTTTTAGGAAGTGATCCTTTAAATAGAATTAAAACTATTTGAAGTTGTTTTAAAATGTGTCAAGGATCGAAATCATAGATTTCAACATTCATTGTTGAAATAGATGATTTCGAGAAATAAGGAAAAGATGGACTATAACACTGTTGTTACAGTAAATGATTTTCGAAAGGAAATGTTTGTATAGTATTGGGATTTATATATCTATCTTAATTTCGAATCCCTATACTAGTGATTTTGGGTTGTCGTAACGATGTTTTACGCAACATTCATTTTGACTCAAGTGAGTGTGTTTAAGAGAATGTTTTCCTTAAAAGAATAAAATATATACTTAATCGTGTTTTAAGTATATTGAATATTTTCTAAGTATTGAAAATAAATGAATTTGTGAATTACTTATTGTTAAATAAGTATTTGGAAATGTTTTCCAATGTAGAAATTGGAGTGGTTTAGAGAATATATCTTTTTAAAATTAAATTGAAGTGAATATCTGGCAAGTTATTAATTTATGGAAGATTAATAAAAAGGGCCTAGTGATTGTTATGGTACTGGATATTTGTTTGTTGGCCTTGATAGTTAAATAACCGACTAACAATATTTACCTTCAAATGGGTATTTGTGTGATTTGCTTGAATTTGAATTCTACACTTATTTTTAAAATAAGCGCTCGTTATTTGGTTTAGCCGGGAGAAGACCTTTGTGTCATAAATCCCATTCTGAATAAGTGATATGTCGTAATGGATAGCATTTGAAGACCGGTGTTGAAGACCGGATGTTTATGAAAACGGAAGGATTACCGTCGAAGTTTCTTCATCGGCTGATCTCCGATATAGAAATTTTATCACCCTTTTGATGGGAATTCCGGATGTGATTAGTGAATATCCGGATTGCAAGGGCTTCTTTGGAAGTGCCTTCGGTTCCGTTCGATGCCGGAACGGACATGTATGGATGTGTGTCTGACGTTACAATTTGAGATGTAAAGCTGGTTTCTATCAAATATATTCTGTTGGTGGCGGAGAATTTATTCTCTTAGCTTAACATCCTTCTCTGAGACGTACGAGCTCAGAGGTTATGTAGTTGATGGTTACTAGTGATATATTCCCAAATTGGTAATGTGGCATACGAAGTGCTATTGAGCATTTGTTGATCAAAGCGTGGCTTTTGTATAAAGCGTAGCTTTGTGGACGAGACTTCGTCGGACCTCACACCCCGATAATGGTCAAAACAGGAAAGATGCGGCAAGGTTATTAGAGGATCGCGCCCCGTTAGTGTATGTCATTTCCTTCTGGATAGAGGTGGTATTATGGTATGGAGCCCTGATACTTAACCTATGTTGTTGGTGCAAACTTATTATATTTGTGGTTGTTGGTGAATCTCGGGATTTAGGTCGGTTACGACCGGGGGATGGCATATTTGTGTCAGTAGTTACCCAGCTAGGGGTAACCCGGCCTTGTGTTGGCAGAGATCCGGTAAGGTTCTCGGGGCGTCTTTCCAGAGGCGTACCCATGTGGCAATGGGAAGTTCCTTGGCCTGACCATTTATTGGAAAATCCAAAGAAACAATACGAGACTTGTACGGTTTTAGTTGTATAACCTACCATGGAATGTGGCGGTAAACTCCTATTGAACATGGTAGCTATAGTAGGCATATTTGCGAAATTTCTATGCTGGCTAAGATTTATATTATACTTTCGAAATGTTTTCCTACACTTCGCACTTATAATAATAATATCAAAGAAAATTTGCGTATCAAGCATATTTGACTATCATAAGGAGAAATCTCCTCTGATTCTGCGTTTGCATTGTGTGTGTGCGGGAGGCCTTATGTTAGTATAAAAAGCATTGCGAATCTATTTTAAAATATTTCTTTGTTTATTTTTAAAGATATAATTGTTTAAGTTCTCACACCAGTCTCATGACTGACCTGCAGTTTATTGTTCTCTTCCTAAACTCTGGATGCCCACCAATTTTAACACGGGCAGTCTAGAGTCAGGTTATCAGGTCATTCAGGAATTCAGGAGTTGATGTGGAGATCAGAAGCAGGCTGGATGGCTTGGCATATCAACTAGTATATAGTATTTCTTTTCCATTGTTTGTTGTTGTAAACTCTGATAACATAATGTAATGTAATGTGATGTAATGTAATAACTGATATAGTTCTTTGTTTTAAGATTATTCATTTATCTATTATATTTGTTCCGCTGCGATTGTGAGATTCTGATATTGTTCTGTTGCTTTTCTTTCTCTCTTCTTCTATCTTCTACCTCTACTTTAACCCTAACGGTTCGGTTTTCTGGCATTCGATTGCTCGACAGTTGATACAGTGGACGTATTGATGTCGACCTTCGAGAGTCGAAAAATCCCGTTTGTTATACTCACAACCCAGAAATGGTCGAAACCGGAAAGATGCAGCAAGGTTATGAGGCACCCTTTAGGGTATGTTCATTTCCTTCTGGAAAAGGGTGGTATCATGGTATGGAGCCCGGATATTTAACCTATGTGGTTGTTGCAAATTTATTACTTTATGGTTGTTGGTGTTGAGGATCCTCGAATAAAGGTCGATAACGACCGGGGGATGTCATACTCGTGTAGTAGCTACCTAGTTATAGAGGTAACCCGACCTTGTGTTGGCAGAGATCCGTTAGGTTCTCGTGTCGTCCCTCCAGGGGCATACACATGTGGCACAGGAAGTTCCTTAGCCTGACCATTTGTTGGAAATCCAAAGAAATCATATGCGTCCTGTACGATTTTAGTTGTATAACCTGCCTTTTACTTACGGTGGTGACCTGCCGTTTAATTGGTAGCTATATTAGGCATAGTACGAAATGTGTATGCTGGCTAAGATTAATATTATACTTTCGAAAGGTTTTCTGCACTATGCACTAATAATAATATCAGAACATGTTTACGTATCAAGCATATTTGACTATCATAAGGAGAAATCTCCGCCAATTGTGCATTTGCATTGTGTGTGTGGCGGGAGGCCTTATGGTAGTTTCATTTTCCAAAATACATTGCCGATTTCCTTATAAATTCTTTTTGTTTATTTTTTTCAAAAATAAACTGTTTTTTTTGCTCACACTAGTCCCATGTCTGACCTGGAGTTTATTGCTGGATGCCCACAATTTTCCATACGGGCAGCCTAGAGGCAGATTTTCAGATAATCAGCTAGTTGGTGTAGCAATTGGAAATCTTCTTCAGTCTTTGGTCTTTGAAGCCTTTGAATTTGGTGATCGCAATTGTTTCACTTCGACATTTCGTTACCTAGTTTGCTTCATTATAAATATGATAGTGGTTCGAGCATTTGGTTTGTGAGTTGTTTTCCAAGGAGCTTTGGAGCTTTGGATTGGAGATGTAGCGTGTGGATTCACTCTCGTTTGAAGATCATGTTGGATTTATTTCTTCCGTTGTTGTCTTGTATCTCCGATACATGTTGATCTTCATTTGTGTCAGATGTTGTATACAAATTATTAATTTGCTTCCGCTGTGTTGTTGTACTTAATGTGTTATAAGCTCCGGCGAACCAGATTCGACGTTTGAATCTGCGACATTCGAATACGGGTAATGTATTTTGGTGTCGATTTTTGAAGGTCGAGTCAGGATCATTATATAAACATTGGTTACTAATCTATTATTTTAATGCGAAAATGCTTAATTTGAATCTATTACAGTTATGCACTACATGATTTTTTACTAGATAAATTTCTATTATGAATAAACGTACTTTATCCTTAATTGGCATCTATATATTATGGTCATGTCATGTATTACATGTTTTTTTGACTAGATAAATTTCTAGCAAGAATTAATATATTAAATAACATGCATGAAAGTAATTTTTTTCCAGAAATCTCAAAATCAATTAAATGATATTATTGCAACCAACAAAATACCAAAAACCTTAAAATTTGTTTTTTTTGTTTCATAAAGTCGCGTGTTCCATGCACTTGCCAATGTTCTCATGCATTCCATCAACATTAATGAGAACTTTGAATCATTTAAATATATAAGAGTTCCAATGATGAGTTTGTAAGCGTGATGTTATATAATGTAGCATTTATGATTTAATTCAAAACATTATTATATAAGATATACCTTATGATATGACATCGAAACTCTTGTTTTCACTAAGATCAATTCATTTTTCATGATGATTGTGTATTGTTTTCTACCCAAGGGTTTTACATTGGTATTAATTCAAAAAATATCGACCTACATAGCACTACAAGATTATATTAGATATCCTGGACTTGAGCACATTGTTGAAAGACAATGAGTAAGTCAGTTGGATATATTTTTATTAATAGTTGGAATGGAAAAACAAATTTTGGTCCAACCGTGAAATTCCAAAATACCCTTATATGTATTTCTTTATTCCTAGTTTTACTACATTTGGTGTTATATTCTTTTGATGTTAGCGTGAAATACAAAAAATGTTTCTCCATAGATATTATCAAAATTTAGTATCAATTAAAATTATGATCTAACAATTAAGATTCCTTTACAAATTCAAACATTTCTCTATAAATATTTATCAAGTCTTAATATCAGTTAAAAATATATCTAACAAATAAATTACTTTCCAAATTCATTTTTTAACAAAAAATATTTGTAAAATTTTAAACTAACAAAAAATTAGAAATTACAACTTAGGAAAAAAAATCAAATTAACTATATATGATTCAACACAAAAATATGGCTAAGTATGTGTAGAAAACGTTTTCTTTTAAACGTATTAAAAAAATACAATTGGTACAAAAACAATTCAAGTGCCTTCATCAAGGCCGTAATGGTCGTCTTTAATAATGTGAAAATAAAAGGTTAAAAATAAATTAATTATATTAGCAGTATTACTATCTGATGTCTAACACACCATAATGTTATCAAGTATCTTTTTACTCTTGCGAATAAGATTTCCAACTATGACGGATATTAATTCCAGGAAATAGTGGAGCTAGAATTAAGACCGCACAGTCAGTGTTAATGGGACCTTGCCCCAAAGTGAAGATGAGATGATGGTGACCAAAGCGAAGATGAAATGATAATGACTGTAAAGTTTGATAAAATTGGTATTAAGAGGTAGTACTAGTAGTTTGAAAGATTAGGTTCAAAGTATAGCAATGTAAATTTCGTAATGCGAGTTAATGTTATCATAGCGTTAATTTTGATTATGGTAAATTGGCCTCTCAAGTAAATGAAAAGGTACATAGGATTGACTCACCTCTCCATTTGTTAAACCAACAACAAAATGAGAAACGAACACTTTTGGTTGTGTATCTTATTTTTTACCTAAATAGCCAATGCTTTGTCCATACCTACCTTAGCAAGGGCTCTGAATATTGGGCTGAAGTTGACAACTAATACTTAATAGCTTAAATATGTAGACCATATGATTAATATGAGTGCTAATTACATCTGATAAATGGAAGTAATTTAGTGATTGTTATATTAAATGAATTATAAGTTACTCATTTAATTTAATTTTTTAGCGTTTCACCTATTTGGTGAATTATTAATAGTTTGTCTTAGAGGATACATTTAGCAAATCATAAATACGGAGTTCCATTTAACAATTTAATGACCAAACTCATTATTGAAAAATGCATTAGCCTCCACACCAATTTATCAATACTATGTTAAGCATAATCAAAATATTGTCACTCATGTGACTACCTCAATAGCTTGGCAAAATTACAATGTTTATTCTAAATAAACGATTGAAAAGTGTTTTGTCGGGTTGCCTACCAAAAAATAGTAGTCCACAAAATTGTTCTTTTTTCATTGGCAATTATTAATTGTTTAAAATGATTATATATTACATTTCCTTGTATTTATCATGAACGTTTTGTCCTATATTACAACATGGAATAAATAACAGCAGCTGCTTCTTTATCTTGGCATAGCAAAAGATTATAGGACTGTTAAGGATTCTAAATGTTTAAAGTATGAAAACAAACAAAATGACCTCAACTACTAACTTATTAACATAGCATTTGGTATAACAGAGACAATAATATTTTATTACTACGCATCTGCATTATACATTTGTACTTAATGTAATTTGGAATTGTTATAAACTTATCTAAATTTAGATGCGTAAAAAGAATGCTAGACTTTCCACAAGCTATATGGAAAATATGCATAAATATTATGTATTGCTCTACAAAAATGTTTGCTTTTTTTTAATAGAATTAATTTTTAATTTACAAGTCAATCCATATGGATGTGCTATGTATGTTCAATGAAAATAGCGATACGCTTCCTTTTGTTTCAAATTAGTAGGCTTTTAGTATCATTTATTCGAGCTTCCTTGTAACGATCTCGGATTTTGACTAAGTTTAAATTGATAATCAATTTAATTTTTGAATAAAAATAGTGAAATTAATTCATAAACTGACATGAGTTTCTCGAAATTCGAATAAAAATATGTGTGTTTATTTTATTAAAGTATAATTAAGGTTTAAAAATAATTTCTTTAAAAGTTAAATATTTATATATATAAGGACGCAAATGTACTTCAAATATATATATATATATATATAAAGACATACAAGATAATAAGTATTGAAGTTAAAATAAATATTTAAGCTAGGAATAGAAACAAATATATATATGATAAATTGTAAAAATATAAAGTAACACTCAACTAAATTTAGACAGCGTATTAAAATAGAAATTTGTTTATATTATAAAGTAATAAGACAAAGTGTTAACAAGAAAAATGTAATTAAGAAGAAAATGTAAATATCCATAGGCTTGCAAAGAAGAAACAAAAGAAAACAAAGAAATATCTATGTACGAAAAACAAGCAGTACATAATATCAGCCACCATATTAACAAAAATCTGCTTAGCCACCAAAAATAAAATCATCAGCCGAAATAAAATCAGCTTAGTCAACAAACAAGAAAAATCTCTATTTATATTTGTACAAAACAAAATAATGTCTCCCCGTTGTACAAGAAAAATAATATCACCTGTAACTTCTTTTCTTATATATCGCCCTTTTTATCTCAGTTCGTCCATCAAAACTAAAGAAGAAGAAAAACTGAAGTAAGCATCATTTACAATTTAAACACAAACTCAACTTAAACAACAATACAAATCAATATAAACCAGAGATCAAAAAGAAAGGATTCAGCTAGGAGTTCAAAGCCTGTTTCAACATATAAACTCTATTCTTTCTCCTAAAAACAAGTTGAGTAACATATGTTTTTTCATTTCAAGGCTTGAATCTGTTGCATAGATATGTCTGTGAATAAGTATGTTCCTATATGTATATGGATCCTTTGAATATGATGGAAAATTGGAAGTATCTTATACAGGTTATTGCTATATATGTTTTCTGTTTTTAAGATTTAAGATAACAGAGTTTTGATTCAAAAATCATTTTCACCTGATCTACTTGATATTAGGGTTTAGTGTTAAAACAAGAATTGTTTGTTATGGCATATATTTATGATTTTAATTTTTTTTTAAGTTAAATCAACTTGTTAATTGCTCTGGAAACCAAAGAACAGAGCAAAACTCTAAAATGGTTAAAATTTGAGTTTCTTAATTTACAAATTCAGGTATACAACTTGAATTCGTATACTTAATCCAGAATTTTAAAGCTAAAATCACAATTTTTAGAGCTAGGATTTAAGAGCAGTTCGAAGATGAACGAAAAGTGGATTTTGATGTAATTTCGACTGTCAGAGGCACTAGAAGGGTCGGGGTTTGACGTGGAGGTGGGGGAGTCTACGGCGCTGCTGGGAAAAATGGTGGGGGTGTGCTCGATCTTCGAGGCGACGGCGGTGAGCATTTTTCGTTCGTAAACCTAGTTTTGACATGTGCTTGTATTTGGGTTCGTTCGTCGTGGGTGATCGATCGAGTTCAACGCGCTTTTGGGTGATGGAAGAGGGGGAGTTGACGAAGTCGTAGCCGGAATTATTGACCTCCTAGTGGTCGGAGTGGTGAAAACGAGGCGATGATAGGTTGGGTGGTGATGGGTCTCGTTGTTCCAGGTTTGGGTTTAACTCGAATTTGAATTCAAGGAGATGATGGAGGGTTTGATGGTTGTTCGTCGACGGAAGTTCTATCGGTTTAGAAAACCGTCGAACGAATTTTTGAATTAAAATATAACCACAAGCGCACGGTGTACGAATGTAGCACGCGGCGAATACGGGTCAATCCACAAGGAATTGTTGATTTAAATTTCCTACTCAATCAAATTAACCCAAAGTTGAGAAATTGTTAACTAGAAATAAAATGAGGCTAACACTGGAAAAATGTGATTCGAAATCTATTCGACTAAAGAACAATTTAGTGGCAAATCCACTCTCAAATTTTTGTAAATCAACAAACACATAATTTATGATCTCTAACTTTGATATTAAGTGGAATAATCATTGTATTTATCATAAGTATGGTTTGTTTATGTTATTATTTAACATAACTCAAACCATCAAACTATAATACAACAATTATACCTCTTATAATTCTCATGAAAATGAAGTCAAAGCAAAAGCTATTTTAAGTATGATCTATTTACTATTGTAACTAGTAATATAGATCATCAAATTTCATTTTTACTTTCATTTCATAATCAAAAATTAATTAGCAAACGATGATGTAAATTATGTTTATATTGAATAAGAATAGCTCATTTGCATAAGTAATATAAGCTATCAAACCCACTTGTATAAACTTACATCAAACTTCACATTCATGAAGCATAAACAAAGAGATCATAAATCATAAAAATGTTGAAATTACATAAAGTTAGAGAGCTTCATCACCCCTAAATTGAAGGGGTTTAGCTACTCATTTGTGGCATTGAAGCATCACATGTAAGTTTCAACATTAAAAAGAAAAGAAAAATAGAAAATAAGTAAAGAAGGCAAAAGAGATTAGCTACTAACTACTTGCATAAACATGAATCTAAGCTATGAACATAAGGAGAAAGAGAGCATAGAAATAAACATTAACAATAAAACAAAGAAAAGCATGTAGAAAAGAGAGAAGAAAGAGGCTTGGAAGTCATTTTTATTTCATAGAACATTGTGCTTACACTTGATTTCTTAATTTCCTAAGTAAGATGAAAGAGTAGAAGATAGTTTCATATACATAAGAGGGCTATATATACATGCATAAAACCCTAATTCCATTTTTAGGGGGCTACCAAAAATGCCCTTTAGGAAGTGTGGCCAACAAGTAACCATTAACCACTAATTAATCCATCATTTGTTTTGCATGAAGCTTTAACCTCCACTTAGTTGTCCATTAGCTTCAAATTATACTTTTAGGTAAGTGGGTGGGGTCCTCCATGTTCATGGCTTGAATTATTTCCCTCTTCTTTCCTTTGTATTCATTTGTGCATGCATATATCTTCATATAAGCCTCTTCCATATGCATCCAAATTCTTATAAAAATTGTCAAAAAATGTCCAAGTAAAAATTCTTATATTGACACATGCACAAAATGACTGTTTTCCCCTGAATGAAGAGAAAAATATGATGGTTGGAAATAATAGAATTTTGGTTTTAAACATGTTAAAATGCCCAAATATGATGATTATTTAAATAAAAAGAGATAAAAAATGGATGTAAATATATGCACAATTACGTGCATATCAAATACCCCCACACTTATCTTTTTATTCGTCCTCGAATAAAGGAAAACTAAGATAAATCTGTTTTCGTAGGGAGCACGATTGCATTGAGCGTATGCAACAAGCCGTTAAACCTCTGGATATCCCCAGTAGGACGAGTGTTGTCTCGTGAGGGTTTTCAGCGGATACTACCCACAAAATCCAAATGCAGGATGAAAATATTTACAAAATGCAAGATTTATTTACAAAGAGATGAATGCGAGTTTTTGGAAATATTTACAAATGAAGGATTTATTTTTAAATTGACACGAATAAGTTAAATACAAGTTTTGGTCATTGTCTTGAAAATTTTTACTCGTCAAAATTTCTAATAAAAATCAAGTTGTTATAACAGATAGACCACAGTTTATCTAGTTGTTTTGGTTGATAACATAATGTAACTATGAAATGAATCCTTAGTTGATTATAAAAGTTTGTTAAAGTGGTATTTTCATTTCTTTACAATAACAAGTTAAATCAAACAAGTTAAACTAGTGCTTGGATTTCAATTGTTTGCTCTCTCATTATTTGCAAGAAAAATTACACACCTAGCTCAGGTAAACTGAGGCCAGATATACCACCCATGCACTGCCTTTCGGGCTTATGTGAGGGGAGTACAGAGCATGGTGAGTGCATACACTTTCGTGCATACACCTATCGACCGTAGGTGGTTTTTATTAAATCTGTTCTTTTTTTTATATGTGTTCCATACATGCATAACCGTGAGGACTTTTAAATGAGTATGAAAGCACATAATCAAAAATTCCAAGTAATTCACCCATGCATAACCGTGAGGACTTTTAAATGAGAGTGAATACTTTGGATGTTATTTTATATATATATATATATATATATATATATCTTTTTTTTAAGGAGAGAGTTTTGCAAAATTATCTTAGCACCATTTAACTTAGAAGACAAAAATGTTATATCCTTTACTTTAAATTTACCACTTTTTAAACAAAGATTTTCAATTAGAACATACTTCATAATTAGCATAGATGAACCTTCCTATATACTAGTTAAACCATTGTTATTTGTAATCAAACTTCATTTTTATTTTTATTTTAAGACAAATAAATTTTCAAAAATTTCAATTTATTAACCAAAACTTATACTTATCCCATAGTGTTTCTTCAAAAATAAATCAAAATGGTTAAAAGAAAATGTTTTTGAGATTTAGGAGTTTTGAGATTTTTTTTTTTAAGAAAATGTAAATTCAAAAAAAATGCCATGAAAAACTAAAAAAAATGAAAATGAGACTCCCCCCACACTTAATTTTGACTGTGTCCCCATAGTCGATGCATGATATAATAGTGTAACGGGGAAAAATATGTACATATTTACAAAAGAGGGTTAACATTCTTACTAGACGTAGCTTGGCTCATGAAGGATCATGAGCTCCTCCTCTTGGTTACCGGGCAATTCCAAGAAGGGTTTTAAACGATGACCATTGACTTTGAAAATTGATCCATCCTTTGGGTTTTCTATTTCTATGGCACCATGTGGAAAAACAGTTCATACCACAAATGGTCCGGTCCACCTTGATTTAAGTTTCCCAGGGAATAAATGAAGTCTCGAGTCATATAAAAGAACTTTCTGGTTAGGCGAAAATGTTTTCCTTAGGATTGACTTGTCATGAAAAACTTTGGTTCTTTCTTTGTAAATTTTCTCGTTTTCATACGCGTCGTTCCTAAGTTCTTCGAGTTCGTTGAGTTGTAGTTTTCGATTTTCGCCAACTTTTTCAAGATCAAAGTTTAAGTTTTTTATTGCCCACAACGCTTTGTGTTCAATTTCAACGGGTAAATGGCAAGCTTTACCGTAAACTAAACGAAATGGGGACATCCTAAGGTTAGTTTTAAATGCAGTACGGTAAGCCCAAAGCGCGTCGGTCAATTTCTGAGACCAATCTTTTCGATTTTTATTGACAGTTTTCTCCAAGATTTGTTTTATTTGTCGATTTGAAACTTCAACTTGGCCACAAGTTTGAGGATGATACGGAGTGGATAACTTGTGGGTTATCGAGTATTTTTTCATTAAAGTTTCAAAAGAATGGTTGCAAAAATGGGTTCCGTTATCACTGATTATTGTGCGAGGTGTGTCGAACCTCGAAAAGATATTTTCTTTGAGAAATTTCACAACAATTCTATGGTCATTGGTTTTGCAAGGAATGGCTTCGACCCATTTTGAAACATAATCGACAGCGAGAAGGATATACAAGTTTCCAAAAGAATTGGGAAAAGGTCCCATAAAGTCAATACCCCATACATCAAAGATTTCGATCGTAAGAATGGGGTTTAAAGGCATCATATCTCGTCGAGAAATTCGTCCAAGCATTTGACATCGATCACAAGTTTTACAAAATTCAAACGAGTCTTTGAAAAGAGAAGGCCAATAGAAACCACACTGAAGCACTTTTTCCGCAGTTTTTCGAGGACCGAAATGTCCACCGCACGCTTGATTATGGCAAAACGAAAGAACACTCCTTATTTCATTATCCGGAATGCAACGTCGAATGATTTGGTCAGGACAATATTTGAACAAGTATGGATCGTCCCAATAGAAGTATTTCACATGGGACATAAATTTGCATTTGTCCTGTTTGGACCAAGATGAGGGAGTTTGTTTAGTGACTAAGTAGTTCACTATATCAGCGTACCATGGATCGATCGAAATTGAAAGAAGTTGTTCATCGGGGAAGTTTTCATTGATTGGCAAAGGAGATGGTGCGTTCGAAAGACGAGATAAGTGATCGGCTATGACATTATCGGATCTTTTTTTGTCTTTGATTGTAAGGTCAAATTCTTGAAGTAAAAGGATCCAACGAATCAAACAGGATTTAGCATCCTTTTTAGCGAAGAGATATCGAAGCGCAGAATGGTCAGTGTAGACCGTAATGTGTGAACCTATCAAGTAAGGTCGAAACTTTTCAAGTGCAAGAACGACAGCTAGAAGCTCTTTTTCAGTTGTTGTGTAGTTGAGTTGAGCGTCGTTCAAGGTCATACTCGCGTAGTAAATGACATGAAGGATCTTGTTGATGCGTTGTCCCAAGACAGCACCAAAGGCAAAGTTTAAAGCGTCTCACATTATTTCGAAAGGAAGATCCCAATTGGGTGCGCAAATGATTGGGGCAGAAATGAGTTCGCCCTTAAGACGTTCAAAAGAAGAGATACAATCAGAGTTAAAATCGAAAGGAACGTCTTTTCCAAGAAGGGTCGTCAAAGGATGGGCGATTTTGCTGAAGTCTTTCACAAAGCGACGGTAAAAGCCAGCATGTCCTAGAAATGATCGAATGTCCTTAATGGATTTGGGAATGGGTAGATTTGCAATGACATCGATTTTTGCTTTGTCTACTTCAATTCCTTTATTTGAGATGATTTGTCCAAGGACTATGCCTTGTTTGACCATAAAGTGGCATTTTTCCCAATTCAAAGTCAAATGTTTTTCTCTACATTGATTTAGAACCAACTCGAGATGATGTAAACATTGGGAAAAAGAATCGCCAAAGATTGAGAAATCGTCCATGAAAACTTCTAGAAAGCGTTCTATCATGTCGGAAAAGATTCCAACCATGCATCATTGGAAAGTCGCAGGAGCGTTACATAGTCCAAATGGCATACGTCGATAAGAAAGGTACCGAATGGACATGTGAAAGTTGTTTTCTCTTGATCTTCGGGAGCGATTGGAATTTGGTTATAGCCAGAATAACCATCAAGGAAATAGTAAAATTCATGGCCGGCTAAACGTTCGAGCATTTGGTCAATGAAAGGAAGAGGAAAGTGATCTTTACGTGTTGCGGCATTTAGTTTTCAGTAGTCAATGCAAACACGCCAACCCGTTTAAGTACGAGTTGGAATAAGCTCGTTTGAATTGTTCTTGACTACGGTTAGCCCGGACTTTTTTGGTACAACGTGAATTGGGCTAACCCATGAACTATTGGAGATTGGGTAAATGATTCCGTTGTCGAGAAGTTTAAGAATTTCATCACGTACCGCATCTTTCATTTTTAGATTAAGCCTTCGTTGCAAGTCACGAACAGGCTTGGCATCATCGATTAAATGGATGCGATGTTGAACCAGAGCGGGACTAATTCCTTTTATATCAGAAATCGACCATCCCATTGCTTCCTTATTTTTCGAAAGACGGAGAGAAGAGAAACTTCTTGGTCAAGAGAAAGATTGTTAGAAATGATGACAGGACAGGTTTCATTTTCACCTAAGTATGCGTGCTTAAGGTGGTCGGGAAGCGGTTTGAGGTCCAACTTTGGAATTTTTTCGATCGAAGAATTGGGTTGAGATTCGGACTCAATTGGAAGAGATTCAAAAGGAAGAGTGTATTCAATATCTTTGGGAATTTTGTGAAACAATTTTTCATACTCGGCCTCACGTTCATCGTTAAGATCAAGTGTTTCGTTTTCAACATTTTCGTGAATAGCACTAACTTCCAACGTTTGGTCACAAGGTTCATTCGATTGGCTTCCAAGATAGAAAATATTAAGATCCAAAGTCATGTTTCCAAAAGGGATTTTCATTGATCCGTTACGACAATTGTGTTAACGCTAAAATTTGAACGCTAACACCCCAGTGTATGAAGTGAGATTGTGAAAGCACCACCCGATAGCTCGGGAACAGATTATAAGCAGATAACAATGAAAAAGTAGTAAACAACAGCAATTTTATAGTGGTTCGGCTTAAGAGAGAGCCTACGTCCACTTTGAATATCTTTATTGACGATTCGATTACAAATCAATGCAGTTACACTTTGATTACAGCACACTTTGAGCTTCAAGTGATTTAGAACAAGTAGTCTAAACTTCAATGTCGATCCGAATCTTTGAACACATGTTAGACATGTTTGATTTCTTCGTGAAGTTCCTTGAAGGTGTTGAAGTAGTTCACAATGCAGCAGAGTAACGGCGCTTGAAATGAATGAGCCAAAAGTCCCTTGAATGTTGGGGGTGGCCATGCATTTATAGGCAAATCTGGACAGAAGTTTTTCGCCCAAGTCCTGAGTCGTGACCGACTTAGGCTAAGTCGTGGCCGAGTCAAGTTGAGTCGTGGCCGGTTTAGCTGCTTAAGCCTTTGGTCTCTCAATAGTTCGCTTTCCAGAATTCCAAGTCATGAGTCGCTTACGAGTTAGTTCTCATAGGAATAGATACTGTGGCAATGGAATACGACTCAATGGCTTTAAGTCGCGGACGAGTCATTCTGAGTCATGAGCCGTTAAGTCGTTGACGACTTATCACGTAGCGGTGCATAGGTGAAGCGACTTAGGGACTTATCTTCTTAGGTTGTCAATCCTCTTGAGTCGTTTCTTATGATGGGTCGTGGATTTGTTGAGTCGCTGAGGCGATAGCCTTGATGAGTCGGTAATGCACTGAGCCGGTCTGCCTTGTGAATCGTTAACCCCTTGAGTCGTAACCCTTTAAGTCGCTCTGAGCTTTAGGTCATTGACTTATTGAGTCGGTGGCTTGATGAGTCGTGAGGCTTCCTGAGTCGTCTCGTATGAACCGTGAACTTTGTTGAGTCGGTAACTCAATGAGTCGGCCTGTATCATGAACTGCTAACCTCCATGAGTCGTTCCACTCCTCTAAGTCGCCTTGAGCCTTAGCTCGTCAGCTAATTGACTCGCTACCAGTTGAGTCGGTCCCTTCCTTAAGTTGCTGAAGCCCCCTGAGTCGTAAATCCGATGAGTCGTTAAAGACCTTAAGTGGATGAGTCGGCCCAAGTTTCATCTCGTTGGCAGAACAGGGTTAACATTTGCCCCTCGAAGTACACGCCTAAGTCGTAGGTCGTGTGCTTCGAATTATCTTAACTCGTATGCCGACTTAAACTCTTCTGCCCAACGTTATAAAAACCTGAGTCGTTCACCTTTTCTTCTCATTCCTTAACCTTTAAACCGTGTCTGCCATTAACGCGTATTCAAGCTTTCAAAGCGATTTCAACCAAATTCTCCATCGATCATCCCTATTATCATATAGCGTAAGCGATCTCGCTCTCCTTATGATTTTCGATTATCCCTAGCTTATGCGCCCCATCTCCATCTTCGATTCGCCCCTTTGAGCCCTGCGAATTTGGTTGCTCTGGTCGTCAATGGACTTAGGGTTATTTGTTCTGATGGTTTACGATTCGAGGCGGTTTAGTGGTGCGATAGAGCTAGGATTGTTGAGAGCTTATTGGGTTAATGGGTTAAAAGTTGGAAGATTAACTGGTTAGGACTTAGGAGTGAAAAGGTTTATGGATTAGAAGGTAACCTGGTTAGGAGTTAGGTGATTAGTCGGTCAGATTGATTCGAATACTGCCTTAGGTACGACTCGGTCATTTTTGTATGATCCAACAACCATGATCCAACCCACATGCTCCACGGCCTAAGCCTTGAGTCGTGGCCGAGATACGACTTACGACTCACGACTTACGACTTACGACTTACGGCCTAAGCCTTGAGTAGAACCAGAGCTTCTCCCTTTTATACGACTTACGACTTAGGACACTACCGACTCAAGATTTTTGAGCCGTTGACGAGTCAGGACTTGCGTGAATTCTGCTCGAACTTTGAACCATTGCATAAACTTTGAACTGTTGAATTTTATTGCATTCATTCACAGGTTATTTTGACTTGCAGGCTAACAATCTGTTCGACACAACATTCACAGAAAACTGGGACGAATATACTGTCATCGACTGCCCATATCAAATGACATATTAGTTAATAACAGATAATTAACTTAAACAAATCGTGTGAACGAAGTGCTATCGATTTCAAGTAGAATATTAAAGCAACATTGACACAGCCAATCGAAACTGACCAGCCTGCACTAATATTATGCTTGAACTTTTAAATTAACAAGTTCTGAAATTACCATAGTCGATCAATCGTCAACCAGCTTAATTCCAGTTATATTTACTTGTTATTTTCATTAGTTCTGCACAACACTTCACACTTTTAGGAAACGTGCACCTTCGCATTTGAACACCCAGTTGCTTGTGTAGAATGACATCTCAACAAGAAGAACCGATGGGCCAGGCTGAAGATGTCTTCCCAGTAGCCAACTTGTTGGATAACCCTCCGGAGAGAACTCCCACAACTCTGAATCAGCGGGTGTTTAACCAATTGCTCATCCAGTTTGGCATTGCCGAAGCTGATGCCTTACTGCCGGGGCCAAATGATACTGCAGATAGGCCCCCTTCTGGCTTTATCGCTGTCAACCGCCAAATGTGTGCCATACCACCTTTCAATGACTTCCTTCAGCAGTTCCTGCTTCGATTATCTATCTCCCCATTCCAATTGCACCCCAATGGTCATGCCATTCTGATGGGGTTATGTGTTCTATTTAATAGAGTTCTGGGCCGATTACCGAGCTTTGAGGAAATCTGCTACTTCTGCTCATTCACAAAAATTAAAGATCATCCCTCTATCGTAGTTATAAGGAGTGCTCGAAACCGCAAGCTCATCACTGATCTTCCTGAAAGTGTTCATGGATTTCTAAATCAGTATTTCTTTGTTCGCTGCCCTCCAGGGTTTTATGCTATCTGGAGAGTTGGAAGTAAGATTTTCCTGTTTTTATTTCTCCATTCTTGGGCTTCTTTTTTTAAAATCTGAGTTGCTGAATGCTGACTTTGCTTCTTTTTCCTGTTTTAGCACTTCCCCCTCCCTCTAGAGATCCATGCCATAAACAAATTTTTGAGAGACTGAACGCCGTGGCGGCAGAAGAGAGGATTATAAAGTTTTTGTTAAATGATGGATTTTTACATCAATATGGGCTTCTTCATTCTTCTCGCTTCACTCAGCCTCGTGAAGTCCCAACTGAAATTCCTGATTCTCCGACGGAAACTCCTGATGCCCCGGTCTCTATTAAAGAGCACATGTAGGGAGGAACCTTTATAGAAACTTCTCTAGTAAAGTGTTCAATTCCGAAGGATGTTGCGGGGCCGTCTGACAAGTCTGTACTTGCCCCAGTTATTGAAGAGAAAGAACCTCCACGATCTTCCGAAAAGTCTACTAACGAAGGGGTTAAGAAAGCAAGTCCTAAAAAACATGATGGTGATGATGTTTTCGAGGGGTTGAGCGATTTAATTGTGACTTCTCAAGAACTTTTCAAAGATGATGTTTCCAAAACCATCTCTTCTGTAATCGAGGCGACATCTTCTCTACAACAAATGTCAACTCCTCCTACTCAAGTTATCACTACCTCTATTCCACAGAGTGGTCTGTAACTTGATGCGTGTAGTTTACACGTTACACAACACTAAGGATTTTTCATCACTTCTACGCGTTTATCTTCTTGTACTTTAAAGATTTCTAAAGCTTATTATTTTTATTCCAGATTCTCCTATGGGGCGCAGCGGCTCGTACTATGATGATTTCCAGCGCTACAGGAGGCGTAGCCAGTATGATTATAGGCGTTACCTCCCTTCTTACAGAGAATCCGATGAGGAGAGGGCCATCAGGAAAGCACACGAGAGACGAGCATACGAAGAACGTCACCGAAGGGAACAAGACAGACATGACCCTCCTCACAGAGATGATGATACTCAAAAAAGAAAGACTCATGATGAGAGAGGTAAAGGTCACATGGACGATTCTTCTAGCAAGCGGGCTAAACTTACTGAAGAAACAATGCCGACAGTTTCTGAACATGTTCCTGCTCAATCTCCTGCCCCCGTTCGTTTCGACATTCAAACAGTCATCAACTGGCCCGCATACCAAGTTGGGCAAGGTCCTCCCACTCTTCAAAGTCGATTCCCTCAGTGGTGTCTGAGAGGGGTTCGGTTTGATCTCGACTTGGTTCCTCTCAACAAATCGGCTATGCTGCGAAATCTTGATACTGTCAGGACCGATATTGAAAGAATGTCGAACTGGCAAAAACTTGTCGACGAGCTTCAAAGGGTTAACCGAGCCAATCTCGAGGCCATGCTCACAATGGAGAACGATAAAGCTGAGTGGCAGAAAACTCTCGAACAACATGACGCCGAGATGAGAAGTATTGCTTCCTATAATGAAAAGCTGGAAGCGGAAATGGAAAAGCTTAAGGAAGAATTAGTTACTTCATCAACTTCCTATTCTCAAAAGGAGAGCATGCTTCAACAACAAGTACGAGATGCGCATGCCAGTCAAAGGGCAGTCGAAGATAAGCTCGTACACAAGGAAAAAGTTATAGAAGAATATCGTGCTGAGACTTTACAGCTGCGAGAACAGGCCGGCTCTCAAAGCTTGGAGATAGAGTTGTTAAAAACTCGACTTGCTATGGCCGAAAAGGAGCGTGACGAGGCTGTTGCTGGTAAACTCGCGGCCGAAGAGGCCCATCAAACAACCAAAGCTGACATTAGCTCCACATTATTTGATTTTTATCTGCACAGCATTCTGGGGCGTGGCAGCCTTGCCTTTCTAGGCCCCAAGTATGAAATCACACTGGCTGAAGTTTGGGAGGCAGCACTTGATATGCTCGGTGGTAAAGGTGCTGGATATGCTGAGTCATCCCTTGAAGATCATTATCTTGACGATGAAGCCCGCGCCGCTCTTTCCAAGGGAAAAGAGCAACTCGCCAGAGCGCGGACTGGGATGGCGGAAGAGGAGCGTTCTGAAAAAGGAGTACCGCCTACTACCTCTGAACGTCCTCTACTTTCTTCTGAAGTTGACATCGCAGGTTCCAGTGCTCATTCGCTGCCTCCTACAAGAACCGGGGTAATTACCCCTACCGATGATGAGGCTTTGGAGGATATTGGGGCTCAAAATTATGAGATTGAACTGACGAAGCCAACATCTTCAGGTAATTTCGACATTGGTCCGATTAAGGTGGATCGCCTGCTTATTCCTCAAAAATTTGATGAGCTTCTCGATTACTTCTTGAATCTCGATGAACCCATATCTCCCTTCTTTTGGGGAGATACTAACATTTTCAATTTCTCTTCTTCTGCAGTTGAGACACCAAGTGTCGTGCAGACTTCGCCTCCTCCGGTCATCCCTCCTCCATCTCTTCAGGTGACTCCTCCTTCTGCTTCACAACCCGGGTCACAAGAGGAGCAAGTTGAGGCTCTTCATGGCTTGGATGACCCTATTGCTTCGCAGGAGCAGAAAGACGAGGGACTTGAAGGAGGCGAGATCTCTCCGGAGCGGACTCCTTCTGACGACGTAGTTTTGTCCGCTCTTATTACTCCAGGGAGTGAGTCTTCTTCGAAGAGAAGAAAGAAGCACGGGACATCGAAGAGGAGGGGGAAGAAAATCATCACTACCGAAGAGGAACCGGAAATGGCACCAGTTGCACCTCCCTCCCCTTCTTCCCTTATGCCTTCAGACCGACCTGAAAGACCTGAAAAGCTAACCATTCGGCCGGGTAAAGGGTCTAAAGGTGGCAAGAAGAAATGAAGAGTTGGGCTTCGGGCTTTTTGATTCCTTTTTTGTGTAATGGTCGGATGTTGTGCAGGCACCGGCCCCTGCTTTTTTATTTTGAAACCTGTATCTGCAATTGAATAAAATGATCCTTTATTTGTACACACTTATTTTGAATTTGAGAATGCATTTATTATTCATTTTTGCACAAGTTTATTTATATGATATTGCGGTGAGCTTGTGGTATGTTGTTTGAGCGTACTTTACCGATGTAGCTATACCATTTTGTATGCAACTATACCATGTTGCCCCCATACCATAAGCTTGCTGCAATATCGCATACTTTGAGGGGACTTGCACTCTCATTTTCTGAAGAATAATTACTTCATTCTCGAAGAAAATTTTCGTAGAGTGCAACTTCCTTCATATAAGTTTTTATGCTTCGTCCTTCGAAGAAATCACTCTTTTTTTTTATATACACATTTTGCCAAGTGAATTCTTCTATGTGGTGAAGCGGGCCTCCGAAGGGTACTTTAACTTTAATTCATCCTTTGAAAGTTAAAGTATGCCCTTGATGAGGATTTTTTTTTTTTTAAGTAGAAATTTGTGCCTCTGAGGAGGGATTTTTTACGTTTCAACACTTGGAAGTTTTATTTCAATCTTGGTGAAACGTGTTCCTCCAAAGAGTTGTGCCTTTGAAGAAAGCCTTTTCACGTTTCAACACTTGGAAGTTTTATTTCAATCTCGGTGAAACGTGGGCTTCTGAGGATGTCTTTCTTTTTAATTGTGTCCCCGGGAGGGGGTTGTACCTCTGAGGAGGGATTTTTCACGTTTCAACACTTGGAAGTTTTATTTCAATCTTGGTGAAACGTGTACCTCCAAAGAGTTGTGCCTTCGAAGAAAGCCTTTTCACGTTTCAACACTTGGAAGTTTTATTTCAATCTCGGTGAAACGTGGGCTTCCAGGAAGGTCTTTATTTTGTTTGCATTTCAACTCTGGTGAAGTGAAATTCCGAAGAGCGTTCGTAACACTTCAACTCCTGGTGAAATGTGCCTCCGAAGAGGTCTTTTATTTTGTTTGCATTTCAACTCTGGTGAAGTGAAATTCCGAAGAGCGGTCGTAACACTTCAACTCCTGGTGAAATGTGCCTCCGAAGAGGTCTTTTATTTTGTTTGCATTTCAACTCTGGTGAAGTGAAATTCCGAAGAGCGGTCGTTACACTTCAACTCCTGGTGAAATGTGCCTCCGAAGAGGTCTTTTATTTTGTTTGCATTTCAACTCTGGTGAAGTGAAATTCCGAAGAGCGGTCGTTACACTTCAACTCCTGGTGAAATGTGCCTCAGAGAGGGTTTTCATCGCCTGGAAGTTACTCTCTCATGGTTGGAGGGTCATGACTCCTCCAATCTTTTTTGTTGAGTAGAGAACTTTCTTTTTTGTGGCGTATGACCCATTAGAGGTCTTTATCCTCCGAAGAGTTGTGCCTCCGAAGAGGACTTGTGCTGCCGATGATGGCTTTGGTTGCTCCTCTGTCCACTTGCTTATGCCTTTTCAGTGATCCTCTTTTTTTTTTTAGCTTTCATTCCCTTTTCTTACAAGTAACTTGTTTAATCCAAGGAAGTGTGCTTCATTGTCAGGCAAGTTCGTGAGAATGAGCATTAGCTTCTTAATTGGATGTTCGTTTATTCAAACGATCTCAATTTATTAGCAAAGGCCCATTTCTGTCGAAATCATAGGCCGTTCAATTGAAGTACCTCCTATCTAGGATTTGAATTCGGGGCTTTTGTGACTTGAAATTTGGCGAAAATCACTTGGCCTTATTATGTGCAAGTTTCACTTCCATTGTCTGCAAAAATTTAAATCGACATTTCAGCAATACATTCTATGTACTTTTTTATATCGAAAATAAAGCAAACATGTAATAATAAAAAGGAACACAAGATTTATAGTGGTTCGGCCAGGAAATTGGGCCTACATCCACTTTATATTCTTTCATTATTTACTTGCATCAGTTTTACAATTGCCTTCAATTACAAGAATCATACATGCATAATTCATTTTACAATATTTCAACAAAATTTGCAAGTAAAGTATGGACGCAAATGATTGCTGTTCCATGCCCTTGGAATTTGATCTCCTTCAACAGTGGTGAGTTTGAATGTGCCGTCAAGAAGCTTTTGACCTATGACATATGGTCCTTCCCAATTTGGCCCAAACACACCTGTCGCTGTCATAATTCTCTTTAGGACTAGGTCTCCAATCTCAAAGCTGCGTTGGCGAACTTTGGAATTGAAATGTCTGGCTATCTTTTGCTGATGAGCTGCAACTCTGAGATTAGCCTCATCTCTTTTTTCATCAAGGAGATCTAGCGCTTCAAGCTGTAACTTCTCGTTTTCTGCTTGATTGAAATGGATTCTTCTGTGTGAAGGGACTTCTATTTCTACCGGAATCATTGCCTCTGACCCGTATGCCAATGAAAACGGGGTGTGCCCAGTCGTAGTTTTGTGAGTGGTTCTGTATGCCCATAGTGCCAGTGGTAGCTTATCAACCCAACCACCTTTTGCTCTTTCTAGTTGCTTCTTGATGGTTGACTTAATAATTTTGTTCACAGCTTCCACTTTCCCGTTTGCCTGCGGATGAGCCACTGCTGAGAAGCTTTTCCGGATTTTGAATCGCTTGCAAAAATCTTGGAATTCTTCACTTTCAAACTGAGTTCCATTGTCTGTAATTATTTTTTGAGGCACACCGTATCTGCAAATGATGTTTTTAGTCACAAAACTTATCATCTTCTTTGAGGTGATAGTAGCCAGTGGTTCAGCTTCTGCCCACTTAGTAAAATAATCTACAACAATAATGGCATATTTAATTCCAGATTTGGCAGTTGGCAACGGTCCTACAAGGACTATTCCCCATATTGCAAATGGCCATGGACTGACCATCTGTGTGAGTTCAGTGGAAGGAGCTCTAGGAATTTTGGCGAACCTTTGACATCTGTCACATTTTCGGGAATACTCTGCTGCATCTCGATTAATTTCTGGCCAAAAATATCCGTATCGGAGAATTTTCTTTGCAAATGTCTGGCCACCTGAATGATCACCACATTCTCCTCCATGTACCTCTGCTAGGATTGCTTTAGACTCTTCCCCGGATACACATCGAAGTAATGGCATTGAGAATCCCCGTCTGTATAACCGGCCATCCTGGATTATGTATCGAGAGGCTTTTCTCAGTAGCTTTTGTCGTTCTTTTGAGTTCCCTGGTAAGGATCCATTGAGCAGATATTCTGTCATCGGAGTCATCCATGATTCTTGCTCTTGAGACATGCTCATGATCCAATCAATGTCCATCTCATCAATGCTAGGAGTCGACAGGACCTCCACTGGAGTTAGCCCCAGAAATTGAGCTTCGCCTGTGCTAGAATACTTTGCGAGAGCATCTGCTTTCTTGTTTTCTTCTCGAGGAATGTGACTTATCATGTAATGATCGAAATCACCCAGGAGTTCCCAAGCCTTTGACAAGTAGGCGGGCAGATTCCCCCCTTTTGCTTGGAATTCCTTTTTGACTTGGCATACAATAAGCTGAGAATCACTGAATATCTGTAACGCTCGGATGTTTAATTCTTTAGCAATCCTTAAGCCAACGATAAGGGCTTCGTATTCTGCTTCATTGTTTGTTGAAGGAAATTCCAATCTTAGCGCATAGCATAATGATCGACCTTCAGGGGTCTCAAGTACAACTCCGGCTCCAGAACAGTAGTCGTTTCTCGCACCATCGACATATAACTTCCACTGGATTGGGGAATTGTCGACCGTTTCCTCCTCACTGTTACCCTTATCTGTGAATTCTGCAATGAAATCCGCTAAAGCTTGTCCATTGATTGCTTTCCGGGGATGATAAGTGATGTCATACTGACTGAGTTCAATATTCCACTTTAGAAGACGACCTGAAGTTTCAGGGCGAAACAGGACTTGCTTTAAAGGTTGATTAGTGAGGACTCTGATAGGATGAGCTTGAAAATATTGCCTCAACTTCCTAGACGCAATTAGTAAGCAATAGGCGAGTTTTTCCAACTTAGAGTAATTCATCTCTGCCCCAGTGAGTCTTTTGCTGATATAGTAAACTGGATGTTGAATCCTTTTGTCTTCCCGTATCAGCGCTGCACTTAAAGCATGAGATGATACTGCCAAGTATATAAGAAGATCCTCGCCATCGCCAGGCCTAGAAAGTATTGGAGGCGTTTCCATATGGCGAATCAATTCATCAAAGGCTTTTTGGCATTCGGGAGTCCAATCGAAGTTTTTCTTTCCGTTCTTTAGAGCGTCAAAGAATGGGATGCATTTATCTGTGGCTTTGGAAATGAACCGACTTAAGGCGGCGACTTTTCCATTGAGACTTTGCAATTCCTTCTTCGTTTTAGGAGCTTTGACTTCTTTCAATGCAGTAATTTGAGCTGGACTAGCCTCAATGCCCCTAGCGCTCACGATGAAGCCTAAAAACTTGCCGGATTCCACGCCGAATGAACATTTTAAAGGATTGAGCTTCATTCTGTTTTTCCGGAGGACAGCGAACATGTCTGCTAAATGTTCTATGTGATCCACCGCTTTCTTAGACTTTACTAACATGTCATCGACGTAGACTTCCATAGTCTTGCCCAGTTGTGGTTTGAACATAGCATTAACGAGTCTTTGGTATGTTGCCCCTGCATTCTTCAACCCGAAGGGCATAACTCTGTAGCAGTAAAGACCAGTGTCGGTGATAAAGCTCGTATCCTCCTGATCCGGCTCATGCATCATGATCTGGTTATATCCGGAGTTAGCATCCATAAAAGATAACAATTCGTGTCCCGCTGTTCCGTCTACCAATTGGTCAATTCTGGGTAATGGGAAGCAATCTTTGGGGCAGGCCTTGTTTAGATCTGAAAAATCGATGCATACTCTCCATTTTCCGTTGGCTTTCTTAACCAGCACTGGATCTGAAACCCAATTCGGATAGGTAGACTCTTTGATAAAATTATTCTCCATGAGCCGATCAACTTCTTCTTTTAATGCCGTCGACCTTTCTGGACCTTGAGTTCTCCTTTTCTGTTTCACAGGTGTAAATTTTGGATCAATATTTAGAGCGTGCACTGCAACTTCTGGGGATATTCCGCACATATCGGCATGAGTCCAAGCAAAAACATCCAAATTTGCCTTTAAAAAAGATATTAGGATATTCTGAATTGACGCATTAAGTTGTGAACCCACATTCAGCACTTTGTTTGGGTCCTTTGGGTCGACAGGTATTGGTATTGTCGTTTCCACCGGTACCACTCTATTTTCTCCTGCGCTGACTTTTCTAGGGGCCATCTCTTTCCTTGCTCCGCTGTGCTCGCCAGTGCAGGGTCCGCCCTGTAATTGCTACAAGGCTGGTTCTTTGATGCGGACTGGGGCTGCCGCATTCTTTCCCATTTCTCTTTTTTTGGTTTCTCGTAGCTCTGTCAGGTAACACTCTCGCCCAGCATTTTGATCCCCTTTTATAACTCCTACTCCATTGTCTGTAGGGAATTTAATAGTGAGGCACCACGGGGCAAGAACAGCTTTAAACGCTGCCAGAGTTGGACGACCAAGGAAAGCATTGTAAGCAGAAAATTCGTCGACAGTCACAAAAGTTTGCTTGCGGACCACTTTTCTCTCTCCTTCTCCAAGTTCCACAAACAAATCAATGGTTCCTACCGGCTGCTTTGGCTCCCCAGTGAAACCAGCAATTTTCTGCGATGAGGCTTGCACATCAGCCATAGGGATCTTCATTTGGTCGAATGTTTTCTTGAAGAGGATATTGCAGGATGCGCCACAATCAATGAGAACTCTTCTGACAATAGCTGGCCCGATACCAGCCGAGAAGACTAAGGGATCCAAGGTAGGAGCTTCAATACCTACGGAATCCCTAGCTTTGAACACAATATCATCATCGAAAGTTCTTTGTTGCTTCAAGGGCGTAGCACCCTCCAAAACGAATACATCTTCCTCGGTCGGTACATACTTTAAAGCTCGGGTATACCTTTCCATCTCACCCCAGCTTCTGCCTGCTGGGTGAGGTCCTCCTGTAATGACATTGATAATGGGCCTTCCAGATTCATGTCCTGCAGCCTTCTCAATCGTCCTAGGCTGATGAGTAGGAGCATGTTGCCCCTGACTAGATAAAGCAGGATTGTTGCTATTCTTTTTCACGAATTGCTGCAGTTTGTTCTCCCTTAGTAACTCTTCAATCAGATTTTTCAACTGGCGGCATTCGTCGGTCTCGTGACCGGGTTGATGATGGAAGCGGCAGAACTTCCCACTCTGTATAGCCTTTTTCCCGGTCCTTAGAGGAGGAGGTTTAGAAAAGTCAACAGAATCTTTAGTGGCAAGGTAGATATGCTCCGGCGTATCTGATAAAGGAGTATACTCTGAGGCTTGAAGGATCGGGGCTTCTTCAGATTACTCTGCTTCTTCCCATTGTTATTCTCCCTTTTTTGCCCTACAGATTCATTCTTGCGTGGAGCAACAGTGTTATCTTCAGCTTTTTCCAACACTGCCTTTACCGGTACGGGACGGCTTTCTAAGCGTATGAATTCATCTGCTTTTTTATAGAATTTTTCAAGGGAATTTGGTTCCTTCGTGTTTAGCCATTTCCCAAATTCGCTCGACTTGTCAATACCCTTCATCAGATAAGTCAATATCATTCGCGGTTCTGCGTTGTCCACCTCAGCTAATGCTATATTAAAGCGGTTTAAGAAAGATCTGATAGTCTCTCCTGGATTCTGCTCCAAACTTGACAGTGACATGATATCCTTGGCTTTTGAGGCATATAGTCTGAACTGCTCCTTGAACTTCCGGGTTAAGTCAGAAAACTGATCGATAGATCGGACTGGCAGCTTGGTGAACCAAAGCAGAGCTACGCCTTCGAGATACACAGGGAAATATCGGCACTTTATTTCATCAGAGGCTCTGGCACCTGTCATGTGCCAATCATACTTGTATAAGAATTCGTTCGGATCACTTGTCCCCTTGTAAGCTGGAATGGTTGGAGGGACAAACTTCCTTGGGAATTCAGCCTTTAAGATTTTCTCAGTAAATGGAGTCTTACTTGGGGAGAAACCCCATTCTTTCTCGTCTTCAACCCTCTGCATACTCTCTTTCATGATTTGTCGGACCATTCCAGAAAGATACTCCTCATCAAGTCGAGTTCTAGATCCACCAACCTCTGGAAGTGTTTGTTCAAAGGGGCTAGCAGCCCTTTCTGGAGCATTTCTTTCTTCAGCATCATGAAAGTTGCCAGCAAAATTCCTTTCAATACCCGCTGGTTGACGGTTTGCCCCAAGCAAATCGTTCAACCTATTTAGAATTAGGGCATTCTGGGCATTCTTAGCCTCGAATTGTGCATTTTGGGCATTTATCTGTTGGTTCAGCCCTAAGATTGCAGCATCCGGCTCTGCCTTTGTAACACCGACAGCTGGAGTGGCTTGATTCGATATAGGGGAAGCGGAGGTTCCCTCTAGAATATTCCCAGATCTGACAGATCTACTCTTCCTTCCAGGAGCCATAATCTCGGATAGACTTCTGGTTTTCAAGGAAATTCTCTCTACAAGCCTCTGTGAAGCAATGATGATAACTCGCCTGAGTTCGAGTTCTCAGTGAAAGCACCAAAAATGTTAACGCTAAAATTTGAACGCTAACACCCCGGTGTATGAAGTGAGATTGTGAAAGCACCACCCGATAGCTCGGGAACAGATTATAAGCAGATAACAATGAAAAAGTAGTAAACAACAGCAATTTTATAGTGGTTTGGCTTAAGAGAGAGCCTACGTCCACTTTGAATATCTTTATTGACGATTCGATTACAAATCAATGCAGTTACACTTTGATTACAACACACTTTGAGCTTCAAGTGATTTAGAACAAGTAGTCTAAACTTCAATGTCGATCCGAATCTTTGAACACATGTTAGACATGTTTGATTTCTTCGTGAAGTTCCTTGAAGGTGTTGAAGTAGTTCACAATGCAGCAGAGTAACGGCGCTTGAAATGAATGAGCCAAAAGTCCCTTGAATGTTGGGGGTGGCCATGCATTTATAGGCAAATCTGGACAGAAGTTTTTCGCCCAAGTCCTGAGTCGTGACCGACTTAGGCTAAGTCGTGGCCGAGTCAAGTTGAGTCGTGGCCGGTTTAGCTGCTTAAGCCTTTGGTCTCTCAATAGTTCGCTTTCCAGAATTCCAAGTCATGAGTCGCTTACGAGTTAGTTCTCATAGGAATAGATACTGTGGCAATGGAATACGACTCAATGGCTTTAAGTCGCGGACGAGTCATTCTGAGTCATGAGCCGTTAAGTCGTTGACGACTTATCAGGTAGCGGTGCATAGGTGAAGCGACTTAGGGACTTATCTTCTTAGGTTGTCAATCCTCTTGAGTCGTTTCTTATGATGGGTCGTGGATTTGTTGAGTCGCTGAGGCGATAGCCTTGATGAGTCGGTAATGCACTGAGCCGGTCTGCCTTGTGAATCGTTAACCCCTTGAGTCGTAACCCTTTAAGTCGCTCTGAGCTTTAGGTCATTGACTTATTGAGTCGGTGGCTTGATGAGTCGTGAGGCTTCCTGAGTCGTCTCGTATGAACCGTGAACTTTGTTGAGTCGGTAACTCAATGAGTCGGCCTGTATCATGAACTGCTAACCTCCATGAGTCGTTCCACTCCTCTAAGTCGCCTTGAGCCTTAGCTCGTCAGCTAATTGACTCGCTACCAGTTGAGTCGGTCCCTTCCTTAAGTTGTTGAAGCCCCCTGAGTCGTAAATCCTATGAGTCGTTAAAGACCTTAAGTGGATGAGTCGGCCCAAGTTTCATCTCGTTGGCAGAACAGGGTTAACAAATTGATTAAGGCATTTGAGGTGGCTAAGAATGGTCGGCCTAAAATCAACGGAATTTGAATCGAGGGATTCGTCACAGGTTGTGTTTCGAGAACGATAAAGTCAACAGGGAATATAAATTGCCCTACTCGAATGAGTTCGTCTTCGATTTCTCCCACGGGCTTCTTAATGGAACGATCGGCAAATTGAAGCGTAACTATCGTGGGTTTGAGCTCACCTAAGCCTAATTGTTCGTACACGGAGTATGGAATCAAGTTGACACTCGCGCCTAAGTCTATCAAACATTTGTTAATCGTCTTGTCTCTAATTGTACACGAAATCGTAGGGCAGCCAGGATCTTTATATTTAACGGGCATGGATTAGGACAAGACTTCACTCAAACTGGCGGCTAAGAAGATTTTTTTGGGTACTTGAGTATGTCGCTTTTGGGTGCATAAGTCCTTAAGAAATTTTGCGTAAGTGGGGACTTGGTGCACAATGTCAAGAAGCGGGATGTTAACCTTCACTTGTTTAAAAATTTCCATCATCTTTTCCATTTGGTCCGAGTGTTTCTTTGGTCGAAGACGATGTGGAAATGGAACACGATACTCGGTAGGCGGGTATACTCGAGTAGAAGAAGAAGAATTTTGATTATCGTTCGATTCAACGTTTGGCTCCACGTTCTGTTCTGAGTCGTTCGTTGTTTTAGAAGCGTCGAGAAAAGTTTTCGGTAAATCATTTGATTAACGACTTGATTATTGATTTGTTTACCAGAACGGAGAGTTGTGATAGCATTCAACTGGGTGACGTTGCTATCTTGAACAACATGGGCTTGATTTGAATTTGCGTTTTGATTTCTGGGATTTGGAAGGGGCTGGCTTGGGAATGTTCCACGTTCACGTTCACTTACAGACGTGGCTAATTGACTCATTTGCATTTCGAGTTTTGCAATCGATTGGTTTGTGTTATGCATATATGAAGTCAATAAATTTTGCAAATTGCCGTTTGATTGAAGGCTTTGAGTAGTTGCCTTAGCCAACATTTCAAGAGTTTTCTCAAGCGAAGTTAAACGTTTATCGTCTTGTGGAGGATGAGCATAATTTGGTGGAAAATTTGGTTGTTGTGGTTGATTATGAGACGGGCCCGTAAAGTTTGGTTGAAAATTATTGGGCTGAAAGGGAGGATTCGAAGCATTATTCGGAAATGCTTGAAAATTGGGACGAATCGTATTCTGTTGGGATTGTTTTGGCTCCACGTAAAATTCGGATGATTTCTCCAGCCAGGGTTGTACGTTGGAGAAAACGGGTCGTTTTTGGTTTTATTGAAAGCATTGATTTGTTCGACGGAATTAGGACACCGATCGGCTATATGATTAGGATCGTTGCATTTATAGCACATTGGTTGGGAAGCTTGGTTCGTTTGATTCGATGAGAAAACGTTATCAAATTTTTTAATCATTGCATTGATCTTAGCTTCCAAAGCAACTGAAGATCCTATCGAGTGTGCACTCGATCGTGAGTATATTTATTTTTCGTCCGAGCGTTCCCATTGGGATGACTTTTCAGCGAGGTTTTCAAGAAATTGCCAAGCATCGTCATGATGTTGGGCAAGAAAATTGCCTTGGCACATTGATTCGAGCATGGTTCGTGAGCTGTTTTCGAGTCCATCGTATAAGATTTAGCAAATCGTCCATTTTTCAAAGTTATGGTGCGGACATTTTATCAAAAGCTCCTTGAATCTTTCAAAATATTTTCCAAATGGTTCACCCTTGTATTGATGAAAATTTACAATTTCGTTTCGAATTCTACTTGTTTTTTCCAAGGGGTAGAATTTTTTTAAGAAAGCTTTTACAAATTCTTCCCACGTTTTAATTGAGTTCGAAGGTAAGCTGTACAACCATTTTTCAACGTAATCCGTAAGAGCAAATGGGATTAATCGAAGTTTGATTCCGTCATCAGAAAGTGGTTGGAGTTTAATGGTTGCACAAATTTGTTCGAATTTAGTCAAAAAGATGTATGGATCATCGTGCTCGAAATTGCCAAATTTTGGAAGCGTGGCAATATGGTTCGAATGGATTTCGAAATGGTTACCCGTAGGGGCGGGTAACGTGATGCAAGATGGAATAGAAACTCTATCGGGAAAGATTCTATCCATAAGAGTTCGAGGAGCGTTTTCGTTCGCCATTTCAGGAGGATCCTCTGTTCGAGTTAAACGGTTTGTAGAAGGGTCGCGAGTCCAACGATTCGTTGTTGTGTCACGAGTCCAAGTACTCATGCACAAGTGAAAGTCAAGAAGAGAAAGGAGTTAGAACTGAGTTTAGGGAGTGAAAGAAGATTTGAAAACGTGTTTTTTTTTTTGAATTTTTTTTTTACAAGGGAGAAAACTATTTAACAAGTGAGATTTATTTTCAAAAGAAAAGTTTAATTTTTATTTTGTTTTTGGTTTTTCAAATTTTTTTTATATGTTTTTGGTTTTGTATTTTTTTTGTTTTTTGAATTTTCAAATATTTACCAAAAAGATTTTTTTTCTGAAGAAAATGGAAACTGATTTTTGTTTTTCAAATTTTTTTTTCTTTTTTGAAAAGATTATATATATTTTTTTGGATTTTTGAATATTTTCAAAGGAAAGAAAGAAAAGGATTTTTTTTTTTGAATGAAAAATCAGGTTAAAATTTACAAATTTTTTTTTTTGGAGTTTGGATTTTTAAATTTTTTTTTTTTAAATATGCATGAACTAATGCAACTAAATGAATGCAAAGAACTTACTACAATTTTCTGTACTTAGTAGCTCCTAACCCAAAATTGTATAATCACACTTTGTCTTAAATCAACAAAAATATTTCTCAGCCAGGTAACGGACAGGAGTTATCGGTGCACCACGAATCACCGTAGCAATGCAGCCGAAGGTTTAAGTACCTTCAGAGGAACAACCAGTATAATATTTACGTATCACCGTAATTTTTATAACTGGTTATTACTCTGTCGTAGCCTAGACACCAAGAAATAAAATCGTTCAAATAAAACAATTGTGAAGATACAATTAAGCCCTAAGTGAGCTCGTGACACCCTTAGGTCCAACGTCTAACGTTTATTATTAGTCAAATTCTATGATGAAATGCGATTGTGGGCTAAGGAAAGGGTGATGAAATCCCTCACCTTATGTGAATTGTGGTATCGCCCTTAGAAAAGAAAATAAGATGAGATGAATGCAAAACAAGAAATTAAACGTGTATTAACAATGCTACTAAAATGAAGTTTGTTTTTGGTTTTTTGGATTTCGAAATTTTTTTTTAATGCAAATGCAAGCAACCAACAATGCGAATGAAGATGGAAGCACAATACCAGAGCGTGGAGATTATTTTAGCAATATTTTTTTTTAGCGGCGATTTTTCTTAGCAAAGCAAAGCAGTTTATTTGTTGGCAAACACTTTTCCCTTTTGAATTTCCGCTTTGGCAACCTGAAATGAAGAACAAGATATATTTACAAATTTTTTTTTATATATATCGAACGAAATAAAACAAAGGAAAATAACACAACTGTTTGAAATCAAAGGAAACAAAACAAAAGATTTTCAAACAAAACTTATTATTATTATTATTATTGGTTTTTTTTTAAAAGGAAACTTAAAAGTAGGGTTTTACTTAAAACAAAGGAAAAACTAAACTAAAAGAAAAATTGGAATAAAGGTTTTTTTTTGTTTTTTTTCTTTTGATATCAAGAAAACTAAACAATTTAAAAAGAAGAAGAAGAAGTAGACTAAAAAAAAGAAAATTGAAATCAAGCTAGCAGCCCGGCCCAATCTAACTTCTCAAACCAAATTCAATAAAACCACCTTTAAACATCAAACGCGTGTACATCTCCTTTTTTTTAGTTGAAAAGAAAAACATAGTCGAAGAAATTCACCCAATTCTCATTTCAAAATCCTGATAAATCAGAATCGAAATCCCAATATATTTCAAAATTGTGAAAAACTTGTTTTGGGTCTCGGCTGTTCGATTTGGTTTGATGGGGGATGTGGTTTGCTGCAGGCGATTGGACGTGGGATTGCGGTGATGGGGGAGGGATCTGGGATTGAGGTTGCGTGTGTTCTGCAGAGGTGAAGTATTGAGGTAGGCAGTGGGAAGACATGTGTGCTGGTGGTTGTTTTATGCTCGCGTTGGAATTCGACTTGAAGCGGCGATGAATGTGGATGATCGCGGTTGAACTCTGTTGCTCAATTTCTGCAGAGGATTTTGTGAAGCCTGAAGGTTGATTTTCAGGTGACAGAGGAAGTTGATGGTCAGGTGTTTTCTTCTTCTTCTTGTCTCTTTTTTCTTCTTCTTTTTTTTTTGATCTACGGTGGATGATATGTTTGTTGCTTGTTGATATGCAGAGGAGTTTGTATGTGTGTATCTGTAGAAGAGGCAAATAAATTTGGTGGTAGTGAATGGTGGAAAAGTGAATGTTTTGTTTTAGTAGTTTGCTTTGTGGATGGAACTGCAGTTGTATTGCTAGAGGCAGTGGAGTTATGTGATGTCGGGGTTGTGATGACCGTAGGGATGGGTGATGATGTTGAACCGTGTTGTAGAATGTGGGCAGGGACAGCTGAATTGATATGTACTGTGTGAACTGATGATGTTGAAGGCGGGGTTTTGCTGTAGTCGGTATATGGTGACTGGTGGTTGTTTGGTACAGGTATATGCAACCGTGAGTTGTATGGATGGGGTGGTTATGGCCTTGTGTTGAAGTCTAAGTTGATCAGACTTGCTGTTTGAAGTGTAGCTGACAGCTTCGCTGGTTCAAGTCAGAAGGAAGGGAGGGTGGCAGAGCAATAGATGATGTTGTGGCCAGAAGGTTGGATGGAATGGAAGTGGAAGTGGTAATGTTTATTGGTTATGGACTTATGGTTGTATTGAAAGGCAATGGCTGACACTGATATGCACTGTAGTTGTAATGTAGTGGAACTGTGATTTGAGGATGTGGTTGAAACCGGCAGAAGTGTACCCAGCTGTTTGGCAACAGTGAATACAAGTGGGTCTGATGATGCTGACTGGAAGGTGGATGGGTTGTAGCTGTTGTAATGAGTTGACAGGGAGTGTGGATGAAGTGCAGTCAATGGGGAGAAGAGATTGATGGTATGAAGGTGGGTATGTTTTTGGGTATTGAAGGATTGGAGGTAGTTTGTGACGAGGCAGTGGAATAAAATGTGGTATGAAGGGAAATTTGGAGAATGAAGGAGAAGGTGGTGATATGTTGTCTTGGTATAGCAGAGGAGTTTAATGGTTTGAGTTGGAGTGAGGAACAGAGGCTTGTATGAAGGTGTGCAGGGAAAAGAATGCACAGTGAACAGTTAATGGTGTGTATTTTTTTTTCTTTCAATGTAACTGTAAAAAAAAGGAAAAGGAAATTGTAAAAAGAAAATGTAGATGCCAAATTGTAAAAGAAAATAAAATGTCCTTGTTTTTGTTTTTAAATTGTGAATGTTCTTTTTTTTAATAATAATAGGAGAGCAAATGAAATTGCAAAACAACAAGAACACAAACAAATGCACACACACAAAACAAACACACACACACTAAAAATCAAAAAATTATAATTCGAATAATAGAAAATCAAAATCAAATCAAGCTCCCCGGCAACGGCGCCAAAAACTTGTTCGTCGACGGAAGTTCTATCGGTTTAGAAAACCGTCGAACGAATTTTTGAATTAAAATATAACTGCAAGCGCACGGTGTACGAATGTAGCACGCGGCGAATACGGGTCGATCCACAAGGAATTGTTGATTTAAATTTCCTACTCAATCAAATTAACCCAAAGTTGAGAAATTGTTAACTAGAAATAAAATGAGGCTAACACTGGGAAAATGTGATTCGAAATCTATTAGACTAAAGAACAATTTAGAGGCAAATCCACTCTCAAATTTTTGTAAATCAACAAACACATAATTTATGATCTCTAGCTTTGATATTAAGTGGAATAATCATTGTATTTATCATAAGTATGGTTTTTTTATGTTATTATTTAACATAACTCAAACCATCAAACTATAATACAACAATTATACCACTTATAATTCTCATGAAAATGAAGCCAAAGCAAAAGCTATTTTAAGTATGATCTATTTACTATTGTAACTAGTAATATAGATCATCAAATTTCATTTTTACTTTCATTTCATAATCAAAAATTAATTAGCAAATGATGATGTAAATTGTGTTTATGTTGAATAAGAATAGCTCATTTGCATAAGCAATATAAGCTATCAAACCCACTTGTATAAACTTACATCAAACTTCACATTCGTGAAGCATAAACAAAGAGATCATAAATCATAAAAATGTTGAAATTACATAAAGTTAGAGAGCTTCATCACCCCTAAATTGAAGGGGTTTAGCTACTCATTTGTGGCATTGAAGCATCACATGTAAGTTTCAACATTAAAAAGAAAAGAAAAATAGAAAATAAGTAAAGAAGGAAAAAGAGATTAGCTACTAACTACTTGCATAAACATGAATCTAAGCTATGAACATAAGGAGAAAGAGAGCATAGAAATAAACATTAACAATAAAACAAAGAAAAGCATGTAGAAAAGAGAGAAGAAAGAGGCTTGGAAGCCATTTTTATTGCATAGAACATTATGCTTACACTTGATTTCTTAATTTCCTAAGTAAGATGAAAGAGTAGAAGATAGTTTCATATACATAAGAGGGCTATATATACGTGCATAAAACCCTAATTCTATTTTTAGGGGGCTACCAAAAATGCCCTTTAGGAAGTGTGGCCAACAAGTAACCATTAACCACTAATTAATTCATCATTTGTTTTGCATGAAGCTTTAACCTCCACTTAGTTGTCCATTAGCTCCAAATTGTACTTTTAGGTAAGTGGGTGGGGTCCTCCATGTTCATGGCTTGAATTATTTCCCTCTTCTTTCCTTTGTATTCATTTGTGCATTCATATATCTTCATATAAGCCTCTTCCATATGCATCCAAATTCCTATAAAAATTGTCAAAAAATGTCCAAGTAAAAATTCTTATATTGACACATGCACAAAATGATCGTTTTGCCCCTGAATGAAGAGGAAAATATGATGGTTGGAAATAATTGAATTTTGGTTTTAAACATGTTAAAATGCCCAAATATGATGATTATTTAAGTAAAAAGAGATAAAATATGGATGTAAATATATGCACAATTATGTGCATATCAATGGTCGTGGAAGTGGAGCACGGAAGATTGTCGATTTGTTTGACGTAGTGACGTCGACCGGAGGCGAGCGGCGGCGCCGTTCATGTGCACGGTGCACTTAAATTTTCCACTGAAGTCCTGGTTTTGGGGGTATCAGTAGTCTCGAGTTTTACTCGAAGCATGGTGATGTTTGGGTCGTGTTAAGGTAGGGTGGAACTCGAAGTAAAATAAGGTTGCCTCGATTTGTTTGTTTGTCTACAGGTTTTAGCAAAAACTGACAGTAAATTTGAATTCAAAGAAAATTTAAATAAAATTTAAATGTTGACATAGATTCAAAAAACAAGTTTAAAACTAGATGAAGTTAAATTCAAAATGACTTTGAAATCTTAAAGTTTTAAAATATTTAAAAAGAGGGTTTTCAAGGTTTTAAAAACAAACCTGATGGTTTTCTAAATTTTAAAATTTAATTTAAAATCTGAAACCTGAATTTAAACTGGGTTTAAATTCAAAAGTTGAGTTTAGTTCTCAAATAAACTTTTGAATCTTAAGTCTTTAAAATGAATCGGGATTTAAAAAAAAATTAAAATCAAGATTTTAAAAGAAAGTTTAAATCAAGATTTTAAAAGAAAGTTTAAATCAAAGTTTTGAAGCCAAGTTTAAAACAAGTGTTTAAATATAGATTCAAATTTCTTGAATTCAAATTTGTTATTTAATTCAGTGTTTAAATATACCTTATTATTAATGAAGTCATTGACAAAGAAATGGATTACCTTAGAGATAATTAAGGTATTAAAAATGATTTAATGAATAAGATAATTAAGGAATGACTTAATTATTTAATTTATAAATTAATGATTTAAATTAATTTATAATTAGAGATTATATAACAAAGTAATTAAAGAATTGTTTTTAGTTAATGAAGATAATTAACTAAGATTATTTAAATAATTAATTAATGCGATTAATAATAATAATAATTGATTAGATTAGTTAACTAATGATAATCATCCATGAAATTGTGTAAGTGTAATTACTTTATGAAAGTAATTAAGAAGATTAATTACTCATTGTAATTAATTGAGTTAATTTGATTAATTTAAATTAATTGTCAAATATTATATACTGGACTAATATTTCTGATATGTGCCTGTGATGTTGTGTGATGTGAATTGTTCGTGCTGAACTGTGATTTGTGATTTATTTCTATGTGTATGTGAAGACCCTATTTGCCCGTAAAATGGCATTTAAATTTCGATGCGAAAGGGAGTCGGATTCCAGTTAGTTATCTGAAACCCACATCGAATCGTAATAGTGAATCTCTGTGATTGATGAATTTACTTTATCTGTGATGATTGATGATGTTGCACTATTGTGTGAAACCCCTGGACTACACCATACACACACAAATATATATTGCACGTGGAAATTGGTTAAGTCGCAGATTTTTGAAATAGTTTGAATTTGAATTTTAAATCCAAATAGTTTTGGGAATGGATTGGGATTGAAGTACAAACTTTTGAAAAGAAGTTTCAAAGATAAAATTTATTTTTGAATAACTTGATTATGCCTTGGAGTTTAAATAATTCAAAATTTTGAAACTGAATTCCATGATTTGAAACTAAGGATTAAAGATGTTATACAAGTTATATATGGGTTAAACCATTTTAAATGTATTGATTTGGGAATTTGAATTTAAATTCAAAGGCTTTAACTCGTGCAAATATAATTGGATTCTTCCGAAACGAAAACTATTTGTTCTCGAATAATAAAAGCTTTCACATAAGAAATGAACGTCCAATTTGTGTTAAAAGGATTTCAAGTTTAAAATGAAAATGATTTCCAAGCTATGGAAACAGTTTGAAAGTTATAAGCTAAATCTTTGATTTAAAGATTCAATGAGTGAATCCAATCGAAATGGGAATTTTTTTGAAATCCGTAAGTGGATCTTTGTGAAACTGGGTGAACTTTGAAATAAATCTTTTTGTTTAAAGATTTGAAATGGTAATTTGTTTAACCATTTGAAAGAAAAGCTTTGGATTTTTAAGTTGTGACTTAACAGAAATCCATATCCATATATTTTTAAATGTTGCGGTCATTATTTGGTTTAGCCGGGAGAGGGCGTTGTGTCACATAACCCGTTTCGAATAGTGATACGTCGTTATGGATTGCATTTGAAGACCGGTGTTGAAGATCGGGTGTTTTGCGAGAACGATAGGATAACCTATCGATTGACTCTACATTGAGTTGCTCCGTTATAGAGTTCTCCCTGAGTGATGGGAAGGCCGACCGGATTGTGAATACTCGAATTTGCAAGGGCTTCTTTGGAAGTGCCTTCATTTCTGTTCGAACCCGGAACAGACTTGTATGGTTCTATGCATGATACTACACTTTGAGACATAAAGCAGATTTCTTTCAAATACATATCTGTTGGTGGCGGAGAATTTATTCTCTTAGCTTAACACCCTTCTTTGAGACGTACGAGCTCAGAAGTTATGTAGTTGAAGGTTATCAGCGATCCCAATTTGGTGGTGTGACATGTTGAGTGCTGTTGTGTCTTGATGATCATTCGTTGATCATTTATGATCAAAGCATGGCTTTTGTATAAAGAGTAGCTTTATGGACGAAACTGCATCAGGACCCCACACCCCGGAAATGATCGAAATAGGAAAGATGCGGCAAGGTTATGAGGGTCGCTCCCTTTAGGCTGTGCCATTCCCTTCTGGTAAAGAGTGGTATCATGGTATGGAGCCCAGATATTTACCTATCTGGTGGGCTTCAATCTCATTTCTATGTGGTTGTTTCTTTGTGGTTTAGAGGCGCCTCGGATAAAGGTCCCAAAGGACCGGGGGGTGGCATGCTCGAGTAGTAGTTACCTAGTTACAGAGGCAACCCGGCCTTGTGTTGGCAGAGATCCGGTTAGGTTCTCGGGACGTCCCGCCAGAGGCATACCCATGGACAGTAGGAATTTCCTTAGCCTGACCATTTGTTGGAAATCCAAACAAAACAATACGTTCCATGTTCGGTTTTAGTTTTATAACCTGCCATTTACTTATGGTGGTCACCACTGTTTAAATGGTAGCTACAGTAGGCATACGATATTGGTCGTATGTTGGCTAAGATTAATATTATATTTTCGAAATGTTTTCTACACTATGCACTAATAATAATATCAAAGAGTTTTTCTCGTTTCAAGCATATTTGACCATCATAAGGAGAAATCTCCTCCAATTCTGTGTTTGCAGTGTGTGTGTGGCGGGTGGCCTTATGGTAGTTTCATTTTCTAAAAAGCATTGCGGATTTCAATCTAAATTATTTTGTTGTCTGTTTTAAAAGATAAACCTGTTTTTGTTGCTCACACCAGTGCCATGACTGACTCGGAGTTTATTATTCCCTTCCTAAACTCTGGGTGCCCATAATTTTCCACACGGGCAGTCTAGAGTTGAGTTTTCAGATAGTCGGGTTTAGTAGATTATCTGGAGTTCGTTCAGTCTTTGGACGAGACTTGCTTGTCATTGTGCAACGTTATTGGGAGTTCGAGCTAGGTTTGGATTGGAGTGTTGGATTTGGGGATGCATTCTATCGAGGATATTCTTTTCGATATGTCTTGTATCTTTGATAGTATTAATATCCGTTGTATCATTCTGTTCTATCATATTATATCAAATGTTGTATCTGTCATTATATCAATGTTATATATATTGATATTCTTTTCTTCCGCTGTGTTGTACTTAATGGTGTTATAAGCTCCGGCGAACCAGATTCGACGTTTGGATCTGCGGCATTTGAATATGAGTGTCGTACTCGATGCCGATTTTCGAAGGTCGAGTCAGGGCCGTCACATTCCTTTTCTGTGTCACAGTGGAAAGTAGAAATACACTTAACATGATAGTTTATGACTGTTGAAGCAATTTTTATCACAATAATGATCTGATAATAAATGAGGGCTATTTTGTGGATATTTAATGATTCAATGTCCTATAAAAATAAAATATTTTAAGGATAGTAATTATTCAATGTTTATCAACTTATGGTAATCTCTTATAAAGAAAATAACAGGGTCTTACTGGAATTATATGATATAATAATGATAAATATAATACTACTATATTTGCATAAGCAATGTGGATACGTGGATTTTGTGACGAACCGTAAATCCATACCCTTTGAATTGACAATAATCCACACATGTCCGACCCAAAAAGCACAGACTGACAAAAATTCAAGAGAAAGAAAAGAAGAGAGAATAAGAGAAGAGAAGAAAGAGAGAATATAGAACCAAACAGAACAATACAGAATCTCACATCGCAGCGGAAAATATATAATATCGTATTAATGATCTTTACAAAACAGAAACCATATATACACACACACACATCAATCAGAGTTCAACAATCAATCAATAGTTATCAGCCTAAGTAGGTATAGTAACCTATCCTTACAAATGCCGATAATTAACAACAACTAAGAAATGCAGTGGATAATCAAGCAAATACAGATATACGAAAATGAAGATCTCCAGCTCTCCTGTTGAAGCTCCAAAAGCATTAAATCTAGACCTGTAAATTTACTCGGTCTTGCCCGAGCATTGAAAGGGAAGAACTCCTGGATCAGTCTGGTAAACCAGCGTGAGAAACACACTCAACTGAATTTGCAAGGGCTTCTTCGGAAGTTCCTACGGTTCTATTCGAACCCGGAACAGACTTGTATGGTTGTATGTCTGATACTACACTTTGAGATATAAAGCAGATTTCTTTCAAATACGCATACGTTGGTGGCGGAGAATTTATTCTCTTAGCTTAACACCCTCCTCTGAGACGTATGAGCTCAGAGGTTATGAGTTGAAGGTTATAAGCGATATACTCCCAATTTGGTAGTGTGACATGCTGAGTGCTGCTATGTGTTGATGATCATTCGTTGATCATTTGTGATCAAATCATGGCTTTTGTCTAAAGCATAGCTTTGTGGACGAAACTGCATCAGGACCTCACACCCCGGAAATGGTCGAAACAGCAAAGATGCGGCAAGGTTATGAGGGTCGCGCCCTTTAGGGTGTGTCATTCCCTTCTGGTAAAGGGTGGTGACATGGTATGGAGCCCAGATATTTAGCTATGTGGTGGGCTTCAATATCATTTCTATGTGGTTGTTGCTTTGTGGTTTAGAGGCGTCTTGGATAAAGTTCCCAAAGGACCGGGGGGTGGCATGCTCGATTAGTAGTTACCTAGTTACAGAGGTAACCCGGCCTTATGTTGGCAGAGATCCGATTACGTTCTTGGGACGTCCCACCAGAGGCGTACCCATGGACAGTAGGAAGTTCCTTAGCCTGACCGTTTGTTGAAAATCCAAACAAAATGATACGCGCCTTCTACGGTTTTAGTTGTATAACCTGCCATTTACTTATGGTGGTCACCACTGTTTAGATGGTAGCTATAGTAGGCATACGATACTGGTCGTATGTTGGCTAAGATTAATATTATATTTTCGAAATGTTTTTTGCACTATGCACTAATAATAATATCAAAGAATTTTTCTCGTTTCAAGCATATTTGACTATCATAAGGAGAAATCTCCTCCAATTCTGTGTTTGCATTATGTGTGTGGCGGGAGGCCTTATAGTGGTTTCATTTTCTAAAAGGCATTGCGAATTTCAATCTAAATTCTTTTATTGTCTGTTTTAAATGATAATCCTGTTTTTGTTGCTCACACTAGTCCCATGCCTTACTCGGAGTTTATTGTTCCTTTCCTAAAATTTGGGTGCCCACAATTTTCCACACGGGCAGTCTAGAGTTGAGTTTTTCAGATAGTCAGGTTTAGTAGATTATCTGGAGCTAGTTCAGTCTTTGGACGAGACTTTCTTATCGTTGTGCAACGTTATTGGGAGTTCGAGATAGCTTTGAATTGGAGCATTGGATTTGGGGATGCCTTCTATCGGGGATACTCTTTCCGTCGTGTCTTGTATCTTTGATAGTATTGATATCTGTTGTATCATTCTGTTGTATCATATTATATCGGATATTGTATCTGTCATTGTATCAATGTTATATATATTGATATTCTTTTCTTCCGATGTGTTGTACTTAATGGTGTTATAAGCTCCGGCGATGCAGATTCGACGTTTGAATCTGCGACATTTGAATATGAGTGTCGTATTCGGTGCCGATTTTGGAAGGTCGAGTCAGGGCTGTCACATTTGGTATCAGAGCTGACGGATAAAACTTTAGCTCGGGAGTATAACACACTAAGTAACTCATTGGAGATAGGGTGAAGTATACCCTAGAATGAGTATATCCCTAAGATATCCGTTCGTGTGCCTTAGTAAATTCTCTTACTATCCACTGATAGTGAGTATGAGTGCGATAAGAGGACGAGATAGGGGACAGAGGAGTGCCACTACAAATGGTCAATAACCTGTATAGTGGAAATATTTTTCTTCTCGATCTTCTTTGATTCGTCTTCCCAATTTCTTTGGTTTGCTTCATGGAAGCTCCAGAAAGAAGCTTCGGTGTGATGGTGGCCCTACAAATCATTGTAGGAAATCCTTACTTCGTATATTCGTCGGTTTCTTATCAGTTCTTTTCGATTTAAACTTTAATGAATTTGAAATTTGGAATTAAAATTTTAAATAATTGTAAATTCTAAATAAACTGGAAATTTTAAACTAAGTTAAATTGATTAATAGAATATGAAGCTAGATTTAAATTGAATTGATAAAACGATTTCGTTTAATACCAAATTTGAAATTCTATTGTAATTTCTTGTGTAGATCGAAGTCCGAAGAGGGATAAGTTATATATACTTTGAGATATTCTAACATGAATTTGGAATCCATTTATCTATTGTTTAGGTCTCGATATATTCTACGAATGGTTAGTTATCCCTTCGAACTAACCAGTGCCTTGCATATTCGTAGACCGGTGGACCCGAGTATCTTGTGAGGAAAAAAAATTGTATGAGTTTGTTATCATATTGCCGATATTCTAATTTGATGAGCCAATTGCAGAATAGATATCCAGTTGATCTAGAAAACTGTTTCTCTGTCTTTGTGTATCTATCTTTGTTGTTTTCGTGCCTGCAAATTTCGAGGACGAAATTTCTTAAAGGGGGAATTTGTAACGATCCCGGATTTTGACTAAGTTGAAATTGATAATTAATTAAATTTTTTAATAAAAATTATGAAATTAATTTGTAAACTGACTTGTGTTTCTCCGAATTCGAATAAAAATATGTGTGTTTGTTTTATTAAAGTATAATTAAGCTTTAAAAACAATTTCTTTAAAAGTTAAATATCTATATATATAAGGACGCAAATGTACTAAAAAAATATAAATATATATATATATATAAAGACATACAAGATAAAAAGTATTGAAGTTAAAATAAATAATTAAGCTAGGAATAGTAACAAATATATATATATATGATAAATTGTAAAAATATAAAGTAACACACAACTAAACTTAAACAATATATTAAAATAGAAATTTGTTTATATTATAAAGTAATAAGACAAAGTGTTAACAAGACAAATGTAAGTAAGAAGAAAATGTAAATATCCTTAGGCTTGCAAAAGAAGAAACAAAAGAAAACAAAGAAATATCTATGTAGGAAAAACAAGCAGCACATGACATCAGCCACCATATAACAAAAATCCGCTTAGCCACCAAAAATAAAATCAGCAGCCGAAATAAAATCAGCTTAGTCAACAAACAAGAAAAATCTCTTATTTATATTTGTACAAAACAAAACAATGTCCCCCTCGTAATACAAGCAAAATAATATCACTTGTGACTTCTTTTGTTATATATCAGCCTTCTTTTCTCAGTTCGTCCATCAAAACTAAAGAAAAAAAACTGAAGTAAGCATCATTTACAATTTAAACACAAACTCAACTTAAACAACAATACAAATCAATATAAACCAGAGATCAAAAATAAAGGATTCAACTAGCAGTTCAAAGCCTGTTTCAACATATAAACTCTGTTCTTTCTCCTGAAAACAAGGTGAGTAACATATGTTTTTTTATTTAAAGGCTTGTATTATCCCGCCTTTTTCACCAAGGCTGTGATATCAAAAGATCGACCAAGAAAAGCGAGATAGCTCGTCTCAAAGATTGGTCAACTCAACATCTCAACAAAAGCAAGTTCTGTTGAATGATTTTTCATCTAAGATCCCCTACGGAGGGGGGTCCAGGGGGGTTCCAACCCCCCTAGGTGGGGGTGCGGGGGCAACGCCACCGCTACGGTGTTCGACCTGCCCGGTCAGGTTGTAGGGGTCCAGGGGGCAGCGCCCCGTCCAAAACGGTATACGACTTAAAGAGTGAAGTAATCCAGCGACTCAACTAGTTAACGACCTAACCAATGAAGCGACCTAGCGACCTAACCAATGAAGCAAGTTAGCGACCTAACTGATGAAGCGGGCTAACGACTTAACAGAGTTCACGACTTAATAGACCTCACGACTTAGTGACCTAAGACTTCACGAGTTAACAGCTCACAGGAAAGTTCGCGACCTAACGACCTATAAATCCAAGCGACCTACGACCTAGAGCAACTCAACAGTCAGCGACTTAACTACTCAATGGCTCAAGAGACCTACCTGCTAAGCGACTTATGCTTCTCCTCAACAAAGTTAGGTCGCTCGCGACCTAACTCTTCTCCTTAACCCATAGGTCGCTCGTGACCTAACCCGCCATCACCTAGGTCGCTCGCGACCTAACCAGTCTGACCTCATCAAAATCAGGTCGCTCGCGACCTAACACCCGTAGGTCGCACATGACCTAAAGCATACCCCGCCTTTTCCCTTAGGTCGCTCTAGGCCATACATTCTAATGCCGTTATCCCTTAGGTCGACCTCCTTCTTCTGCCGCTCCTCTAGGTCGCCAACGACCCACCTTAGGTCGCTCCAACCGGCCTACGACCTATCTTAGGTCGCTCCAGCCGACCTAACTCCGAAGTCGCCTATAAATACTCCACCAACTCCACATTCGAGGGGGACTTTTTTGGATTTCAAGGCGCCTATACTCTGCTGATTTCTCGACTCTCCAAACACTTCAAACACTGAAGAATCTTCATCTAGAGATCAACCTCATTAACCATGAATCCAAAGAGCAATTCATCATCAAAGTTCAAACTTCTTTCTCTGATCGTGTTGTAATTGTAGGATCGTGTTGTAAAAGTGTTGTGATCAAGAGATCATGTTGTAAAAGTGTTGTAATCTTGTAAAGTGAGCTCGAAAAACATAATGGAGGATGTAAAGTGGATGTAGGTTTATTAGAAGCCGAACCACTATAAAGATCTCTGTCTCTTTTACTTTTTCTGCTATTTTCTTTTTACTTTAATTCCCGTGCAAATGGGTGGTGCTTTCATTTCATCACGGCATACACCGGGTGTTAGCGTTAAAGCCATTTTTACCGTTAACATTTTGGTGCTTTCACTGAGAATTGAACTCAGGAATTCGAATAATCAAGAGTTGGATACGAGAAATCCGAAGAACCATGGTAAGGCGATCGAGTAGACTACAAAGACCAGAGAATAGTCAGCATGAAGGAAGTCAAGAGGCTTCTTCGAGAGCAAGCCAAACTTCAGCCTTTGTTACAAGAGAGGAGATAGAGGCAATGATGAAAAGGCAAAAGGACTTGATCCAGAATTTGTTCCATCAAATTGGGCAACTTGGAGCACAGAATCAAAGAGGAACAGAAGCCCAACCGGAAGAACATATTCAACCGTCCCCTCGTGAACTCGGGGGGCAAGACGAAAGCCAAGGGCGAGGACTGTTAC